>OX421494.1:52347457-53724457 GCA_949126835.1 Anisus vortex | reverse complement strand
ATGCTATATTACTCGATTTTTCAAAAGCATTCGACAAAGTTCACCATTCTAGTCGAGTCTCACATGACCTGTTTTTCCCGAAGCTTTGTTGGTGTGGGAACAGTGCATTATGTTTGTCTAGATTAGAGATCGGTAACCTTTTGCTAACAGTATGCCAAACTAGGATTTCTAATTCATTCAGCGTGTCAACAGCTTAAAAGTCAAACTGCTATATTATAATAAAAAAATAATAATTTTATAGGACAATTAATCAAACTCCATAGCGAAACCGAAGGCTAAAAGCAAAAGAAGTTATTTATAGAGAAAATCGTTAAAGTGTTTTATATTTAACGTGAATGTGATTATCATCCTTTTATTTACATTTATATAATATACAATATTTTATTACTTAACTTTCAAATCTCAGATAAATATTGTCTTTACATTATCATTTTTAATCAAGATGCGGATCTAACACCTGTAATAGATCTGTATAACAATAATATGTTCAATATATGTAGATCTCAGTATAACTGAGACCATTAATATTTATTATATCCATGTTAACGGGAGTAAGAATATAACTGAGCGGAATAAATACGTAGTAATCATACAAAATGGGTAGTAAATCAAATGTTCAAATATATATATATATATATATACATTTTTTACTCATATAATTATTTGATTATGTTCAAATATTTTTTTTTACGTTTGATTATTTCAAAGCTGTAAAATGTAGGTTATTTAATTTTTTAAAAAAGAAAAAAATACGCATTAGAAATAAACAGGGAAAAAAAACGGGTGAATTATCTCCCCTAAATAAAAAAAAAGGTGTCAACATTAAATTTCATTCAATAGTGATGCCAAACAAGTAATTTTTTTATACATATAAGGAGTTTTTATTTTAACTTTAAACATTAAATAATTACAGAAATTACATATTTACAGCGCTATTAAATACGTCTCTTATATTTATTAAATTTATCGATGAGCATAAAAACTCTTTTAAATGTAATTAGTGTGCATCAATTAATGAGCGGTCAAGTGTAGGCGACCTCCTTGTATTCTTAAAACAGCTTTCATGTGCGATAAAATCTGTTGACATGTGTAAGTTGAGCCAAAATTGGAACTAAAAGAGCGATTGCCTAGCAGATGACTTTCCTAAGCAGCTTCCTTCTAGACTTTTTCAGCAAATGGACACATTGGAATGCCCATTTTTTAGATGTATCAAATTCAATTTGCTGCCTTTTCAAATCGCCAATTTCCCTCCTCTTACTACATCTAAGAAATGTGTAATAAGATCAAACCAGTTAGGCTTGATGTGGTATGAAAAAATTAGTCCATCAATTTGAAAGTCTTGCCTTTGATTAGAAAACTCCTCTTTGAGTGCTTTGATGTACTTCTGGAAAAGTCCAACCATCTATCTTAATATATGTCTTAATATATGTCTTAATATATGGATGCACATGTAGTAAAATGTTTTGAACTTCATTTCACGGCAAGATGTGTCCAGTTTCAAAGTAAATCCATCCAGTGGTCCTTGCAAATGCAAATTCAACCCACTGAAATGCGCCGTTATGTCAGAAACATCGGCTTCAACAGTCAGTTTTCTCATTCAGAAACATCGGCTTCAACAGTCAGTTTTCTCATTCAGAAACATCGGCTTCAACAGTCAGTTTTCTCATTCAGAAACATCGGCTTCAACAGTCAGTTTTCTCATTCAGAAACATCGGCTTCAACAGTCAGTTTTCTCATTCAGAAACATCGGCTTCAACAGTCAGTTTTCTCATTCAGAAACATCGGCTTCAACAGTCAGTTTTCTCATTCAGAAACATCGGCTTCAACAGTCAGTTTTCTCATTCAGAAACATCGGCTTCAACAGTCAGTTTTCTCATTCAGAAACATCGGCTTCAACAGTCAGTTTTCTCATTCAGAAACATCGGCTTCAACAGTCAGTTTTCTCATTCAGAAACATCGGCTTCAACAGTCAGTTTTCTCATTCAGAAACATCGGCTTCAACAGTCAGTTTTCTCATTCAGAAACATCGGCTTCAACAGTCAGTTTTCTCATTCAGAAACATCGGCTTCAACAGTCAGTTTTCTCATTCAGAAACATCGGCTTCAACAGTCAGTTTTCTCATTCAGAAACATCGGCTTCAACAGTCAGTTTTCTCATTCAGAAACATCGGCTTCAACAGTCAGTTTTCTCATTCAGAAACATCGGCTTCAACAGTCAGTTTTCTCATTCAGAAACATCGGCTTCAACAGTCAGTTTTCTCATTCAGAAACATCGGCTTCAACAGTCAGTTTTCTCATTCAGAAACATCGGCTTCAACAGTCAGTTTTCTCATTCAGAAACATCGGCTTCAACAGTCAGTTTTCCTCATTCAGAACAGGAAAAGGTTGTTTTCTTTTATCAATAAAAAAAACCTCTGGGGGTCTTTCGCGTGCCACTAAAAATCGCTCTGCGTGCATAGTTGGCACGCGTACCTTAGGTTGCCAACCACTGATCTAGATGATTTACTATACTACTACCTATGATATGTTAAAGTATCTTGCATGTTATCCTTGTTAGGGAAACACACACTTTGCAAGGTCAGATTTATTTCCTTTTTTGAAAAAAAAAAAGGGGGGGGGTGGATATTGGCTAATTTCCAATCTTTGTGCACTTTGGTTTAGGGAGGCCTGATCAAGTATTGTAAAGATTGGAGATAGTTCATTATTAAGTTCTTTAAGAGGTCTGCTGGTATTTCGTGAGGTCTGCTGGCCCTGTGGCTATTTCACTGGACTGTCAAGCAAAAAACAACCAACACGTCGAGGGTTCTAGCCCTGCCGGCAAATAATAAACACAATATGTTACAGGTTAAATAATTGGATACCAGTACATGTATGTAGGTCAGTGGACCAAGAATGAGAGAAAATTTTGTAGTGATGAAGTTAAAAAGGGGAAGGAAGGAAAAGTTTTGGTCAGTTATAGTACGGACAAGCTAAACCACCCGGCGTTGCCCGCGGTAATAATTACAAAATCAGCTTTAAATATAATTATTTTAGGAATATGATGAACTAATTATTAATTAACTTGCAATAAACCTAGGTATATTGGAATTAATTTCAAATTTATGTTGTTTACTTTCAAGCCTAAAAATTAATTGGTAAGCTAATAGTAATGGAAAACCATTTTAAAAGCTAATTTACCCAGCATTTTACAGGCCTATTAAATTTTTTCACGGACAACGCCAAGGAATTTAGCTTTTTAACATATAAAGAAATAACAAAAAAGAGAAAAACATATAGAGACAACAATAAAGACAAAAACATACAGACAACAATAAAGGGGTTTAAAAATATAAATTCTGTAACATACAGAAACAAAATTTTTAACAAAGTAAAAACTCTCCAACAAATGCAAGTTTTATCAGGGGTAGTGGTAAACATCCTAATAATTTTACAAAATAATCCTTAGGTCAGTGAGGTAACACTGATTGGACTTGTAGATCACGTGTTTTCAAATTGACCAATGGGGATCGGTTAGCCGACAAAAACGGACTTTTTATATATAAGCTTATAGATGACAGAGTTTCACTTTAGGGATTAGTCCAGCCCTTCAGGGAAGATTTTAAAGCCGGCACAGTAGGGGCAGTGATGGAGGCCTGGTCCAGGCTGTTCTAAAGCCTATTGGCTGACGGAAAAAAAGGATATTTGCTGGACTGGGACTGCAATAGAGTCTTGAGAATTGATGTAGGTGCGTTGGGAGACCTGGCTGTTATGAGTTGTCTACTAGATCTATATGTTATCTGATGATTAAAACCATTGACCCAAGCACTATGTCAGTTATCATAGAACGTTCCGATTCAAGTTGTTAGTAATGTACACAGTATCCTTGTTACAATAGAATCTAACTTATTTTTTATTTGATTAAATAAATACTGTTGAAATTGTTAGCAGTTTGTTCTAATATGTATGTTAATAATTGAAACAAACTTTGGTGAGCCAATCATGAAGGTATTTTAGTAAATACTGTTTTCGCTTTTTTTTCTGTTTTTCTCAAAATATCTTTTTTTATACATGTTATAAACCCATTTATTTTTTCTAAATATTTTTGCTTGAAACTTACACTGGCTATTCAAGGTATATTTGTGGAATTTTCGTTAAAATAAATACTTTTGATTTTATTGTTACAAAATGTTGATATTTTAGTCGAAATTGACTTCGATGCTAATGGCCAGTCAAAAAAAAAATTGTTAACAAAAATTCGTCATAACATTTCATTTACAGCATCCCAATGCACATTTGAATAAATTGGAATAAAAATTTATCTTTAGCTAAAAAAAAATGGGTTTTAAAATATGTAATAAACAACTGATTAAAAAATTAAAATGGTCGCCATTTCCATAACAACCGCACATTATTTTTTTAATTCATTAACTGATTGGATGGGATTGTCTATTTATATATGCATTCCTTTGAAGATCTATTGGTAAATAAAAATAAAGTATCTTCTGCAGCCCCCCCCCCCCCACCTCCCAAACCCGCATATCAGTTTGTACGTAAAATCAATTCATTAGTAAAGCCATAGGCATATCATTTTAATCCGTCTGAGTGTGTCTTGTTTCCATGAGTAAGTTTGTGTTCACCTTACTGTAAACGAATTTCAAGACATTGTTACGTCTCGCTGTCTAGGGTGCGCAGTTTATCTAAGTGTCTTCTCGGTACCCTCGAAGAATCCTGGACTCTCCTCTAATGATGACACGCCTACAACTTACTTTCATCCAAGCAATCAAGAAGCGACGTCAGGAACAGTTAACATAACTTTAATTCAATACAACACAGTATACATCGACGCTCAATACATGTACAATAATAACGGTATTTAAGAAAAATACAAGAAGCAGCATAACAGTCTCTCTCTCTCTCTCTCTCTCTCTCTCTCTGCTATTGCAATCTACTCTCTAGACCAGGGGTCGACATCCTATTGACAATAGTGTGCCAAATTAGGATTTCTAAATCATTCAACGTGCCAAAAGTTTAAAATGTTTCCTTCTCTAGCACACATTTTTTTCGTAGAAAAGACATGAATTCCTTTTTTTTTTAGTGTCGTTTGCGTGCCAATCAGAATAGCACGCGTGCCATAGGCTGCCGACCCTAGTCTTTTCTACAAACAAATGGTCCGAAAAAAAAATCCCCCCCCCCCCCCCCGTGTTCGCTCAGCCAAACGGACCACCGTTACTAAAAGAATGTGACCACCAGTTACAAAGGGAGGTAATCACATGTAAAAAGAATAAGCAACAACAAGGGAGTTAATTAATTATAACCTCATCCTCATACATCGCAACATGTAAATGGGAAGTAATTAAATCAGCTATCAACATTAGTGAGTAAGACTTTATATTTAAAAAAATGTGTAACAGTTTTTCATATACTTACTAAGATTACTAAGAATATATCTACAACTGTTATTCTAATTTATGTACGCTTTAAAAGTTCCCTGTAAAGATACAAGACTCTCTTGTTACATATAAATGACATGAACATTGCCACACCTTGTAATCCGTTTAGTATTATAGAGATGAACCTGTTGGAATGAAAAAAAAAAATCGTTCAAATAACAAACAGTAGAACACAATGAACGAGTAGTTAAAGTATAAAACCTGTACACTATATAACTGCCGGATAATAAATTGTTGCTGAAATGAATTAATGGTATTGGACATGTATTCGATTACCCTAAAGATAATAATCATAATAAAAATAGTGCTTTTATAGCGAGTATCTCGTTGATGACAGTTCTATGCGTTGACGACAGTTACAGAATACGAACATCGAAGAACGGACGAAAATGGACGGGCCGGCGTAGGTGAATGCTCGTTGGTTAGATATACAACAATATACGACAATAAGGAGAGCTCGTGTAATACTGAAAAATAAATAATAATAACCAAAGTCTACCCTAGGACTAACGAGAATTATCAACAACATTTACACGGCTCTGACCACAAGGGGATTGTGGTCGTAACAATATGAATATAGAGAGAGAGACAGAGAGGTACACAGAGAGAGACAGAGGGAGAGACAGAGAGAGAGACACAGAGAGAGACAAAGGAAGAGACAGAGAGACAGAGGGATAGAAACAGAGAGATTGACAGAGAAAGCAAGAAGAGATTGACAGAGAGAGAAAGTGAGAGACACGGAGAGAGAGAGACAGAAAGAGAGACAGAAAGAGAGACAGAGAGAGAGAGACAGAGAGAGAGAGACAGAGAGAGGGACAAAGAAAGAGACAGAGAGGGAGAAATATGCAACTATTAAAATAAGTAATTTTATGGCTTTTTCTTTCTTACTTGAGTATGTCGTTATCCATGACTGCTGCAGCAATAGCCAGCGTCCAGAAAGCTCCAGTGACAGATGACAGTCTGAGGTAAACATACCAACACGTTTGTTGATCAGGGTGTAAGAAGGACGCTTGGAGCCGACGCACGATGTATATTTTATATGCAGTCATCAAGAAGAATACAATGTTGATGACGGTCACCAGAGACAACGGAGCGACCACTGTAACAGCTATAAGGATCCAATATACACAGATTCTGAAAACTACGTTTTTTATGTACCAACTACTATAATTTTCATATTAGTATGACTGTATTTTATAGTTATAGATTTTGTATCTCTTATGGTGAAAATATGTAGTTAATAACTCAATCGTATTATTATCTATCAAATTATTGTAATATTTTACTTACCAATAAGTCTGGTAGAGTTTAAATAACAACTAAAGCTACCATAACCAATGTCCTGTCCAGCTGATGTCCAGTAACTGTACATTATGGTTACAATAGTGACTGTTATAGAAGGAACCAAAGAAAGGACGATTTTCGTCAAGTGATAAACCATTGATTTCCTTAATGTAGGTCTTGTAGTATTGGACGAGAACACTCTAAACATGTGGAGACTACAGATGAAACTCCAGGAAAACATCCACAGCCATAGAAAGTGAGTTGTTATACCGATTACTGTACACATTACACTGGATTTAAAACTGTGGATATAAAGACACTATATAAAGTCAAATAATATCTATAGAAAAGTAGGTCGTACATAATGTACAGTATAAATAGATTTATAATTAGTATAGGTAACTGACACAAGTGTTTATACTTACATATGGGAAGTGGCTAGTAGAGACAGTTGTGCCAATAGCAGACTGCAGCTAAGAAACATGTTATTTATACCTGCCTCTGTTCTCAATACACGAAACACGAAATATGTCAACAAAGTCAGCAGAAGACAAACTATGGAAGCTACACAGCACGTTATAGAAACAATATATTCAGCTAGAGATGTTCCTTTTAACTTTCTATTCAACAAATCTTGTTGTATGTTGTCATTGTCTGCCTCCTTCAGTTTACTGTCCAACAAATCTTGACAAACATTTAGTCCACCATCTTCATCAATTTCCACCATGTTGAAATCTTTCAACTCTGTGATGTGTATTTGGGTCACGTTAAGATCTAGTGTTATTCTAATGTTTGGTGGTAAGAAATTGTAATCAATGATCTTTTTATATTTAGTCACAGGAAATTTCACATGTTGACACAATAAAACTTGAGATATTGTAATATAGCTGCTTAGTGAAACATTTACAGGAGTCTCAAAAACTCTTGATGGATAACGTTCATCCAGAATCTGTTCATGATTTTTCTTTTCAAATTGTTGAATTCCTTTTTTTAACGTCTTCAGACTTGGGTTTATGATATAGGATTGAATATCTAGATATTGATTAGATTCTAATGCAATTGATAGGTTGGCATTGATGAATCGTTGCAGGATTTGAGTTTCAAACTCATTTCTTGATAAATCTGACTTGGCTCGAATAAGAATGTCCATCCAATAGATTCTGATGTTTGGATCATCTTTCATTTTAATGGATTCAAGAGAGTCAAAATAAATATGTTCAGTTAATTCATTCAGCAAAACATCAGTCTGGAATGATAGGTGAAATGATATTGAATGTATTGCAGCGCTCTAATTATATTGTGCTTATTTAAAAACTCTTTTGTATTACAAATGTATTGTCAATATATTACCAATGTATTATCATTGTATTACAAATGATATTTGATATGTATTAATTGTCAGCTTGGGAAGAACTTATAAGTTGTTTTTTTTTTTTTAAAGTAATAAAGTAAATATTCATTATTTTAATCTTTCATTTTACTATAAGAATTATTATACGCGCTGCCGCAAGGCCACCGTACCCCTCTTTATGGTACTTGACATTAATTATATGGGGAAAACGACCGCCGCACGTTGTGCTGTCCCGACATTGACCGAGTATTTGCATTTAGGGAAACTAATAAATGACACTTTAAAAAAAAATAGAAACATGTACATAATGTAATTGTATCCGTACCTGTGTGATTAAAGCGTTCAAAACAGCATCCGTATTATTTTCATCACTATACATCGGGATCATCAAAAGAGACAGCAGATACCCGAGTCCTCTAATCTCTTCGACAATCTCTGTACATTCACTGTTGTGTAATCTCTTACCAGCAGAGCAGAAGATTGCAAGACAGTTGCCCTGAAGTTATGATAGAGAGAAAAAAAAATATAATGATTATTTCTCAGATTTACAGAAGGAAGACGGTTCGAAACGGAACACACCCAATGAGATCTGTAATTTGTCTGATTTGTTAACTTAATTGTGTGTATGTTTAATTACAATACACCATAATAAGTACAAAGGGTGATGCCATCCTATTAAAACTTTATAAATTCTACTTACATCGGGTGAAAGCCATTCATAGTTTGAGCAATTTGAGTTTCTGGAAGTAGAAACGTACTTTTTAAGTTTCGGTGTCAATTTTAGAGCGTGTGTCACGTCCAGCAATATAGAGAACGGCAAAGGCCTAATGGAAAATTCACCACCAAAACAGCTACAATCTGAATAATCTGTGGGTATAGACTGCTATAAATAGATGAAAAAAAATCTCAAACTTATGTCGCTGCAAATGTTTTTATAAATGTATATATAATTCAGTAACTTTTTAAAATTATTAATGAAATACTACCATTATTTTCTTATAATGGTATCAGGTGGGCATGGAAAATCATCATGACAAAATAAGAACACAAGAATTTTTACCAACATTAGAATGGCATTTCAGCTTAATCTTTCTATGGTAGCCATATACATGGTACCAAAAGGAGGAAGCATTGAGAGTTTTATTTAAATCATTAAAATTGTTTTAATTGAATGTTGATTTAACCAGCAATCAGTAGGCTTACAATTTTACTAGAATTTTTTTTTTACCAATACCTAGGCATATCTATTAGTAATTTAACCAAGAAAATGTATTGTACAAAATAAAATTTATAAAATATTATTAAAGAATAAAATTATTGACAAGTCTTAGTGAGTATTAAATGGAAGAGATCATGAACTTCCGGTGCCATTTCCCGCCATTTTCGTAAAAAACAACAACATGCTTTTGATGATGTTTGACAATTGATTTCAACCTTGCATGCCAGTTCTGGTCTTTTAGAAATATAAAAAGGCTACAATGTTATTATCGTTATGAGGAATCCGTTTTTAACATCAAAAGTGAGTAGGCGATCATTAATACTCATAGTGTTAGTCGCATTAAGTTAAATTTAACTTTGTTTATAAAATAAATTACTCAAGAATTGCCTCCTTGGTTATTAAAAAAACAATGCGTAGATTCATAAAAATAAAACGAAAATTCGTCAAGCAATTAGTTTGGGATTATAAATAGGTGATTCTTCACGTCTGGCATTCAAAATCTATCGTATTCTTTTGGCAATAACTTTTGGAAATGAATTGAAATTTAAACTCCAACATTTTCTCGTGCAATTAGTACGCAGCACACAGACAGAAGCAAAGGAACGATACGACAGGAAATGTTTGACACGTCAATCTTTATGCATGCATACAATTTAAGACTTGTCAATAGTGAGGACTCGTCCTGCATAACAAAATACAGGCGTTATTCATGTAATAACAGTGTAATAATAGTAATATTATATTAAACATAGTAGAAAATATGAGCTGACATACCATTTACTTCATAGGTTCTCAACCTTTTTCGGCTCACCGCCCCCTTTTACATTTTTTTTCCGCTCACCGCCCCCCAACTTAATTTTAGCGGAAACGTTTGTTAATTAAAGGGAGATAATTAACCCTTTTCATTTGAGGTAATATTTCAATTTGTTTTTATTTCATAAAAAACTTAATGGCTTGCATTTATAACTTTGAAATGATATGATAGAACTGTAAAAACTATTTAAAAATTATATAAATATTATATGACTAAAAAATTTATATGAATATTTTCAAACATTTTAATAACTACCCAGTTTGTATAATTACTACGTATCTATACCGCTCAGCTATTGTGGTTACCTCTTTACAAATGATTCATACGCTTTAAAGGACATCCGGTAATACGAATAAAATTAGTAATAGTAACCGATGTTAAGGCGACAGTCCGGTGAAACAACCATAAGACGAGGCGGCCGCATAACATATTTGCTAAATACTGACCCTCTACTTCATCGAAAAGTGATTGCGATTCTTATTTGTTCAATAATATGTATGCCTACTGTTGGGGGATATCAGATATTTAGAGCACTTGCGTTTACATCATATTTCATCCAAAAACTAATCGATTCAAATAGCTGAGTTGTTGAAATTATAGCAGGTACGTATGTACCGCCCACTTGCCCTTCATCGCCCCCCAATCGCCCCCGGGAATGTTATCGCCCCCCTAAAGCTTCTCATCGCCCCCTGGGGGGGCGATATCGCCCCCGTTGAGAACCTATGATTTACTTGAATACAATTTAAAAATCCTACCGGCTCTGACTAAACGACTCCGTCGCCTTCCTTAATGTAAAGAACCCTTTAGACCAAACCGATCATAGGGCTGGTGAAGCAGCGTTCACCAGTTTCTGTTACCACGGCATACATGCCCAGCCGCCTTTACTTTACCCCAACTAATGTCAGGTACCCATCAGAGCTGGGTATTCGAACCCAGAACCTTCGGATCGCCAGTCAAACGCGCTGCCCTTCGGCCACCGTGCCTCAAGCATGGCAGAAATAGTTTACGTCATCAGCTGAGCGATGTTATTGTAAGGGCGGACAAAAAAAAAAAAATTCGTACTGGACAAAGCTTAACCCTTACAGACTTTAATCGTAACAAAGAGAACTGGGGCTCAGGTATTGTTAAATAATATGTACATACAAACGGGCATACAGATTTAAATATAAATGAAATACCTTATGGCATATTGCACAGAATATATTTTTAAACAAGATTCCACTTTCGGAGTCGTAGACCTGATAGTTATACCCAGACAATTCCCGACATGCCTTGGCAATAACTTCGACAACATCATTTCTCTCGCTGGGTACATGACACTCATCTGCAACCGACGGATCTTGGTCTCTGTAGATACAGTTATGAAACGGTTAGACAAAACGTGTTGATGTCATAGCTTACAATCACCTGTTTTATAGTCTGGTTGACAGTTACGACTCTTCTGATGCCTCCCCGACAGCTCTGTTCGTTTGTAACACTAATAGTTAAATCACTAAACATAGAGGCACTAGAGGACGAAAGGGCGAAGAATAAAGTGGTAATAACAAATACGGCCTTAAATTAGAACTTAGAAATACAACACAAATACAACAATATATTACAATGCTCATATAGACATAGGGACAAAACAATTTTCTTATCCCATATGCAAAAACAATTGCCAAAATAAAATGACTCGTTTTTCCCGAGTGGCTTCCGGGCATGGAATGGGTTGCCCGAATAACCCATACAAACTTGACATCATTGACACGTCTTAATGAGGTGTGACTTTTTCAAATGGAAGACATCATGAACTTCCGGTGACATTTCTAGCCATTTTCGTAAAAAAAAGGACATACTTTTGGTGGTGTTTGACAATTGATTTCAACCTCTACGCCAGTTCTGGTCTTCTAGAAATGTTAAAAGGCTACAAGATTAATTATGAGGAAACCGTTTTTAATAACAAAAGTGCGTAGGCGATAATTAATACTCATAGTGTTAGTTACGTTAGGTTAATTTTAGCTTTGTTTATAAATAAATTAGTCAAGAGTTGCGTTTTCTTGGTTATTGAAAAACAAAATGTGTAGATTAAAAAAAACACATAACGTAAATCCTTTTGCATTAAGCAATAAGTTTGATATTATAAAAAGGTGATTTTTCACTTCTGACTTTCACAATACATCGTTTTCTTTTGAAAACATCTTTTAGAAATTAAATTAATTTTAATCCTCAACAAATTTTCGCACAACCGGTAACCAACCACACAGACATGTTTCGAATCAAATGATCGAATTCGACCGGAAATGTTTTTCTAGTCGACCTTTTATGCATGAATAATCGTTAAGACTTGTCAATTTCAAACACTAATTAGACGATACCCTTGGATGAGCGTAGGGTACAATAATAATCGATATATTGAAGGTGCGTCTATCAAATATAAGGTAAGATGTGTTTATTTCGGCGAAATAATTTTTTAATGTTTTTACTCCAATGTTTATCGGAGCATTGTAATAGATTCGATTTAGTTGCATTTCTAAAAATGTAATTTCTTGCATAATTATTTATTGCACTTCAAATATTGAATCAAATGATGTAATTCTTTTTAGAAAAAAAAAAGATTTTTAAGTAAGGGAAATGGAAAAATAACTAGGCTAATTAATAACTAGATAATATGGGTACATACTAGATTTGCAAAAGCTTGGTGTGCGGGCTTGGCGAAGGAAAGCCAGGGATAGGCCCGAATGGAAGGAGGTGGTGAAGCAGGCCAAAGCCCTACATGGGCTGTAGTGCCACAGGGATGGATGGATGGGTACATACTAATCTATCATTAAATCTAGAGAAAATGGTTACTTACTTAGCTATGAGGCAATCAAAATGTGCTATGTCTTCTGAGAATATGTTTATATAGGTGGCACCTTCCATCAGCTGTATTTGCAGCAACTCGTTTCTGTTTCTGGCTTTTAATACTGCCAATGAACTCTTAGACACCATGTAAGTTGGTAATGATGTCAACTTTTATTTTTAAAAACAAAACAAAAAAACTATATTTAATGAAAATGCTGAAAAACTAAAACTATTATTTATATAAATTAAATTATATCGAATAGTCGTAAGCCTAAGAAAAAATGATCTGTGTTGAAATTGTATTCTATATAATTAAAATACTATTTCAAACGAAAGAGCGCAAAGAAGATATTTCTGTAGAATAATATTTAAATGTGTTACGTCATGGTTAAATCAGGCAAATTATAATTATTCGATGGTTTTTAATGTTATTCATCAGATTAAATGATGTTCTGTTGTAGTTGCTTTTTTTTTCTTTGGCTTTAATGAAATTTATAAAACGTAACATGAACATTAATTCGTTTTATGCATACATATTTTAAGAATATTATTTAGAATGTGATTTAATAGAATATGAACTTAGCGAATAAAATAAAATGTTAATGTGATATGCTAGCCCTTAGAAGAAAAAACGTAATACATTTTAGAATAGCCCTACATAATTCTAATGACATAAGTTTTTTATGCATTATTCTAAAACAATTTGTTTACATCATTTTAAACTTACATTTTCCACGTTATTACAAATTGCACAGAACATGTTTTTATAAGTCACGTTTGTTGAAAGGTCCACAACTCTTATAAACGTCTCGATCGTCTCCTCTTGTTTGTCTCTGTCTCTTTCACACAGATCTACCAGTGTTGTATTTCCGGTAAAGTCTGGCGAGCATGAACGAATGTAGAGATATGCTTCGCTTTCCCCATCTAAAATATCACAGCCGAGCTTGGGTGTAGAATTTCTTGTATAGTCTAAGATTGGGTTAGGGTGAGAAAAGCCGCCTGGTAGAAAGTTATCGGTTTGAAAACGCAGACTAGGTACAGTTATGTCCGGGCAGCAGATGTTGTAGATTTCACAGGCGGGTCTCTGGCAGTAACAAATGACACACTTTAAATTACAATTTTCGTCTATGAGGCTATCATCAGTAGGCCTCACTGCCACTTCACCTCGGCATCGCAATGGACAATAGCCGACCTGGTAGTCTAGTGGTGATAGAGCAGTTCTGTTCCAAGCATAGCTGCCAATGGAATTTGTTTTATTCTTACAAAAGTATGATTTATATGAGATTGTGACCTGTACAAGATACAGTACAACAAGAGTATGATAACATTTCCTCACGTAAGCATAAGGCCTGAAATAAATATTGAGTCGAGAGTTAACGAACACGATTAAAACTTCTTTTGGTAATTACAACAAGCTAAATTGCCCGGAGTTGCCCGGGTGAAAATAAAACAGGCTTGTGTAAGCTACAATTAAAAACTGTATAAACTACAATGAACAGAAAGTTATAAATCTAATAATTTTAAATAAAATCATTATGTTTTAAGGAAGACTAAAGTAATTTGAAATAAATCTTGTAATCGGGTAAAAAATAGGCAAGTCTTTTTATTTAATAAAGAGCTACATTGCCGATGAATATCGTAGATTTAAAATCTATTTTTTAAAGTAATATCGTTCACCAATTTATGTGGCCACGGCATACTAGGTGATTGTGTGGCCAGCACTAAGGTCAGGTACACATCAGAGCTGGGTAGACTCAGGCACACCCTCCAGACCCGGGAAAAAATCCTAGCCTGCATAAGGATTCGAACCCGGGACCTTTGGCTCGCCAGTCGAAGACGCTGCCGCTCGGCTATCGTGCCCCTTTAAAAGTAATATCGATTGAGGGAAAAAATGTAGAAAAAACTGGAGAATCGAACCCGAGTAGCCCGTATTGCAGTCCGATACGTAAACCACTTAGCTAGCGAAGACACATGTCCGAAGTGAAATAGCAAAAGTATAATAAGAGACAATAGGTTACGTGTTATTAAATTAACTAATATGATTGGTTGAACACACACAGTCTACTTGATATATAAATGGATTAAGTGACTTAAAGCCTCTTTTTGTTTGTTTTAAATGTATAGATACAGACTTAACATGTTAACTTATTACCTCATCACTGTAGTTATGAAAACCATTTTGACGAGCGGATGTGAGAACAAAATAAAATTATGAATTATTCTTTTATAAGCGTAAACACTATTTAAAACACAATTTCATTGTTTTAAACATTTTAAACTAAAATAATGGAAAATTCCTTTTTAAGCGTTTTATGAACTAAACCTTTAAAAAAAAAATGTTATTTGATTATATTAGATTTAAGATTTAACAAAAAGCGTTCGCATAATAGAAATCCAAGCTTAGAAATATTTAATGTACAGTATGAATAATAAATGTATAAATGTGTTGCGGGTTAAAAGCCTGTCAAAAACAATCATCCAAGGCACGGTAGATGGTGGACGTCGGAGAGGCCGTCAGCGGAGATGCTGGTTCGACAATATAAAATATTGGACAGGGCTGTCAACTATTGACAAACCGGTCAAGATAGGCGAATGTGACGAAAGATGACTTCTGATGTATCCGTTCGCTCCCGCCAACGACCACAACGGTCAAGGGATTGATGATGATGATGATGATGATGATGATGATGATGATAATAAATAATAAAACCTTGCGTGTATTACTCTAACTCATAGGTTCTCAACGGGGGCGATATCGCCCCCCCCCCCAGTGGGCGGTGAGAAGCTTTGGTGGGAAGGGGGGCGCTGACATGTCCGGGGGCGATTGGGGGGCGGTGAAGGGCAAGTGGGCGGTACAAACGTACCTAATATATTTTAACACCTCAGCTATTTGAATCGATTAGTTTTTGGAGGATGTTAAATGTGATGTAAACGCAAGTGCTGCTAAATATCTGATATCCCCAAACAGTATGCCTACATATTATTATATTTAATAAGAAATAGGAATCGCAGTGACTTTTCGATGAAGTAGGGGTCAGTATTTGGAAAATGTAGTGTGCGGCCGTATGGTCCTGTGGTTGGTTCACCGGACGGTCGCCTTAACATCTGCTAATATGAATGATATTTTGATGTTATGTTTTTTTGTTTATTTCCAGTAGGAGGCGCGTCGGAGTTTGACCTCCTTGCCCCTCCTTTCGGCCTACTAGGCATCGTATAGTTTTACGGAGACGTAGCTCGGGGGTGGGGGTGACTCAGACTTCCTACACCTGTGTGAAATATCTAATCGCACAAGGCCGAAAAGATGTGTGCACAATCTAATCGCACAAGGCGGAGAAAGTTTACACATTGTGTGGGGAAGGCAGAGTGATCGACCTTATCCGAAATGCCGAACCGATATGTTCTTTAATGTGTTTTAAATTATTAGTAAACTAAATTCACTATTAATTAGCGGTAGAGATAAATAGTAATCATACAAACTGGGTAGTTATTGTAATGCTTAGAAATATACATATATTTCTTTTGTCATCTAATATTTATATAATTTTCAAATAGTTTTACAGTTTGATCATTTCAAAGTTATAAATTGTAAGCCATTTATTTTTTATAAAAGAAAAAAAAATTAGATCAAATAAAACGGACTAATTATCTCCCTTTAACTAAAAAATGTTTCCACATTTGATTCAATACGGATGCCGAACAAATTCTCTTTTGTAATATAACAAATATTACTGATTATTAGACCTAAGGCTTTTGCAACCAAAATTGAAACAAAAATAGAAAAATTGCTAACAACACACCAGGCAAACGATTTGCATTAATATTGATTTATTTAAACCTTTTGTTAAGGCAATTTTTTGATCTATTAATTCTTACAATATGTTTCCTTTTCAGTTTTCTTTAAGATAATTAATCACACAAAAAGTCTAGTAAACCTAAAAAAAAATTGCGGTAACTATATGCCAGATGAGCGGAAGGGGGGGGGGCGCTAAAAGAAAGTGTGGGGGGGGGGCGGTGAGCGGAAAAATATTGTAAAAGGGGGCGGTGAGCCGAAAAAGGTTGAGAACCTGTGGTTTAACCCCTTACAGTCCCGGGCGCGTATATAGCGTGACTGAAGATAGCATAGATAGAAAGTAGGTCGGTACAGGAAGGGTTAACTCTTGTAAAGGTACAGCGAGCAAAGGGGGATTATCGAGTACAAGAAAAAAACAAACATTAATTGAATTACAAATAGACGTAGTGCATTAGTTCTGTTTTATTCTTATACGTTACAGACTATATTTCTCTACGGCAGAAGTAAGGATGCATAGACAGTCAGCCATTTTCCCTTGAACACACTACGCAGTCAAGTCAAGTTTGGACACCTGTCCACAATTTTTTTTTATTTGCCTTACCTGACATTTTAAAATTACCCTATCAGCTTCAGCTGCGTGTTTTATGTATAATTCGGGTGACATATCTTTTCTGGATATATTATTTTGCCATAGCAACCATAAAAATGGCAGAAAAACAGTTTTTTTTTTGTTGTAAAGTTCTTATAACTTTCATTTACAAAGAAGATAATTCAATTCTGTTTCCTGTTATTGCTTTGAATTTATATAATCTATCTTTCCATGCATGATTTTGCTGATAGCTTTATTATTTTAAAAATTATTACTTTTCTACTAAAACAGCATTAAAAAAATTGCACATTGACACATACAAATTCAAAATTAAAACAATTTTTTCAACGAATCTTTAAGATCCTTGCATGGGATTAAAGAAAGCATAGTGATAAAGAAAACTGACAAATTTCAACCTGGTTACCATAGTTACCGGTTTTGACTTTCAAAACCTGATTTCGGTTTGTTGGTTGAAGATAATCATTACGTAAAGTAGCAAACCCTTTTATTTTTTGTTCTGATGGAAATATTTTTAACAAGTAATGTTGGATTCGCACAAAAATCTTCTTAAGCTTCTTAATATTATGGTCAACAATAAAACGGAAATTGGATTATTATTATTATTGAAATTATGAAAGCTATTACCGTTTTTAATCAATTAGCCCAGATTTTGTTTTAGTTCTAAAGAATTTTATGGTAAAGTGTATAAAATCATATTGTATTCACACAAATCAACCTCTTGAAGCAAACACTACGTAATTAAGTTTGAACTTTTTTTCAAATATATTTACAAAACTACGCACATTTAATTGGCTTTTCCGGCCTGTGACTTGTGACATTGTGTGTGTGGGGGGGGGGGGGGAGTGTGTGAACCGAAATCCGGTTTTGAAAACAAACCGGTTTTAACATCCCTACTTGCGAGACAGGTAGAAGTCATAATAAAAAAAAACACTATGCAATTCAAACGGCAATGCTATATTATATTATAACCTATTGGCTATCTTGTCTTAGATCCTACAGATGCTCCCTCTATAAAGAATATTACTATATATAGTTTTATAGTTAACCTTACGATACGAATAAAATTAATAATAGTAAAGTTTTTTTTTAAAGACAATTAAAATAGTTAACAACGGGAAGCGAACTCAGGTCAGCCGTGGTCAGTCGGGGACTTCTAACCATTCTGCTATAGAGCCCAGTGATGCATGTAGGAAGCGAACTCACCAAACTAAAATATTGATGTTTGGTTTGAGAAAAAACCCATTGAAAAAAATAACAAATGTAGTTTCTATTAAAGTATGTTAATCATGTTATCTCACTGGCAAAGATGATAATAAGTATCTACAAGGAAGTCAAATGTTGGATTAATAAATGAAATGTCATTTTTTAGTTCCTTTTGGCTTGACATTTATTTAATGAGAAGTCGCTGTTCAGTTATGACAATCGCTCTTTTATTACAATCGCTATCATGTGGTCGTTGTTGTGAAATTCGCTGTCTTAAAACAATCGCTGTTGTGTATTCGCTCAACTGACAGTCGTTGTTTTAACAGTCACTTTAAGGAACCCGAGCCGATAATAGCGAGCAAGCTCCAAGATAAAGCTGAATAAATATTTAATAAAGATAAACGAGTACTTTAATAATATGATCCTTTCCTTTCAACGTATCAGACCTATACTGAAGTATTTCCGCACAGATTCTTTAGATAAGACGTGTGATTGGAAATGGTTGGAAGTTATTCTATATTTGACATTTGTAAAGATAATTGATTATATGTCAAAACAAATTTGTACTTGTGTATCTTTTTTCTGAACATATGAAATTCTAGATTAGTTTACCAGTGGCCCAAGTAATTAAAGATATTGTGTGGCCAGATCAATGCCCTATTGCTCTTGCGTACACCGTACACAAATTACGTCTCTTTGCAGAACTGAGCATGTCAAAGACTATATAAATCAGGGCAGTTTGCTCTATTTTTAGAACTTAAGAGTAATGCTTCGGGCCAATGCGCAGCCAAAGAAACTTTCCTAAAGACTTCGGCTGTGCACAGATCCGAAGCTTTAAATGTCGATATTATCGGACTGTACACACTAAAGTCCAACAGAATAAATATAGAACTTAATGAGCAATCCGATTTTTTCTGTTTCCGGAAGTAATACCGACGCCAAACTGTTTAGACTCAGCGGACCTGATTACACTATATATTTATGTTTATTTAAAATGTCTTTTTCATCAAACCTACAAGTACGAACACCCAAAGCTAATGTTTTAGGCAAAAGGTACAAAGGTTACTGTGTAATAAACTGCAACAATGATACGAAAACGAGTGATTATCGTACAAATAAGCATGTCAAGCTACATGGATTTCCTGACCCCGTAAAGGATAAAGAACGTTAAGTTGTAACCTCATATTACTTAATATTAGTAGACTTGCTTTAGTCCTAAGCTTGCTAAGACTAGATATCAGTAATAAATAAGCATTTCTCATGTTACTAGTAGCGTCTCTAGCGACCGCTGCCATGAGTCAAAAGAAAATGGCGGAAGCCGACCTTCACATTTAGTGACTGCGCATATAAGGTTTGCACATTCTATTCTATACCTATTCTGTGCTAAAGACCTAACAAATGTAGATTACAAACGATAAATGCCTGGTCATAACTGCGCAATATTCGCTTTTTCAAGCAACACATTTTCCACTATAGAAATGTAGAATTTAGAATGCGACAAAGCAGAGTCGTTCAAAATTTTAAGGAAGAAGGAGCCACGATTTAGTTAAAGTAATTTTATGGGATAATGTTTTAAAATTACTACTACTAATTCAAGGCTGTTTTTTTTTTGTTTGTATAACGAGCTAAATTCCAAGGCGATGCCAGGGGAAAAAATATAAACTACAATGAACATAAAGCTATGATAATTTGAACAAATATATTTATTATTTACTAAAACATTTAAGAAAGGAATTTAAAATAAATATTGTAATCGAGTGAAAAAAAGGGCATTTCTTTTTTTTTTGTTGAAAAAGTTTGAGCCTTCCTGTCTCCCACATGCGTCTAAAATATAATTCTTAGATTTTTCTTACTGAAAACATATTAGGAAAACTTTAAGTCCTGAAATTCTTTACATTCTTTGTAAAAAAAAAAAAGGAATATTAATTGGAATGTAAAAGAAAGTAGAACAAGAAAAGTTATCAGTTGCGAACTGAACTCAGATCGCACGCATGGCAGTCGGATTAAGCTAACCACTCAAGGGCAGACACATACCGGAAGTGAGATCGCAAAAGTAAACTATGGGACAATAAGGTGAGGTGTCTTTTAATTAACTAATGGGGATTAGAATCCAAACAGGCTAATTATATATATAATTATATATATATATATATATTATAAGCTACAACCGCCATCCGCCTTTAAATGTTTCAAGTACGGTAGGAATTGCTACTCCCGGGTTAGCCTGCACAGCCATTCTCGGCGGTGCAGTTAGATACCTCACCCATGAAGCTACACCATCGTCTCTCGAGGCGGACCGATGCGACGACGATATGATATTTTATGTCTAAATGTCTAAGTCTACCCAAGACCAATGAGAGCTCAAAGATTCACATTAGAATTATTTTTTACTTTTTTTGCGTTTCTTGACCAGCATAGTCAGTGAAACCAGGCTATCTGTGCTTTTCTTGACCAACATAGTGTTAAATTGTAGCTTTCACTCCAATTCTTTTGGCGGTTGACTAGGGTTTGATTTTTAAAGGCCAGCGGGAACTCACTTCGTTCTGAGAGTGATAAATAGTCTGCAGCAGTTTTCCAAGTTTGGTTAACCTGTCCTGTTATCATTCAAATGTTCTCAACAATATTAGTAGTTCAAAAACCAACTCCTTGACTGTTTAGTAAATGAAGAAACTTTATTATAACTTGCAAATCAAACGATGTTAGTGAAAAATACAAATGGCGATAATAGGTGTACAAGGCGTAGCGTCCTTCTGTCAGAGCTACATAAGCGGTAAGAGAAAGTATATTCTGCATGTCTATCTTATATAGTACCTCAAAAGAGCGCGAAGTGACGTCAGAGGCTAATTGCATATTCCTCCGCGTTAGCGTCTGGCCCAACTGGCTTACACTGGTTTCAAGAGTGGGGCGTTTATAGCCTAATTAAATTTTAGTCAACAAAGAAAAATAAACAGTCGTGTCCCGACAATTAAAGTATTCTAAAAGATAAACTCTGTCGAGGGATTAAAAGGGTGTTTTAAACTATATGTACACTGTAACCTAACAATGGTCAGTGAGACCAGGCTATCTGTGCTTTTCTTGACCAACATAGTCAGCGAGACAAGGTCATATCCGTATTTCTTCATTCTACTGATCACCGAAGTTTTTACCGTTTCTCTTCACCGTAAAAATATGTTTAGATTAATTTAAATTATTTGTAAATTAAATGATGGACACAATAAAATGCAAAGTTTACTGAACACTTTTCTAAAGATTACAACTTCAAATAATTTATAAATAGAAGTTGACAAAAATCATCACATTGAAAATAGTTTATTGTTGGAAATAATATTAATATTCTTCCATTGTGATTATATCACTGTGCTGGTCTGAACATTAGTATGGTGCTCTTCCAATCACATTGCCACTGCAAAAATATTAAAATTAAAAATAAATAAATTTTTTGATTAAATTAAATTAAAGAAAATTAAAGTCCAGTTATAGAAAATAAGATCTTTCATATGACAAGAATACTAAAGTCCAGTTATAGAAAATAAGATATTTTATATGACAAGAAAATTAAAGTCCAGTTATAGAAAATAAGATCTTTTATATGACAAGAAAATACAAGTCCAGTTATAGAAAATAAGATATTTTATATGACAAGAAAATACAAGTCCAGTTATAGAAAATAAGATATTTTATATGACAAGAAAATTAAAGTCCAGTTATAGAAAATAAGATCTTTTATATGACAAGAAAATACAAGTCCAGTTATAGAAAATAAGATCTTTTATATGACAAGAAAATTAAAGTCCAGTTATAGAAAATAAGATCTTTTATATGACAAGAAAATACAAGTCCAGTTATAGAAAATAAGATCTTTTATATGACAAGAAAATACAAGTCCAGTTATAGAAAATAAGATATTTTATATGACAAGAAAATTAAAGTCCAGTTATAGAAAATAAGATATTTTATATGACAAGAAAATTAAAGTCCAGTTATAGAAAATAAGAACTTTTATATGACAAGAAAATTAAAGTCCAGTTATAGAAAATAAGATCTTTTATATGACAAGAAAATACAAGTCCAGTTATAGAAAATAAGATCTTTTATATGACAAGAAAATACAAGTCCAGTTATAGAAAATAAGATATTTTATATGACAAGAAAATACAAGTCCAGTTATAGAAAATAAGATCTTTTATATGACAAGAAAATACAAGTCCAGTTATAGAAAATAAGATATTTTATATGACAAGAAAATTAAAGTCCAGTTATAGAAAATAAGATCTTTTATATGACAAGAAAATTAAAGTCCAGTTATAGAAAATAAGATCTTTTATATGACAAGAAAATTATAGTCCATTTATAGACAAAAAGTCACATATAGCAACAAGACGTATGCCAAGTTCTAGAAAAAAAACAAAAAAAACAATTTGGACCGGTAGAAATATCCAGTGTTTGACCCATTCCCTTTTTGTGCTAGGTAACGGGTTAATAGCCAAATTTCTTTAAGTGAAAGTAACTTCGTTTTCTGAAAGATCAGAGGACTCGTTCTTCCTTTCTAAAGCGATGATAGAAAAACTTCTAGCACCAAATAAACACACTTTTGTTTAATTCTATGGCCAAATAGCCAAAATATTATGCAGAGTAAGACAAGAAAAATTCATAAATTAACATCTTTTAAAACACAAATCATAAAACTATGGAAAAGAGTAAAAAAAAAGTAAAGTACCCATCGGACCAAATTGATACATAGGGCCGGTGAAGCAGCATTCACCAGATTCTGTGTCCACGGCATACTAGGTGATTGCTTGGCCAGAACTATGCACAGCCGCCTTTTCTTTATACTTATCAGGACTGGGTAGACTCAGGGACAACCCTCCAGACCCGGAAAAAAATCCTAGCCTGCACCAGGATTTGAACCCAGGACGTGCGGTACTCCTGCCGAACGGCCCACCATGCCCCACATGAATAAGAGTAGAACGCAATAATCTTCAGTATAGATGGAGGATCTATATAATAATAAAAGATATGACAACATTGAAGACTTTGGTAATTTTTTTTTTCAATGTATGCACTTCATTTGCTTCTGTGGCACAAGATAATCAATCATCTATTATTACGCTCAGGAATACATACTAGTTTTATTTCGTTTATTTACGAAGGACAATATTTAAACTTACCCAGGTGAATATTGACACACCACAAAGTTCTTAGCGGCGCCATCGCATTGAATAACCGCGCATCCAACTTTTGTTGTATCTTTCCAAACGACCTGCAATACAAAGGCACAAGGAATGATTATTTTATTTTTACATCTGAAATACTAAATTGGACGAGAATCGGGCAAGTTGACATTCTATGGAACTGAAAGACAATTCCACAACAATAAAAGAACACCATAGAATGCATAGCCTATTCTAATCAAATGTATTCTTTGTTTTCTTATCATGGCCTTAGATAATTCTAAAAAGATTATCGCCATAGAGAGAGAGAGTAGCAGAAACGCTGCCATCAACACACTACTATACAGTGCCTTAAAAAACAAAAAATATTTAAAATTTTGATAACACAGAAAACGACCAAGCTGATGTGAAATAAAGGAAAGAAAATGGTAGTTGTTTATATTTCACCATAAACTCAATCATAGTATACGATTTACATAAATGGTTATGCATTTTTTGTAAACATGATTTAACCAAAAATGAAATCTAAAAAAAATAAAGATAACTGATTTAAAACCTCCCTAAACTTTAATATCAATATCTAGATTGTAGATCAATATGGGTAATGATGTTGCATTCAATACATGAACATCATTTAATCTCTGCAGTCTTCCAGTAGAATAGTAGAACTTCAAATACATACAAGTATTACAGTAGAACTTCAAATATATACAAGTCTTCCGGTAGAACTTCAAATCAATACAAGTCTTCCGGTAGAACTTCAAATCTATACAAGTCTTCCGGTAGAACTTCAAATCTATACAAGTCTTCCGGTAGAACTTCAAATCTATACAAATCTTCCGGTAGAACTTCAAATCTATACAAGTCTTCCGGTAGAACTTCAAATATATACAAGTCTTCCGGTAGAACGTCAAATCTATACAAGTCTTCCGGTAGAACTTCAAATCTATACAAGTCTTCCGGTAAAACTTCAAATCTATACAAGTCTTCCGGTAGAACTTCAAATCTATACAAGTCTTCCGGTAAAACTTCAAATCTATACAAGTCTTCCGGTAGAACGTCAAATCTATACAAGTCTTCCGGTAGAACTTCAAATCTATACAAGTCTTCCGGTAAAACTTCAAATCTATACAAGTCTTCCGGTAGAACTTCAAATCTATACAAAAAGTATTAATGTACCCATTCAGACAAAAAGAAGATAAATGACAATTATTTATACTCAGAATATCGAGATGCCGATGATACTAAGCTTCTCTAACTGCTATATCGTTACGTTCTAACACATGCGTTACGTTCTAACACATGCGTTACGTTCTAACACATGCGTTACGTTCTAACACATGCGTTACGTTCTAACACATGCGCACCATAACTTTCTTGCTTTTAAAAGTAAAACAAGTATTATTTATTTGAAACTATTACTGATTATTAATACTAACAAGTGAAACGTATAGATCCGTATAATTTATTTTGCCTAATCTTATCAATTGCTTGCTAAACTCAAGCAGAACACATGTTAGCTTTCCTGGTACCTAAAACATAATAAATACAACACATTAACAATTTGTTGCAATGCTCGGATTAACATATGGACAAAAACACTTTCCTTATCGCTTTTGCGAGAACAAATGCATATAAGTATCCTTTCTTCCCGAGTGGCATTCGGGCATGGAATGGGTTGCCTGATGAAAACCAGGAAAACCAGTAAATTAAGATTATTTTAAAACATTCATAGAAATGCAAGACTAGACTCATATGGGGAGAGGTGGCCCAGAGTGCCCCAGAGTACTGGCGTACCGAAGGTCCCGGGTTCGAATCTTGGTGACGACTAAGATATTTTCCCGGGTCTGGAGGGTGTCCCCGAGTCTACCCAGCTCTGATGGGTACCTGACCTTAGTTGAGGGTAAAGTAAAGGCGGCTGTGTATTGTGCTGGTCCCATAATCACCTAGTTTGCCGTGGCCACAGAAACTGGTGAACTTACACTCAGACCACGGATAAACTTAGGACCAACAATGTGCTTTATTAAAGGAGCGTCTTTAATGTATAAGATAAGTTAAGATAATAATTGGCGCTATTGGTATAGGATAAGAGTATGAACATGGCGGCAAGTTCGCTTCCGCGACAACTCATCAATAGACTCAGTCATTTTATAGGACAGTGATACACACGTTAAATAAACGTAGAGTAAATAAACCATGGCTTCATTATCATATTACATACACTGTTTTCTATTGTAAATACATCATCGTTTGATAGATCAAAGACTATAATAAGATGGACAGCGTGCATTTAATATTTCTGCTTTTTCGATTCTGTTTTGCAATGTATACTTCCGTTTTATCTTACGGCTATAATTGTCTCAATGAAAAATTAAAATTAAAATCGAAAATTGTATTTAAGTCATTTAAGACAGCGTTATTGGATGCGCACGGTAAACAGAGCATATAAGCTCTAAAAATAGAGCAAGCGGTTCAACTTATTAAAGTCTTTGGATAGATTCAGCTTTTTTAAAGAGAGGTTTACGTAATATTATTAAGCAAAATAATCGTCCTACCTGAGTATAATGACCACATGTATTTCCTTGTCGCCCCATGCATTTCCAACCCTTGTCTTTAAACTTCTTCTCCGTCACCCATGCCTGTACGGATTTCTTTGCCATGTATGTACTGACTTGTAGTTTTGCTGGTGAAAAAATGTGACATTGTTTTTATTAAAGTACCAACCGTATCGGTATCGGGGTCCTGGAAATGACCAGGTTGAAGAATAACCCCACTCCTAAGTCCCACTTGCATGTCGTAAAAGACGACTAAAAGTGGGTTGTGCATTGGGTATAACCCGGGCACGTAAACCTTGTACTCCCCTTTGTGGTGCTGTTTGACAGAGGTCCAGATTGCACTACACTGGATAGAGGTTTTGCGCAACTCCTTCTGGGAAGCTCTGGTGTAGGTAGCAGGGAGATGGATGGGTGTAAAGTTGTGAAGTGCCTGGATCCAGGATGTGACAATTCCACGGAGTATTCCCGAATCTAAAAAACTAAATAGCACAAATGAGTGGGAAAACCATTTGGAGAGCTCTGTGCATGGCGGGGAATGGGCCATAGGCCAGCCCCGCCTTAGCACAACTCAGCCCTGATTCAATACGTCATGTTCCCGGAGTACAACTCACAGGTGCTGGGCGCAGAACCGAAAACTCTCTAGAACTGCAGAGTTTGAAAACAAAGCCACAAAAGAAAACCTAGAATAACAATGCTAGTGTATCTGACATTGACTGCAAGTGAGCAAACTGCTCTGCGGACTAGAAGAAGAAGAAGAATATACAGTATACAATTACTAAAATTCTAATCAATAACTTAATCAGACATTTTGTCTTATAAGATAGTTATAAGATAGTTATAAGATAGTACTGTCATGTGTAACCAGGATTGTACGTCACTTATATTTATGTGAGAAAAAATTAGCTCAGATTACTCTGATAGGGCTCGCTGAACGAACTTCCTTCTTATCTTCGACTCCTACAATTTAGATACCGCAAGTCAAGGTGGTTCCTAAACCTAATGAAACAGGCATATAAATCTTCCGTACGGCGTTGCTGCCTGATTCTGTCGACTATCTGCATCATAGCACGGCTCGGCCTCACAGCCATCCTAAGCTCCTGTAGATATGGCAGTGAAATAGCACGGCTCGGACACGCAGCCATCCTAAGCTCCTGTAGATATGGCAGTGAAATAGCACGGCTCGGACGTGCAGCCATCCTAAGCTCCTGCAGACAAGGCAGTCCAATAGCACGTACTCGTCCATCACGTTTGATCCTATCCGGTTTCGAAACCGCGATCAAAGTGGGGCTTAAGCCTACTAAAATGTACTTCTATGTCTCTGCTAGGGTATATATTTCTAAGGCGCAGGATCGCAATATTGGGTAATGGTGTACTGCTACGTCATTAACCAGGGGTCGGGAACCTTTTTGTCTGAGAGAGCCATGGATACCACATATTTTAAAAAGTAATTCTGTGAGAGCCATACATTATGTTTAAAACTAAAAATTCAAGTAGCCTAAATGTGTGCATTTTGTATAATTTCAACACTAAAAGTACAATAATTATGTCTCTGAATTCTTCTGATGCTGAACTGCTTTAGACTTTAGCTCATTTGTAGAATGAAATATTAATATGCAATTAATATGTAGAGCAAAAAGTCTAAAAAAAACATTTTTTAATAATCGAACATTTGTCTGCGAGCCAGACGCAGCCATCAAAAGAGCTACATCTGGCTCGCGAGCCATGGGTTCCCGACCCCTGGCATAAACAATAATATCCATGACTAACTAGGCTGTCGATTTTTGATCATTAACATTTAATTTTTTAAAATTTATGTAAACAAAAACGCAACTACTAAATTATTATCTAAACATGTTTGAAAATAGATCTATTGGGTGTCAATGTAATATAGAACGTCCAATTGATTTCGGTGAAACTATTAAATAGACTTACGGCCTGATGCATACAAATTTTCACCAATTTTGACTCGGTTCTTGCTGTGTTCAACTTTACAGTTTTTGCCCCAGGATGCCGCAGATTTACTTAGAGACTCGTCCCATTTCTATAGTAAACATATAAAACATATATAAGAAAACAAAGAAACAAAGGAAACAAATTAAATTTTTTTAAATTAATGTTATTGTCGTATAGCCTAGAAAATATCATGTTAAACCTTCTTCTTCATTTTATTGTTGAGACCTCGTTAGAGCCGAGGAAAGAGTCCATAATTTATCTACACACACAAAAAACAACAACACGACTAACAAGAGTTATAAACAGATGACAGAGAGTCACTATATGTTTTTAGTCCTATAGTCAGTGAACATTTGAAAGCCGGTACAGTAGGGGCAGTGATGGAGGCCTGGTCCAGGGTATTCCCCAGCCGAAAGAAATCTTTAAAATAAAAAGCTGAAGAGCAATAAATAGTAACAAAGACTTAAAAGTAATGATACATTTGAAAGGAATTAATATCGTTCTTAAGTGGCTAAAGAATGAGCTGCGCGAATAAATCAGAAAAAAAAAACACGACAATATATTCTACCTGTAGATCATTATCCTTATATCATACACATTAGCCTTTAGATCTTTGTGCGCCCAATATGATTTGCACACATTTTATTCCATTTCAGTCTCTTTTCTTTTCAATCATCATGACAGGGACAAGATTTTTAACATTGAAACGCGTTGCTATTATCCGATTATTTTGCTCAAAGGGGGGGGGGGAGTTGTGTGACAATGATAATGGTGTCTACGGCAGCATTACCTGACAACCTTGTATTCTTTACTACTGTTCTTCTTTAAATAATGTTCAATGTCGTGGCACTGTTTATTAATCAAATTCTTCTTTGCCCTTATTATACCTCTTTAAATGAGAACGGCTGAGAGACGGGAGGAATGGAGGAGGCTGGTTTACATGTCAGCTGTGGCGCCCCAACGGTCCAACAGACTACGGTATGTGTAGGATGTAGGTAGGGGGATACCTCTTTAAATGCTTGCTTATCTCTTGATTATATATCCGTCTATCCTTTTTCCATCAATTTCGTTTTCTTAAGCTGCCTTTCTTTGAAAAAAACAGCAACAGGTAATAGATGGATGTCCGCAGTAATCCATAGTTTATTGCCGGGTCGATGTTTTGCCAAAGTATATAATAATCTTAAAGTCCTTCAATTCTGTTTTGCAGGTGTCAGTGTATCCAAGTCTGTAGTATCAGCTTCTATTATATTGAGTGCGGACTACTGTCCACAAGCCATTTCTGGGATGCCTTTTGCTACTTCGGGGTAATTCAACACCGTGTGGACTTGAATCCTTGCTTATTCCTGTTTCTTAGCTCACTTTTTGTGCAGCGTAAAACTCAATATGACTAGATCACGGCCACAACCAATCTTATCTTTAAAAAAATCATTTTTTACGAACTTTAAATAGAATGATAGTACAATTTTTAGTCGGTGAACTCTCTATAAGAGTAATTAGAGTTTGAGCGTTATTAAAGACCAAGTGAAGAGCGTTTTATCAAAATTGAGTAAAAATTTGATTTCGATAGTAAATAGTGTATTCAACAACTGAACGTTAATGAAAATAATTTTTACAAAATATCAAAGATAAATTTTAAGTAATTAGTTCAATATTTGCACTGAAATGTGTGTGATTTTCGAAGGAAAAGTCCAAATCTCGTAGCCATTTGAGATGTTTTTATTTCCGGCAACTTGGAAAGTGACGTAAGAGAAAGGATTCCGACTAGGAAAAATGAATATTGTCACGTGTTTTTAATCTATCGCCACATGTTTTGAATCTTTTCCCGGTTCCTTTTTTTAACAAAATGGTTAAATATAGATTTATAGCGTCGAGCTTTATTTATTTATTTCCTTTCTCTAACGTCACTGCCGTATGAGGTTATTCGAAATCTCGTTCCTTTGAGAAAAACCTCTTCACTTGGTCTTTAAATGTATCTTGGTTTTGTATTGTTTATTGACATTTCAATTTCGTGTAGAGAGCATGTGATTTGTAATTGAAAGATAGCTATTTATAATGACGTCATAAAATGTATGTCTTCTTGTAGATTCTCTTTCATTATAGTACCCTATTGACAAGTCTTAATTAGGCGTGACCTTCTGAAATGAAAGAGGTCACGTGCTTCCGGTTCTATTTTTAAATTAATAAACAAAAAAGCATGCTTTGGCTGGTATTTGACAATTGATTTAAACCTCGACAGCCCGTTCTAGTCTTTTAGAATTATACAAAGGATACACGCTTAGTTATGATGAATCCGTTTTTAACATCAAAATTGAGTAGGCAATAATTTATACCTAAGTGTTAGTCACGTAAGGTTAAATATATCTTTGTTTACAAAATAAATTAGTCAAAAGTTACGTCCTTGGTAATTAAAAAACACAATGCGGAGATTTATAAAAAACAACAACACTAAAATTATTTTGCATCAAGCAATTAGTTTGTGATCATAAATAGGTGATTCTTTAAATCTGACATTCACAATCCATCGTTTTCTTTTGTCACCATTTTTAGGAAATTAAATAAAAATTTAATTACCTACATATTTTTGTACAACCAGTAACGTAGCACACAAACATGTATCGAAGTAAATGATCGAATTAGACCGGAAATGTCTTTTTTGTCGACCTTTTATGCATGCATTTTTGTTAAGACTTGTCAATTTCTTCGGGAAAATCTTTTTCTAGTACTTTCTACACCAAAATGTATATTATAAGTAGATTCGCGCGGTCTTTTCTTGTTGTTGAACGGTTGTTGATTTCAGCTGTGTGTATTTGTGTAGAGCTATCAATGAAATTATTCATGTTGCACAGAAGTTCAGGAATTAAATGATATTTTAAATATTCATCACGTGTCTTGAGTGATTTTATTATCATTGTGAACAAGAACTGTATGGGATCCTCACCAACAACACCTGATATCTAAGCTGGAGATGACCCAACGTCGAGCGGCACGTCGTATCTTACAGGACTACGGCCTTAAATCTAGCGCCTCAGCTTTGGTGGCACAACTCCAACTGGAGCCCCTACATCATCGCAGAGCGATAAACAAGGTCACCACTATTTACAAGATCGTGAACCGCGACGTGGAAATGTCCACTCAGCCAGGCCGAATCCAACAGGTGTCCCGCTCTACTCGAGGCCATCAGCTCAAGCTGCATGTCCCACATGCACGCACCGACGTCTACAAATATTATTTTTTTCCGTCAGCCATTAGGCTGTGGAACACCCTGGACCAGGCCTCCATCACTGCCCCTACAGTTCAGGCTTTTAAATCGTCACTGAAGGGCGGTCTAAAAACCTAAAGTGACACTCTGTCATCTGTTTATAATTGTTGTTTGTGATGCTTTTTATTTTATGTGTATTTAAATTGTGGACTCTTTCCTCGGTTCTAACGGGGTCTCCACAGTATTATGAAGAAGAAGAAGAAGAAGAACCTTAAAGAAATCATTACCCTGGACTCTGGACATTTGTTACAATATTCTTCTCTCTGTTACCTTTTCATGCTTTTAACCTCGCCCATAGATTTGCCATAAAATAATTCGTCTCTAAAATTAATGCTCATATACAGTTGTGTAATAGATAATATACATAATTACATCGAATCCAAAATCATTATCTGGGAACATAAGGAATAGTGCGTTATATATAATGTTGTAGATTCTAAATAAATATGCCAACTAAAATCTTTGTCAGATGATAAATATATAAGAAAATAAAAACTAAAAGAAAGATACGTACTAGAGGAGGAACAGAATCTATAGCTCTTGCAGCATTGTGCTCATCCAGAAATGCTATGATTGTATCACTTGTCATCTTTTCAACCTTTATTGCTGCCTGGGACATGGCTAGGGCTAAACACAACGTAGCGATGCGGAGAAACACCATTTCAAGGTAACGCTGCAAGACAGAGAAAGTTAGTCAGGCCACGGATGTTGTGCGACAAAATGCATCGATATATTCAGTAGCCAAATTTTTAAAAAAATAATCATATACAATGTTCAGTGGATACCTTGTTGTTAAATAATTCAATCGGCTACAGTTGGGTACAATAAATTACATTGGCTACAGTTGGGAAAAATACATTTTATTGGCTACAGATGTGTACATTGAAATATATCGGCTACAGATGGGTACAATGAACTATAGTGGTTACATATTGGTATAATAAATTATATTGGCTACAGTTGGGTACAATAACTTACATTGGCTACAGTTGGGTACAATAAATTATATTGGCTACAGTTGTGTACAATAACTTACATTGGCTACAGTTATGTACAATAAATTACATTGGCTACAGTTGGGTACAATAAATTATATTGGCTACAGTTGTGTACAATAACTTACATTGGCTACAGTTAGGTACAATAAATTACATTGGCTACAGTTGGGTACAATAAATTATATTGGCTACAGTTGGGTACAATAAATTATATTTGCTAGAGTTGGGTACAATAAATTATATTGGCTACAGTTGGGTACAATAAATTATATTGGCTACAGTTTGGTACAATAAATTATATTGGCTACAGTTGGGTACAATAAATTACATTGGCTACAGTTGGGTACAATAAATTACATTTGCTAGAGTTGGGTACAATAAATTACATTGGGTACAGTTGGGTAAATTAAATTATATTGGCTACAGTTGGGTACAATAAATTACATTTGCTAGAGTTGGGTACAATAAATTACATTGGGTACAGTTGGGTAAATTAAATTATATTGGTTACAATAGGGAACAATAGATTCCGTTAACTGTATTTAAATACAAAATAAAAACAGCCTTATGTACACAAACATACAGCAATAATCTTAATTTATCGCAAGAAGCATATTCAGCAAAAGTATATCATCCAGTTTCCCTGTGAAATACGAACACTTACCTGTAGACTAAATGCAGACGACGTGGTCACTTCAGAGTTCTCGAATACGTAACCGCACCAGGTTGTTTTCGAATCAACTGACTGCTTAGGTTTTAAGAACTGGATCTGTAGACAATGAGATTATATTAAATCTATTCAACAATAGAAATTCAAGCAGTTGTTTTGTTGAAAAAGCATGCCTCTTGTTTAAAGAAGCTGTTTTGGAGTTGATCGTCTAGGGCAGCGGTTCCCAGCCTGTGGATTGTGACCCCTTTTGGGGGTCGAGCGACTTTTTCACGACGGTCGCCTAATGTCCATCGGAAAACATAATATATTTTCGATGCTTTTAGAAACCGAAACACCGCTCATCTATCCGTCTCCAGTGGTGACCATTTTGTAAAGGCAACAGAGTAGACTGCTTTCGCAATAGTGCAACGAAATGGATGCGCCGAACACACTATTACACAATAAAGCGTGTATTTTTTTTAAAGATTTATGATGAACTCAACGCTTTTTAAATCAGAAAGCAAGGCGCAGTTCGAAGCACTTATTGGCGATAAAGTTTACTGCAGAAAATAACTTACTTAGTTGACATCTTTGATATCTTTAATGACCAAATACAATATAGGCCTACTTTAACTTGTCTAAAAAGATCCGATCATTTGAAATCAAACTTTAGCTTTGGCATAAAAATTGGATGAATATAAAAAGTACATGTTGCCTACGATTTCTGCTTTCTTTGAAAAACATGAAATTGAACCAGACTAAAGAATTTTGATGCTAATTTTTGTGAAAGGGCACTTGCATATATTTGCAGACGAAACATATATAACATCCGAATATATATTTATAATTATGATAATAATATATTGTATATATTGATGTTTGTTTGTACATATTGATTTTGCCTTATAAAGATGTACATATTGAAAATAAGTATTTTGTATATTTACAATAATGTCCATAAATCAATGTTTTGTTGTTTACTTTTATTGAACTAGGAGTTTAATATTCTTTGTGTTGCTTCGACAAAATCAGGTTTCAAAAACAATTGGATTATAATTCAACATTCAATTTGTATTCTCTCAATTGGTTTATTTAAATGGTTTTTTTTGTTTGCTTTAAACTTGCATCGAAATGTTTTATATAATAAAATTCCGTAAGCGCCCGTACACAAAATCAGTTTAATACATCAACGCCATCCCCGCTTTAGTGTGCAGGCAATATATATGAAAAGCACATCAAAGGCTTTCCTGTTTAGATCTATATGACACCCTATCGATTTTTCTAAGTTGATTGTCTACACCTTAAAGCTATTGAAAAGAACGCGTTGAGTCGATTCCGAAGTAATCTTACGCGATTTCTTACAATAACTGACCACTTTTAACTTACGGAAAGGCTTTGAAAACTCTATGATAAATTTGATGATATTCTGCGCTTATCATGTGTTTGGGTTTTTCTATTGATATTTCAGACATTTTGTATAGGCACACTGACTTTGTGGCACATTGGATTTGACCACCTTCTGGGTTTGTGGTCCGCTCACTGTTTGGAACACTGGTTTTATGGCCCATTAGTTTTGTAGCCTACTGGTTTTGTGGCCCAATAAATAATGTTTTTGGCAAACTAATTTTTACGGCAGAGTGCTATTCATGCCACAGTCAGTAATTTTGTAGCTAATCTGACTTGCAACACATTGGATTCGTGGCGCAGCAACCATGCTTATTGATTTAGTAGATATTCCATTAAAGGAACTAAACTCTAACTACTACACTAATAAGAAACATATATATTGGTTATCTCCCTTTGGTAAGAGCCTCTTCCTTCCTAATTTTTGACCTCTTATGCTTTAAGTACTTTTAAGTAAGCTCTATTTTATTAAGCCTATTAACTATGGTATAAACATTGTCTGTATTTACTAATACGTGCTTCTACTCCACTACTCCTTTACTCTTCTACTACTCTACTCCTCTACTCAAACAATGTCAAGGTCATGTAAGGAAATTCAAATGGGGCACGGCGGTCGAGCGGAAGCAAGTTCGACCAGCGTACCGACGGTCCTGGGTTCGAATCCTAGTGAAGTTTAAGATTTGTCTCCGGGACTGTCGGGTGTCCCTGAGTCTACCCAGCTCTGATGGGGGGGGAGGTACCTTACATTAGTAGGGGTAAAGTAAAAGCGGATGTTGATTGTGCTGGCCACACAATCCCCTTGTATGCTGCTTCACCAGGCCCTATGATCCGACGAGTATTCACTGAGGAAATCATTATGACTACGACAGTTAACGACAAGGGTTGGTCAATTGTTTAGTGACGCAGTATTTTTCTTGATCGAAATTAATATAATCAATGACTATAATAAGATGGACCGCTTGCTTTAATATTTCTGCGATTTGATGACTCGAATGACTTCTTTTAGGAATTCCTGATTCCCTTTAGCACTGTACACTTCCGTTTTATTTGATTGCTATGATTATCTCAAATTAAATTAAAACTAAAAAACCTGGCATGATACAGGTCAACAAATTCGAAAGGACGAAGTTATTCTCTGCAGACTACATACAGGACATACAAAACTAACACATTCCTGTCTCTTAAAACGAGAAACGGCCCTAATGTGTGCTTGCTGCAATGTCAACTTAACAGTTTCTCACATTTTGTTGAAATGCAATACATTTAGTGAAATTCGACGTAAATACTAGACTATTTACTGCAAAATTAAACCAAAATATATAATAAACTATAATAAAGATACCCAAATATACTAGAGAATTTAAAGATATACGAACAATAAAATGGATGAAAAAAAACATAATATCAACGTTAACAAAAGGCCTTATATAACCTTCGATGTTGATGGGCCGGAAAGACAACAATTCAATTCAAAGTTAAAATCGAAAGTTCTATACAGCGGAAACATTTAGGTAAACGTAGAAGCGTAGAAGTCATTAAATGTCTTAAATTTTAAGACAGCGTTATTGGATGCGCACGGAAAAAAAAGAACATGTAACCTCTAAAAATATTGCAAGCGGTCCATCTTATTATAGTCTTTAAATATAATGTATAAGTTGAAGCATTAGTCAAAGACAATTTGGACACGATTTCTCTTTACCTACATGCATGATGATGTTTTCTGATATTTTATAGACATCGTGGCATCCTACGCTTTATTTGCGGTCTGAGGCAATTCTTGTTTATTGTTTCTCTTTTCCTTTAGTTTATTCAGGCAACCCCAAATGCTAATCATGTATAATGGATTTTTTATCATTTTTTTTAATTGTTATATTATTATAAACACTTTGATGATAATGATTGATACAACACATCCCTCCTTGCTTGTACAAATAGCATGCTCATAGCTCTTTTGTTTACACTATTCTGATGCAGACGTTGGGTATGGTGCAATTGTTGCCAACAAACTAGTTGATGAGAAAAAGGCTTAAAGCCCTTTTTAAATGACTATTTAAATTTCGTCTCTAAACTTTTCGGTTTCTAAAGGCACGCTACTAGGCCTACGTGGTCATAGTAAACTCAGAGCACACCCTTCTTTCCTCTCGTCTAGTTTTAGTAATTTAACTTTTGGTGTCACTTGTGTCAGTTCCTTTGAATTTATGCTTTCATTTAAATTCTAAAGAATGATATAAAATTCATAATCTGAACATTAGCTTCATTTTCTTAATAGTCAGTGACAGGATCAGAAACTATAAACAATCATGAAATCAATTCAAGAAAGAAAATGAAGTTGAAAATTGAGTTGATAAAGTACGTCTTGAAATACAAGAAATCCAACAATCCAATATCAACATTCCCGCAAACAAACAAACAAACAAAAAAAACAACTAAATTCTAGAATAAGAATTTTCAAACGCAAAGTCGTAAATAATTTATAAGAAAAGATTTGAAATAATGAACCTTAGAAAATGAATTTATGGAAAATATATTAGATTAAATTGGTGCACTTTATCTGTAGAGTCTTGATTTTAATTTGCATTGGAAATTACACTTTAAAAATAAAGTTAAATTTCAACTATCGAAACAGCTAAATAATTTCGTAATGAAAACAAAATCTAAATATCGAAGAACAGCTTTGTTACAAGACAGCTATCAATTTTATTGTGGAAAATATTGCCCTTGTTAGTTATCTTATAATGCATTGAAATCTTTAATAGTCTGCGTTTAACAAATAATTGAAAGGCGCTTGAAGTTAAGGGAAAATTTTATAAAATTGCAAATTTCCTGGTCATTCCTTGGCATTTAATTAAATGTTTCTTTCTAGTACCAGAAAAATCAAGAAGACAAACTCGCAATATATTGAGTCACACTCTAGTTAACATCAGAATCATGTTTTAATGGAATAAAAGTGTATTGGTAATAACAGTTAACTGTTGCTGATACTATGAAACGTTAAAATATTACATTATACATTATTTAAAAAAAAAAACGACATTCTTGACGTTGGTTGAGATCTTATTTATAAGCATATACGTCACAGACAACAATCTTCAATTTCTTTAACGATCAGAAATTGAAATATGACTAAACAGATGACCTTGGTAACTTTTCTAAAAAAAAATTTAAAAAATGTTGACCTGTAATGAAATCAAAAAATTTACTATTCAGGGGAATAAACAGTCTACTCGAACAGACAAACGGCAACTCGAAATATATTAAGGTTAGCAAACTTTTTACTCAGACAATAACCCAGCAAGTTACCAACAGTCTTCAAGGAGATTAGTTCCCCATTCATCTTTGTAATCTTAAAATAGAATTGAAAACTCGTCTCTGTAAATGTACTATTACGTATAATTTTTTTAAAATCATATGTATCGAATATTGTGTTGTAAATACATTTCTAGGAAAACTCTCTCTCTATATCCAATTAAGTTATGTATCTCTAGAATGTTGGGCTCAAATTTTTAGTCCTTTGCGTAATGAAAACAAAAATCGCCTTTGGCTACTACAGAATTAGATCATTTTTTTTTATAGAGAAATAGTATTGGTCTCATTAGTTTGATGGGAGTTCACAAATGTGTCAAAGTAAAATAAAATATCAACCTTAGAGCTAAACTTTTTTTTACAAAATCATTGATCAAAAGTTGGAAGCTCTAAAAAAAATCTGGAGATAATGAGATCAACTACAAAAATATTTTCACATTAATTTATAATGATTTCTGAGAAGTGAAGAGGACAAAGAAAGGCAAAGAGTAAAAGTAATAATACATAAGGCATTAAACTCTTAATTTGGAAATGCAATCCAATAACAAGATAAACATCAGGACAAAAACACTTTCCTTATCCTTTATGCGAGAACAAACGCATATAAGTACTCTTTCTTCACGAATGGCATTCAGACATGGAATGGGTTGCCTGAAAAAACAACAACAGGAAAACCAGTAATTTAAAATCTTTAAAACAAAGATGCAAGACTAGACTCGAACCACGGATGAGCGTAAGACGTTAACACCTTCTTTATTGAAGTGGTGCGTCTGTAATATATAAGATAAGATGAATGATGACTCGTAGAACACCATTCCACACCATTCAAGCTTGTAATGGATACTAAGCTAACGTGTTTATTCGTTGATGTCTGTCTTTGTAGAATAGATATAGTCGTCCTAGTTCCAAAGTAGTGAGTCTCACAATAAACAAACTGATCTTAAAAAACCTATGGACTATGATGTGACATATACTTTGCTTAGAAGACGTCTCTGTGTAGTCAGAACTCGTGTGATTAGAAATACTGGACGGTTTTAAATGCACGTCAACTTCTGCAATTAATTTTAATTTGCTATAATGTCGTGGTCAATTTACAAATTATAAATTGCAAATTTATATAGCGCTATTCATAACAAAGTCTTTGATTGCGCTTTACATTTATCATAATATGTTATTAAAATAAATCGAAAAAGTGTGTTTTTAATTATTTTTTAAAATGTCTATATTGTCAGCTAGTTTAATTGTGTTCGGAAATTCATTCCAACACAGAGGTGCTACTACTCTGTAGGAGCGAGCTGAAAAAGTTTGTTTTTTTTACGCTTGGTACCTTGAACTGTGGATGGATTTTGTTTGAACGCAGTCCTCTTTTCTCTGATGTGTGTAGCTCGACCATGGATCTCATGTACTGGGGAGATAGACCATGAAGGCTTTTATAGAGCATAGTCAGAACTTTGAATTTTATCCAAAGTGTTATAGTTAGCCAGTGCAGTTTTTTTTAGACAGGTTAATGGCTTGACCTACAGACACGATAATGGTTGGCAAAGTTTAAATACAGAAATAAAACGAAACAATTTATATCATCATGTTTAACTCGCCAACCATAAAACTTCAACAAACTACTTGTCTTGCAACATACACTGCTATTGACCACACACACACACACACAAGCAACACAAAGTTGTATGACACTCATTGTTAATTATCTACCTGAGCAAAATTTTCTAAAGTCTCTCAAAAAATGACATAAAGAGCTATTAGATTCGGATAAAGAATACTGGTCATGTCATTTAATCGAGGAAATCTTTAAAAAAAAAAACACAAAAAATTAGCTTTTTTATAAACCAACAAAAACATAGAACAACGTAGCTACTAAAATAGCAGTAATCTCCCTTTAAAAAAAAAGAAAAACATTTTTAAGGTTTTTCATTGAGTTTCGACAAGTAGTTAGTCCAGGCAGGCAAGTGCCGTTGAATCAATCTGTTTTTTCTACAAGGGAGTTAAGCCCCTTACTTGTCGAGATGTTGACGTTTTAAAGGAGGAAGAAGAACTGTGGAAAGCCAAGCAGACGGAATACGAAGTCGTTTCCGGCACTACGGGAGAGAGGCAGGGTTTGCGTGCGTGTGTGTGTGTGCGTGTGCATGGGTGTGTTTGGGGGTGAGATTGATTTATTGACAGTGTAAAGAGATCGTTATACAGAGTCAACTAATAGAAACCTCATTTGCAAGGCGAAAAAAAAACAACATGAGTTTTCTGGCTGCCGTAATACTCATGGGATACGAGAGCATTGTGTGGCTGTGTAAATGTGGAGTCGAACGAAATCAAAGATATCCATTACAAGTGAATGGACGTCCACCTGACCTTGGTCCTTCATCACGACCAAATGCCTAAAAAGAGACCAAAACATGATATTGACTGAAATAACATCTTGAATCAGTTTGTGTTGTTTGTTTGTTTGTTTATATCCTTGTTAAATGCGCCTCTGAGCATACATTATGTTTGTTGGCAGCGCTTTACAAATACAATTATTACTATTATTATTATTACATGTTTTTATTTTATTTAATAATAATAAAGTGATATATGTATTTTGATTCATGGTTTAAATATCGTTTTAAAAACAACAACAAACTTGAACAAACCGTTAGTAAACAATATGAAATAATTAATTAAAAAGAATATTTTGTTATAGGAAATAAGAGTCGCAGGAATCAGTAGAGAACATAATCTTACGCTTAGGTTTCATTTGGGTGGTCTTGTGTTATAGCGTTACGTTCAAGATCGAGTAAAAGCTGCAGATTTTCTCCTAGGTTGTAAGTAGTTCAAGATAGTATTGTAAAAAGTCGATATAAAATGTAATGTTGCAATGGTATCTTATTCTCAATGCAGGCTACATTATGATTTTGTTAAAAACCTATTCAATACTACATTATACAAGTGATTTCTCCGAAAGCAGTGGTAATAAATGGAACTATTAACCTATACAATAGTCATCATGACTGGAACAGAAAAAGGACTTTTTCAGCCCGTATCTTGATTTTTGATGGATGTCTATAGGTAGGAGGTATTGATTATAATATCTTATCTATCAACTATATATTTTTATATATTTATATATATATATATTAATCTATAATATAAATATATATAATGTATATTTACATATTTTATTATTATTATATGGATAGATAGATAGAACGTAGTTACATAGATGAATTGATAGATAGATATAAAGATAAATTGATAAAGAAAAGCTAGATTTATAGATGTATTTAAAAGTTAGATAATTAGATAGATAGACAAACTGATGGACATATTACATAGATATGTTTTAGATAGGTCGATAAAAAGATAGATAGATACGTTTTAATAAGTATATACAAAAGTAGAATTCACAGCCCTGTTGAAATTAAAACTTCAAAGACTAGAGAACGCTGAAGTTAAACCTCTACATAAACCGACAGGAATTCTAAAACCTATTTCTGGGTTAAAAACCGTGTAGCTACCAGTAGCTAGTGTTGTTATTCCTCTCTTTGCAAGAAGACTTTAAGTTCTTTATTCTTTATTCAACCAGATTGTATTCCCTGTACGTGATCAGTGTATGAAACAACTAGGAGCAAGCCCTACTGTACATGTGATGAAACTGGGATATTTATTTTTAGATGTAAGGCTATTGTACCAAGTAGCCATGGACTTTGACGTCTCCACGGCAATAGAATTCGGAATATTTTTTTATATAATTATCTATATGTCTATCATATTTATGAGTCTCTTTATAAATCTATTTGGCTCTATATCTATTTTACTATCAATATATTTAACTATATATCTATTTAGCTAACTATCTATTCAACTATCTATATATTTAACTATATATCTATTTAGCTAACTATCTATTCAACTATCAATATATATTAAACTATATATCTATTTAGCTAACTATCTATTCAACTATCTATATATTTAACTATATATCTATTTAGCTAACTATCTATTCAACTATCTATATATTTAACTATATATCTATTTAACTAACTATCTATTCAACTATCTATATATTTAACTATATATATATTTGGCTCTCTATCTATTTTACTATCTATATATTTAACTATATATCTATTTAGCTAACTATCTATTCAACTATCTATATATTTAACTATATATCTATTTAGCTAACTATCTATTCAACTATCTATATATTTAACTATATATCTATTTAGCTAACTATCTATTCAACTATCTATATATTTAACTATATATCTATTTAGCTAACTATCTATTCAACTATCTATATATTTAACTATATATCTAATTAGCTAACTATCTATTCAACTATCTATATATTTAACTATATATCTATTTAGCTAACTATCTATTCAACTATCTATATATTTAAATATCTATCGACTTAACTATTTATATGTTTACTATCTATATATTTAACCATGTATTTTAACTATGCCTTTTTAATTATCTATATAACCATCTAATTATCTGTATATGTATCTATTTATGTTTCTATCTCTGATTTATTTTTCCCATCTTTAACTGTACACATATCCATCTATAAGTGTTTCACACATTACTTACAGAGGTGCGCGTGAGTTTTTTATCTGTAAGTACATGTGTCTAAGTAACTGATCTGTAGGAACCTACTTAGGAAAAAAACATCAACACAGGACCTGCCACACAATTCCACTGTGTTTTCACAGGTGAATAAGGTTAAGAAAATATCCTTCTTTTAAAACCTTAATGGAAAAAAAAAAGTTTTTTGTTGACACGGTATTCACTCAGAGAAGAACTATTTATTTTCTACTATTAAAACATCAATAGCTTAGAATCAACAGAGAAGCAAGCCCATTGAAATTGTGAGTCTCTCTGTGGGTATAAATATTAGCTGATAGCGAGAAAACAAGATAAGGAGAGAGAGAGAGAGAGAGAGAGAGAGAACCAAGACAGAAAGAGAGAAAACTGAGAAATAGTTATCGTGTTTTATAGAGTTCGGACGATTTAAGGAGACAGGAAGACAGAGAAAGTTAAAGAGTAGAAAGAGATTGAGGGAGCTAGAGAGAGATTTAGGACAGAGATAATCATAGAAAGAGCGAGGTGGAGAGATAAAGTGAGAGTAAGAGAGAGAGAGAGAGAGAGAGTGAGAGAGAGAGAGAGAGAGTGAGAGAGAGTGAGAGAGACAGAGAGAGAGAGAGAGAGAGAGAGAGAGAGAGGGAGAAAGTGTGAGTGATAATGCAGTGTATGAAAAAAAAGACAGACTTAAAGAGATCGAAAGCGATTTAGAGAGAGAGAGAGAGCGGAAGTAAGTCTGGAAAAGATGTAGAGAAAGAGAAGGTAGAGAGCAGACATAGAGAGAGAGAGACGGGAGAGAAACTGATGGTCACTTATAGCGAAAGAATGGGCAAGATAGCGAGATATAGAAAGTAAGTCTGTGAGCGATGGAGAGAAAAAAGAAAGAGAGAGAGAAGGTAGAGATCAGACATACGAGCTGTATGCTACATCTCTGTTATACTGAAACTTTATCAAAATATGATTCCCGTTGTCCTGACATTGACCCTTCATCCCTCCCCCCACACCTCCCCCTCCTCTGTCAGTCGTGTGGCGTGCCCTCCGCCCACCAGGGTGAAATGGCTAGAGCGAAGTGGCAGGCTTACGGATTTTATCTGTCACCCGGCGGTGGTCAGTGCTGTTTCCTGAAACCACAGATGAACCAGAACAGGGCTTTCTGCCTGTGTGTCACACACTAGGATATGTCATTGTTGGCTATTTAGCCATTCTCGTGGTCTTCAATCGCTTTATTTGTTAAGGTTTCAATTTTTAACAATTCAGCTTTGGCTCTTCTTAATGATTTGTTTACATAAAAGTTCTGTGGATTTTACATGGATCTATTTCTTGGATATTTTATCTGGTATGTATTGATTTAGTTACGAATATAGTTTAAAGCAATATTAATATTATAATGGTTTAACCAAAGACCATAATAAGATTGACCGCTTGCTTTATTTTTAGAGCTTATATGTTCTTTTTTCCCTGCACATCCAATAACGATGTATTAAATGACTTCAACGCTCCTACGTTTGCCTAAATGTTTCCTCTCTATACAACTTTCGATTTGCAAAAGGGATTCGAAAATTCCCAAAAGAAGTCATTCGAGTCAGCAAATAACAGAAATATTAAAGCAAGCGGTCCATCTTATAGGGCGTTTGCAATCACGTGACAAAAAGCACGTGATTTTTGTTTACTTTGTGTAGTGGCGTACAAGTACAATGGCTGCTGTATTAATAAAGTTTTATATAGGCTCAAGCTTTTTTCAAATGATGTTTTGTGTTTTAAGTCTTTTTAAGATTTAAGCTGTATTATGTCTGTTAAATAAAATAGACTATTTTATTATCATAGACATAGATCATAGACAATGTGAGCCTATTAGTGACTTGACTAGATAGCCTATTCACCAACACTATCACTTGGCATCGTAGCTGCCCTACTTAGCCATTAGACTAGCCTACGAAACATTAAAAGTGTAGGCCTAAAAAGTGAAATTGAAAGTGTAAATAGGTCTAGCCGGCCCTAGCCTAATCACATTAATCAATTAATCTACAGTACTACTATTTACCTCCTTATTTTTTAGTAGGATAGGCAATACTCATATGTGAATTTGGCATGATAAGAAACTTCACCATATGCCATATTTGTTCCTCAATAGTGGCTCTATTTACAAATGACGTCACTAAAAAACTTAAGCTCCGCCCATTGCAAAGCTATATTAGTATTTTTTTTTAAACGTTATGTTTATTAAAGGGATGAGTGGGACTATATATATATATATAATTGTTGAAATAGCCTGTGTGTTTGTTTGTGTGAGTAATGGGGAAAAAGAGGTTTAGACTTAAACTTGTAAATAGAAAAGTAACAGTCTTACAAAAGTATCCCCGTCTGAGCAAATTGATCCATATAGGGCTGGTGAAGCAGTGTTCACCTTAGTTTCTGTGGCCGCGGCATACTATGGGGGTTGTGTGACCAGAACAGCACCCAGCCGCTCTTACTTTACCCCAAATAATGTCAGGTACCTATCAGAGCTGGGTAGACTCAGTGGACACCCCTCCAGACCCGGAAACCAATCATAGCCTGCATCAGGATTTGAACCCAGGACGATTCGGTACGCCAGCCTTTAAAGGGGTGTATGTGGGGGGGGGGGGGTATAGATATTCGTAGTATATTTGTGTGCTAGTGTAATGTAGGGGAGGGGTAAGATGTAAAGATGTTAGAGTCAGACTTGTTTAGAACGAAGGAGATAGAAATATTCAGACTTTATGTACAGGGCGCAGACAGGTTAAAGGTTGTTGAATGGGGAGGGTATGAGAGACAACAATAGAGAGAGAGAGAGAGAAATAGGGGGGTAAAGATACTTACAGAGAGATAGAGATAGAGTAAGAGAGAGTGAGAGAGTCAGAAAGAGTGTAGGAGAGAGTAAGAGAGAGCGAGAGAGAGAGGGGAGGGGGTAGTTAGAAAGATATTGAGAGTAAGAGAGAGAGAGAGAGAGCGTGGGAGACAGAGATAAAGACGAAGAGAATGAGTAGGAGAGAGAGTAAAAGAAAGAGTGTGATGAAAGAGGGTGAAAGTTAGAGAAAGAGAGAGAGAGAGAGAAAGAGTTATGGAGGAAAAAAAAAAGTACGGCTTATATTGATAGACAGGAATAAAAAAAAGACACGCAGGCAATGAGTAAGAGATAGATTACAGACTGTGTGAGAGAGTGAGATAAAAAAAACGAGAAAGAGTTAGAGAGAGAATAAGAGGGAGATAAAGCGATAGTCAGAGTGAGAGACGGTCTGAGAGACAACCTTACCTTATCTTATATAATGCAGACGCTCCTATACAGAAGATTGTTGCGTACCACGCTCATCCGTGGTCCAAGTACGTCTTTTATCTTTATTAATGTTTTAAATGATGTTAATTTATTTGTTTTCCTGGTTTGTTCAGGCAACCCATTCCACGCTCGGGAAGAAATAGTACTTATATACTCTTGTTCCTAAACCCGAGGTAAATAAGGGCACTGATCCTGCTAAATGTAATAACATAGATACCAGCGCTATATATAAAAAATCATTATTATTATAGTTATTAAAATAAGACAGAATATGAACGAAAGCGTTTGATAATAAGAGACACGGAAAACATCGAAAAAAAACAAACAACGCTAAGTGTGTGTATAATTTTACAGTGTAAAAAATTTGTTCCAGGTGCATATTTTATCAAAGATTAGAAGAACTTCATCTTTTAGATTACAAAACTTTGAAAAATGTCTTCTTTTAACTCCAAAGTCCAGACGTTGGCGCGGAGAGTATTTATTTACGCAGCGCTAATGACGTCATTCTTGTGTCGGGGTTCAAAGGTGAAACATTTATCATCTAAAGAAAACCCCCCCAAGTTTCTAGAAACGGTGTTTTTTTCTGTAATAAAGCTAGCTTTCATGCTGCTTGTTAACCTACACACACACACACACACACACACACACACAGAAGCCTGTGTATGGAGGTGAAAGAAGAGCGGGCAATACAAGGGGGCTAGTCGAGGGCCATATAGTGCAAGTTTGGTAGGGCAAAACAGCAGGCCATTTTTGAAAAAAAATATTTTCAAACACAAATATTTTACCTATTTATTGATAGTTTCAATTAAAATGACTTTTATCTAAATTATTTTTAAAGACAAACATTATATTATCAAAATTTGAAATTATTGACCGAAATTAAAGACTAACTGAAGAGGTTTTTCTCGAAAGCATGAGATTTGAACAGCGTCATACGGAAGTGACATATTAGAAGGGAAATAAATAAACAAAAACACGACGCACTGAATCTATATTGATCCATTTTGTTCAAAATAAGAACTGGGCAAAGATTCAAAACACGTGACAATATTAATTTTTTCCTAGCCGAGTTCCTTTTCTAACGTCACTTTCCCATGTTGCCGGAAATTAAACATCTCAAATGGCTCCGAGATCTGAATTTTTCCTCCAAAAAGCACACGCATTCAAGTGCTCTTATTAAACTAATCATTTGAACGTTATGTTAAATATTTTGTATAAATGATGTTATTAACATTGGGATGCTGAATACACATTCACTATCATAAGCAACTGTTCTCTAAATATTGATAAAAAAAAAGCTCTTCACTTGGTCTTTAAACTTATAAAATATCAAAGCACCGACAGAGAATAGGGATTCTCAAAACAATGTTGCAGCATTTGAAAACACATATTACTCAGTAATGCCAAGAGTTAACAATCACAATTTAAAATATAATAAAATGGCAATGAATCGTTTTTAATGCATAGAAGATTTAAACTACAACTGGATAGGTTTTCTTGTCAAAGTATAAAACAATTTTAGCTTATCTATATATTACAGACCATCCTTTTAAATATATAACATTACTTTTAAGTAATTAGTTAAATGTTAGCACTTACATGTGGGAAACCACTGAGCTATATATGCACATGAAGTGCTCAATCCCTTTAAATAAAACTCTAAAAATTAGGACGAAATGCGGACTTTTATATATAGATAAGTGTACCCCAGTAAAATGGCCGATTTGACCAGGACATACATAAAATTTAACAACTTTCCGGAAATGCGTCAATGAAATGTGTTGAAAAATGAACTCTTTTACACTGAACATACATTTTATTAATATACTGTCCTATTGCCTTTACTGAAATCATAGACTATAATATACATGGACCGCTTGCTTTAGTATTTCTGCTATATGATGACTTCAAACACTGATTTTCGGAATTCCCAATTCTAAATAAAGTAATGGCTATACAGGAAATAAAGTTATTGATACGCAAGTTCCGTTTTATTTAATCGCTATTTTTGTCAATGAAAAATTAAAATCGAAAGTTGTGCAGAGCGGAAACATTTATAGATCAGTGTTGTGTGCGCACGGGGAGTGAATCCAAATCTCGTAGCCATATAGAACGTTTAATTTCCGCCAAAAGAAAAAAGGATGTCACGCCAATAATTGAAAACTCGTGTAGGAGAAATTTCATATTGCCACGTGTTTTGAAATCCTAACAAGTTTTTTTTTATTTTTAACAAAATGGTTAAGCATAGGCTTTAGGCCGTTATGCTTTGTTTTCTTTATTTCCAAGAAAAAAATGGCAACGGGAATCATCGTATTACTTATGTCAGCAATTCCGAATTTCGACACATGGGACTCGTTTAAGTTACTTTTTTTTTAAAATACAGACACATTTGACCAACTAATTCTAATACTATTTACTACCAAAATCAAGTATTGATTCCATTTCGAGAAAAACCTGTTCTGTCTTGCCTTTGAAAGAACAGTTTGTATAAGGGTACAAAAATGTTCTAAAACGTTATAACGCTTTAGAACTGACTATAGAGTTTGTAGCTTTGCCACGAGATTGAAAATACCAAAACAAATTATTATTACAAATCCTCCAGATTTATATTTCATGTGCCCTCCCTTATCTCCACTCCAATGCTCTATGCTATAAAATAGATATACGTCTCAGACGTATTCTAGATATATTATGATAAAGAGTAGGGTGTCAAGATATGCGCATTACACTCATCAACAGGCTATTCAGCTGGCTAGGTCATGTACACCGAATGCCACATGGTCGACTCCCACGGGACATCCTACACGGAATATTAGTAAACGGACAGAGACCTGCTGGACGTTTAAAACTGAGATATCTGGATGTCTGCAAGTGTGACATGAAACACCTCCATGGTAGGACATGGCGCAGGAGAGACCCACCTGCCAGGATCAATGAAGGTTACCGGATTGAAGGAGAGAATTCCGCAAGGCACATCTGCATCCGTTCCTGTATTTCCAAGATTGGTCTCTTCATCAACATGACGTCATACAAGGGAAAAAGACAGTCTCTTGAGACTTAAAATGCGACGGAGACTATATATATATATATATATATATATATTATACAAGTTTAAAAAATATAACTATTCTTTATTTACTGGAAAGAATTACGAAAGTAATTTAAAATAAATATTGTACTCGGATTTTAAAAAAATAGCATGTCTTGTTATTTAACAAGAAATTTGGACTATCCATGCGTCTAAAATATGATAATTAAATTAACTTTCTGAAAACATTGTAGGAAATCTTTCATTTCTAAAATTCTCTACAATCTTTAAAACCAAGTAATATTAATGGGAATTTAAAAAAATAGAAAAATAATTCCAAAAGAGGTATCAGTGGAGAATCGAACCTAGGTCGCTCGCATGGCAGTCGGATAATTTCTCCACTCAGCTATTGATCGAAAAGTAATATACGAGACAATAAGAACACGGGTCTTTAAAATAACCAATGGTGATCAGACACCACACAAACAGTCTACTTTATATATATATATATAAATATATATAGAATGATAGATAGACATATACTGAGAGAGAAAGAGAGAAATATAGATGGAAAGATATATCTTGCAGACTTAATTGTATTATAGTTGGACATGGTACATGCTGTGACTTCTTTGATAGTTTTTGCCCACTATGTGTGCTTCATTCCAACGGACAAAAGTCCACGTAAACAATATCTAAAATATATTTATTACTTATCTATTTTCTGCTACTATAAATTCGCTAGCTATCACAAATGCTCCTTTAGAAATCAGACGCCATGATTCTCCTATCCCAGTGTACGTTGCAAAACTCATTTCCGCCATTGGCCTTAACTCTGAAATGTTTCATCTAGATACAACTCTCCATTTTTTATTTCAAGTTTTTGTCATTACAATTTTAATCAATTCCAGCCTTAGACTAAATCGATTTAGGAAAAGAACACAATATGCCACTTATTCTTTTTTGCAGATTAAACATTTCAATTTATTCGGTCAATACTGAACATTTATTTACTTCTTTTGAATTGCAATACATATTGATCTTAAGTATCTAGCAATTGTTATCTTTGCAGTTTTATATTTGTTTTCTTTGTTTTATTTTCTACTTTGTGCGTTTACATATTCAATATACTTATAGAAGCTCATTCGGAGTTGTCTTTTATTGGAAATTTTAGATCTATTTATTGATTTCTTCGACTTCAATAATTTTAATTAAAAAAGGAATAATGTTTTCATTATATAGCTTTCTATATATTGTAAAGTAGGACTAGGACTGCACGTTTCAACAATGATGTGCATATAATAGGTATTCTCGAATAGAAGTGAAAAATAAAGGGTGAAGTTCTATAATTGTACTATACTATCATTTGACCCGCTGGCAAAGCAACTTGCTTACTTGCTAAGTTCCTTCGGTTCCTCGTTGAACATAGGAGGCCTCTACAACAGTTCTCCAGCGCACTCGATTCTGGGCTGGCTTTTCTAAAATGTCGCCGTTTTTCATTTCTTCTTTGCAGGATCGTCTCTAGGTGGTATTAGGGGTAGGGCTACCATACGTCCGGGTTTTCCCGGGCATGTCCGCTTTTTAGAGCCCTGTCCGGTGTCCGGGCGGCTTTCCAGAAATATGGCTTTTGTCCGGGTTTTCGCCCGTCCGTTCTCGATCGATCGATACATTCTTATTTACTTTTCTCTGTTATATACTATAATGCCTTAGTAACCTTACCATTGAGCTAAATATTGCTGGAACGCATGTTTAATTCATTATTCACGGAACAGAGATTACAAAATAGTATTATAATATTATTATTATTCTGGTCCGCGAACTTAATGCGCGCTCTAGCATAATTTAGAACCGTTCAATCAGTGTAATTAGCACTGATCTATATATACATGGAGTGCTCAAGTAATTGAAATAAAGGGAGTAAAAAAGAGGAGAAAATGCGGACTTTTAAATATAGATAAGTGCACTGTATGAAATATACCAAAAAGAAATAAACTTTTCGTAATTGCGTCATTGAAATTTGATAAATATGAACTCTTTTAAACTGAACATACATTATATATATATATATATATATATATATATATATATATATATATATATATATATATATACCGTGTATACTCGCGTATAAGTCGCACCTGTGTATAAGTCGCACCCCTAGTTTAAGATTTTTTTCCTTATACGTTGTCATTGACCCGCGCACAAGTCGCACCCCGACTTCCCGGGTCACACTGCCTTTTAATATCTAAATAATGCATACCTTTTAAACATAAAAGTTACTAAATATTCACCCTAATTTGGAAACTTTCCTTATAAAATTGTTTTAATCGTGCTTAAGGCAAACATAATCAAATAAAGGCATATTCTAATAATTATACATAACTCAAATCAACTATAGGGGTTATGTAGGAAACTTTATGACAGAGTAGATATATTTTTTCGAACTTTTCAAAAACAGTGTCGGGTGTATAAGTTGCACATTTTGTCGTAATTTTCTGTAAAAAAAAAGTGCGACTTATACGTGAGTATATACGGTATATATATATATATATATATATATATATATATGTAAATCAATCAATACATAAATAGATACATATAGAAAAAGATAGGGAGATATATAATATATAGCTATATAGATAAATAGATTGATAGAGATATAAAGAAAGATAGGGAGATAGATAGACTTTTGAAAACAAAGATAGACAAATACCAGTACTGCTCTATGTCATATCAAATATAGAGGCATGTTCGTTATATGCAATGGGCCGTATTGCTGCTGAGAGTTAACACCCTTGCCCCTTATACAAGTCAATCTTTTATGACTTTTGTAAATTACAAACAGTCATAAAAGATTGACTTGTATAAGGGGCAAGGGTGTTAACTCTCAGCAGCAATACGGCCCATTGAATACACAAATAGTCTATGTACGAATCAATGAACAATACTCTTTCATGTCAACCTGAACGTGAATCTCTAACCATCGTATAGTCATAGATACGACGTACTAGGAATAGGGTACTGAGAAGGTGGGTGAGAAGGTGGGCAGAATCAATATATGCTGTGGTCAGCCGGAGTTAATTCTAGGGCAAAGGCGAATAGATAATGAACAGTTTTTGTGTTTATTGTATATTGTATATTATAATGATAGTTGATAATGAACTTTAGCTCCCCATGACGTTGTCGCCCTTTAAGCTTCTAATGTATTATTGATAAGTAAGCTTAGAATTAGAAGACGTTTTAAGGCTAATGGAGATATGTTTTAGATAATTCCGAGTCTTAAGTACCGATAGTCATTGTGTAACTCCAGTAAGGTTATGTACACAACAAAGGTGTGTAAACCTACACTTAGAGAAATCAATTTAAACTCTACGCGTTGAACCAGGATTCAAAGCTGACTATCAACGTAAGTCAATGATCCTAGTCTAGTCCACTTGTGTTCTCATTATGGATTAGATCTTAACCAGCCATCTCGTCAAAACTTATTAGCTTTTCGGTTATGGTCATGTTATAACAGCTTTATATTATCTTTTCGGTTATGGTCATGTTATAACAGCTTTATATTATCTTTTCGGTTATTGTCATGTTATAACAGCTTTATATTAGCTTTTCGGTTATAGTCATGTTATAACAGCTTTATATTATCTTTTCGGTTATGGTCATGTTATAACAGCTTTATATTATCTTTTCGGTTATTGTCATGTTATAACAGCTTTATATTAGCTTTTCGGTTATTGTCATGTTATAACAGCTTTATATTAGCTTTTCGGTTATTGTCATGTTATAACAGCTTTATATTATCTTTTCGGTTATGGTCATGTTATAACAGCTTTATATTATCTTTTCGGTTATTGTCATGTTATAACAGCTTTATATTAGCTTTTCGGTTATTGTCATGTTATAACAGCTTTATATTAGATTTTCGGTTATTGTCATGTTATAACAGCTTTAGCCATTTTTTTCTTCCCCTTTGTTGTATACGTCGCGTGGTAAAACTCTAATTGCCTTTAGGTGTGTCAGCGTCTGAGCGTTTTATTTCAATCAATAATTACTGGAATAGATTTTAAACGTCACGTCAATGAAATCAATAGTAGAATTCTCCCTTAACACCCTGAAGGGGGGGGGGGCGGGGAAGACCGGTCGAGGAAAGCTTACAGTCAGATAATATTTATGTTTAAATTTTTACTAGACATAAACGAAAACAACAGAACAAACACTTCTAAAACAACAAGAAGGGAACAAAATTATTGCAAGTATAACCGTTTCTTTTTTATTTGAATCTTATACATTACAGACGCTCCTTCTATAAAGAAGAGATTATTTTGCGTCCTACGCTCATCCGTGTTCCGAGTCTAGTCTTGCTATTTTATTAATGTTTTAAATGATGTTCAGTTACTGGTATTCCTGGTTTGTTCAGGCAACCCATTCCATGCCTTAATTCCACTTGGGAAGAAAGAAACAGATAGATTATAGATATAGAAATAGATTGATAGAAAGATAAATAGAAAAAACAATAAATATATAGATACATAGCGAGATAGAAAAAAATGATAGGGAAATAGATAAATAGACTTTAAAAAACAGAGACTAGTACTCTTCTATGTCATATCAAATGTCGAGACGTTTTTGGAATATATAGCCTAATTTGAATAGACAAATAGTCAATAAACGAATTTCTAAGTTTATACACAATTCCTGTGACAGTAGTTTTTTAAACCCAGAACATGTGTCCTTGTGTTCAGAGATATTCTTATCTATCATCAGTCCACCCACCGCCATTTTGGTTTTGTTTTTCTTCCATTTTTTCCTTTACAGTTATTCCACCTTTTTATTTATTTTTTGTTTGGTTGTATTATCTCCCCGTTGTCTCTCTCGCGGGGCTTCTTCTTGCTGTAAAAAATAGAATTCCAGGGCAGAGTTGAGTTTCCATGAGAGTAGCCGGGGTGAAAGGGGGGGGGGAAGGGGGGGGGGGGGTACGAAGATAATTTATAAACGAGTGGGCGGAGGTATTAAGTCTTAAGACAATACAAAGGGAGGGGTGTCCGGGGGGGGGGCGTACCTACGTGAGTGTAATGCTGCTTTATACACAGCTTAAATAAGATATCCAACTAAAGCTAAAAGATATTCTATATTCTAGCTCAGCCGTCGGCAACCTCTGGCGCGCATGCCACACTTGGCACGCAGAGAGATTTTGAATGGCACGCGGAAGCCCTCTTTTGAAAAAAAAAGCCAATTCAAGTCTCTTATACAAGAAAAGAGCAGGATGACGTCTGGGATGTTGGTACGATGAATGAATTAGAAATCCTTCTTTGGCACGCTATTGTCAAAAGGTTTGCCGACCCCTGTATTCCAGCTGACATTTCCTTGTATATATATATACTACAATAATACCTTGACTTACAAGTTTAGTCACTTGACAGCTCGTAAGTCAATTTGCTAGTATTTAAAAAAAGGTATCCAGTCAGACCAAATTGATCCATGAGGCCGATGAAGCAGCGTTCACTAGTATTACTTTCTGTGGCCATGGCGTTCTAGCGGATTGTGTGGCCGACACAAAACCCTCGCCGCAACTATTTTACCCCTACTAATGTCAGGTACGCATCAGAGCTGGACAGTCTCTGGGACACCATCCAGACCCAGGAATAAATCCTAGCCTTCACTAGGATTTGAACCCATGACCTTCAGTATCTCAGCCCAACGAGCTGCTGCGCGGCCTCCGTGCCCGCTAATATGCTAGTATATCAAATCCATATTTCCCAATTATTGAAATTACGGTAAATATTTACTACCTTGTTTTTTTTCTTCAATTTATTTATGCTCAACTTAATATTCACAAGCCAAGCTTCCCTCACTTTCATATGCAGGGCGTTCTATTAAACATGCATGATATATTTACAACCAGGGTCAGATAAAAACCTTTATATGTAACAAGCTATATTCTTAATATTATTATATTTTACACATTTATAAATTAGGCTGCTAGTAAATAGTTTATGTCTTATTAGTTAAATATATCGCGTTATTAATTAGGTATAATTAAGCTTGTAATGTAACTGTAAGTGTATTTTAAAGCCTATTAAATTTTTTTTAATGCTCCTCCATTAGTATGGTTTTGATCCAGACATGACGTCACAAAAACGTCATTACATCGATTTTCTTTTAAAATATATTAATGTGTTTAGTTGTTGTTGTTGATTTTAAGGATGCTGCTGACGTAGATTGAATGGGATAGGTATTAATTCCCCCAGTCTGCTAGAGTTACTAGACGGTGCTGATGGGACTTCGCAGGATACGGGTATTTCCCATTTCACTTAGGTACATAAATAGCTTGACATACATAGGTATACCGAAATGTACTTCACAGATTCAGTCAGAGATTGTGACGGATTGACACGGCTCTAGGAGATTGAGCTGACGTTGGAAGCTTCCAATGTGCATTGTAATAGATAGCAGGGCCGGTTCGTCCATTTAGGCATCCTAGGGCGCACTATTGAGGATTTAAAAAAAAAAAATTGTGGGTTAAAAAAAATTAACTAAATTAAAGTTTAGTACTACTGTGCGCTACCAGCATAAGCAGACGAATTACTAGGTAATGAAATTCGAAGGGTAGGCCTATTTTATTTAAGCTGTCTTAGAAAATAGGAAAGTATGCCCTAATTCTACTCAGTTTCTCCCCGCCGAAGGTACTTTAGGACGGAGAATATGTTTTCGCCTGGGGCGTCAAAAACCGTAAAGCCGGTCGTGGTATAAAGTATTTTTTAAAATACATTACAACTCTCCTTTTTTTATTTATTAATATTAGTTATAGTTATAGTTCTTATATCAACTGGTTAATGGGTTTGGATGTTCGTATAATGTTAGCTGCGTATTGTAATACAATGTTAGTTCTTCCAATAGTTAATTTCTGATATTGTTTTAAGCTATTCTCTTACGATAGCCTACTGTGTTATGAAGTGAATCGTTTTGAAATTTTATTATTTAACAAGACAAATGACTCTAAGTCCGAAAACAAAAAAGTTAAAGGTGGACGAAAAATAAATAGAAAAAGAGAGAGAGAGAGAGAAAGAGAAAGAAAAGAGAGAGAAATATAGAGAGTGATATAGATTTAGTAAGAAATGGACACAGTAAAAGCAGAGAAAGAGAGAGAGAGAGAGAAATATAGAGAAGGATATAGATTTAGTAAGAAATGGACACAGTAAAAGCAGAGAAAGAGAGAGAGAGAGAGAGAGAGAAATATAGAGAAGGATATAGATTTAGTAAGAAATGGACACAGTAAAAGCAGAGAAAGAGAGAGAGAGAGAGAGAAATATAGAGAAGGATATAGATTTAGTAAGAAATGGACACAGTAAAAGCAGAGAAAGAGAGAGAGAGAAATATAGAGAAGGATATAGATTTAGTAAGAAATGGACACAGTAAAAGCAGAGAAAGAGAGAGAGAGAAATATAGAGAAGGATATAGATTTAGTAAGAAATGGACACAGTAAAAGCAGAGAAAGAGAGAGAGAGAGAGAGAAATATAGAGAAGGATATAGATTTAGTAAGAAATGGACACAGTAAAAGCAGAGAAAGAGAGAGAGAGAGAAAGAGAGAATGCTACTATCTCGGAGAGAACAAGTAAAAAAGAGAAATAGAGAGATAGAGAAAGAGAGATGGGAATGAAGAGAGTGAGAGAGGCGGGATGAGCTAGATAGGCCGAAAAGGAAAATGTTGAATCAATTTCTTCAAGTTATTCATGTACACTATGGGATTTGTGGGCAGTTCAATGCTATTTAGTTTATCAAGTTAGTTTATTCGTGTGTGAGCAACAAGCGGCCACTACAGGCTGTTTATCAACAAGTTGACCTTTGCAGGGTTCATTCACTGACCTAAACAAAATCATTGATGTAGAGTGAAAAACAAACTGGTTAAATTAAAGCCAAGACATTACATAATGTCTATAAATAGACACATATTTTTAGAGTGTTATTTACGGACATCAATCTATTTGATCAGATATAAACAGATCTGGGCCTCCACCTCATTCCCCTCAGTCCCTGCCCAATCCTCTTTACTACTTATGGGTTTTTCCCTCCATCATATTATTTTTTAAAGCTAGGATGCTTTGCATGATCAAAAGGCAATTTGTGTGTGTGTATTGTAATTAATTATATTTTATGTGTGCATATGTTGTGTGCGAGTGTGTACTTGTGTACAAGACCCTGGGGGGGGGGGGGGGGGGGCAATTGCAGGCAGCGTACGAGTGTGTATATCTCCGTACGTGTGGTCATTTTCATCAATATATTCATTACTAACGGAAACATATTTTAAAAAAATTGTGTTAATGTTTATTTCCTATAATCCAAAGAAGACACTCTGTTAAATTAATCTCTAAAAAGAGATGAAGAGACTAATGCAATATTATTTTTGTTTCCATTAATCGAAAACAAGATTCTGGATCACAAGATATTTACTGACACCCAATTTATGTTTTGCGTTAGGAAGAATATGGGGCATATATTATGTTGTTGTCGGTGTTTTTAATAGCGGTATAGAAGCTTCTTATTATCGAACACTAAAATTTAACGTTAGCGAAATCAAAACAAGTCTTCCCTTTCGTGTTTAATAAATACCATCGACCTTTCGCCACGTAACAACACAAATATTTTACTCTAAGTTTTCATCACGTGTAGGCCTACTATAAGTTAATACGATCATATGATACAATTTGCAAACCTCAGGTAGCAGAGATAAGAATTTTGATTAAGTTTCTTGTTACATATCGAGGTATCCATTGTGAGAAAAAAAAAAGACTATTAGTTCAGGTCATTTATTAACCTATCTTTCCTCAATCTCCCCGCTCTCCCATATAGTCTCATTTCTATTTGTTGTTCTGTGCATGGCGTTTTATGTGGACGAACCCTCTCCGCCTTAAGTCAATAGGAGACAATCGTATTACTAGAAACAAGGGAGAACACTCTAACATAAATATTTCAAAAACAATAATGGCCGACCGCCCGGTAGACTTAATTTGTGTGCCCACGTGCCCATACTTAGGCCTAATGTATCATTGAAGAGATGGTTATTAGTAAGACGATACAAAGGTCAGACTTAAAATCAATTAATTGTTCTAGAAGCTCTTACAGTGGAGTAAACAGCCATTAGTACAGACGATGTTTATTTGTTTACTGGGTTATCTGCCTTGCTTACTTGCTGGAAGTTAGTAAATCATAACATGTTTATAGCTATTTGTTAAGATAAGGGGGGGCCGAAGGGAAGGTGGTTTGAAGGGAGTCATTCAGTGGCGGAGCTAAGGTGGGTGTCAGGGGTGCACGTGCCCACGGGCGCCACGAGGTGAATAGAAGTCAAAATGAGGCTTACATAATGATGTAATAGAAAAAAACATGTGCTTTAACGGCAAAGTGGAGGGAGATTTCTTAGTTTGTCAACAGGCGTAAAATATCTTAGCTACGCCTCTGGAGTGATTTGAGTGGTAAACACTCATCAAGCATTCAGTACTATAATATATAGTAGTAATTTTCTAAACGTTGGAATAATTTAGTAATGGGTTAGTAACAAATATATACTTGTATTTTTATTCAGAAGTTTTCTTACAGTAATAACGTTTAACATAAATGAAGTGGTCAAATAAAGCTCGGATGGGTACCTGACCTTAGTTGGGGTAAGTAAAGGCGGCTGTGCATAGTGCTGGCCACACAATCCCCTAGTACCTCGTGGCCACAAAAACTGATGAACTCGCCGGCCCTATGGATCAATTCTGTCCGACCGGATACTTTACTCTTTTAAACTTATAAACAGCTGATAAACGATTGGCCACTGATCGCTCTATACGACATGGCTAAGTAAAAAAAGGCCGGAGTAGTAACTTATAGAAAAAAAGACGGAGCGATGCAGCTCAAAAGCGACAAATCCAGAGTCAATCCGACACCCCCTACTCCCCCTCTCCTGTTGAGCAGGCAGCAACATAGATGTCCACCACACTGTGACAAACACTTCCGGGTGCCCAGATTGTTCTCATCAGCCACCCCGTGGAACCCAGTCTCAGACAACATGATGATGTTTTCATAGGACTTCACCGCTCTACATTCTACACGATGGAGAAACAACAAAGAGACGAATTATCAATATCCCTGGAATACTTCAGTCTTTAGAGTCAGCAGAATTCTTAGGCCCTAAATCAGAGGGCCTCAAACTCGGTTGAAAAGGGCCTCAAACTCGGTTGAAGAGGGCTCAAACTCGGTTGAAGGCATGCGCCAACAAAACAAATAAATCACGTTATGCATCTTAACTCAGTTTACTGATTATCACTAATAATCTGCCAATTTACAATTTAGACACAAAAAATGATACCAAAGTGTATTATCGTTATTATTATTAAGTATGTTACGTATATAAAATTAACAATGAATTTGAAATGTGTATCAGAACTAGCTGTCTGAATTTCACGAATAGTACATTTTTGTATGCTTACTGGCGGGCCACAAAAAAATCCACTTGGTGGGCCGCATGCGTCCCGCGGGCCGCGTGTTTGAGATCCCTGCCCTAGATTGAGTGTACTTTAATGTTGGTGCGATCATCCTCACGCTTGGAACTTCATAGTGTTTCAAACATGTCGTGTAATGCGTTAGCAGGCATCTAGCAGTAATCCAGTTGCAATGGTTGCTTTCAGTTTTAACTTTTTGGTTTTCCTGAGTCTTTGTTTCGTTGTTTGCTGTTATTATTATAATAAACAACATATTATAGTCCTACAATATAATATACATTATACGGATAATGACATATTATATAGATGACAATATGTGTTTTTGTTAAAGTGTACATTTTGTAACATCTAAGATGTCTATGAACGGAGTGTTTCACTAAAAAAGTAAAGTAAAGTACCCTTCGGACAAAATTGGTTATAGGTGAAGCCAGCGTTCACCAGTTTCTGTTGCCACGACACAACTCCCAGCCGCCTTTATTTTACCACCAACTAATGTCAGGTACCCATCAGAAGCTGGTTAGACTCATGGACACCCTAAAGTCCTGGGAATAAACCCTAGTCTCCACCAGGATTCGAACCCAAGATCTTTGGATCGCCAGTCGAACGGGCTGCTCAGCTCGGTTATCGTTCCCTCCGTATTTGAAAAAAAAAAATGTAAATGTTGTTTTTTTTCAAATCTAGGCAATTCGAATATCGAGCACTCAATCAAAATTATAGCCTGGACGCAAGTTAATATTTAAAAATTACTTTTAGAAATGCAAGTTATAGCATGTGGATGAAATATTCAAGACAAAACAAGACCTGTCTCTTTTATCAAAGAATGATCTCCCTTTTATCTCGTTTCTTGACAGTAGAGCTAATTACCATAAATTACCATAAATGATTGTCTTTATACTGTAAAAAATTAGAGCAAATTAGGAGGAACACTTCTATAATTATTTGATTGATTTTTTGTTTGTTTTAAAATGAATTATTAATATGTGATACAATTTCAGTAAAAACATATTTGTATTTTCTTTGCAGATTGGATTTATTGAATAGTCATTTTATGAAAAAGTTGGATCGATGTTGGATCTGGATACTACATAATTGTATTTGGCAAAAATATTGATGAACCTAATGGAGATTCAATAGTTGACAACTCAAGAACATTTGATTAGTGTCAAGTCAATGCAATCTATTGATTATAGTCCAAAGAAGAAACGGGAATGGAAGCAGTGGACGTCACTGAAGTTCCCTACAGAGTCTCTGAAACAAGCCTTTTGAAGAACTCGAACGATGAGATCATCAACGCCAAAGAGCGTCAGATCTACGAGGTTGTCAACTACGTGTTTCTCGGGACAATCATCGGGCTCTTCGGGATAGTCACCAACGTTATGAGCGCCGTCATATTCTTCAGGCAGGGCCTCAACAACACGGTGAACATCAGCCTCTTCGGCCTGGCCATCTCGGACCTCTGCAGCCTGCTGACCCTGCAGTGGTTCAACATCTGCGTGAACCCGCTGTTCGAGGAGGCCGACGACCTTTTCCCGCTGGCCGCTTCCGAGGTGATCTACCTGACAGCGGGGATCCCCCATGACTGCTTCGCGCGGATCACCTGCTGGATAACAGTGTACATCACTGCCGAGAGGTGCATGTGCATCCTGTTCCCTTTCAAAATCAAACGAATCATAACGCCCCGGAAAACGACGGTTATAATCGTTCTAATCTACATATTAATGATGGCATCGTTTAGCCCGGAGTACATCACTGCCTATATAGACTGGAAGTACTATTCCGATAAAAACCGAACTCTTCTAGGCCTGGTGTTTACAAAAGACAGAAAGAACGTGGAAGGGCTGACGTTTCTTCTGTACGGCGTCTTGGGGAAATTGTCCTTCCTAGCCGTGATCTTCTTCACAGTCGTCTTGGTGGTCAGCTTGCGTCGTAAAACGAAATGGCGTAAACTGTCCATCTACGGCCAAAAGCAGTCGGAAAGCGTGTCCAGCCGTGACAAGAAAACCATCAACATGATCATCCTCATCGCCCTCATCCTCATCGCCTGCTACACTCCTGGCATCGTGCTCTCCATGGTGACCGTCTTCGAGCCGGAGTTCAGCATCGTCGGGAAGTACGTCAACCTGTTTTTCGCCGTGTGGTCCTTCGGCTTCCTGTTTGAGACCATCAACGCCAGCGTGAACATTTTCCTCTACTACAGAATGAGCTCCAAGTACAGGAGGTCTCTCTACGGACTCTTCTCTCGGTGCCATACTCGTAAGGTCGTTGACGAAGGCTCCATTACCAACGTCAGTCTGCGAATAGTTCAAGACAACTCGTCCAACGGAGTTTTAAAATATCCAGATTCGTACTATTTTCCGGCAACTTGAAAGTCTTTGACTACTCTATTTTCCAAAATCTAGAAATTCCACAATGAAGTTTACAAAATTGTTTGAAAAAAAGTTGACTAATTTTATTTCCCGGCAATTGAAATTCCTCGACCATTATATTTTCCAGAAATTGAAATTCCTCGACCATTATATTTTCCAGAAATTGAAATTCCTCGACCATTATATTTTCCAGAAATTGAAATTCCTTGACCATTATATTTTCCGGAAATTGAAATTCCTTGACCATTATATTTTCCGGAAATTGAAATTCATTGACCATTTCATTTTTCTTAACATTGAAATGCCCTATTCATTGTTCGAATGCTTGAAATTCCTTGAACATTTGTCAAAGACAATAAAAACAACCAGTGGGTGGAACTGAAGGCTTTAACTTTGTCTTTCTTACTGGCATCAATTACGGAGAGTACAGTATCGTGACATGTAACTAGTGAAGTGACTAATGAAGTGACAAATGATAGCGTCTGGGGGAATAAGTCACTCCCACGATCACTGATGAACTGTTACTTGGAAAGGATTGTTAACGAATTGCAAGGTATCATTTAAACATGATGGATTACCTGAAGTGATATTTACCTATTGTAGTTCTTCTATATTTGTATACTGACTAAATACAAACAATTCTTATGTGTAAAAACAACAACATCATTGTGATAATGTAAATCAACAAATAACATTTAAATATTTTGTTGAAAAATTGACATTTTAAAAGTTTTTTTTTTTTGTTGTGCGTTATCTTATCTTATATATTACAGACGCTCCTCCTATAAAGAAGATTATAGCGTCCTACGCTCATCCGTGGTCCAAGTATAGTCTATCATCTTTATTAATGTTTTCAATGATGATAAGTTACTGGTTTTCCTGGTTTGTTCATGCAACCCATTTCATGCCTGAAAGCCACTCGGGAAGGTGTTTATGGCGTTGGTGACTGTATTTATGTTTTTTTCGGAAACTGTATCTTTTTTAATGTACTCTAGTCAAATCACGAATAGGCTGTGTAAGTTATAGAAGAAATAAGTACTTGTAGTAATGGGAAAGTAAAAATGGAAAAGAAAACCTTGTACATCTATATCACTCAGCTGTAATTGTAAAACACATAATTTAGTCTAATAAAGCATTTCTCACTTAACAGATTGTGAGGTCGTCGGCATTACTAAAACTCCATATGTATCTTAGTCTCAGTTTTGTTAATTGCAACTGCTAACTTTTCAATAAATTATAACCGCAATAAAAATGTTTTTGAGTTTTTGAGTGTTAAAACAAAACAACTTTTTATGTAAAAGAAATAAATTTGAGTAAAATACAGACAATTAACAAATGATTTCAAACCTCGACGGCCAGTTCTGGTCTTTTAGAATTATACCAAGGCTACAAGATTAGTTAAGAGGAATCCGTTTTTAACATCAAAAGTGAGCATGCAATAATTAATACTCAAAGTGTTTGTCGCGTTAAGTAAAATTTAGCTTGTTTTATAAAATAAATTAGTCAAGAATTGCGTTTCTTGTTTTCAAAAAAAACATAATGAGTAGATACATAAAAATCAAGAACGAAAATTATTTTGCATCAAGCAATAAGTTTCAGATTATAAATATGTGATTCTTAACGTCTGCCATTCACAATCCATCGTTTTCTTTGGGCAACATATTTTGGAAATGAACAAAATTCAATCCACTACTTCTTTTCGTACAATCAGTAACACACCACACAGACATATTTTGAAGCAAATAAACGAATAGGACCGGAAATGTTGTACACGTTCAACCTTTATAGACGCATAATATTTAAGACTTGTCAATTGTATTATTGACATTTATCGTTATCTGTTTGAAGCCTTAGAAACACGGCGATGCTAGAGAAAAGGATGGAACTGGGTGCTACATTCCCTGAGGCTGATCATTAGTTTAAAAACAAACTAGAGCAGAATTCTGATGCGGAAAACAATACTATTTAAAGAAGAATCTTTTCTTTTATGAATCGGACTGAATCGTGTGCTATCTCTTTCACTGTAAGAACATGTTGTTTTCTAAAGCGTTGATATTTCTGAGTGAAATCTACATGTTCTATTTATGGATTCGTGGTCTTGATTGCCTTCTCAGACTGGATCAATTTAGACGTATGGTCCATTATTTATAGAGCTTTTAACGCTGGCTAGGTTCGTCAATTGCAAAAACTAATAACTACCAAAGACTATAATAAGATGGACCGCTTGCTTTAATATTTTTGCTATTTGATGACTCGAATGACTTATTTTCGGAATTCCAGATTCCCTTTTAGCACTGTACACTGTATTTAAATCGCCGTAATTTTTTCAATGAAAAATTTAAATTTAAATCGAAAATTGTATACAGCGGAAACATTTAGGCAAACGTAGGAGCGTAAAAGTCATTTAAGACAGCGTTTTTGGATGCGCACGGAAAAAGAACATAGATCTATAAGGTCTACAAATATAGCAAGCTGTCCATCTTATTATAATCTTTATAAATACAGACACACATACAAGCACACGAATATACACACGCCGGTCATGTAAAGATTTACAGCAAATAGACATGAGCAATAAACACACAAACACACCCGTAGGTCTATACAAATGTACAAATACACAAGCACACGGGCAGATAATAATACAAATACACTCACAAACACACACATATTATAGATGATAGGCGTCGATGAATAAAAGCACATCAAAGCGAGAATCTAATAAATGAACTCTTCATGTTTATGTTGTAGTCTAAGACAGTGCTTCTGAAAGTATTAGACCCCTAGGACATGAACCGGTCGATGAGCCTTGGCTTCTGTGAAGGGTGTCAAGATAAGTTCCACTATGATAGACATTTAAATTTTAGGATACACACACTCACACACCCACTAACGGTACTGCATTTTGATGATACAAAAGTGTGAAAGCTGCTGCTTACAAATATTACCATTACATGCATTTAAATTCATTTACATATTGATGATTTATTTACGTTTGTCTAGTATAGTGATGAAAATTATATGATATAAAGAATTTTTTTTTAAAACCTTTTGACAGTTGAAGAAATAAAAAAATAAATAAAAATGCGAGATAAAAATGAGAACCGGTCCGCGAAGCAAACGAAAATGTCTCTCCAGTCCGTCAGTTTGAGAATCACTGGTCTAGGAAAGAAATCTAAAGTAATAACTATGTCTGTTTTTTTAGTGGAGGTACGATGAATTCAATGGTTCAAAATGGGACAGCTAGGTCTAGTCTTTTAGCTAATAATGTTTTACTGTAGCCACGGTCTGGAATATCTTTTCTTTTATATTACAGATGCTCCTTCTATAAAGGAGATTTCTTGCGTCCTAAGCTCGTCCGCGGTACGAATCTAGTATTGCATCAATGTTTTAAATGATGTTACGTTACTGCTTTCCCTAGTTTGTTCATTCAACCCATTCCATGTCTGAATGCCACTCTAGAAGAACGAGTACTGATATGCATTTTTTTTCGCATAAGGGATAAGGATGATTTCGAGAGAATTGAAAATTACTATTGTATTTGTATATTTTAGGCAAAATTTCAAAATCGTGTTAATACTTTTGAAATAATTTATAATTATTGTTTACTGAAACCAATACGACAGATCTATAATGAAATGTATAAATGATTAGAAATAATTTAAATCCCAAGTTTACACCCTTGGCACGCATTTGTTTACTTTATCTCGAAATAGCCCGATGTGACTTGCAAGGGTCACAGAAATTGTTCTAAGAATTTTTTTTTAATTGACCTTTAAAAGAAACCATCACTTATTCTTAAATTTTTAAAGTAAAATTATTTTAAGTTTTGTTCAATTGTTAATGATGTAAAATAAAATATAATATAATTACACTTTGTCAATACGAGACTTTTTTTTAACCCTTAATGTCCCGGGCGCGTATATAGCGGAACTGAAGGCAGCATAGATAGAAGTAGGTCGGTACGGGAAGGGTAAAAAGCAATTTCTTAAAACAATGATGACTTTGGATATGTGTATCGCAGCTATGCTTACACTATATATATATATAGTCTATATTCATCCTGGTGTTTGTAAAGAAAATTGTATGCCATAGTGCAGGGGTTGGCAGCATTTTGTTAATAGTGTGCCAAAGTAGGATTTCTAATTCATTCAGCGTGCCAACAGCCATAAAAGTCAACCAGCTCCACCAATCAATTTATTGTAGAAAAGACTTGAATTGAATTTTTTTTTTTTTTTTTTTTTTTTTTTTGGGGGGGTTCTTTAGAGTGCCGTTGAAAATCATTCAGCGTGCCAAGTCTGGCAATTCGTAGGTTGCCGATCCCAACCATAGTACGCTCTAATGTGTGCCTTGTAAGGCCTTATGCAACACAAAGTTATCAGAAAACTTCAAGCATTTAATTATTTTCTCAGTTGGACTCGGCATAATTTATAGACCTTTGTATAAAAAAATGCTTTGTGTTATATTATATACATATCTATATATAAATCGGGTTTTGTATTTATTAATCCCCAGTCAAGTATGACCATCTTGCCAATCCCTTACATTTTAATCTTACAAAATTTAACTAAGCCTAGTTCATAAGATACTATAATATATTTCAGTGATTTCTGATTGCTGTTTTAATTAAACGGCACATTTCCCATAATCCAGTTCTGTGACTCATGTATCCACAAATCCTACAACAAACCTATTGCTATTTCTGTGTCCAGTCAACTATAAAAAGTCTTTAACGTGAAGGCTATGTACATACAAGTCTTAACAAAGGACTTCATCCTACCGAGATAATTTCATACAAGGCAATCACATTTAGCATGCTCTGTGCGCTCTTGTCCATAACATGTGGGTTTGATAGGGAAGTTAAATTGAATTCGTTAGCTCACCGCCAACGTATCTTATCATGTATGTTACAGACGCTCCTTCTATAAAAGAAGATTATTGCGTCTTACGTTCATCCGTGGTCTGGAGTCTAGTCTTGCATTTTGATTTGTGTTTTAAATAATGTTGAGTTACTGGTTTTCCTGATTTTGTTCAGGCGACCCATTCCTTGTCATCCGATGCCACTCAGGAAGACAGAGTACTCAATTGAATTTGTTTTTTTAGCATATGGGATAAGAAATTTGTTTTCGTCCTTGTGTTTATCTGAGCCTTGCTGAATGATGACGTGACATATGACTATTTATTGGTCCGGGTGTAGTATTATAGTATTATAATATTATATTGTAGTACACTCTAGCATTATAAGACGTACACACTACGTGGACGTTAAGGGAATGTAAAAGTAGAGTACCCGTCTAAACGAATTGATCCATAGGTCCGGAGAAACAGCGTTCGCCAGTACCTGTGGCCACCGCCTACTAGGTGATTGTGTTGCCAGCACTATACACAGCCGCGTTTACTTTACCCCAACTAAGGTCAGGTACCCATCAGGGCTGGGTAGACTCAGGTACACCCTCAAGACCCGGGAAAAAATCCTAGCCTGCACCAGGATTCGTACTTAGGTTCTTTGGTATACCGGCTGAACGCGCTGTCGCACGGCCACCGTGCCCCCGTTAAGGGAATGAGACCCACCAAAAATTCACCAAAAAACTACCAATTTTTTTTTAAATTCAATATTAAATCTTGATTTAACAATATGTTGATATAAACGAAATTACACATAATTATGTTTTGTGTATTTGTTCATTGTCTAATGATGTGCAATATACACTATTATTGACAATAAATAGTTATTGTTGTTTTATCAAATCTTTACAAATATTTGTGTTAGAGGGGAATAATACTGTGGGCGGTGAAAGGCTGGCGAATGTTATTGATCAGGAAGAGTTGTCTGTATTTAGACCAGAGTTATCTTTTCATTCATGGCTTCTGTATTATGTAACGTATCAATCAATTCGTGAATCTATTATTTAAAGACAGATTTAAAATTGTAATAAAGACAAAACAGAGAGAATCGGTGGCGTAACAACAGTAAATTGCGCTTAGGGCGCCTGGGGGGCATGGGTCCCAATCGGAGATAATTTAAAATGTTAGTATTGATCTGTTAGTAAACTAATATAAAATTGTAAAAAAACGTCATCTCGGAGCTTATGCATGTTTTGGCGCCTAGGGCGACTGTCCCCTCCTCCCCACATATCCCCTTCCCCCAGTTCGCGTTTGGCTACTGAAAAGACAATTACACATAGATTACTTTCGGTATCTTTGTAACAAATAATATATTAGTTAGTTATTATCTCTTGATATATTATATATATATATATATAAATTATATATATATATATATTAAATATATATATATATATATATATATATATATATATATATATATATATATATATATATATATATATGTATCTGTCTCTGTATCCTTTTTTTATATACATTTACTTTACGTTTGATATATTCTTTAAAGTAAATTAAAAAATACACAGGCCTAAGAACATATCTTTAGATGCTTCCATAGCCTTGCTAAATATCAATGTATTTTTTATGGATTTTTTTTTTACTTTTTGTATTACCAGTTTTAGTTGTCTTAAGACATATCAGAATAACGAATTGAACATTCTAGTTCAATTTTCATCTAATCTTTTTGTAATGATGTTATTATTTTGTCTAAATGCATAACATAGAAGTTATTGATAAAAAAAATATGATTTCTTAATAGATACAAAAAAATATTGATACATTATTACATGGGAGAACGGCGGCCGAGGTGTTCGGCTGGCGTACCAATCATGGTGCAGGCTAGGATTTTTTTCCCAGGGTCTGGAGGTGTCCCTGTGTCTACCCAGCTCTGACGGATGCCTGACCTTAGTTGGGGTGAAGTAAAGGCGGCCGTGCATAGTGCTGGCCACGCATTTACCCTAGTATGCCGTTGCCACAGAAACTGGTGAACGCTGCTTCACCGGCCCTTTGGATCAATTCGGTCCGATGGGATACTTTACTTTAGGCCTACTACTACACATGACTTATCGATGCATATATATATATATATATATATAGGCCTATATATATACATTTAATACATAAAATATTTTTTGTTTAATACATAACATTTGATTTACTCATACAATAAGTTATGACAATTTATACATAACACTAGAGCTATTGTAGGAACATTTAATTGATAAGTAATAAATGATCTATCGCTAGCTAACATAATAATTTATTTTAACGTCAGCCTATAATCGAAAATATTGTTGTTCAAACGATTTCTTGACTTTTTAAATTGTGCATCTAGTTGAGAATAACTCTGTCATTGGTCATTATTCAAGCCTACGAAAAGTTACTCAACATATAGTCTATAGTCTATGACATACTTAGTAGACAAGGAAAACCCATTTTTTTCTACTGATGATACAATATAATACTGATAGGCATATTTTTTATCTTCTTACATAATATAGCCCCCACCCCAAGCCACTTTATCGTGTTCATATTTCTTTTTCCAGTTTGTATAAGTCGATAATATTTCCATAAAGACATTGACTAGCTTAGTTTGGTCCCAGTGAGTACATTTATTTTTATCATAGTGGCATACAGCAAAGCACTGATTGCTCTTTCTTTCTTTGTTATCATTCTCTATTTGTTATCATTCTCTATTTGTTATCTTTCTCTATTTGTTATCATTCTCTATTTGTTATCTTTCTCTATTTGTTATCATTCTCTCTTTGTTATCATTCTCTATTTGTTATCTTTCTCTATTTGTTATCATTCTCTCTTTGTTATCATTCTCTATTTGTTATCTTTCTCTATTTGTTATCATTCTCTATTTGTTATCTTTCTCTCTTTGTTATCATTCTCTCTTTGTTATCATTCTCTATTTGTTATCTTTCTCTATTTGTTATCATTCTCTATTTGTTATCTTTCTCTATTTGTTATCATTCTCTATTTGTTATCATTCTCTATTTGTTATCATTCTCTATTTGTTATCATTCTCTATTTGTTATCTTTCTCTATTTGTTATCATTCTCTATTTGTTATCATTCTCTATTTGTTATCATTCTCTCTTTGTTATCATTCTCTATTTGTTATCTTTCTCTATTTGTTATCATTCTCTATTTGTTATCATTCTCTATTTGTTATCTTTCTCTCTTTGTTATCATTCTCTATTTGTTATCATTCTCTATTTGTTATCTTTCTCTATTTGTTATCATTCTCTATTTGTTATCATTCTCTATTTGTTATCTTTCTCTATTTGTTATCTTTCTCTATTTGTTATCATTCTCTATTTGTTATCTTTCTCTATTTGTTATCTTTCTCTATTTGTTATCATTCTCTATTTGTTATCTTTCTCTATTTGTTATCATTCTCTATTTGTTATCATTCTCTATTTGTTATCTTTCTCTCTTTGTTATCATTCTCTATTTGTTATCATTCTCTATTTGTTATCTTTCTCTATTTGTTATCATTCTCTATTTGTTATCATTCTCTATTTGTTATCTTTCTCTATTTGTTATCTTTCTCTATTTGTTATTATTCTCTATTTGTTATCTTTCTCTATTTGTTATCTTTCTCTATTTGTTATCATTCTCTATTTGTTATCTTTCTCTATTTGTTATCATTCTCTATTTGTTATCTTTCTCTATTTGTTATCATTCTCTATTTGTTATCATTCTCTATTTGTTATCATTCTCTATTTGTTATCTTTCTCTATTTGTTATCTTTCTCTATTTGTTATATTTCTCTATTTGTTCTCTTTATCTCATAGTCACGTGAACAGAACTCGAGATTAATCCATTTTTAAATGAAGGTCGTTATCACCATTGAGATCACCTATCTATCTGCTAATTTACCTATTTATCTGCTTATTTACCTATCTGCTAATTTACCTATCTATCTGCTAATTCACCTATCTAGATACTGATTAACCTATCCCATTCACTAATTTACCTATCTATCTTCTAATTTACTTATCTAGCTACTGATTAACCTATTCCATTCACTAATTTACCTATCTATCTACTAATTTACTTATCTAGCTACTGATTAACCTATTCCATTCACTAATTTACCTATCTATCTACTAATTTACTTATCTAGCTACTGATTAACCTATTCCATTCACTAATTTACCTATCTATCTACTAATTTACTTATCTAGCTACTGATTAACCTATCCCATTCACTAATTTACCTATCTATCTTCTAATTTACTTATCTAGCTACTGATTAACCTATTCCATTCACTAATTTATCTATCTATCTTCTAATTTACTTATCTAGCTACTGATTAACCTATTCCATTCACTAATTTACCTAATCTATCTTCTAATTTACCTATCTAGCTACTGATTAACCTATTCCATTCACTAATTTACCTAATCTATCTTCTAATTTACCTATCTAGCTACTGATTAACCTATTCCATTCACTAATTTACCTAATCTATCTTCTAATTTACTTATCTAGCTACTGATTAACCTATTCCATTCACTAATTTACCTATCTATGTACTTATTAACGTCCTATATAAGTACCTATATATAAGTAAAGTATCATTCGGACCAAACTGATCATAGGGCCGGTGAATCAGCGTTCTATGGCCACGGCATACGAGGGGATGTGTGGCCAGCACAATGCCCAGCCACCTTTACTTTACTCCAAAACTAGTGTCTGGTACCCATTAGAGCTGTCTAGACCGATAGGAAAAAAATCCTCCTAGCCTGGACCAGGATTCGACCCCGTAACCTTCGGATCGCCAGTCAAACGCGCTGACGCTTGGGCACCGTGGTCCATCACGTACCTATATATTTCTATGTAAAGACTCCGACATTATTTCTGCTGACAATAAACCTATTCACTCACCGACAAAGTATCATCCACCCACCCATAAGTGGCACCGGGGCACGGAATGGGTTGGCTGAACAAACCAGGAAAACCAGTAACTCGACATCATTTAAAACACTAATAAAAATGCAGGACTAGACTGAAACCACGGATGTGCGAAGGACGCAACAATCTTCTATACAGATCCTTCTTAATAGAAGGAACGACTGTAGTATATATGATAAGTCTCATACTTTGTCCACCATTTTATTCTTTGTTTATGTACGTACAGTTAAATCAAGTCTTACCTTATATATTGACAATAGACTTCATGCAGATACGATATAAATTGCAAGAAAAGCAGAAGAAAGACAAATAATATAGATTCTCAAAAACAGACATATTAATATAACAGACATAATAATATAACAGACATATTAATATAAATTTAGTCAAACTAACAGCGAAATTTATGCGTAAATAAATAGACAGCGAAAAACAGATCGACCAATAGATTGATACTGTTACTTTCAAACAGAACTTAAAAACTCATTATTTCAATATTTACCTTAGATAACATTTAACATGCTTTAGAAACTTACTGTCTTATTTATGGGCTGGGTCGGTTAATGCTACATTTATTTGTTTTGTCTTTTTTAATCATCAATTTAGCTCTGTCACCTGGCCTAGGGTAATATCCGTATTCTTAGTTGTATGTTAAACGCGCTCTGAGCTTACGTTATGTTTGTTGGCAGCGCTAAACAAATATTATTATTATTATTATTATTATTATTATTATTATTATTATATATAGAGAGATTCACCTATTTATTCAACTTTATGTACCGATCCAACAAAGAAAAACAAAACGGACATTAAGACCAAATGACCGTGTGTTGCCGATTGACTAAGATGTTAAACTGCATGTTAGTATTTATGTTATAATAGTTAAAATGTACTTACTTGATGTACACACGCCTTGAAATGTCAATAGCTATGTCGATTGACTTGCATTTATACCCCGTAGAACGGGGAATCTCAATATATTTTGTTAAGGACCCACACCTTAAATCGTTTTTTAAAACATTTAAATCTCGCGTAGTCTAAGAACTGGGAGTGCCACGTTCTCCATTTCTCTTCTCTCTCTCTCTCTCTCACACAGTGCCGTTGCAAGGGATTTGGGCCACTTTAGGGGCCCCCTACATTTTGACATTCGATATTATGACATGAGAAAAAACAATTCGGACACTCCTTTGGGGGCCCCCCTCAAGTAGGGGCTCGGGGGGATTTTCGGATTTGGACCCCCTCCCCCTCCCCTAGCTACGCCACTGCTCTCTCACTAGGTCTATGTTCCTATCAATCTCTATGTATCTATGTTAAAACAATGTTAGCAGAAAAAAAAACTTAATTGATGAAAAACGTATCGTTTTTTCATCCTTATTTTGCGCCCGTTCTATATTGTCCCACCTCAGCACCAATGATAACGCCCGTCCGCCATGTTGAATAAATAGAGAAAAACTGCTGCCACCTGGTGGACTTCACCGACATGTTATATAATTTAGTAAATATATAGGCTCATTACCAGAATAGCAGGGGGGGGGGGTGAGGTCCCAGTGGGCACACCACGTCGTATCGACGTTTTTCCGATACGCCTCTGGTATGAACCCCTTCTCTGCCCTAATGATACGCGTTTCAAGGTCTAAACTGCTGAGAGCTATTCACGTATTTCAAAATAAATATGTTCCATTTGGGGATCTGCATGTACACCATGCGTTTATTATAATTTTTTTTATTCAATGTTTAGACTAAGATACATTTATATAGTCTATTATTGATACAGTTTATCTGAGTAAGAATACGATAAATAAAAATCAATAAAGTCTGTCTTGAAAAGATAGTAGAAAAGCTGAAAAACGGCTAAACGTAATCAGGTCGCCTGCAGTGCTAGGCTACTCTCTTTATTTAGCCTACCTTTTAATTTGAATTTTTACTTCAGAATTTAATGAGGGTGTCCTTTTTATCAGACGTTGAGCCCGGGACCATCAGAAGAAATAGAATCATCGCTTATACAATCAAAATATAACGATCAGTCAAGAGGGCAAGGGTCATAGGAGAAGTTTTGTGACTGTATTCGACTGCATAATAAGCGATATTAAAGAAAACGGTACAGACAATTAGCATTTATATCGCTGGACATGTGAAATGGGAATAATAAGCGAGGATAATTACGACGTAATATGTTCGCTGCAAAATGTGATGACATTTTGTGCTTACACAACTACAACTAGCGATTATCGCTGTAATAATAACATGGAGCCAGATGCACTTTTAAGCCCTTGATATTTCCCACGTTACCCTTAGCGATATTTCACGCCACCAATGCGATTTCCCGTGACTCCACCAGTGATTTCCCATGACACCCATTGCGAGATCTCATGCCCCCATTGGTAAGTAGACTGTTCAGCCGTTTTCCCACACCGCCGTCTAGATGCCCGTGGATACATGTAGGTTTTCGTCTATTCTAGAGAATAATATAGCAATCCATCCAGATTAACATGAAACAAACTTTCAAGCAATGAGATTAAAGACAAAATTCAGATAACCTTTTCAAACATTATGTTTTAATACAATTTGTATACAATGGCACGCTAAAATACTCTTGCTGTTTATAGTTTAAGACATTGATTGGGATTTAAAAAGAAACAAAAAACAAAAAAAAAATCGTAGGCTATATTATGTTAAACAAAGTAAGGCTGTATGACTGTTTGATTACACATTAAATGTGAGGCTCCATTTAACAATAATAAATGTGTTTTTACTTGTATGTTTGCTTAACCCTTACAGTCCCGGGCGCGTATATAGCGGAACTGAAGGCAGCATAGATAGAAGTAGGTCGGTACGGGAAGGGTTAAATGGAAAGATCATACATTTCTCAGTTAAATAGAAACAGGGGTCGGCAACCTTTTTTATAATTGTGTGCCAAAGTAGGATTTCTAATTTCATCACCGAGCCAAAAGGTCTAAAATATATCCTGTTCTTGCACCCAATTTCTTGTATAAAAGACTTTTCTTTGTGTGGATTTGTCGTGTGAAAATCGTGTTGCGTGTCAAGTCTGACAAGCGTTTCATGGTTTGCCGACCCCTGAACTAGAAGGTCTTTGCGCCATATGCAATATTTATGCATGCGTGGGGGAGGGGGGGCACGGAATGCATGGTCCTTGTGTTGCTAGCTAACTACTAGGTCACGACTTACCAACGTGTGATCAGTGATCAGTGTCATTGTGAGAAAGCATGATTTATGATTAAGTGATTGTGTAATCAGTCTAAGGCAGAGAGGGTCACATTTGTTTAAGCTAGGAGTCTAATTTACCGTGTGAGCTTACAAAAAATAAATAAATTGGTTATTTATATAGCGCTTCTATCCATGCTATTTTAGCATGCTCAGTGCGCTCTGTAAACACACTGCTGCCTGCTGGCGCAAATATGTTTACAGGCCCAAAACTCCTGCAGGGCGACAGGGATCCGTCGGTTCCAGGGATAGAACCCGCGACGTGTCAGTTGGTTTTGGTTGACAGTCCGGTGAACTAACCGCTAGACCAGCCGGCTTCACAAGGGGAAATGGCAGAAACAAACATTTTGGTTTCGGTCGGTCTCTAATAGAGATAATAGAAATATAGATAGACTATATCGTATCATCACCGTATCATCACCGGAGGGTTGGACTAAATACCTCCAATGAAACTCTGTCGTTAGTTTATAACTCTTGTTTGTATGTTATAAAATATTATAAGTGGTTAATGCACACCCTTGAGCATTCAAAATCAGCTTATCCTTACATTGTGGACTTTTTCCTCGGGACTAACAGGGTCTCCACAGTACAATGAAGAATAAGAAGATAGATAGATAGATAGATAGATAGATAGATAGACAGACAGACAGACAGACAGACAGACAGACAGACAGACAGACAGACAGATAGATAGATAGATAGATAGATAGATAGATAGATAGATAGATAGATAGATAGATAGATAGATAGATAGATAGATAGATAGATAGATAAATAGATTGATAAATACAAAAATAGATAAATAGATAGAATTATAATATAAAAATAGAAAAACAGTAAAAATACAACAGAATGTCTTAAAGATAATCTTTCACTTTTCACTCAAACTCCTAAGATTTACTTAAAGAAAACATCACAATAAGAAACTTCAAGACACTTTCCTCTTTTGACAAAGTTTTAAATATTAAGGACAAAACGGGGTTTACTCTATTGTTTACTTTACTTTGAACATGTAAAGTAAGCCTCGAAGCAGACGACAACTAAGAGCCAATCATTACATTGATCAGTGTCAACACGACAAATAGACAATGACAACCAAATTAAAACGCATCCGGGAGCTGCCAATTTACCTGAATTAATTATCTGTACTCTAACTGAATCGATTGATTTAAAATATGAACATTTAATAATAACAATGACACTTACAGTAAAAAAAATCAGTTATAAACGTGGATGTATTAAAAACAACAATAAATGCACATAGACACTCAAATGCATAAATACGAATTTTACAAGACAATAGACTTTTCACATATTAATATAAATTTCGGTACATCCAAATGGCTACTATTTTAAACTATATAAATTATGAAAAAGAAAGCAAATGGTTAAGAATTATTTACACCTTATATACATTTATTTATAGCCTATATATAGAGAGATATAAAGATTTAGATAGATAGATATAAATAGGGATATATATAAATTAGTAAGAGCTTAAAGAATGATTAAAGAAAAACAATTTTTCAATATATAAAATAATCAAAAGCCATCGTGTTTATTGGACATACAGTATAGATACACACATCCTATAGCTGCTAATAATTTTATACATTACTTAATATGATCACTGATTGCAACCAGGAAAACAAGAAATTTCTTAACGCATTTCCTATTGTGATATAATAATATAGAACTAATAATATGTCTTTAGGATTGTGTTGGACGGTAATAAGGTTTCTGATTTCTAATAACAGGCAAACAAGACAAAACATACATATGAATTAATAATAATAATATTTCTATAATATATTTGTATAGCGCTGCCAACAAACATAATGTAAGCTCAGAGCACATTCAACATTTACCAACTAAGAACACGGACACAATTAATTCTCTAGGCTAAAAAAAATACAGCTAATTAATCAATTAATCTATACAAACATAGGACAAAGCAAATAGATGTATCATTAACAGACCTAGTAACACCAAAGACTATATCAAATGAGATGGACCGCTTGCTCTATTGATAGAGCTTATATGTTCTTTTTTTCCGTGCGCAACCAATAAGGCGGTCTTGAATGACTTCTATGCTCCTAAGACTTCATTATAGGTTTGCGCTATAGGGCGTTTGCAATCACGTGACAAAAAGCACGTGATTTTTGTTTACTTTGTGTAGTAGTGGTGTACAAGTACAAGGCCGCTGTATTAATAAAGTTTCATATAGGCTCGAGCTTTTTAAAACTGATGTTTTGTGTTTTAAGTCTTATTAAGATTTGAGCTGTATAATTATGTCTGTTAAATATAATAGGCTATTTTATTATTATTATAGACATAGATCATAGACGATGTGAGCCTATTAGTGACTTGACTAGATAGCCTATTCACCAACACTATCACTTGGCATCCCTACTTAGCCATTAGCCTAGCCTACGAAACATTAAAAGTGTAGGCCTATAAAGTGAAATTGAAAGTGTAAATAGGTCTAGCCGGCCCTAGCCTAATCACATTAATCAATTAATCTACAGTACTACTATTTACCTCCTTATTTTTTAGTAGGATAGCCAATATTCAGATGTGAATTTGGCATGATAAAGAAGTACTTCACCATTTTTGTACACCAATAGTGGCTTTTATTTACACAAATACGTCACTAAAAAACCTAAGCCACGCCCATTGAGAACGCTCTATATATAACTTTCTATTGTAATCTTAATTTTCCATTGAGAAAATCATAGCGAATTACTAAACCGGAAGTCTAGAGGACCTAGTGCGATCGGAAATTCCGATTTCAAGTTATCAAATAGCAGAAATATTAAAGCAAGCGGTCCATCTTATTAAAGTCTTTGGTAACACTCAAGTTCACACTTTACTAGTTGGACACAGATCGCCAATACAAAGTTTGATCAGTAATTGTTTTGAAAGAAAACTTTTACATGGACCATTTCTGTAAAATAGTGTTTGAGTAAGCTACGAATCCAGCAGACGTTAGTAAATTTCCCTCTTAGACCTATCCTATAGAATATATTTCTATAAAAGAAAAATTTTTGATAGCCCGACAAAATTGACAAAATCGATGAAATTGAATGTATTCTGCGCCATTGAGAATTTTATGGATGCTGTTTGCATATTGTTTGCTCATGGATTTATTATTGTTGTTTGTGTACACAGAGAGGTGCAGGGGGGACTGAACGTAAAAAACAACAACTGGATAGATTGAGAGAGAGAGGAGGGAGAGAAAGATGAGTAGAGCAGACGTTAAACCAAGACAGACACAGAGAGAAGTGTCTAGGACACAAAGATGGAGGCAGAGATGGAAAGAAAGTCAGAGAGAGACACTGAGAGAGAGACATAGAGAGGCAGAGAGAGAGGCAGAGAGACAGAAATAGAAAGAGTAAAAGACAGAGAGATACAAATAGAGAGACAGAGAGAGACTTGGAGAGAAAGAAAGAGAGAGAGAGACACAGAGTGAGGCAGAAAGACTATAGAGACAAAGACAAGGTTATTGATGTACAACTAAAGATAAGACAACGGAGAGGTGAACATAAAGAGAGAGGCAGAGAGAAACTAATAAAGAAAGATAAGTAAAGAGAGAGAGAGAGAAAGAGAGAGAGAAAAAGAAATAGCCAAATATTAAATTGAGGGGTTAATGTGAAAAGTCAGACAAATGGAGAGAGAGAAAAAATTGTCTCTATTTTCTTTGTTCGCAGTGCCCAATCAATGTTTCTTTATTTCTTCTAAACAGATTAAATTTCTTAGAGTAGCCTTGAATCTTGAATTCATTTGATAATAGATGATGATATTTAAGGTGCAGTTCACCATACCAAATATATAGACCGCATTCCACAGGACAAGAAACGGTTTGGTGTAATGTCCGCCTATGTAGAAATCGGTTATAAAGGCGGTGACCACCGAGACGGAAGCCAAGGGTGTGTAAAAGAAGACCAGCGCCCCCGCCACCACACAGACCATGGCCACGGACTTCCGGTCTCTCTTGGAGAGGGAGGCGCCCTGAGAGCTGTCCTTGGTGTTCCTCATGCGCCACCGACTCTGGCGCCGAAGCTGCACCACCAGAATTGTGGTAAGGACAATGACGCAGAAGAGACCCGCCACGACCAGGGACAAGTGGCACAAGAAGCTGACTCCCTGCGTCTGGGACCTGTTGCTCCTGAAAGCGACGCCAAGGACCGTTTCGTTTCTCTTCTTGTTGTACGCCCATGCCAAGTAGACCGAAGAGTATTCTGGAATTAAAGGAATCGCGTTGAAGACGCCGATAGCCGCGATGATGAATTTCGATCTTCTCGGCGTGATCAGAGTTTTGATCTTCAGCGGGAACAGGACGCACATGCACCTCTCAGCCGTGATGTACACGGCTATGTACAGCGACAGCCGGCACACGAACCCCGAGGGCCAGCTCCCGAGCAGGAAGTAAATCTCGGAGAGGGACAGCTGCGTCACCAGGGACTCCAGGTGGGGGTTGAAGGAGACGTTGGCCCACTCCAGGGAGAGAATCTTGAAGAGGTCCGAGACGGACTTGCAGAAGAAGCTGACGTTGATAGAGCTGTCCAGGCCCTGGCGCAGGAAGACGATGATGTTGAGGACGTTGGCGGCTATCCCCACCAGCCCGATGGACATGCACACCACGTTGATGGCAAGGGCGAAAATGTCGGAACTGAATACGGCGTCCAGGTAAATGACATCATTCGCTGCCTGACCGGAAATAGCGGTCTCCGTGTATGTGTCATTTAAATCTGCCATTTTGTCTACAACAAGTAAAACAAAATTTAAAAAAAAAAAAACATGAATATTTTCAAATACAAAAGATGCTCACACAATAGACATAACTACTCAGGCTTAAATATAATTACAATTTTTGTTTCGCTATTCAAAATATTAAATTATTTTTCTTTGTGTACATTTGTTTTCCAAACGGAAATATTTCATCCAAATGTATTGTTGTTATTCGCCAAGCAAAACATCCTACTGTCAGAAAATATGTAACAGATTTTATTTTTACATAAAGCTAGAAATTATTTATTTGAAAATCGACCCGAAATTAAAATCAATTCAAAGAAATAATTCGTATAGATGTAGATTTACTCTTGCAGGAATACTCGGATTAGTAATAAATGGAAAACATTTTTTTGTAGAGAATTGTATTCATTAGAGTTCTGAACTTCTTTGTTGCTGTTTTTTGTACGAATTTCAGCCACGGGATTATATAGCCAACACAATGTGATGTCAGGTTGACTTGGTAGGACCTGGGACGCGTTTCTGAACGTAGAAAAGGCCCAATCTGTTTTCCCGAGACCTATATCATCCATTGATCTGTCCACAGACTGCCACGCCCATTCATATTATAAGTGTATAGGGCTACATGTTATGCATCTTTATATGTTTTTTTTATTTTCGTGCAACTATGGAAGTGTTAGACTGGGTGTTTATGATAAGGAAATGCTTTAAAAATCCTTGCATAAATCTTACAGTTTTTAGACACTTGGTCGACACACAATCTCTTTACACGATATGAGAAAAAAATTAAGTAACTGTTATTTCTCTTAATTATTAAGAGTATTGAAAATAATTGTTACGTATAAAAAATTGTACTTTCACTAATAGTTAGTATCTATAGATATATAAAGTAGACTGTGTGTGTGTTCAACCAATCATATTAGTTAATTTAAAGACACGTGACCTTATTGTCGCATATTATACTTTTGCTATTTTACTTCGGACATGTGTGGTTAATGTATCGGACTATCATGCGGGCGACCCGGGTTCGATTCTCCACTTAGTCTATACATTTTGTTTTCCTACCAATTTTTAAAATTATATTACTTTCCTAAAAGTTTTCAGTAAAAAAAATTTTTTTTAAATATTAGATCTATAGCCCTCTGTTTATTGTAGCTTATACAATTTGTATGTGGAGCCTATACATGACTGTTTTTTTTTCGCCCGGGCAATACCGGGCAATTTAGTTTGTATTATATAAATTTAAGCATCAAAAGAATTGAATTGGATACAAAACATAAAATCAGGAACCACTGCTGTATACAAACAGGTGAACTAAACTAGGAAATTGTTATCAATGAATATCAATGGCAGAGAAAAACTTACTAAGCTGAACTACTTGATTAATGCAACATATCATTCAATAGGAATACTAATATATACATGTATATATATATATATATATAGATGATTCCATGCCACTTTGGCCTAATCAGATCCTAAATATTAAGCCTAGTAAAAATTTAATCTCATTCTAGATCTGTAATTTTTAGGGACCGCTATAATTAAATACACACATAATCTTTTTTTCGAAGAAATATAATTAGTAAAACTGAAAAGTCTTGGTACGATCAATAGTCTAAATGTTTAGTCCAGAAGAACAGATTCTAAACAGAGCGAGTGTAATTATGGTTCTAGATTAGTCTAAAAGTTCGACATTAGATCAATATGACTATTAACTTTCAGCTGGGATAGTCTAAAAAGATAATTACTACCCACAAAGAAATAAGTATCTCATTATAAATGCATCTAAATGCATGGAAACATGTATGTTTAGTCAAAATATGGAATTATTATCTAATTAACTGCTGACGAAGATAAACAAGTTAATTGGTTAATAATGATTTTTAGTGACACGGAGTTATACTCGACCGTTGAAATGTTTGTATAAGCAACATATTATACAAAGCGTTCTGGTTTTTTTTTCTTCTCACAACTCATTAATTATAGTGCCGTGTTTATAATCTATAAAAAAATAAGTTTCGACCTGGAAGTGCCAACAGATAATCCCGTTGCTAGTTGGCCAAGGTAGACCACCACTAGTGGTATTCCTTTTTTGTATACTGCTAAGCGTATTATCTCCCCTGTGACACAACTCTATTTAATGAACATATTTTTTTTTCTTTCATTTTAAAATAAACTTATTAGTTTAGACTTTTAAATTATAAGGGTTTTTACGGTGGCGTTCATCACTTAATTGAAAAAGTACTATTCTCAAAAGGCAGCTTCAAATTCAGTTCAAAAGACCAAGTTATAATGGCTAGTTCTAAAAAATAAATCTGTTTTTCAAAATCAGGATTTAAAAAATTGTTATGTCTATATACGATAGAAAAATGTGAAAAATTTCTTTTCTTAGCTGTAATGAAGCTGTATTGCTATTTGGAGATCTAATATTTTTTTGTTCAAATTATAGTTTTCATTTCTTGATCAATTACAATTTTAAATGCATTGTAAGTGAGCTCAATGTCAGAACAGATATTCAATTACTGTAATGACATTTGATGGAGATTATTATCACACTGGTTCTGTGTTTTGATGTAAATTTGTACATTCAACAACATTCACTAAGCTTACACATTCATGTAAAAGTGTATTGTAAAGTACATTTAGTATATAATATATTTAGCGTATAATATACATTTAGCGTATAATATGTTTAATATATAATACTATTAGTATAATAATATATTGAGTATATAATAAAATTAGCATCTTCTTCTTCATTTTACTGTGAAAACCCCGTTAGCCTTGAGGAAAAAAACTTTATTACAAATGCTCTGAAATTAAATTTGTGCATTAATTACTTATAAATATTTTATAACATACGAACAAAAATTTAAAAGTATATAATATATTTAGTATATAATTATTTAGTATATAATATATTTACTATATAATATATTTACTATATAAAATAGTTAGCATATAATAATCTTATTACATTTGTTACACAGTTGTATTTTTAACAATTTTTCACTAAATTAAATCATTCATGACATGTCTATAGGCAGTATACTGCCAATGTTGTTTTTTTCTACATTAGCTTCATTCATTTGTGTGATGTCCATTTCATGTTCATCTCGGTCCGTCGACATGACAACATTTTATAAATATAGTCAAGCTCAAGCGCAGCTTTGTACGTCGGAAATAAATAAAATGTTGGTTTACTTCTTTACAAAAGACGGATTAAAGACCATCAGAGGCATAATAAAACACTTACAAGAATATGGTTCCCTTTCCTGCCTTTTATGTAATGTAATATTCTGCAAAATTAATACATTAAAAAAACAAAAACAATTTGATTTTGTTCAAAGAATGATGCAAAAAGGAACAAGTTATGCTGCATATCATAGGCAGAACCATACTTAAGCCAAACTTCTACTTAATATGTACGAAATTCTTCTCTTCTATTTTATTGTACTGTGGACGCCCCTGTTAGACAAGAAAAAGTCCACAGTTTTGGGGGATGTGACAACGTATGGTCTGGGATCACAGTTTGTGCATTCATCATCATCAATCCATTGACCGTTGATGTCGTTGGGGGGGGGGGGGGCAAATAAACATCTCAACAGTCAACTTTCTCCATTTTTGCATATCTTGAGCGGTTGTCAATAGTTGAGTCAAATGCAGACCTGGCCAATATTTTATGTTGTCGAACCAGCATCTCCGCTGACGGCCTCTCCGACGTCCACCTTCTACAGTGTCTTGCAGGATTGTTTTTGGCAGGTTATTATGCCGGAACACATGACTGAGTCATGTCAGTTTGCACCGTTTGATTGTTGTCATAATGTTTTCTTGAGGGCCTGCAATTGAGGATATTCTGTCCCAGACATACTCATTAGTCTCGTAGGAGATTCAAAGGATTTTTCTCGTGCAATTGTTTTCGAAAGCCTGTAACTTGTTTTCAGTGGCTGGTAGCAGCGTCCAGGTTTAACATCTATATTTGTGCATTAACAATTTATAACTGTGGAAGTCAGAAACATTTGACAAAGTGTCATTGAATGTCTTAGGTTCCGTTTTTCAGTGTTGGTTTGAAAGCCGGCACAGAGAGAGGGCCGTGATGGCGACTTGGTCCAGTGTGTTCCACAGTTTAATGGCTGACGTAAAAAAAAACGAATTGTGTGTATTATTCTCCCATATGAGTCAGTAACGTGAATTAATTCTTGCTATGGAAAATGAATGTAGTGCTCAGCTCATTGCTGCTTTTTGATGCCCTAACCACATACTCAGTTTAGTTAGTCTACCCTTAGCCCTGCAACTATTAAGGTGTATGCTATCTGGTACAACATTTGGTTAAATGCAGTAAAATCACTACATACCACACATACAACTTTTGTTTTACTTACAAACCATAATATCATAAAAAACACTTTTTTGTTGTTTTCAATATCCCAATTCTATAGTTTCTGTGACAAATTGTTTATTATTCTATATTTACTTATATTTCAAAAGCTTGAAAACTACATCAATCCCAGAAATGGGCCGTGTCGTTTATGGAGAAACGCCCCCACAAAAAAAAGCCTAGCACTATGTAGTGTCTGACAAGTGAACAGATCCATTACTTACATTTAGTTACATTGTCGTATTCATCAACGTAATTTTTTTTTTAAGCTATATATCCATTATCATTAGAAAGTCAAAGGTCATAGGTCAAAGATCATCTATACTGAAATCAAGATACTTTCACAGAGATATCTATAACGGCTTGGCTAAAAAAAAAAGGTTAATGACTAAATAATTCAATGGACGATTCTCGTGCATTGTACTGGACACACAATCATAACATCATCTTTTTACTGTTTTAAGGTTTATTTAGTTGGTTTTGAGCTACTTTACAAAAGAAGAATAGGTTAGCACATTGATCTTGAGATTTTCACAGACATAATCTGTTCGGTACAATTAAAAGCCAGGTGCAGATAGGCCTTCGCGTTCCGAGACCATTAGAACTTATTAGGTCAACTAAGTCTGAACTGGTCACAGATATTTCCCAAAGACTATAACGCTACTTTACATAAATTATTACAATTTTGGAGGCTTAAGTCTACCATAGAAAGTAACACAAAACAAACACATTCTTTGCTGTTGTAAAATAGATTTGCTAAAATCATTTTAGTGTATGGTTAATCTCGTGTACGACATCCTGATCCACCCCAAGGTGGCCTTCAATTGGAAAACACCATAACAGGAGAAGGAGACGCCCCATGATAATCTGGCAAGCAACCTTTTTGATCCGAATGTACATTATTATGTCCATAATATATCTCTATATTTATCTATTATTGTATTTTACGCCCATGTGTAATTTTTTCAGGTACACGTTGAAATCAAAATCAAATTGTAATACTTTGTTTGTAATACTTTGTAAATTGAATGTATTGAAAAATGCTTAAAACACAATTCCACAACATGAATGAGAACTCTCAAGCCTTCATGATAATTAATATATTAATATTATTATAGATGAATAAATAATACATATTGATACATGTAACCATAATTCTTGTTGTTTGGTTAAATGTTTGATTTAGTGTGTTATCTTACATATTACAGACGCTACTTCTATAAAGAAGATTATTGCGTCCTACGCTCCAGCCGTGGTCCGAGTCTAGTCTTGCATCTTTATTAATGTTTTAAATTATGTTAACTTACTATTTTTCCTGGTTTATTCAGGCAACTCAGTCCATGCCCGAATGCCACTCGGAAAGAAAAAGTACTTATATTCATTTGGTTCTTGCAAAAGGGATAAGGAAAGTGTTTATTGTCCTTATACTTATCTGAGCATTGATACAGATTGTTATTAGCTTGTATTTCTAAATTTTCCAACATGAAATGGATAACATGTTTTTCACTATACAAAGTGCACTGAAATCATCATAGCTTGTTAATAAAAAAAGAATAAACGGATCAAAAAAGGATAAGCAACTAGACTGTAATATAACACAAATGTGTTTTTGTGTAGATTCTGGAGTCAAGATACTATTTCGTGCGTGATGTAACTCCGTATAGATTCTGTATCAGTTAGACTTCTAAATCTCCAGTCTTTATTTCTTGAACCTTTGGTTCCCCTCTTTTCATCAAGTTGTTTGTGTCTGGAAATAAACTTCTGTATGCATATTTACTGTAGCTACTGTGTCTTTAAGACATATTGGTCTATATTTAGACCAGTCTTGGTGTCTTTAAAAGCGTTTGGCTGGCGACCGAAGGTCCTTGTTTTCGAATCCTGGTAAAGGCTAAATTTTTTTCCCGGGACAGGAGGGTATCCATGAGTATACCCAGCCCTGATTGGGTACCTTAGTAGGGGTAAAATAACGGCAGCTGGGCATTGTGCTGGCCACACGTCCTCTAGTATGCCGTGGACACAGAAACTGATGAACGCTGCTTCACCGGCCCTATGAACAATTCGGTCCGACGGGTATTTTACTTACTGGTTCTTTAAGAATGATTTGTCAACATTTATTTTAGTTTTTTTTTTGTTTTGTTTATAAAGCTAAATGTCTATGTTTACTCCAGTCATATGTCGTTGAGTCTACGCTTAAATCATTCGCCATAGTACAAAGCCTTCTAAATGATCAAATATAAACGAACAACGCAAATAGATCCCATTGCCAATCGCATAAACAAAGTAAATCTATAGCGTCTTTTACGGAAAGCTATTGCAATAGAAAAGAATTTGAAACACAATAGTTATTAACCTAGCCATATCATAAGCTCACAAATAGTTTCTTATGTTATGTGTGCTAATGTCTTATCTCGGCTCCAGTTAAATTGGCGTTTAGAGAAATAAAATGGACGGCAAATAATGGTGACGTGGTCTAAGGATAGAGAGTTGATTTGATTTTTCAAAGGTTTTGGGCTCAATAGGCCGTGATTTTGCGCAGCTGAAGTTATCTTATACATTAAAGACGCTCCTTTTACAAAGGAGTTTATTGCGTCCGCCGCTCATCCGTGGTTTGAGCTTAGTTCTGCATATCTATTAGTGTTTTAAATGATGTTAGGTTACTGGTTTTCCTGGTTTGTTCATTCAACCCATTCCAAGCATGGATTCCACTCTGTGTCTATTATCGATGTCCGACATCAGTTGGAGATAGGAAAACCGACTTGGTAACACAATCCCTGTGTAAGCTGGAGGTGTTTTAAAAAAAAATGGAAATCCAAAAGAACTGTTAAAAGTATTGAAATAAAGGAAGCGATTAAATATAAGTAAAAATTATATATGGGGATGGGATGGGGAATGATTTTGAAACCCATTCAATTCCCTGTTAATCAATTGTAGATTAGAACAGGGAATCAGCAGCCACTAAATAAATTCGCAAAACAAATAAAAAATGAAAATCACAGTAACTGTCCCGAAACGTTAGACAAATAACAATTTTAGCTAAACGTCGAATTTTTAGTTTTCTAGCAAACACAAATCTAGGTGTAATAGCTGTCCATTAAAACTTCGTTCATATAAAACTGATTCTAACCTGTTAGCATTTTTTTAAATTTTAAACACGTTAAAGTTCTTCACTTATCTAAAACGAGCTTTAAGCGAGTTGCACTTTTATATTTACTTCAAACCAATTGTGTTTGGACGCTAAAAACACATACCGCAATATTCAATGTTCTTTGTGAACTACGTAAACTTATCATGAAAAAAGAAAGACCTAATCCCTGTTGAATTCTCTGTTCAACCATCTGAAACCAATTGAAACTCTCGTGTTTAAAGACCAATCTTGAATGACAAAAAAATTGGCGTCAAACAACCAAATTAACAACAGTTGTGTTCACGCATGCGTATTGTGACATTTGAATTATTGCCACAAAATTTTCTGCTTTTTTTGTTACAGGCGCACCCAAGCAAACAGACACAAATTTGCATTATTAATTTTACATAAAAAAATCAATAATACATTTACACACAAAAAATATAATTAATTCTTGAAATCCTAATTACAGAATAAAGAAATATGATTTTTTTTCTCTATAGCCTTTTGTACTTAAATAAAATTAAATATCAACATTAAATTCATTAATAACTAGTCTATAATAAGGGGAAAATATGAATAATTGGGTCTTTAATAATTTGAAAGTTTGTTTTCAAGATTTGAAGCGTGCTTGACTACAGATTTATTTTTCTTAAAAAGGAAGTAAAAATCAATATTTACACTTTGACAGATTGGAGTTACTATAATTCTATGGCAAAACTATTCATATTTGTATAAAAAGCCCTGAGATTAACAGGCGAAAGACAAAGTAAGATTATACTGAACTGGACATTCATAATGTATAAGTATCTCGATTTACACCTATCACAGTATTTTAGCTTTAGGAAAGAGAAATCAGTTTTGTTTTACGATTTATGTTCACTAAACACTATAACCTTAGTCAATATTTCTGAACAGTCCACTAGAAAAGTCACAACTTTGGACACTACAGTATAAAGGGGGACAATATGTTGACATTTCTATATAAAGTGAACATTTATGTTCAGTTTTGTATAAACAGATTGGTATAAACGGACTATTAGTTGAGAGTTCGACTTGAATAACATTCAGCTCAGATGTAATCTCAATTTGTTTTTTATTTTAATACGTGTGTAAAGTACTTCTATGTATTTTAACAAAGAAAAATGTATCTATAATGTACGCCGATATAATTTTTTTTTCTTTTTTGTTCGAAACATAGATAGTTTAGCATTTCCACTGTATTCTAAATTATAAAATCTCGTCCACTATAACGCTCATCCACTTTAACGCTGACCCGTGGGTCTGAGTCAGGTATTGCATTTTTATTAATGTTTTAGATGATGTTGTTATGGCCTCTTTATTATGATGACTATTATTACGACTCGTTAAATCGGATTCAATGAATATAGTTGTATCTTTATTAGAAGTCTCTAGATTCTGCTAATCTGTAGCCCAAGCTAGGGGTTCCTTGACTGACAGGTCTATGCAGTAATGTAGTTATATTCGTGATAATTATCTTCAACACCTTTCTCAACAATGATAGATCAAACAACTCCAGTTGTTGAATAAACAATTTTATTTAAATTGTAGACTCAATATAAACGATCAATAAACTTCATCAACTGATGGCAGCATAAGTTTCAATAAAATGACATTATATGTACAAGTATTAATATAGCGACTTCACTCTACAAACGTTTAAACTGAACTAACTTTAAGGAGGTCGGGACTTTACAAAGAAAACTATCATCGAAGATTCTACAGGGTCTTAATACGCATTTTAACCTCTTTCTCTATAGAATACTGCGATTCAGAGTTATTCTCCAATTTCCACGGGGTTGGACGAATTATTTTATTTAAACTGCCCTCAGGGCATAAAGGTCAAACCTTGGTCGCTTTGGACTCTGATACGCACTTGTTAAGAGGTCAATGCCTTACTACGTCATTCATTTATGACCGATATTCGTAACAATGTTGTGTTACTGGTTTTCCTGGTTTGTTCGGGCAACCCATTCAATGCCCGGATACCACTCGAGAAGAAAGTGTACTTATGTGTATTTTGGATACAATGCTTTATAGTACTTTTGTAACGCAACATTGCTTACTTTATTGTTAAGACTTATAAATGGAAATGGTGTTTCTACTTATAAACCTAAACACAACATTGTCCGCGTATTAATATTTCAGATATAAACAACATGGTCCGCTTATAAATACTCCAGATATAAACAACATGGTCCGCGTTAAAACACTTCACTCCATCTTATTATAGTCTTTGCACGATCTCAATTCCTGCAAATGAGAAATATTGATATAAGCAACTTGATTTATAATCCTAAGAATGGCTGATAATCTGATTATGGATAGTAAAAAAAAAATTTCATTTCAAACAATAAAATATACATGATTTACATTGACAAAAAATATCGTAAATCATAAGGATCAAAAGACCAATATAATTATTTCGTTCTTTTATTTAGCAATAATAATCACCACTAAAACGGCCTTTTAAATGTCATTAAATGTTCTTTATAAGACGACCATGCCAAGCTATATACACCGAATTTCTGACCAGGAATTGTTGGTTTTGTTAAAGACATAATGACTTAACGATTAAAGAAATAAACGGGTGTTAAGTGTAGGAATAGTCTCGACTATTGATGGATGGTAATAGCCTCAAAGCGCAAGTACTATTGGATCTCGTTGTTAAACTGTTGGCGTTCGCAAACTGAATCAATGTTGTACTTCCTAATTTTTGTTTAACGAACCCATTACTCTTCAAACTTGCTCTTGCTGCTAATAGCATAAAATTTACAAGCGCAACGGGTTAAAAAAATTGACATTAAAAAATACGTAAAGTAAAATTGGCAAATATTTGAGCTAAAGGCAAATAGCAATGTCTATTTAATCTAAAGGTTGTTCAGTAAACGGTACATAATTATTTTTTCAACACTTTGATACAGGGGGGGGGGGTATCATACGCTATTTAATTCATGGGCAATTTATCCAGTGATCAGGACCCGATTATGTTATTACATAATCTATGATATACATTTTTTTTTCAAAAGATTACCTTCTTGTCGAAGCATGAACGTCTATTGCACAATTTAATAAATGGTTTGATCGATATTTTTATATTTGCCGGAAGAGACCGAAGAAAGAAGTTGTCAATATCTACAGACTCGTCTATTATTATGCAGATAGCGAGGAGATAAGAAAGATTATATCTATATAGTTAGACTTCTCTTGTATTTATAATGCAGATAGTGAATGAAAAAGTTTTTTTTTCTACATAGAAAGACTTTTATGTTTTGTAATGCAAAAAGCAACTAAAGAGGAATTTCTTCAATATAGTTAGACTTTAGTATGTTTTATTGGCCTAATACATATGCATTATATATCTCTATATCATATATCTCTAATGCAGAGATTGACAGAAGAACGATATCTGCAATATAGTTAGACGCAGAGTCTATATGTTTTATATGACTAATGCAGAAATTGACAGAAGAAATATTACTTCAATATAGTTAGACTTATAAGTTTTTTTTGCCAGTTACAGAAGAACTTCTGAAATTTAAGACTTATGTTTTATAATGCATTTGGATAAAAGATTGCGTCACTATATATAGACTTTTATGTTATTTAATGCAATTAACGACCGAGGAAAGCTTTTGTCAATAACGTCTTCTGAGTTCTTTAATGTCACACTGTACGGATTGTAAACCTCGCCAAGTACCTCGTTGAAAGAGATGTCTGGAAACATTTCATTGTTACACCCAAACACCCTCGCTACGTCTGACTTGATCAGCGATGAGGCGAAGCGAACGTTCGAGCTGGTAAACTATGTCATCTTCTGCAACATCTTCTCCGTCTTCGGCATTTTCTCCAATGTGGTGAACATCGTGGTCTTCTGCAAGCAGGGCCTCAGCAGCACAGTCAACATCAGCTTCACGGGGCTGGCCGTCTCGGACCTCTGCAGCCTGGTCACCCTGCTCTGGTTCAACGTCTGCGTCAACCCGCTCTTCGTCGACTCGGGCGTGCCGATGGTGCCCTCGGAGGTCCAGCACCTGACGGGCGGGTTCCCCCACGCCTGCTTCGCCAGGATCACCTGCTGGATCACAGTGTTCATCACGGCGGAGAGGTGCCTCTGCATCGTCATGCCGCTCAAGGTCAAGCGGGTAATCACCGCCAGGCGGGCAAAGTCCGTTATCGTCTGCATTTATGTGCTGATGGCGGCGTCCCTGCTTCCGGAGTACTCCACTATGTACATAGGGTGGCAGGTATACCCTGACAGAAACCAATCTCTCATGGGTCTCATCCGGACAAAAGACAACGAAAAAGTATCGGGCCTAACATTTCTGCTGTACGCCATTTATATCGTGGTATCGTTTTTCGCCGTCATTGTCTTTACCACGATACTGGTGGTCAAATTGAAACAGAAATCGAAATGGCGCGAAGAGTCGACACACGACGATAGGCAATCGAACACGTTCGGTAATCGAGACAGGAAGACGGTTCGCATGGTAATCGTCATCGCGACAGTGCTGATCGTCTGCTACTTGCCTTCAGTCCTGCTCAGCGGGACAGGATTCATTGTTCCTGGGTTCTTCGTGGTCGGGCAGTATTCGAATGTCTTCTTCGTCACTTGGTCGTTTGCATTCGTACTCGATTCCATCAATTCAAGCGTGAATATGATACTCTACTACTGCATGAGTTCTAAATATAGACAGACCCTACATGAACTCTTAAAAAAAGCCCCTAGGAAAAACCAAGAAACCTAGCTTTTTAATTTGTCCCAATCTAAACACTATTACTGAACATCAAATGGTTCAGTAAATTAAAGACTATTATGTATGTTTTCCTTCATATTATTTAACATATTATTTCACATAACTTATATAATTTAATAGAAGTTCTAAATTATAATATGGTCTACAATGTATACAATTATGTTGTTGTTGTTTGTTGTTGTTCTCCTTGACTTATAAGTTTACACACGTTCCTTCTCGATAGAAGCCATTAGACCGTGGAACACACTGGCCCAAGCCTCCATTACTGCCCCGTATGTGGCAGCTTTCAAATCATCAATGAAGGGTTAGACTAAATACTTCCAATGAAACTCCGTCTTCTATTTATAACTTTTGTTTGTATCTTATAAAATATTGTAAGTAGTTAATGCACACCCTTGAGCATTCAAAATCAATCTCAAATTGTGGAGTTTTTCCTCGGGTCTAACCGCTGATCTATAAAAAGAATGGAATTGTTTAGATTACCCTATCTTCACTTTTTTTCAAACCAATTTATTAAGAAGGCGCAATCCATTCTTTTTATAGATCAGTGGGTCTAACGGGGTCTCCACAGTACAATGAAGAAGAAGAAGAAGAAGATTATTACGTCCTAAGCTCAAAACTTCTGCTGGGCGGCAGGGATTTGTCGGTGGCAGGGCTAGAACTCTGGCGTCTTGTTGACAGTGTTGACCAACCAGGACCAGCAGATCTCACTAATGGTATTGTGAATTCTAGTACCCCGCCGGTCTCACTAATGGTATTGTGAATTCTAGTACCCCGCCGGTCTCACTAATGGTATTGTGAATTCTAGTACCCCGCCGGTCTCACTAATGGTATTGTGAATTCTAGTACCCCGCCGGTCTCACTAATGGTATTGTGAATTCTAGTAACGATTTCCTTGTATGCTTTTGTTTAAGAATAAATGACAAACATTTTCCCATCTTTTATCTTATCTTATCTTATCTTAATACATTACAGACGCTCCTTCTATAAAGAAGATTATTGCGTCCTACGCAGATTCTTGGTTAGAGTCTAGTCCTGCATTTCGATTGGTGTTTTAAATGTTACTGGTTTTCCCGGTTTGTTAAGGCAACCCATTACATGCCCAGATGCCACTCTGGAAGAAAGAGTACTTGAATGCATTTATGTTTATCTGAGCATTGTAAAAGATTGTTTTTATGTTGTATTTCTACATTAGAGTTTAATGCTTTATGTATTATTACCACCTTACTCTTCGCCCTTCTGTCCTCTAGTGCAGGGGTCGGCAACCTAAGGTACGCGTGCCAAACTTGGCACGCAGGGCGATTTTCAATGGCACGCGCGAGACCTCCAAGAGTGTTTTTTTGTTAAATTGATTACCCGGTTCTGAATGAGGAAGACTGACTGTTGAAGCCGATGTTTCTGAATGACATAGTGATACATTTTAGTGAGTTGAACGCATTGTCAAGGACGGGGTCAAACAGCACTTGAACTGTTAGATCACTGAAATGGATTTCCTTACATCTTGAGTGAAATTAATTTTAAAACATTTAACTTTATGTACTTCCCTTTATTAAGGCATTTATTAAGATATATAGTTGGGCTTTTTAGTATATAGTTTGAAGCACTCAAAGCGGAGTTTTCTAAACAAAGGCAAGACTTTCAAATTCATCGAATCAATAGTTCATAACTCATCAAGACTAACTTGATTGATCTTACTACAACCTTATTAGATGTAGATGTATTTTAAGTGGAGGGATATTGACGATTTTAAAACGCTACCAATTGAATTTTAAACATCCAAAAAACTATGGGCATCCAATTGTGTCAATTTGCAGGAAAATCTGGAAGGAAGATGCTTAGGAAAGTCATCTGCTATTCTCAACTGCCAGGTATTCATTGTTTTACTTTCAGCTTTTGGTTCAACTTACACTTGTAAAAAGTATTTATTGCACATGAAATCTATTTTAAGCATTCAAAGAGGTCACTTACACTTCACTACTCAGAAATGACTAAATATGTATCTGCCATTATAAATTACCGAAGAGCATTTTAGTCAAGACGCTCATTAATTGATGCAGACTAATTACATTTAAAAGAGTTTTTATGCCCATCTTCTATAATTAAACATAAATATAAGTTATTATAAAACAAAATTTGTTTTTATTAGTCTAATTTAATAAATATAAGAGACATTTTAATAGCATTATATTATGCAGTTGTTGTCATTATTGGGCTAACGTTAAAAAGATAAACGCCTTATGGTTAAATGGTCAAACAATTAATTAATGCATGGAATGTTTATTTACAACTGTTTAACGTAAATTAATTATATCTCTCTAATTTAATCTTGTAATGAATACCATAATGGTGGAATTATATAAATAAACAATAATTAGTCAGTAATAGTAATATTTGTTATATTACAAAACATAACTCGTTTGGCATCACTATTGAATGAAATTTAGAAACTGTATTTTAATAAAAAGGGAATTAATTAGCTCGTTTTATTTGCGTTAATATTTCTAATATTATGTTTCGAATTTTTCTTTTACAAAAGACTAAAGGGCCTACATCTTATAACTTTATAATGACAAAACTGTAAAAAGTATTTGAAAATGATATAAATATTATATTACTAAAGAATTATATGCACATTAGTTAAACATTACATTAACTACCCAGTTTGTATGATTACTAAGTATCAATTCCTCAAAACTATATTTTCTGTCCCAAGTCATTTTAGGTTAAACAAATTTAATAAAACTCAGTTTTAACTGAGAAAAAAAATATAATCAATACAAGCAGTTGTTAGATACTAATGTTAACGTTCAAATTATAATGTTTACAAAATAATGACTATAAATGTGAAAGTTTAGTAATTAAATATTGTCTTTGGTATAAATGCAAATAAAAACAATGATAATCACTAACACGTTATATTTTTTTTTTTTTATATTAAAAAGCTTTAACGATTTTCTTTATAGATTTCCTTTGCTTTTGGCCTTGGTCTTGTCACTAAGTTAAATAAATTGTCTTAAAAAAATAATAAAACAAGTATAATAGAGCATGTTGACTTTTTGGCTGTTGTGACGCTGAATGGTTGAGAAATCCTAGTTTGGCACACTGTTAGCAAAAGGTTGCCGACCCCTGCTCTAGTGTTTATAGGTTTAGTGATTTAACTACTGGTGTTACTCTTGACTAGGGATGTTAAACGAAAACCGGAGTACCGGATTCCGGTTTTGAAACTGAAAACCGGTTTTGATTTTCAAAACCGGAATTTGGTTTGTTGGTTGGAAGTTGGAAGGTAATCATTATTTCAAGTAGAAGACCCTTTTTTGTGTGTTTAGATTGAAATATGTTTTATTAATAAAGTTGGAATCGCACAAAACAATTCCTGAAATTCCTTGCTAACACTATTTAGTCTTAGATATTGTGTTTCCGAATACCATCTATGGCTTGCGATAAAAACAACATCAAACCAATTGCCAAGTTACATCTTTTAGATGTGCGCTGCTCTTTGATGTAAGCAATGGAGAGACGCAAACTAGCCCATCCCTGTGACCCTGAACAATTTGGCTAGACACCGCGTCTTTTTCTTTATTATTAACTGCACTATTGAATACACATTCTTTTGATTGGTGTTACTCGAAACCTTTCAATACATTATTTTACAAGTTACCATATTATATTCCTCTTCAAATGCTTCTTAATATTATGGTCAACGATAATCGGTAATTTGATTATCACTATTGAAAATTGAAAACTATGATCGGTTTTAATCGATTAGCCCATTTTTTTAGTTCTAAAGAATTTTATGGTAAAGAGTACAAAATCATATTGTACTCACACAAATCAACCCCTTGAATGCCCTACAAACTGTTAGAACTTTTTTTCAAATATAGGCCTACCTACAAAACTACGGACATTTGGCTTTTCCGGCCTGTGACTTGTGACATTGCGAGGGGGGGCGGGAGAACCGAGTTCCGGTTTTAAACCGGTTTTATGGACCCGAAAAACGGTTTGGAAAAAAACCGGTTTTAACATCCCTACTCTTGACAGTTGTGAATATTCGCTCGTAATGAGCCTTGCATCTCTTTTCTGAATTTTTTTCTAATTATTTATGTTCTCTTTAGTTAATTTTTCAATGTGTATATCTTCTATTGTATAGCAAACCCCATTATAGAAATCGATAATAGTCTCAACATATTTTAATGTTTCACATAATTTCTAAAGTTAAAAAGAAGTATCCATTCCGACCAAATTGATCCATAGGCCCGGTGAAGCAGCGTTCAACATTTTCTGTGGTCACGGCATACTAGGTGATTGTGTGGCCAGCGCTATGCACAGCCGCCTTTACTTTACCCCAACTAATGTCAGGTACCCATCAGAACTGGGTAGACTCAGTGACACCCTCCAGACCCGGGTAAAAATCCTAGCCTGCACCAACATTAGAACCCAGGACCTTCGGTACGCCAGCCGAACGCCCTGCCGTACGACTACCGTGTCCCCACTAATGTCAACGGATGTAGCAATTAGTGGAACGAAAAAGGGTACATGGTATTAAAGTTTAATTTGTCTCCCTTTTACGATAAAATTTTAATGAATAAGTCACATGGACTATAGTTAATGAAAAACGTATGGTCCACAATCTTATCCCATCTGACTCCAAGTTCTATAATAATAGTAGCAAATATAAAAAAAGTAATTTTGATACATTTAGTCAATATTTGTATTCCAATTCATAGTGTACAGTTCAGGGGTCGGCAACCGTTTGAAAATAATGTGCCCAAGTAGGATTTTTAATCCATTCAACGTGCCAAAAGCCTACCTATAATGTATCCTATTCTAGCACTCAATTTAGCCATTTAAGATGTCTTACGCGTGCAATTGAAAATTGCCATGCGTGCCAAGTCTGGCACGCGTGTCGTAGGTTGCCGACCCTTGGTGTCGGCCTTCAGTACCAATACGTAATTAAAAAATACACACGCAACCAAATAATATGTGACAAATATTTTTTTTATTTTTTCATAATAATATGTGTATATATGTAACAAATATCTTTTTTTTGTTTATAATATGTAACAAATATTTTTCGGATATTTTTGATGGACTTTTGGTAGGTATCATTCACTTAATTAAACACTACAAAAGACCATGGGATTGTACGTCTAGCACAAAGTTACACCCGGATCACCAAATGTCCACTTTTCACGACACCAATTCAGCAAGACATTTGAGGTATTGATGAAACAAGACTTGTGTCTGTAAGAGAAGACCCTTGACTAAGGACTTGAGTAGACTTTAGACTACAGACTTTATACTACAGACTTTATACTACAGACTTTAGACTACAGACTTTAGACTACAGACTTTAGACTTCAGACTTTAGACTACAGACTTTAGACTACAGACTAGACTACAGGCTTTAGACTACAGACTTTAGACTACAGACTTTAGACTACAGACTTTAGACTACAGACTTTAGACTACAGACTTTAGACTACATACTTTAGACTACAGACTTTAGACTACAGACTTTAGACTTCAGACTTTAGACTACAGACTTTAGACTACAGACTAGACTACAGGCTTTAGACTACAGACTTTAGACTACAGACTTTAGACTACAGACTTTAGACTACAGACTTTAGACTACAGACTTTAGACTACAGACTTTAGACTACAGACTTTAGACTACAGACTTTAGACTACAGACTTTAGCTGTAGGCTCCGTATGAATGGCAATGGCTTGTTGTACACGTGGTGGAGACAGGACAAGGGCATACCGTATATACTCGCGTACAAGCCTCACCGGTGGATAAGTCGCACTCCCTAGTTTTTTGTCGAAATTTTCGGTAAAAAAACAAAAGAATGTGCGACTTATCCGCGAGTATATACGGTATTTAATCCTCCGGGAAGTGGCGCTGAAGTGTGCGATATGCAATGAATAAAATTTATGTCGCTAAAGGAATCAAGTGGAACTGGTCGATATAAATAGCCAACATGAGATTATCATAATTTGGGTTTTTGTTCTAAAGTGAATCGCTGTCGCTGTCGTATCTCTCTATCGTCTCTTCCGTTTCTTTCGTCTGTTCACTGTTACGTCTATCAGGCTCATTCGTTTTGCTGATGTGCTGTTCAAGTTGCATCCCTCTAATGAAAAGACGAACATAATACATTCAAGATAAAAAAAAGACTTACTCAAGCTTTCTGCATAAATTTAAATAGTGAATATCCACACACACATATATAGATATAGATATAGATAGATAGAGTGAGAGAGAGATAGATAGATAAATAGATAGATAAATAGATAGACAGTCTGATAGACAGACAGATAGATAGATAGATAGATAGATCAAGTTGACTGTGTGTGTGTGGATTCCGATCCCCACTGGTTAATTTAAAGACACGTGACCTTATTGTCTCATATTTTACTTCTGCGATCTTGCTTCCGGTGTGTGTCCTCCCTGGCTAAGTGGTAAACGTATCCGACAGCCATGCGTGCCAGCTGGGTTCGATTCCCCACTGACAACTTTTTGATCGCAATATTTATTTTAAATTCTTTCCTAAATGTTTTAAGGAAATGATTTAACATTTTTAAAATTATTTTAGCTTTATGTTTATTGTTTTTTTTTATCTGAGCTTATTTATAGGCGTATTATTTTTCACAAGTAAACGTCAAGAATTTAGCGGGAAAAAATTAGTTGGGTTTTTTAAATTAAATTAAACCTGCCAGCTTTTCGAGTAAAGCTGACAATTATAAAGACTTATATTCCAGTGAATGCTTATTAAAAAAGTGGCAAGCTGGTCGAGGTTGAATTGCAGGTTGAACTGGAGAGTGTCCCTGGGTCTACCCAGCTCTGAGTAGTTCGGGGTAAAGTAAAGGCGACTAGGTATTGTGCTGGCCAAAAATGGAGAAAGATGACTGCTGATGTGTCCATGCGCCCCCCCCCCCCCTTCTTCCCACACGACCCTAACGGTTAATGGATTGATCATGATGATTCCTTTACTGGTGACCGATGCTTAATCGGACTGTGATCGAATTGGTCCGAAGGGTACTTCACTTCCATTACTTGCTGCTTCATAGCTCAGTTACATAAACTAATTTGCCAATCTCCAATTCATGCTACCTATAATAAAAAGCATTAGTTGCACTAAACCTCTAAATAGAGCATTTAGGTATCTAGATGACTTAACTAAATAAACAGCAGCCATGATGGTGATGATGTTGAATAACATTGTTATTTAACAGGTCTATTTTACACACAAAATATACGGAATTTGTTTGCATAAATCTTGATTTTTAACTGTGATTCTAGTCCGCAGTAGTCCGTCCACAAAGTAAACAAGATTTGAGGATTTTATAGTTTTTCAATAGCTCTTGTGAAACTTGGCGCAGCCTGTCTTAAGCTTAACTCTTAGATAGTAAGTCAAGATAGGCTAACTTTCGAAAATCAACATCTTCAATTCAATATTCTGCACTTACGCATCCTATGCCAACAAGTTTTAATGGTTTAAATGTTAGCTTTGAATGTAAATTTTTATCGCATGACAGTGTGTTTTTTTTATGTCATCTTGTTGACATGTCGATATTTAAAAATAAAACCTTCTCAAGCCTATATTAATACGGCTGCAATTTGTCACCACTAGACAAAGTAAACAATCAGCACGTGCTTTTTTTGTCACGTGATTGCAAGTGCTCTATTAGGATTTATTTATCTTTATGATCACCTTGGGTAATGCTCCGATTGTTCTGTATGTTGTATGGGCAATGCTTAAGAGAAAAAAGTACACAGTTAATAAAATAATCTTTATGCATGTAAAAACCAAACCATTACAAATAAAGTTATTTAGACGTTCTAAAGAAACAGGATAGATCAAAACTTCTTGTTGTTTTTTTAATTGCAAGAAAAATGTACCTTTTGTTCGACGCCAAAGGTATTGACAAGCAAACTAGGCGTTTTAAAAACAAAAGAAGAAAAAACAACAAAATGTTATCCATTTAAAATTTGGAGTTAGTAAAACATTTAATTAACTATTAATTATTTTTAAAAAAAGGAGGTTTTTCCATGACATTTTAGTAAGACATTTGATTAACTAATTATTATATAAGAAATTAGGGGATTTTATTAAAACACACAAACAATCACTTTAAAAAAAAACTAAGGAAACATTTGGTAATATTACACAACGTTTAAAATTATAATTATAGAAAATCATGATTTTTTATTCTAAAAAATATTTATGGATTTGCCTTACAACTGTAATAAATTATTACTCTGTTATAATAGTTTTAATACTTAGTAATAATAAATAACAATATTATGTGCATATACGCCAATGTACCAATGGTTTAATACAAATAAACTCCTCACAGTTACTCCGAATAAACACCGGTGATTCGGCATGTAAATGCACCTTAAAAAGACTTCTTTGCAGTTTTTTTTATCTTACAGATTCAGGCCTTAGAACAATACAATACAGGTTTAAAACAAAAAGTCGAAAAGAATAAAATTGAGTTTAAAAAAAATAAATGAAAAAAAGAATGGATTGCTATTCAATGTTGTCTTAAGTGAAAGAATGTGTATCTGTTGGTTTAATGCTTCAGATAATAGAAAATAAGGAAATTAATACTTACATAGATAGAAGAAGGACGTTCATAGCCAGAAGCAACATTAAAATTGCTAAGAATATCAACAAGAATAGAGTTTTAAATGGATCTATATCTGCTACAACCCAAAAATGTCATAATTATAATCTATTCGTTTTCGATCATAGAGATATAAGCGTTTTGAACACAATAATTACGTTAAATATTTGTGCTGCTTAAAATGCAATTAAATTATAATGATATAAATTGTCTTTGATTTAGAGACTGCTAAACAGTTTAACAAACGATGGACTTACTGTGATGGGGAAAAATATGACAGTCAAATGGAGAATAGGAAAGAGCACACGTGAGATAGAGACAGCTGTAAAGAAAAGAAAGACAAATCAAGTTAGACTAAAGCATTGACAAGTCTTAATGAGGACTGAACTTTTCAATAGGTCAGGGTTTATAGCTTACATGAACTTCCTGTTTATTTCCGTCAACGCAAAACATGCTTTTGCTGGTGTTTGACAATTTATTTAAACCTCGACGGCCTGCTTACTATGATCCTTTAGAAATATGCACACAGGCTACAAGATTAGTTATAAGGAATCCGTTTTAAACATTAAAAAAGAGTGTGCGATAAATAATACTCGAAGTTTTAGTAGCGGTTACATTTAGCTTTTTTTATAAAATAAAGTAGTCCAGAGTAGAGGTTCCTGGCTTTAAAAAAAAACAAAAGCATGATCTGTAGATACATAAAAACACAGAACGAAAACTTATTTTGCATCAAGCAATAAGTTTGGGAAAAAAAATGGTGATTTTTTTTGTCTGACGCGTGCAATCTATCCTCATTTTTTTTGGCAACATCTTTTGAAAATGAAATAAAATTAAATCCCCTACATCTTTTTCTTCTTCGCAGTACATCCAGTAACGCAGCACACAAACATGTTTTGTTAGTAAATGAACGAATAGGGCCGGTAATGTTAGTAACCTATGACCTTTTAGGTTCACCATACATGCATAATCATTAAGACTTGTCCATATTTAAAGCATGTCAAAAAGAGAAAAAAGAGAGAGAGAGAGAGAGAGAGAGAGAGAGAGAGGAAAAGAAAGGAACATAGACAAAAAATAAAACGTAGGAATGTCTGAAAGAAGTAACAGCATCACCTGAGAGTCTACACAATGTCTGTACTTACGAGTATTTGAAGAGCTACTGATATCATTACAAATAATTGATCTCATGGTGCCCTGAAATTAGAGAGGCTCACAATCAGAAATAACTGAAGTCATAGGATGGGCATAATGCTAGTCAAGTGTGTGTGTGTGTCAACTATAGAGATTTGTTGTAGGATGTATATATTTTTATGTAAGATGATATCTTAACAAATATCTTAATGACAGTAATATGTAGACACATCTTATTTACAGTAATATGTAAACACATCTTATTGACAGTAATATGTAAACACATCTTATTGACAGTAATATGTAAACACATCTTATTGACAGTAATATGTAAACACATCTTATTGACAGTAATATGTAAACACATCTTATTGACAGTAATATGTAAACTTATCTTATTGACAGTAATATGTAAAAAAAAAATGTTGACTTTAACGTAGTATAAAAAATGTTGATTTTAACGTAGTATCAAAAATGTTGAATTTAACGTAGTATAAAAAATGTTGAATTTAACGTAGTATAAAAAATGTTGACTTTAACGTAGTATCAAAAATGTTGACTTTAACGTAGTATCAAAAATGTAGACCTTAACGTAGTATCAAAAATGTAGACCCTAACGTATTATCAAAAATGTTAAATTTAACGTAGTATCAAAAATGTAGACCTTAACGTAGTATCAAAAAGTTGAATTTAACGTAGTATCAAAAATGTTGACTTTAACGTAGTATCAAAAATGTTGACTTTAACGTAGTATCAAAAATGTATTTCACTTTCTTGCTAATTTTTATCTTTTCTAATCTTATCATTTAACAGACGCTCCTTCTATAAAGAAGAAAATTGTTAGTTTCCTAATTGCCAATACCTGTGTGATGATATTGAGGTATGCCGTTGAATTCCTTGAAGGATTCCCTCGATCTTGAGCCATGATTATAAGAACCATGTTCTCCCCGTTAGCAATGGCGTCACTCAAGCTCTCTACGTCAAAGTTCACTTCACCGCTGGCGCTGTCGATCCTATTTGTGTATTGCTATGTATCAGGTAAATCATATATATAGGTAGTGACTAAATTAACAATTAAAAAGTCGAAATAAAACCCATTTTTGGATATTAAGAAAACATATATCGGAAGTATGAGTCATGTGATTGCCCACGCTTATTCTTCAGTCTATTTCTTGTTCTTGTAATCATCACACGTAAAAATATGTAGACTCAGATATCACTATGAAAATATTTTATATCAATACTATAACCATAAGTATTAAGGATTATTTCCTAAATGTGAAAGTGTGAACTGTTAATGAATTGTTATTAAATCATATGCTGCAACAAGGCGTTCTCTTATTGATTACAAGTTAGAATTTATATTGTGGTGAAGTCGTCTGTTTTGATGTTTGATAGCAAATAATTCAGCTACTGCAACTGAAACACTCTGAAGAGACTGATAATACTGTTTGATGGTCCAACAGTAATTTAGGACATCAACAGATTTGGTGGCAAGTTCGGTGCTAACAGAGAAAGAAGCTGAAAAATATAATATATTGAAATTCGAAACTTTTTGAACCACAAGACGTTCTATAAACCACATGGAATATTGTGTGAGTATGCCAGTTTTTGAACTGAAGTCTGAGTCGATTATTTCACATAATAATTTCACATATACTAATAGTCTGATTGAGCAATGTGCTGGCTCTATGAAAAAATATAATTTGTAGACCGATGACAAATATTTCATTATTGGAAAATTCGATACATAAAATCGAAAAAAAAATGACTGTACATAGGTCATTGTTTGCAACCGGAAAAAGTTTCGTTGCCACATGTTATCAACAAGGAACCTAAACTATATATATATTCAAATCCGATGTGACATAACCATATGTTGAAATCTGATGTGACATAACCATATGTTGAAGTCCGATGTGCTTACCGGAAGATAAATAAATAACATTAAATAACTTTAAATATAATTAATATTTCATCTGTATACCAAAGACATTTGACATTAATTTTAATTAATGGTATACATTTTTTTTTCTTGTGTTAATTCTAAAATTGGATTATACCATACTGAAATAGAAACTTGAAGCAACTCAACTTGAAACAGTGTAAACATTCATTGGATTATTAAATAATTAAGTTTCTCCTGGATTTCTACTCTGGATTTACATTACAGTGATTTCATACAGTGAATGTGTATTCATTTGGATTATTAAGTAATCTTTAATTTAATCATATTCTTTACATTCATGTGTATGATTTATATATATTCATGTATAAAGCGGGCTTTGGTTGGCGGTAGTTTTTAATCAAATCTCTTGTCTATTCTTATTCTGTCTATAATCTATTTCTGTTTCTTAAAAGAGATTGATTAGAAATGATTCTTTGTTAGGGTTATTTCTGTTAGTTGTTTTGATTTTGTTTGTTTTTGCTAAGAATTATTAAAGTACAATTACTATAGTCTTGTCAATGTTATACATGTTGTGATTCTTTGTCATAAATTCCTCTATCATTTGTGGTCCAAGCAGCATTAGTGTGTTAAAGTATTGTCATTGTTTTTTTTATTGTTACTTGATAAAAAAAATTTTTTTTTGTATTTTTTTAAATATCATTAATATGCATTAGTTAGTTTTTGAGATATTCAATGTGATCTCTGAGTATAATGGTCTATGGTAAGAATAATAACAATAATAAATTATTCACCAATATAATAATAATATGAATAATCAGTAGTGCAACTATATGATTTAAGTAGTGCCCAAATACATGTAACTACAATTAACAAAATAATAATTGATATCTAATACATGTAACTACAAATGTATATAATATACACAATATAACAAATGACATAGCCTATATAACAATAATATTGTGCTGTGCAGTGCTAATCAAATAATATTGTTTAAGATTGATATTGCAATAAACAATAATAGAATACTTGCTTATAATAACATTAATCTAATTGGTATGTGCCATCATTCCTGCTAATAATATTGTATATGTGCTACCATTAGTAATAATAAGATTATACGGTGCTTTGCGGAAAATAATTGTTGCAACCTATATAGTAATAATAAGTCATAATATCAAAAGTGACTTGCACTTGCTTTCAACTCTACTATAAAATTGCTAATAATAATACAATAAACAAGCCATAATAGAAAATATGTCTTGGCAAAGCTAATAATTGTTGACATTCTAGCATTATAAGCATTTTACTTTAGCATAGGATTATAAAAGTTGCTGTAATATAAAAATGCTCATTCTGTAGTTAATAAATATTGCCATCCAGTATAGGAATAAAACATTGCTGTACTATAAAATAGTGCATTATAAAAATTGTACTGTACTATAAGATCATAAATCTTGACATTCAATAATAAACAATAATGGAGTCAAAGGTTCAATTACTCTATGATGAGGCTGAATTGTTGGCAAAAAAATATGGTATTACTGATAAGAAGGAATATCAGGAATTTGTTGAAAATAAAGTTAAGCAATTGAAAAAAGAATTAGCAGATAAGGAGAGAGATGAGCGAGCAGAATTAAGGGCTCATGAAATTAAACAAAAAGAACTTGATAATGAAATTAAACAAAAAGAACTTGATAATGAAATTAAACAAAGAGAACTAGAAATAAATAAAGAAAAAGAATTGAAGGAACTAGAATTAAATAAAGAAAAAGAATTGAAAGCACTAGAATTGAATAAAGAAAAAGAGTTGAGAGAAACTCAATTGAAAGAAACACAATTAAAATTAGACCATGAATTGGAGTTGGCTAAATTGCAAAATACTAAAGTTGAGCAAACAAATGAAAAATCAAAACATGGTGTTAGATTCAAAATGCCTCCTTTTGATGGAAAAGAGAAAATTGTTGATTTTCTAAATTTATTTGAAGCCACATGTAAGGGATATGGGATTCCCATTTCAGAATATTACATTCACCTTATTCCACAATTGAAAGATAAGGGTAGGGAAGCTCTATCTCACATTGATAAAGAAATAACTGATTATGCCATTATCAAAGAACAGTTAATTAAATTCTTTATCCACTCTGAGGATTATTATAGACAAAAGTTTCATAATTTTATCTTAACTGACAAGATAGAACCGAGAGCTTTTGTGTCTGAAGTGAAAACATTTTTACTTACATGGTTAGACTTAGTAAAAATAGATACCAAAAATCCTAATGAGATTATAGAAATCATGGTTGTTGACAAAGTATTAGAACAAGCTTCTAAACCATTGTTTACTCACATTATGGAAAGAAAAATTAAGACAGTTGAAAATTTGATAGATGCCATCTCAAATTTTAAAGATAGTCACCCTAATGTAGAACTGACTAAACAAAATCAAACAGTAAATACAATTCAGCATAGAAGAAGGAGCTATTCACCTCCTAGGTCTAGGCATAATCAATTTGGCAATAGAAAAAAGTTTGGTAATCAACCAAAATCTAATAATTACAGATGTATTTTTTGCAATGGTACAAACCATTCATCAGAATATTGTTACAGGAATAACAATGCAAGAGGTAGAAATTTCAATCCAAACTTCAATAGATCAAATATTGATCATAGAAATTTTTCCAATCAAAATTTTTCTAATTTTGATAATAGAAACTTTCCAAATCAGAATTTTTCTAATTTTGAAAACAGAAATTTGCCAAATCAGAATTTTTCCAATAACAATGTGCCAAATCAACATTTTGGAAGACAAGATTTTCCTAATACTCAAAATAGACCTCAATCAAATTTTCAAAATAGAAGAAATAGAGGAAAACCTAACAATTCCACATCTCAAACAAATAATGTCATATTTGAAAACAGGGGTCAATTAATATTTTTTCTTGCTTATGTGGAAGGAAAGACCACATACTGTCTAAGAGACACCGGAAGTAGTATAATATGCATAGATGAAAGTATCATTCCAAATCAGAAACCCACCAATATTATAAGAGTGGATACTATAAAACTTGGAAATGGTTCCACTGTAAATTGTCCTGTCACTATAATAGACATTGATTGTCCTTGGCTTACAGGAAAAACAGAGGCAGCCATAATGAAAAACTGTGTTGCACCTTTAATTATTGGTAATTCTTTCAATGTCAAACATGATAATAGTTTTGACATATTTCAAAAATGGATGAATGAAAAATCCAATGATTTAAATTTGAAACCTGTTCTATTGCAAAATGAAAAGTTAGTAGATATACCAGAACAAGAATTTTACCCTGCTCTACAGACTTTTAATTTTTTACAAACCATAGGAAAGTCAGAAAATAATATTCTCAATGAGACACCAAACATAAACTTATCCATAAATAATGAAAAGGATAATCCTATTCCCAAATGGAATGGAACAGAAAAACTGAAGAACATATGAAAACAGCTTATGAATTTGCTGTACAAAAAAATCAAGAAATCAAATCTAAAACTTTAATCAGAGAAAATATTCATAAGAACATGAGAAAACTAGAAGTTGGTAATAAAGTACTTGTTTATTTGCCAATTGGCAGTGGCAATACTATGGAATGGAAAGGACCTTTTGAAATTATACATAAGTTATCTGATGTAACTTACAAAGTTAACATTAATAACAAAGAAAAAAATTGTCCATTTAAACAATTTAAGAGCTTATGAGGAAAACCAAATAAATGACAGTCAGTCAGATAATGAAAGCAAAGTTCAAAATAACAATATCATAATTTTTGAAGATAACAATGTTCAGAACATTCCAAACATTGACTATTTTTGTGGTATAACCACACCAGCCAATGATGAAATAGATCAAATACAGTTAGACCATATTGAAAATGAAATGGTTAAACAAAATATTTTAAATTTATTGAATAAATTTAAAACAACAATAACAGAGAAACCAGGATTAACAAATGTCATTGAACATAAAATAGACCTGACTGATCAAAAACAATTTAGATCAAAAGCATATAATATTCCTCAAATGCTTGTTGAAAAGGTAGATAAGGAATTAGATCAACTCATAGAAAGTAAGATAATAGAAAAATCTATGTCTCAGTACTCATCACCCATGGTGATTGTTAGAAAAAAAAATGGTTCTATCAGATTATGTTGTGATTATCGCAAGCTCAATAAAGTAACAAAACTTGATCAAGAGGGTTTGCCCAATATAGAACATATCATTAATACTATGGCCACAGGTAAAATATTTACTACCATAGATTTAACAAGAGGATTTTGGCAAGTGCCTCTTGATGAGAAATCAAAGGATTATACAGCTTTTATTACACATAAAGGCGTATTTAATTGGAACGTCATACCCTTCGGTTTGGTCAATAGTACTGCTACATTCACTAAACTAATGAGACATATTTTACCTCACAATAAAAATATAGTTCACTATGTGGATGATATTTGTATTTTCACAAATACTTGGGATGAACACTTAATTCTATTAGAAGAAGTGTTGCAAATATTAAAGGACAATAACCTAACAGTATCTCCTTCAAAATTAAAAATAGGAAAAACTGAGATTGAATTTCTAGGACATAAATTTGCAAATGGCCAAGTAAAACCAACACAGCACTTACATAAAAAAATTCTAGAAATACAAACGCCTAAAACAAAGAAACATGTAAGGGCATTACTTGGATTGTTGAACTATTACAGTAAATTTATTCCAAACTATAGTCAAATAGTCAGACCTATTATAGATCTCACAAAAAAATATCAACCCAATATTGTAAATTGGACTGACCAATGTGAAAAATCATTTAAAATCCTAATAGATGCATTTTCTAAGGAACCAATACTAGAAACAATTAAAAAAGATGATGACATCATTATAGCTTGTGATGCCTCAAAGTCAGGATTAGGGGCTTGTATTTACAAAAAGGTCATTGTGGACTCTGAAATAGTTTATAAACCTGCCTTTTATGTAAGTCGTGCACTGACTAAAAGTGAAAGGAATTTTAGTGTCATAGAATTAGAGGGTTTATGTATAGTCTACGCTGTACTTAAATTTCAATACTATTTGTTGGGTCGTCAATTCACAATTCTCACAGACCACAAACCGCTTGTGAATTTTAATGTCTCTAATGTCAATAACAAAAGAATAAACAAATATGCTTTACTTTTATCAGATTACAAATTTCAGATAAAAAGTATTGTAGGAAAAGATAACCATTTACCTGATGTGCTGTCAAGATTATCGATACACATCACTGACATCCAATAGTTTATCTCAGTATTACTGAAGTTGATTAGACAATACCGAAAGATAATTGTCTATGACTAATTGTCATATAAACATTAGACATTATTCTTTGTGTCTTTTGGTTATATTTGTGCCTATGAATTTTTTTGTTGTTTGTACATATATTAAATGAATTTTTTTTCTCTATGTATTATTAAATAAATGATTACATGCATCAATTAAGATTAAGATAAAAAGTTTTTTCATTATTGTAAACATTTTTCGTATCAAAAATAATAATAAATTATTATTTTTTCTCTGTGGTTGGGGGGTATGCTATGTATCAGGTAAATAATATATATAGGTAGTGACTAAATTAACAATTAAAAAGTCGAAATAAAACCCATTTTTGGATATTAAGAAAACATATATCGGAAGTATGAGTCATGTGATTGCCCACGCTTATTCTTCAGTCTATTTCTTGTTCTTGTAATCATCACACGTAAAAATATGTAGACTCAGATATCACTATGAAAATATTTTATATCAATACTATAACCATAAGTATTAAGGATTATTTCCTAAATGTGAAAGTGTGAACTGTTAATGAATTGTTATTAAATCATATGCTGCAACAAGGCGTTCTCTTATTGATTACAAGTTAGAATTTATATTGTGGTGAAGTCGTCTGTTTTGATGTTTGATAGCAAATAATTCAGCTACTGCAACTGAAACACTCTGAAGAGACTGATAATAATGTTTGATGGTCCAACAGTAATTTAGGACATCAACATGTATGAAACAAACTAAGTACTCACGTTTATCTCGTCATCAAAGTAATGTTTATTATATTATACCAGGAGTTATGCCCGTCAAAATTACGGCAAAACGAATGAATATAATGTGTTTTGTTCAAAGAGAAAAATAAAACAATATTACAATAAAAACTGTACTGAGAACGTTTCTTTCGGTATTTAGGGGAACATGCATATGAATAATTTCGATCAAGCTTCTGACTTCTTATTAATAATAATACTATCAAAATGAAAGACAAACACAAATACCAGTGTGCAATATAAAAAGAAGTAGACAATATTGTTTATATAATAAAAATGTCTTTTGGAGAACGTTTCCATATTATACATTTAACTTTTGTGTCGATAGGTCAAACGGCCTAGGAGGCTATAGAGGACAAACATATATAGTAATATATAATAATTATATAAACAAACATATAAACAAACTCACGGTAATTATGTATATTGATTGATGATTGTCCGTTTATCAGCCGTTAGGCCATTAATTTATACTATTGGTTTGGGGAGGGGGGTTACTATTGGTGCTGTTCTAAATTAACACCAAATTTACCACAGGAAACGACTGCAGCCGAAATCAATCAGAGGATATTATTCATTTTCTACATAGCTTTTTTTTTTAACTGCAGAGTTTTAGTATATTAAAAATCTTTTATTCACAACAAGATAAATTGCCTGGCGTTGCCAAGGGTTTAAATACGAAGTCCTAAAATTCTTTACAATCTTAAGTAATATTAATGAAATTTTTTTTTAAGTTGTCAAACAAAACAAAACATTAATCAGTGGGGTACCGAACCCAGGTCGCACGCATGGCAGTCAGATACACTAAGCACAGAGCTAGGGAGACCACATAACGGAAGCGAGATCGCAAAAAGTAAAATATGATACAATAAGGTCACGTGACTTAAAATTCACCAATGGGGATCGGAATCCACATAAACAGTCTACTTTATATATATAAATATATACTCTCTCTTAAATATATAGAGTTAAAGATAGATAGATAGATAGATAGATAGATAGATAGATAGATAGATAGATAGATAGATAGATAGATAGATAGATAGATAGATAGATAGATAGATAGATAGATAGATAAAAAGTACTTAATCTATAGGGAATCAGTCAATAAATTCTACCGATAAATCATTTTAAAAAACAGTTCGATTTTTGAAATATTATAATACTTAATTTTTGCCTACCTAAAGCTAGACTTTAATTCCGCAGGGCCAACTGACGTAATAGAATAGTCTATATGGGAGTTCACTGTGCCTGGTTCGTCTTTATCAATTGCCTGGTGGAGAGATGTGGGGAACAGTTCAAATAAAATAATTTAAAGTGTTTTAATTAGTATACCAACTATAGAAATAAATGTTCTCAATCTATAAAAACAATCTCTGTCAGAAACGATCTAAAGGAATAAAACCATAATGAAGTGAACAAAACAATTATAGAGGTTTATGCATGTAATAAAACCAAAATTATCTTATGGCAGCTGCATAATGACATATATATATATATAAACCATAATCAACGTATGTCATCTGCATAATGAAATGTATCTATATAGCCTAACTATAAACCAAAATTATATCATGTCATCTGCATAATGAAATACAGTGCTGACTGTGCATTACATTAAAGTAAGTCTGTCCGATAATGCAAATATAAAAATGATGAATACTTTAAGAAAAAATTAAACTAAAGACCTGCCAACTACGACGTTCTATAATACTTCTCACCTGCACTTTAAAAGGATATCGGGCGTCCGCGGCAAGACTCGACACATGCATCTCATAGTTTTCTGTGACAAAAGTTGGCGTCTCATCGTTGACATCGGAAACATTAACTCGTAAAGTTTCCATGCTCTGCAAAACAAATCCCCATTACAAATGAAAACCAGATTTGAAATGACAGGTAAGCAATCAGATTAATTTTCAAACAGCTGTAGTCAGTAGGAGAAGATCATTTTACTTGTCTGATGTGGTAAAAAAGTTACATTTGAAAACTGATTACCTTGTAGCAGAAATGTAAAACTTCTTTAAATAAGGAAGAAAAAAAAAAACATTATTTTGCACCGAGGTATAAGTGTTTCTAAAAAAGAAAAATACTGGACGAGCGTTCCAGCTCTTGAGTACAAGGCGTAACGATGAGAAGACTGGATGAAGGGAGGGAGCACACTAAGAGGACTAGCCACCCCGCGGCACTCCGACGAGGACTACCAGGCACCAGGGCGAGTTCGAAACGGTCTGTTGTGCTCATTGCTTCCTCCCCACTGAGGATCTATGGCTTCTTTGCGTTGCAATGAACCTAGGAAGCGCAAAAGGTGCTTGCCCCCCCCCCCCCCAAATGAGTTCGCTCACCGGTGTGCTCTTAATGTAAGCACATTGGTGGTTTAGTCATATTCTATATATGAATTTATGACTGTGAGCATAAATAAAAGTTTCATGAATGATACAATCAATAGAAATATCATTGCTTAAGTACGCAATAAAGCGATTGATAATATTCTTTATTAAATAGAACAGTACATTTTAGTATTAACCTAGGCCTCCATATATTTTCACTTTTTTACACGATGCATCATTGAAATTATGGTACAATAAATTAAAACACATGATTAAAACGTATAATTAAAGAAACAGTTGTTTTTTTCAGAAGCATGAAAATATAGGATTTATTAGAACTCACAATTTAATAATTAATTCGATAGTATTTACAGCGTTGATTTTGTGCTGAACTAAAGAGAATTAATATGTGTTCCATAAAGGATGGTTTAAATTTGTTTCCAAGTATATTTTTTGTGCTATAGCCGACTTTCTCGGGTGCTTGGAGCTTTATCAAAACTAAATTAGATCTACCATTACTTTTTTCAAATATAGATGAGAATTCTGACGATTTTTTTTTAAAGACATTTCCAATGGGAAAAAGTCCCTATACTAATGAACACTAAAACTCGGTACCTTAAGAATTCCTCCATCTTCAGCTACAATGCTCAGGTAATAGGTATTCAATAATTCTCTGTCCAGTAAAGTCTGAGTGAAAATTTCTCCCGTTTGGGGATCAATCCTGAATCTTAAATGTCATTAAAAACATGAGTCGTGAATCTTAAATGTCATTAAAAACATGAGTCATGAATCTTAAATGTCATTAGAAACATGAGTCATGAATCTTAAATGTCATTAAAAACATGAATCATGAATCTTAAATGTAATTAAAAACATGAGTCATGAATCTTAAATGTCATTAAAAACATGAATCATGAATCTTAAATGTCATTAAAAACATGAGTCATGAATCTTAAATGTCATTAAAAACATGAGTCAGGAATCTTAAATGTCATTAAAAACATGAGTCAGGAATCTTAAATGTCATTAAAAACATGAATCATGAATCTTAAATGTCATTAAAAACATGAGTCATGAATCTTAAATGTCATTAAAAACAAAGTCAACCTAAGCAAAGAAAAAGTGGAATAGAGTGGGTTGCCTGAACAAACCAGAAAGATCAGTAGCTTTACAACACTAATAGAAATGCAGGACTAAGACCACGGATACGCGTAGCACGCTAACCTTTTTTATAGAAGGAGCGTCTGTAATTGAAATAATAAGATAAGTAACGGAATGTGATATCTTTTTTACAATTACAATCAAATGTTTGACGAAATTCCAGATATTTTTTCTTACGAATGAGACAAATCTAATTCGGTTAACACAAGCTGGAATAGATCTAAAAAGTGAAAATAAATAAGACTTTCCTCTAAAACAAAACGAAGAAAGCAAAAATACAAAACCATACCTTCTTAATGGCTAGTTCAATATGCAAAAAGACTATACTCATTCAAGAAGTCTAAACTTATTGCAGATAGATTATACTCGTGCAAGAAGACTATACTTGTTAAAAAAAGGTTATTCTCATAAGCATACACTGTACTTATTGCAAATAGATTTTACTCAAGAAATAATGGTAAACTTGTTGAATTTAGATCATCTTCAACCAAGCAGACTAGATCTATACTTTTCCATCCAAAAAATACTTTACTGGTGCAAGAATACTTTATTAATCCGAGGACTAAATACATGAAAAAAATACTATAGACCTACTTATTGCACAAAGATTATCGCCGTACTAGAAGACTATACTTGTGCAAGAAGATTACACGAATGCAAAAAGACTGTACACATGTAATAATATTATTCTCTTGCAAGAAGACTATGCTATGCAATATGATTATATTTATGCAAGGCAACTATACTTATGCATGAAGACTATACATGCAAGAAGACTATACTTATGGAAGAAGGCTATACTTATGGAAGAAGAATATATTCTTGCAAAAAATTATACTTTAGTAAAAAATATTTTAGAAAGAAGAATCTAGTCGTGAAAGAAGACTATACTAATGCAAAGAGACTATACTTATGCAATAAGACTCTACTATTGCAAAGAGACTATGCTTATGCAATAAGACTCTACTATTGCGAAGAGACTATACTCTTGAAAAAACATTTATTAATGCTAGAAGACTATACTCTTGTACAAGACGTTTATACTTCTGCAAGAAAATTATAAAACTTACATTTGGGTATATGTAGTTAAATTGAAGGAAACGACTCCATATGACTGGCCTTTTTCATAAGCGTCGGCGTCTGTTGCCTAGAAACAAAGAGGAAACAAACAAATCAGTTTTGATGGTACAAACATTACCATTGAGTCTTACTGTGACGTATCGGATCGTGTGCACATTTTGATGCATTTGTTCTTGCATACAGACATTAAAAAATGTTTTTCTCCTTAGTTCTACCTGAGCTATAGTATTTGATTATTGAATTATCATAATACCGGCTGCACTGGCTCCTGTGAATCTATTAATTGTTATAAATAGACTAGCTAAATTGTCCAACGTTGACAGGGGAAAAAATTACACAGGCATATAGCTATAGATAAAATATTTAAAAACTACAATGAACATTAAGCTATAATAATTTTTAAAATATGATTATTATTTATTTACTGAAAACATAAAAAATTTGTTTTATTAAAATAAATATTATAATCGGGTTAAAAATAGCATGTCTTTTTTTTTAAGAATCGGAAACCTGTCTCCCGCATGCGTCTAAAATATAATTATTAGATTTTACTTAATGAAAATATTTTAGAAAAGTTTAAGCCGTGAAATTCTTTACAATCTTTAATTAAAATAGTTATATCAATAGAAATAAAAATAAATAGAAAAAAAGTTATTATTGGGAAATCGGGCCCTGGTCGGCCGCATGGCAGTCGAATACGCTAACCACTTAGCTAAGGAGTACACGTGATGCAGGAAACGAGATCGCAAAAGTAGAATATGAGACAATTAGGTTTTGTGTCTTTAAATTAACCAATGAGGATCGCAATCCACAAACACGTCGTACTTTATATATAGAGAGAGAGACAGATTAATTCATATGCGGGGCTAGTTTTTTTTTGTGTGTGGCTTTTTTAGAGATTAAATATAATTTTAAACCAATTTCGATGGATTTAACTTATAGGTGGAGGTTTATGAACATAAATATAAACAAGGAAAAAACAAAGTTTACATTTATAGTGGCAACTTTGAAACTAATCGGGGCATCCTCAGGAATTGCTATTTCGCTTGGCAAATTGTGGAAGACTGGAATCTCGTCATTCAGGTTGGTCAGAGAGACAGTAATGTTGGCAGTTTTGTAGGGTTTGTGGTGCTTAGAATATGGGATAGCTTCAAGCTAAAGAAGAAAAAAAGAAAAATAACATCTCGCGTTAAAATACAAATTAAAGTAAAAAAAACAATCATGTTACAGGAAACTGTTAAATGATATTAGATACAAAAAAAGCGTTAAAATCTAATTATTTTAACAAATTTTATTTCAATTTTAAAACACTTTTAAAATTACACTTTTTGATTTTTCATAAGCAATTTTACAACTTATTTTAATTCTGTTTAACCAAAATGTATTAATACATGAATTATATCAGAATGGGTACCTGATCTTAGTTGGAGTAAAGTAAATGCGGCTGTGTATATTGCTGACCACACAATAACCTAGCATGCCGTGGCCACAGAAACTGGAGACGCTGCCTCACCGGCTCTATGGATCAATTCGGCCCGATGGGATACTTTACTCGCATTTAATTAACCTTACAGTCCTTACGATTCAAAACTTACCACTATATTGAAAGATGGGTGCTTTTCGTAATCGAGATACGAAGAATCCATCACTATAATGAGAAGATCGGCTGTGCCTTGAACATCAGTGGGACTGACTTCAAACACGTCACTCAGATTCAGAAGTCTTATTTCCATTTTAGCATGCTGTCCCTTAAAGAGAAAGGCAAGTTCATAGCGACAGCATTCGCTTTAAGTTTAAACTTGTTCTTTCTAGATTTTAGATTTTAAAAACAGCCATGTTTACAAAATAGCTTTACACTCTAGGATTGTTTATTATTTATGTAATATACTAGTAGTTATGCCCGTCAAAATGACGGAGAGACAAAGGAATACAATGTGTTTTGCTAAACGTCCGACAGTTCTGAAGATAATCAAGTGTTCGTTCTTTTTTTCTAGCGTCAAAGGTGCAACTTCTTTTGTCATGGGCCTCAATGCTAAATAAGGATGGAATCCACCGATACGCTTACATTAATAGCACACCGGCGGGTTAACGCAGAGGGATGTCCCTAATCCATGTTGTGCGTCCCTGGATTCATGGCACTTTGGAGAGGCTCCGATAGATGGTAGGGAGGAAGCAATTAGCGCAACAGCGCGTCTCCATCCCACCCTGGTGCCTATATGTCCAGACCTATAGTCTGGACTTTGTGCTGTAGAGCGACAGTGCAGGTATACGAGCGATCCGCCACGTTAATGACCTAAGGATGATTCCGCAGGTAAAGGATAAACACGTTTGTACCCATAGGCCTCATCGTTGGCGAAGTGTGAAAACCACCACTACGCTTGCATCAAGAGCACAAATGATTTCTCTCTACGTAAGATTATGGTGTGTTTTGACGACACACTCTTGCAACACTTGAATCACAAGACAGTGTATTACCTGGTCGGGGTCATGCACAACAATTGGAGTCAACCGATTTATCGGGGCGCCCACTGGGGTGTTCTCCGGAACAGAGATGCTGTACTCCTTCGCGGAAAACTGTGGCGGGTTGTCGTCAACATCAATGATTAAGACGGTCACCTCGACCGTAGCATGATCTCTTGGCGGTGTGTTCACCTGGACATGTTCGTTAAGTTCTATCACCTAATGGGGTGGAGAGCATACCAGGCATCAGCTATAGTTATTGTGGTGGGGTGGGGTGAGGGGGGTGAGGGGAGACAAGCCGAAACGTATCACATACATTTGACACAAATCAACATTATTACTGTGTCAGTATTGAATTTTATGGCAATAGAGAACAAGTGAGACACACGTGACAGATGATTGCTTGTTGACCTGGGAAGAAAGGGGGAAGGTGTAGAGCGGGGCCTGGATTTTGGTAGATTATATACAGTTCTTTTGTACAACGAACTTAGACTATATATATTACAGATCCTGTGTGTCAGTGCGCTTTAAACACAGTAGATGGTTGGGTATGAAATTGACGTAATCTAAAAAAGGGTAAGTAGTCCCGGTAGAATTCAAATTCCATTTCTAACAGCTACGCTCAACTCAAATTTAATTCTTTATTTGTTCATGCTCTAGTCAACTCTCTTCATGCAGCGTTTTATCCTGAAAAGACTACACTGAGTTCAGTTAAACATATTCTCATATTCTCTAGCGGGAAGGAAAAAATTATACTACAGACCATATTCGCTCCGCGGACCTTGGGATGTGATCTATTTGCAGCAATAAGTGATAACATTGTTATGAAGTACTAATACATTTTACGCTGCTTAGTCTGATATCTTGACAAACAGATCACTATCGAGACTTTAAAAATTGGATTGATACTTTTAACAACAATTACGTCCCCTTTCGTTTGACGTCATAGTTTCCACGGTAACCCAAACAACGCTAAAGAAGTCAAAAGTCGTTGAAACAAATGGTAAATCCCGCCTTCAACTTACTGTCACTTGTAAGCGGCATAACCCGTTGTACATTTGAACCTTTGGATCCTCTCTGTCGGGTGATTTTTGTAAAGTTATCTTTCCTGTGATGTTATGAATTTGAAAAAGTCCAGGACACGTCGCTGAAAATATAAGTCACAACTGAATGAACAAATATATTATAGTTTAAACTTGCAATACTGTATTCTGCAGGGTCAAAGGTTGCAATCAGTACTTCTGATACAACGCATTGTTGCAATAGTGGGCTACTTAACTAAGTGATAACTCTAAAAGTTTAAATGCAATATCTTGGACAGGGGCTCACTTTTCTATACCCATAGGCTCAAAGACTGGCGAACTGTGTAGACCGCCGATACGTTCACATTAAGACTACACAGGCGGGCGAACGCATGGGGGACAGCTCCCCCTGCGGGTCCGATGCCCGTTGCACTGCCGAGCGGCCCCGTGCCTCGGTGGGGAGAAAGCAACGAACGCAGCAATCCCGTCTCACGAACCACCCGCGTGTCTGGATGCCGTTACCTATAGTAGAGGATTTATGCTAGCTGTGAAATTGCAGATATAAGGGCGATCCACCACGAGCCACCACGATAATGATCCTAGGGGAATCGGCAAGTGACTTATAATCTGGACTGCCAAAACCGTACCCTGTTACACGGCACGCCACGCCTTCTGACAGAACCTTGGTGTGCCCCGCCTTCTTGGTTCATCCCTACCAACGTTACGCCCCTGGACTATTAAGCCTACAACTCGTCCATTTTTTGGAGACTTATAAATTCGGTACCAAGGACCTCAAAGTCTTTTGAAATGTGTAAACCACCAATACGCTTATATTAAGAGCACACCGGTGGGCGAAGGCTTGTAAGAGAGCCCCCCTGTTTGCGCGTCCGATGATTATTGCACTGCCGAGAGGCTCTGAGACTCTTTGATGGGGAACAAAGGCAATGATTGCAACAGCCCGTGTCAAACCCAGATCCCTGATCCCTTGGATGTCCAGACCTTTAGTCTGGAAACTGTGCTACCTGGCGACAGTGCCGCAGGTATACGAGCGAGCCACTGCGATAATTATCAGAGTTAATTTTACGCAGGTGGGGGAGAGAAGTAGTAGAATGTGTATTGTGGAGACTGTACACCCTATATTACACGACACGCCTATCCGACGTGCCGCAGGATGGCTAGTCTCAGACAGGATCTTGGTGTACTACCCCCCCCTCCCTTGATTATCAGCAAAACATTGTTGCGTCCTGGACTCAAGAACCGGAAGGCTAGTCCGTTATTTTTTTACAGAGACATATATAAATGAGACAGGGGCCTTTATAAAGCCTTAATTAACATTTGAATAGTGATTCTGGCACATTTTTTGAGGAATTTTTGATAACTTTTATCGTTCGCTTTCATAAATAAATAATATTCCACATCTTTGAGAACAAATCTATATTTTTTTTTAAATAGACTAGAATTCAATTTCTTGTAGAACAAACTTGAGTCGCTTTTTTTAGTTGGTGTTCCGCGAGTCATGGAATAAAGCTCAGCGTGATAAGTCTGGCATGCATTATAAGTCTGGCACGCGTGTTGTGAAGGTAGCCTATCCCTGGTGTAAGTCACATTCCTGACTGACCCATGTGTGACTGAACCACTCCAACTATCTTCTGTTACAGTTGCTACGTTGACAGTATAATTTAGATGAGGGGGTCGGAAAAACCTACGCAACGCGTCACTAACGCGTGCCAGACTTGGCACGCTGAGCGTTTGTTAATGGCACGCGGACGACTCCGAAGAGACAATTCAAGTCTCTTTTCGAGAAAAGACCAGGATGACTTTTAGGCTGTTGGCACGCTGGGTGAATTATAAATCCTACTTCGGCACACTATTATCAAAAGTTTGCCGACCCCGGATGTAAATTTTTCGTTTACTCACCTTCGGAAATTGAATATTTTAAACTATTTCGTTGGCCTCGATCTCCATCAAGAGCTTTTACTGTCTTCAGTACTGTATCCTGTTAATAGGTTTCCAGCATTTGAAAAAATTTAGGTCAATTTGCTGCACATTTTGATTTATGTTTTTTTATAATGCTGTTACTTTAGAATGCTGTTACTTTATAATGCTGTTACTTTATAATGCTGTTACTTTATAATCTTGTTACTTTATAATGCTGTTACTTTATAATGCTGTTACATTATAATGCTGTTGCTTTATAATGCTGTTACTTTATAATGCTGTTACTTTATAATGCTGTTACTTTATAATGCTGTTACTTTATAATGCTGTTACTTTATAATGCTGTTACATTATAATGCTGTTGCTTTATAATGCTGTTACTTTATAATGCTGTTACTTTATAATGCTGTTACTTTATAATGCTGTTACTTTATAATGCTTTTACTTTATAATGCTGTTACTTTATAATGCTGTTACTTTATAATGCTGTTACTTTATAATGCTGTAACTTTATAATGCTGTTACTCTATAATGTTGTTACTTTAAAAGGCTGTTACTTTATAATGCTGTTACTTTATAATGTTGTTACTTTAAAATGCTGTTACTTTATAATGCTGTTACTCTATAATGTTGTTACTTTAAAATGCTGTTACTTTATAATGCTATTACTCTATAATGTTGGTACTTTAAAATGCTGTTACTTTATAATGCTGTTACTCCATAATGCTGTTACTCTATATTGCTGTTACTCCATAATGCTGTTACTCCATAATACTGTTACTTTAGAATTTATAATGAGGCATGGTGTCCGCGCGACTGGCGTTCCATCGGTTCTGGGCTCGAATCCTGGTGAAGACTAGGATTTGTTTCCGGTAGCTGAGTAGACTCAGCGACACCCTCCAGACCCTGGAAAAAATCCTAGCCTTCGGTAATCGGTACGCCATTTGAACGCGCTGCCGGCACGGTCACCGTGCCCCCCCCCCCCCCCCCCCGTTTCAACGAGTGACCAGCCTTAAATGATTGGTTGCTTTGGATCGTCTTTAATAGAAATGATTATCTAAGTTAAAATATTTAGTTCAAAGATTTTCAAAGGATTAAGTAAGTAATATTACAAGTTTAACTGTAGGCTACTAAATCATTGGTCAGATTTTGTCACTATTTAAAAAAAAAAAATGGATTTTTATACTAATCAATCCATGTACATTTTTTTATCGTTTACGTTAATGTAGGGGTCGGCAACCTACGGCGCGCGTGTCAAAATTTGCACGCCGAAAACCCACAAATAAGGCCATTCACATACGTGAAATTGATTGGTAGCGAAGATTTACTTTTGCTGTTGGCACACTGAATGAATTAGAGGCACACTGAATGAATTAGAGGCACACTGAATGAATTAGAGGCACACTATTATCAAAAGGTTACCGAATCCTGCGCTAATGGATGAATACATGAATTATTTTATTTCTCACTAGGCTGTTTTCGTAGGCCTCGGCATTGTACGGAGTTCCAATGAAATAAGGATATGTGTCTTGTGCATCCACTATTAATACGGATACATTAATAGAGACTGTATGTGCGTTGTCACGGTCCTGCAATAGATAGATAGATAGATATGTATACGATTTATTTTGCAGACATGACAACCTCTTATTCTTATTTAGCCTATATATCATTATTTAACAATGCAAACATAGAATAGTTTTGTTTATAGAAGATTGTATCATTAGCTATCAATGCGAACTTATAATAAAGTGCCGAGAGACTGTTGTATCTTTAGTGATCCAATGCCAAAATAAATAATTTTTTGCAAATATAACGAAAATATAGACTAGCGTTTTTTTTTTTCACACAAAATATATTTATCAATGCGAACATACATCAATTTACACATAAAACACTGTAATTATTTAGACTATCATGGTGGATATCGATATATTTCCATTAAACCTCATGATATTTAAATTACATTAAAGCTTATAATACTAGATTTGCATAGAACCTTATTTATGATATTTGATTCACATTAAACCTTATTATACTCTATTTGCATTAAACCTTATAATATATAAATGTATATTATGTTGTTCTATTCACATAACTAAAGGAGACGTTGTACTTAGCTCACTTTGACCATCGCGATATATTCATAAAGCAATCGTGTCTCGTAGTCAAGTAATCCATTTAGCCGAAGTTGCCCATTTGTTGGGTTGATGAGAAATTTAGTCTTTTCTTCATAATCAGCAAGCTGGCACCAATTGAAAAAAAAAAAAAAAAAAAAAAAAACATCCAACAAAGTATAATTAGGCATATTTAGAATTTAGCTTAAAATGTCGTATACTGTGTTCACACTTAAACGAATATGTATTTTATTCAACTAAAAGTTTTGATTATTTAAATTAAATTTAACCATTTACAATTTTATTTTTTCTCTAAAGAACGGGTAAAAATACTTAAAGAATATTTACCGCCGATTTTGCCTGGAGAGTAAAAAAAAAAAGAAACAAAAAAGATCGTTGCATTAAAACCTTTGCAATTACGAAAGTGGTAAGTGTAGATTAGATATATGCCAGTGCTAAGTGCTATGTTTATATAATCTATTTTCTATTGATAATAAAGGCTAATCTATCTATCTGTCCGTCCATATCTATAAATACGGTATATATAAAGTAGACTGTGCCCCATGCTACCCTGGGAAATGCCGGGTAATTTAGCTAGTTTTCTACTTAGTTAACATAGCCCAGTTAGCCTTGGATTCATTTCTGCAGACTCGCACAAAACCTAGAGGTTAGGTGATATTAGTTGGACGTAAAGTAAAGGCGGCTGGGCATTGTGTTATAAGCCAAGATCCCCTTACATGCCGTGGCCACAGACACTTGTGAACGCTGAGTCCGCCGGCCCGTGGGATCCAATTCGGTCCGACGGGTACTTTACAACGTTTACTTTACATGAGTATTCACCTGTAAAGAGTAAGTGAATTTTTCTCCCAGATCACCATCGCTTGCTTTGATAACCAAAGACACCACAGAATTATTCAACCGGTCCTACAAGTTGACAAATATAATTGAAAAAAAAAACACCAGCGAAATACATAATTCGGCTTTAAGTCCTTTTAAAGAACTTTTCAATTACATAAGGAGATCATTCGTTTCATTTTTCTTTAGGTTGCGTTTGGGACGATAGTGAAAAGGGGATTGGGAAGGAAGTATTGATTTTATCATTGACCAATCACGATAAGGCTGTATTACAAGGTAAACAAAAACCTAGTGGACAGCATTGTGCAACAGAATAAATCATTAAACAAACACTTAGTGGACAGCATTGTGCAACAGAATAAATCATTAAACAAACACTTAGTGGACAACATTGTGCAACAGAATAAATCATTAAACAAACACTTAATGGACAGCATTGTGCAACAGAATAAATCATTAAACAAACACTTAGTGGACAGCATTGTGCAACAGAATAAATCATTAAACAAACACTTAGTGGACAGCATTGTGCAACAGAATAAATCATTAAACAAACAGAAAGTCATGCACTTATGTTCATAAAAATGTATTTTAAATACAGTTTCTTTTGACATAATTTACTGTTATACAAAACAACTAGGACTATGTGTTCTACTTGTACCAGTTTACATATTTTCTGGTCAAGCTTTACACAACAAATCAATCAGTGAAGAAGAAAAAAGTTTTAAAATGCACCTATTCGTAAAAGGGGAAGTTTATTGACAATTATTCCTACTTGGAATTTCCGAGTTGACGAGCAGTAAAGAACACAGCATTAATAGCATTTAAAAACAAGAGCTTTGAATAATTTGTGTCTTGTTTGCTTTAGACAAAAACTAAAGGAACTTTAAAGGCGGCTGGGGATTGTGCTGGCCTCACATCCCCTAGTATGCCGTGGCCACATAAACTGGTGAACTGGCTTCACCAGCCCTATGATCAGTTTGGTCCGAAGGGTGCTTTACTTAAAGGAACTTTACAGTTATTGAAATATATAATTAGGGAAGAGACGCACTGCAAGTTAACGTATGTATTAAAGACATTTCCGAGAATTCCAATAATACAGTGGTAAACTGTGTTCAAGCTCGAGACATTCATATTTAATTTTTCAAATGTTAGATAAGCATTAAATTAAAAAACGAAACAAAAAATATTTGTCCAACACAGTCAATGCCTAAACCTCTGAGACGTAAATCAAATATGGATTTTTAAGAAAAACAGTCAACTGCTTACCTCTGAGACGTAAATCAAATATGGCGTGTTTAGAAAAACAGGAATGTTGTCGTTAACGTCTTGGATTATGAGGAAGAAACTCGTGTTGCGAGAGTGCTTGTGTGTTCAAATATAGAAGGTATAAAATTAATGAGTCAATTATTGATACATTTCAGTAGTTAAAGAATCTCTCTATTCATTCATACATTTTGAAAACGAAAAAAAAGTTTAGCTTCTGAAAAAAAACGTATTATTCTAAAATGCTTTAATTGACAAGTCTTAACGTGTAAGCATGCATAAAAGGAATTTTTGTTATTCGTTTTTATGAATCTACGAATTTTGTTTTTTAATAACCAAGAAAACGCAACTCTTGACTAATTTATTTTATAAACAAGCTACATGCGACTAACACTTGAGTATTAATTATCGCCTACTCACTTTTGATGTTAAAATCGGATTCCTCATATCTAATATTGTATCCTTTGTATAATTCTAAAAGACTAGAACTAGCCGTCAAGGTTGAAATCAACTGTCAATAACTAACAAAAGCATGCTTTTTTGTTTACGGAAATGCCTAAAATAATTAAACATTAAAAATAGAACCGGAAGTTCACGATCACACCAGTTCAAAAGGTCACGCCTAATTAAGACTTGTCAATTGTGCTAGTTTACATATTTTCTGGTCAAGCTAACACAACAAATCAATCAGTGAAGAAGAAAAACGTTTTGATATATACCAATTCGTAAATGGGAAGTTTATTGACAATTATTCCTACTCGGAATTTCCGAGTTGACCAGCAGTAAAGAACACGGCATTAAAATATTTATAAACACGAGCATTGAATAATTTCAGTGTCGATTGCATTAGAGAAAACTTAACATTAAGATAATCAATAAAAGCTTAGGGACTGAAGTGGTGATATAAAGTAGAATAATCGTATTCCCCAAAGCAAAGGCTTGCAATGATATTGTGTGGCAAAAACAATGCCTTGACGCATGGAAGTTTCTAGGACTGCTATGAGTTGCGCATCATAATCTACACCCCAGACAGACATGGGGAAATAACCTAACGGATTTTCAACCCAACGCCTTCGATCAACAGTGTAGTGCTCTAGAGCAGGGGTCGGCAACCTTTAGATAATAATGTGCCAAAGTAGCATTTCTAAATCATTCAGCGTGTCAACAGACTTCATGTTTTATGTCCTCCTGATCTTTTCATGTAGAAGTAGCTTGAAGTTCTACTTTGGTTGTCTTTCGCGTTTATTTAAAACCGCTCTGCGTGCCAAGTGTGGCACGCGTGCCGTAGTTTGCCGATCCCTGCTCTAGAGCACACTTGTAGTCATTTATCAAAATATAATTAAAGGTTTGTGACTTGTTATAATAGTTTATAATATATAATACTATATATATAATACTATAATTATAGTATAATAGATTGTATTTGATGTTGATTTTTGCTTAGCTACAAGGCAGCTACTTATTATTAATACCAGTGAAGTTGAATGTTATTATTGTACACAAGTTCAATCATTAAATTATTCTTCGAACATTCATCGGGTGGCTTGAGTTTTATTATTTCATTTGATCCTAGACAGACAGCAGTCTACCCGGAGTCCCGAGTTGTAACTAAGCTGTACCTGTTGGTTGATTGTTTCCACATACACAGTCTGTCTCACTCCCATCGTCTGAAATAAAATAAGACAATAAAAATGAAAAGACTCTACGTCTCCGTTAAATGAGCTAATAAAAGAGTTATGCAATGATATTTAAAAGACAATGCCAACTAAGAAATATAGAATTCGTAAAATATAAAGTAGACCGAGCTTTGAATAATTTCAGTTTTGTAGCTTTAGAGAAAAACTAAACGTTAAGGTAGTCAATAAAGCTTTGGGACTGGAGGCAGATATACCGTTCATGTAAATGATTAGCTATTATGAGTTAGTTTATAGATTGTAGTAAGGTGCGCTTGATATTGAATGAACGATTTGGGCACTATGGAATGAAAGAGTTAGAGATTTTCAAAGGGCTTCCTATCAACGAAGAAACCAAAGACAAGTTAGTTGTGATTCAGACGGCAACCAAGCTAGTTGTGGTATCGTCACCTACTTAACAAGTTGTAGCTCTGATAGATATTGTACAAGTTGATACAACTGCAGACTTGAAAGATTCTTGATGAATGAATGAGAGCTTATGTTCAGGATGAATATAATGTATTAAAACAACTTGATGATAAAAACGCCTCTCTTAAATCTTCACGTTACCATTGTTGAAACATTGTTTGCGGTATTCGTCCCATGACAGTACATTTATAGTATTCCCCAAAGCAAAGGCTTGCAAGGAAATTGTGTGGTAAGAACAATGCATAGACGCATGAAAGTTTCCACGGCTGATATGAGTTGCGTATTAAAATCTACACTCCAGACAGACATGTGGGAATAACCGAACGGTTTACTGGAAGATTTTCAACTCTACATCTTTGATCGGACATAATTGATCCAGAGGGCCGATGAAGCACCGTTCACCAGTCTCTGCAGCCACGGTATATTAGGGGATTGTTTGGCCATTACAATGCCCAGCCACCTTTTTACTTTACTCCTCAACTAAAGTCAAGTACCCATCAGAGGTGGATAGACTCGGGGACACCTTCCAGTCCCGAGAACAAATCTTAGCCTTCACCAGGGGAATTCGAACCCAGGAGCTTCAGTACGTCTACCGAACGCGCTGCTGCTCGGCCACCGCGTACCATATATATGTATATAAAATAGTGCTGCACCATAATTGGTACATGTCTCTCTAGTTTGTTTTGATGTCAGTAAACGGATTATTATTATTACGTTTATTATGGCTTTAGTTGTTATATGTGTATCAGTACTACAGGTCTCTGACATTCTGCTCACAAATTTGCATTAAATGGAAATTCCCGTTTGGTTGGTATTTATACCAAAGACTATAATAAGAAGGACCACTTGTTCTATTTTTAGACCTTAAGTGTTGTGGTTTTTCCGTGCGCAGCCAATAACGCTGTCCTAAATGACTCCTAAACGTACCTAAAGCTTTCCGCTGTATAGACATCTTTCGATTTTAATATAAATTTTTCATTGACAAAATCATTGCGAATTATTAAACCGGAAGTCTAGAGGACAGGGTGCGATCGGAAACTTCCGAAAAAGAATATTTCAAGTTGTCGAATAACATAAATATCAAAGAAAGCGGTCCATCTTATCATAGTCTTCGTTTAAACTAACAAACTTTGAATCGGAGATGTTGGCAAATTCTCCGGAAAAAAAACAATTCGTTTATTTTTTTCTTTAAAAAAATCTTTTAATTATACGTGAAACGAAAGGAAAGCGTCAAGGAATCAATCATAATAGCAAATTATTCGGCGGACATGACGTCATATTGGTCAGCGACGCCCCCCCCCCCCCTTACCCTCCGCGGTCAACACGTAAAGCAAACAACAAAAATCGCCATTTATCGTTTACAATTTCTGCGTATGTATGACCTACATTTGATTTTTTTTCACAATGAACAATGTCAATATCAAACCAGTTTAAATAAAAAATATCTTTGAGACATCTTTAATTACTCATTTAGTCGTGATCAATCAAGATGCTTAAGTTCTAAAATTACTCTATGACTGACCAAAAAGATATGAGCCACTTATAAATTAAATGTATATAAACTCTAGGACATTATATATATTGGTCCGGTGGGATACTTTACTTAAGTTTTTAAAAATAGTATTTATACATTGTATATAATGATAAGTGATAATATCAAAAGGGATAACATTGAAAGTGATAAAACAAAGTGAAAGCAACGAAGTAATTACATTGAAAGTGATAACATTGAAAGTGATAACATGTAAAGTGATAACATTTAAAGTAATAACATGAAGTGATAACAATGAAAGTGACTGCATTGAAAGTGGTTATATTGAAAGTGATAACATTTACCTCAAAATCAAGAGCTCTCGCCAATATGACTTTATATCTTGCATAGGTGGTAGTCGATTCATTCAACACTAGTGATATTATTGGACTTGTAGTAGTTAGTCTGGGTCTCGTGCCCCTGGTCACCTCAACGAAAGCAAGTGTTGTTCCCACTGCAACATCCTCTCTCAATATGAGTACTTTCGGCCAGATAAAATTGAGGACCGACACCTCATCTGTTATAAGGAAGTCAACACTGTTATATCATCTATTATAGAGAAGTTGACACTGTTATATCATCTTTAATAGAGAAGTTAACTATGTTATATCATCTATAATAGAGGAGTTTACACTGGTATATTATCTATAATAAAGAAGTAAACGCTCAGATACCCTTTAGAATAGAGAACTTAACATTGGTTTATCCATTTATAAGCTGATAACAATGTTAACATTCGTCTATTATTTATAATAAATAAGTAAACTGTTATATCATCTATTATAAGTAAGTTACGACAGGTCTATTATAATAACAGTAATCTAGTCAGTAGACCTTCACTAGATCATAAGACACATAGCGTCTGACTGTAGACAACACTTTAATCTACAAGACCCATATGTTCATAATGCAGATGTCACTCTAGTCAAGAAGTCCACATTATTCATTATTAATAGTATACATATATTGTTTCTAAAGTCGGTACAATATTGGATCAGTTCATATATTTATTACGGCAATATTCGCTTTATCGTTGGAAACAGTCCGTCGTGGTACTGTTTTTGGCCGATCCTTTCTAAAGAACAATACATTCTCAAAGCTCCAGGGCTATTCTCAATATCCGTGTTTGGTTTGTCTCTTCAATCCTGCAGTCATTCCTATAACAGAATAATATGCCATAAGCTTACAATGCAAGGATAGGATATATCGTTCCAGTTGAAATAGAATGAGTGTATAGGACCTAAGAAAACATTAAATAAAAGATTACTTGGAAAGACAGTTGTTGTCAAGACAATAAGTGCCAATAGTATCTTTGGTAACAAACCGACGTCCACAGTTCTGTCCATAGATTTAGATGCTTACTCTGAAAGGCACAAATCTGAAAAGTATTATAATATGTAAGAAAAATTAATGAGCCAAATGTTTTAAACTGCATAGCTTCATTCTATAATGGCGATGTCTTTATAATATATAAGTAAAGTTATCATTAAAATATTTATATATATAGTACATAGCTGAAAAAGGTGGATTGATTATAATAATACAAGCTAATTTGCCCGGTGTTGCCCGGGTGAAAATAAGCTACAGATAGAAAAATTATTAACGACAATGAACAGAAAGCTATAAATATAATAAATTAAAAAAAAATTACTGAAGACTTTTAGGAAAGCAAATTAATTTTTAAAAAATGGGTATGATGGACTAACTTGAGAATCAAACACGGGTCGCCCGCGTGACAGTCCGTTACGTTAACCAGTTAGCTTGCGAATACAATAATTTATCAGTGTAAGATTGAAACATGGCATTCGAGATAGGAAAACTGTACGTAGTTGTCTGCTAGATTCGCGTATAGAGGAGTAGGCCCAACTAAAGAAATGTCTAGAGTTCTATTAACCATCCATCCATTCGTTGGTTCCATTTGTTCCTCCAGCGTCCATCCCTACAATTCAATTGAATACACCCACATATTTATCAGTGTGTGTATCTATCGCCTAAGTAGGCTAAGATGATCTTTGTGGCCCGCAAGTACCTAAGCTTACAAAAAATGTACTATTCGTGAAATTCAGACAGCTAGTACTGATACACAACAGATTTTATTGTTAATTTTACATACGTAACATACTTAATATGATAGTTCTCTTTGTTATAGTTCTTTGTGTCTAAATTGTAAATTGACATATTATTAGCGATAAGTAATGAGTTAAGATGTATGAAGCGTTTTTTTTTGTTTACTATGGTCGGGCTGTTGGGGAGGGGGGGGGGGGGGGGGGGTGGAGGGGGTGCGGCCCTTGACACATCCCAAGTGATAAAATGGCACATCCCTTTATACGAGTTTGAGATTGGAGAGTGTTTTTTCCCACCTAGTAAGTGAAACAAATGTACGATTTTCATTTGGTGAAATTTCTTATAAACCATACCGTGGGAATTATACGGTTATGTAAAAAGTATGCACATAAGTACTCTCTCTTCACGAGTTGCATCCGGGGATGCAATAGGGTTGCCTTCATAAACCAGTAAAACCAAATACTTAAACATCATTTAATTTATCTTCTATTCTATATTACTGACGCTCTTTTTATAAAGATCATAAAGATGAATATTAATAATAATAATAATAATAATAATAATAAAAGGCATTTATATAGCGCTTCCATCCATGCTATTTTAGCATGCTCAGTGCGCTCTAGAAGACTATTAATCTGTGAAAGGTTTCACTGCTGCCGGTTAAGCGCAAGTGATAACAACTCAATATTAACGTCATCTAGTCCCAAAACTCATGTAGGGCGACAGGGATCTGCCGGTGGCGGGGCTCGAACCCGCGACGTGTCAGGTGGTTTTTGGGTTGACAGTCTGGTGAGCTAACCGCTCACTTTAATACTTTAATATTGCTTCCTACGCTTGTCTGCGGTCTGAGTCTAATCTTGTAATTTGATTAACGTTTTAAAAGCAAAACTAGACTAAGACCACGGATGAGCGTAATAAGCTAGAAACATACGATCTTATATATTACTGACGCTCCTTTTATAAAGAAGATTTTTGCGTCCTACGCTCATCTGTGGTCAGAGTCTAGTCTTGCATTTTTATTAATGTTTTAAATGATGTTAAGTTACTGGTTTTCCTGGTTTGTTCAGACAACCCACCCCATGCCCGAATGCCACTCGGGAAAAAACTTCTGTAATATAATAATATAAGATAAGAAAGTTTTCAAAACTGTTCAGGAGATTCAAGCTACTTAATTTGAAAATGTATACACATATTCTTCAACGAATACATATTTGTAACTGATAAGGTAATCTCAAAGCATGTCATAAATAAATAAATTTACTTTTCCATGTTTCCATTTAGAAAGCAATCTTTGCTTGAGAAATAACTAGAGATCTAGATTTCTTCATTGTATTTACTTTCTCAAGTGATTACAAGTTTGGGCATTCTGTTTCACCTGCCACTTCCGTTCATTTATCTATAAACTGTCTAGCACTAATTGTAAACCTAACTTTTTATAGTCAATAGCCAAATTTCAGCGAAATTAAACCAAACTATATATTAAACAATATTAAAGACATCCAACTGTACTACATAATTTAAAGTTATAAGAACAATAAAATGGATTCAAGAAAAACATGACAACAACCTTAACAAAAAGGCCTTATGTAGCCTTCGATCTTGATCGGCCGGAAATACAACAATTCAATTCAAAGCAGTATTATTTCAGCCATTATCTTATCTTATATTATATTATAAACGCACCTTCATATCTTATACATTACAGACGCACCTTCCACCAAGAAGATTATTGCGTCCTTCACACATTTGTGGTTTGAGTCTAGTCCTGCATTTCTATTAATGGGCCCTTTTTTAAATTTTAATGATGTTAAGTTTGGTTTTCCTGTTTTGCTCAGGCAATCCATTCACAGCAAATCACAGCATATTCAGTCTTTGCTGGAGGCAACCGGAGCTGACTCTCGCAGGATGTTCTCCGTGGTAAATGACCTCCTTGCTGGAGGCAACCGGAGCTGACTCTCGCAGGATGTTCTCCGTGGTAAATGACCTCCTTGCTGGAGGCAACCGGAGCTGACTCTCGCAGGATGTTCTTCGTGGTAAATGACCTCCTTGGAAAACATCGGCACCATCGGTTTTGCCTGATATGACCAGCGGGAGGGCGGCGCAAACCATTAGCGGCTTTTTTAATTACAAAGTTGAAACAATCAGAAAGGCCTTCGGAGAAAGCAATGATTTGCCCTGCAGATGAGAATTTTTTTGTGGGTAACCCTTTGGCAGAACTGTCGCCAGTTGACGAGGTACAATTAAGACGCTTCATCACTGCCTCGAAGCCTACATATTGCATTGATGATCCCATCCCAACAAAGATTATGTTGGATTGTCTGGACGTATTACTTCCTGTACTAATAAATATTATAAACACTAGCCTCCTATCTGCCACGGTCCCACGCCTCTTCAAGGATGCGGTACTTAAGCCTCTTTTAAAGAAAAATGGCCTGGGCCCAAACGATTGTAAGAATTTTCGCCCTGTGTCTAACCTTCCTTACATATCAAAATTTCTGGATAAAGTTGTGTCAAATCAGCTTGTCTGGCATCTAAACAATAATAACCTACTAGATAAGTTTCAGTATCGACTTGGGCACAGCTGTGAGACAGCACTACTTCGTTTCATAAATGATCATTTTTGTAGTGCGGACCGTGGTGATCTGACACTCATAGTCCTACTAGATCTTAGCGCTGCTTTTGATTTCATTGACCATGGAATACTCCTGTCAAGACTGTCACGATTCTGGATTAAATCGTAACCTTATTAGTACTCATGGATAGATCATAGCGCAGAAGTAGTGTAGAACTAGAAACATAGGTTAGCGTAGAGTTAGATTAGGGAGTAGAAAAGTAGCCTGGAGCCATTACCTCTTTCCCTCTCTCACGCAATAGGAACACCCCAACCACCCTCTCCTCACCTCTCTTTAACCCTCTCTACACTCTGTCATTCCCGAATTCAGAGTTTGCCTGGAGCCATTACCTCTTTCCCTCTCTCACGCAATAGGAACACCCCAACCACCCTCTCCTCACCTCTCTTTAACCCTCTCTACACTCTGTCATTCCCGAATTCAGAGTTTGCTACTTGATTCAGCCAATTGGTATTACACTATTTGTATGTGTGATTGTATGTGTGTGTATTCTTTAATGTATGTATATATATATATATATATATTCTATTATGCTGTCAATTATGATTCATGTGTATTTTGATAGTACTACTCATTTATTTTGCTAAACTCAGCATACCTGTAGACACCTTTTCATTATCTCCCCTTTTCGTCCCCTACTCAGCGCCCGTGGGCATAACCCTTGTCCACTCGAAGTAGTGACATCTGGAGCGAAGCGCCTCGCACATACAAACTGGTACATCAAGGGGAGATAAGTCATTATCTTATCCTTTGTATCTCTGTTTACGTCTACCCACCCCCCCCCCCCTTTTTTCCCTGGGCCCCACCCCGCAAAAGTCGGCGGTACTAATTGTATACCCACTCCTAAATCCCCCCCCCCAATAGTCATCCTTTATGCAAGCAAACCAGCCAACCAGAACATATGTAATTCTAAACTAACGGAGCTATCCAATCAAATTGACCACTGATCACGTGACTAAAATTCAGGAAAGCGCGCTTAACTAGGTTTAGAACACTTCGGCTCAAGCGTGAGGCGGAGAAGGTTGTTCGATTCTAGCCTCCACTTATTCAGTTGTTCCATAGGATATACCGCCTGCATGTGTATAGATAGATATTTTGTCAGTCTAAGTACTTTCATGAACACAGCTCCGTTTGCCTAATGTTTTGGATAACCTAGCAGTACCATGTGTTGAGTGTTAACTGAAGCCTGTGCAAATTCATATATGTATCTTGCCATTGAGTGGAGAATTGAAATGATAATAAACACCTGAACTTAACCAACGATTTATTTGCCTACTTAGAACTATTTGTTGTGTCCGTCATAATATCTAACGAGCCAAGAGAGAAATAATAATTATTCCAGGGCGATTCCAGTCACGGTAATTCATACCCTACGACGACCTGCCACTACTACCCCACTCGCCTACGACTCCGCACCCCTCTCATCGCCCAACTTCTGCCAGGTTGATGTCCTAATCCTAAACACATCCTGACAAAGACGTCAGTATGAGGTTGGCATCGCTGAGACTGCTCTTCGCTGGTTCAGTTCCTACCTGACCGACAGGACTCAACGAGTTATAGTCAATCTGGCCTCTTCACAAGAAACTCCCCTTATCTGTGGGGTACCACAGGGTTCAGTTTTATAGCCCGTCCTATTCTCCGTGTACACAAGTCAGCTTGGCAAAATTATCGCGGGCCATTGTGTATCTCGTAAATTTATTGCAGACGCCACGGTCCTTTACAGGAGATTTCGTGCTGATTCGTCTACCTGTGCTGCTGCTGTTGATGATGTAGAGGGAGGGCTGTCAAACAGGTAAGGCATGGATGGCTACAAACAGACTTAAATTAAATGATGACAAGACAGAGACAATTATCTGTGGTTCTGATGTCAGTCTTTTACTACCAGCAAAGTTGGGGCTTCCGAGATAACGCTGTCCAACACGGTTAGAGACCTTGGCCTTTTTATTGATAATAAATTATCAATGGTTCCACATATCAGTGCTGTGGTTAAGGCGTGTTCGTCTCATCTACGCGCTCTGGGTCAGCTGCGACCTCAACTCAATAGAAAGACGGCCAATACCGTAGCAGTCTCACTTATCCAGTCAAGTTTGGATTACTGCAATAGTTGACTATGGGGTTTGCCCCAGAACCAGCTGCAGAGATTACAGAGAGTGCAGAACACCGAGGCGCGCATTGTTTCTGGGGTGAGGAGGCAAGATAATATCTCCTCAACACTAAGGGATCTCCACTGGCTCCCGGTGATAAAGCGAATAGAGCACAAAATTATAACCATTACGTACGGATGCATAAAGGGCATTGCTCCTTTCTATCTTCGAGAGCTTACATCAAGGCATTGGCCATCAAGGGAACTTCGCTCTTTATCTCAGTCACTCATCAAATCACCCAGATTGGATGGACACACAAAGAAGTACATAGGAGTGCGCTCATTTGAATCATTGGCGCATTCTCTATGGAACAGTTTATCTCAGACACTTAGAGAATCTAGAACAAGAGAATCTTTTAAAAAAAAGAACTTAAAGACCTTTTTCTTTGGCTAATACATCTGCCACTGCAATTCACACCAAGAGCACACTGAGCATGCTAATTTAATAGCATGGATAGAAGCGCTATAAGAAATGCCCATTCTTATCTTATCTTATAATAGTGGATGCCACTTGGAAAGAAAGAGTACTTATACTTATAAGGAAAATGTTTTTGTCCTTATGATTATCTGAGCATTCCATAAAGAAGATTATTGCGTCCTACACTCATCCGCTGAGTCTAGAAATGCAATTTGATTACTGTTTAAAACGATGTTATGTTACTGGTTTTCCTGCTTTCTTCAGGCCAACACTCTTGAATAAAGAGCACTTCATAAAGCACTTCATAAAGAGCATGTGTTCTTGTTTAAACCAGGAATACATTTTCCAGGAAATCAGGAGTGCCGTCATCGTCCATGTGTATAAGAACAACCGTGATTGGCGCAACTGCAATAACTACCGAAGCATCTCTGTACCAAGCATGCATGAGAAGCCTTCGTCCGTATCGTATATACACCTATGACAGAGTTATCTTCTCCCTTATATCAAGAGTTAGTTAGACCCACTGATCTATAAAAAGAATGGATTAGGCTCGGAAGTGACTTCCTTGAAGAAATTTTCACAATTTTGTTTAGACTGTCACTGATCAATATATATTTAATTTGTTTTATTTATTTAGATGTGTGTTTCTGCTCTCTAGTCTCCTAAGCCGTTTGACTAATCAGGTTAAAAGTTAAATGTATACATTGGAAACGTCCTCTAAAAGAAATCTTTATTTTATCAACAATATTGCTTAATTCGTTAATTTTTTTTTTTCATTAACTTAGACCTATTTTACTAATCACCGTATGTTAAGGTTATAAAAGGTGCGCAGTTTCCAAATGATGACCCTTTGAAATGCTTTCAAATTTAGTGTGTTTCGGGACCGGGTTTTTCCGTACTGCGAAATATTGCTGTCTACTATTTTTATTATTAACTTTTTATTGTTTGGTATTTGTTTTCTTTTTCTTTTCTTTTTATAGTAGGCCTATTATTTTTAAATTTATATTATTAATAAGAAGTCAGAAGCTTGAGAGCAACAATTTATATGCATATTGTATAAAATGGCAGCAATATAGATTCCGTTCCGATCTATTTATAGATCAGTGGCGCAGTAAGTTTAAGACACAATTTTGTTTATATCGATAAGTGCGGTGGAAAATTTTAGATTTCTCTGTCTTCACTTAAGAAGGCGCAATCCATTCTTTTTATAGATCAGTGGTAAGACCAGTGTATATTAAGATGAGCCGCTTGCTCTATTTTTGGAGCTTTTATGTTCTTTTTCCGCGCAGCTACGTCTGCCTAAATGTGTAAGCTGTATGCAAACTTCGATTTTCCAGTGAGAAAATCATAGCGATTAAATTAAACGGAAGTGCACAATACAAAAGGGAATCGGGCATTCCGAAAAGAATTAATTCGAGTCATCAAATAGCAGAAATATTAAAGCAAGCGGTCCATCTTAGTATAGTCTTTGGTTAGACCTTTACTAGAATATGCATCATCTGAGGTTCCAACAATAAGGCCTGTAGCTATGGAGAATTGCACGGTGGTTTCCAGGTCTGTCTCTCCCATACAATTTAAAGTTGGTGGAGGTCTTCTCTGGCCAGAACCTGTTCCGAGATGTTTCGTAAAGTGTGCAGGATTTGCGCACATGTTCGGTGCTCTCAGGAGACATCCCACACGGGCAATCTTCACTGGTTACAATGCCAAGCCTTTCATCAATCTTAAACCCAGTCCCGAGCGCGTATATAGCGGAACTGAAGGCAGCATAGATAGAAGTAGGTCGGTACTGGAAGGGTTAAACCTGGCTTATAGACGTCAAGACGTCTATATATCTCCAACTATTCCTCCAACCCCAATCCACAAAAAATCATTTAATAACTTTTATTTTTGATGGTTCGCACTTGATAATCCCTTTTAACAGGCATGAACCAACTTTCCCCCATAGTTTTAAATCATTAGGCCTATTAATGTAAGCATTATAATTTTTCTTATATTAATTTCGGTTTTATAAATAGCTTTTTTTTTTTTTGTTGCCTTTTTTAAGGGATGCAAACAGTCTTCGTCAATCTAATACAAAACTAAACTGCGTATAAAGAAATTAAACGAAAAATATGTAGCAAGGGGGGGGGGGGATTTATTCATGTTTACACAATATAGTCTGATAGACTACCATGACTCAGACATTGTGTAATAGAGCTGGGGTCGGCAACCTAAGGCACGCGTGCCAGATTTGGCTCGCAGAACGATTTTCAGTGGCACGCGAGAGACCTACAAGAATATTGTTTCATGCAAGTGAAAACAACTAAGGGTCTAAGGTCAGCATAATTAATGGTTGCTGCATAGCAAACTACATGGGAATCACACTGGACGTCAACTGTTTTAGTTTATGAATGTTTGGACTTGCGATCTGTGATTTACTCTATTGTTAAAATAGTCAATTTTATAGTTTCTCAAGTCTCTTTTAGAATAAAGTGATACGGAGTATAGCTAAAGTCTTGAATAGATTCCTTTCTTGTTTGGAAGCAATTAAGGTGTATCTGGATGATAAAAATGACATGGTGACACGTTGCAGTGAGTTAAACTTCCTTTTACAAAACTGGGTCTAAAAGCACTTGAAGTTTTAGACCATTGGAATGAATTTGCATTGAAACTGAACATTGCTGTATTGCCTTGAAATCCATTTCAAAACATTTAACTCTGTCGCTAATTTAAGACAAATTGAGATAAATGAGCGCTTTCAGAAGTACACTAGTTATATTAAAAATATTAACTCGTTTGGTATCACTAGTATACAATTTGGAGAATTTAATTGAAGTGAGATAATTAACCCGTTTTCTTTACGTCAAAATTTTTAATATGTATCTTTTTTCTTTCTTTCTGAAAAAATAAACGGCTTACAATTTATAACTCTAAAATGATCAAAATATAAAAGAAAGTTGAAAATTGTATAAGTATTTTAGGACTTAATAAAAAATATGTACATTTTTAAACATTACCTTAACTACTCAGTTTGCATGATTACTACATATCTCTTCGCACAAGAGTTCAGTGCATAGTGTAGTACTTTCAAGAGATAAAATATTATTATAGTGTAAATCTCTGAATTCATAGTTAACAGCAATTACTAGAATAATAATTTGACAACTAAATTCAAATGTTGATAACTATTAATGTATGAGTAATGAAATGGTGAATTAGCTATGAATTGATTTTTTAAGAGATGATAATAACAAGCAGGTTAATTTAATGTTATTAATGTTATTAAATGTAAAACGCTTTAATGAATTTCTCTATTACGCTCCTTTTCGTTTGGTCTTGGTCTTGCTACGGCACAAAATAAATTGTCTTATAAAAAAATATAGTTGAGTGGTTGGCACGCTGTTGGCACGCTGAATGAGTTAAAAATCCTAGTTTGGCACACTATAAGCTAAAGGTTGCCGATCCCGGTATTAGAGAATAGGTAGACCTACTGAGACACAATAACACAATGACGAAATGTAACCATAATAAACGATATACAAACACAATAGTGCTGGCCACACAATCACCTAGTATGCCGTGGCCACATGAAAGCTGCTTCACCGGCTCTATGGATCAATTTGGTCCGACGGGTACTTTACTTACATTAAACACAATAAACTATACATGCCTAACAAAAATCGTATACGCTTCAAGAGGCGAAGGGTCGCAATTGTACACGTTGGATTAAATAGACCTTCTTCTTTTTCATATTACTGTGGAGACCTCGTTAAGAATGAGGAAAGAGTCCACACTTTAACTACACATAAAATAAAAAAACATCACAAACAACAATTATAAACAGATGACAGAGTTTCACTTTAGGTTTTTAGTCCAGCCATTCAGTGACGATTTGAAAGCTGGCACAGTAGGGGCAGTGATGGAGGTCTGGTCCAGGCAATAATATGTGTAGACGTCGGTGCGTGCGTGCGGGACATGCAGTTTGAGCTGATGACCTCGGGTAGAGCGGGACACCTGTTGGATGCGACCTGGCTGTGTGGACATTTCCACGAGGTGGTTCATGGTCTTGTAAATAGTGGTGACCTTGTTTACCACTCTGCGGTGTTGTAGGGGCTCAAGTTAGAGTTTTGTCGCCAAAGGAGAGGCCCTTGTTTTAAGGTCGTTGTCGTGTAAGATACAACGTGCCGCTCAACGTTGGGTTATCAGGTGTTGCTGATGGGTCGAGCTTAACTTTTATAACAATGGGTCTGGATCCTGGTGGATAAACATTTTATAAACTACAATGAACAGAAATATATAGGCCAGAAGAAATAATTTTTAAAATATAATTATTTACTGAAAACATTTAGAAAAGTAATTTATAATAAATTTTAAAATCGGGTTAAAAATAGGCAAGTTCTTTTATTAAAGCAAAACCTAAATTAGCTACAGATAAAAATTGTATAAACTACAATGAACAGAAAACTATAGACTACTAACTTTAATAACAGAATTATTTTTTTTTACTGAAAACATTCAAAAAAGTAATTTAAAATAAATATTGTAATCCGGTTTAAAAATGCATGTCTTTTTATTCTAACCAAAAGTTAGGACTATCCCTGTGGATGAGAATCAAACACTCGTCTTTCGCGTGCTTAAAAAAAAAACTTATTATATTTTATTTACTAAAAACATTTTAGGAAAGTTTTAAGTCCTAAAATCCTTAAAATCGTTTTTTTTTGCAAAAAAAAAAATAAAAAAAATAAGAAATATTAATGGAATTTTTTTTTAAAGTAAACAAAAGAAAGCTATCAGTACGGAATCGAACCCAGTCTGGCAGAATGGTAGTCGAAAACGCTGACTACTACGCTAGGGAAAACACATATCACTAAGGGATCACAACGTACAATAAGGTCACGTGTCTTTAAATAAGCTTAAACCAATTTGATTGGTCAAACACACATACAGGCTACTTTATATATAGGCCTATATATAGAGAGATAATATTCCAGATGCTCCATCTATAAAGAAGTGATGCATATGTTACGCACATAGAGTGTAATTACCCAGTTCACGAACGGTTTGCCTATTTCATGAACTGGACAACGGCCTATTGATCTATATTTACCAATAAGCTTATTGTAAAAAAAAGTTTTTAGTTTGTCGCTGTTTTGTTTTTATTAGCCATATCTCGAATTCTGTATCTATAAGGCATTAGGCTATAGGTTTAATTATACAAATAGAGATATGTCTCTAAGCATAATATAATACACTTAATACTACCAAGACTTTAATTAGAAATAATAATTATAATAATACTTGTATAGCTCATATCCCGTTGGGGAACTTATCTATGCGCTGTCAACAGTTACAGACAGAGTACAGACAACAAATAAAAGACGAGTATGTATAGATGTACAGGTGAATACTGCAACCCGAATAGGTGCGTCTTCAGTCGGCTCCTGAAGGTGTCGAAGCTAGGGCTCTGGCGAAGCTGTAGAGGGAGGGGATTCCAGGCGGACGGTCCGATTCTTTTAATACTTCTGCTATTTGATGACTCGAATAACTTCTTTTTGTAATCATTGTAAACGATATACCAATACAGTAAATTATACATGCCTAACATACATCGTATTTATTATTCTATACCTATGTAATTTCAACGACATTTATCTTTGTAGAGAACAAGACGTAATAAATAAAAAGCTTTACAAACAACCACATAGATACATTGATTTGACTACACTGTAATTTTGAACATGAATCATTTCGTTGAAGAAAATATTATAGAGTGCACTATTAAAGACAGTCATATGTATTTAAAACATTGTCAAAGATAATAGAGCATCTTATCAAAACAGCTAAACAGTAAGCTTTCATACAATGAGAAGGTTTAGTATGCAGTTTATTAACTAAAGACGATACCGATACTTTCTTTAAACCCGTTTAAATTCCTATATACTGTACATTTTAATCACATACAATAACTGACTTGCAATGTTTGAAGTATCCAGAAAATTACCCCCCTTTGGACTACAGTATTGATTTTAAATAAATGTTTAAATACAGGAAACCTCCCACAATTCAATGTACTGTTTCAAATCAATTTTTTTTTTAACTTCAAGAACATTTAAAATTAAATTCTGGAAATTGTATTTCGATGTAAAAGCCATATAATTATAAAAACCTTTGTGCTTAAAATTAAGCATTTAGTTTTGGCTAAGAAATAAATATGGCGATTTTAGGGCTTTTTAAACCTTTACAAATTCCCAATATGTTAATGTATTATTAACAATAAATGACAGATTTAAATTATATATGAATGTCGTTTTCTCATTGTTTGAAGATAAAATTTAATTTAAAGCTTATAAGAAAAATTGCTCGGAAAGAAATATACTGCATGCCTCATTACTTGTGAATATTCACAATTTAGAAGTGGCATTCGGGCATGGAACCAATCAGAAAGATAACTTAACATTTAAAAAAAAATTAAAACACCAATCAAAATACAGGACTAGAGTCAAACCACGGATTTCGGTAATCTTCTGTTTAGAAAGAAACTTGTAACATAAAAGATAAATCAATGAAAGTAAAGATTATAATGCTTGCATTTCGATATAAAGTAAATAAAGAAAGATTGATACGCAGCTATTGCTTTGGCAATCCAAACTCTATCAAAACTATAATTACAAACATATAAGGCAATGCATATATAAGTATTTAATTTAACACAGAAACATATTTAATAGTTTTCACTTTATATTTTTATCTTAAAAGATTTAACATTTTTTATTTGCAGGCTCAAACCAAGTATTTGTAATTAATATAAAACTTTAGTAACTTCGTGCCGATGTGTGAAGGAGGTTCACATGGAATCGACTCTTTTATATGATTACAGAGAATGGAAGCTACCGAATGAGATGATTCATTCTTGTTATAGAAAACAAAAACTAGTGCTACCTTGAGACAGATATTCTTACTATAAGAGTTCATTTGTTACTGACTGGGCGTTTACAGGAGCAGAGGAAAACCGTAGACCTTTTGTTAAGATGGCCGTTGAGTTGTTCTCAAGCACTGAGGGATTCAATAATACAATAGAAACAACAACCATTTCTAACCAAATGATCAACGTTGTACTCTCTGACTACGATAGCGAAACAATCATTTTTATCAATCATGGTGTGATATGTCTCTTCATTGGGATTTTCGGAACAATCACCAACATTATAAACCTGTGCGTGTTTGTTCGCCAGGGACTGAACACCTCTGTGAATATCAGCCTCTTCACTATCGCGGCATTCGACTTGATCAAGATCATCACCATGCAGTCCATAAATATTTTCTCGTATCCCTGGGTCAACGAACTAGTGGGTTGGAGAATTTCAAGTGACGCCTTCTATCTGATTGGAGGCTGGCCGGCTGCGTGCGCAAACGTGATATCTATGTTTATCACGTGGTATATAACCGCAGAGCGATGCCTCTGTATCTCTGCCCCGCTAAAAGTGAAAAACTTGATCACTCCGCGTTTCGCGCTTGTCATTTTAATTTTTATTGCACTTATCAATATTGCTACGCTTATTCCCGAGTACTCGTCTATTTACATAGATTGGATCTTTCTGGCCAGTCTCAACAGGACAGCTTTAGGATTGGCGTACACCAGCAACAGACCGACAATGCAAGGTGTGACCTTCCTAATTCACATGTCATTTCACACGGTGGGGATAACAATGGTCGTCTCCCTTACAATACTTCTGGTAGTGATGCTCAGACGCACGTCTGAATGGAGAGTCCAACATACCAACGATGGTAAGCTAAAGAAGAATTTCAATCGTGACCAGCGGACAGCCAAGCTGGTCGTCCTAGTAGCCACTATTGTAATCATTTGCAACTCGCCTATAGCTGTCCTGTCTCTAGTGTCAGTTATTGTACCTGAATTTAATCCTGGCAGAGCATTATCAAAGCTGTTCACGACGCTGTGGTCATTTGTTCATGTGATAGACATAGGCATTCCCAGCGCCAATATTTTCATTTATTACAGCATGAGTTCAAATTTCAGACGGAAATTTCGAGAATTATTTTAGGAATAGGCAAGGACTACTGAAGACGGGACTTGCAAGCTTTTAGCAAAGGCCATTCATTTTCTCCTTACGTAAGACTTTGAACAAAATTCATTTCTAATGTTGTCATGGCTGTTATATTAATGTAATTTCAAAACAGAATGCATCAAAAATTATTATTGAACATGTAAACACTGTATACAAAAATTAAATTAACTTACCAACACAGCAAACATGATTTAATCTAACAGACGAGCTCTTTTGAAAGCTGTCTGAAAAATTATTCCAGTAGTTTGGTGATCGTTTTCCAAATTGTAAAATCCATTTAAAAGGCACATTTGCCAAATGTCTTATTCATGTATCACAGGGTTGGCCAATGTTATAAAATTTCTGCATTGTGGACAAAATGCTCTGTGTCTTGCTCTTTTGACAAAAGTCAGTCCAAATCTGACAAGTTCATAAGTACACTGATGAGGTACTTTAAGTGCCCCCCTAGATACTTCCTCTACAAAGTCTTTTACTTCACTTGTCACTAAAGGCTCTCCATCATCATACTTAATCTCTTCACACTTACGTTCCAGCCATCCAGCCACATAGGCAGCACAGCTCTCTTCATTGATAGTCAGAGTGAAATTATCTAAGCTACTTTCTATAGAAGCTGCATCATCAGTAACCATATGGCCCATGCAAAACAAAGTCATAATTAATTTAGAGACGAATGCACAGCCTAAAATAACTGCGAATATGAAGCAAATCCATTATTTGGGTTGAGAATTTTGCCAAGTGGTACAATGTATACTATACTCTCCATACTTTTAAAGCAGAAAATATGAGAGGAGAATACAATGTTTGTTTATGTTCAACTATCAGTATCACAGTCAATTTACATTCTTTATATTCCTTGGTCATAAAAACACAAATAAATGTATCCCTAGATCTATAAAAGTAAAGTACCCCTCCAACCGAATTGATCCATAGGTCCGATAAAGCAGCGTTCACCAGTTTATGTGGCCACGACATACTAGGTGATTGTGTGGCCAGCACTATGCACAGCCGCCTTTACTTTACCCCAACTAAGGTCAGGTATCCATCAGAGGTGGGTAGACTGTAAACACCCTCCAGACCCGGGAAAAATCCTAGCCTGCACCTAGCCTGAACCCGGGACCTTCGGCTCGCCAGTCGCGCGCGCTGCCTACCGTGCCCCATCCTAGATCTAGCCTATAAATAATCTAATTAGCATACTTTTTATGCAACTCTTTATCAAGAGAAAATTCATAAAATGAAGCGATCTTATCTTTCTTCAGAAAGTGTTTTAGTTTTTGATCTTCTAGATTTGTAGAGCGAGGAGGGGGATTTGCCATAGGCAAACAAGAAGACGGAACATTAGAGAAACTAGGAGGAACTGCTGGTCGAGTGGAATCACCTGGGAGTTTAAACATGGGAGGATTTGAAGGCCAATATATCTCACAGATTAAAAAAAACTTTGCAGGATCAAGAACAGAATTCTCTCGAGGTGGCAAAACCTCCAACCTTTTCTCTTTTTCTGACTGCTCTCTGGGCACTTTAAACAAGCGACACTTGTTGGCAGCATTGTAATTGCCTTTACAATTCACTACACCACATTTATTAGGCATTTTGACAAAATATACACGATAGAAAACTTAAAAACAAACGCAGTGAAGTAAAATATCACAACAAAGTGCCTCCATGTTTTAAACCAAACTGTGTCATCTATTCATACGCATTAAAAATAGTGCTGGGTAATTATTAAGACACTATAAGATAATATAATATTACTTTATTGATCCAAATAAATGGAAATTTGACTTGAGTACATAAATTCCGTCTTTCAGCATACTAAAAACAATATTAAAGAACCATTTGTACTTAAGCACAGTAGATATTCACGCACACTATCATAACATTTATCACACAAGAAAAAGTATCATTTATGAGTCAGCTATTGCATTTTCTGGCTGACTGATGATTCTTTTGAAAGATTCTCACTGATAGTGGAACGAAAGGGTCGTTAATTCATGTTACATTCTGTAAAATCATACCTTTTATGTTGCACTTAGCTTGGTTAGACTGGAGCATTTTAAATTGTAGGGAAATAAATGAATTTTATTTTACATTCTTACATAAAGAATGGGGATGTCACTAAAACGTTTCTTATTGGGATGTGTTGGGGCCCCTGTTCCAATGGAATATGTGGAACATGCCTTAATACCCCACTGAAAACATTGCTAGCCAATGGCTAGCTTGGTGTTATTAATAACTAGTCGAACATTTGCCGGTACATGTCAGGGCACGCTGAATGTCAGGGCACGCTGAATGTCATGGCACGCTGAATGTCAGGGCATGCTGAATGTCAGGGCACGCTGAATGTCAGGGCAAGCTGAATGTCATGGCACGCTGAATGTCAGGGCACGCTGAATGTCAGGGCACCATAGACACACATTAATTTGATCTTCAACGGAACTCCACTTAGATTATTAACAAGACCGCACCACCTCGTATAACCTGCACTTTCCCCTGGTTATGGAAATGCCAAAAATATAGATTTGGTCTTCTAGACACCATGGCTGGCGAGACGGTTTTGATTGCGCCCTTTCGTCCTCCTCACTCAGTAAGTGCAATGATCTGCGAAGGCGCAATGGTTTAATTGTGATAAAAAATATTATATTATTATTTTATGGTTTGTTTGGTGGTTGTTTTATTACTTATATAAAGAGGATGGGTGCCCAACTGTATTCTAATGTTTAGAACATCTCAGGGTCTTAATCTCACATGCCTAAGCCTTTTGAAATATTTAAACCCGCAATATCAACTGATTATCTGACTAATGTAAATATTTTTATTTAATGACGTCCAAACATAATGTGGACATTTATTAGTAACAAGATAAAGGCAAATGAAGTACAAGATAAGTTGGTAGTTGGTGAAACCTTTGCTAGTTCAAACTTTAGCACGCAATCGCTTTGTGCCACAAAAAAATAGAAATGTAAAGCACGGCATAATATATGTTCATTGCAGACACAATTTGAAAGTTAAACATTCCACAGCTTGTGGCAATCGCACAACATGGAACATTGACACGATCACACAACAAGGAACATTGACACGATTACACAACATGGAACAGTGACATGATCACACACCATGGAACATTGACACGATCACACACCATGGAACATTGACACGATCACACAACATGGAACATTGACACGATCACACAACATGGAACATTGACACGATTACACAACATGGAACATTGACATGATTACACAACATGGAACATTGACAAACAACATGGAACATTGACACGATCACACAACATGGAACATTGACACGATCACAAAACATGGAACATTGACATGATTACACAACATGGAACATTGACAAACAACATGGAACATTGACACGATCACACAACATGGAACATTGACATGATTACACAACATGGAACATTGACATGATTACACAACATGGAACATTGACATGATTACACAACATGGAACATTGACAAACAACATGGAACATTGACACGATCAGACAACATGGAACATTGACACGATCACACAACATGGAACATTGACACGATCGAACAACATGGAACATTGACACGATTACACACCATGGAACATTGACACGATCACACAACATGGAACATTGACACGATTACTCAACATGGAACATTGACAAACAACATGGAACATTGACACGATCACACACCATGGAACATTGACACGATCACACACCATAGAACATTGAAACGATTACACACCATGGAACATTGACACGATTACACACCATGGAACATTGACACGATCACACACCATGGAACATTGACAAACAACATGGAACATTGACACGATCACACACCATGGAACATTGACAAACAACATGGAACAGTGACACGATCACACAACATGGAACATTGACATGATTACACAACATGGAACATTGACACGATTACACAACATGGAACATTGACACGATTACACAACATGGAACATTGACATGATTACACAACATGGAACATTGACAAACAACATGGAACATTGACACGATCACACAACATGGAACATTGACACGATCACACAACATGGAACATTGACATGATTACACAACATGGAACATTGACAAACAACATGGTACATTGACACGATCACACAACATGGAACATTGACATGATTACAAAACATGGAACATTGACATGATTACACAACAAGGAACATTGACATGATTACACAACATGGAACATTGACAAACAACATGGAACATTGACACGATCAGACAACATGGAACATTGACACGATCACACAACATGGAACATTGACACGATTACACACCATGGAATATTGACACGATCACACAACATGGAACATTGACACGATTACTCAACATGGAACATTGACAAACAACATGGAACATTGACACGATCACACACCATGGAACATTGACACGATCACACACCATGGAACATTGAAACGATTACACACCATGGAACATTGACACGATTACACAACATGGAACATTGACACGATTACACACCATGGAACATTGACACTATCACACACCATGGAACATTGACAAACAACATGGAACATTGACACGATCACACACCATGGAACATTGACAAACAACATGGAACATTGACACGATCACACACCATGGAACATTGACAAACAACATGGAACATTGACACGATCACACAACATGGAACATTGACATGATTACACAACATGGAACATTGACACGATTACACAACATGGAACATTGACACGATTACACAACATGGAACATTGACATGATTACACAACATGGAACATTGACAAACAACATGGAACATTGACACGATCACACAACATGGAACATTGACACGATCACACAACATGGAACATTGACATGATTACACAACATGGAACATTGACAAACAACATGGTACATTGACACGATCACACAACATGGAACATTGACATGATTACAAAACATGGAACATTGACATGATTACACAACAAGGAACATTGACATGATTACACAACATGGAACATTGACAAACAACATGGAACATTGACACGATCACACAACATGGAACATTGAGACGATCACACAACATGGAACATTGACATGATTACACACCATGGAACATTGACACGATCACACAACATGGAACATTGACAAACAACATGGAACATTGATACGATCACACAACATGGAACAGTGACACTATCACACACCATGGAACATTTACACTATCACACACCATGGAACATTGACATGATCACACACCATGGAACATTGACACGATTACACAACATGGAACATTGACAGGATTACACAACATGGAACATTGACAAACAACATGGAACATTGACATGATCACACAACATGGAACATTGACACGATCACACAACATGGAACATTGACAGGATTACACAACATGGAACAGTGACACAATCACACAACATGGAACATTGACACGATCACACAACATGGAACATTGACACGATTACACACCATGGAACACTGACACGATTACTCAACATGGAACATTGACAAACAACATGGAACATTGACACGATCACACAACATGGAACATTGACAAACAAAATGGAACATTGATACGATCACACAACATGGAACAGTGACACTATCACACACCATGGAACATTGACACGTAGATTTAAGTCTCTTTTTTTATTCATTATACATGACATAAATTGTTAATCTGGTATATTATATGCAATTTATTTCAATAAAGATCATTCACAGAAATATGACTAGGCTGTCAAGGAAAATGAAAAATATGAATACATTTCAAACAGTAGAATAACAATCAACCATATTATATTGCAATATTGCAAGTAACAGTATTTTTTAAAAAGTATAATAAAAATATTAATAATTTCATTTTTTTTGTCTATTGAATGTGAATGTATTAAATGAATACTAAAATCTTAGCATAAAATTTGAGCTATACCAGAGCTTTCAGGTATAGTTAGTAGACAATCAAATGTCCTGGCAGAACTACTCCTTAATAGAAAAGACTAGAGAAAATGACAAGGTATAACAATATGCATCAACACTGGGACTGTGAAATACTTTAAAAAATAGTAGTTCAACATAGTCATCAGAAAATGTAAAATGTTTAGATGAAACATTATAATAACATTCGCTTGAAATTAAATCAATAGTTAAATCACTAAACCTAGAAACACTAGAGGACAGAAGGGTAAAGAGTAAAGTAGTAATAATACATAAGGCATTAAACTGTAATTTAGAAATACAACCCAATAACAACCTGTTGCAATTCTCAGATAAACACAAGGACAAAAACACTTTCCTTATCCCTTATGAGAGAACAAATGCCTATAAGTACTCTTTCTTCCAGAATGGAATGGGTTGCCTGAACAAACAATGAAAACTAGTATCTTAATTATCATTCAAAACAATAATAAAAATGGATTAAATTCTATTTAGCAATTTCGTTATACCATTAATTAGGAAACAAAAATTCAAAAGACCTTCATTGTCTTTTTATAACAATGAAGAAATACTACATAATAATTTAATGTTTGCTTTCGAGTTATTGAAATCAGAATTAAATTTAATAATTGATTCACACTGTTCAATGCTACTTTTGTTTCATTTTTAGACTATTACAAATTAAAAACTATAGAGATTGGCCTCATTGACAAATAAACAGTTGACCAGGAAAACAAAATAATACCATTAAAATGTTTACAAACAAAAATCAATGAACTCATATTTGACATTAAATTATAAGTTAAGAAAAACAGACTTTCATTTGTTTAAAAATAGATTTGTATTTAGCTTTAAGCAGAAATATACATTTCATATAAAAGTAAAGACCAAATTGAAGCAGCGTTCTCCAGTTTCTGTGGCCACAGCATACTAGGTCATTGTGTGGCCAGCACTAAGTACAGCTGCCTTTACTTTACCCCAACTAAGGTCAAGTACCCATCAGAGCTGGGTAGACTCAGGGACACCCTCCATACCAGAAAACAAATGCTAGCCTTCACCAGGATATGAACCCAGGACCTTCGGTACGCTAGCCAAACGCTCTTCCGCACAGCGACCCTGCCCCCTTATACTTTTACATTTCATACACAAAAAGTAAAACAAAATGAAAAGTTAAAACAAAAAAGGAATGAATAAAAAAACAAAAATTCCTTGTTACAAAATGAGTTTCATGGCAATAATTCACAAAGACTAGAATAAAATAGATTATTGCTTTCACTGGGCATAACAACAACATTGGGGATGAAATAAAGATGGAGGCATTGAAGTTGGCAACATAATGAAAATAATTACAAACTCTTTTAATAAAATGAATATATTTTTTTAATGTGTTTTAATACACTGTTGAAGACTAGACAAACTTAAAAATAAGAAATAGATTTTGCCAATAAAAGAATGAGTGAAGGTGACAATTTTTTGTTTCAATGTATGAATAGAATGTAGCTTAAACAAGATAACATAACAAATGAAATAAATACTGGAATGCATCCCAGAAAATGAAGCACATTTTCTCATTATTTTGACATGATTATGGAATAACACAAGACCATAAAATCAGAAGTCAGTTGACTATGTCAGTCATGGATTCATGGTGAGACATTAAGTAATTACTGTAATTACATAACAAACACAAGACCATAAAATCAGAAGTCAGTTGACTCTATGTCAGTCATGGATTCATGGTGAGACATTAAGTAATTACTGTGCCAGCGCGTGGCTAACCTAATGGGCATATGAGCAGATGAGTGTATCACCTCTGAACATGACTGTCTATCAAAGGCTTCATTAGTGAAAGAATCCGGTTCATTGTCGTCTCTGTACATACGAACTTCCATTTTTAATTTCAGCTCTTCATTTTTCCTATATAAAAAAAAAGGAAACATATAATGTTATTGTTCTATAACCTTTACAAGAATTAAAAAACAGTAAAGTAATACTTCTAAATGTTTAGTCTGCTTTACAATGTCAGAAACAGCAAGTCTGGAAATGGTACCCTAATTTATTTTCAATTTCAGGAAAATATTTTCTTTATATGGGGCATGGTGGATGTTTTTCTTGGGTCTGGAGAGTCTACCCAGCTCTGATGAGTACCTGACCTTAGTTGGGGTAAAGTAAAGGCGACTGTGCATAGTGCTGGTCACACAATCACCTAGTATGCTGTGGCAACATAAACGGCCCTATGGATCAATTTGGACTGACGGGATAATTTCTTTAAATATTATCTTAGTAGGGCCTATAATCAAAACGTAAAAAGAAATTCTAATTTTTGTACATTTTGAAAATCCTGACAAACTCAACAAAAATATGGAAGCTTCATTGTGAAATAAATTTATATCTCAAAATGTGTAGGTTTACATGGTGCAGTAGAATGCTTAAAAAAAAAAGTAACATTTTTTTTATTTACTGAAAGTAATAAATTCACTTACCTATAAACACAAACACTTATGACCACAGAAAGTACACCAAAGGCAACAACTGTCAGAGATATGCTAACTATAAGTAGTGTTTCATTAAGGTTGTCTTCCTTGGCTAGAAACAAAAATTCAATTGGGATTAAATTTTTTTTTTACATAGATTTTAACTAATTGCATATAAATGGTCATTTTTAAAACAATTGCTTTTTAAAAAGATGGTTATAATTTTTGAACTTGAAAACATTAATTGAGAAGTTTTGAATATTAAAAAATTATATTATTAATAATAAAGAAAATATTACACTATTTCTAGAGTTGAATGAACTATACATACATGTCTTTTTACACTGTACAGTATCACAGGAGCATCCAGTCAAACCATCACCAGTGCCACAAGAGTTTCTATTCTTACACACCTTTTCACAAGTATCTATAACAATAATTGCAGCAAATGAACAAATGAGTTACTCTACTATGGTGAAAGCAGGGGTCTCAAACATTGGGCCCACCAAGTGGATTTTTTTGACCGGCCAATAAGCTTAAACAAATTTTACTATTCATGAAATTCAGACAGCTGGTACTGATACACATCAGATTTTATTGTTCATTTTATATACGTAACATACTTAATAATTATAATAATAATGATAATTTACTTTGGTATAATTCTTTACGTCTAAATTGTAAATTTGCATATTATTAGTGATAAGTAGTAAAAGGAAGTTAAGATGTATGAAGTGTTTTTTTGTTTACTAGTGTCAAGTTTGTGGTAAAGGGGGGAGGGGTGGTGTGGCTTACATAACCAATATGGTTATACTTTAATTATTTGTTTTTATCTTCTCTAATTAATAGAATCATTGCTTTATTAAAATTGACTTTATTAAAATTGTAAGACATAAAATAAGTAAAATCACAATGATATATGTTGAACATTGTATAACTTGTCCTAACATTTTATTACAAAGCATTATTTGTTGTACAACAGGAATGAATTATCATCTCTATTCTCTGTTTACAAGATTTTTTTTTTTTAACATTAAATATTTAAATGAATCAAGTCTTACGTCCTGTTTATAATTCTGACGATTTCATTGGTGATACTGACCCAATAGGAAATAAAGAACAGAATTTTAAGTTCAGCCAAATGGATGTCCTCACTTCATCTGAAGTAACTGTCCACCCATTACTATATGTTTGTTCCATTAAACTCTATGTAAACTACAAGATTCCAAACAAATATCACTGAACAGTAAAAAGCCCTTATCCAATATGTTTAGTGACAACTTACACTCATTGATTTTTCCCTTGACACACAGCTCCTTACTGTCAGCTCCTTCTTTCTCTGTAGTCAGACCAAAACCACAAGGAAGACAAGACTTTGCTCCAGAAAGAGGTTGGAAGGTACCAATGGGACAGGGTGAGCAGGTTTGATCTTGCAGGTTTTTATAATAGCCTCTTTTACATTTAGCTAAAAATAAAAAGATATACGACAATGATTACATTCAGTTTTCATTTGATTATGTAAATATTAATACAGATTGTATATTTATGTTAGAAGTAGAACTGACCAACAGTACACTGTATCTCACTAGGCGAGCCAAGTCCTTCTGTTGACCACTCTAGTGCACAAGGAATACAATAAGGACTTGGGCTTTTATCTTCTCTGTACGTCCCCTCAGGACATAGTTGACATTTCCCATCTTGTCCTACCTCATGACCAGCTGTACAGAGATCTAAAGCGAGCCAAACAGAAACAAACAAACATGCTTTATGCTAGATAATAAATAAACATGTGATTTCATAAACTTTATTTATTATTTGGTACATAGTGGGAAATTTAAATTATTATTTCAAAATTCAGTTAAATAAAGATAAATAAGTCTCACTGATTCATAAAAACTCAACAACTATTATAATCATACGGTGCAGGTTAAGTTTTAAAAAAAGGGCACAATAAATACATTTACTTAGACAATCTGCAGCAGATTTTGCTCCTTTGTGATCAGTGGTCAAGCCCGGTGGACATTTTAGACAATCCCATTGGCCAGTATTCTCCTGGAAATGAGCCAATGGGCAAAGCTCACAAGTAGATGTGGATTCATTATAGAAGTGTCCAACTTTGCAAGTACCTACAAAATGGCAAGTTAAAGTGAGGGTAAATTACTTAAGTTTTTATTATCATATAGACATGTTCTATTCTAACTTAACAAAAATACATAAAAGTCTCTCTCAAAATAATATAAAAGTTATAATAAATGTGACTTAGTTTTTAAAAAGTTTTATTTACTTCCATAGTTCTAAGATAATTAATTAATAAATGATATATACCTAGACAAAGAAATTTTGCTACTTACTAACACACTGAGAGAAATGGCTAGATCCTACTTTGGCAGTGGTCAACCCATCTGGACATTGAAGGCAGATGGTCTGCAGTGGCTTATCGTTGTACCACCCTTTAGCACAAGGTCTGCATACATTATCACTGCCCACATAGTATCCAGTCAAACAGTCAACTGAACAATGAGAAAATAAATTCTTACAAAAATAAATATCTTTCTGTCATGTAAGGTCCATTTATATGGCATAGAAACTTTTGTTAGTGTTAAGATATGTATGTCTCAATACATCAAAATCCATATTTTTAATAACCAACACTAAATTTTACATCAAAGGATGATGTCATTATTTATTTTTTGTACTGTTAATCTTATATGTTACAGACTCTCCTTCTATACACAAGATTATTGCATCCTATGCTTATCCATAATGTATAAGAATATAAAATAAATTAACCCCTTATACCATGTTTGTTCAATGAATAGTTTAGTCATTGTGATAGCATAATAAAGCCAGTGCAACTTTTAAGCAAATCTAGTTCACTTGCAGCTTAAATGAAATCCATCAAAATGGCCAAAGTATTCTTGTGGCAAAAACTTAAGAAACTTGTCTCCATAAATTACAACTTACACAATCATTGAAATCATGATATAAAAATTAACTTTGTCATAAAGTAAATAAATGTAAAACTTCTATAAAAGAAAGAAATTAACATATATTAAAATAGAGCTAGAAGAGAGAAAGTATTAACTGACCACAAGAACCATTCTGTAACATCTGTCCAGTCTGACATTGCTGAGATGTTTCAAATTGTACAGATGTCATGGTGAAGTTCATTTCTGGGTCATTCTTGAATCCTTGAACAATTTTCTCAGGGATGACATTGACAAGAAAAGTACCCAGGTCTTTGCTGAATAGATCAGAACACATCAAGCCTTTAGATTTGTGTCTAAATATTTAAAGAAAGTCTGCCACTATATTCTAGTGTAACATAAAATATTGTGTAGTTACAACAATAAAATAAATCTTCATTATTTTCTCTCAGCGAAACAGAAGTGGCATGCATTAAGTTTGTAATTAGCAAAACAATAACTGTAAGGTTGAATGAAAGGCTTACTTTAAATTCGGCACAACTGTTATGTCAATAGAGACATTGTAATGTCCAACTGATTCATCAGCCTGTCTTTTCTTTCTGTCAACATAGTTACAATCTACCAGCAAATTTTCACCACATGAATATGAGTCGGAATAACAAACTTTGCTGGTGATTGATGTTAACTTTGCTTTCAGTTCTTGTTTTTGGTTTTCACTGCATGCGGAGCCTTCAAACATAATATTTCCAGATATTGTGTAGTTGGCGACAGTATACCCTGAGTGAAAACAAAACAAAACATATTGTCATTAACTAAGGTAATTTGTGTCATTAATTATTCATGCTAATCTACCGTAATTAAATATTCAGAATGACATAGAAATATGATGCACGTTTCCTAATACATACCCAAACTCAAATTCATAAAAGCACTCAATCTTTTTGAGTGGCATTCTGACATAAATTTGCTAACTTTACAAATCAGGAAAATAGACAAGTGAAAACATGCAAGACAAGACTTGTATGGAAGTAAATAATCTTATCTATAGAAGGGAAATGATTAATAAATAATATTTAACTTAATCATTGACATTTAAAAAATATTTCATTGTAATTTTCTTATTTATTTAAGAATTTCTTTTAACATCTGGGTAACATAACTCCAAAGAGTAGCAGGGCTTAAAGTAAGCAGGTTATTAAAACCTATACAGTGTGAGGTCCTGGTCTCTAGGAGTGGTTCAAATCTGCCCACTCAGCTAATAGCCAATAAGATACATTGTAATAGTCACATATTCCCATACCTGTCATTATCAAACTGGTGAAATTAACTTTTCCATTGACTATTGGGCCTTAACATAGACAATACATGTTGCCATTAGCTAATTAACACTTTAATACATTACTAGCTTAGCAGTAATAACTTAAAATAGGACAGAGCCTGAAAGCTACAATAACTTGCATTGGACTTCCAGGATCACATGTCTGCCAACCTTTCAGGACTCAGAAAGGGATATAGTGTATGCAAAAGATGCTTAGGCTATCTGGTGTCATACATACATAAGAGCCTTTAATATTAAACATGCCAATTAAACATAAAAGATAATTAAAACAATATCATATGCCGCTGAAGCAAAGAACCCAACAAAACTGTCACAGAATGTGTTTGTTTGTGTTTTTGTTGCGTTTTTAAATTTATGATTTTTAAAATGCACAATTTCTAACTTGAAAATAATGAAATGTTGCACATCCTGCTTTTAGCAGAACATTTGGCAGTAAACTTTGACAACCACATCAATGCAATATTTATTGTAAAAATATTTTATAAAATAAAATATTAAATTAAATTTTAAAAAAAAAGTCTATTTACTTGAGCATGCTGGGAAAACAGTAGCTGGATCCCAGACCCCTTCTTGTCCACACCTGTAGAATCTTGCAGTTGGAGTCACAAAATTATACTTGGCCATGCATGATGGTATACAGTAGCGTCCGTGGGACCAGTCAAGGCAAATCCTGCTGCCACTTTGTGGAGGTGACAGATCCACACACTGTGTTTCTATAAGAACAGCAAATGGATGCATACACAAATAGTTCAGTAAACAATAACAGAATAGAGTGAAGAGAATTCATTAGTCTCTAAATGTATGAAGTTTATGTTATCTTATGATTATTTAAAAAAAAAACACTTACTTCTCACAAATAAGTCAAAGCTGCATTCAGCAGAGTTATTTTGACTGTCATAAGCAAGATATATAATTCTGTAGGAGCCATAATCAAAGGATTGCCCTGAAAAAAAAAAGCTTGATTAATCTCACTAGCTATGTACTCTTATAGGATTAACATGATTCTTAATTGTATCATGATAACACCAGTCTAATAAAGGAAGGGGAAGTTACACTTACTGTTGGCTATATAATGGCCATAGTCATAGATGATTAGTACAATAATTACTTTATGAATTGCAAACTATATCAGCTTCAATCATTTACGATTTCCCCATAATGTATTTTAGCTGTGCAACAAAACAACATTGACACATTTTGGCACTCGACTATATATCTGAATTATAATCAAAGTGTGTATCACTAGTATCAGCATTTAAAAATTATCACACACTTAGAGAAGCAGCAGATATTATAATTGTTATTTTTTTGTATTGTAATTGCTAATTTGTTTAAACCCAATAGATCTAAAAACATGTGTAGAGAATATCTATTTAGGTATCAGCCAATAATATTTTTCTAATTGTATTGTTCTTATCTTTTATGGAAAAAATGTTAATAGCATTTCTTTAAAAAATATAAATACATTTTGAATTTATATTTTTGTAACATATTTTTTCGGTAACTAAACAAACATATAAATCAGCTTCATATCTAGATGACTATAGAGTATATATATTTAAACTCAATTAAATCACAATTCATTCAGTGACAAAAATGCCTTGCTTCCTTTTACTAATCCACATTTAATCAATAATGTATTTTACTTGATTCTTACATCATAGGGTTTAATGCTCAATATTTCATAATATCTAGAATCCTCAATAACATAATTACCTGATCTATAGGTTTGTTTTAATCTTACTACAGCCACATTATCTGTGAAACTCGGCTCTGTCCAACTGACAGCCACTGGGCTCTTTAGACTTGTTTCAATTTGATCTTGAGGACAAGTTACCACAACAGGGGGTGTCCTATCAGTGACTTCTGGGAAAAAAAAACATAGGTAGTTATGTTCAATGCATAACAAACAGTACAATTTTTAAAGGAACAAGTTCATTATTAAATGCAAATGCTGATTAAGGCAAGTTTGTTTTCATACATCTATACTGATATAGTCTCTATATATATGTTAATAATTAATATTCACAATATACCCATATCTTCTTGTGAATCTTATAAGTTTAATGTCATGCCAGCAATATAAATATCTAGAGCTTCTGTTCACCTGTTGGTGTTGGAGAGCAAACCAATGAACGGCATATTCTACGATCACACTGTGAGGGCAGCAAAATGTCCACATCATTTTGAATGTAAGACTGTGTTACAACCCAATTAAAGACATCACCTGGCTTTATAAACAACAACATAGAACAAGAGATGCTCAGTTGAAAAAGTTGATCTGGTAAAACATAAGAAGTACAATAATAAACTGGAAATTGGCTCTGTTTAATCTAACTTGATTGGTATTACTGTATTAATTCTTAAATATATACCAGTATATTAAAGGAAAATGGCCTGTAACAATTTGGCAAGCCTGCCTACTGTACAGTCTACAGGATAAATTAACAATGCAAAGTTAAACATAAAAATATATTTAAAGAGTTTAAAATTGTGAATTATTAATTCTTACAATAAATTAGTAAAAGTGTCAATCTCTTTCACATTTTAACTCTATTTAACCCAAAAATAACTTTGGCTAAAAACAAATAGGCTCTACCACACACTATTACAAAGTTAGGAGTCAATTTAAATATGTATATTAAAAAAAAATTCTTTGACCAACTCAAAGAGTAAAAAAATAATAATAAATATTCTTACTTCTGTTTGCTGACAGCCTTTAGACATGTTCAGGACTTGACTTTCATTGAGTGCAGAGCTGTAGATGTTGAGCTTACTCAAGTGACCTTTGACCCACTCTTCATCCATTCTTCCTGGCTTCTGACCAAATGTTAACTTTAAACTGAAAATATTAATTACCACAATTATTAAATTAATTAAAATTTGTTTCCATTGGTTAGCAATCAGGGAATAGGAAGAAATTTTTAAAAAGTAGAGAATGTATTCACTAAATACGTTGTCCAAAATTTTCTTTGCAAGAATTTTGTGGAAAATTCTGGTTGAATTCTTAGTTTTTAAAGTTATGTTCATTGTATATAAAAAGTAATGTGATCTTAACTATTAAAAAACCAAAGAATCAATGGTATGAGAAGTAATAATATGTTATGACAGTAATTCAACTACACATATCTTCCCAGACTAAGAAATTTATTGAATTAGATTTTATTGAATTTTCATAACCATTACACACATTTAGACACAAAATTCTCTACTATAAAATAATACAATATAATTTTATTAATTTAGAGTTTAAAAGTATTATGCTAACTATGCAAGTGATAAAATACATGATTTTTAATCAATATAAAGGATGTGTCCCTTGTTGTTTTACTAATTATAGTGTACAGACTAAAATATTTATTAAATATAATTAACTTTATTTTTATAGATTATTGAGCAATAGATTAAAACATTTTTACCCGCTTAATAAAGATACTAATTTGATTGTAGAATGCTATTTATTTCACTAACCAAGCAGTGCCCTCACACAGGGGAGAGCAGGGGGGGCATTTGCCCGGTTGCGACACTTCCAGGGGGAGTGGCAAATGTAGTCTAAATATAGCAAATATAGCACTAAACAAGCAGTTACAGTATGCAAGGGGGAGGTGCTGAAACTTTTGCCCTGGAGCACTACATAAGCTTGTAAAGGCTCTGTTACCAAGAAGATATCATCTATTTTTTTTTAAAGTATTTTTTATCATTAGCATTAGACATCCTTATTTCTATTTGCCATATTTACCTGTCATTGATTGGCCAATGGTTATTTTCCCATTGAGACAACTTTTGACCATCCAAGTAAATCAACCAAAAGGATGAAGTAAGAGTGAAACAAATGTGATGCCATAGGCCATCGTTTGTTTGTAGTTGTACAGAACTGTTCATAACAATAGATGCCGGTCCATTGGAACTCCTCAAAGAGAGGATTAACCTTGTAAGGAAATACAAAGAAATTAATCTGTAGGGTCTACGATATTGGTTAGCATAGAATAGTAGGAGTTTAAAATATCTTTTATTATTATTACATTTGACATAGTCATTCACATGACAGACCATCAATTTTCTTGTGTAACTGAAGAGACAGTAATAGCGATGACTTACAAGTGTGGAGTCTCCAGTGATAGATATGTGCTTTCTGAGACTAGATTGACCCATAAACACAAACTCAACTCATTCAAAGCACTAACGTTGAATGGTGGTATTGATACTGCTGCATGTTGGTTGCCAGAGAAATACAAGTCATAGTCTGATGTTTGTTCTGAGAAGTAGAGCACATACAGTACATAAGAAAACTTTAAAATAAAATAAATGTACATGAGAGGAATTGTGTTTCAAGTTAAACTATACACTCATTTTTTCTACATCTTTATGTATACTCATTTGAACAAATACAACAAAATCTATGCTATGCTTTTACCATTATAATAATAATATTTGTATAGCGCTGCCATCAAACAAATGTAAGCTCAGAGCGCTTTTAACAAAACGTTACTTTGAATTCTTATTTTTATTGCATATTAATGAAATTCAAAGCCTAGGTTTTTAATTCATATCTACAATAGCTATATAACGAAATGTGTCTAACTCAATGTAAATAATTTTTTAAAACCTTTTCCACAATCTGGACCAACAAAATAGGGAGTGCATTTACAGACATCTTCAGAATTGTGTCTGTAGCACTTGGCACCATTGAGACACTTGGAAGTGTTGAGACATTCTTCAGAATAGAACTGGCACAAGTCTCCAAAATAGCCAGGCAGACAAACACACACAAATCCAGATCCTTCCTCTTGGCAGAAGCCATTATTCTGACATGGTTGATTGTGGCATGGATTCATTTTCAGTTCACAGTTTTTACCAGTAAAACCTGTTTAGACCAGAATGAGGTTACCATGGTTTGTTTATTTACAAACATATTTATTAACACTTAAAGAACAGATCAAGAAAGAAATGCATTATTTAAATAATTATTATTGTAATAAAAAAATACTAGTATTGTTAACGATTACATTTTTTTTTAGATCCACAATTAAATCCTTAGTGTAAATTATAATACTTTTTGAGGTATTTGGGAGGTAGACATTTTGTATGTTCTGCAGTGTCTGACAGTCAATAAGGTGAACACCAAATCTATCTAACACTCTATATTCAAACTATGAACAGCTACAAAAAAGTCTGCAATTTCTTCACCGTAGCCTTAGGCCGAAGAGCAAGTGCCCAGATGGCTGCTGGATCAGGATGGTGAGGTATTTAATTAAGTTAATAAATAAAATATTTTATAATGATAACACTTATAATTTAAGTATAATTTTTTTAGTTAAATTTTTTATTGGATGAGATGAAAGCTGAAAAAAACGTTTAAAATGTAGGCCTATAGATATCTGCTTTACAATAATAAATGTAGAAAGAAGGCCATACATTTAAATTAGGTATAATAATACATTATAATAATGAACTAATTCAGTGACTTGTTACCTTCAGTACATGTACACAAATAATCTCCAACCAGCTGTCTACAAGTACCAGCATTCAGGCATGGAAGGTTCAAACATTCATCAATGTCAATCTGACAAAATTCACCAGCAAAACCTAAGGGACATCTGAAAATACAAACAGGTGGAAAACAGTGGGATATGAGAATTCATCACCTTATGCCTTATGTGATAAGTCAATGATGGATGGATAATAAGTAGGCTACAAGAGATAAAATGAAAATAAATAGTTTAGGGCAAATGCAAACTTTAAAAAAAAACTTTTTTTATTGTGACTTCTTCCATCATTTTGAAAGAATTCTTATAGTAACTAAAAATCAAGCAAGTGTTAGACTTACTGACAAAATACTTGATTAATCCCATCCTTGCATGAGCCATTGTGCTGACATGGCTGAGAAGTGCATTCATCAATATTGGCCTCACAGTTACTTCCAGTAAATCCTTGGCTGCACTGACATATATAAGTACTTCCAGTTGAAGTACAATGACCACTATTTTGACAAGGACTTGAACTGCACAAATCAATCATCACCTGTAACAGAAAATTTATCATTTTGTTAGTAAACAGTTATATCACTTTAAAGTATAATGTACTTGTCAGTTTATACATTTGCTGAACAAGCTTAAGTAACAAGTATTCTATCAAATGCTTTCAGGAATGTTCTTGTTATATTATAGAAGTAACATATATATGTTCAATAGAATAGTTGAACTTACTGAGCAGGTATTGCTGGAAACATACAGTGGGCAAAGACAAAGGTGCTGTGTAGGGTCACTAGGGTCAAGGACACAGATGTCACCTCCACATGGATTATCTCTACATGCATCCCAGTAGTCATAGCATAGATCACCTGCATTTGAAATGTAAAAATAAGTGTAAACTTTAAATAATATTTTGTGTCTTTTTCTTCTGTAGTCTGAGAAAGTTCAAATGATAAACTGTTTCATTGTTAATGTTAGTTGTGATTTTCTCTCTCTATGGATGACATTAGTGGCATTGAGTTTTCTTAATCAAATCAAAAAGTTAATCTTAGTAGTGCAGCTGTGTCTTACCGTGCCAGTTGGGCAAGCAATGACACATGTTATCTTCCTCATTGCAGCTCAACGTCCCATTGACGTTACAAGGCATTGAGTCACAATAGCTGGTAACAACATCACAAGTTCTTCCAGTGTAGCCTGCACATAGTAAACCATAGTTTGACAGAGAATTGTTACTTTATCTATGAAGGCTTAATTTTTATCTTTGAATAACTACAACTGCTGGTAATAGCTACAATGAAAACCAAAGTAGAGAGATTGTATTCTAAATTTATTTAAAGAGATTAAATTCAAACTGAATGACATGCACATTTACAAACCATTAATTTAATTTAAGAGTGTACAAATGTTATAGCTGGTTAAATAAAAGTAAGACTAAGTGTGAGCTAGCATTTGAGTTCTTATAAAATAAGAACATTTTATATAACATGCAACTTACTAAATGAACTAAAATATGATTATATGTTGCACTGGTGGACAAGTTGCACCTTTAGTTTGGTGTTATATTTTAAGTATACAAGTTATATTCTGTCCTTGACTCACAGATATGTCACACACATAATTTTGTGAGTTACACTGACTTTATACTATAAAATTTCTCTAAAATTCATACATTTTGAAACATTAAAATTAATGAATATTCACCTTAATTTTGGTAACTTACTTTATGAATAGTTTGCAAATGATTTATAATGCAAACATTAACAAATAATTATTTTTTTCAACTGTTCATAAACTGTGTCAAGTGGATATGTTGCATCCCTAATTCTTTACAAATTTTGTTTTCTTTTAAGTTCACCCTTTATGTGAGTGTATACAGTACATAGAAACAGATCAAGTACCTTCAGTACATTCACAGTAAAATTCTAATGGCGAGTTGGACAATGCTTCACATGTTCCTTCATTCTCACAGGGCTGGGAGTCACAAGGATCAATGGTTTCCTCACACAAATCTCCACAATAGCCAGTCTAAAGGTTAGAAACACAACATTGTATTTTTTCACAGATAGCACAGGTTCTTATTGTGATTTCTTGATACACTGGGAGTTATGCCCGTTAAACTGATGGAGAAACCAATGATTACAATGTGTTTTGTTAAAAGAGAAAAAGAAAAAATAACAAACAGTATTACAATAAAAACTGTAGTGAAAACTTTCTTTCGGTATTTAATTTTTCTTCTTTTAATTGTTTACAGTCACCCGTAAAGGGACATTGTTCATGATACAAGTTCAGTTTAATTTAAGTAAGACAAAACCTACCCATATAGGGACATTGTTCATGATACATGTTCAGCTTAATTAAAGTAAGACAAAACCTACCCATATAGGGACATTGTTCATGATACATGTTCAGTGTAAACAAAGGAAGAAAAAACCTACCTGACAATGACAACTGAAACCATTGACAAAATCCTGACAAAGACCATTATTCTGGCAAGGTAAACTGGCACAGTCATCTAAATCGGTTTGGCATAGATTCCCTGTGAAACCTGTATGTATGACATGTGCTCTGTTACTGTAAGATCACCTGATAAGTTCTCAAACAGACATTTAATTTTCATATACTTAGATTTGTAAGATTCATACAGAATGAAATAGAGAATATATTTAAAAGTACTTGTCCATGTGTCTTTATTACCTTCCTGACATGTACAAAAGAAACTATTGATGCCATCATGACAAATGCCACCATTTAAACAGTAATTCATGGAGCAATCATTTATATTGTATTCACATTGACTCCCACTAAAGCCATCCACCTATGAAAAAAGTTCCATTTATTTATAAACATTACTGAAGAAAAATAACTATTTTCTGCTTGAAAGTATGAATTATATTATATCAATAAGTTGTTGAGTACCTCAACATGTGGCCTATTGAACTAAAATCAAGTTAGCACAAACCACTAAATTACAACTCTCATTAAAACATGATTTTTAAAATTTGTTCTTAGAATAAAATAAAAATATTATTACAAAAGATAAAGTATTCCAAGCAGATATAGGGCTGTGGCAGCAGTGTTTACAAGTTTCAGTGGTCGTGTTATACTAGGGGATTGTGTCGCACAGTCATCTTAATTTGCCCCAACTAATGTCAGGTATCCGTCAGAGCTGGATATACTCAGTGACACACTCCAGACCCTGCTACAAATTTTATTTTTTGACCAGGGTTTGGACCCAAGACATTTGGTATCTAGCCAAGCACACTATAACTTTTCTGCATCTTTAATAGTTTAAAATGTAATATGACAATCAAAGAGTAGATTAAAAGAAAGAGATTTAGATAGCAGAAATATAAACAAATATATATAGTATCATTGCTGTAGAAATAAAGTTAATTTGATATTTTTGAGTTATCTCTCTTTAAATTTTTAGTTTAGTGTTTTGTAGCTTTGTGTACAACAAATATAAGATTTCTCACACATGAACATCTGCTGGCTGGTCCGTTGTTAACACATGTTCCACCATTATAACAATCCATTTTACATTCTGTTGGATCACAACTAAAATAAATAGAAAAATATTTTTAGTTCAAACATTAATGATCACTCATTCTTAAAAAGAGCCTTAAGCAAGTTGCTTGGTAATGATAATATGAAATGCTGATATCTAGTTTACCTTCAAAATTAATTTATAGCCTACAAAAGTTTAATATAGAGGTATTAACATTTTCACAATGTAAGTATGAATATTTATATGAATCCACTTACTTGCCATAGTTACAGGCCCTCGGCTGGGAAAGGTTGACTTTAATAGCACATATTGGTCCAGTAAAACCTTTCAAATCAAAACAAAATGTTTGTAACCAGAAACAAAGGGACAATTCAAATGATTTCTTTACATTTTCTAATATTTGGGTTCAGTTGGCCAGCAATGAGAATTCACTAATAAATATATTTGGCTGTCACTATAGAGAAGGATTGGACACACCTTAAGAAGACCAGAAGGCAGTGTGGCAAGACCAGCACTTTACTCAAATCCCCATGGTGAATGGAAAGTAGGCAGACCCAGGCAAACTTGGAGGAGATCGGTCGTAGGTGAGGCAAAGGCTGTTGGCCTCACATGGCCACAAATAAAGGGAGCCACCCAAGACCGGGACCGATGGAAAAGTGTAGTTGCGGCCCTATGCTCCTATGGGGATATACAGGATTATGTCAAGTAAGTCATAGAGAAGGGTAATTTGTTTTCTCTAGATGGATCATAGATAGAGATATCCAGTATCTGCAGATGTTGTGATGCAGATACCTTTAGCCAAAAGCATTTTATTGGTGAAATCTCATTTATTCTGAGAATAAATAGATCATCAACACTACAATTATAGACAGTGACCTCAGATATTATTTAGTTTCAGAGGGGAGGGGCTGTAGTTAAGTCACATCATTCTGGATTTAAACTTTATCAATGTCAGGAATAACTGTTTAATAAATATTAAATTTAAACATATTAAAGGAAAAAGGTTGATAAAGAAATCATAAAAACAGCTAAAAAGAACAAGATTCTTTTTATCTTTTAGCTAAGATGAATCAGAAAAAGTTATCTCTGTGCTAATAAAACAAGAAAACAAATGTATTCTGATTGCTTTTTTTTTTAAAATATGTCAATAAAATAATTTCTTTTAAAAGTTTATCTACCTAGTGGGCATTGGCAGCTCCAGTTACTTCCCTTAGTTAAACAAGTGCCATTGTTCTGACATGGTTGAGAGTAACAGGGATCATTTTCTAAAGAACAGATAGAACCTAAAGGACAGAAAAAAAAATATTTAACTAATAGAAATAAGAATTACAAGTGAAATCATTCAGAAGAACAAGTGAACATTAGCCCTGGCAATAAACTTTCTATAATCAAACACACATAAAAAGTAAAACTGACCATTACAGATGCACCAGAAATCTGTTTGATTTGAAAAGCAGGTACAGCTATGGCGATAAGACCCACTGTGACAATCATCTGAGGACAAACATATTGAGATAATAATTCATAGTTCTGATTTAAATTTTTCATATATTTCTCTATTATCAAAAGTTAAATACAAATATTTTAATTTTGAAAAATAAGCAATAAAACCATGTTTACAATACTGGTGTTAGAATATTTGAAAGTCTTCAACACAATGATGTTAACTGAAGCCTACACTTACCTGGAATACTTCAAGACAACAATGTTAACTGAAGCCTACACTTACCTGGAATACAGAATGAAGTATTTTTGCTTCCCACGTTTTGAGTAATTTGATTGGCCGGGCAGGCTATGCAGTTGTCTCTGTTATAGAACTTGTTGTAATAGTTGAGTGGGCACGGCTTGCAGGATGACAATCTGGCGACACTATAGTTCCCAGGCTGGCAATTACCTGAACATATGCAGAACTAATTAAATTTACCTGAACAAATGCAGAACTAATTAAATTTACCTGAACAAATGCAAAACTAGTTCAGTTTACCTGAACAAATGTAGAACTAATTCAATTACCTGAACAAATGCAGAACTAATTCAATAACCTGAACAAATGCAGAACTAGTTCAATTTACCTGAACAAATGCAAAACTAGTTCAATTTACCTGAACAAATGTGGAACTAATTCAATTACCTGAACAAATGCAGAACTAATTCAATAACCTGAACAAATGCAGAACTAGTTCAATTTACCTGAACAAATGCAAAACTAATTCAATTTACCTGAACAAATGCAAAACTAATTCAATTACATGAACAAATGCAAAAACTAATTCAATTTACCTGAACATATGCAAAACTAATTCAATTACTTGATCAAATGTAGAACATAAATGTTAAACATATGAAAAGACCTACCAAATAAAATCATTAACATATCCAACCCTTTAATTCTATCGCCCTTAAATACCATACAAGACTAGACAAAGACAGCAATAAAGTCACTTCAATGTCATTATATCACCTGTCTACTAATCTAATATTAATCATAAAAAATCTAAGCCCCACAAAATCCCAGTTCGATTACATCTATGAAACAAATACATCCAGCAACTCAGCACACAGCAAGAAGTCTGCAACCAGCTTCAAAATTTTAGCTCACCCTTTTCCCCAAGGGGAGCACTCACATGCTCCTAAATAAAAAAATAGTTTTGAATACAATATACAACCTAAAAATAACCCAGCACACAGTTATTTAAAAAAAATATTTAAAAACAACGGAGAAGGAACATTCATTTTTAAACTAACAAATTTATAAATTACACAATTAAAAAAAGAAATAAAGAAAATTAATCTTTAATAAGAAAAATACTTCATGAGTGCCAACTAAAATAAAAAACAAATCTACCCCCTTACATGTATACAGATTAAACATCAGTACCTTAATTTTGTCAAAAACTCACCTTGACAATATTTTTCATTGTTTGTGCACACCTGACAAAACTTGGAGCCACGATGAGGCTGATGGAATCCATTAGGACAAGGCTGGCATGGTTTTAAACCTGTTGTTGAGAATTCATTTTGACCACACATTTCTGTCAAATAATGTAAAGGTAGAATAGATTACAAGATTATTATTACCAAGATATGAACCCGTGAACTTTGGTATGCAAGCTGAGCTAAGCCATAATTCCTTTCAAAATGTAGGATTGTTTAGTAGCAGTAATAGCTGAATTATTATTCACTGTTTTAAGCAAAAAATATTTCATTAATTTACTGATCTAAATCTATTGAATTATCAGTTTTTAGTTGTCACAAAATTAGTTAACCCTTCCTGTACCGACCTACTTTCTATCTATGCTATCTTCAGTCCCGCTATATACGCGCCCAGGACTGTAAGGGTTACAGGCTAAAACAAAATCAGAGGACTTTAGTAAAGTAAAACAAGAACTTTACATACACATTTAAACACCATGGAGAAAAGACAAGAGAAAGGGAAGGAAACAGAAAATAATTTTATAGAGGGAAACAATTATTTAATTAAAGACATTCATTTTTCTTTTATCACTATCAAGATTGATGAACAAATAGTCTAATTTATATTGTCAAAGAAATAACTGCTTTAAAAACAAAAACAGACACAGGAAATCTTTAACTTCCATGGGGATCAAATTATTAATCATAAATTAAAGTCTTTTTTTTTATGGTGATGTAGTAACTTTGACATGTATGATTGTAATTGATAAATTTATGCAAGTATTGAATGCATTTTATGTTAGTAGCATAATTATTTAATAATATTTGATGTCTTAAACTATACATGTTCCATAATTGTTCAGCAAACTTTTATTCAGGATAATAAGATTAAAGATTATTATTATCTTTACTAAAAAGACATCAAGTTAATTATATTTTTACCCAAACAGTCCTGGATGCTTGTCGATCTAATTGAAGGTGTGGACTGTCCTGTTGGACAAGATAAGCATACTGTAGAGTTTTCTCTATCCTGGTATTGGCCAACATCGCATTCCATACATAAGCCAGATGTTAAATAGTAACCTTTTGGACAAACTTCTGAAATGTACACAGTAAAATTCACATTACAACTTTCATACTAAATTTTTTCCTTCTGCTTTAAGCCAATGATTCTTTTTTAAACATGAAAATCTAATTGTATAATGACAGTATTTATTTATAACCTTCAAGTTTAGTGCAGTTCAAAATGAACAAACACATCATCAAAATAAACATCAGGAGTCATAAGTTATATAAAGTTCATATATTTTAATTTATTAGAATTTAAGATAAGATAAGAATGGGCACTTCTTATCCATGCTATTAACCCTTTGAGCCCTTGCCCCCGCTAAAGCGGGTGTAGCAGTAATCGCTTCATAGACCTAGCCCCCCACTAAAAAGGGATTGCGATAGTACAACTACGTGGATTGGTTAGTCTTGCCTATAACAGCCAATCAGATGTTTTGTTGTAGCGTGCTTAGGTTAGGTGTTTATCAAAGATGTCTGCTTCCTTGTTGATTGTGTGTTTACATTGAGTTTGTGACAAAAATTTTCAATTTTTTTATCATGAATCGTGACGAGCCTAAACTTGATCCATGGGACAAAAGGATAACGTACTTCCTTGTTCTCAACACAAATTATTGATTTTTTTTGAAGATGTGTCATACTAAAGTTGAATTTTGGCGCTATAGTTCAGGTAAACCTATTCTTTTACTTGCATGTTCAATTTCATGTTGTTATCTTTGACGGTTTTTCCTCCTTGGTCACTCAATCATGATATATTGCGAAATAGGCATAAAATGCGAAGGAGCCCAGGCATAGGGTAAAATTAGGCAACCGGTGGGGAGGGCTCAAAGGGTTAAATTAGCATGCTCAGTGCGCTCTGGTGTAACTTGCATTGGCAGATGTATTAGCCAAAGAGAAAGGTCTTTAAGTTCTTTTTAAAAGATTCTCTTGTCCCAGACTCTCTCAGTGACAGAGATAAATTGTTTTATAAAGAAGGCGCAACTGATTCAAATGAGCACACTCCCAGGTACTTCTTTTTGTGTCCATCCAAACTGGGAGTTTTGAGTTTTTAGAAATTAAGAAGTTCTGTACACGGCATGCCAAATGATAGTATGCCTAGAACAATGTCTGACTGGCTTTACTTTGCCCAAACAGTATAAGGTATGCCTTAATGGGTTGTATAAACAAACACACTTTTCAAAATCACTAGGGGCAAATATGTACAAGCAAAAATTTACCAAATCCGCAGGCCATTGAGGTTCCATTCCACATTCCATCTCTGCATATAAGAGTTTGTAATGGTATTGTATAAGGTGGACAGGTTATTGTACAAATCAAACTCTAAAGAAAACAAGAATTTTGAAAGTGAATATCCTATACATTTCTTCCTATGTTTTTAAAATGAAATATTTAAGTTATTTAATATTAAAGGTTCAGATTTGCATGTAAAAAAAATACGAGTATTTTGTATTAACATATAATTTGTGAAAGTATTTAGTAAAAAAAAAAGAGTAATTAGTTATATTCACAATTTTAAAAGAATCTATCAAATATTTTGAAGATACTTTATTGGATCAATAAGTTGTGAATGATGATTATATCATGATATATTTTTATTACTTATTGTATCAGTTTTTTGTACAGACTTGTGTTCATATTAGATTGAATTATTTTATTGAGTTTAGAAGGTAATGTTTCTCTTTCAGACCAGGATAAAAATAAGCTGTATACTTGTATTGGAACCCTGGATCTTGTGTGTGACAATGCAGCATTCAACTAATAGTTCATTTGTAGCGATAAATAATATTTCCCATATAAAATAACAAGTTAAGTATCCCATCTGAACAAATTGATCCATAAGGTCGCTGAAACAGCGTTCACCAGCTTCAGTGGAAATGACATACTAAGGGTATTATATGGTCAGCACAATGCCCGACCACCTTTATTTTACAACTAAAGTCAGGTACCCATCCAGCCTGGGTATATTATGTTAAAATGAGTAATCTCAGAATATACAAGAGCAAAGTTTCTACCTCATTATCGTTGCCATAACTGGTACAATTTTTTTTTACGCCATAATAAGTTACTAGCAACTCAGAATAACAACCTTGCGCTGTTAAAGAAAAAAAACAAAAACATTCTTGAAATGTAAATAACTTTAGAGAAATAATGCTATTGTAATGAAACATGATAGTTAAATGTGGCATTATGGCATGGAATGGGTTGCCTGGACAAACCAGGAAAACCAGTAACTTATCATTTAAAACATTCATACAAATACAATTCATTGAAAAATAAATAGTGATACAACAGTTTTTTAAATGTCATGAGACTTGACTAGGATCACAGATAAGCGTAGGACACAATAATCTTCTTTATAGAAGGAGTGTCTGTAATATACAAGATAAGATAAAAATGTGTTGAAAAAGTCATTACGTGTAACATTCAATCTGAACTGACAAGTTTGTGTGTTTCCACTTCCATCGGTCGCTATTGCTGTGATTGTAACATTCTGTTTGGTAGGAATCTCATAGCCTGCTGGCGGAACTGTGGTCAGTGAGACGATACCAGAGTTGTCGCTGCATGTGATGTTTAGCTGGGAATGCTTCAGCCTGTAGTTTCCATGGAACTGCTCGCTTATTGTGACAACATCTGGACAATCTAGTACTGGTGGTATGTCATCTTTGAAAATAAAACGTTGCATGTTTAATCATTGTCTCTATTATATGCTGGTAATTCCTTCATAAAAATATTACATATCAAGTAGTAAGTAGTAAAGTACCCTTTGGACCAAAGTGATCATAGGGCTGTTGAAGCAGCGTTCACCAGTTTCTGTGGCCACGGCATACTAGGGGATGTATGACCAGCACAATGCCCGTACGCCTTTCTTTACCCCAACTAATTCAGGTACCCATCAAAGCTGGGTAGACTCAGGGACACCCTTAAGTCCCTGGAAAAAATCCTAGCCTCCACCAGAATTCGAACCCACGACCTTCGAATCACCAATCAAACATGATGCCGCTCGGCTAACATGCTCCATTCATATCAAGTAGACTACTAACAAAATAGATTTTTTCTTACTTTATATTTGAATTTAAATTTAATTATTTAGATTTAGATTGAATTTATTGTGAAAAAAAAATTGTTTTAAGTGTAATGACATTTTTATAATACAAAGTATTAAGTTTGGTCTAATGAAAAAAGTATCAAATTATCTTAAAAACAAAATTTGCTTGATATGCAAAAATTTGCCTCATGCAAATTTAAACTATATCTTAATGAAATTAGAAGAACACCTATTTTAAGATTAACTGCTTACCTATCAAAACTTACCTTCAACAATAAAATCTACATTACAAGTAGCTGTAAGTCCTGCACCATCAGTTGCTTTGATTACCAGCTGTAGTTCCTGGAAAAATAAACATTATTCATATTTAAGTCCATTTTTAGAAGATAAAAATTCCATAAATATTTAAAGACACAATACTTGACTCAAATATAAAGGCTGCTAATGGACTGTGTGGTAATTATATTAGGACTGTAACATTTCATAATAATATTAAGTCATTTGTTTAATATATATATAACAACTTTATTTTTTAATTTAAGCATCTGTTTGACTTGTCAGAATATACAATTGAAAAATTTAATATATTAAGTAAACCAATACCTGTGCAAAAATAATATATCAGTGACACAGAAAATAATGTTTATTACATAGTTATTTGCAAGTAATGTATGTTATCCCATAACCATGGGCATCTGCCAGAGTTGAATCATTGGAGAAAACCCAGGAAGTTTTTTAACATAAAGAATAAGTGGAATATACACTACTTTTCCCTTACCCTGAAAACTTTTCAATGTCTATGAAACCAAAAATCATTGTAAGGGAAATCTCTGTGCCCATTTCTATATACAACATTCATATTTTGAACTTCAATAAAAAAAATAAGCCTTACTCTTGGAAAAGGTGTTGAGATAGTAAACAGTGATGGTGTGTAAGTCACAGTGGGTACATTTCCAAAGTTATATAAAATAGTCCTTACTCTTGGAAAAGGTGTTGAGATAGTAAACAATGATGGTGTGTAAGTCACAGTGGGTACATTTCCAAAGTTATATAAAATAGTCCTTACTCTTGGAAAAGGTGTTGAGATAGTAAACAATGATGGTGTGTAAGTCACAGTGGGTACATTTCCAAAGTTATATAAAATAGTCCTTACTCTTGGAAAAGGTGTTGAGATAGTAAACAATGATGGTGTGTAAGTCACAGTGGGTACATTTCCAAAGTTATATAAAATAGTCCTTACTCTTGGAAAAGGTGTTGAGATAGTAAACAATGATGGTGTGTAAGTCACAGTGGGTACATTTCCAAAGTTATATAAAATAGTCCTTACTCTTGGAAAAGGTGTTGAGATAGTAAACAATGATGATGTGTAATTCACAGTGGGTACATTTCCAAAGTTATATAAAATAGTCCTTACTCTTGGAAAAGGTGTTGATATAGTAAAAAATGATGGTGTGTAAGTCATAGTGGGTACATGTCCAGAGTTATCCGACACATCAGGTAAAGAAAGAACTTGTCTGGTGAGAAAATTGTTTAAAGTGATGACCCTTGGTGGACCAGGACAGTTTTGAAATTGTGGTGCCCTTATGTCTGTAAATATTCACAAATAACACAATCATAAAGTGTTCAGAAATACACATAAATAAATACGAAAATTTCTGCTAAGAGTAAACAATCTATGGTGTATGTATTATGTAAAAGAAAGATTGGTGTGCAATGAATGCACATTAGGAGACACAAAATGAAAGCATGAAACGACTTGACTTGAACTTTTCAGCTAAATTAAATAAAACTATATAATAAACTATATTAAAGACATCCAACTGTACTACAGAATTTAAAGATATTAGAACAATAAAATGGATACAAGAAAAACATGACAACAATGTTAACAAAAAGGCCTTATATATTCTCAATGTTGATGGGCTGGAAATACAATTCAATTCAATTCCATTAAAATAAAATGACATCAGAATAACATTATTGTATTGCTACTTCATAATTACATCATTAAATAACCACTCAGGACACTACGCAATCAAACCTCAGTTTTCATTGTTGTTTTTTGTTTTTTTCAGTTCAAGTATTTCTTATTCTGAAGCTGGTCCCAGAGTTAAAAGACTATTTGTGATGCAACCCCACATAATGGTACTGAAGTCGGCAAAATAAGATATTTAGTTTAAGGTGTTTTATAAAAGCCTATTCATTTATCTATACAGTGGAGAAAAAAAATTCTAAAATGGATTAATTAGTTCAAAAGTTATTTAAAATTACATAAGTAAAGGTAAAGAAAGTTGTTTTGGAGAAAAAGAAAAAAGAAAACACTACTGATTTTTTAATTAACAGTTTAGCATTGTAACAGATAATTAAATATTACCAGGATGAACAAAAATTAACCAATCGCCATGAAATTAGGCGAACACTTTTATAATGAGTCAATACACAAGTTGTTAAAGTTGTAAAGATTTTTAATAATATTTAGTTGACTTATAAACAATTTTATCTTTAGAAGATATTTCCTTTGATTTTATACAAAGGTGCATAAAAACAATTTTTTTTTAAACTTGCAAAAATAATTTTAGTTTGAAAATTTTACAGCTATATACTTATAGTATAAGTTAAGGCATTCAAAATTACAAATCAATAATAACCTTAAAAATTACCTAAAACCCATTTTTTGGCATTTATTGAAAAATCAGTTTTACCAACTTCCGGTTCGTGGGGTTGCATCACATTTATGCTTCAAACTAGTTTCATTTCATAAAAAATTAAATTTATGATAGTTTTTAGTTTTTACATTTTACATATTTTCTAATTTTTTTTTGGGGGTATGTATTTTGGAGTGTCTAGAATGCATTACAAAATAATGATTTAGATTGATTTATATAAAATAAATTCCTTAGGTTTTGTTGATATCAGATTTCGCCCATAGTTGTCAAATGATTTTTTTACAAAAATCTTTGAGATAATTATTTTTAAATAGTTATTTCATCTTTATTTAAAGAATTTCAAATACTTTTCTCTTTATTTTGCCAGCTTGAAAACAAAATATGCCCCTTAGAGAAATAACACAGTGATCAATACCTTGAGTTAATCTATGCAGAGATCAAGATTTTATGAATGGACTCACCAATGCATTGTGGGGGTGGACTGCTCCACATGACTGACTCTTGAATGTCACGCTTGTGTCGTACTTTTGACTTCTGACCTGAAAAATATGAATCATTGAAAAATAAATATTGATACAACAGTCTTTTAAATGTCATGTCTAAACTTAAACTAAGCCAATATGAATTTTGAAGAATTTTTTTTTTTTCAGAAACAGTAAAATGCAATCAAAAGAGAAGCGTCTTAAAGTGATAAAAATATGATTAGGCCACTACCTTTTTTTTTTTTTTTGGTTATTTACTTTGTTTTTTTAGGTTAGTTATTGACAAAAAATAAGCAAAAGCATACATGTTAATTGTCTTTTAAAATATGTGTAAATTATTTTATATCATTGAAAAATAAACTAAATATTCTTTATATTAAGAGCATTTAATAATAAATATAACAAGTGTTACTAAATATTTGTTATTGAATATTATCTCAGAATATACTAGATGGTAAACAAGGTTTAATAAAAATCTCTTACCTACCATGAGTACAGAAATAGAAATAATATACTTTTTTAATAGAACTTTGTGTCTTCAAGAACAACAAATGTTAGATGCTTTAGTATTTATCACAAAGTTAGATTAGATGCTATAGTTTTTGTCACAAAGTTAGATTAGATGCTATAGTATTTATCACAAAGTTAGATTAAATGCTATAGTATTTGTCACAAAGTTAGATTAGATGCTATAGTATTTATCACAAAGTTAGATTAGATGCTATAGTATTTGTCACAAAGTTAGATTAGATGCTATAGTATTTGTCACAAAGTTAGATTAGATGCTATAGTATTTGTCACAAAGTTAGATCAGATGCTATAGTATTTGTCACAAAGTTAGATCAGATGCTATAGTATTTGTCACAAAGTTAGATCAGATGCTATAGTATTTATCACAAAGTTAGATTAGATGCTATAGTATTTGTCACAAAGTTAGATCAGATGCTATAGTATTTGTCACAAAGTTAGATCAGATGCTATAGTATTTATCACAAAGTTAGATCAGATGCTATAGTATTTGTCACAAAGTTAGATCAGATGCTATAGTATTTATCACAAAGTTAGATTAGATGCTATAGTATTTGTCACAAAGTTAGATCAGATGCTATAGTATTTGTCACAAAGTTAGATCAGATGCTATAGTATTTATCACAAAGTTAGATTGATGCTATAGTATTTGTCACAAAGTTAGATCAGATGCTATAGTATTTGTCACAAAGTTAGATCAGATGCTATAGTATTTATCACAAAGTTAGATTAGATGCTATAGTATTTGTCACAAAGTTAGATTAGAAACTAAAGTATTTATCCTAAAGTTAGTTAGATCCTCACCAGTTTCCCTATCCTGATCTGACTGAGAAGGTTGTTCACAGCTGTGTAAGACTGGGCTGTACTGATGATCTTGGAAACACTTCCAACGTGAGATTGAAAGGGAAAATTTTTCCGGTACTGGCACATTGAACCTGCAGATTTTGGAGATGTTTTGGACCATTTTGGACGCAGGTGTAACCAGCGCGGAGCGAAACTGATGGAACACTTGGTTGGCACAATTCTCACAGTCTGATTTACTACCCTGTAGGCTTATTAATTTCACTGGCATGGAAATCTGAGCCTTGCCCTAGTAAATATTCCAAGATACAGTAAAGTCAAAACATTGCTAAATTAGGCATTTATTAACATTAAGTATAAAGAACTTTGTGTTCTATTATTGTAGCATGTATTTAATGATAGATAAGATTAGTGTGTAAAATAATGCACATAATTGAACTTTAATTGAATGTGACTAGGGATATTAAACAAATAAAACAGTCACTTAACTCTTGGGTGATGAGAAAGAAACATTGTATGGTACTAGTCGACTGAATGATTTTAAATTCTTTGTGTGACGTACTAGTTGATATGATATATGGAGCTACCTACTTTTAAAGTATACTGCTGTATATGAGTTGTTATTAAATTGATATATCTTAAATCTGAGTCAAGTAATTACTTCATGTTACTCAAGGAGTCTGAACTAGAGAAATGGTGATAAACTAAGAGAATCAAAAAGAAATACACTGTAACAATTATCAATCTTCTAGCTAGCTAGCAAAGATACCAGCTATTAAATAATGTTTATTAGTTGAATGTTAATGTTAGGGAACACAACAATTACTTTTAATTAGTAGCAATAAAAATAGTATTTGCAATAATTATGCTTAATGATTAGTACATGTTTTAAGAAACTTCAATAACAATGTATACATTAGGTCAGAAAAAATAATATGTTAAAGCAGCAATACATTCCATTGTAGAAATATTAAGTATCACTGCACGTAGGCCTACTTTTTTTGCAAGACATCCTATAAGAGTTTTATTTATAGTATACAATTATTTCATTGTAATATTACTACTCTATTGTACTCACAACAAGCATTTTAATATATGGATCCTGATTTAACAGAATGATGACATGTTTAAATTCATTACAAATCTGGCGCTGAGTAATGTTCTGCTGAATTTCTCGTACAGCTGCCTGGTACAGAGTCCAGGCTGAAGTGGACACTGTCCTCTCGCAGATCTCACCAGTAAATCGACCTTGGACTGTCAGAGAAATGTTGGACACAAGCAAAGGTAGGTTCCCTGTTGCATTATAAGAATACATTTTGTGTTAAGTAAGTTGACCTATGTTGTATTATATTTTCTGTTAAGTAAGTTAACCAACATGTTATAATAATGTTATCTAATGGTGTACACAGGTAAATTCACTGTCAAAATTTGAAGTCTAGGGCTTTAGTCAAAGTATTGCAGAATAAAAAGTGATTAAACATAATTATGATGATGATGCTACATGCCAGAAACATTAATAGAAAGTGACATTAAATTTAACTGGGATCAGTCCAATGAAAATGTGTGGCAAAAGAAATTTGATCAATAAATTCAAGGAATGGAATATATAAATGTTTACTTTTAAAGGTCATTTCTTTTATACTTAAATATAGCTTTAAACAGTACTATCTACAACTTACCATGGAGACATTTTAAGTTGAACTCATCTAGATTATAACCTGAGTCACAATAATAAGTCCAGTTATTAGTCTGAGCCCATAAACCTTTGAGACTTATCTGTGAACACCTAGGCACATCTATTGTGTTGCCAGCATTAGATTGGTTTAATGAGTTGTTGGAATGATGGGTAATGAGGGCTGCCAAATCAATCAAAAAGGAAGTGTTGACTGCATCCTGTAGTGGTATGAAGTTTACTGATCCATGAACTAGTATCTATGATTGACCAACAGATGAAAAGAGTTATGAATGTTATATTATTACCATTAAGAATATCTACTTAATAATGTATCACCTTACATAGACATATTATAGAGATACAGATCTTATATATTACAGACTCTCCTTCTATAAAGAAGATTATTGCATTCTTCGCTAATGCATGGTTTGAGTATTGCATTTTGATCAGTGTTTTAAATGATATTCAGTTTTCTTGATTTTTTCATACAACCCATCCCATGATCGGGTGCAACTTGGGAAGATAGAGTACTTATATGCATTTGTTCTTGCATATGGAATACGTTTTTTTGACCCAATTTTAATCTGACCATTGTAACCTATTTAGACATTAAAATAGTTTTGCTACAGTAAGACATTAAAAGAAGCAGTTAGAAGCGACTGGAAAAATAATGTAATTGTCAAAGTATTAACTTGATAACACAGTGGTCGGTGTAACAACTAACTTTTATTCTCATTCTGCAATCCTTTTATAGCCCATTACTCTAGCCATTCACTCAATATTCATACACTCAAACAAGACATTCATGAACACAACTCCGTATGTCCAGCCAGTCACATAAACAATAACACAGAACTAAGAGGTCACTAAGACCAGTCAACACATTACAATAATAGGCCTACAGTCCACTGTGTGTCACTAAGTGTCAGTCAGTTTATAATTACGCCGTCCTGTACACACTCACAGTTACACAGCCACCAATACTGTCACATTTATTAAAATACAAAAATGAATGACTGAATCAAAGAGAAAGAGTTATTATAAAGTACATGTACATATTATACCAAATGACTTAGTGCTTGCTAGTGAAGATAAAATAGGCAATGTATTATATACTTAGATAATTTCACCAAACACCTACCATGTTGTCAACAAATGTAGGAGTTATCAATTTGTTAAGACTTATGTTCACACCAGAAACATTTCTAAACAATTCTTGAATATACACATTCAGCAAAGTGTTGATACTCTTCATATATTCTACATTGCAGCCAGAGTTGGAATGATGAGCTACAGTAAAATTCGCTCTGAAATTCTTCTTCAGGCGAGGGCCAGTTGTGAAACGAGTTGGTCTAGATGTTGCTTGCATTGATTTTTGTGTACATCTATAGTGAAGTGAGGAAAAAAACAAAACCTCTATTACTATCTAAAACAAAATATTTTTTTTGTATGTCTTTTAAGTTTTACAAAATCTTTTTGGTTTTTGTTAATAATTTACATTTTTTTAGGATATTTAGATTTAAAATCAGTTTATTAATTCAAATAAGGCTGATGAGTTTATGTTGTTCTATGTTTAAGGCCATTAAACTGTCACATTATATTTAAAAACGGTTATATTGTGCAGAGTTTTAAGACATTGATTTTTATTTTTGACTAACTGCTAATCACATAAAAGTATCTTGGTCTTGGGGCCTATGCAACTTGCTTCTGTGGCCATGGAATGCAAAGAGCATGTGTGGCCAGCACAAAGCTTAGCCACCTTAACTGTGCCCTAACTCATGTCAGGTACCCATCAGAGCCGGGTAGACTACAGGATTATGTTAAACACATAATGTTTAAAATCTCTATTAAATTTATCATGTAGTATCCCAATGGTTTTCATATCTACTTCCATTTACTCACTGAAAATTTGATTCATCCAAAATGTAACCATTTGGACATGTCCAGCCTGCCGCAGTAAAGTTACTTTCACTGCCTGTGTAGTCGACAGATTCACATCCAAAGCCTGTGACTTCACTGCGAACTTTTTCAAACTTCCCGGGAAGCTTGTCCCTAATGAATTCTTGAAACTGTCTTGCACATTGCTCAATGCTGGCTTTGTTAGATGTTGAGTAAACAATGGAGAAATTGATGTAGATGCTGGCCTGTAATTGTGAGCAATATTAGTCAATATACAAGTAATACACTATTTTGTAAATATGTAGTATATAGCATGTAAATATAAATATACTTTGTAGTATTAACTTGACACGTCGCAGGTTCGAGCCCCGCCACCGGCAGATCCCTGTCGCCCTACAGGAGTTTTGGGACTAGATGACGTTAATATTGAGTTGTTATCACATGCGCTTAACCGGCAGCAGTGAAACCTCTCCCAGATTAATAGTCTTCTAGAGCGCACTGAGCATGCTAAAATAGCATGGATAGAAGCGCTATATAAATTGCCATTACATTACATTACATTACATTACATTAAAAAGAACATATACATTTTAAAATTTATTAGGAAAACAACCACTCCGTTAATGTAGTATATTTGTAAGTAATATTAGTAAGTTAACAAAGAATGTTTAAACATATTTAGGATTTTAACACAAGCCTTTTATTCAGAATAGAAAGAGGTTCGCACCAAGTAGTAAACAAAGTCACGATTGTCACACTGGGGAATTCTGGGGTAACAACACAGGTGGGGTCATCACTCTTAACAATTTCAACGAGGGAAACAACACAACAAAAACAATTATAATATTCACAACACTAAAATTAAACTTTAGGGATGTATGTAAACTTGATGAATTAAAAAAAATGTAATGCCATATACTTTTGGCTTGTTTTGGACCTCTATAAATTTAGAAGAAACATTGGACTTGTTTGCAGTCTTAAGTCTTAATATTATAAATTACACAAGTCAAGTATAAATATTCTTATGTAAAAAATTAAAGTCAGAGCAGCCAAAATAAAATTGTACCTTGAGTCCCTTAAATCGAATGTTTCCAGCAGTGAGTTCCAAGGTAGAATTGGAGTTCTGGCACCAGTCTTGACCCATCTGGCTGCTGAAATCTCTGAGTATTTCATTCACCTTGGTGTTGATACTTTTGTGAGATATGTTGATGCAGGAAATATTGGAAAAGTCCCCCACCATGCTGTCTGTCACCACGATGGAGAAAAACGGTGGTGCAGCTGCAGAAAACATCAAACACATGTATTAATTACATTAATGTGTACAATCATCATAATGACATAACTTTAGTCAGCCGTGTTTGGTTAAAATTCATAGTGTACATTTAAGCTGAACTAAAGAATTAATTATTTAGCATACTGAATAATCTATTGACCGTAACAAAGAAAAGGTGTGCATCTTTTAATGTAACTGTATTTAAGATGAAGCGATTATGGTACATCTTTTATCAATAAACAAAGTAGTTAGAAATTGTTTTTAAAATGAACCCAAAAAAAGTAAACTTAACCAGAAAATGTAATTATATCTAATTATAATCTAATTATATTATGGTATAGAAATACTAAAAAGAACTTTTAAAGTATTACGTAAGGTTGAATTAGAGAATAATAATAATATTTGTATAGCGCTGCCAACAAACATAATGTAAGCTCAGATCGCATTTAACTGCTTCGTATAGTTTGCAAACAGTTATATATTTCAAATGAAAAACTAAATTACATTTAAGCCCAACCTACACTAACACTAAAAACCTGAATAAAACAATAATAATTGTCTTCTTTTGTATATTACAAAAACCATTACCACCAAGGACAGTAACATGCTGTTCTTGCTCCTTCAAGGTGTCTTTGTTTTCTAAATTCATGCAGTCAGTATCATTCAGTTGATCAGGGATAGAATTATCTTTTTCCCCTGTGGCTTTACCCTTGGATTTATTCTCCTTTCTATAGTTGTGGAGCAATATATTTGTGCAGGAGGTGATGTTAGAACTGGAGGATGCATTTGAAGGCACAGAACTCTTCTCTTTATCAGAGTCAACTCTGCCTTTAGATTTCTCTCCCCTTGGTTCATCTGTAAAACTATTCCCTGGCAACCGTTCAGCATCTGGCCTTTCAGTTTTCGGTTTTGTTTTGTCTGTTACAGATGATGGTGTCTGGCTCTGTGTACTCCCACTTTCCATTGGGTAAGTGGCCAACGTTGGCTTAAAATCTGTTGAGATAGTGTTTGACTGTGTTGTTGGAGGCTGGTCTGTTTCTTCAGTACCAAGTTCTGTGATTCTGCTCTCCGGCACCAACGGTTGGGTTGTGGCTTCTCCTAAAGGAATTATTTCCTGTGTAAAGTCAAACGCTGGTTCTGAGGTTGAAAGGCTCTGGTCGGTAGACAATGTTCTAACAGTTGACCCTACAGTGGATTCGCTTGTGAATGAAAAGTGCGTAGAAGTAATTAGTTCAATCTGTTCTGTTGTTGCAGTCAAGTCAGGTCTATCCCAATTAGTAAGGACAACTTCATGACCAACACATTCTAAAAAATAAAAAAAAGGAACTATCAATAAGAAATGATTTATAGACATATGAAAGCAATAAACATAGTGATGTACATTGACTTTATAGATAAATAACAAAAGAAAAAAAAAACAATTTTTTATAGATTTGAACACACTAACTTAAAGAATAAAAATAATTTTAAACTTTCTTTCAATTAAGATAGATAATGTCACCAGATTTTACTTGGTTAATTTTGTTTTTCTTTTGGTGGAATTTCATACATGGAATTTCATACATGTTTATATTATATTGGATAAAGAGGCGACTAATCCATTTCCATTATCATTAAGTATGCTATTAAACGTTAAGCTATTTATAGATACAATTTTTGACTAACCTTCTAAACAAGCTGGTAACACATGACCTAGACAAGTTTCATTGTTGAACTTTAGGCCAGACATGCATGTCCAGGCATCGGTTATGTTTATAGCAGACCCACTCTTCACTCCTAACGGTGGGCAGCTGACTGAACAGGAGGTCAGCTCTTGGTTAAAGCTCTCTGGGTTAATGTCCCTAACAGCGTCTCTCAGAGAGCGCCTATGCCGACACACTTTAGACACATTGTCAGAAAAAACTGTTACTTTGACCACAACTGACATTTTCTGAAACAAAAAGCAATATTCAACTCAAATAGAATACAAATGTAAGACATATTTAAGTCATATAAGTCAGATTTTTTAAAAGTCATTTAATTTGCTTTCATTTCAGTACATTGAACAAAATACTGCTATGTCTAAAATAATAATGGATAAGACATTTAATTCTAACTTAGAAATACAAAACAACAACAAACTAGTACAATGCACAGATAAACATAAGGACATTTTTCTTATCCCATATAATAGAACAAATGCATTAAAGTACTCTTTTTACAGACTCTATTCTGGGCATGGAATGGATTGCCTGAACAAACCAGGAAAACCAGTAACTTAACATCATTTAAAATGCTTATCAAAATGCAAGATTTGTGACAAACCAAAGATATGCATTGTATGCTATAATCTACTTTATAGAAGGAGTTTCTGAAACACATAAGATAAGCTAAGATAAGATATAAGATAAGCTAAGATAAGATATAAGATAAGAAGAAAAATATGTTGGGAATATAACAAAATTGTTTATCAAACTGAAATACAACATTTATAAAAAAAGTAAATATCAAGAAATATACAAGTATCATAAAAGTAAAAGGATATTTACATCAATAGAAAAAGTGGATGCTGACGTGAACTCAATCAAGACATTTTGTTCTAGGGCCACATCCAGTAATCTCTTGAGATCCAGCATGATAAGTTTTCTAACAGTGTCAGCACAGGCATCAAGACACGTGGGGATGGTGTATGCCTGACTTGTGGAGACCAAGTCCACTTGTAAAGACAGAACTAGTGAAGGCCGCAGAACTGATTCTTTGGAGACATTTAGTTTCTGGCATGTTATAGTATCACCCTCTAGTTGTTGAATGTACATGAGAAATACAGTTTGAGACTAAGAAATACATTGATTATATTTCAATACATAACTGTAAAGCAGCATATTACATAAGCTTTAATATGTGCATGATTAAATATGTAAATTGTAAAGCACATCTAAAAAAAACCAGACTGAGCAAAATTTTAAACCATCCATCTGTTGTAAGTAGGCTATTTAAAACAAGTTTTAATTAGAAAAAAGATTTTATTTTAAGTTGTTGCAAAGCATATTGTCCAGACCTGAGTTATGAAGGTCAAAAATAAATCACATCACCTGTAGTGTTGGCATGTGAATTATTGTTTGCAGTTAGTATAACATAAAGAACATAAAACTTTCTGAACCAAAAATACTGTATTTTATTCTAGCATTTGTTTTCTGTTATTTTTTTACTTTCTGAAAGTTTAAATACTAATAATAATTTTTAAAGTGAAATCCTCCCATTATGTGAGTTATCCTTGTATTAAAAAAGTGAATACCTGAAAGTGAAAAGCCAGGCTTATCACAACGAAAAGTAACAGATGAACCAACTGGAAAACCTTGTTGATATGTGACTATGGTGGCATTGGTTAGGTCATGTGGGTTTTTACAGTACTGGACTGAAATAATAATTCTATTTGTATTGCACTGCCGACAAGCATAATGTAAGCTGAGAGCCAATTTAACATTGAGCAACAAACAACTAAGAACATGGATATAATTTTCTAGGCTTTAAAAAATATTTAAAAAAATAAAGCTATTTAATAAGTTATAACTTTACAAACATAGGACAAAGCAAATTAATGTAACATTATCCAAATAAATGTAACATTATCCAAATAAATGTAACATTATCCAAATAAATGTAACATTAGCCAAATAAATGTAACATTATCCAAATAAATGTAACATTATCCAAATAAATGTAACATTATCCAAATAAATGTAACATTATCCAAATAAATGTAACATTATCCAAATAAATGTAACATTATCCAAATAAATGTAACATTATCCAAATAAATGTAACATTAACTGACTTAATATAAAAGTAAAACAAAATGGGTCTAAAAAAAATTGTTAACGTAAAAAATTAAAATTATGTGTTTTACAAGTTCTTTTTAAAAGTGACGATAGAACTTGTTTGCCTAATTTTACTAAAAAAGAATATTTCCTAGCACGAAAATAAATGAAATGTTCCTAAAACAAACTATTTCTAATTGAAAAAATGATTTTGTATTTAGACTATATCTTTCAAAAAAAAATTTCATTGCTTTTTCTATTCATTATTTTTTTATGATGCTATTTGAAATGGGCTTAAAATGAATCAAGTTTGTGATGAAATGCAATTTAGACAAAAAAGTAACACATACTAAATTTTTCCTTACATTAGATTGAGCTCTTATCTTGTGTATTCACTTATAAAGTAGCTGTGAAAAATGTTATCCAACATAAGATTTATACCACACTAAATGCAACAATACTTATGTCAGAAAAAAATGTTCATACTTTGACATATAGGGGCTGGAACGCCCCACTGTCCATCACCATTACATCTGGCTACCGATTGACCAATCAGCTTGAACCCACAAAGACATCTATAAATAGCTACAGAGTTGTAATATTTGGTAGTAAAGTTGACAGTGCCATTCTCAGGTGTGACAGGTGTGGGACACTGAACATCTGAAATATAAAAAAAAGTAATTCTATATTAAAATTTATTTAGGAAATGGATTAGATAAACCCCCTAAGAATTTGTGTTTCTTTTTTCAAATATATAAAATTGAGGATAGTAAAAATCTTAATAAAGAGAAATACAATAGCAAACAAAAGCAAAATGTAAGACTAGACTCGGAAAACGGATGAGCGTAGGACGTAATAATCTTTTTTATGGAACAAGCTTAGGTAATATATATGGTAAGATAAGGTAAAAAAAGAAAGCTAAAAAGATCTATAAAGATGGATGTTAAGACCACTGTTGCAATCTTGTTGAGTTCCCTGGTAGACGCCTTTGGTTATTATTCAGTCTCTTCACTAATTACTTTTATGCTGTATCCTGAATATTCCACAGTACTTATTCAAACTATAAAATATTTTGATAACTCAATATTTGCTGCAATAAAATATTTATTTACTTATATCATTCCTTCATAGCATTTATATAAGCACATAGAATAGAATATAATCCAATTTAAGCAATGTTTCACAAGTTCAAATGTCCATTTCAGAAAATATAGTTATTCATCTTTATTGCTAAAATACCTTTTACTAGCCCGTCTACAGGTGAATTAATTATTGCATGATATCCTATCATCTGACTTGAGCTTTTGGCGGGTCTTTTCACTATGCTTGTATTTCATGATTTTAGTGAGCTGTTTTCTCAATTATAAGAGAACTTACTAGAACAGGATTTAAAGATGATTGTTAAAGGGAATTAATTTGAATGTACTTTCTAGGTAACTTTTGTAATTATTTCCCTTCGACCATCCATTCTTTTCTTTGACCATACTTTTCTCTAATATTTATTTCAATCGTAAACAATAAACTTTAAAATGTAACTTACATCTACACTGTGGCTGCGGCCCACTCCACATATACCTGCCTAGAGTTGCATTCTTTACACAGTACCTTTCATAGGGCAGAGTCAGGTAATAGCCATTTCTACAGGAATATTTCACATGGCTTCCCACTGACAGGCTGCTATAGTAGACATAACCATTCAATGGTGGCGCAGGCTTCTCACAAGCAGGTCCTGTTATCACAATGTACAATCAATTACATTTCACAGTACAAGTCGGCAAGCGTTGAGGCTAAGAAATACACCGCTTAATAATTATTGATATTCCATTTACAAACAAAACAAGTATCTATCAGTTTATTGCATTCCTTGATATAATGAGTCTATCAGAGCAGCATTACTCTAAGGGAAATCACAGGGGTGAATACTAATATGTCCCAGGTCTTTTTCTCTTCCATTTAGGGCTTGGTTCACTTGGTAATAATACTATCAAGCCACCCGATGGTGGTTTAAAGGATTTAATTACAATACTTGAAGTTATTCATTTATCAATAATTATAACATATCTGATGTTCACCAGATTAGTTGATAATGAATGATAATGAATAACACTCTACAGAACAAACAACAACAAAATACACCTCTGAGTTCTTTATATAGAGTTTCATATAGAAAATGCTAGTTTGGATTTTCCTGACTGTCTCAGAAGTCGATGAAAAATGCATTTTAGAAATATTTAGAGACGAGAATATATATTTTCTTCTTCACAAATAAACTCTAATCAATAACTAGACATAAATAAAATTCCTTAAATAAATTATAAAAAAAATTCTAAATGTTCAATATTCTGACCAAATCTTACCACTTCGACATGTTATATACATGTATAAATACTAATTTGGCTTAGTAAATTACAATTTTATAAATAAAATTATAAGAAAAAATAAGGAGGAGAAAATATTAAGAATGATAAAAAATTGAATAGGATTAGTAATTGATAGACTTAAATACTTTAAACTTCTAAAAGTAGGCTATTATAGCATGGATAGTTGCGCTATAAAAGTGCTCATTATTATTATTATTAGAAAGATTGTTTTATCCCATTCAACTGTAAACATATGATGCAGGCTTACTCTGACAGATGGGTACTTTTGGTGTCCATGTGTTCATAGCAGAACAATTGATTGTAGTCAGGTCAGGGAACATCCCAGGTGAGCATTGAACAGTGGCAGCTGTTCCAACAAGGTAAACATTGTTATACAGTGGTCTTTCACTGTACATTACATTCATGCCATCTCCCAATAACAACGGAGCACAAGTTTCTGCGAGAGAGAGAAAATTCCCTTATCTTATATTTCAAACTCAATAAAAAATATCCATTTGGAAATCATGTTTGTTTTTGTAACCCCATTATATTTGTCAAAGATTAATAATTTATGTCATCTCACCGATACAAGTTTGGTTAGGTTTTAACACAAGATTAAATCTTTTATCTCCTGGGCCTTGATACGGTATGCTGTGATCAGAGCACTGGCATATGTAACTACCATCTGTGTTACTACACAGATCACTGCAGCCACCATTCTCTATATCACATTCATTGATATCTGGAACAAGAAAACTGGATGTCAAGCTGATTACTTAGCAGTGAAACATAAACTGGATGTCAAGCTGATTACTTAGCAGTAAAACATAGTGGTTTTAAACAGGGGGTGGCTAAATCCATTTCTATAACTATACGTATTTCGTCTTGCAAATATATTATTATATGTCCATAAACAAAACTTTTAATAGAGATAAAAATTCACTATGCATATAAAGAGGAACATGAAAAGTTAACAGACTGCAATTTATTGACTGTTTCCCTTTTTTGTTATTGTCCAAGCTATAATACACATAATAAAGGATGCTAAATACTTATCCCAGAGTTTCTAGGAAATTTACTTTCTGAACATTGCTGTATGTGGCATCTAATGCGCCAAATATCTTTGAGCTATTCTGGGATTTTTAAATTAAGATAATACAACCAGATATTATAAGATTTTTAAAATTATTAAATTGTTGTCGCTTCTTCAGAACAACGGCACAGCAGCTATGGATTATTTAGAAAGGGAAATTTGTAAATCAGCTAATGGTATTTCTTACCTATGCACAGTTTTGTAGAGCCTTTTAGATGTTGGTAGCCAAGCTGACAAAAACAAGCATAGTCTCCAAGTATATTCTGACAAACATGACGTCCACATGTATGAGTTTTGACAGAGCACTCATCTATATCTTTAGTAAACATGAGAAATATTTATTTCAATAGACTCGTTTTATCAATGACAGCATCAATATTATCAGCCGTTGTTTAAAAATATAAAAGGAAAACTTTAAACTTTTTTTACAAGTAGATAGCATACATTTTCTTACACATTGAATGTTTTCTATAAATTGTTAAGTCTTCTATTCTTAATAGAAAGCTAGAACTAAAAGAATAAATCTAGTGTATCAACTATTTTGTATACAATCAAAATACAATACAATCCTTTGAAAAGAATATAAAAATATTATCACAGTGTCTAACATTTATATCATGGTCTAGCTGTTTTTCTTACCTGTGCATAAGGGTACAGGTAAATCATACTGAAGACTTGCAAGGCAGGTCAGTACATTAGGTCCACTAGGTGTATAGCCGGAATCACAGGTTATCTGTACTGACTCACCTACATAGATTGGTTCATTGCTAGCATTGACTCTTCCATGAGGTAAGTTTATGATACCAGGACAATTGGGAGCTGAAAAAATAATTTAATTTACTAATATAAGCATAACAAAATATTATAAGCATAACATACTGTTATAAACAAAAAAATACTATTACAAGAAAATGAATAGCTAAAAAAATAATAATTTTAATGAAGTATATACTCAGATTGTTTTCTTTGAATATGTAGCATTTATAAAACATTTAAACTTGGCTGTAGTAGACAACAGACTATCACTATAACTAGTGTTTGATGGGAAAGTGTAGAGCAAAAGTAAGACTGGTGCCCTAAAGAAAACAAAATATCAAGTGCCTTAAATCAACCCTAAAATACCTATAGGCATTGAACCAAACACTAGTCTCTGTATGCGCCAAAAGCGCAATCCTTGCAGCTACGGGTATGGCAGAAAAGAACTGCAAGACTTTAATGCTGCACCTGTGAAAGAAGCTTTTGAGCTCAAATTAATGATGCTGTTAGCCACAAGGAAAGACTGAGACTCTGTCCTCTTTGACAATAAAGTTAGTTATAGACCTGCCATGGCTATTCATATCATCACACATCTGTAATAAGTAAAGTGCCTGTCAGTCAAAATTGATCATAGGGCCAGTGTATAGAGCTGGGAAGACTCAGGGACAACCTCGAGTGCTAGGGAGGGGGCATAGACTTCATCAGGATTCAAACCCAGGCCTTTAAGTATGACAGCTGAATGTGCTGCTGCTTGGCCACTGTGCCCCCAGACTTTACACAAATAAAGATACCCAATCCATCATCAAAGATCTACCCAATCTATCATCAAAGATCTACCTAATCTATCATCAAAGATCTACCCAATCTATCATCAAAGATCTACCCAATCTATCATCAAAGATCTACCCAATCTATCATCAAAGATCTACCCAATCTATCATCAAAGATCTACCCAATCTATCATCAAAGATCTACCCAATCTATCATCAAAGATCTACCCAATCTATCATCAAAGATCTACCCAATCTATCATCAAAGATCTACCCAATCTATCATCAAAGATCTACCCAATCTATCATCAAAGATCTACCCAATCTATCATCAAAGATCTACCCAATCTATCATCAAAGATCTATCCCTACAATTTAATACCTTGACACATTGGCAAAGGACTGCTCCACTGTCCATTGACGGCACAATGTGAAAATTTACTGCCAGACATTTGATAACCTTCCTCACAGAAATATTCCCTGACATAACCAAAAGTGATGTACTCAGCAAGAGCCAATCCATGAAGAGGTGGAGGCTCTTTAGGACAGGTTATAACTGAAAAACAAACAAAAACACATGGGAATATTTTATAAATGTTTTATAATTCTTCCACAATAAATGTAACAAATCAAACAGTTAATTCATAGATAAATATTGTGTATTATTTGAAAAAGTCAATGTTGTTGTTTTTTTTATACCAGTAAAATAAAAAAACAACACGTCTAAAAAATGATAAACCAAAAACACACCTTCACAATCTGGCACATTTTGCCAACTGCCTTTTCCACACTCAGCAACCTCACTGTCTACCATTCTGTAACCGTGGAAACACTGGTATTTGGCTAAACTGCCAATCTGAGTGCCAGTGATGTTGACTAAATAACCTTTGTCAATGAAAGGGGCTGGTCCACAATCTATTTCTGAAAGAAAATATTTGCAAATACTGAAAGAATATTTATTCTAACAGTAAAAAAAAATTGCTACAGGTTTTAAATATTAGATATTATACAGTTAGGTCAGTGGACTAAAAAATTGAACATAGTAAAGTTGGCAGGCATGAAAAAACATGAAGTTGTGGTGTCTCATTTTTATTGAGTAGTATTTATACGTTGAAATGGGAAGTAGTAATGAGGAATATTTTAAGCCACTCCACTATGAAGTAGTTTTTGTAATTTTATTTTTTAAGAGTCTGAGATAAAATGGACTTAGTTATTCTTCATATTTATTGGATTTTTCATATGTGAATTAATTGAGCATTATAAATAGAGGATATGAAATTTTAAAAAAATACGTTAAAATTAGACAAGAACAAAAAAGTTTTCTTAATTGTTTCTTTTGAATCATCAAACAATGTATTTGTTATCTGCTTAGACACTTCCTTTATTCGAACTGACCAACTTGTGGCAATAGTCTCTTGAAACCTCTATGTGCATTTTGTTTTGCATTTCATGCATTAGAAATTAAATTTAATCTAATGTCATTATATTAAAATTTGAATTGGCAGATGGAAAAACTGTTTGAGTAGTTCAGCTGGTAGAGCACAATTGAGCCAGGTTGAGGCAAGATGCCTAATGCAGCTTCCATTAAGGAAGATTAAGGATAAGTCAGAAACTAATTCAGATTTATAACCAGTATTAAATGAATCTCACTTCGACTTTAGTTTTGTATCTAACTAAGCTCATGTCTAGAAACATTCAATAAGGCTGCAGTGTTAGAATAAATAATTTGATTATTGTAAATACTTACTTTTACAAGCAGGCTCCTCTGACATCATCCACTGACCATTCAATCCACATACTGCAGTTGAAGAGCCAATGAGGTGAAAGTCTTGTGGACATGAGAACTGGACAACTGTACCAAAATGATTTTCTGTGGAACTTATACTGAGTGGAGGTAACATAGACATAACATCACAGTCTGAAATAAATGTAATGAATACATGATGATTTTCTGTGGTACTTATACTGAGTGGAGGTAACATAGACATAACATCACAGTCTGAAATAATTGTAATGAATACATGATGATTTTCTGTGGAACTTATACTGAGTGGAGGTAACATAGACATAACATCACAGTCTGAAATAAATGTAATGAATACATGATGATTTTCTGTGGTACTTATACTGAGTGGAGGTAACATAGACATAACATCACAGTCTGAAATAATTGTAATGAATACATGATGATTTTCTGTGGAACTTATACTGAGTGGAGGTAACATAGATATAACATCACAGTCTGAAATAAATGTAATGAATACATGATGATTTTCTGTGGTACTTATACGGAGTGGAGGTAACATAGACATAACATCACAGTCTGAAATAAATGTAATGAATACATGATGATTTTCTGTGGTACTTATACTGAGTGGAGGTAACATAGACATAACATCACAGTCTGAAATAATTGTAATGAATACATGATGATTTTCTGTGGAACTTATACTGAGTGGAGGTAACATAGACATAACATCACAGTCTGAAATAAATGTAATGAATACATGATGATTTTCTGTGGAACTTTTACTGAGTGGAAGAAACATAGACATAACATCACAGTCTGAAATAAATGTAATGAATACATGATGATTTTCTGTGGTACTTATACTGAGTGGAGGTAACATAGACATAACATCACAATCTGAAATAAATGTAATGAATACATGATTTTCTGTGGAACTTATACTGAGTGGAGGTAACATAGACATAACATCACAGTCTGAAATAAATGTAATGAATACATGATGATTTTCTGTGGTACTTATACTGAGTGGAGGTAACATAGACATAACATCACAGTCTGAAATAATTGTAATGAATACATGATGATTTTCTGTGGAACTTATACTGAGTGGAGGTAACATAGACATAACATCACAGTCTGAAATAAATGTAATGAATACATGATGATTTTCTGTGGAACTTTTACTGAGTGGAAGAAACATAGACATAACATCACAGTCTGAAATAAATGTAATGAATACATGATGATTTTCTGTGGTACTTATACTGAGTGGAGGTAACATAGACATAACATCACAATCTGAAATAAATGTAATGAATACATGATTTTCTGTGGAACTTATACTGAGTGGAGGTAACATAGACATAACATCACAGTCTGAAATAAATGTAATGAATACATGATGATTTTCTGTGGTACTTATACTGAGTGGAGGTAACATAGACATAACATCACAGTCTGAAATAATTGTAATGAATACATGATGATTTTCTGTGGAACTTATACTGAGTGGAGGTAACATAGACATAACATCACAGTCTGAAATAAATGTAATGAATACATGATGATTTTCTGTGGAACTTTTACTGAGTGGAAGAAACATAGACATAACATCACAGTCTGAAATAAATGTAATGAATACATGATGATTTTCTGTGGTACTTATACTGAGTGGAGGTAACATAGACATAACATCACAATCTGAAATAAATGTAATGAATACATGATTTTCTGTGGAACTTATACTGAGTGGAGGTAACATAGACATAACATCACAGTCTGAAATAAATATAATTAGCTTTATCTTATCTAATATATTAAGGACGCTCCTTCTATAAACAAGATTATTGCGTCCTACACTCACCTGTAAGGGTTAAAGAGCTATCATAAATTGTCATTTCATAAACTCAATAAGTTCAATAAGCTTTACTTATCAGTGAGCTTAACCAATGCAGGAAAATTATATAATTTTGTTTATAAAATATTTTATTGCTTTTTTTTTAAAAGGGTCCATCAAAATAAGGCTAAATAAAACACCTCATGAAACAAAAAAAATGCTGAGGGAAATATTCCTCACCTTCAGAGACAACGGCAGCCCAGCGTCCTCTGTTGACTGTTGAATCAGACACAAACTCAATAGAAAAATCATGATATATTGAGTTCACACTCTGATATTGAGGATAGGAACCTGATATTGATGCCATGATACATGAAGTGTTTTTAACCTGACAAAAAAAAATTGCATAAAAGCTATTAGGAAAATTATAATATAAAACATACAATTGAGAACATTTTCAGTTAATTAAGGTTGAAGTAGCTAATATATTTTTTCTTTTAAAATATTGCATTAAGACTTGCTTTCCAGTACAATACACTTTAAACTATGCAGCAACGATATCAAAATTAAGAAATCAACTAACATGCACATAGTCACTGAAAGCTTCTGTGAGAAAATCTGGCAAAAAAACAACTGTAAGGGCCTTGCTCTGAACAGTCTTCTGAACTGTCCAGCTGCATTGAAGATTATTTACATATTGAGAATTGGCATAACCAGGGGAAATAATAATAGATGACTCTGAGTAAATTAAAACATCACAACCTGAAAATACACAAAAATTCATACTGATAAAAATCCTATGATAAACAATGGTAAGTTAAATGTGCTTTTTTGAAAGATATTTTAACAAAGCCTATAAATACAGAAGCATTATAATAGCCAATAATTAATTGTTGTTCAAAATGTAGTTTTTAGAATGCAGTAGCTAACCGAAGGAACAGTTATTGCCCATTATAGCAAGTTTTGACAGACTTTCATATTATTTCTATCAATAAAAGTTATAAGAGTTTAGATGTTTATCCATATGGCTAGTGATGCATCATTCACCAGTTATCTTGACTATATTGTACAAGGGGATTATGTAACCAGCGCAATGCCCAATCGCCCTTATTTTTTCCAACTAATGTAAATATCCATCAGAGCTTGGTCGGCTGAAAAATGTCTTCCCTGTCTCAGAATAACAACAACAGGCATTTAACCAAGATTTAAACCAGAAACCTTGGTAATGGCAGGGTGAACAAGCTGAGGCTAGAGCACCAAGACTACTGTATAAAAATAGTTGTACTTAAATATCTAGACACTTGTTTAGTGTAGAGATACTTTGTGTAAGATAATTAACTGTTAACAATCATTGCCTTACACCAGTGTCAAAATTTTAGCAGTACAAAATAATTACTATATTTCTGGAGAGTATTGTGTTTTACCTTGTGAATATGAAAGAATGTGAACTAAGTTCCGGCTGCCCAAGTTGGCATAGATGAAGAAATATGGACTAGATGAAACTATCACAGATGGAATGTTGCCAGATGTCAACCCTAGAGGGTCAGTCAACTGAGATTCGTCAGGAGCAAGGATACAGTGGGTAGAGTTTATCTCAGTGATTACAGTGTAGCTGCTGTTGGGGCCATCATATATTCTTATTACATCTTCTCCTTTCAACTGCATATTTGGGTTTATCTGAGGGTTCAGATGATAATACATAGTAGGCTACACAAGTACATTCATAATTTTCAGGTAATTAGATAAATTGAAAATGCATCGTTACCTATAATAATATTGAAAGATTTGAATCTATTCATTTAAGAACAATGCTGCCAACCTAGCTAATCTCTTACCAATATGTTTACCACAGTGCTGCTGGATGCAGAGATTAACCACTCACAGTGTCTTTGCTTGAGAACTCTTGAGTGTGATGTTGGGAAAAGTAAGTGTTGCACTTGGCTTGTGGCTGGAATCACCCCGCCACAACCAGCACCATGTGGCTCAACTGCAACATAGAGGATTCAAAGTGTGCAAAATAAGAAGCAGTAAAAATACTACAATTTATATACAATATACCAAAATTGTGTACCAGTTGAATTGTTTTTCTGTACATTTATACATTTATAGTGTACCTGTATATGGCTAAAAAAGATTTTAACCAGATTTTATGTAGATATTTAATAAGATTTCAACAAGATTATAATATGTGGCTATTAAAAAAGATTAAAACCAGATTCGAGTTCAAATCCTGGTGAAGGCTAGGATTGGTTCTCGGGTCTGGAGGGTGTCAGTTAGTCTACCCAGCTCTGATGTGGGACCCGACTTTAGTTGGGGTAAAGTAAAGGCGGCATTATGCTGGCCACATGTTCCCTAGTATGCCATAGCCACAGAAACTGGTGAACGCTGCTTCACCAGGCCCATGGATCAATTTGGTCTGACGGGATACTTTCACTTATGTGTGACTATCAAATAAGATTTAAACCAAACTTTATTTGGTTAATTATTCAATAAGATTTAAATTAATAAGATATTTGACAAATAAGATTTAAACCAGATTTTATGTTATTATCAAATAAGTTTTAAACCAGATTATGTGTGGCTCTTAAAAATGATTTTTATTAGATTATACATGGCTATTAAATTAAAAAGGATTTATCTCCCCTTGCCCATGTATTAGAAAACAATCAGATGCCTGGTGAAAGTAAAAATATTCCCTACCAGCTTGCCATGTAATGTTGAACCCACTAGCTTCAATGGAGTGATCAGACTTGAATTTCAAATATACAAAACTGTTGGTTGAGGTCACTTTGACCTGAGTGACGTTGCCATCAAAATATTCTAAAAGTGACTGCTCAGACATTTCCAAGCCATCAAAGATTTGCAGTGAATCATATTTTTCTTCAATAGCCAATTTTTCTATCTGAAAATCATAATTAGAACTACATTGTCTCATCAAAACTATAATTCCTAATCAGATTTTTATACATTTTATACACTAAGCCAGGGGTCGGCAACTATTTTTATAATAGTGTGCCAAAGTAGAAATTATTATTAATTTAGCATCCCAACATCCTAAAAGTCATTCCGCTACAGCATTCAGTTTATTGTAGAAGAACCTCAAATTGCCTTTTTGGGGGTCTTCCACATGCCATTGATAATCGCTCTGCGTGCCGAGTTCGGCACGTGTTCCATATGTTGCCGACTACTGCACTAAGCTGTGCCTTAAACTTTTGTTTAACTAACAAGTTTACGTATATTTAAAATGAAATATAGAGTACTGAAAACAGTAGAACTGCATTGCCTCTAGATATATCTCTCTTTAAACCTCTATAACTTTGATTAGTGAAATCAAATTAATCCAAAAGTTGTATGATTCACATAGTGAATACAAACTTACCCGAAGCTCTATAACTTTAGATGGTGCAACTTCAATTTTCCAAATGCAATTGCAGAATGAAGGGTAGTGTCCTGGATAATTGGGTGATAGCAGACTGCCAGAAATACCTTTCATCATGGTCCCACAGTGTGTCGAGTCAGAAGTAGTAGAAAGAGAAGAACCTGTCAAAGTGAGTTGATAGGTATTGTTAAGCAAAGTTGTAAGTATATATAATGCTTCACACTGTGAAGTTATAAACCCAACTCTACTGAAGTAAATCTGAAGAGACTAATGTAAAATGTACTACAAATTATTGTCTGACGATCCAAAGTCAGTTAAATTGTCAGAATGCCCTAAAGATTTTAGAGGAAATGTTGACAATGACAAATGGATCTATTGGGTTGGTAAAGTAGGTTTTGTCAGTTTTAAGTGATCTGACATTCAACCAAATGCTCACAGTCACTTTCAGCAACTTTCTGCCATGTATCCAGAAAAACTATTTAAGACTAATGGCCATCCTCACATTACTTTTCTTTTTACTTGAATATTAATATAAAACTCAAAGGTTTTTTTGTTTTGTTTTTTGTAATGCTTTTGTTTTGAGGGTTTGTATATCTGTAAATTAATTGAAGAGCTTCTTACCATCATCGCAGTTGGCCTCATCGGAGCCATCCGCACAATCCAGATGTCCATCACACAGCCATGCTCTATTAACACACCTTGCCCCATCCTCACACAGAACAGCGTGTTCCTCACATGGCTGGAGCATACACAGTGAAGCATGAAGCTCCTCACAGCTGCTGGTGAGAACCCATCGCAGATCTTGGTAAACAGGATCAGGAGATCTCATGTAACAGCAGAGCTTGCTGTGTGGAGAGGCTGTGAAAACAATTCATTGTCAACAAGGCAAATAAGAGGAATACAAATTATTTCAAATCTATATATATAAAGTAACTTGTGTGTGTCATATTTGATCCTCATTGGCTAATTTAAAGACCTTTGCCGTTATTGTCTCATATCTTATTTTTGCGATCTCGCTTCTGACATGTGTCTTCCCTAGCGTAGTTGTTATTGTCTTTGACTGCCATGCAGGCAACCTGGTTCGATTCCCCACTGATACCTTTCTTTTTCTTTTCTATGTTTTTTTCCATTGATATAAAAAAAATTTTTAAGAATGTAAAGAATTTTAGGATTTTCAGCTATCTTAAAATGTTTTCAGAAAGTAAAATCTAATAACTATATTTTAGACGCACGCGGAAGACAGATGTTCGATTCTCATCCACAGGATAGTCCTTCCAGGGGCAACCCTGGTCAATTTAGCAATTTGTTAAATAAAAAGACTTGCCTATTTTTAACACAATTTATTTTAAATTTCTTTCGTAAAAGATTTTAGTAAATAATAATTATATTTTAAACGTTATTAGATCATTGTAGATTATGAAATGTTTATCTGTAGCTTATAAAGGCCTATTTAATTTTTCCCCTGGCACCGCCAGGGAATTCAGCTTGTATTACATAAATTGTACAGTTCTAGCAGTACCAGCCATAAATGTTTGAATTGTGAAATAAATAAAACTATTAGTACGGTTCTAACAACTAACCATAGTACGAGTCAAGTCCATTGACTGCCCAGAATCCATCTTGCTCAACAGCAGTTTGTCCAGTGGACCAATGAAAGGTATGATTTATATGATGAACCAAGCCTATAATGAAAGCATTCAACACTAATATTAACTTAAGATAAATTATAACAAAATATTTGAATAATATTTTTTCCTAAATCCTTATATATCTAACACTAATAATATGTTGTTTTTTTTAAATTCCTATTAAAGTAGATTTATAAATGATTTTAACATTTTTAAAACTAAATATGTTCTATTGACTCAAACCACAGATGTGCGTAGAATGGAATAATCTTATTTATAGAAGGGGTGTCTAGTATGTATAAGATAAGATAATGCATATAAAGAGTTATATACTGCAATTTCAACTTTGAACAAAAGAACAATCTACAAACCAATCCAAAGGTCATCTTGCTGTGGGTTTATTTGATGCAGAAACCTATTTATAAAATTATTCTCTGTTTGGCTGGTTATAGAGACAAGATTACCTCCCTTGCTGAAATATTAAAACACAAACTTTGAAATTCTATCTACACGGGTGCTACTGAACAAAATTTAGAAAAAATAAATAGAATGTAGTGCTTAATTTTTTAACAGCAATCATTTAAAGTGCAGTTTTCAAATACAAATAATCTTCTTTATAGAAGGTGTGTCTGTAACATGTTAGATAAATATAAAGTTTTCAATTCTGCCCATTTTTTTTTTTTACATTTATTACCTAAAATGTAACAAATCATGTAGTAAACAAAGTTCTTAGCAAAGTTGAAGTTTTCACTAAGCTAGATGTGGTATTTAATTTAAGAAAATCCAAATTAATTTGCCAAACCACTATGCACCAGTTGTTTTTTGTACCTTTCAGACATCAGTTTTTTATTTTTTTTATTAGCTTTGATCAACCTTTATTTTTTTTATAGATTTTTGGGAGTTCTAATGTTTCTAAAAGCAACAAACTGTGGAACAGAAAATAATTATTAATCACTACTTTAGAATAGGCCTACTGTTACTTTAAATGGTTTTTATGTACCTGTTACAATAAGCTTCAGATTGTGTCCAGGTAAGTTTTGCTTCTGTTAAACTGTAACAATGGTTTTTGAACAAAGTCCAACCTGTACATTCAAAAATAGTCCAAGTTTAATGAATCAAATCAAACAGTATGTGACAATTTTACCAAATTGATCTAAAAAGAATGTTTGCCTTATACCATTTTTTTTCCCCCACAATGATGATAACCAAAGAGAAATTTAAAAATTGAATGCTTGTACAACCAATGATATATGTCAGTGATGGCGAACCTTTTTGAGGCCACGTGCCCAAAGTACAATACAAGACCAACTTATTTCTTTCAACGTGCCAACACAGCAAGTAAAACCAAATACCATAACTTAGATGTTCCATTTTTGGTAAATGCTCGCGTGCCCACAGAAATGGCTCTGCGTGCCAGCTGTGGCACGCGTGCCATAGGTTCGCCATCGCTGATATATGTCCTACATTAACTTATACCAAATACAATCTTTTAATTACATTCATGAATATGTCATTTTAAAACTTGAGAATTAAAACTAAGGGTGTTGTTTTAAACAATGTGTTTATAATATAAGACTCTTATTTTCTGTATTTTTCTGCCTGTGACAAATTTGGCCAATACTTATAATAACTACTTAGCTAAAATATTTTACAAAACATTTTTTTCTAGGTCATGTTAATACAACATCAAAAACCCTAATGCTAATGAGCATTTGGCAAATGAAAACTGTTTAGAAAATTATATAGTTATTGTTAAATAATAAATATATTATACTTGTTGTATAGCCTACTTGCTTCAGTCTTTAATGTAGACTTAGTTGTCACTCATACCTATTTTAGATTAATGATAACTCATAGAGCATACAGTACCTATTTACTATTTGAGATTAGTGATCACTGTTCATTAAAACCCATTTTAGTTTATTACTTTATAATAGGCTAACTTTATAAGTTTTTTTAACTGACCTTTTGGACAATAAAACCAGTTGGATGTTTCTTGGGAAAACAAGTAATAGCTGCTTGTTGATGAAGCATCCTCTGCTAACTGTTCGTAGGACAAACAAAAGAAATATAATTTTAAATGCATAAAAAATTATGTTTAACTGAGTATAAGTAACCTATGTTTGAAAGGATGATATGTAGAATAAGTTAATGTAAATGTTTTTGATACTTACTAAATTATTTTCTGAAGTTCCCGAAGCTTGGCTAACAAATGTGAAGATAGAAGCAAAAATAATTAATTTATAGCTCAAGATGATCGTAGAAGCATGGATTTCTTGACATTGACCCCAAGACCTAAGGGCCATAACCTTCCCCTTGTGGGTCGTCCTAAAATTTGGTTTCTGAGTTGAGTAATCTTTCCTAGGTAATCAGCGCCATGCTTTGTAATAGTCCGCATACCTGTATGGTCATTTCGTTGCCCTTAGTTACTGCCCTGTTAAATTACAAAATATGAATGTTACAGTTTATCTAAACTACAGAACAATTTTTACATTTGGGCGCTAAAGTACGCGATCATGATAAAGATCAAGTTAGCCAATATAGAGCATCTCTTCAGAAGAAAAACGAAGTTAAAAAAAAAAAATTGGCCAGTTCACTGTTTCCCAGGCTTCGCATAGGCGCCTATGCAAGAACAAATGCATATTAGGCTACTCTTTCTTCCCGAGTGGAATCCAAGCTTATGGAATGGGTTGCCTGAACAAAATAGGAAAACCAGCAACTTAGGCCTACTACTCAAAATGCAAAAGTAGAATCAAACCACAGATAAACATAAGACGCATTAATTTTCTGCATTAAAGAAGCCTCTCTAACTTATAAGAAATGATGAGTAGACTTTATAACAAACTGCACTCACTGTGTGCAGGGTAAGGAACTCGGCTACAGTGTTCCCTCTAAAATGTGTGCGTGTGGGCGCGCACACAAGTCGCCAAACGTGCGCACAAAACATAAAAACAGAGAACACAAAAGCTAATATTATTGTAATGATTGAAAATAATAGATCTATACCGTTTCGTTTACTAAGCCTTTATTAAAGGCCTGCCTATATCCTTATATGTGGCGAAACACACATTTTAAGTTTCACTCCAAAGTTTGAGGAAACATTGCTGGGCTGGCACGTGAGCCTTAGTGGTGTAGCAATAGACTGTGAAGGTTGTGAACAAAGGCCCGGCGATCACAAGTTGTTATTGTGGTTTTTTTTAGGGGGGGGGGGGGTGCTCCTATAGCTAGTAGCCTATAAGTTAGGGCTAGGGGTTATTCATTTCCTTTTAGATTCATGCTATCATAGATGTGTGTGTAGATAAAATAAGACTTGTTTCATTTAACGACATAATTTATCTTGCATGCAGCACATTGTTTTTTAAATCACCAAAGAGTCCACTATCTAAGCTCTGCACAGGCGCCACGGGGGCAGAAAAATTCCTTTATACGCCTCGGGGGGGGGGGGGGGGGGTTAAGATAATAATGTTGATTTTGTATGCATGGGATCTTCTTCTCGATGGATTTTCAAGGCCGAAACATCTACCATGTTTTAGCAATACCTTTGTTTGTCACTGTTGGGCTGTTATGTAACGTGTATATAACGTCATTGTCTTATGTAACTATTCGCACTGTACAGGTAGCTATAGCAAAATAAGTATGTGTTTGTTGTTTGTAGAGGGGTGTGTCCGCTAAATAGTTGTGTAGTTGTATGGGAGGTAACCCTCGTGCCAAAAAGCTGGTATTAATTAAAACGTCCATTAATATAACCCATGTGTCAACACCACTTTGGAATGCAGACAAAAAATTGACATAGATCTAATTAAGCTATCCCCGTTGCTGTTAGAGTTTGTAACTCACTTTCATCCCAACACAGCTGATATAGACCTATGTGAGTGTATATGTGTGTGTGTACCTGTGCGTGTACCTGTATGCATGTAGGTGTGTATGTATGTATGTGTATATGTGTGTGGGCCACATGTGCATGCTTGTATGTAGGTGCTATACTATGTGTGTTTGGATGTTAGTGTATTTGGGGTGTTGGATGATAAAAAGATTGTGTGCTAAGCTAAGTTAGGGAATATGTGGACTCGTGTTGTTACCTTTACTCTCAGCATTGCTGTCTATTTTATCTATTGTTTCAAAGACCTTTATTAAAAATGTGTGGGGAAAAAATATGAAATTCCGCTTAAATCCGATATATCTTTAGATTAAATCTTACATTCATATGCGAGGGATAGAATACTACTACTAATAGTAATTTCCTTATACTATAGCCATCAAAATATTACCCACTGTCAGTCACTCCAACTCGAGGGTCACCGTTCTGACGTTAGCGGTAGGCGGGCTTGGTATAGGCGGTAATTTAAAGAAAAAACTATATAGGCCTACAGAATCTAAACGTTGCAGTGATAACGACTTTATCAAAGAGAGATTAGGATAGATTAAAAGAGTACTCCAACTATGTTTACTTTTAAAGAATCTCATTCTGTAATCGGGAGGTCTAAACAAAAGTGTGAAAAAAGAACATTAGGTTAACTAAGCTTTAATAATTAATTCTTTCCACACGGTTTAGATATAGGCCTATAGGCCAACTGTATGCCCGAACTGTAGGACTCGGCATGAATTACGTATAAAAAGAATTAAATCATTTTTATTAAACATAGGCTATTAGCTTGACTGCAATAGACAGGCCTACAACATTCAGTCAATTAAACTCCAACTATTAAACACCCAATACATGATAATGTTCTTTTTGGAAACCATAATCCTTAGTGTTGGTAAAGTTAAATTAGTCGTGCGGTTAGTTCGCAAGACTGTCAACCTAATGACTTCCGGTTCTAGCCCTGCTGCCGTCCAATCCCTGCCGCCCTGCAGGAATGTTGTGCCAAGGACGTAGGACCAATATCTTTTATCGTAAAAGACAAGTCTACTGGCCCAGTTCACGAGATAGGCCTACCTACAAAAAGCAGCAGCCTATCCTAATTCTAACAAGCCTTTAACGTGTTTTGAGTCTCCTCTAAGTTATACACTTGTCCATTCATAATTTGTAGTACTAGTAAGTAGTAATGTCGTTTTAAAATTAGTGGCTTGGATCTAAGTGTGTGGTTGGGTGAATCACGTAGTCTACTTGTGTGAAGCAGAGATGAGAAATATTTTAAGTGCGGGCATTTTCAGTACTTAGTCCTGGTTTGCTCGTCAGATCTATCCATTCAGAACATAGAGACTTCTAAAGACATTCAAACACATGAAGAAACACACAAATGTTCAAAGTATAGAGGTCGGCGGTGGTAAAGAAAGAAAACAAGAAGAAATAACAAAAAGGAACAATAAAATAGACGGAGACAAAATGAAGAATCTGCGTTCAGCTATCAAGTAGGTCTAGACAATTGGACACTGGCCAGAGAATGTGAAGTATTAGACATATTCATTAGTTTTGCATCGGCAAGTGTGTGTGAGAGAGAGCGATTGTTTATATTCATATAATTTATTCATCGTTTATCTTTATCATAGTCAATTATCTGTATTGTCTCCGTGATTATGTAGACATTTGGCATCAAATTCAATATGAAAATCGAGGTCATAAGCACACAGATTAACGTGTTTTGCTCGAAAAGGACTTCTTCCGTTGGACAATAAATAAATATATATAGATACGCCTTAAAGAGGGAATTAATAATAAAACGATTTTTACATCCGGTTGATTGAGGGCGGAGATTAGCTCTCTTGGTTCCATGGTCGAGGCCAATACATGATAACTGTGCCTCCCTGCCATTTAAGAAAAAGTAATTGGCTTTAAAGCGAGAAAAAACTTTTAGATTCAATTATTAGCCAGTTGGTCACCTTCCAAAGAATCTTTGTCCGCGAGTTAAAGGAGTTGTTTTATCAAAGACTATAATACGATGGACAGCTTGCTTTATTTTTATATCATTATATGCTCTTTTTCCGTGCGCATCCAATAACGCTGTCTTAAATGACTTCTACGCTCCTATGTTTGCCTAAATGTTTCCGCTGTATTCCACTTTCGATTTTAATTTTTCATTTGAGAAAATCATAACGATTAAATAAAACGGAAGTGTACACTACAAAAGGGATCGGGAATTCCGAAAAAGAAGTCATTCGAGTCATCAAATAGTAAAATTATTAAAGCAAACTGTCCATCTTATTATAGTCTTGGTTTCAGCAAACCTTTCTTCGAAACGAAAAATCAGGAGACATGATCTTCGGCGAACTAAGGAAAAGGGATGCAAGCATCTGCTTAGTTCACCTTAATTCCAAAATCGAGTGTCACAAACGCCGAAGACTTAGGGGCATTAAAAATTTTGTCTTAAAAAGTTTTTATGTTGCGGAATAAATTACACGGTGGCCGATTGGCGGCGCGTTAGGCTGGCGTACCGAAGGTCCTGGGTTCGAAACCTGGTGAAGGCTAGGATTTTTTCCCGGGACTCGAGGGTGTACACGAGTCTGGGTACCTGACATTAGTTGGGGTAAAGTAAAAGGGGGCTGGGCATTAATCTGGCCACACATCTCCAAGTATGCCGTGGACACGGAAACTGGTGAACGCTGCTTCACGGGCCCTATGATCAATTTGGTCCGAAGGGATACTTTACTTACTACGACATTTAACGTGAACGCTAAATGTCAAGAAATCATTTGATAAGACTTTATTATTTCAAACATGATAGGTGGCTTTACAAGTTACATCATTCTCAATATGAGAACCATTGTCCTCTATCACTAACGGGCGTTAGGCTATCCTTCAAACACTTGATAAACGTGGGTTTGGAATAAGCTTATAAAAAATGGACGAGAAAAAACTACATAGGGCTTGGTAGGTTGTTTGTTTTCCAAGCAGTTCTATATTCCCTCAGTATTCACTCCCAGCTTATCAAGTTTACATTGTGGACCTATGAACGTCATCGTAACCTGCATATAAACGTCATGTTGGAATGTCCCACCAGTCATGCTACTGACTTTAGACTGTCAACTATATAGGCCTATGTATACCTTTCAAGTTAAGCGGATCGCATGTTTGAAACAACGTCAATAGAATAAAGAGTCTATATACCTTTCCATTTATCAGAGTTAGTTATAGTTTTATATTTACATATTATTATTTGATTTTTGAAAGGCGGCAAATGTTCTTATTTGTATATTGAAAACGAAATACAAAAAAATATTGGTTTAGGGTGAAGGTAGGCCCGCTCTTTGTTTAAAAAGAAATGGGAAATGGTTCAAGACCTTGATTTTACACACATTCGAGGAAGATGTTTCAAATGCTGACTTGCAGTTTGGAACGGAAATTATTATATAGGTTGTAGGCCTACACCTGTAGGCCTAAACGATCAATTGAAAATGAAAGGGAAAGCAATCGTTTTGCCACAGACTCCGATATTTTCCCGGTATTTTTCGGTTGTATTTTTAGTGACTTATGTAAAAATAAAAGTAATGTAGGTCTATTACGTCAGGCCAAATTGATCCATGAGGCCAGTGACAGTCACGGCATACTAAGACATACCCCAATTCGGTCACCGTGCGCCATGGTGACTTCAAACGGACAACCTGAATAATGGTGTCATAAACATAGACCTACTGTTACGAACTCGTGCAATAATATGTATTTGGCTGTTGTCTAGGTGTAGGCTCAATATTCCAAGAGTTGTCTGTTTTTATATTGACTTGATTACTTCAGTAATTATAGTTTTATTTTAAGGTTAATTCCATGTAACACTTTGAATTTCAATTGAAATCAACACCAGTTGCACGATAATTGTGATTTTATTTAGTATAACACTTGAATACAAGACGAAGACACATAAGAAAAATACAAGTCCAAACTAATTCTGATAAACACTATGTACAAGTAATGTTCCTACTACGGAGATAAACTCTCAACTGTAACCTCACTCTCTAAAACTAGAAACTCAAACTCAATTCTGAGGGGACAGCATTGCTATATATAAGATATCTTTCTACATTCCCTAGGAGTACTGGGTGGTTAGGAAAACAGACGCAGATAACCATGTCGGTTAGCTTGAAAATACAAATCATAGATCTAATTACAATTACATTGATTAAATTCTATCTACGCTGTACAACGCAGACTCCATTGTGCCCTTAAACCCTAGCCATTGGACTAAAGTATCTACACACTTGAGGTGTATGTTTATCCAAGCGAAAATGTGAGGAAATCGTAAATGGGGGTAGGTTGGGACAGGTGGGGAACTACGACTAACTCAGTGGACAACAATTTGTGGACGTCCCTCCCGCAATGTTATCACACTAGTGCAAAAAGTAAATGTTTCATCAACAATGGAAAGGAGTTAATCTAATTAGGTTAGAAACACACAGAGCTCGGGTAATTTCTGTTAGTGCAACTATGTGACACCTCCCATCCTAAAGGAAAAAGGAAATTAACCATAATCCAAAATGGGAAATTTGCTTTGGTCAAACTTGTGTACAATTAAAAAACTTTACAATCATGAAATTCAAATAATGAATAGGGGACAAAATCCCAATTTCAAAAATAGTTTTAAGCATGATGAGTTTTAAAAGTCTCTTACAAAAACACTAATATTCTGTAGCCTCACTCGTAAAAGAGTAATGGGCTTTCAAGTATGGTTACATTTTCGTGCAAAAATACAAGATAGGTGGAAACTAGTTGTTCCACAATACAAGCGTATGAGTTTGCATAATACACATGTAAAGTAATTATAAGAAAGAAAAATCTCATAGTTGGTTTAAAAGTACTTGTATTACTGGAACATCAATGACATAACAATGTAGTCATGCAGAAAAAACTTTAAAGGTAAGATCAAAGTAATACATATTTTTTCTGAATTACCAATAAATGTGAACTATATGTATTTTTTTTTCAAAACGTTTAAGAAAAAGTTCAAATGTATCTTAACAAAAAAAAACAACCATTTACAATGTTTGACTAAATCAGTAATGATTCATTTTATAGAATACACATCTGAATAAACCAATTTATAGGTGTTCTGGTAAAAGTTAACAACTATAAATCAAGTTCTAGATAAAGCATCGGCAATTACATTATCTTTGCCTTTAATGTGCTTTATGATTAGATCATATGACTGCAGAAACAAGCTCCATCTGAGAAGTCTTTGGTTCTGAGTAATCCTAGTCAAAAAGGTTAGTGGGTTATGATCAGTAAAAATCTCTATGGGATATGGAGAACCATTCACATAAAAATCAAAATGCTTCAGAGCAAGTATAATACCTAGCAGTTCTTTTTCAATAGTGCTGTAATTTTTCTCATGGGGATTAAACTTCTGAGAATGATAACATATGGGGTGTTTAATCTTGTCATCATCTTCCTGAAATAGGACAGCTCCCATTCCAGTGTCACATGCATCTACTGCTATCTTAAAGGGTCTTTTAAACTTAGGTGTTACTAACACAGGAGCATGGGACAATATAAGTTTAAGTTGTTCAAAGGCTTCATTACATTCGTCAGACCATTTGAACTTAGAGTTCTTCTTCAGAAGGTCTGTGAGTGGACATGCTATGGTAGAAAAGTTTGCACAGAATTTACGATAATACCCTGCCATCCCAAGGAAACTTCTAACCTGTTTTCTTGTTTGAGGGATAGGGACATTCTGAATGGCAGTTATTTTGGCATCAACTGGTTTAATCTTTCCACCGCCAACAATATGACCTAGATATTCAATTGTGGCGTGCCCAAATTGACTTTTAGCTAAGTTTACTGTCAAGTTAGCATTGTCTAATTTGCTGAACAAATGTCTCAATTGTTTTACATGGGTTGAAAAATCATTGCTGTATATAACAATATCATCTAGATATGCATTGCATTGAAAAATTTCTTGTACAATTGAGTTGATTAATCTTTGGAAGGTCGCTGGTGCATTTTTCAAACCAAAGGGCATCACTTTGTATTTAAACAAACCGTCAGGGGTTGCAAAAGAAGAAATTTCTTGGGCCCTAGGAGATAATGGAATTTGAAAATATGCAGACAAGAGGTCAATTTCGGTTACAAATTTTGCATCACCAATCTTGTCAATGAGGTCATCTATTCTGGGTATTGGGTAAGAATCAGTTTTAGTGATCGCATTTACCTTCCGGTAATCAGTGCAAAAGCGGAGGGAGTTATCAGCTTTTGGGACTAACACACATGGTGAACTCCAGTCACTAGCACTGGGCTCTATGATGTCATGCTTAAGCATGTATTCAACTTCCTGCCTTATGTGTTGAAGTTGAATAGGGTTAGCCCTATAAGGGTGTTGTTTAAGCGGCTTGCAGTCTTCAAAAATAACCATGTCATGCTCAATGAGGTGAGTCCTTCTAGGAACATCACTAAATAGCTGTGGAAAATCTGAAATCAAATTTTTTATTGAACATTTCTCAGTCAAAAATAAATGATTAATCTTAGCATCAAAATTGTTCAAGGTAATGGAGTTTTGCAATTTGCATTCTACAAATTTATGTTCAATTTTATGGAGATCAGAAGGTATCTGAATAATAGGGGTCATGGGAACAATAGGAGGATTTTCCTGAGGTGTACCCTTTTCCCTATGGAAGTAAGGTTTCAACATATTAATGTGACATAACCTCTTTTCTCTTCTGCGGTTAGGGGTTTTTATCAGGTAATTTACATTACTGATTTTTTTCTCAACCTCATATGGTCCTGAGAATTTTGCACTCAGTGGTTGACCAGGGATAGGAAGGAAAACTAAAACCTTGTCTCCGGGGTCAAAACTCCTTATTCTCGCTTTCTTGTCATACCAGGTCTTCATTGTGCCTTGAGCCTGTGACAAATTAGATTTAACACAATTAAAAGCATCAAATAAATGGTTTTTAAATTTGTCAACATAAGATAATAGTCCCGTAGTCTCTGTTGACGTTGTCCAAGTTTCTTGGAGCAATTTCAGAGGTCCTCTGACAGTGTGGCCAAATATTAGTTCGAAAGGACTAAATCCGAGGGATTCTTGTACAGCCTCGCGAGCAGCAAAGAGTACGAGGGGTACTCCTCTGTCCCAGTCTTTCGAATGTTCGAAACAGTAAGTCTTTAACATGGACTTGAGTGTTTGATGGAACCTTTCAAGGGCTCCTTGGCTCTCTGGATGGTATGCACTAGACACATTGTGCTGGATACCTAGACGCTTGAGGACTTGACCAAACAGTTTCGACGTGAAGTTTGTCCCTTGGTCCGATTGAACAGTCCGTGGGAGGCCATACCGAGTAAAGAAACCGGTTAAGGCGTCCGCTATTTTGTCAGCTGTTATGCTACGCAGCGGAATGGCTTCAGGGAATCTGGTTGATGAACACATTATAGTGAACAGGAATTGGTGACCCGCCTTGGTTTTAGGTAGGGATCCCACACAATCGATCAGTATTTTACTGAACGGTTCAGAAAACGCTGGGATTGGTTGTAGTGGGGCAACAGGTATGGTTTGGTTCGGTTTGCCAACCATTTGACAGGTGTGACAAGACTTGCAATATAATGCGACGTCTCTGCGTAGGCCTGGCCAATAAAAGTAGGGGAGGACCCGATGATAGGTCTTGTTGACTCCCATATGACCGGCAAATGGTAGATCATGGGCGATGTGTAGGATATCGTTGCGATATCTAGCTGGTACCATAATCTGGTGGGCGTTTTCCCAGTTGCTGTCACTTGTTGCTTCTCGTGGTTTCCACTTTCTCATTAAGAGATCATCCTTAAGGTAATAGCATTCAGCTATGTTTTCTGATTCAGAAGCAGTAACTGCTTCTTCCATGAGCTTTGCGAGTTCTACGTCGTTCTGTTGCTCTTGGATCAATAGCTGTCTCGGGGACAGACTATTTTCGTTGGTCTCTAACGATGGACCTTCGAAGAGACGGGCAAAAAATGTTGCACTTAAGTCTACTTCGGGTAGTTCTCGTGAGGATTTTGCGATGGTCTCGTTGGACTCAACGTTGTTTCGGCTCATGCCCCTGGTGATAGCACATACAGGATATAGGTAAGCATCTTCTGTTGGCTTATCATTCAGGTCGGGGTCACGAGTCATGATGGGTTCAGGTTTTACTCTTCCCCCAGCTAAATCATTGCCTATTAGTAGAGATATTCCCTCGAAAGGCAAAGCAGGTTGTACCCCTACAGTAACAGGTCCAGATATCAACTCTGATTCAAGTTGTATCCGATGTAGAGGGACTTCCATTTTTCCCATTTCTACACCTCTCAGCAGAACATTCTGTCCAGTGTATGTCTTTTCAGACAACGGTATAGTTCCTTCTAGGATCACAGTTAAGGAAGCACCTGTGTCTCTAAGGATTTTGATATGTTTTCTGCTGAGCGCATCGTTTGGTAACGACACATACCCTTCTGAAATGAAAGGCATAAAGTCCTTGAGGTTTGCTTTCTCAGGATCTTTATTGTTGACCTGTTCTAAATTACTGCCAATTTTTGACGAACTTGAAGCTAGGCTGCAAACGGGAGTTGTTTGTAAACTCTGGTTAGAGTTCAGCAGACTGTTTTCAATGACAACCATCTTTTGTCTCTTAGAGATGGCCTTTCTCTCGGACAAACGGTGATTTGAAGCGTCTTGATCTGTGCTCTCTGTCGGAGTACTCTGTCGACTGGCACTTTTCTGAGAATGAGTTATGTTCTCAAAATATTCCTCGGCGCTAGCTGTCGTCTGGCAAGTAGAGTTGAGTTTTTCTAGTTCTGAGTTTTTCATATCATACGTAGCAGTGTTTATCTTGTTTATCATTGATCTGGAGACATAGCAACCAGCCAATTCTAACTTAGGTTTGTTGACCTTTCTGTTTAAGGCCCAACAATTTTGTTTGGTATGCCCTTCTTTCTTGCAGTGTTGGCAATAGGGCTTTGTATTTTGTGCTTCATTGTATCTCTTGGTGTTGCTCATACTGGTGTGAACAGTCTTACTGGGTTTCTGTCTAAAAGACTCATTCGCGTTCTGATTTACTGGATTCTTGAATTTGTCATTTTGATAAGTTTTGACTGTTGGATGTATCAAAACATAGTCATCGGCTAATCGGGCTGCTGCTTGCACCGGTTCAATGCCTCTGTCAGCTATATGGGTTCTTACATCCACTCGAACACAATTTAAAAATTCTTCTAACAAGACAATGTTTTTTAATTTCTCAAAGTCATTTGAAACGTTCCTTGACCTAAGCCAACGATCAAGTTGTTTTTCTTTCACACGTAGGAAGTCTACATGTGATTGATCGTGGTCTTTTCTAGCTTCTCGGAACAGCTTCCGGTACTTTTCTGGCACCATCTCGTATGCTCTAAGTACTTTGTCTTTGATGACATCGTAGTTATTGTCTTCTTCAGCCTTCAGGGTTAGAATGACATCCATGGCTCGACCTTTATTTAGGGCTGAACGGAGCAGTAAGGCTTTCTTTTCTGTTGGAAAACTGTAATCTTCAGATGCCTTTTCGAACAGCAAGAAAAATTCATCAACGTGTGTTTCTTTGAATTCTGGAATATGTTTCTTGAATTTGATAAGATCAACGTTAACACCTTCTCTGCTAAAACTTGCACCTTGCAGGCGTGCCATTTCAATGCGTTCCCTACTTTCAGTTTCAATTTTAGCCAGTTGTATTTGTTGTATCTGAATACGCTCCTGACTTTCAATTTTCTGCATTTCAAGTTGAAACTTCAATTGTTCATTCATTACAGGGCATTCTTGATTACGATCAGGTGTTCTTTCATGATACAGGTTCGTTCGGTTCGGTTCGGAGTCCATCACTCTAAAGTTTGGGTTCGGTGTGTTCGGATCGGGTTCGGTTCGATTTCCATTTATAGTTCTTTCATGATAACTAACTGTATCTTCTTCATTAAGTTCATTTCTAACAGTATCGGTGGTTAGTTTACCATGTGCTATCAGGCACTCTTTTATTTCATCTACTAATTTAAATCTTGTTGGTGTTGTTTCTGATATTTCAATGCTCAGTGATTGAGCAAGTCCTTTAAGTTGTGTGAGTGACATTCTGTCTAGCTCACTGATGGTAATGCTTGCAATAGATTCCATTTTTTATGTTAAAAGTTTGTTAAAGTAAATGTCCAACTTACTTGAGTCGTTGTAAAAATAACAAAGTTCTTTAAAATAAAACACCACAGATCAAAAATAGTCCAGTGTAAAACACAGTTCAAAGTTGACAATAATTATTAGCAAACACTGAATGAGCAGAGTCTTGATGCAAAGTTATTTTCAGACAAAACTGGAATATCCTGGCGACGAGATCCCCAATAAATATGTTACGAACTCGTGCAATAATATGTATTTGGCTGTTGTCTAGGTGTAGGCTCAATATTCCAAGAGTTGTCTGTTTTTATATTGACTTGATTACTTCAGTAATTATAGTTTTATTTTAAGGTTAATTCCATGTAACACTTTGAATTTCAATTGAAATCAACACCAGTTGCACGATAATTGTGATTTTATTTAGTATAACACTTGAATACAAGACGAAGACACATAAGAAAAATACAAGTCCAAACTAATTCTGATAAACACTATGTACAAGTAATGTTCCTACTACGGAGATAAACTCTCAACTGTAACCTCACTCTCTAAAACTAGAAACTCAAACTCAATTCTGAGGGGACAGCATTGCTATATATAAGATATCTTTCTACATTCCCTAGGAGTACTGGGTGGTTAGGAAAACAGACGCAGATAACCATGTCGGTTAGCTTGAAAATACAAATCATAGATCTAATTACAATTACATTGATTAAATTCTATCTACGCTGTACAACGCAGACTCCATTGTGCCCTTAAACCCTAGCCATTGGACTAAAGTATCTACACACTTGAGGTGTATGTTTATCCAAGCGAAAATGTGAGGAAATCGTAAATGGGGGTAGGTTGGGACAGGTGGGGAACTACGACTAACTCAGTAGACAACAATTTGTGGACGTCCCTCCCGCAATGTTATCACACTAGTGCAAAAAGTAAATGTTTCATCAACAATGGAAAGGAGTTAATCTAATTAGGTTAGAAACACACAGAGCTCGGGTAATTTCTGTTAGTGCAACTATGTGACACCTACCTAATAATAATATGACCTTGACATTGGCTCAGTGGAGACCCCCGTTACACGAGGAAAAATCCTCTAGTAAGCTTTTGCCACTGAAACTGGTGTACCCTACTAACCCGGCCCTATAATTATTTTGGTCCAACGGGTATAGATCTACTTTAGGTACGTTCTTTTACGCTCTCAATAAGTAGCCTATGTTCTTTCGTTGATAATTTTTAATAAAATTCCTCAACTATTTTATTTGTATGATATTATATCTTATCTTCTTATCTTATACATTACAGACGCTCCTTCTATACGTTAGTCGCGTTAAGTTAAATTTAGCTTTGTTTACAAAATAAATTAGTAAAGAGTTGCGTCTTATTTTATCTTATTGACTTATACATTACAGACGCTCATTCTATAAAGAAGATTATTGCGTCCTACGCTCATCCGTGGTCCGAGTCTAGTCTTGCATTTTTATTAATGTTTTAAATGATGTTAAGTTACTGGTTTTCCTGGTTTGTTCAGGCAACCTATTCCATGCCCGAATGCCAATCGAGAAGAAAGAGTACTTATATGCATTTGTTCTCGCATATATGTTGACAAACCTTAACATCTGACGTTAAAATGTAATCATACAAAAGAAATATGAATCAAGTCATAAAAGATCACTAAAAAAAAATGTCAAAAAGAACTTGCGCTTTTGTTTTGATTATGTCACACACTCCCACCCCCCCCCCTAAAATGTACAATTATAAACTTAAAAGGCGAGACAAAAACTCAACCTCCACAGCTAGCAGGGCACCGTAATGAAGTTTAGCGCCACACAATGGAGGGTGTGTCAGCTTTTATCAGAAGTTGATAATTGCGGGACTTTACCTCCGTTTTTTTTTACTTTGACCTTCTCACGTTAAAACAGCTTTTTGTGCGCGTGTGTGTAGGGGGGGTGAGTGGGTGTGTACATGTTACCCCTTTCCCCCCGTCCCTCCCTTTGTTATTTCAACTGAAAGAGAAACGTTACCCAGTAGCCTTGTCCTGTATTGATTTCTTGTGGGTTTGTATTTTGTTTGTCCCCGAAACCATTGAGGACAAGAAGATTGTGTGGCTAAAAGGTTAAATATATTTCGTGCACAAGATTATTTAACTTCCGCTATGTAGATATACAATTAATATTTAGATCAAAAAGACTAAAAAAAACATTTTTTTAATAATCGCACATTTGTCTGCGAGCCAGATGCAGCCATCAAAAGAGCCACATCTGGCTCGCGAGCCATGGGTTCCCGACCCCTGTGCTAGACTATAAACCAGTGGTCGGCAACCTAAAGGCACGCGTGCCACACTTGGCACGCAGAGCAACATCCAAGGGCACGCAAAAGACCCACAAAGGTGCAATTCGAGTTTCTTCTACAAGCAATTGAGTGCTAGAGTAGAATGAATTTTAAGGTGTTGGCACGCTGAATGAGTTAGAAATCTTACTTTTACACACTACCATCAAAAGGTTGCCGTCCCTGGACTATACAATAGTCACAACCCCATCCCACCTCACCCATATCTAGGCCCACCCATCTACGACATGAGAATCATTTGTAGCCTTCATCGCCTTAATCAAAATGGTTTCGGTTGTTTGAAGTTGTTTTTGTTTATCTTGTAACCGGTCATCGGCGCTTACGCATAAAAAAGAAATTATACAGGGTGGTGGCAAAAAGAGAACTGACACATTGGTATATTTAATAACTGAAAGTTAGATTAAATAATGAAAACAAAAATTATTTTAATGAATGTAGACCTATACATATTATAATGCTATTTTGTTTTCTATTGTTTCCAGTTACCCATATGGACTGGTCAGGCCAGCATCGCGCTTTCATTGTGTAAACGTTTATCAATAACGAGTCGGTAGCTGCAACGCAAAAGGTATATTTTAAATGTGTGGGCCTATGTATACATTTAGGTGCATGCAGACCTCATATTGAGAGCCTCTGTTCCAGGGTACTAGTTTTTCTTCTAAGAAATGTGTTTTAGTTTTGTTTTTTGTTTTTGTGATTTGCAGGCATAGAAACACTCAATGATTATATCTTTAAAAAAAATAAATGATGAAGTTTCCTTTGTGGTTAAAGCCAAGGGAGAATTTTGCGTCCATCGCTTATCCGTGGTTCGATTATAGTCTTGCATTTTGATTAGCGTTTTAAAATGATGTTAAGTTACTGGTTTTCATGGTTTGTTCAGACAACTCATTCCATGCCCAGATGCCACAAGGGAAGAAAGAGTACTTATATGCATTGGTTCTCGCATTAGGGATAATAAAAGTGTTTTTGTCTTTATGTTTATCAGAGCATTAAAACAGATTGTTATTGTGATGTATTTTTAAATCATTCAGGATTTATTCAAATGAAACACTTCAACTGTCCTTTTTGTCCGTCCGTGTCCTTCTTTTGATACCAATGAATCTGACAATCCTTGATTGGGAGGACAAATTGTGTAAAGTGTGGATGTGCAGAGTGGGACAGAAATAGTGCAAGGTGGAGGGGGGATAGAGCATGCTTTGGGTGGGAGGAGGGGGTGGGGGTCTTTAGCAGGCTGATTCTGAAACGGCGCACTAATCAAATTTGTTTTCCTAATTATAATCAAATGTCAGAAACGTAAATATAACATTGATTATATATTGCAACGTTTTAAATTATCATTTTTAGACGGGGGAGGGGGGTCAAAAGAGATCCTCCCTACCTCCCCCACTTCCTATTGGGCTGCGCCCACAGAATAATTCTATAACTATTCTGTGGCTACGCCTATGTCTGCAACAAAGTATAAAACAAAGTATAAAAGAAAAAACAGACGAGTTTACTGAAGTGGCCCGTCTGACAGTAATATAGTGTACTAAATATATCACACAAAAAAAGAGCATAGAATCATGAAAACTAGGTCAAGTACGTATATTACTAGTTATATAAGACTCCTCTTGATTGTGTTGTTAGACCCCCCCCCCCCCCCCCCAAAAGTCCCACATCCTCGATATTATATTTACTAAGTTGTTTTTTATAATTATTTTTATTCTGTGTCACATTTAAAGGAAACCAACAGCAGCGTAGGCAGACCCCCTGCGAAGCCTCTCCAGGTCTCACGTGGCTTGAAGCCATGTCTGGGGGTGTCATACATATAGGACGACAGCTAATGAGCCTAAAAAAAAAAAACAGTGATTGAAAAGAAAAAAGATAGGCAAATATACACTCCTCTCTGCAAATAGGATTTTTTTTCACAAAATATTTTGTAGTGCAGAAGTACGAGATAACCACCACGTTAATCATCCAGGGGTAAATCCGCAGGTAGGGTGAAGCAGAGTGGTGCTTGTGATTACGGAGACCGTTCCCTTTGTTACACAGCCCGCCGCCGGGTGGCTAGTCTCGAACAGGATCTTGCTGTTTCCCTCCCCTACTGACCTACCCTTCACATCGTTACATCCTGGACTTAACAGCTGGTAGCATCGTCCGGTTTTATTATGAGACATTTATGAGACCCTGTAATAATTATAAGACTTTAATTTAAGTCCATGTTTAACTCGTGTACTAGCACTCTGTTATAGGTTATATTATGTACAGGTATTTTTGTATATCTTAAAAGAGATTTACTTTTTGATGTGTCATGTTTACGTGAGGACTGTATTGCCAGCAGTGCCGTTGCAAGGGATTTGGGGGGCCCGGGGGGCTTGGCCTCTTGAGGGGCCCCTGCATTTTGACATTCGACATTATGACATAAGAAAAAAACAATTCCGACACTCCTTTGGGCCCCCCCCCCCCTCAAGTAGGGGCCCGGGGGGAGTTTCGAATTTGGACCCTCTCCCCCTCCCCTAGCTACGCCACTGATTGCCAGCACAAGCTATTGATGACGATCTTCCTTTTAACTTGAACTTTTAACTTTGATTACAGTGTACCCCCTCCCCCCCTTCCCCCCCCCCCCCCCCCCCCCGCATCAGAGCCGTGTGGTCGTCAGGTCAAGTGATTACAGGGACTAGTTTGTGGAGGAGTTGATCTGTGCATTTGTGGAGGAGTTGATCTGTGCATTTGTGGCTGTAAATTTTGTTGTGTGTGTTGCACGTGTAAGATAACAATTAGACATTGAAACATTTGTAGGTTAGACGCAAATTAAGCCACAGTGTAAGAAATCGGATTTGATCTTGGTCTAAGGGTTTGCATAATCAAAGATAGATTCAAATATATATTCTAAGAAATATTCAAAGATATATTCAAAGAAATATTCAAAGATATATTCAAAGATATATTCAAAGATATATTCTAAGAAATATTCAAAGATATATTCAAAGAAATATTCAAAGATATATTCAAAGATATATTCAAAGATATATTCAGAGAAATATTCACAGATATAATCAAAGATATATTCAAAGATATATTCAGACATATATTCAAAGATATATTCAAAGATATATTCAAAGAAATATTCAAAGATATATTCAAAGATATATTCAAAGATATATTCAAAGATATATTCAGAGATATATTCAAAGATATATTCAAAGATATATTCAAAGATATATTCAAAGAAATATTCAAAGATATAATCAGAGATATATACAAAGATATATTCAAAGATATATTCAGAGATATATACAAAGAGATATATACAAAGATATCTTCACAGATATAATCAAAGATTTATTCAAAGATATATTCAAAGATATTTTCAGATATATATTCAAACATATCTTCACAGATATAATCAAAGATTTATTCAAAGATATATTCAAAGATATATTCAGATATATATTCAAGCATATCTTCACAGATATAATCAAAGATTTATTCAAAGATATATTCAAAGATATATTCACATATATATTCAAATATACGGCCTACTGGGTTAGAAAGGTAGCAATAAGCTTCTTATGTAAGATTTTTTTCAAAACAGGAAAATACTGACAATAAACTGTCTTAGCCTCATACTGTATTTAAGCTTGTATGCTTAACTATCCAATGTCAACTAACCATGTCAACTAACCACTCGAAAAGAGCACTGAAGTAAGAAATGTTCCCCACATGAAAACAACCAACTTATTTGAAAAAATTTCTTAGAAAGATATCAAATAGATACAATTAAAGTAGATACACTATTTTTTAATCTACACTTAAACACTAAATAAATGTAGTTATGAGTAATAAAAGAGGCCTACAGCTAGCGAACAAATGACAAGGGATCTAACTATTGTAAAATAATGTGGCTTAGTTGTTGTTTTCGTTTAAAGTGTTGAATTGTCTCACCATGCATTGCTCGGGATCGGAATTGTAAGCATGCGTATGCCATTAGTATGTTAATTACTGACAACTCTAACTAGCGGGTCTGACAAAACATTTCATTATATAATAACATAAGTGGTAATTAATTGCTAACAAGTGTAGGCCAACGTGTGTAGAACAAACAAAAAAAAAAAAACAGTTTCCAATGTATAAATGATAAATGTCTTCATATAATGTGTGTTAGCTTTTTTTAAATTGTCCTTGAACTAGAAAGGAAGATGTAATCAGGAAAAGGAGATGGGGCTGGATAGGGCACACCATTTGAAAGCTGCCAAACAACGCCGTCACTAGGCTGGCTTGTGGATTCCACAAGGCAAGAGGAAGAGGTCGGCCAAGAAACACCTGGCGATCACGCAGCTTAGAGGCGGGCATTATTTCAAGGTTGGGTTGCAACTGGAATGAAATAGAAAAGTTGGCCCAGTATAGAATACTCTTGCATTTATGTGATGGCTCAGACCCCAATAGGGATGACGGGCAATAAGTCAGTAAATGAACTAGAAATGTACAAACGAAATGGTTCTGGACGTTTCTCTACTGTTGGGCTTATAGATCAACGGTATTAACAGACAATACATGTTGACGAAGTAGTAGCGTGGCCAGTGCCCTCACATAGGGATGGGAAGAGGGGGCATATGCCCGAGGGCGGCTTTTCCAGGTGGGGCGGCAAATTTAGTCTAAATATAGCACAAAACAAGCAGTTACAGTATGCAAGGGGGCGGCGCTGAAACTTTTGCCCTGGGGCGCCACATGAGCTTGTAGAGGCACTGAGCGTGGCCAATACAATCATTCCTTTCACATTGTGAATAACAGTATTTGAACATGTAAAGTATCTTGTAAGAATTCTTGTGCGTCAGCCTCAGGCCATACTATCTACCATACGCAGCCAGAATACAATAGATGACTACTTATGAACTTTTTCTTGCATGATAAATTGTGTGATTGTTTGTGTGCTTGTATATAAGTATATATAAGTATATTTCTGTGCTTGTATACAATATCCTAAGGACAAAACATCTGTAATCAAGTCAAATTTCCATTTGTTTGGATCAAAATAGAAATCTTGTCTTATCGTATCTTATCTATTATTTCCTCGTATTAAGTTAACACTTAGAACTTATTGGCAATCATGAATAAACCTGCGAACAATAACTCGCTTTTTGTTTCATCGTTTGATCTCCAAGGATCCTGGTTAAGTTGGTCTTTCTCCGGGTAAACCCGATGTTTCAATTCAACAATAATCTTAATCATCGATTTAAAGTTAACAAACAAATGTAGTCAAAAGGGTTAAAAAAAAACTGCTGCTTTGTTTCTCTCTTAATGCTCTCTTTTTACAAAGTCAACTATGCCCTGCTATACAATGGGCTATAATTTCAGTTAATATACACGGATACAAACATAAGGGATGAAATAAATACTGTTGCATTATAGTAACAAGGACACAATTCGATACATTAATTTGAACGAGTCAGACGCAACTAAGCGTATGTATTTCTCTCTAGTGATGTTTATTGTGACTGGTCATAGGCTAAACACGTGACCATTTGTCAGGATAAAAATAAAGCACAAGAACTCGTAGAAAGACGAATTACGACAGCTGTCCATTGTGAATAATACAGAACACTCTAGTTTATGACATTGTTACAGATAACCACCGTTTTATGACAATGTTACAGAAAGCCACCGTTTTATGACATTGTTACAGAAAGCCACCGTTTTATGATATTGTTACAAAAAACCACCATTTTATGATATTGTTACAAAAAAACAACATTTTTAGGACAACGCTTTTTCGGGACACCACCGTCACCTGACGTCGCCGCGTCAGGACTTAATCGTGACAGGCTGTCAAGACACTCAAGGCACAATAATTGACACAACGCAACTTTCAAACGATATTTCATCACAGTGGCTACTGATTCTCAAGCGTAGATTTAAATGTTTGCCATTATTATAACTATAACATAAGGAAAATATGTTCATTGTTTGAATACACTTGGAACCAAAAGGTTAAACCTGCAAACTTTATTTTAAACAATCTGATATTTTGTTGAAAATAATGGAGGTAACAAATAACGTTTTATGGTAACTGTTAACTGGGGCTATTTCGCTCAGTTTAAAACGTTTTCAAAAGGTCTTTTCTTCGTCTGCAACTCCATACAAACAGCGATATAATGTCAAACTTAGGCACTGGGTCTATATTTAAAACACACATTTACAAAAAGGCAATAAATATTTTCAAGAATAAACTCATACGTTTAAAAATTGTTAAAAAAAAAAAAATTGTTTCGTTTGATTTAAGAAAAAACCTAAGTTCCTCAATTGTAGGTACAATAAAACCTCAAAAATTGTTGATACAGAAACAAAGACAGAAGATAAGAACTGTACCTTGTCAGATTAAAATGATTAATTCATCAATAGTGTCTATTTGTAAAATTTGAAGACCGTTAAAATATAATCTTTTTTTTTAAATCTGAACTGTCACACTTTCTATTTGACAGGAAAAAACGCGAATAACAAATGAACCCTAAAGACATCTTTATTCAATTAAGTGAAAAGCTAAGAGAATATCGTATTTTTTATGTAATAAATGAAATCACTATATGTTTAGGCAAGGTTCGCTAAAGTAGCTTTATTTATTCATTATTGTCGAAGTCAATAACGTTTTTATAAAATAGGTATTATATTATATAATAGTATTTATTTATTTCAAAACTTGGAGGGTTTGTGTGTTGTAAGACTTATTAAAAGAAAATGTTAGATCAGAGAGAAATGGGGAAAAGAGACAGGTGGGGGAAATAGATTACGCAGGCGTCGAATAGATCATACATCAGATCAAGGGTCTCAAACTCGTATGAAGGCATCTGCCATTTTATCACTTAAGAGATGTGTCAAGGGCCGCACCCCCCCCCCCCCCCCCCAACAACCAGACCCTAGTAAACAAAAAAACACTTCATACATCATAACTCATTTTGCTACTTTAATATCACTAATAAAATGCCAATTTACAATTTAAACAAAAATAGTTATACCAAAATGAACTATCATTACTATTATGTTATCTTATCTGTGTTACGTATATAAATCTTAAAAAAAAAAGATTTGATGTGTATCAGTACTAGCTGTCTGAATTTTAGGAATAGTACTTTTTTTTTTGTAAGCTTACTTACTGGCGGGTTACAAAAATCCACTTGGTGGGCCACATGTGGCCCGCGGGACGCGTTTTTGAGACCCTTGCTCTACATGTATAGGTCTCCAGAAATAAGTTAATATTAAGACCAAAGTCGGGAAGAACACACATACACATGGGCTTTCGAAAAAGAAATATAAAATGTAGCCTAATTATATAATCAAATAGGCCTACCCCAGCGGTTCTCAGCCTGTGGGTCGCGACCCCCTTGGAGGGTTTAATGACAATTTCACGGGGTTCGCTAAAGACTATCGTAAAACTTTAATATCTATATATATAAAGTAGTGACGAAATTAATGTTATCTTTGGGGGTCGCCACAGCATTAGAAGCTGTATTAAAGGGTCGCGGCCTAAAAAAGATTGGGAACCACTGGCCTATACAGTATCTTACATGACGTTTTTATTTGAAGCCTATACAACAACTTCCTGCTCCTTAAAGTGAAGACAGTAGACAAAACATTATTCTGTTTGTAACAGCATTTTAAAGACAAGACTAAATTGTATTCACAATAGCTGTTTAGGCTTAACATAAAAGTTTATAATTCGATAATTTAGTGTACGGGTAACTAAATGGGCAAATAAATATTATTTTCAGGGAGAAGAAAAGAGAAAAGAAGACACGCAATGTCAAAACTAGATTTTAAACAAAAATTGATCTAGGGTCCGTCCATAAATGACGTCACGTGATTTTTTATAATTTTTAGCTCATCCACCCCTCTTCCTCCTTTTCCACTCTCCCATTTTTCTAAGTCGTCGCAAAAAGTTAGACCCCGCTCTTCTAATATGATGTCGAAAGAATCTAGCCTCCAGCTCCCCCTCCCCAAAAAAAAAAAAAAAAAAAAAAAAACCTCTCCTTTTCGCATTTAAAAAAAATTGTTAGAAATAACATTCATTACCATTCGGGTAAATTTATATAGACTTTTTTTAAATAGCGCAGCATTATAATTGTATTGTAGGGTGAAATAAAACACATTTAAATTTGGGATAGTGAAATATAATTTTGTTTTTAAGTAATTTTCATTATTTAGCTGAAGCTGATTTGTTCAAAAAATTTAATCCTAATAAAATAAGGTTGAACTGTTTAATGGTGGAGAAGAGAACGTTTTTTTTTTTTAAACAACATTAGTCAAGGAATAAAGGCATTTGTCAACATTGTCTGCAATGTTTTCATTAGTCAGATGTTTTAAGAGCTCATTTATTTGCTTTTTGAAATAGATCTAAATGTGCATTTTACTTTGTTATTTCTCTTCATGACGATAAGAATATAAAAAGCCTTGGGCCAGCGTCTTCATAGCCTATATCTTTAATATCAAAATGTTCCTAATTCGTCTCTATTAGGGACTTATTTTTTGCGTGTCTGTCTACTCGTATTTCAACAATATGTCTGTCTTCATTTGTCAATCAGATTGTCTCTTTATTTTGGAGTTTTAATTTGAATAAAATGTTGCAATTTTTGTTTTAATTAGCCTCCTATATATTTTTTTTTTCGGAAATTATGTGGTGAGATTGTCCTTGTTATCTAGGCGTCATGTGGGCTCCATTGAATTCAAACTTAATATTAAAGTAAAAAAAATATATATATTAGTATATACTTCCATCCTACCTACTTCGCCACGGACACAGTCGACTTCACCAACACTATACAAGCCTAAACGAAAAGGTAACACCATATTTTGGGGGCTTTATGCCAACCACCTTTTGGACTTATATATCTTTTGGACCTTTTGCATTTCGGGGCTTGTGCATAGTGGCCGAGTGGCAGCGCGTTCGACTGGCGAACGTTCGAATCCTGGTGAAGGCTAGGATTTTTTTTCCTGGACTCGAGTGTGTCCCTGAGTCTTCGCGACTCTGATGGGTACCTGACATTAGTTGGGGTAAAAAAAAAAGTCGACTGGGCATTGAGTTAGCCACACATCACCTAGTATGCCGTGGCCAATGAAACCGGTGAACGCTGCTTCACCGGCCCTATGATCAATTTGGTCCAACGGGTACTTTACTTACTTTGCACCGGGTGAATCTACTTGTTATGTTACTCTGGGTAGACCTTCAATTATATTTTGCTTCGAATATTTATAAAAGTAAATTAGGAGCCTCACTAAAAGACCCACACAATTCACTCATTTCCCTCAGTACCTGAAAAGACTAAGTAAAGACTTGAATCAAGCATTTATAAATGAGCCCAAGTCAAAAGTTGCTCTTTCAAGGGAAAAAAATTAATATTCACAGAGAGGTGTAAAAATGCACTTAAGTATTGTCAGAACCTTCCTACACATGATTTGAATAGTGGGAAGATAAGTTATACACTGGAAAAGACACAGTGACGAAAAACGCGAAACAAAAGAAATGGCTGCTATAGACATCTTGGTGTCACTTAGGACAAATGAAAACAAAAAATTGACTTCAGAAAAAAACATACAAATTCTTGATGGATTTCTTCAAGAATTTAACACACATATCTCCATAGCCTATATTTATGATATTCAAGAGTATTACAAGCATAGGAGTTGCAAAAGAAGGAGTTTAGGAGCATAAACTCCACTCACTTGAAATGACAACAGCTGTCCTAAGCAACACTATTTCTTCTAAGCCCTTGTAAAAAAATTATCCCAGCATCAATTTTAGTAAACTTTGTGGCAAATAGTTATTTAAGGGTTTCTTGTATTCACCAAATGAGTTTGAGATACATATAAAGCTCCTAAGACTATGTTATAGAAATAAAGTCTAGAAAAATTGCATGTAATTAGTCACTTAGAGTCACCGGCAAAAAAACGTAGCATTCTCATCAAAAATGCGTTTTGAGTCATATTTTAACCAACCTGGGTCAAAATGCTATCTCATGCTATCTCGTTGTCCATGTTTGGTGTGAACTAATTCCAAGTTTTAACTATTTCATTGCATTTTGACCCTTTAATAGCGATTTTAAAAATATCAGTTTTGAGGTGCGACCTTTTGACTTGGGCTCAAATAGGGCCTTCTATACAATGTGCACCAACACACACATAATGAAGTAGACCTACACACACACGTATACACCTATACAGATACACAGACACAACCTACACACTATCGTGGGATAACACAGGTCAAGTATCTTACACTCAGGTCTGATAATAGTGATAACGTTAAACACTATATAATAACTCACAAACTTGTTTCAAACAGGAGTTTTTAAAAAATCTAAATCATGGTTCATAATGAATTAAATACAGTAGCTTACCACGGCCCTCACAAACCTATGTAGCGCCCCAGGGCAAAAGTTTCCGCGACGCCCCATTGTATACTCTAACTGCTTAGTTAAGTGCCTGCGCTTAGTTAATTATTATGATTAAAGACATTTGAAAATGCAATTTTGTATTAAAAATATTCTAGATGAGCCAATCTTTTGTGAAACATTTGTGAGCCTATTAAAAGTGAAACATGTGTATAAAACAGTTTGAGTGGAAATAAATAAGAAGTTAACTTCTACCATCTTTATTCATTTTTTCTTTTGTTCCCAATTTGTGTTTCAAATTTTGTTTCCCCGTCAACTCTCCTAAAATTTCTGCCATGAACTTAGTTATATTTTCCGCCCCCCCCCCCCTAGAAGTGTCGCCCCCGGGCATACGCCCTCTCTGCCCTCCCCTATGTGCACTGTAGCTAGTAAAATGTGTTTTAGATACATGTGTCTCATTTGAACAAATTGAACCAGGAGTAAGGTAATCTTTTCTTGACTATTTATCTTGGTCACCAAAATAATCATTTACACAACAAAGTAAGGAGACCAGCGATATACTATATATATATATATATATATATATAGGCCTAATCATAATATTGGCTTAATTATATCTCATCTGAAACGAAATTTTGTCATGGCCGTTTTAGAACATTGCAAGCGTGGGACAGAATTGACCTAATGTACACATTATTGTGGACCAATTCACAAATGAAGCTAGTAGACAACCTACAAGAATTGAAAGGGGGGGGGGGGGAAGAGAAAGTTACCTCGGTAAACAATGTGGATTTTGTGTTCATCACAAGGCCAATTGGCGCCGTTACTTTCCCTAGCCGACTTTAATTTAATACAACATCTAGCCTATACTCCAGCGGTAGGCAACCTTTTGATCACAGTGTGCCAAAGTAGGATTTCTAGTTCATTCAGCGCGCCAACAGTCTGAAATGCACCTTGACCCTATCTTGTATAGGAGCTACTTGAATTGCATTTTTGGGGTCGTCCGTGTGCCATTGAAAAACGCTCTGCGTGCCAAGTCTGGCACGCTTTTCGTAGGTTGCTGATACCTGCTATACTATATAGCAGTGGTTCCCAAACTTTTTTAGGCCGCGACCCCTTAATACACCTTCTAATGCTGTGGCGACCCCCAGAAATAAAATTAATTTCTTTCGCTACTTTATATACCGTTATATATAAGTTTTCCGATGGTCTTTGGCGACCCCCGTGAAATGGTCGTTCGACCCCCACGTGGGTCGCGACTCACAGTTTGGAAACCGCTGCGCTATAGTCGGTTGCAAGGGTCTCAAACTCGGATGAAGGCATGTGCAATCTTATCGTGTGTTCAGGTAACGCAGCTGACCCCATAACCCCCATCAACCCGACCCTAGTAAACAAAAACACTTCATACATCTTAACTCATTTTACTACTTATCACTAATAATATGCCAATCTACAATTTAATCAATTTTGAATTTAGACACAAAGAATTGTATCAAAGTTAATTATCATTATTATTATTAAGTATGTTAGTTAGGCCTAGGCCTACTTATTTAAAATTAACAATAACATTTGATGTGTATCAGTAGGCCGACTAGCTGTCTAAATTTCACGGCCTATTCTAGGCCTACTTTTTTTGTACGCTTATTCTACTGGCGGACCACAAACATCCACTTAGGGCCGCGTGTTTGAGACCCCTGGTCTATAGGCCCACTATAGGACTATACTATAGACTATAGGCAGTATAGGCTACCCAAACAAAGTGGAACTACATTCTAAAGTTATGCCAGTATTAGGCTTATAATTTTTTTATGATTAGGTATATGACGGCATATTATGGCCTATAACGACAAAACATATTTGTAAACAATTTTGAGAAGGACATAAAGGAAAAAATATGTAGACTATTATTAATAATAGTTATAATTAACTACTACACTAACAATTAGATCGAATGCCTAAAAGATAACGTAGTTACTAACTTACTAACGCCTACCTTTAGAAAGTAGCAATAGTATCCTTTAGGACTATATGTCTACATATAATAAGTTCCTAAAGATCTAGAAAAAACTCGTTTTTATATCCACAAAGAAAAAAAAAAACACAAATACACTCACAAAACTGGCAAAAATTGTACGTAAAAGCTTCACAATAGGTTACGTGCGCCAATTTTTGCACTTAAAACTAAAACTTTAAGGCTTTGTAAAAATCCATTTTGATAGTATTAATTTCACTTGACTTGGTTAAAATGAGTTTAAACCACTTTAGTTTGTGAATGTAAAATATAGACTACACGTTTATAAAACGCGGTTGATTATGAATAAAGTAAACAGTTGTCGTCTGCTACAAATCCAAACTTGTAACACCCGCACAGTTTTACCGCTTGCGCTGCAACGCGCGACAAAAAAAAAACATACGGAAACGTATGAACTATGAACTACTTGGATGCTCTCCCCTCCTTTTTTTTTTTAACACACTGTTTTGTCACAGTTTTGTGCTGTAAGGAAACGCGAACAATAGAAACCTTTGCGCATCTCTCGTCGGTCAACTAAAAGTGTTGTTATAAAGGGGGAGGTGGGAAAGGCGGGCGTCGGATATAGCCTAATAAGCGGAAGTTGTCATTTCACCACTTACGTGTCAGGAGCGAAGTGGTCATGTGGGTTGAACAGTGAAACCTTTTCATTTAAAAAAAAAGGAGGAGTTAAGCGGAGACGATGATAAATCATTACTAAGTCCATCGTGATTATGGAATCGTGAATAACCAAAATGCATAACATGCAACTCTACTTCATTTGTATTTAGGAAAATGTATTGTTATTCCATGACATAACAACAACCTAGTTTACACTTTCTACCACACTACTCTAGATATCTACATAATGCAAGCCCCTAGTTACTAGTAGAACATTAAAATAACAATTAATAGGTTTAATAATAAAGTATTTTCTTACGGCTGTCATGTAGGCAAGATCTAATTAAAACTCTTAAAACATGCCTTCCTTTTTTTTCCTGTTGGTTTTGCTATGTGTTGTGGGTTGGTAGCCTACCTACATAGGCCTATGACTTTTGGACCAGTGATCTCTAAAGGATACGTCCATTAACTGGGCCCCTACGTCAATAATTTTTAGGCAATTGTTACCGCACCCCTTTCCTAATGTCAAACTTTTAGAGCCCCCCCCCCTCCCATATAATTATGTCAAATTCTTTGTACAATATTAGCCTACTCCCTTTCTGTTCCCAATCCGATATTTTTTACCTAAATTTCTTTATCTTTTTGCTTACTATTATTATTTTCATATAAATATTTAATTAATCTAATTTTACGTTTCCATGTTAGTTTAATAGTTTAGGGAGAAATTGCGCACCAGCTGAGAATTAGCTTTCTATTTCTACCGTCAGTTCAATATTCCCTCTTGCATTTTATACTCAGTTGCCCTCCCTGTCCCTTTACCTCTCCCACCTTGCACTGCCACCCCCACCTTGCAATTGTGGCTAAGTCATTTATAATTTAATTTTGTTACCTCATAAACAAAAAATTATTCAGAAAATTAGAATTTGAAACTTTGAAATTATGAAATAGATCTATTTTAATCGACCTAATTTTAACGTTTCCCCCGTTATAAAGTTGTAACCAAAAATTGTATTACTCTACATATTAGAATAAGCCTGTTGCCCCCCAGTCCTGCACTATCCCGCCGCCCCTCCAACATACACACATAATTTACACAATCCTACACTTGCACTATGAGCCTCCCCACATCTCAACGGTAGGCCTGCCTTTTTTAAATATTTATTTTGTTCAGATCAGAATAGAGAGGGTAGGTCTAGACCAGGGGTCGGGAACCCATGGCTCGCGATCCAGATGTGGCTCTTTTGATGGCTGCATCTGGCGGCTCGCAGACAACTGTTCGATTAATAGAAAAAAAATTTGTAGGCATTTTGATCTACATATTAATTGTATATCAATATTTCATTCTACAAAGGAGCTAAGGTCTACTGCAGCTCAGCATCAGAAGAATTCAGAAACACAATTATTGTTCTTTTAGTGTTGAAATTACACAAAATGCACACATTTACTTGAATTTTTAGTTTTAAACATAATGTATGGCTCTCACAGAATTAGGCCTACTTTTCAAAATATGTGGTGTCCATGGCTCTCTCAGACAAAAAGGTTCCCGACCCCTGGTCTAGACTATAGGCCAGTGTGTACCATTCGAAAGCACAACAAATTTCCTTTTTTTTTTAAATTTAATTAAAAAAGTTACATTATTGACGTCAATTTACCTTGACCCACAATGTCGACAATTGTCAAACATTTTCACCCCCCCCCCCTTTTTTCTACCTATTTTGTTGACATAATAAATGGACGTCCCAAATGCCTACAAGTTGTTGATATTCCTGACTAGTCCAGGTAATTTATATTATGCCTTTGTTCTTACATATGAGTTAAGACTTATTTTTATCCATATGTTATAATGTCTATCTGAGCACTATAACATATTGTCTAAATTAGACTTCAATGCTTTATTGATTATTATCACTTTTCTCTTTGTCCATTATTCAGCAAGTAGTTTATAGGTCTAGTCATTTAGCTATATTAGGCTAAATATCATTAGTAGTCTACCTTGAATATAATCTTTAAGATTGAGTGATTCATTTAAGCATAATAAATATTCACTAATGTAAATAAAGCTGACTTCTATTTGGGTTCATCTTTAAGTCATAAAAACATTTTTTTTAGAGTTGAAAATCCAATATTAGTTACACAACAGATTCAGCTTTCCTTGTGTAACAGCTGTTAGACCAATTTAAGGATAAACCAGTGAAATATGTTGTAGGAAATTTACTTTAGCTGAGCGATTCCCATTCTTCATTCCTTCCAGGACATTCATTCATTCCTTCCAGGACATTCATTCATTCCGTTTCAACACATCACGAAAGACGAAGAGCACTGATTTAAACTCGTCACTATAAACATTGATGGGCGTGTCCGGATAGTCAAGACGACCTGTAGGCTATAGCGTATATTCGATAGTTTGTCACGTCTGTCTTAAGTCAGGATAAAGCTAGTCTATATGTTATTTCCCTGGGCAAATAGACAATATAGTAAAATGCCGACGGCGGTGGGATAATGGGGTCGGCACGCGGGTTAAGGATTTCAACACACACACATACACACAAACATACACAAGCTATCTAAGTTATCCCGATCATTTTTATTACTTTCACCTGGGGTCATTATCATGACTTGTCTTGTTTCACCCACCCAGGACTTGTCTTCAGCTTCAATTTATCTATTTATTTGAGATTGGAAATGTCTAAATTGTGACACTATTTGTGACTTTCTGTCTGCCCACACTCTTCCCCCTCCCCCTTCACCACTTCTCCCTCCCCCCAGTCTTTCCCTCTCTACCCCCCCCCCCCCCCCCCCGTTCTGATATTTGCGGATATTTAAATATTTATTACAGGATATAGAGGGAGATTTGGCCTCAATTTTTCCTGAACATGGAATATCTTTTCCCAAGAATGCTAACATCCGTAATTCAGGTCATAAATTTCATGGCATACTTCCCCATATTAAAAAAAATGTGTAATGCCCTATTGCATTGGCGACTGTGCACGCATGGTGGGGGACAAGGGACTAGGGACAGTAGACATGGGCAGGGACAGAGGACTAGGCAGTAGGCAGGGTCAAGGGACATGGGCCTTCAACACATGATGTCATTTTGACATGTGTTGTTCTCTCCCTTTAGTGTCACGTGTTATGTTACATTGACACTTTGTATATCGTTATACCCTCCATCTAATAGGCCTACCCCCCTTTTTTCTTTGCTATACACAGTAGTGAGTTGTGGTCGATTGTTATCATATCACACACATAAATAGCCTACATACACACATAGTCAGCATATCAGAGCGATAACATAAAACAGGTTTTCCTTTTTCTACGCATATCCTTGTTTTCATTTAGTAGCAGAAAGGGAAAAAAAAGGAAAAAAAGACACATTATCTCCCCTTTTATAAAATGATTAGTAATTACCTCCCTTTCCCCTTGTAACATTTCAAACACGTTTTTTTTTTTTGTTTGTTACTGCACTTGAACGTCCAAAAGTACAACTGTACAAAAAGTACCGCGGGAAATTCAGGTTACTGTGTGGGTGGGTGGGTAGTGGTGGCGAGGGGGGGGGGGCGAGGAGGTAGTCTAAGACCAAGCTGTTTTAATGGGGGCTTAAAAAAAGAATGCGTGCAGCATTTTAAAATTTTACCAAAGGCCCCAATATTCCGCCTGGGGCTACGGCAAGCTTAACTCGCCCCTAGTTCTAAACTCCCCCCCCCTCCCTGTATAATGCAGGGGTTTACATGTTGGTATGCGTTCCTAGAAAGCATTTTGTTTTTATGGTTTTTTTCCGGGCAAGAATTGTTGTTATTTTAAATTTAATGCTGAATGTGTATTGTAAGACTTATATAAATAAATAATTGACAAGTCTTCAGGAGGCCTGACCCTTTCAAATGGAAACGACCATGAACTTCCGGTGCTATTTTTTTTACATGTTTAATTATTTTAGGCATTTCCGTAAACAAAAAAACAACAACATGCTTTTGCTGGTGTTTGACAGTTGATTTCAACCTCGACGGCCAGTTCTAGTCTTTTAGAAATATACAAAGTCTACAAGATAGTTATGAGTAATCCGTTTTATAACATCAAAATTGAGGAGGTGATAATAAATACTCAAAGCGTTAGTCGCGTTAAGTTAAATTTAGCTTTGTTTACAAAATAAATTAGTAAAGAGTTGCGTCTTATTTTATCTTATTGACTTATACATTACAGACGCTCATTCTATAAAGAAGATTATTGCGTCCTACACTCATCCGTGGTCCGAGTCTAGTCTTGCATTTTTATTAATGTTTTAAATGATTTTGCTTCCTTGGTTATTAAAAAAAATCATAATGTGTAGTTTCATAAACACATAAACGAAAAGTATTTTGCATCAAGCAATAAGTTTGAGATTATAAAAAGGTGATTCTTCACGTCTGACATTCACAATCCATCGTCTTCTTTTGGCAACATCTTTTGGAAATGAAATAAAATTAAATCCTCTACATCATTTCGTACAACCAGTAACGCAGCAAACAGACATGTTTTGAATAAAATGAACGAATAGGACCGGAAAGGTTTTACACTTCGACCTTTTATGCATGCATAATCGTTAAGACTCGTCAATATTATTTAGCCTTACAATTTCCAAAAGTTTATAGTGTATACCTTTTCATTCTCACAATTTTTAAAAGATGTTTAGGCGAAAGGTTTGTGTGTGATTACACAAAAAAAATATTTGGTTTTCAAAGTTATCAAATCTGATTTCAGGGTTTTAGATCAGATTTAAGGTGTGTCCAACAAGCTTTTAGTAATAGTCCAAAGATCGATAACTCGCGACAGCTGTAAACCGAACAAAAGTTACTGGAGCATTTTATTTAGTCTGTATTCGTCAAGAATTTTGTTAGAATAGAATTGGATCGACCTTAGACGTAATTTTATTGTAAGGCTAGAGAAGTCATAAAAAAAAGGTGAAAAGCATAAACTAGTTTTACATTAAACTGTTGCTAGTAGAGAGTTTGTAGTAAAAATTATTTTATGTGGTATTTACGTAGATTTTATCTCCCTTGTTCTATACCCTTTTAGGTAAGACACTTTGATTAAACTGTTAAACTTTTATCGACGATCACATTAGCGTTAGATAGGTATTGAACCACGAGTTTGAGTTGTTCACGTAAAATTTTCACTGCCAACTTCACACAAAGACTCGATCATAATATGTGCAATCTACAATGATCTCTGTTGTAGCCACATAAAAACAAAAAGGGGAGGGGGGAGCTAGGCATTTGCCTCTTTAAACTCACCCGGTAAGTCACGTGTGTCAGCTGTTCGGCTGGCGTACCGAAGGTCCCGGGTTCGAATCCTGGTGCAGGCTAGGATTTTTTCCCCGGGTCTGGAGGGTGTCTCTGAGTCTACCCAGCTCTGATGGGTACCTGACCTTAGTTGGGGCAAAGTAAAGGCTGCTGTGCATTATAACAGTGCATATCGCTGGTCACACAATCACCTAGTATGCCGTGGCCACGGAAATTGGTGAACGCTGCTTCACCGGCCCTATGGATCAATTTAGTCCGACGGGATTCTTTACTTTTACAAGGATTTACAAAACGTAAATTTATTTATAGCTCATAGCCCTAAAGATAGTTTTTACAGAGTCAACCGATTTTAAAAAAAGAAATTTTGCACTAGAAAATATCGGGATAGGATATCGCTTATCTTAGTTTCCATGTCGTATTTAAAGCAAAATATGTCCATACTTTATTTTAAATTTGCAAGTTAATGACACCTGATGAAGCTTGGATGTCTATTTTTTTTTAATAAAACAAACGTAGATATCATATGCAACATGAAATTGTTGCACCTGAACTTATTGCTTATATAAGCGGTGGATTAAAGATGGCAGGTTGTAGGTAGCATTAGTGTTGAAATACTTGCATAGTCGTAAGCTGTAGACCTACTTATAAATTGTCAACTGAGTGGCGCATTTCTATGGCCATATTGCCACCAGATGCGAAAACATTTAGTGGAGCTTCAAAATCTTCGTCAAACAGTTGATGTCTCGTTGGACAATGAGATTGGATATCTTGGATCTGAACTTGACGAATCCAAAGACTCACCGTCGCATTAAGAGACAATTAGAAATTAAAATGCACAAAGGCACTTCAGACTCTTGTCATTTTTACACCTCGTTATTTAAACACCCAGAGAAAACCTTTCATATTTATTTCAAACAGTATAGAGTGGTAGACCGATATTGTGTGTGTTAAGGCAATCCATTTATGCTATAGTATATGTAGTCTTCCCATAATAATAGATTTGTTTTATGGTTTTTGCGTAATCTCGGTTCACAGAATACTCTATTGAGCTTAGTCTACCGTGTTTTGATATAAGGTTTAAAGTTTTAGGCCTACATAATATGTTACTCTTGTAATTTGTTTTATGTTCTCACTATAAATAGATGTAAGAAAATAAGAAACAGAGAGTTATAAGTCAAGTAAGCCTTTTCGTATTTAGAATACCAGTAGGTAGGCCTATGTACTCTGCAATAACAAATTACACTACAGCACTACATTTTATAAGTAATAGGCTATGTCGCCTAATCATTCGTGTTAATGAATTCATTCAATAACTTGCCTATACTATGATCTATGTTTATAGTGGTTTGGTCAACTAAAGTTCAATAATTACCGCCTGTTTATGAACAATGTCCTCCGTGTTTGTCACCAAGGAAATTATACTATAGTTTAAATAATATAATTCAACTTTCCCAATCGCACCCCCCCCCCCCCCCACACACACACATTTTGTCCGCTTCTAACGTGGTGAAATTTTTTTTAAATAATTATTATGTTTTTAAAACTGCGAGCTCTCAAGTGGAAGATTCGGTACAACTGTCTCGCGGGTCGTCTGCTACAGAATTGTTGCGGGCTAACAAGAGCCTCCAAAGAATAATAAAGAAAGAAAGAGTGGCTAAGAGACTAAGAACAAATTGTATGGAACAAAAGTAGTCGAGTTAACAGTTAACAGCCGGTTGAAGTTCATGAAAAGGAGAATGGGTCACGTGTCCTTAAATCCATTTGATCCTGACAATCTAGCCTGTAAGAAAGAGAAATGGAGACAGAATGAGACACACCCATACCCTCTGTTATTGTGCGCGGAGGACAAGCGGTCTGGGGAGTCGTATGTCTCCCCTTACGCCCCTCCCTCCTCTATACATGGCTTCTTGATCGACGAAGGAAAACTTCATTGGCTTTCAATAAATGCAATACTGGTATTATAGGGGGTCACTACCGGTATTTGAACGGATTACCTCTGGTAGCAGTTGAATGGCCAGGATTGCGAAAAAGAAAGAAAGGGAAAAGGGAAGGGAGGTAATTTAAGCAAACTTAGGTGGAAGTGGAAGGGAGATAATAAGGTTTATTGGGTGGGGGGGGGGGGGAGAGAGAGAAGTAGTGAACGGTTGGGAGCAATAAAGGTTAATTATTAACTTATGCACAACATCACCCTAAACTATTGAAAATAAATCTAATCATCAATAGTTGAATCGTAAATTATATTAGATTGATTGAATCAAGATTTTAAATTCTCATTCTCTATTTTAATAAAAAATTCATTTGTGGCAAGATGTCTTTTTGTTTAAAGATGTATTTTTGTGCCTTAGAAATATAATTTACGCTATTCAGGCCTACACTTTACCTTTAGGCTCTTATAGAAAGTGCCGGCTGAGGATAAGGCCTACTGGCAGTTGCCACAGGCAGTTGCTATCAAATTTAGATCTATAGGCCTATAATGTAATAATAATTAAAGTAAACTGAAACAAATTTGTTTCCAAATAATTTTAATTTTAAATTAAAGAAAGAGGGAAAGAGAGAGAGAAAGATGATAGTAAAACATTATGTTAACGATTGCTACTTTGCTCATCTCTGTGCCAACCATAGGAATGTCCCTGTATAGTTAGCATTGTATATTGTATTATTGTATAGATTATAGTTTTGTTTGTGTTATTTCTAAAGCCACGCCCACAGTAAACCTGATACTGTTACAGGCGATAATAAAAGCTATTTACTGTTGTTGTTTTTATACAACTTTACTTAACCATTAGTTCCGGTTTCACAGTAGATGTTTTTAGAGTTATGAATTGTACCCGTATGTACCTGTTTGTGTATGAGAGTTCGTACAACGTAAACTGACATATCTAAGCTCAAAATGACTTCTAAAAGCTTAAAAAGGACACCATTAAACCCCAAATCCGTAACAGATTTATACAAACAAAAAGTAGACTAGGAAGTTATATGTCAAGGATAGATCGTATTGATGTTAGCCAAGTTTCAAGAATGCGCTTTGTGCTGGTATTTGTTCTGTTATTAACATCGTTTTTCTTGAAACCAAAGATAAAAAAAGCAATTATATGTGTAAAAAGAATCTTTCCATACATATACAAGTGATACAAATAATATGGAAATCAATTCCGGGTAAGACGCTCCTTCTATAAAGAAGATTATTGCGTCCTACGCTCATCCGTGGTGCGAGTCTAGTCTTGCATTTTTATTAATGTTTTAAATGATGTTAAGTTACTGGTTTCCCTGGTTTGTTCAGGCAATCCATTCCATGCCCGGATGCCACTCGGGAAGAAAGAGTAACTAGGCTAAATGTAGCCTATCTGTTCTCCCATAACGGGTAAGGAAAATGATTTTGTCCTTATTTTTATCTGACCGTTGTAACAGATTGTTTTTGCCATAGACTATAATATACATGGACCGCTTGCTTTAGTATTTCTGCAACTTGAAACACTGATGTTCGGAATTCCCGATTCTAAATAACGTAATTGCTATACAGGAAATAAAGTTATTGATATACAAGTTCCGTTTTATTGAATCGCTATGCTTTTCTCAATGAAAAATTAAAATCGAAAGTTGTACAGTGCGGAAACATTTATAGATCAGTGTTGTGTGCGCACGGAAAAGAACACAAGCTCTAAAAATAGAGCAGGCGGTCCATCTTATTATAGTCAATGATAATAGGATTAATAGGCCCTACAAGTATTCATTTAAAGTCGGAAAAAATGCGATTTAATAAAACGAACTTGTATAACAATTATTTCATTTAGAATCGGGAACCGCAAAAAAAAAAAGAAGATAATAGCATAAAAAACTAAAGCAAGCGGTCCATGTATATTATAGTCTATGGTTTTTGCGTTGTATTTATAAATTAGAATTTAATGCCTTATGTATTATTACTACTTTTCTTCTGAAAGATGTCTAATTTTATTTATTGTTAGACTATGCTCCTTTGTCGTAGACAGAAATTTAAAGAGCCGATAATTCCACGGACAACTAAGAGTGTTGAGAAGTGTGCACGTTTACAAACAGTTGAATTAACTCGTATTTAAGATGAAATAATACAAATAAAACATACGGAAAAATGCATAATATCCGATTCTAATATTAAGACCACTGATCTCTTCTTTTTATAGATCAGTGATTACGACGTTATCAAATTTCATTCAAGGATCTTGTCATGTTGTACTGATGCGATTTGGTGTAACTCTTCATGTACAAAGAATGGTAAGAAAACAGCGTCATTTTCTTTCCGTCTATCTCATAGGTTCTCAACGGGGGCGATATCGTCCCCCGGGGGGCGGTGAGAAGATTTAGGGGGGCGCTGATATTCCAGGGGGCGATTGGGGGGGGGGCGGTGAAGGGCAAGTGGGCGGTACAAACGTACCTGATATATTTTATCACCTCAGCTATTTGAATCGATTAGTTTTTGGAGGGTGAAATGTAATGTAAACGCAAGTGCTGCTAAATATCTGATATCCCCCAAAAGTATGTCTACATATTTTTATATTTAATAAGTAATAGGAATCGCAGTGACTTTTCGATGAAGTAGGTCAGCGTAGGGGTATGTATTTGGCAAATATAGTGTGCGGCCGGCTGGTCCTGTGGTTGGTTCACCGAACTATCAACCCTGCTGAGTGCTGACCGATCACTGTCGCCCTAACATCTGCTAATATTAATGATATTTTGATCTCAGTTTAACCGAGATGTCCTTAATGTGTTTGAAACTTATTCTAGGAAAACCGTAATATTGTTGAGCGGTATTGATAAGTTGTAATCATACAAACTAGGTAGTTATTGTAATGTTTGAAAATATACATATAAATTCTTTAGTCATATAATAATTATAGAATTTTCAAATACTTTTTACAGTTTGATCAGTTCAAAGTTACAAATTATAAGCCATTTAATTTTTATAAAAGAAAAAAAAACAGAAATATTAGCTCAAATAAAACGGGCTAATTATCTCCCTTTAACAAAAAATGTTTCGACATTTGATTCAATAGTGATGCCGAACAAGTTATATTTTGTAATATAACAAATATTACTGATTATTAGACCTAAGGCTTTTGCAACCAAAATTGAAACGAAAATAGACAAATTGCTAGCAACACACAAGGCAAACGATTTGCATTAATATTGATTTATTTAAACCTTTTGTTAAGGCAATTTTTTTATCTATTAATTCTTACAATGTGTTTCCTTTTCAGTTTTTTTTAAAGATAATTAATCAGAGAAAAAGTCTAGTCCGGTTAAAAAAAATTGCGGAAACTATAGTCCAGATGGGTGGAAAGGGGGGGGGGGGGGTGGGCGCTAAAAGAAAGTTGGGGAGGGGCGGTGAGCGAAAAAAAATGTTAACGGGGGCGGTGAGCCGAAAAAGGTTGAGAACCTATGGTCTATCTCATTCATCTCTTCGCTGCACGCTCCACAATGTTCGTACCTTGAAATTTGATCTGGATCTTTTTTTTATATCGTACTCAAATTACAATGTTTATTGTTTAACATAATATAAGTATACACTTTTTTTAGAAATATTGAAATGGTAGGCCTAAGCACTATAATTCGAGTCCAGTGCCATGCATTTGCCTAAGTTCAAGTCCAGTTATAGTCTCTCATATAGCTCTAATATGCCTATAGGTATAGAGTCTATAGTCTAATACCTTAACTATAACTTTAGTATATGTATATAGTCTAATACCGTAACTATAACTTTAGTATATGTATATAGTCTAATACCGTAACTATAACTTTAGTATATGTATATAGTCTAATACCGTAACTATAACTTTCGTATAGGTAAATAATCTAATACCTTAACTATAACTTTAGTATATGTATATAATCTAATATCTTAACTATAACTTTAGTATATGTATATAGTCTAATACCGTAACTATAACTTTAGTATATGTATATAGTCTAATACCGTAACTATAACTTTAGTATATGTATATAGTCTAATACCGTAACTATAACTTTAGTATATGTATATAGTATAATACCGTAACTATAACTTTCGTATAGGTAAATAATCTAATACCTTAACTATAACTTTAGTATATGTATATAGTCTAATACCGTAACTATAACTTTAGTATATGTATATAGTCTAATACCGTAACTATAACTCTGGTATAGGTAAATAATCTAATACCAGCGAAAACAAGATAAAAGTACACTGTAATCTATCTAAATCTATTTTTTATATCTAACTTATTTTAAAATGGAAGCAACATACAGGCCTATCATAGTATGCATCAATTTAACTATAAGACTAGCTGTAACAAAAGGTCTAAATGTGTTTTTGAAAAGAACAGTGGTGGTGATTCAAAAGGATGAAAACAACTTATAAATAGAATTAAATAATCAACAAATAATTACTGGTCTTCAAATTTTACCTAATAGAGGTGTGTCATCGTGCTAAATTCCAACAAATTAATAAAAAAAACAACCACAACTTCTCTTACAAAACCTTCAGCAAACGCCCTTGCACCGGTTGATTTGTAAGCGAATTATATTGATGTAAGCATTGGTTTTTGTATAAGTATAATAAGTCGTTTCTCAGATGTCTTTGTGTGTGTTTTGGCTTATGTAATTTTCCATTAACGGAAATGAAAGCTTGAGACATAAATATAGTTGAATAACAAGTGTGTGTGTGGGGGGGGGGGGGGGGTATAGTTATAGGTTTGGGTGTGGCCTTAAGAGTGGTTTCGATGAGTGACTAGAGGAAAAACATTAGGAAAAACAAAGAAACGCTTTATATGAAACTCGATTTGTTATAGTTTGCATTATAGTTAGTATTATATTTAAGCGTATGAAAATTTAAGGTATTGTAAGATGTGGCACTTTTTAATTACTATTATATTTATTAACGTGTTTTTACACTTTTCAAAAGTAAATATTATTATTAACTTGCTATTGTTTCTGTTTGGGCTGAGTTGGCAACAAATCTTTGGGAGGTCAATTTCGTCGTCCTATCGAGTATAAACTTGGCAAATAGACTCGTTGCCTACGACAAAATATTCGATAAGAGCATTCGCAATGGGCGTGGCTTAGGTTTTTTAGTGACGTTTTTGTGTAAATAGATGCCAATTGGTGTACAAAAATGGTGAAGTACTTCTTTATCATGCCAAATTCATATCTGAATATTGGCTATCCTACGCACAAATCATTAGATAAATCGTCGTAGATCATCTTACTAGTACAAGAGAAAGACTGACATGGTATTTTTTCAACGAATTTCAACATTTTAAGCTCAATTCATCATCTTAATATCTGGCCGGTAAGTGTTGCATTTGAATGGATTTATTGAAGGGAATTGTTGGAGTCATTCGTTATTTTCATTGTAGGCCTAATCGTTCAATAGTAATATAACATTTTTAATGTAAGAATCTTCTTGTGATAGGTCTATTTATCTAATATAGAATCAATAAAATCTATATTAATACATTAATAATCATTTTAAACACAAAATACCAATAAAAAAAAGCTTGAGCCTATATGAAACTATATTAATACAACGGCCATTGTATACCATTACACATAGTAAACAAAAAACACGTGATTTTTGTCACGTGATTGCAAACGTTCTATACCCACACCTCTGACACCAGTACCGTTTTGTCGTTAGACTTTGTGACGATCATTTTAAAAATCCTTCATATCGAATTTTGACTTTGTGTGTGGCACAATTTTATGAAGGATAATTCTAGTGTTTGGGTAATTTCAAAAGTTTCGACTAAAAAAACTAAAATGAAAAAAACAATGAATATAAAGGATGTACAGTGGTACTTCGGGCTACGCACGCCCCAGGTTACGAACCGAGTTTAGGAACGAATTAAGTTCGTAACCCGAGTTACCACCGTCTATAGGGCCCATTCGAAAAACCTGGTCTGGTTATGTTTTACGGTCACGACATTCCCAAGAAAGCGACTAGAAGATCTGTACACAAAAGCACAGCTAAACTTTTATCGCCGCCAATGTCTTTGAACGTGGTATTTTAATCTACCGGTAACTATAAATAGATGTGGAAAAAGTTTATCTGGCCAGATCTTATGAGAGGATTGCGTTGTCAGCATCATGCTGAAACTGTTTTTATTTAAGTTTATTCCACATAATTTATTTTTTTAAAGATTGTCTTTGTCAAAGTTTTAGATCGGAAATAATATTAATGTTAGACTGTCCAGCGTTAAAGAACAATAATGATGTAAGCGTAGATGATTTTTGGTGCACTTTACATTATAATAATTGTAAAAACGTTTAAATGAAAAAAAGAATAAGATTTGTATCTGCTTAATTAAAACAAACAATGAACATTAATAATGTTGTTGTTTTTATTTTATTAACTAAACAATTATCCTATCTAATTTTTTTCTCCTAGACTTCAAATGAGCAGATTATTTTTTACCAATTTCTAAGTTTATATTTATTTTCTTTGCAATTTTTTTTCCTATGGATAAAATTACCGAAGATTTCAATCTGACTTGAGACATGGCTACCTGAAGTATTTTTTAGCTCACTATGTTTTTGTTATCTAGATGATTCTGTGAGAAGTTGCACATTTCGTTATGTTGGTAACATAACATATTTTCCAAGCCTTGACATGCTACTATTGAGTTTTTTTTTTTTTTTAATTGGCAGATCTTGTAGGTCATTAAAAAATCTAAACGATTTATAAAACATTATTTTTTCTTTGAACGATTTTGTAGGTTGATCATGTTATAAAAGTCTATAATAGAATATATATGATGCCCAGATAGCAGTGCCCTCTGATTTGTGTTATTTTTGTATTTGTATTGTTTGTTCTGCCCGTCTCCAAGGTCATTAAATGAAACAGAACACTAGTTAAGCCTTTTTTTAAAATATATTTAACGCTAAATATATTTTATTACAAGGTGTATGACGATTTAAATCACTTCAACTCTTCAAATCTCTCTTCTAAAGGATTAATAACTATCCAGTATTACGTTAATCGCGTGATTCTTTGAAATAAGCTTATAGTTTCCCAGGGTCACTTGAATGTGTATCCTTGTCAGTGCAATCCTTCTACTTGTCATTACACTCCTTCTACTTGTCAGTACACGCCTTCTACTTGTCAGTACACGCCTTCTACTTGTCAGTACACGCCTTCTACTTGTCAGTACACGCCTTCTACTTGTCAGTACACGCCTTCTACTTGTCAGTACACGCCTTCTACTTGTCAGTACACGCCTTCTACTTGTCAGTACACGCCTTCTACTTGTCAGTACACGCCTTCTACTTGTCAGTACACGCCTTCTACTTGTCAGTACACGCCTTCTACTTGTCAGTACACGCCTTCTACTTGTCAGTACACTCATTCTACTTGTCAGTACATTCATTCTACTTACATTAGTGAAGCTGCAAAAATAGATAAATCCACAAAGACGTTCTGCATAGTTTTGCTTACAACATTTATGATGTTTTAGGGACATATATGTCTTCACTAGAAAACGATTATCTTATATTACTAGAGTTTCTGTTTTTTTCGTGTCGTACCGCAAGATCAAAATGAGGCATCTCTAGAAGCTCATAAACAGCATCTTGATTTCATAATTTAGTGCCTTTGTCATATTCTATTCAGGACATCTATCTAGGTTCACTTAAACTTCAAGATTTAGAAGTAAGACACTTTTTTTAAGCTTGCAATATTCTCTTCACTTTTATCTGAAATTAGACTTCATGTTTTATATCTATAACAAGAGTTCAAGGCTTAGAGCCTGAAAAAAATTGAATGATTGTAGAACATTGATGCAGTGCCCTCACATATGCCAGGGGGCGACACATCCAGGGGGGACGGCAAATGTAGTCTAAATATAGCAAATATAGGACTAAACAAGCAGTTACAGTATGCAAGGGGGCGGCGCTGAAACGTTTTCCCTGGGGTGTTACATAAGCTTGTAAAGGCTCTGCATTGTAGTCAATTATAGTCTTAGACATTTTATCAAGCTAAATACTACCGCTATGCGGAGTTCATTTCATTATGAATTTTGGTACTTTTTTTTATTATTTCAAGCAGTCTCACCAAGTTTTTATCGACCACATTCTATCATCAGCGCCCCTGCGGAAAAGAAAGGAATGAAATTGGCGCATTTTGCAGGGTTTCCGGTACATTGAACCAGGTACGCGTAACGTCATTGCAAAAAGTCATGGCTTTCTATATAGGCCCTAATAAGATGTAGCCATTATAGGTGTAGCCACGAGAAAGGGGGAGGGGGGGGCATGAAAGGGCACGACCCCCCTACAACCTCGTGCCCCCCCCCCCCTTTTTTCCCGCAATGTTGTTTCCAAACTGATGATTCTTTTATTAAATATTTATTTTTCCTAATCGTTTTCTTTAAAGAAATGTTATGAATCCCATTTCACTATTTACATTTATATGTTATATATGTTATATATGTTATATGTTATATTAATCCCATTTCACTATTTACATTTAGGTATATTTCATTTAGTTGTTAAATAGTTTAGGTGAAATAATAGTTTTTCTTATAGTTTAGGCCTAAAGGAAATGGTGAACTAGTTAAAAATTGTCTTCTTTTACCCTTATGCTGTGCATTATGCCACTATCCCCCTCGCAACTTACTTTAAGTTACTCCTACCACTCCCAACCTTGCACTATTGCTCCCCCCTCTCCCTACAACTTTAAAATCCTGACTACGCCACTGGTATCCATTTTTATCCTTACCAGAACATGACTAGTTAGCCCCAACGCGATACTCTGCCCCTGACATATATATATAGCTGTCACTGCAACGAAAACTGTCAACCAGAAGGGACCACGCCCAAGTTTTAACGTATGACCCTTATACAATTTTTATGACTCGTAACGAGAGCGTTAGGTAATTGTGAGGTGTAGGCCTGTGTCTACAGTCCAGTCGTGTGACATTTTTTTGTTTATTTAGCCTTTATTACTTCTTTCATCGGTGCAGTAAAAGTTGTTGTTTTGTTTTGAATGCAAAGATTTCTTATTGTTGGTGTCTGCCTTTACAAACATAGCTATTATATCACTTGCCTACATACAATTAATTTTGTTTACAAAATGAACATTCTGTGTTACGATAACATGACGTATAGCACTGAACGATACATATTATATATATATATATATATATATATATATATATATATATATATATATATATCAGTGATGTTTAGGCCTACTTTGTACAATATGAATGCTATGTTCATCACTATATATTATATTATATTATGGACATAAAATGAATACCTTAAATGGCCTACTTCTCTTCTGCCAGTAGTCCTACACTTTATTGTCTTAATGATGAGACCAAGATTTAAATATTAGTCGAATAATATGTTTGGTTGCTAAAGTGAGTTAATAGAGCAGAAGTAGTGTACTTTTATCATGCATACACACTACAAAAAATGGTAGGCTACTCTGTAAATATCTTACAAATATTTTGCAAATAATCAAGCAATCTACAAGTAGGCCTACACAGTAGGCCTAGCCTGTAATGTTATAGAGAGACATCTTCTCAGCGCATCGTCGAGACTAGATCGATCTCGTCTATTTCATGATATAGTTCCATCGTTTTCTCTCTTTCTCTCTCCTCTGGTTGTGCGGTGTAATATTGTTTAGGTGACCCCTGCGATCTTGTGACATAGTCATGTCACTATAGTGTTGCCCAATCGCCTGACTACGTGTTCTTTCTCGTATAGGCCTACTTGCCCGTGGGAAATGTGGTCTGTATAGTAGCCTTATAAGGTAAATGCCCAGAAAGTTTACGTTTCGTAAGCATATTAGGCCTATCTTAATAATTGAATTTATTAATTATTCGTTTCATCGCAGCTGTCATTGTCAAGGACTCGCAGGTATACCGACTAATGGATAGGACTTATAGTAACGTCCTATATCGTCTTAAGGTTCTTTAATGCTCTTGTGGTTTGGAAGTCCTGACTAACGATGTCTAAGGTGTGAGTTGCAATTTCCATTCCAATTGTAACCGAGTGCAAAACTACAACTCATCATCGTTACATATTAGCTAACAAAAATAATACTGCAAAGTATTAACTCGTAATAAGAGAAAAATCTTGTGTACTGTAATAATTATGGGGCTGAGCGGCAGCGCGTTCGACTGGCTTACCGAAGGTCCTGGGTTTGAATTCTGGTAAAGGCTAGGAATTTTTCCCTGGTCCATGGGTTTCCCCGAGTCTACCCAGCTCTGACATTAGTTGGGGTAAAATAAAGGCGGTCGGGCATTGTGCTGGCCACACATCCCCTAGTATGCCTTGGCCACAGAAACTGGTAAACGCTGCTTCGACGACCCTACTATCAATTTGGTGCGACGTGTACTTATAATATAATTGTAGACTTGACTAATTAATTTTCAAGCAATGTTTTCTTTTTTAAATTTCGTTTCAAAAGTACCGGTATTCTACATTGAATTTATAAATTAATTATTGGCTGCTATAATTGTACTTATGGGGCACGGTAGCCGAGCGGCAGCGCGTTCGACTGGCGATCCGAGGGTCCTGGGTTCAAATCCTGGTGAAGCCGGGATTTTTTCCCAGGACTTGAGGGTGTCCCTGAGTCTACCCAGCTCTGATGGGTACCTGACATTAGTTGGGGTAAAGTAAAGGCGGCTGGGCATTGTGCTGGCCCCACATCCCCTAGTATGCCGAGGCCACAGAAACTGGTGAACGCTGCTTCACCGGCCCTATGATCACTTTGGTCCGAAGGGTACTTTACTTTTTATAATTGTACTTAAGTTGTACTGACTGCTGGTTTAATGCTAAACGATTCGATTGAAACGCTTAAAATACATCGTCCTTTTGATTACTCGAGGTATCTGGCAACCCTAGATCTGGGGGGATCCTGGACATTAAATCCGGATAAATGCTTTCTTCTGATTCTATTGCTGATTGGTCCTATTTACGGTACTTGAAGCTGCAGTCATCCCCGACTTCACTGACCTATATTTCATTGATAATGCCGGTGGTGTTATTTAACTTTAAATGGTCCAAATAATTAGCCTACTTTCTATTTTTTTATTTTTGTTTTAGTTCTTTTTTATTTTCAAATATTTTGTTTATTCAAGATTTTACATGTACAATCTCATATATTTTTACAAGAAGAAAAGAGGATAGAAGAACAGTTCCTACGCATTTAAGGGGATAGAAGACAAAATGTTTTACGAGACAAAAAGTTTTCTAACTTTAAATTTTAATTCATTCTTTTTATGTGACATTCATGCATAGCATTCATACATATTTAAATTAATTTAAACATATATTAAACGTAAACATCCATTATTAACTGTAAGATATTTAAAACAACATAATATAGAAAAAAATAAAACAAAGTTTGTTAGAAATTGTGTACAAATGTTTCAATTGTTCTAACCATTTGGGATATATATCTTAATTTCAACCAACAAGCGCGATCTTAATTGTATATTAAAAAAAAAACAAAGAAAGGGTCACAGATAAAAGATAAAGAAAAGTGAAACACCCATAGAAGACGGGCGACGAAAAGTGTCATTCACAGGAAATACAACAACCGGGACCTTCACAAGTGAGAAAAAAAATATGTACAATTGTCTAAAAAAGAGTAGGAACATCCCTAATTGTCTTTAGGTTTCAAATAGCTTTTAGCCGTTCCTCGTCGGCATGAACTATTGAAATAAATGAAATTAATTTGTCTTTTAATAAGCTATCACCTTTATGCTTACCGTAATAGCTTTTCGTTTCTGTGGTCATTATTGCTCTATTAGGTAACTAACATATTTTATGTACACATTCGAATAAAAAAGTTGCACTTATGATAGCTAACGTTATAATATACTAAGAGTAATAAGCAAGGAAACTGTGTACAATATATGTGTACAAGCCTATAGCCTTCAGGGGTCTAACTTCACCAAGATAACAATCGCTAATTGGGCTTATAGCACAGATGTGGCGGATGACTATAGATAGGTCTATATTTATCTATACTAAGCTGTGTACATTAACTACGTAGTCCACGTGCACATTAACTACGTAGATTATGTAGAGCTTACAATGAGGCTTTTATGTCAATTCAAGTGAATCATATTCATACGTAGGCTATACTAGACGGATTTCCCTCATATGGCTATTATTATAATTATCTATTCAATTTTGATGGACTAAGATGTGGGGTTTATTCTATTGTAAAAAAAAAAAAAGACAAACACGGGCTTAAATGTGATTTTTTTAGTCTCATATAAACTAAATCCATTTTGGCTAATTAGGCCCTAGGCCTACGTCGCCTCATATAAACTATATAACCTACCGATTTAATTAGATTAGGCCTACCTGATAAGTGAAGGGGTGTGTGTGCAAGGAGGGCGTTTATATAAGTGTATATGGGAAGGGGGATAACCTAACGCCCACAATCTTTATGTCAACAAAGCTAAAGCATCTAATAGTTCTACTACTAAGCTACATCGTAGTGAAGTATATTTATCAACCAGCTCTCAGATAACGAAAAAGGGGAAAGGGAAACTACTGCTGTATTCTTTCACCGGAACAATCCATTCTGATTACGCCAACTTTACTACCTTATTGTTATTAAATCATGCCAGAACTCCGCAAAGCATAATCATATTTTCAATAGTATTAGTGCAATATTTTATTTTTGTTATAGATGACAAGAAAGCTTGCTTTAACTTAAAATGTAAAAATGTTTTGTTTTTTTAATTAATTCTTTTGTCAATCTAAAAAGTATCCATAGTATTGCCAGTGGCTGCCAGGTTCATGTCAACAAAGCTAAAGCATCTAATAGTTCTACTACTAAGCTACATCGTAGTGAAGTATATTTATCAACCAGCTCTCAGATAACGAAAAAGGGGAAAGGGAAACTACTGCTGTATTCTTTCACCGGAACAATCCATTCTGATTACGCCAACTTTACTACCTTATTGTTATTAAATCATGCCAGAACTCCGCAAAGCATAATCATATTTTCAATAGTATTAGTGCAATATTTTATTTTTGTTATAGATGACAAGAAAGCTTGCTTTAACTTAAAATGTAAAAATGTTTTGTTTTTTTAATTAATTCTTTTGTCAATCTAAAAAGTATCCATAGTATTGCCAGTGGCTGCCAGGTTCATAAAAAGGACTGTTTCTCCAGCACGGGCTGACATCTCCAACTGCCTATAGCCTATGGACTTAAAGCAAAGGTGTCTGACGTTTCTGCAGTGATCATCACTGGGGTGGGAGCGGACTGGTCCTCTGCCATGACTGGTTGGGTCTGGTAAAATACTATTTCTAAGTTCTTAAGCCTAGGGGACGTCCATTAATTACGTCAACAATTTTTAGGCAATTTTTACCCCTCCCCCCTTGTCAACAACGGTCACACTTTCAGAGGACCCCCCCCATATAAAATTATGTCAACAATCTGTTACCCTCCCCCACCACACACATACACACTAATAATAAATAACACAATTTTATACGCTGGATTTTATGTTTAAAATAACATTGAGATATAAAGGTCTACAATTAATTTTAATGCAGTTCAAAACTTGTTTAACAGATTTCAAATTGACTATAAGTAGCCACACGATAAGGGAGGTGTAACATGGTCTCTCACCGCCTCCAGCCACACCTCCCCCTCATTTTTTTAAAATCCGAAAATTTTAACAATATTAATTTTTTCTTACTATTCTTATTTTCATAACTGTTTAAAGAATCAAATTTTACGTTTCACTATTGATATTTACACTGTTAGTTGTTGAATAGTTTAGGAGAAAATTGTGCACCAGTTGAGAATTAGCCTTCTATTTACACCGTAAGTTGAATATTCCCTCTTGCATTATAGCCCCCTCTCCCCCACCCGCCCTTTATACATAATTGCCGTCCCTAATCCCCTACTTCTCTTGCATTGCTCTATATCCCACCTACACCTTGCAATACTGGCTTTGTCACTGATACTTATACTTTTTTTTATATATCTCATACAATTTTTTCCACAACTTTTTTCTAGCTTTCTCCATATTTCTCTTGTAAGTTTCTTTCTCCCACTTAGAAATATTGTCTTACTCTCTATGACTTTCTGCCTACCTAATCTTTGTTTTTAACATCAAACTCTGAACGTCAACTTCATCTTTTACTTTCTCATTCTCCTTGACTCCTTTCCTCACTCCATCTCTCTGTCTCCAGTTTTTTTATCACACACTCTCTCCCTCTCTAACAAAACTTTTAGTTACTCTAATCATCTCTCTTTTAACTCCTTTCCTTATTTCAAAGATTCTTTCTACTTCCTCCATACTTCTCTCTATCTATGTCTAGAAAAATTTTAGTACATTTAATTCTAACACTTGTCTATCAACAACTTCCTAAATTTCTCCATAATATCTCGTACTCCCTCGTACTCCTCTTAGAAATTTATGTCTGCCTCTCTATATCTTTCTGCTTACCAAATCTTTTTCGAATACCTCTCTATGATATGATCATCATTCTAACAAGCTGCATCTCTCTGTCTTCTGTTCTCTCTTTCTCCCGTTTTCTCCCTAACAAAACTTTCAGTTACTCTAATCATCTCTTTTTCAATAGGAGTCCCTCTCTACAACTTGCGCCACCCCTGTCTCTCTGCCTTACTTTCTGTCTATACAGTTTTTAGTATATCTGTTTATGGACAACTTTCTAACGTTCACCATCCCTTTTGTAATTATCTTTCCTCTTATGAAACCTTACACGCCCAACCATAGTTAACTAGCTATGGAAACTTTTAGGTTACAAACAGATATACTTATAGTGAATATATAAGTAACCAATTTTTTAGTGCTCAAAACATTTGTAACAAATAATAAAAGCCACCACCCGATATTAGTCATTGTTGTTGTTCAAATATATCTTCTTGTTGTAGACACATTTTTATAATCTCTAACAGTACGTAAAATTACTAAATAAGGAGTGACATATGAAGCTAGAAACTGACGCGGGAGTTAAAATTGACGTTGTAAAGATATTGCAGAAAAACAAGAATATAAATTATGAACCCCAACAGTCATCATGTTTATCATATTGTTTTTATTAACCGGAACAGCTTTGGTTTTGACTCTTCAGCAACTTTAGGTCTTCATTAAAATTTGTATCCAAGATGTTTTTGTTTCTTGTATCCTATTCGTTTTGAAGCTTATCTTTGATTCCCTTTTACAATTATTATCTTTGTTAGTTCTTAAATATAAATATTGCACATATACACTAGTGCAGGATAACAGACATTTTTTAGGGAAACGTAATGTATATATGTATATATATATATATATATATATATATATGGCACTTACACTGACATAAACAAATCTTATATAATATTACCTCAATAATAAATATTTTTTGACATTTTACAAGTAAATATATTTTGGTTTTCAAATTAAAGTCACAGAGTATGCATTTTCTTAATTGAGCATTGTATAGATTTAGAAATGTTTGTGTTTTGAACCTTTTATTTCTACATTGGAATTTTGATGAGTTTTTTTAAAATATGTAAATGTATGGCTTTTTTATTAATAGAATCAAGACACTAATTCATTTATAATCATATTTCTAATAATTTTGTTTTTGGGATTAACATGATTTTAAAATAAATAATTGTAATAATGTACAAGAAACAAACATTGAGTGAGCTCTGAATTTTTGAATAAAGAAATAAAAACATGACATGGAGCAAATGTTACATTCACACAAAAAAAAACAACTCCTGTTTTTTTAATTAATAATTATTATTCAGATGATAAAAGAACATGAAACCAAAAAGGATCCTCTACTATCAACACAAGAATACATGTTAAACACAATTTTAACACTCTTTTATACATTACAACAATAGTGCTGGATATTTAAAGAGTGTAAATATGAGAGGTCCAACCACACTTTAATCATACACAAATCAACCAATGTAACAAATACATAACAAGGTATGACTCATAAGCTGGGAGACCATGATTACCTGAGACAAAACCAACCCATTGATTTATACAAAAGTGTTGTTATCCAAGACAGTACCAGCAATATTTAAATATTGAATCAATATAATATTGACTGCTTATAGCCTCACCAATAACATATTACTCTGGTTGACATAGTCAAACAACATGCACATAATGTGCTATTCTTATCCCACAACATGCTCTTTATCCCTAAAATTGTTTCCCAACAATACTTAATTATAATCAAATAAGCAATGAAATACTTAAAGTACACAGGCTATAATATACATGTAAAAGGGAATGGTTTAAAGTTAACCAGCACAATAAGTGTAACTTCATTATGAAGCTATGAAACAAAATGAGAAATTATATAAGAAGCAGGGTGACCTAAAATTTGGCGCTCCACTGCTGGGTTAAATAGGGACACTATATAAAATAAAAGTGATGTCAACCATAAAAAAATAGATAATAGGAATAAATATAAATAAAAGTACACTATAGATTAAAATAAAATATTTAACACTACCTAATATTGACCCATCTCCACATACAGCGGAGAACCGAACAGTGTTGCCTTCCGTCCCTCTGTGGCCAGACAACTGCTTTCTCAAAGGACACTAAACTGTTATCAAAAAGGGGGACTCTTCCACAACAAATACATTCATTCATACCATCAACCACACTAGCAAAACCAACTTTAAAGCCCACAGGCCTACATTCAATTTACTTGTTGCAGATTTGATTGAGTTAAATGATGAGTTTCCCATCACCACAACAAAGGCATCCGTGCTAAAGAAATACAAATAGAAACAAAAGTTAATTTCTTACTATTGAACCTTTTTTGTTTGTTTCTTCAACAAAACCCTATTTAAGGGTAAGTTACTTAATTTTTATTGTTTCATTGTTTGTACTTTACAATCAAATTATTTATTCAAAATTATTTTTTGATGTAGGCCTACCTTCTTCTTGGTTTTCCTTGATCTGTTGCAGTAACATACACAGTGTACACATCACCAGGGCTTATAATACCTTGAAAACTCAATTCTCCATTAGGACTAACAGAAAATTTACTGGATGGAGTCGAAGGAACTACTTTTGATAGTTCAAAAACTATAGGACCAAAGTCTGCATCTGTTGCCTGGAGCTGTTTATAAAAGGTATTAAAATCTGCAATAATTTTCTATAAATGATATTTAAACTTAAAAATTGTGCATCACAAATAAAATTTTACAGTAATATGATTGAAGGTCTTTGTTTTTTAAACTGAATAAAAAATCAAAACAATTTTTATTAAATATAGTAGTAGTTTAAGTAATAGTACCTGCATGACTCTATATGACTTGTATTCTCCTTGTGGTAGAGACACTACGGGGTTATCATTTTTCATTACTGGACTGTTATCATTAAGATTTAAAATGTTGATCATAATAGTAACAGATGTTGAATATCTCTCTGCATTATTTTCTATTATTGTGACCTTAAACAAAAATTTTTGGAATTTATTATACGAGCATTGTCTCCATTTTTGCAACGTTTGACATAAATTTTAAAATAATAAATAAAAGAAAATAAATAGAGGTACATACTTATTTTTAGACTACAGATTGACTACTTATAGAAAAATATAAATACACTTACTATAAGACTATATTTGGTACTAATTTCATAATCCAATGTATCATTTATAACTTGAAAATATCCATCTTGTGTAACCTTAAAAGGACTTTCTGGTTGTACAAATATATCAAATGGAAAAGGACAAGCCTGTAGAAAAATAAATCTTTATTTAAATTAACGCATTTTAAAGCATTTAATGTCAATACATTAGAAAATAAAATAAGATCAGTCCTTGAATCTATAATATATGTTAATCTATTCAAACAATTTTCAGGATAAATACACAGCTGATTATCAATGCAAACTATAGAAAAGATAAGGGCAAGAAAAAAAAGTTTGTCTGAGATTGTGTTTTCTCCGCTTCAACTTGATGTACTATAAGGAACCCTGTATATAATGAAACTGTATATAATTTAGAAATAAAATCTATTGTATATTTGACACTAGGGTATGACATTATTGATTCATTACAACACTTGTGAGTTTCTTTGGCAATCTATTCAGAATATTCAACATACCAGAACTTCAAAATCATCTAATCTGAAGAAGGAATCATTACCGGGAAACTGAGTTCAGTGCCCGTAAAGGTGATATACAGATGAACCACAGTAGACAACCCTAGATGTCAAGCGACATTGTTAAATCACCTAAACACACCAGTTACAGCCGATCTATGAAGGAATGATAGTACCAAATAGATTGGGGCCGTAAAAATATGCTCATGTCAGGTTTTATTTGTGGCCTTCACTTTGTTTTCTATGATTCTTCTACATGTGACGAGCTGTGTAAAGTTGGTGTCCTAAGGGCTATGTCTGGAAGCCTATTTCAAACCATTTGGAGAACATGGTTCTAATTTCATTGTTGAAGATTCTTAGATCTTGCCAGGCCAATTCCTTGAAAAATCCTAAGGTGGCTTTTAACTTTTTCTTTTGTTTTATATTTCTGCAGCATATATAATTAGCATCATTTGGACTTTGTTCTAATCTTCAGTCAGGTCAATTTTCAGATCTAGCAATATGTAGAATGTATATGCTGCCATTGCTATCATGGTGGATATTTTTTATTTCAATACTGACATGCCCTGAAATATAACAGTCTTTACATTTGAAGATATTTTTGCTCAATTGGCAGATCAAAGCTCTTTGTTTTGTATTTAATGTATTGATCTTTAGTCCAACAGATTCTGCTATCTATTATCTTGTTTCTCTTTGAGATCTTTTAGGGGATAAGTAGAGTTATATTATCTTCTAGATTCTAGACGATTATTAGTCTTCATACTAGAGCCTGTATTCAGCAGCTATCCTCATGACCCAGTCGATTCTTCATACAGCCTTGCCAAGGTCTAGTGCTCACTTGCAACCAATCCCTCTACCGTTTCTAATAGAGTACACAACCTTGACTACCTCCATAACTCTATACATGTCTTTTATTAAACTAATGACTTTCTCCAGGAAGCCTTATGTTTATAAAATTTCCCATAGTGATGAATGCATTTTCAAAATGTGTGTACCAGTATTTGATATCTAGATAGGTATTCAATTCTATTTATTGTGGATCTTGGTTCGGCTACACCAGCAGTAAGGCAGCATAAGGAAAATGGATTATGGTCTCAGTTATTTAAGTGACAATGGATTATGGTCTCAGTTATTTAAGTGACAATGGATTATGGTCTCAGTTATTTAAGTGACAATGGATTATGGTCTCAGTTATTTAAGTGACAATTGATTATGGTCTCAGTTATTTAAGTGACAATGGATTATGGTCTCAGTTATTTAAGTGACAATGGATTATGGTCTCAGTTATTTAAGTGACAATGGATTATGGTCTCAGTTATTTAAGTGACAATGGATTATGGTCTCAGTTATTTAAGTGACAATGGATTATGGTCTCAGTTATTTAAGTGACAATGGATTATGGTCTCAGTTATTTAAGTGACAATGGATTATGGTCTCAGTTATTTAAGTGACAATGGATTATGGTCTCAGTTATTTAAGTGACAATGGATTATGGTCTCAGTTATTTAAGTGACATCTAAATTTACTTTGATACCACAACTTGATTAGCCTAATACAAATAATATTTAACATTGACACAGAATATATTTTGTTTTTAACTTATATATCTTTACATCAGAAACTAAAATGTGTATGTTTTTCTTTAATGATTATAACAGTTTAAAAAGTTGTAAAAATAACACAGAACAATGGAGTTTTTAAATATTCTTACTGAGTCTGGATCTTGAATGTCCAACCTTAGTAATTTTGAAGTTGTATTGTCATTAAATACTCTGGATCCTATGGCTGAATTCTCATAAATAAAACCAATGTCAGAACTGGGTGTGATGGTTGGTGGATATAAGTTTTTTTGAGAATTGTTCACAAAACAACTAAAAATAATGTTAGAAACAAAAGATGGAATTATTTTTATAGTCAGAAAAAGTAAAAAAAAGTCTTTTTAAATATAACAACTACAATTAGATTCTCTATGTTAATACAGGAATAATGGATTTTTTTAAATCTCAAGTAAAATAATATACAGTAAGGACGAGAAGGCAGAAGAAGAGGAAGAAGGAATCCTAATAATATTTAACCCTTTGTTGAATTACATCCATTATAATGACCAAGCACTCATTTCACACTTAAACATAACTTTTATTGCATTAGATTTCAGCTTGCTTTATTTTAAATAGTTTCCTCACCATGTAGTATTTAAATTTCTATTCACATAAATGCTGACAACAGCAATATCATATTTTGATGGAGTTCCATTGTCCTGAACTTGTACATGAAGCTGGAAAAATATATACATTTTATACAAGTAAAGTCATATTAAATACATATTGTAATACTTTATTTGTAGCAATAAGTTTCAATAAGGAGCACTAACAATGTACTGAAATAATAAAGCAATTATACTGGTACATAAGGCTGGTCCAAATTAAACCAGAGAAACATAATAGATCATAAAACAACTCTCTACTTTTCAATCCAAACAAGCAAAGAGGTTTAATCACTTTGACCAGCCAAAAATTGTATTTTCAGGAAAAGCTGAATAAATATTTAAATGCTTTGTTTTATTGTTATCCCTTGTAATTTTAATTTACCAGTAATTATTATGTTGGTTTATTTGTATTTCAAATCATATTACAATAGAACATGGTAGCGTCTGATCTATACTATAGCTGGTAACTTTGCTCAAACCTTTGCTGCTATCTCAATTAAATGACTAAGAATGTAATAGATGTTTATGTGCAGCACAGTGCAGTGATAAAACATATTTCTATGTGTAATAAAAAACATTAGCTGTATGCAAAAGTATATATAAAGGACCTGGATGTAGTATAAAAAGCTTTTAATGTAATTTTTAAACAACAGGTCAAATACTCAATAAATATTGATGTTTCTAATACAGTTTGTATTCTCAATAAATATTGAAGTTTCTAATACAGTTTGTATTCTCAATAAATATTGATGTTTCTAATACAGTTTGTATTCTCAATAAATATTGATGTTTCTAATACAGTTTGTATTCTCAATAAATATTGATGTTTCTAATACAGTTTGTATTCTCAATAAATATTGATGTTTCTAATATAGTTTGTATTCTCAATAAATATTGATGTTTCTAATACAGTTTGTATTCTCAATAAATATTGATGTTTCTAATACAGTTTGTATTCTCAATAAATATTGATGTTTCTAATACAGTTTGTATTCTCAATAAATATTGATGTTTCTAATACAGTTTGTATTCTCAATAAATATTGATGTTTCTAATATAGTTTGTATTCTCAATAAATATTGATGTTTCTAATACAGTTTGTATTCTCAATAAATATTGATGTTTCTAATACAGTTTGTATTCTCAATAAATATTGATGTTTCTAATACAGTTCGTATTCTCAATAAATATTGATGTTTCTAATACAGTTCGTATTCTCAATAAATATTGATGTTTCTAATACAGTTCGTATTCTCAATAAATATTGATGTTTCTAATACAGTTCGTATTCTCAATAAATATTGATGTTTCTAATACAGTTCGTATTCTCAATAAATATTGAAGTTTCTAATACAGTTCGTATTCTCAATAAATATTGAAGTTTCCAGAAGGTCATAAATACAATAAATTGATGTTTCCAGAAGGTCATAAATACAATAAATTGATGTTTCCAGAAGGTCATAAATACAATAAATTGATGTTTCCAGAAGGTCATAAATACAATAAATTGATGTTTCCAGAAGGTCATAAATACAATAAATTGATGTTTCCAGAAGGTCATAAATACAATAAATTGATGTTTCCAGAAGGTCATAAATACAATAAATTGATGTGTCCAATACTGTTAATTTACTCTATAAATAGTTTCCAATCCTTCTGACAAGAACAATAAATAATGTTCAATTTTGCTATTTAACTTTTGAATGTTTTATATTTAATACAGCACTAATAACCTATGCATTTATATATTTATACAAACATACCGTATAAAGATTGATTGTTCTATCCAGCTGTAAAGAATTTGCAACAAGTAATTGTCCTGTCTTTTCTCCAATATAAAAAAGAGTGCTGTTTGGGCTGGTGCTGATTATGTTGTATCGTATTATATTATTTGGTGCCTATAAAGCAAAATAAAATAAATAAATGAAAATATTTTATAGTGGCGTAAAAAAAATTCACTTAAAATTCCTTTTTATATATGTCAGTATTACATACTGTTCCATCTGCATCTGTTGCTGGAATAGTTTGAAGTGGATAACCAATGGCTACATTTTCCAATACAGTTACTGTTGGATTAAAAGATCCAATCACTGGAGTCCTATCATTGACATCCTGAAAACATTGGCAAAGTCAACAAAAATGTATTAAATGATATGAGATAATAAGAATTAAAGTAATAAAACAATGAGAAGAATAAATAGTTGAATAGAACAAATGAATAAAACTAGTCTTTATTGTAATGACCTAGCAAAACATGTACATTAATTGTAGCTGATGCAACAAAACAATAATACATACAGTATAACATATAGATCTAGTCTTATACATTTTGTTGACCTACCAAAACATGCACAGTAATTGTAGCTGATGGAAAAAGGGATGCAGAGTTTTGTCCATCGACAGTGGTCAGTAAAAACTGATAAAGATTTTTTGTTTCATAGTCAAGTGCACCATTTACTGTTATTCTGGCTTGGTTTCCAATAGTCTGAACAATGAAAGTATTGGCATCTGTGTTGCTTCCAATGTTACGTAGAATAAAGTTAATGTTAGGAATACTATCTGCATCTGTTGCCTTTAGAAAATATACATTCAAATTAGAAATACCAAAAACATTTGTCATAAGGAATTTTAGTATTTTAAAAGAAGTTGTTATAGGAAATAGCCTATGAGATATCTTGGTAGATAAAATCAATTTAAAAATGAAAACTTCATATTTAGGTTTTGTGACTGGACAGTGTGTGATGGTAGATTATATGATCATACACTAAATGATGGTAGTTTATTTGATGGTAGATTATATAATTGTAGATTATATGATTGCAGATTTCATGAATGTGGGTTAAATGATTGTAGATTTTACAAGTGTAGGATTATAACTAATATATTAATGAAAAAGAGTTTTTAATTTTTAATGTATAACTATAGCATTGATTTCAACTTGTTTTTAACTATTTAATACTTACATTTAAAGAAACAACTGTAACATTAACAACATTTTCTTGTACATTAACTTCTCTACTAGTTTCCTCAAACAATGGAGGATTGTCATTGACATCAATGACGTTTACAGTAACTGGAACAACTGAAGCACGACTTGGATTTCCATTATCTGCAGCTCTAACAAAGATGAGGTACTGTTTCTTTGTCTCATAATCAAATACATTGTTGGTGGTCATCAGTCCATTTGAAGAGTTGATGCTAAATCTATGCAAGGGGAAATAATGGGTAAGAATTAATTAAGGGATACTGCTGTATATACTGATAATATGATTGAAGGAAAGCTATTTATAAAAAAAAACAACTTACAAATTGGAATCTGTTGCTACAACGATGCTGTAGGAAACAAGAGAATTCGGAGAACCAGGCTGATCATTATCAGATGCCTAATGTATATGAAATAACAGAATATTTTATTTTTACTTAAACTATGTTAAAATAGGGCAAGCTACATATTAAAATTAATCAAATATTGCTTTACATTTTTCTAATTTAATTATTCCCTTAATTAATAGTCAATTAAACCAACACAACTATTCATTAGCCTACATGTTTTATTCCAATTCAAAAAGTACATGAATTAATATTTACAGTAACAGTGCCCAGAAGTGTTCCACTAGGTTGTCCTTCAGTAATACTAAATGTGTATGCTGGTGAAGTAAAACTGGGATCATTGTCATTGACATCTGTGACAATCACAGTCACCTGAGCTTGAGCAGTCTTGAAAAATTAAAATGTAAGACAATAAGTTTTATAATTTAAAACAACAAAGTTATACTTGTTTTAAGTAAGTTAAAATTAAGTTATCATATATCATTTACAAAAATGTATTTACTGGATTAATATTTATCAATGTTATTTTATTAAATCTATTAAAAGAAAGATTACTTTAAAATCAGAATCGTCTAGTATTAAATGATAACCAAAAACTGTTAATGGATAAGAACTTAATGACCAACGTTAGTTGACTATCAATTCATGAAAGAATTAAGGACCAATACATTATCAATTATGAACAAATAGTTTCAAGCTGAAACACTGTAATGAAAGGTACTGTAAAATCAACAAGAGTTGTTTTTTTGTATCATTTACAGGGTGGCCAGATTCTTCACAATGCTTGATTTTGAATCAATCTAAGCAGTTTACTTAAAAGAATCAAAAGAACAGAAGTAAAACAAAATGACTAACATTGCCTTGTGGATCTCTAACTGTAACAGTGATGTTATGTTCTGGAATATTTTCTCTATCAAAACTTCTTACATTTATTAAAGTTGACCTGTTTAAGATATGTGATAGTATCAGTATATTTTTGAGAAAATTTCAAGCATAAGCTTAAACAGAATAATAATATTTAAGTCAAATTTTTTTTTTAAAGTATACAATAAAAAAAAGTCAAAGCTACATTAAATAATATAATTTTATCTCCAATACTTTTAGGGTTAAAATTGATTATTAAATTTAGAATCAGGCAACAAATTGGCCTCTTCAATTTATAATTATTTGTCTTAAAATAGTGTAGTAATTTTTTTAAAATTATATACTTAGTGTTAACTGTTGGTACAAAATAAATATACACACCCATTAGAGGCAAAAAATGTGTTGGCCTGTGCTGGACTTTCATTACTTAAGCTATAAGTCAATGAGGAGAGTGGTGTATCTGCATCAGTAACCTACAAAACCAAAAACATATATGAAAAACATATTCTATTGCCAGATCAATAAGAATGATGAATAGAAAATAACTGTAAATAAATATATCTATGACCTCAACATTTACACAAATACTTACTGGTAGAGTAAATAATGATGAACCAATAAGTACACCTTCACTTATATATATAATATAGCGACCAGATGAGAAAGAAGGTGTCTGATTGGTCAAAGGAGTCACGGTGACAATCACAACAGCTTCAGTACTGGAAAAGATTTTATTTCCAAAGTAAAATAAGGTGAGTTAATAAGCCCTTTTTTATTTTTTTAACTTTAATTACCATAAAAACAGTTTTATGATAAGAATATAAGATTACATATTGTAAACAGAATAGTGAAATATTTAATAATTAAGGCCATTGGTACCTTCTAACAGGATTTCCTTGATCTGCTGCACTAACATAGATTGTGTAAACATCTCCTGCATTTACTGAGCTTCTTAGGGTCACTAGACCATTAGTATTATCTACTGTAAATTTGTTTGCTGAGTTTGATGGCACCACACGTGATATTGAGTACAGAGGAGGCCCAAAATCTACATCTGAAGCAGCCACCTGCAGGGGTTTGAATGCATTATTTTTTAGATATTGATGTAGATCTATTTATATTATAAGAATTTTTTAGTTTTCGTATGAAAACTATAAAAATAATTTTAGCTCATGAATTGATGACAGATAAAAAAAAATGCATGCATATTTGTAATATATGTTATAAAAATCCTTCAAAATTTGTTTAAAATGTTCAAGAATGACAGACTGTGAATACCTTTCCTCCAACAGATCAGTTAATTTGGGGTAAAAAAAAAAGTTCCGATACATGATTGTACTATAGGCTAATAGATAACTTACATTAACCAGTGGTCTAGGTGATGAAGAATAGTCTCCTTGTGATACAGTTACAATATAGTTGTCTGGTGTTGATATGATTGGATTATTATCATTGATGTTTAAAACATTGATAGTTACAGTGGCTGATGTAGAGTTTGATGAACCTGATTTTGTGACAGTCACCTGTAATGCATTATAAAACTATAATGAGTTCAAATTAAAAAAACAACACATAATATCTCTTGTAAATGTAACCAGCAGGGTTTAATTAGTAACATTATTTTTCTTTTATTCCTTTTTGTCTTTGGGCATATTAATTAATGTTTTCCTTCACCTGCTATTTATTCATGTTTTTATATTTGCAAAAGTCTCACTATATATTGAGATACCTAGTGGTATTTCAGGACCATTGACTAGTTTTTTTTCCTATTATTTAGAGTTATTTCCCTTTAACATCACCCAGACAAGGAGACTGCGCCATCTCCCTTGAGGATAGGCGCCATCTCCCTTGAGGATAGGCGGATGCCATATATATATAGGCCTATGTATAGGCCTACATAATAATTTATATATATATATATGTATCCGAGAGCTGAATTTTAATGTTATTGTAATTGTATTACTACAATTGTTGAAAGTTTATGGAGGTGGGAGACCTTGCTGATTTAAAGATCTGGTTGGGATGATTGTAGGATTGTTTATGCTTGTCATTGTGTTTAGTCTATTGATTTGGTCTATTTCAGGAGTCTTATTTTTTTATTTCAATCTTTAATAAGATTGTAGCCTATGTATCTTAGTCTTTGGTAGACAGCCTAGTTTTACATTGAAGGTTTAGTCAATCAGTTTTCTTTATAATAAATGTACTTATTCATGAAAGTTTTTTTGGAAGCTTTATTTTTAGTTTAGTTAATATACTGTTACTGTGGTAGACCCTTAAAATTTAGTCCCTCTTAAGGCATTATACTTAAGTTGTCTTGGGTATATCCAAGACTGTGCAAACCTGAGACCCACCCCTTCCCTCTAAGGACCAGTCCCAACCTAAATATTTATTTATCAATAAAAAGGATTGTAAAAATCATGTCTAACAGAAAGCAAAGTTATATTGATCCAAATAATGTATTTTAAAAAAAATCTTACTGTAAGTATGTACTGAGTAGCTGTCTCATAATCAAGTACTGCATTGTTTAGCACCACATATCCATCTTGCGAAACACTAAATAGGTTGCCATTATTTACTGTTATATCAAATTGAGGCTGTGGATCTGAAGAGGCCTAAGGATGAAATACAAAGAAAAATTAAAAATACAATAAGAAATATTCAATTATATTTTATTCAAAGACAGAATCATTCCTGTTATTTCAACATGTGTCCTTACCTTGTCAGGGTCTGTAAATGTTAACCTCATTAATGTTGTATTTGCTGTTGTATCAATGAAAGTTCTTGAGCCAACCAGTGAATTCTCATAAATATATCCAATATTGGAATTGTATGTTATGATTGATGCATTTCTGTTGGTAAGTTGAATGTACACTACCACTGTAGCATAATCTACTCTCAAATTGGGAGACTGCTCAACTGCCTGTAACAAAATATAATATTTTAAGAAATTGTATGTATCTTAAGTTGATTTGTTTTTATTGTAAGGTAACTTTTTATAAAGAAATAGCAAAAAATGTCTTTAAAAAAATCGAACAGAATTAAAATCTTCTAAAATCAGAATCATTACCTCAACCAATATTTCCAGACTGGCAACATTATTTCTATATAAAATCTGGCCTGCATTTTTCTTAATTTCACATTTATGTTGCTTGCCACTATAAAATGAATAAGTAGCAGTAAAGTAATTTTCATAGCCAGGTGGTTCAGCTGTAAGAAAAAAATATGTATATAAATCTCTACAATGCAGAACGTCATAGTGCAAATTATATATATTTAGGTTTATTATTGTTTTAATATATTTGAAATCAGACTATTCTATATTTATCTTTAAAGTTGAGACATTTAAAATGTAATGTTCATAGAAAGCTCATAAACAATCAGATAATTCCAAGTTCCTAAAAGCTACAGACAGGAGAAGTTTATAGAGAGAAGACTAGAAGAGATATTTAAAAACAGAATAAAACATAGGCCCTACATGAATGAGTTTGATTGCAATTTATTCAGTTTTGAAGATTTAATCTTAAATTCTATACACACAAAAATCAATTCTTACTTTTACTGATTCTACAAGTGATATTTGAGTTCAAAGTATCTCTATCTTGCATTAACATTAAAACTGTTGATGTTGGATTGGATGCAACAGGAGGATCTGGTATTAAGTCTAATGTTATTTCCTAAAAGAAAAAAATATTAAAAAATACGATTTTCATTTTAGCGCATATCCCGTTGGGAACAGTTCTATGCGCTGTCAACAGTCACAATAAATAAAAGACGAAAAGTATACATGAAATATAATAAACTGCAACTTGAATAGGTGCGTCTTCAGTCGGCTCCTGAAGGTGTCGAAGCTAGGGCTATGTCGAAGTTGTAGTGGGAGGGCATTCCAGGTGCACGTATCCACGTGTGAGAATGCTCGTTCGCCAGCGGACATTACAAGCCGAGCGGAGTGGACGGGATTGTGTGTAGAGCTCGAGACAGGAGCGAAGATATTCCGGGGCAGAGTCATTCAGGCACTTATAACAGAGAGAAGCAAGCTTGTAGGAGATCCGGTGGTTAATGGGTAGCCAGTGCAGAGATCGGACCAGAGGAGTGATATGAGTCGACTTCTTCTTTTTAAGGACCAGTCGGGCAGAACAGTTCTGGACACGCTGGATTCCCTGAAAGGAGGAGGCCGAGAGACCCGCCAAGAGCGAATTGCAATAATCAACGCGGGAAAAGAGGAGAGAGATGACAAGTTTAACACAAGCTTCCTTGGTGAGATAGCGACAGATGGCGGCAATACGACGCAGGTGGAAGAAGCAGATTTTGGTGAGGAAGGAGATGTGGGGCTGCAAGGACAGCGTGGAGTCCAGATAGACGCCAAGGCTCTTGACAGTTGGAAAGAAAGGTATTGCTGCGTCGGCCAGCTGAAGATCAGACGCAGTGAGGGACACTACCCTATGTCTCGTACCGACGATAAGAGCTTCAGTCTTCTCACTGTTCAACTTCAACTTGTTTTCCTTCATCCAGTTCCTGATGTCGAAGAAACAGATGGAGATGGAAGCCAGGAGCATGTAAAAGTGTTCAGGCTCAGCACTGTTATAGAGCTGGGTGTCATCGGCGAAAGAATGATATTTAAGGTTTTTCTGTCTGAAATTATTCAAGCAGCTCTATGTATTTATATGTTTATAAAAAATATTGGTCTTTATAGGCTGAAATTAATAATAGAAATGTCAAGCGTTATCATACTAATATTGTTAGAATATATGATATATTTCTTTAATATCAAAGATCTTTAAACCAATTGAGAAATTGTTAACAGTAAGATGCATGTATATTATGGTTTACAATTTCTCTATGGTAGACTTGTCCTGCTGTTATGAAGCTGTAGATTATGTAACTATGTATTGTCCAATCGTCATCTACGTTAAACGAAGCCAGTGCGAAGCATGAATTTAAGTACCTGATCCACTTGTGGAATTCTTCAGCGAGCAAATGACGTTTTAAAAAGGGGCAGGCCCATTGCACTTGTTTGGAAACACTGATGGCTCTACATTTACTCGACCATGTAAACAACAGTCACCAAAGGAAAGGAGCCGTTGATTCTGTTCGACACCCGTTCTTCGGTAAAATGAACAGCATGACAGAGAATACATGCTATATTGAAAGGTCCCAAACTTGTGTAGGTAACGTCGGAATTGGTTGCGCACTTTTAGGTTGGCAATATGTTTTGTTTCATACATAATTGACGCCTTACATTACGTCGACGTTTCTCTTCAAAGCGTTTTTCACGTTGATCAATGGTCTCTAGCGATTGTCTTTGAATGGCTTTCTGTCGTTTGAGTTCCAACGTTTCTTTTCGTTTGTCTAGAGTTTCATTTTTTAATTGCTCTGCCTTGCGACGTCTCAGATGGTTTAATCATTTTTCTCTTACATCTGCAGTTTCCTCCGCTTTCTTTTTTTCTTCCAATCGACTTTATCGTTCTTTTGCATTTCTTTATCTAGTTGTTTTGCCCTTCGCTGTCGCAGATCTTCCAATCGTTTTTCTAGTGTTTTTGCAGTTTCCTCCTCTAGTTGTTTTGTCCTAAGCTTTCTTTGATAATCCTATCTCGCCTCTGTCTCACCCTATAGTTTCCTTTTTTAGTTGCTGTAATCTACACATTTGTTTATTCTTTAATTGTTGATCGCGTGTTTCTGCTAATTCTGTGCTAATAAATTTAGAAATTATTCCCATGCACCTGCACTTGACTGCTCTGTTTGGCTTTATATTTGTATCCACTGAATCGTTTATATGTGAAGTCATGCAAGAATATTTTAAAATAATATTTGTTTTTATATTTTAAAAATATTGTCTGCTTCCGTACTATCAAGTTTAAAATATGATTCTTTTTTTTTCGTACACCAGGCATTTTCCTGAAGTTTTAAATGAACTTTAAAGACTGCAATGTATACTTTACTTACCATCTCAACTATGCAATTAACTAAATAAATTTAAATTTATTCCACATCTTTAATATCAACCAAATTGTTTAATGTAGCCTATTGGAAAGGGCTAAATTAACTTGGAATCTTTCAAGCAATTAAACTATCAAACACATCTTACCCCATGTAATTATTTACACTATAATCAACCAGTGCAAAAATAAATTATTTTTCAACATTAATGAAATAAGCTTACACACTAAAAGAAAGAAAAATAAATATAGCTTAAGATCTTACCCATCTCAGAAACTTAAACTATCGAGTTAACCATGAATACAAATAATAATATCTGTGTAAAAGAATGCTTTGTCAAAAACCTAAACAGATGGTGTATAAAGCATGTGGTTAAAAGACGATTATGAAAGCTCACTTCCAGTTTAAGAAAAGCATAATTATTATAAACTGGTGAGCACACAAAAAATTTAAACATATCTTTCCTTTTTTTTAATTGATGGGACAATATCATGATGATTATATTTAATTACGCGTCGAAAATGGTAATGATTTCAATTTTTTTAAAACAGGATTTACCGTAACGCCGATAGTAAATAAAAGTCGTCTTGACTATGACGTCAAAAGAGTTGTATTGAACGTGATCGCGCTAGATGGGGAAACCAATGACATGCTTCTTTTTTTTTTAAGCCCAATTTAAAGGCTATTTTTAGAAATGGTCTGTGTTTTTTGTTTTTTTTTTAAATTGAGGGTCAAGCAGAGGTTTATAAGAAAAGAGATTGATCTAAAATGAATTTTTCTCACTAGAATTCATCACTAGGACAGTTTTCGCGAAAATCGTTGGGCCCGTTTTCGAGATCGTCGACACAAACAAATATAGGCCTACCTACCATTTTTTCTCGTTTAATATTATTAGATATATTTTCTGATACATGTACAAACATAATAATCTATGAAAAATGTGATGTTTAAAAATCAACAAAAGAACAACAACAACTCACTGAAGAACTGCCTGATGGAACAGATGATAAATATTTTGGTCTTATACAAGATTTGCTGTTTGGTTGAGAACTTATAATACAGCTTGGATAAACAAATTCAGGACCTTGGTCATCTCCATCAAGAATCAAAATTCGAATATTGGTGTTGTTTGAGTTAGGAGAGGATGGTAAACTAGGATTATCCTGTTGAAAAAAAACGAAAAAAAAATTTTTTTTACACAACATCATTACTAATTACATAAATTACATAATCATCTGTTTAAAAGTGAGTTTACAAATCAAATAAATTATGATAAATACATCTTGACTTTACAAAGCACAAAGCCAAAAATAAGTTATACATCTAAACTTGTCAGTATTATAAAGATCACTGATTGATATATGTATCTCAGATCAACTATACTAAGCATAACTCAGTAAAAATAATGTTACTGGCAGGCTAAGGAGAGAATTTATAAAATGTCAACACTGTATTAAACATTAAAAATAAAATGAATATACCAATGCTGTTTTCAAGGACAGCTTCAAAAGGACCAAGGGTACAATTTGTTTACAAAACTTTACATTTCAAGATTCTATGATCTCATTCTATGTTTTGTTGGTTTTCTGCACTGTCTATATGATATGCTCACCAGCGTTCACTTACAAATGTTTTTAACAATTAAATTAAACACGTTTTTCTTTTATAAATCTTCTATTTGCATTTGTGTTGAGCCTTCCAAAAATTTTTTACTTTGCCATCACAAAAAAAAAAAAAAAGAAAAAGAACGAAGGGAAGTTTTTAGAAGGCACAAAACCGGCAAATAAAAAAAATATAAAAATAATTATCACTGAAAACACTAACACCCTAGCGATACATTATTATGCTGTCAATAGTTATAAACAAAGCAAATGTAAGGACTATGTTATAGCATATATAGAAAGAATAGAACAAAGAAAATAAAAATTAACATGTTAAGCTGTTTATATATATTCTTCTTATGCATTTACCAATATATTTACACTTAGCCACCCCCGAAGACAGATAGAACAAAAAGCAAGCTAATATATCTTTAAATGATTTAAAATAGGGGAAATAAGTCAGGTACATTTATTAAGATTTATAAATGTGCACTAAAAATTGTATAAAAAACCTTTAAAGCATAATTTTGGTAGTTGGGGTGAAGGGATGTGTCTAAAAATTGGAAGGAATGTGTTGTCATTGAAAACAAAAATCTATGTCATGTTTCCGTTCAATAGGGTGACGCGAAATTTGTCAATTAGAAATCTGAAAGTCTGGTTACCCATCAAGCAGAAACATCTTTAAATGCAAAGTTTTGTGAAGTTAATATTATGAAGGATATTAGAATGTTAAAATATGTAAAGATTTTACTTACTCTGACAGTAACTGTTATATCATAGTAGGTCAAAGCAGCATTTCCTGTAAGACTGTACATGCTTTCAAAATCTAGTGAATTAAGTACAGCCACAATACCTTCTTGTGATGATGGTAAGTAAAAGTAGGTTGTGCCAATGAAGTTCTGTGGAGTATTAAAGGTTAACATTATAAAATGTTTTATTTATAACAATCAATTAGTTTTATGACATTTAAAAAAATCTAGTTTCTTCTAATTTAATATACTGATAAATAGCAAACATATTAACCTGGGAAGGGCTAGCACTAAAACTGTAAAATATTTGTTTATTTGCACCCTCATCCAAATCTGTGGCACTGATTCCTCTGAAGACAGTCACACCAATTGGAGTTAACTGAAAACATTATTTGAAACAGTGTATAAGAGAAAAAAAATGAAACTGAGTTTTATTAAATGATTTATAAAGCTATACTATCATTAAATACACACAATTAGGCATCACAGACATAGTACACTTAAAATTACCTCATTTACTGAAATTGAGTAAGGTGAATTTATAAATTTAGGTGTATTGTCATTAAGATCATTTATTTGAACCTTCAAGACTTTATATTCACCCTGAAATAAAAACAAGTAGATAAACACTTTCACTCAGGTAAATGTAAGTGCTTGAAAATTAAAAACAGATAAAAATAATACTATAAATAAAATGTAAATATAGAAAAATATTATTAAAACTATTTGTGTAAGTATTTTAAAAAAAGTTCGAGAAAAAATTACTTGAATATATGATCTAAAATTAATTACCGGAATGCATTTTTTATCTTGTAGAGTACGCTTTATTTAACCATGTAAAAATAATTTAGCAGTTAACTTATCATTCCATAATACTTACAGCAGCACCAGAAGTTTCATAACATACTAACTGGTATTGGAGAATATTTACATCATCTTCTGTATATGCGGTAGCGCCCTGTTCAATTTGTTTTAATGAATGGAATTGTAACAGTTTAATATATATCCTATACTACCATTTTTTTTTCCATTTTCATGAAGTAACAGAAGAAGAATCTTTATCTGTGATTGTTTTTGTATAATTAGAAATTGTCTTACGTTTAATAGATAATTTTAAAGATAGAACACTATATCATAAATTAGATATTGCCAATATGTGCATTATTATTTTTTAATAATTAAATTAAAAATACAATGATTAATTTAATGTTGAAGTTATAACATAACTCACATCCCTGTCTATGGCTTTTATCATTCTGACTGTATGTTTTTTTGTCACAGGATTCCATTGATGTGTAAAATATTCATTGAAAGGATATGCTGGTGATGACTTAAGATCATTATTCACTTCAACCTTAAAAGGTTCTGTTCCATTAGTCAGCACATCTTGATAATACTTAGCTACAGTAAAAAAATCAGCAAAGTTAGAGCATTGGCCTATCATGAAAAAACCTTTTTGTGAAGTTACATTAATTATTGAATAACCATTATGTGTAATGTGACTTGGATTGGAGGGTAGTTTTAAGGTTTGTTATGTGAGATATTGTGATTTAAATTAACATATTATTTTTGAAAGTATATATTTGAAAAAAAAAAGATGTATGATGAATTTGTCACTTGTAAGACATGGAAAAATGTTTTTTTTAAAATAAATTTTAATCAAGAAATAAATGTATATCTTAAAATTGAGAGGCTTTTTCTCCAGTTTAATATTTATAAATTCATAAATGCATTAAATAATTAACATGCATGCACTAGTTGGTCTAAGTATGTTTAATCAGTTTCATTAAATTAATGCAAACTAAATCATATAAAGTATTTACAAATTATGAAATGTTCTAATTAATATGTTAAAAGTGATAAAAAAATATTTCATTTTCACTTTTATTTTGGTGATGTTTTCATAAGCACCACTCAACTGTATCTAAATGAAGCATTCTGAACCAGACTTCTTACGCCTAAACACTCAATTTTGTTATCTCTGGCTCTTTAAGAAAAATTTTATAAAAGATACCATAAGAGTGCTAAATTACAGTTATACAAACAAACATAATTAAAAAATTGAAATTTTATTTTAACATCAATTAATTATTTACAAGCATTATTAGTTTAAAAAATGTGAAAAATGAAAAGAGGAAATAGCTTGCTCTTCAAAAGTTAAGGCTAAATTAAAAATAGCTGATTCCAGAATTTAACTAATAGAGTGCCAAAAAAACCCACTATATCTATAGTATATAGGCACAATATTCAAAATAAGATCTTATCTTACAGATGCTCCTTCTATGAAAAAGATTATTGCGCACTACGCTCCTTTAAAGTCTGAGTCGAGTCTTGCAATTTGCTTAAAATATAATGTATTATATTATATTACTAACCCTACTTTAATTACTCTTTGCCCTTCTGTCCTTTAGTGTTTCTAGGTTTAGTGATACACTCTTAATTGTAGTTGTAAATAGGCCCCTATTCAATAGTAATAAAAACCTTGCAGTTATTTTCTGAAGTTCTTCTAATATTTTAGTGTTTTCTTTGGTTGATGAGTCCCATACAGAAGATGCATATATTCTAATATAAGTTTAACTAGCCTTATGTTAAGCAGTCGTGCTATTATTTTATCTCAATCAGAAGTTTTATTTGCTTTTAAATTTGACATTTTGTTAGCTATTTGATTATGCATCTTATCTGCTTCTTCCATCTGCGTCGTATTGCCGCCATCCGTCGTTATCTCACCAAGGAAGCTTGTGTTAAGCTCATCATCTCTCTCCTATTTTCCCGCTTGGACTATTGTAATTCGCTTTTGGCTGGTCTCTCGGCCAGCTCCCTTCAAGGACTCCAACGTATCCAGAACTGCGCAGCCCGACTAGTTCTCAAGAAGAAGAAGTCAAATGATATCAATCCTCTGCTCCGATCTCTGCACTGGCTACCCATCAACAACCGGATCTCATATAAGCTGGCTTCCCTCTGTTATAGGTGCCTGAATAACTGCGCCCCGGATTATCTTCGCTCTTGTATGGAGCTCTACACCCAGTCCCGCCCACTTCGTTCGGCATCTGACGCGCTTACTCTGCGGATCCCTCGTGTGAGGCTAGTGTCCGCTGGCGAACGTTCATTTTCCTACGCAGGACCGTCCGCTTGGAATCACCTCCCACTACAGCTTCGCCAGAGCCCTAGCTATGACACCTTCAGGAGCCGGCTGAAGACTCACCTATTTCGTCAGCAGAATTAGCGTATTACTACATATTTCGTTGTCTGTCTGTATTCTGTAACTGTCGTCTGCGCATAGAACTGTCACCAACGGGATATGCGCTATATAAGCACCGTTATTATTATTATTATTATTATTATAGGCCTATTCAACTTCATGTATAGAGTCTATATTATTGCCTAGCTCTTTTATTTTATTTAAATTTATTGAAATGTCTTTGTCGCCTAAAGTGGGAAAAAAATATAACCGTCCCATATTTTCGCAAGTTCATTCTACTGGACAATTTAAACAGTCGCGGCGGTGTTGGTTGATAATGAACGTTCAGAAAATAGTAGTAATTAGACCTCTAAAAACTACCGACACTTTAGCATACTAGCATACTCTATTATGTAGGTATAGTCCACGAATTTTCATTGAGAATCACGTGGCAGTGTGGTTTGCGTCATATCGTCCTAGATCTAAGTCTTATCTAGTTTCAGTCAGCTTTTGTTTTTCTTGATTTGCTTCCATGGCATAGTAATTGATCATCCGAGACCGTCTGCACGGCAACAGAGATGTGTTTTCTGAGTTGTCTCCTCTAGATGAGTTGCTATCCATAACAATCGAACTTCATCTGCCCCAATGTAAAAAAACAACACAAATAGCTGACACTTATTTGGCAGCATACATGTCAGTCTTATTTTATATGCAGCCTTTCTATAAAAAAGCTTATTTCTTCCTAAGCTTATCCATGGCTTGAGTCTAGTCTTGCATTTTTATTAGTGATATAAGTTGATTTTATTTATTTGTTTTTCCGCTTTGTTCAGGTAGTCCAATCTATGCCCAGATGCCACATGTGAAGTAAAGAATAACTCATTTGCGTCTGTTCTTGCATATGGAATAAGAAGAATATTTTTCTCCTTACGAAAGTGTATCTGAGCATTGTGAAATGGATTGTTGTTGTGCTGTATTTCTAAGTTAAACTGTAATGCTTTAATTATGTATGTCTGCTTTAAACCTTAGGCCTACTTGAAAGTATGGAGCTACAGCCTCGAACTCACAGCTGCTTTTAAAAAGTAGACACAATGTAAAATATGTCTACGGATAATAACAGGAGGAATAGAAGAAAAACCATCTACAATCATAGAAAGTAGGCTATAACATCTCTTCAGACTTAGAAAATCACCATCTACACAACAGAGTAGGCATACAAAAATAAAACGCGCCATAAGATTGAAAAAAGCACACACGAGCATAATAATAAAAACATAATTATCAGACAGACTACATAACAATTTAAAAAACAACAACAAATAGGTCTAATGACTACAACTTCAAAATGGAACACACATTATTTCTTATTCAAAACAGGCTACAAGACTCTAACAGTAAAAAATATCTGGAAATCCATATAAGCTTATTCAAATTTAAAATCAATAATGAATGATTTCCTTCCAACAAAACAGACATCACATAAAATTAACAGATGTTGGTTTAATACTAAACTAAAGAAACTGTGTAGACACAAATCAAACTCATTCAAAAGTTTAAAGCAACTAAATCAATTAAATTACATATTAACTCAGACAATCAGTAAACATCTCCAGAATGAATATGTAAATAATGTAATGTCTAAATACAACAATAAAAACGTTTGATCCAGTATTAAATCAAGAAAAATTGACACAACAGGCATAGCTACACGGGCCAAACAATAAAACCTATTATGACAACAAAACTAAAGCTAACATCCAGTGGCGTAGCTAGGTCTTGACGCTAGGGGGAGCGAAATTTTAGGAAAAAGGCCCCACTTTTAGCAATTTTTCAAGATTAATAGAATAACTAAGAATTCGTATCAAGTGTTATAAGACAACCCTGTGCTTCAGGATACAAACACTGTATAATAGTAACGTTTTTATTTAACAATTCACGATTATTTCTCTAGCAACTAATAGTGATGGGAATTTCTGCATAATTGATTACATCTCTACTGCTTATTTTCGGGATGAACATCTAGTATCGAAAAGTATTTAAAGAATCAATGCGAATGTTCTATAGCAGAGGTCGGCAACATAAGGCACGCGTGCCAAACTTGGTACACGGAACGATTTTCAGTGGCATGCGAAAGACCTCCAAGAATATTGTTTAATGCAAGTGAAAACAACGTATGTCAGCATAATTAGTGGCTGTTGCATGGCGAACTACATGGGAATCACACTGGACGTCAACTGTTTTAGTTCAGGAATGTTTGTATGCAAAGATCCCATCATTGGGCTTGCAATCTGTGATTGAATCTATTGTTAACATAGTTTCTCAAGTCTTTTCTAGAAGAAAGTCATACGGAGTATAGGTAAAGTCTTGGATATATTCTTTTCTTGTCTGGGGGCAATTAAGATGTATCTTAAATTAATGGAAAACAAATTCCGTTATTGAATGAGGAGAACTGACTGTTGAAGCCGATGTTTCTGTATGACTCGGCGACACGTTTCAGTGAGTTAAACTTCCATTTACAAGACTGGGTCCAAAAGCAATTGAAGTGTTGGTCAACTGGAATTTGCATTGAAACTGGGCATATCTTTCCGTGAAATCAATTTCAAAACATTTAACTCTTTCCCTAATTTAAGGCAAATTAGATAGAATAGCATTTTCAGAAGTACACTAGTTATATTAAAACAATTAACTCGTTTGGTATCACTAGCATCAAATATGGAGAGTTTAATTGTTTTCTTTACATCAATATTTCTAATATGTTTCTTATTTGTTTCCTTTTAAAAAAATTAATGGTTTACAATGTATAACTCTAAAATAATCAAATTACACAAGATAGTTGAAAATAATTATATAAATATTTTAAATTTTTAAACATTAAAATAACTATCCAGTTTGTATAATTATTACGTATCTCTTCCTGTTAATTAATTCTGATTTGTTCGGATTATTACGAAAATAATAAATGAGATATCTAACCTACTAGTCAAATTTGACAGAAAAGAACAGCAGCTGTTTGCCTTAAGGTCAATAAAAATTAATTGTATTATTGTATCTTAAAAGGATTACGCCGAAAATGGAAAACAAAATCTAGAACTCACACAAAATGATACCTGCTGTAGCTTTTTTTTTCGGCATGCATAGACTCGATCATCACTGATCACAACAGACTAAGACAACATATTATTATGTACCGAAGTCTAGGTAATGGAAACAATAAAGATGGACCGTGTGTAATGTCTCCTGAGAACATTGACATTTTTCTCCACGCCTGCATCCTTTATAAAACTGCTCGCATCAGGTTATGACAACAAAGACTGCACCAACATAAAACTATATGAAAAAGAAACAAACCTTAAAATCATAGCAGTGAAAGTCATCATTCTAAATATGACGCTTTTAAAAGTAACTTACAATCGAAGTTAGGAATCTGTGGTGGATCCACTCTGGGAAAAAAATGACTATGGTGGTATCCCGAGTTGTACATGCTGAAAAGAAAATTAATTCTTCCATACAGTTACAGAAAAGACAAAAATTAATATAGAAATGTATAATATGAAAGTCCGAAGAACATGAAAAAATGGCAAAAAAATACCGGTAATTAATTTCATTAGTGTTTAAACAAAATGCTTAAATAATCTAACAAAACGTAGAAGTGTGGTGTTTGTCAATCTAAATAAAGTCTAAATATTATGTATTTTGTTATTAAAAAAAAAAGTATTTTTCCTTTTATTATGTTATGACAGGTTTTGTGGGCCGTAGAAATTTCTAGAAAGGAAGAGTGGAGATTTTGTGTGTTTTATAAAGACATCACATTACTAAGATATCAGTTCTTGATCTATGTAAATTGTTTGTCGATGACACAGAGATTTTGAAGAGCTTTCCTCCCATCCATCTGCGTGTGCAGCTGCCGTTACCGCTGAGGAGATGTGCTGTCTTACGATGAAAGCATGGGTGGCTGCAACAGACTTAAAATTGAATGAGGACAAGAAAGAGGCAATTCTCTTTTGTTTGGCAGTAGCGTAGCCAGGCGGCCGCTCCCCCTAAGGCCATTTTCCAAAAATTTTTTTTTTTTTTAAAGAATAAACATTGTTGCCTTTTCAATAATAAAATGTGGATACTTTTTTTTATTTTGAAGAATTAAAAGGTGACCTCTTTTCAAGAAAAAAAGAGGTACCTTTCGAAAAAAATTGTGCATTTTTCATAAATAAAAAGTGTAAGCTATATTAGAAACGAAATTAGCAAATTTTAAATAATAAAATGTGGGACCTTTTCAAGGCTGAAAATTGGTGTCCTTTCAAGAAAATACGGGGGTTCCTTTAAAAAATAGGGCCAATTCAAGAACGAAAAATGGGGGAGGTACAGTGAAGCGCAAAGGAAAGCCCCTCGTTCTTAGAGGCAATGAACACCAGGATTTGCCAAGTGCTGCCTCTTGTACGGTATAGCACTCATTTTTACTATACCCCATCGATTGGCTGGCTAAATCTGTTGGACTCACATGGTCATGAAAGTCCTTGAACTCACCCAAGGCGTGACAATTCTGCTGCTTAAAACCAAATGGCTACGTAAGCCATTACATAACATCAAATAATTAAATTGTGAATTGCCAGGAAACAGCGGGTGGTGGAAAATGGACATGAATACTTGGATGACATGGTCCGAGGACGGCTCTTTGTGGAGATGTCCTACATGCCTGATTGTGGTTTCCTTTGCAAGCTTGATCACAGTGGAGTATCTTGGTTAAGGCAGTTTCTGGGTTTGGGGCGGAAGAAAAGCTACAGACAAAACTTTAACCATGATGAAGGCAAGGACAAACAGCAAATAATAAGTAGTCCGAAGCGTCCAGATGGGACAAAAGAGAACCAAGAAGTTGAAGATAATACTTAAGAGTCATCAAATATGCGAAATTTGATGCATAACTTTTTTACACGACGTCAGCTGCGCCAGAAAATGATCCCCATAATAACCAATGAACTAATAACACCCCTGCTCGGCTTCTGGGAATGTTTAGAAAGTGGATACTACAGAAAATTGGAACACATCGACACGCTCATAAGGAGGACGTAATGAACATAGAGTAAGACTTCATGCAAACGTTGACACAACAGTAACTAGGTAATTTACATGAACTAGTTTTCCCAAAAGATTAAACGGGGCGTCATTTCAGTGTTATTAGGTAGTTTTAGAAATAGATAGGCCTTAAAAGGATATTGAAATTGATACACACTATCTGTGTTTCTCAACGCCGTCACCACTGCATTCTAGTGGTATACGTGGCTGGAGGAGAGCTCGCCTCTCAAGAAGATTGTAGATTCCCTGAAGGGTAGAAGGTGGATCTTTATTCAGTCCATCGTACATCAAACGATCAGCATAAGAGAGATTGAACTTCCAGGAGAATGGGGCTTTCTCCACATATTTATCCCTATCTACCGGAGGTATGAATGCGCTTGATTGATCCCACAGTCGGAAAAACAGTAGCTGCGCTGAGAAGCTTGCTACCGTCCTCAAAACCCCAAGCCGGCGTGCATTAAGGCGTTTACTTGTGGCAGTGCCACCGCTGATGTCGAGGTGAATACCCAAAAAGAAAAGTTGTCAACGTCTTGTGTTGCAATCTGCAGCTATAATAATAATGATGACATTAATTGAATATTCTTCAACCTCAACACAACATGAATGAATGAGTACAGTGTAGACCTATTATTTATAAACTAAAATATACTTCTACAATCACCGTTATCATTATCAATTTGTAGCTTTGGTGAACTGCATAGTGGTTACGAGAAATGTTAGTTAGTTCTCCGAACACAATCTTCATGAAAAGCTGTTTGAACTCCATAGGAAGTCTATCTTACTATATGCATTTCAGTCTGTTTATGTCTGCCTGAATTTATAATGTCTCAACAAAACAAAAAACCGCACGGGCCTTCCGGCTCTTTAGTCCAGGGCGTATTGTTTGTTCAGGGATGAACCAAGGGAGGCACACCAATGCTCTGTCCGGTCGCCAGCCACCGCACGGTTTCCGCAGTCCAGTTTATAAGTCAACTGCTGAATTTCCATCAGACCATTATCGTGGCGGCTCGCCCGTATACCTGCAATGTCGCCCGTTAGTACCAATCCCATACTATAGGTACGAGCATCCAGTTACCGGGCGGATTGTGAGACGAGTTTCATGCGTCCATTGCTTCCTCCCCACCGGGGTAACAGACCTTCACAGGGTGCAATAAGAAGCGGGACAGCCGGAGCCGCAGCAGGGGATTTTTTTTTTATCTTTTATTTTTTTAAAGATGTAGTCTAGTTCAGGTTTTGCTTGTCTAGAGTTAAATTGTTTTATGTTGACTAACTGAACTTGGTAAACTTGGTTTACGGGGTGTAAGAAAGAGAGGTAGGCAGAAGAGACGATGGGATGATGACACGCAAGGAGTGGACCGGCTTGTCTCCTGCAGACTCCCAGAGGGCGGCGCAGGACCAAGAAGAATGGCGTAAAATCACCCAACTGTCAAAAAATGGTGCCCCAACGACCCTCACTCGGGTTATGGGGTAGAAGAAGAAGAAGTGTAGGCCTATATAAGAATGTTAAAATAGATAATACATTTAGTTGTTACACAGACCCGATATTTGTGAGGTAATAGTAATAACATAGATATACACCTTCGGGTGGTGCGAGGTGTTAATGAGGTGTTTGTTAATCCTCATTGAACAACAATGTTCAGTTCATTAAAATAGTAATTTTACCTTCCTGCAAGAACTCGATATAATCTATGTAATCACAAGTGATCTGACAACGCTCTTCTGCAGCACAAATATATTTAATCACATTAAATCACAGTCACATATAATATCCAATGAATAATATAATATAATATAAGTCCAAGAAATGAAATAGTATTCTGATAAAATGTGGTATAGTTCCGAGTCTAACGTATGCGTCTATACGCTTCTAGATATTTGAGTCGACTGACTTTCCTCTGGTCCTTTACCCCCGTGATCAGACTGAGACATGTAAAACCCCGTGATCAGCCTTGCCCAGTCAAGCAAGTATCACATGAAAAACGTGCAAAGCATAAAGCTAAGACGCAGTAGAACAAACTAGAATGTGACATTTACAATCTTCCCAGTCCCCATAACTCTTGTACTATACAATTGACTTTTGACTATTTACTGAGTCATTTCCCTTTGACCATGTTAGTGCATACTAGCATTACTCACCCCTCCCGGAAAAAAATAATAATTCATTATTATTTTTGCATAATTACATATATAGGGAACATAAATTATTGTTAAAAAATCAATGAAATATTTAGTTGCATATCAATAGTTAACGTATCTAATTAAGTCATGTAATATTCATGTAATCATAGTACAAAAAAAACACATAAATAATCATCATAAAAACATAAATAATCATCATAAAAACAATTTACATCGGTGTCTTACAGAAGTTATACACCATGAGACCAAAAATCTGAAGTCTCAAGTTTTACATTAGTCCTAGACAATTAACTTTCAGTATTGTCTATTCAATATCTGGGATATAAATGGATAATCTTGATAACACATCTGGCAAATGATTATCTTTTCCAACTATGCTTTTGATCTGAAACTGATAATCAGATAGTAATAATGCATATTTGTTTATGCGTTTGTTATTTACATTTGACACATTAAAATTTACTAATGGTTTGTGATCTGTGAGAATTGTAAACTTACGTCCTAACAAATAGTATTGAAATTTCAATACAGCATAAGCTATGCATAAACCTTCCAATTCGAATATACTGAAATTTTTTTCACTATTAGTTAATGCACGGCTTATATAGAATGCTGGTTTGTACACCATTTCTGAATCTATCATTACTTTCTTAAAAATACAAGCACCTAGTCCTATTTTTGACGCATCACAGGCTAAAATAATTTCATCATTTTTCTGAATAGTTTCCAGAATTGGTTCTTTAGAAAACTCATTAACTAGTTGTCTGAATGATTGTTCACATTCATTATTCCAATTTACATAATTTGGTTGAAATTTTTTTTGTAAGATCTATGATAGGTCTAACTATTTGACTGTATTTTGGAATAAACTTGCTGTAATAATTGAATAAACCTAAGAGTGCTCTAACTTCTTTCTTAGTTTTAGGTGTCTTTATTTCTAAGATCTTTTTGTGTAATTGTTCTGTTGGCTTGACTTGGCCATTAGAAAATGTATGTCCCAGAAATTCAATTTCTGTTTGTCCTATCTTTAATTTAGTTGGGGATACAGTTAAATTGTTATCTTTTAGTATTTGTAAGACTTCTTCTAAGATAGTCAAGTGTTCATCCCAAGTTTCTGTATATATACATACATCATCCACATAGTGAATTATGTTGTTTCTTTGAGGAAGAATTTTTCTCATTAATTTAGTGAAAGTTGCAGTACTATTTATGAGACCAAATGGCATTACATTCCAGTTAAACACACCTCTATGTGTGATAAAAGCTGCGTAATCTTTAGAATTTTTATCTAGAGGTACTTGCCAAAAACCTCTGGTCAAGTCTATAGTGGAAAATATTTTCCCAGTTGCCATAGTATTGATGATATTGTCTATGTTAGGTAACCCTTCCTGATCAATTTTTGTGATTTTATTTAATTTGCGATAGTCACAGCAAAGTCTAATTGAACCATTTTTTTTTCTTACTATTACCATTGGTGAAGAGTATTGAGACATAGATTTGTTTATAATCTTATTTTCAATTAATTGGTCCAATTCTTTATCCACTTTGTCAACTAGCATTTGTGGAATTCTATAAGCTTTTGATCTAAACTCTTTTTTGTCAGTTAATTCTATTGTATGTTCAATGACATTAGTCAAACCAGGTGTTTCTGTGATTGTATCTTTAAATTTGTTTAATATTTTCACTATTTTAATTTTAGTTTCTACACTTGGAATATGATCTAAATTAATTTGCTCTAATTCATTAGTTGTATTTGCAGTCATGCCACACAAGTAGTTAACATTACTTGGAATGTCTTTAATATTTTCATCTTCAACGATGATAACATTGTTGTTTTCTATTTTGTCATTAGTTTTTGATGTAGTATCAACTATATTGCTTTCTTCATAATGTCTTAAATTGTTGATGTGAACAATTTTTTCACTACCATTTATGTCAATTTTATATGTAACATCTGACAATTTATGTATAATGTCATAAGGACCTTTCCATTGCATAGTATTACCAGAACCAATGGGTAAATATACAAGTACTTTGTTTCCTATTTCTAATTTTCTTAAGTTTTTATTCATGTTTTCTCTAAGTATGGTTTTTTCTTTAATTTCTTGGTTTTTTTCCACAGCAAATTGATATGCTGTTTGCATATGTTTTTCTGTCTTATTTATTAGATCAAAAGGTGACATTTTTGTTTCTTTGGTTTTTAGTAATTCTGCTTTAAAATTCTCTAATGGACCATTGGCATTTCTACCAAAGATTAACTCAAAAGGTGAGTAACCAGTGCTTTCATGCTTTGCCTGTCTATAAGCAAAGAGAATGGCTGGTAGGAATTCATCCCATTCATAAGGGTGTTCTTCGCAAACCTTAGCTAACATTTGTTTTATAGTTTGATTTGCCCTTTCAACCATACCGTTTGACTCTGGGTGGTAGATTGAACTAAAAATTTGTGTTATGTTGAGCATTTTAGTAAAAGCTTGAGTCAATTTGGATTTGAATTGTGTACCATTATCACTTAATATAGTTTTAGGAAATCCAAATCTGCAGAATATTGGCAATAGTGAGTTACATACTCTATCTGCGGTTATTTCTCTTAGAGGGATTACTTCCACCCATCTACTACCCATATCAATGACTGTTAATGCAAATTTAGCTTTTGAATTCCTAGCTTCTTTCATAGGTCCAATAATATCAATGGCTATCTTTACAAAAGGTTTGTCTACAGTATCTGTGTTTTGTAAAGGTGCTTTATGTTTTGAATTTTTCTGATTATGTATCAGACATGTTGAACAACTTTTTATGAACGTTTTCAAATCCTTTTCTAAATTGGGCCACCAGAAGTTGTTTTTGATTTTGTTACAAGTTTTTTTTGTACTTAAGTGACCTGCTAATGCATTATCATGCGAAATTTTCATTATTTGCACTGTCAAAGATTTTGGCACAACTATTTGAGTTATATCAGTTTTTGTTTCTATCCTACAAAGAATTCCATTAATTAATTTCATTTGTCCTTGTTTAAAATTTTCTTTACCAAGTTGTGACACAATTTTGTTTATATACTCATCTTGTTTTTGTTCATTTTTTAAAGTTTGTTCATCAAAAGGCATACCATTTAAGCTAATCTGTTCACGTTTTTTCATTTGTGTTTCAGTTTTCTTTTGAGTAGTATCAATATATGCTAAAATGTTTGATTTCAATGTTTGAAAGTCATTGATTTCTTTCTCTGCAATATTGTATATTGCTTTGTGATTTTCTAAATGTTTGCACAGTGATATGGCATGCAATTGTTTAGGTATATTATTTATTTCACACTGTTCTTCAAACCTTTCAATATATTGATTCAATTTCTCTGTACCATTCCATTTAGGCATTAGATTTTCTTTCACTTTGTTTATAGGTATATCTATATTAGGTGTGTCATTAATAATGCTACTGTCTGACTTGCCTAGTGTTTGTAAAAAGCTGACAGTTTGCAAGGCAGGGCCGAATTCATCTTGTGATAAATCTCCCAGTTGATTATTTTCTAACAAAATTACAGGTTTTAAGTTTAAATCTGTGGATTTAAGATCCATCCATTGTTGAAATATTTCAAAACTATTGTCCTGTTTGACTCCATATGTATTACCTATTATTAGGGGAGCAACACAATTTTTTAAAATGGCTGCTTCAGTATATCCTGTAAGCCAAGGAGTATCAATTTGTATGGTAGTGATTGGACAACTAACCATAGATCCATTACCTAGTTTAATTGTTTCTATCCTTAAGATATTTTTGGCTTTATGAGGAGGAATAATCCTCTCATCTACACAAGTGAGAGATGAACCAGTATCCCTTAGACAATAGGTACGTATTCCCTCAACATATGCAGGGAATAAGATCAGTTGACCTTTATTCTCAAATATTACATTGTTTCTGTGAGTAGTAGGATTATTTGTATTGCCTTTATTTCTATTCTGATTTTCAGAATTTGGATTGGTAACATGCTGATTTGTAGAATTTCCTTGTGGAAAATTCAATCTTGTAAAGTTTTGATTTTGATTTCCTTGTGGAAAATTCCGTCTTGTAAAGTTTTGATTTCCTTGTGGAAAATTCTGTCTTGTAAAGTTTTTATTTTGAAAATTTTGATTATTTTGGCTATATTCATTTTGTCTATACCTGTTACTTAATTGTTTTATCCTGAAACCACAAAATCTGTCTATATGTCCATAACGATTACAAAATTGACATCTAAGATTTTGTCTGTTTGTATTTGTTTCATTACCATAGTTTTGTCTTCTACCATATTGACTATTTGTTCTAGGAGGTGAATAGCTCCTATGTCTTCTATTTTGCATGGTATTTACTGTTTGAGTCTGTTTAGTAAGTTCTACATTGGGATTACTATCTTTAAAATTGGAGATAGCATCTATTAAATTTTCAATATTTCTTACTTTCCTCTCCATAATATGTGTAAACAAAGGTTTGGAAGCCATTTGTAACACTTTATCTACTACTACCATCTCAATAATTTCATTGGGATTTTTTGTGTCTATTTTAATTAGTTCTAACCAAGTTAATAAGAATGATTTCACTTCAGAGACAAAAGCTCTTGGTTCTATTTTATCAGTTAATAAAAAAGAATGAAATTTTTGTCTATAATAGTCCTCTGAATGGATAAAAAATTTTATCAACTGTTCTCTAATTATTGTGTAATCAGTAATCTCTTTATCAATATGAGCTAATGCTTCCTTCCTTTGTCTTTCAATTGAGGAATTAAATGAATATACCATTCCGATTGCGGAATGTTATACCCTTTACATGTTGTTTCAAAGAGAGTTAAAAAATCTAAAATTTTTTCTTTTCCATCAAATGGTGGCATTTTAAATCTAACGCCATGTTTATTAGATGAATTAGTTGAATGCTCAACCTTATTTTGTTGCAATTTAGCTAGTTCTAATTCATGGTCTAGTTTTAATTGTATTTCTTTTTGTTTAAGTTCTAATTCTAATTCTTTTTGTTTAAGTTCATTGTCTAATTCTTTTTGTTTAAGTTCATTGTCTAATTCTTTTTGTTTAAGTTCATGTGACCTACTTTCTGTACGCTCATCTCTTTCTTTATCAGATAATTCCTTTTTTAACTCTTTTACTTTCTTTTCTATAAATTCTTGCAATTCTTTTTTTTCTGTTATTTCAAATTCCTTAGCTAAAGCTTTAGCTTCTTCATACATTAATTTAACTTTTACATCCATATTTAATTCTTGATCATTAAAAATAAAATATTATTTTGTATAGGACAATGCTATTATTTATTATTATTTATAGAGTGTACATTCACAATGTAATGCTTATAATTATTATGCAGACCATGTATTATTAAGTTGAAGCTAAACACTTGCAATACTATTATTTATATTCACAATGCTATTATAATTGAAAGCATTTTGGAATTGGAACAATGCAAAGCATAATATTTTGATTGATAAATTATTTTCTCTTCTTATTTTTCAATTTACTTTACTTGTATGTATATGTTGACTATTGTCAATTATTATATTTGTAAAAATGCCTTATTTACTATTTTCTATAGTGTGTACATAAATATTTACCATTGCATAAATTATATTTATAAACAATTGATAGTTATTGTTACTATCAAGAATCTATCAGAAATAATAGTGGTTATCTTGAACCAATAATATTAATTATATTTAAAAAACAAAACAAAACAAAACAACAATTATGTATAACTAAAATAAATGAAACACAACACAACAATTATGTATAACTAAAATAAATGAAACACAACACAATCTTAATTAAGGACACAAATGCTGCATGGACAACAGTAATAGAGGAAATGTTCACACTAGAATCACAATATTTATCAACATTGACAAAGACAATAATTTTACTTCAATATTTGAACAAAAACAAACAAGTCAATACAGCTAACAGAAATTACCCTATCAAAGAATCATTTAACATAATAATGCATAATAATAAACACTAGGATTATTAAGTTTGAGAAAATATGAAGTAATTAAAGTGTTTGTAAATCCTTGTTCGAAATACACAATTACTTAACTAATAATCCAGTATGAAATCACAATAATTTGAAGTTTCTTGAGAATAATCCAGATTTAGGTTAAATAAAACCCAGAATTAAAAAATGTATACCATTATAAATGTCAAAAGTCTTTTGGTACACATATTAATATTTAACTTTAATATCAATAGTTTTTCTTAAATTCAGATTCGGTATAGTTTCGGTAAGCACATCAGATAGTTTCGGTACACTTCAGATTCGGTAAGCACATCAGATAGTTTCGGTACACTTCAGATTCGGTAAGCACATCAGATAATTTCGGTACACTTCAGATTCGGTCAGCACATCAGATAGTTTCGGTACACCTCAGATTCGGTCAGCACATCAGATAGTTTCGGTACACCTCAGATTCGGTCAGCAAATCAGATAGTTCAGGATTGAAACGAGTATTGGTAGTCTTAGGCTTCAACATGTAGAGAACATGTCAACATCACGAATTTAGTTACGACAGGAAGAGTTTCGTTATTAATGTTCACCAACCTGCATCAGTTCATTACTTGACAAGGTTTATAATATAGAATGTTTATATTGTCAAGTAAAATGTTCTTTCGATGACGATAATAAACCACATTGAATATTTATTAGTTGTCAACATGATCTTTTTTTTACTTTACATCCGGTTCCGAAAATTATGTCCGGTGTATTCCTTTATATATATTAGTACATTTTTTTATCCATTTGTACTACATTAAGAAAAATTCAATCCATGAATTTTCTCTTGAAATCATAGAGCTAATATGTTGCTCAGATGAAAAATTAGTATATTTATTTATGTCGGACTCAGACTTCAGTTAAAAACTGGTATGCTGCTCAGACCATATGGTATGGTTTATAAAAATGTCAAATTTACGACTCGATAATGATTTTTTCAATCGCCAGCACTCGCTGCACCATAATCTCTTCTTTTTACCAGGCTGCCACCAGCTGTTAATGAGGTGTTTGTTAATCCTCATTGAACAACAATGTTCAGTTCATTAAAATAGTAATTTTACCTTCCTGCAAGAACTCGATATAATCTATGTAATCACAAGTGATCTGACAACGCTCTTCTGCAGCACAAATATATTTAATCACATTAAATCACAGTCACATATAATATCCAATGAATAATATAATATAATATAAGTCCAAGAAATGAAATAGTATTCTGATAAAATGTGGTATAGTTCCGAGTCTAACGTATGCGTCTATACGCTTCTAGATATTTGAGTCGACTGACTTTCCTCTGGTCCTTTACCCCCGTGATCAGACTGAGACATGTAAAACCCCGTGATCAGCCTTGCCCAGTCAAGCAAGTATCACATGAAAAACGTGCAAAGCATAAAGCTAAGACGCAGTAGAACAAACTAGAATGTGACATTTACAATCTTCCCAGTCCCCATAACTCTTGTACTATACAATTGACTTTTGACTATTTACTGAGTCATTTCCCTTTGACCATGTTAGTGCATACTAGCACGAGGTCTATTTGATTTTTTAGTTTTAATGGAACTTTTAAAAAATTTGACTTAACGTTCACATATTGGCACACATACTACAGAGAGTAATATCACGATGAATAGGCCTTGTACACGCGCTCCGAAGAAAATAAAATAAATATCTTTATTTTGTGTTCCTACATTATAAAGTAGACCTACCAAGAAAGAGAAGAATCTAGTATAGGATTATTATTTATGTATGAAAGAGGTGGTAGTTGTCATGTTTACTTTATAATTTTATTAGTAGGCATACTAAAGCAGTTGAATCTTACCGCCACTTTGTCCTTCTGTAACATGAACAAGAATTAAAATCCCCCAAATAAACATCAGGGTTGATCCAGCAACTTGTACCATGTCAGTTTGAATCTGCCTTGATCTGGAAAATATTATTGCATTTTCTAGCTATTAATTAATTTTATTCAATTAAAAATGTGAGTCTTCGATTACAATTTCATTTATCATAAAAACAGTTTACGAATGTTGCACGCTGAACAAAATATAATTAATGTATTTATTTAATATAGCCTAAATGAAAAAAAAAAATGAAGATTACATTATTTCTCATCACACTACTTTTTTTTAAAATTTGCTTTTGTTAACTTTGAGATTAAAAAAAAAATACCGGTTATAGATTAGAGCTAGATATAAAAGTCAATACGACAACCTACGAATATTTTGTGTTTACTTGTACAATTAAGGCTACTAAATGGGACACGGAGGCTGTTGCACCGAAAGTCTCGATCTTGAATCCTGGTGAAGGCTAGAATTTGTTTCCGGATCTAAAGAGAGCCCCTAAGTCCACCCAGCTCTGATATGCAGTTGGTTGGGGCAAAATAGAGGCCTATGCGGGCATTGTACTGGTCACACAGTCCCCTCGCGTGCCACGACCAAGCAAACTAGTCAACACCGCTTCATATATTATCTTATAAGTTTACAGACGTTCCTTCTAGGTAGAAGATTATGCAGGGCGACAGGGATCCGTCGGTGGCAGGGATAGAACCCGCGACCTGTCCGTTGGTTTTTGGTTGACAGTCCGGTGAACTAACCGCTGGACCAGCCGGCTTCATGTGCCCTTTGGATCACATTGGACTAACATTTATTTACTCACTGTAAATATGTGTAGGCTATATGTTTGTAAAGGTATGCGTAACCCTATAAAATCGTATATATTTTTGTTCCGTTGGACTTATAGCTTTGATTTGTCTCTTTTATGTACTTGCCTGAGGTTTTGTAAAACATTGTCATATTGAAAATTCGCCCTATTTTTAGAGTACTTTAAAATTATTGATCTGCTTTCTAAAACTGGTCTGGCAAGTTTGTTCATATCACTGGTAGGCTACCGTAAAATCTCGTGTATAACCGCACCTTTTTTTTTTACAAAAGTTTTAGGTCCGAGAAAGGGGTGCGCCTTATACACATAAAAAAATACTTGGTATGGATATGAACTGAAATTGAAGATGTAGGCTAATAAATAATTATACAATATTGGAAAGTAAGCAGACTTTACAACTTTCTTATTCGGATCTTTTGTTTTCAGGCTTTAAAATGACGTATAATAATATATATTATTGACCTATAGCTGATATTTGATATTTATACGATAAATAAATAAAAATTTAAAAAAAAACAGTGAAAAATATGTATCAAGAAATTATACAAGTGGGCCTACACCAAATACATTTCTAGTGCGCTTAGGTCTCTATGCACGGGGATTTCAAAGCATTACCGTGTCCGTTTCTAGCTCAGGAAGTATATTTTAGTTTATGTATAACTTATTTTAGTAGGCTATGTATCAGGAAGAACTTGTGAAAGGGACTCTATTGAAAAGAATTATAATGTAATATTTCTTAAAGTATGACACATTCAATTTGTTACTGTCAATAAATAGGCCCAGACTAGTAGGAACATAAATCAATGCGTAAAATTCCGTATAGTAATTTCAACTTTTTTGAAACTTTAAATAATATAATATAATTTCTTGGAACAAAATATTTTGTGTAGTTAAAAGTGAAGCACTATTCGTTCTTTTACATATAAGTTATAATAAGAATATAAAACTAAAATTCTATCTCATATTAGTTAGGCCTATAATAGGATATGCATGATTTGTAGGCCTATAAGACCAATCAACTAAAGAAAAAATTAAAAAATTAGAACAAATTCAGAAAAGAGCTGCGTAGGACGCAATAATCTTCTTTATAGAAGGAGCGTCTGTAATGTACAAGATAAGGTTCATAACTAGAGAATAAGCTTATTCACAACCAATAGTCAAATCACTAATCCTTGAAACACTAGCGGACAGAAGGGAAAAGATTAAAGTAGAAATAATAACACAATGTAACTACATTTTTGTTTATGGTAATTTTTTAATGTTTCGTACATAATTTTGGTATGCTGATTTCTGTGGTAACATTGGTTTTGCTCTATCATCAAGATTTCTTGAGAAAAAGCATAAAGTATTTTTCGGAGTTTTCGTATATAGGGCTTATGTAATACATTTATAACATTATGTATATATATATATATGCTGATTTTAACTATATTCTTTTGTTTATTTTCATTTGAACTAATTACAACTGTTATATGAAGTGGTGAAAATGTCTAGTAGATCCTGCAAGCTTTGTCCTGACTCATTCTGTTTTGTTTGTGGTTACTATATTAGTCCAACACAAACTAAACATAAGATTGTCAGTGGCACAAAATTCTTTACTGCAAATCATGCTTATTTTTGGCATGTCCAAGGGCGATCAAGACAAATCGTGGGCACCACACTACAGTTGTGGCAGCTGCAGATCAACTCTAGAAGGATGGCTGAGTGGAATCCGAAAGTCAATGCCCTTCATACAATGTTATTAATCAATCCCTGATACCTGTTGAGAATATCTTACTAAAAACCCTTCACATTAAACTAGGTCTTTTCAAACATTTTGTCAAAGCATTAAACCCAGCTAGTGCAGCGTTCCAGCATACTCGGCAGATGTTTCCAAAGGTGTCAGATGCAAAAAATATTCAGCATGTGTATTCTTTGGTCCACAGATAAAAGTTATAAAGTTATGTTGGCATGTAAAGAGCTGGAGGACAAAATGTTTGCTGTTGATAAAGTAGCCCGGATTGCGTTTAGACATGTTGTTCATAGTTTTTTAGGCAATAATAAGAGTGATAACTACAAAGAGCTAGTGGAAAACTTAATTGTACGGTACGCAGATATGAAATGCAGAATGTCAATAAAGCTGTATTACCTGCATCCACACTTGGAATTTTTCAGACCAAATTTGGGTAATGTGAGTGAAGAGCATTGACAACGTTTTCAACATGATATTATTGCAATGGAGAAAAAATACCAGGAAGATTGGATGCAGCTATGATGGGTGACTAGTGACTACATCTTGTGTTTGATACGCGATGACGACAAACTTCGTAAAAGAAAACCAAATTAATTCTACTGTTCACTTCTAGTGTATTTCGAGATTGTGAGAGACTATAACATTACAACATAATGTAACATTATGTAATATATGTATGTAACGTGATGTAACAGGACGTTTTGTAAAATAACAAAACATTTTTGATCTAGTAAATGTTAAATTTTGATTAACGTTGTATCTCATGCTATACGATTTATATTAATTATATTTTAAATTGAATTTTCGGTTTTATGATCACACAGTTGATGCAATTAAAAAAATCATTGTCATATTTTGATTCAGCATACTGAAATTAATTAAGAAACTTAAAGAAAAAATTCGATAAAAAGAGAAAAAGGTTTTTTTTTTTTGTTAGGCCTACCTGTGTAATGCATAAGGAATTAAACTCTAATTAATTTAGAAATACAACCCAAATAACAGCTTGTTGCAATGCTCAGATACACATAAAGACGAATACACTTTCCATATCCTTTTTGCGAAAAACAAATGCATATAAGTACGCTACTCTTTCTTCCCAAGTGTCATTCCGGCATGGAATGGGTTGCCTGAACAAACCAGGAAAACCAGTAAATTAACATCCTTTAAAACATTAAAATTAAGATGCAAGATTAGACTCGGACCACGAATGAGCGTAGGACTCAATAATCTTCTTTATAGAAGGAGCGTCTGTAAAAGGCCTATATAAGATAGGGCCTAAGATCAGAAGTTTTTTCTGTTTAGGACTGATCAACCGAAGAAACAATTACAAATTCAGAATTTTAAGAGCTGTAAGCCTATGTAACCTACACCTAACAAGTAAGGTTGCCAGGTTCCGGTTATAAACTGCATATAGGGGTACCGGCTTTTGTAAAAAAAAATATTATTATTATAAGCCTAGGCCTACTTTTATAGACAATGTTCATAGAAATCAGGGACTCCGCCACTGGTTTTGTAGAGAAAAAATTGACTTCTTGATTGCTTGTCTGGTACTCAAAACGAAACGATTATCATTATTTGTTGGTTGGTAGACCTAGTCTTTGGCATTAGTTAAGCTGTTCTAAGCGATATTTTTATTTTTAATAAGCGCGCTTTTTTTTCTTGCTACGTGGGTGGCAAAGAGAAACATTTTCAGATTTTCAGAGTATCCAGTTGGACCAAATTGATCCATAGGGCCGGTCAAGCATCGTTCACCAGTTCCTGTAGCCACGGCAGCCTAAACCTTACCCCGACTAATATTATATCAGGTACCCATCGAGCTGGGAACAAATCCGTGCCATCTAAGAAAACTAAAGCAAAACGACAATAAATACAATCATCAAAATCTTTTTAATTTCGATTTTATTGTACGTTTAACTCTTTATTATATAAGCTTATTTAAGCTTAGTCAATACGTTTGAGTTTTTAGAAATATTTTCTTTTATAATCCAAATTATACCTTTATATTATCTTCGCACCAGTAGGCCCTATGTATTCTTAGGTTTAGACCTAATATGTGGATGGCATAGGGCTAAATCTTAGGAAGGCTAAATAAAAAAGGCCTACTATAAGGCCTAAAGAATTGACACGAACATATTTTTTTAGTAGTTGTTTAATTTATCTCATGTTTTTTTAACGTTAGATATATGTACTTACGTAAAGAAGAAATAATGAATTCAACTCTCACCATACAGCTAATAATATATCGGCTAAATGATTTTAAACTGAGTCGACGACGGTTATTGAAACTGGTTAAATTTGTATCAACATACGGCTTAAATATAAAAAAAAGGTTAGGTTATACATTGACCTATGTAGTTTTACCAAAAGTAGGTTACGTCATATAAAAATCATTTTTTTTAATTGTAAAAATACCATACCAAAGAAGATATTGGCGTTTTCAATTGAGGCACCAATGCATAGAATTCTCTTATAGAGTGGAAATTCCGCTTACAAAAGACTCTAAGGCCTATGGACGTTGACGAAAAAGTTTGTAATAGTGCCATGTGTGATATATGCGGCTATTCGAATACTTATGTCATTTAATACTATTACAAGGCAATTTATTCACCATAATAAATTATGGATGAGACCTTCTATTTAGATCACACAAGTATAATTATGATTTATAATGTTATTACGGCTAGAGCCCCCATTCAATTTATGAAAATAATAGTTATAGTATTGTTATTATTAGTGTGAGTATCCTTGTATTAGTGAAGATCTTATTATATTAATCTGAAGTTTATTTGTAGTTGTCTAGAGTATTCCTGGTTCTTATAATCCCCTGGCAATTCACATAGCGTAGCTTTAGAGTTTTCAGTTGATTTACTTCATGTATAATTATTTATGTGGCTCATATTATACAGCAAGAACCTCGATGTCGAGTGGTAGTGTAGATTATTAATATAGTTGAATAAATATTACACATACACACATGTATATAACTTTGAAATATTGACGTTAACCAAGTTGTGTAGAAAACAACGATAAATTTGGTTTAATTTACAACATCAATCCAGTAGGAATCCAAATAATATTATATACACAATCAAGAACTACACATATTCCAATTAGTAATGAATATCCTCAATGAACATATAGCATTGTAGTTAATAGTAGAATAATAAATTTTCCATAATACAACTCAAATAGAAACGATACTCAGAGACTCAGAATCTTAGATGTTATCTGATCGAATGTACGCCAAGAACTGACCAAAAGTGTCGAATCGCGTAGAAATATATTACGGGTCAATCGTTGGAAAAACCAGACAGCCTAGTGACACGAATATTTAAATCAAGCCTGCATGTTGACTGCGTGATCAGAATGTCAAGCAATAATGCTCTAACAAAATAAGGAGAGACCGGACGACCTTGACACGCTGTGTTTACGTGAACAGTTCATGTTTTTATCGAGGTTAATAAAAAAACAATAATGCTCTCATTAGGTTAGGAAAAACCCGGGGGGAAACCTTGAGCTGAGAAATATTTTATATCGTTTAAACGCAATTCGCTTAAATGATTTAGTTGGTTTATTAACATTACAATGTAGGGAATTTACGTTTCGTAACAGTCGCCCGTACCAAAAGGAAAAGAACATTGCATACTAAACAATAGAAGTGTGCAATTTCTTTTAGAACCGCCTGCACTTAACTTTAGTTCTAAACAATATACAAAAAAAAACTGACTCCACCTGGGTAGTCCGTTAAATAAGACAAGTAAGGGAAATAATTTATTCTATTAAACCCTCATCATATAGGATCTCAAGTTATCCTTAGACCATAACACATGTTCGCGTTATTCTAAAAAATTATACTCTCTGAGATATCATTCCTTATAAACATCATCATCTTATTTATAAGGTAAAAATCAACATAACTAATGTTATCATATTAAACAATTCAATCATTAATTAATTCAACTTAAATGAAATTAATATTTAAATAAATTTTAAAGTAAGAGTTTAATCTTAAGTGTGTAAGCATGTGAAGTGTATGCACATTACTCTATCTTGGTTTTTACATAATCACAACTATAGTTTGATTGTTTCAAAATAAGGATGTACATTTCTGTTCATTCATTATCTTACTAATAAAGAAAATTATGTCCATAAATCAATAATACTTAAAAGTAACTTATTAGGTTTTTTTTTTTTTTTCTACAACAATAATAATATTTGTTTTAGCAAATGGAAATATTCATGGCATAAAATAAGGCATAAGATATTGCATAAAATAATCACAACATATTCATATATTCATGCATTTATATTTTAAATGATCCAATTCTCTTAGTTAGGATTATCAGAATATATACATAAAGTTATCTATTTCCTTATACATTTGTTACATGCGCGATAGGGTGTCCGCGACGATGTTATCTTTTCCAGATAAGTGAGTTATTTTTAAGTTGTAAGCTTGAATAAACAAACTCCATCTTAGAATGCGCTGATTTTGTTTGATGCGGGAAAGAAATACTAGTGGATTGTGATCAGTGAATATCTCGATTGGGAACTGAGAACCATTTACATAGTAATTGAAATGTTTCAATGCTTGGATAAGTCCTAGTAATTCCTGCTCTATTGTGCTATAATTTACCTCATGTGGGTTAAATTTTTTTGAACAAAAGCTAATGGGATGTTCAAGTGAATCATCTCCTATTTGTGAGATTACCGCGCCCATTCCTGTATTACACGAGTCTACCGTTATTCTGAAAGGTTTAGTATAATCAGGTGAGACTAATACTGGTGCCTTGGTCAGTATGTCTTTTATATCGTTAAAGGCTTGGTCACATTCCTGAGTCCACTTAAATTGATTTTTCTTTCTCAAGAGATTTGTCAAAGGGCAAGTGATAATAGAAAAGTTTTTACAAAACTTCCTGTAGTACCCGGCCATACCCAGAAATCCTCGAAGTTGTTTCTGCGTTTTAGGGACAGGGAATTCCTGTATAGCTTTGACTTTGGCATTCACTGGTTTTACTTTGCCATTACCCACTACATGACCTAAATATTCAATTTCTGCATGGCAAAATTGACTTTTAACTAGGTTTATAGTAAGATTAGCCTGTTTTAGTTTTTGGAATAATAGTTTTAACTGATGTAGATGATCATTAAAGTTATTACTGAACACTACGATATCGTCCAGATATGCATGGCATTGTGGGATATCATGGATAATAGTGTTTATTAGTCTTTGAAAACTAGCTGGAGCATTGACCATTCCGAATGGCATTACTTTAAACTTATATAATCCATCAGGAGTAACAAAAGTTGATACCTCCTGAGCCCTATCTGTTAATGGGATTTGGAAATAAGCTGTTAGTAAGTCAATCTTAGTTACATAGTTTGCAGTGCTTACTCTATCGATTAAATCATCTATCCGTGGTATGGGATACGAATCTGTTTTTGTCACTTGGTTTAATTTCCTATAGTCTACACAAAAGCGTAGTGAACCATCAGATTTGGGAACCAACACACATGGGGATGACCAATCACTGTTACTGTGAGTAATTATATCATTGCTCAGCATATAATCAATTTCTTTACGGATGTGTTCAAGTTGTATGGGATTAACCCTATACGGATGTTGTTTGACAGGTTTAACATTATCATCTTTTAAAACTACATCATGGGTAACCAAAGTTGTTTTGTTAGGAACATCACTAAACAAATTTACATGATCATAGATTAAACCCTTGATAGAAGTCTGTTCACCTGAGTCTAGATGTGCCAGTTTATCATTGAGGTTTTTAAGTGCTTCAGTGTTTTGAAGTTTACTTTCTATGATTGTCTTTTTAAATTTAGGCGGGGGTGTTTCAACAGTTTTGATAGCACTCACTGGCCTAATGTCAGTTTGTTCTTCCCTAACAACATAAGGTTTTAGCATGTTTATATGGCACAGTCTCTGTGTTTTCCTTCTATCAGGGGTTTTTACAAGGTATGTTACATCACTGATTTTATCTAAAACCTGATATGGTCCTGTATATTTTGCACTCAGGGGTTGTCCAGACAATTGGGTCAACATGAGGACTTTATCACCAGGATGGAAACATCGGGATCTGGCCTTGACATCATAGTACCCTTTCATTCTTTTCTGAGCCTGCAAAAGATTATCTTTAACATGATTAAAAGCATGATAGATTCTATTGCTAAATTGTTCCACATAAGCTACGAGTCCAGTCTCTTCATCAGAATTTAACAAGGTTTCCTGCAACAGTTTTAGAGGTCCTCGAACTGAATGTCCAAACACTAACTCGAACGGACTGAATCCAAGAGATTCCTGCACAGTTTCTCTAGTCGCGAAAAGAGCGAATGGAATACCGCGATCCCAGTCTTCAGTGTTCTCAAAACAGTATGTGCGGAGCATGGTTTTCAGAGTCTGATGATATCTTTCTAGGGCACCTTGGCTTTGCGGATGGTACGCAGTTGAAGTTGCATGTTGGATGCCTAGTTTCTTTAAGACCTGGTTAAACAGCTTTGATGTAAAGTTAGATCCTCGGTCTGACTGTATAGTCTTTGGAAGACCGTATCTTGAACAAAATGCAATCAGTGCGTCAGATATTTTATCTGCGTTAATGGTGCGTAGCGGAATAGCTTCAGGATATCTCGTGGCAGTGCACATTATAGTGAATAAGTACTGGTGTCCTGTCTTTGTTTTAGGCAAAGGACCTACACAGTCTATTAGCAAGTGGCTAAATGGTTCTGCAAAGGCGGGTATTGGCTTTAGAGGTGCTACCGGTATAGTCTGGTTAGGTTTACCAACTATCTGGCATGTATTGCATGACTTGCAGTATTTTGTGACGTCACGATGTAGTCCAGGCCAATAGAAGTACGGAAGAATTCGACGGTAAGTCTTGTTCACTCCTAGATGACCAGCATATGGCGTGTCATGAGCCATGTGTAAGATGTCATTACGATATATGGCTGGTACCACAATCTGACTTCCTTCTCTGCAATTGTCATTATCACATTTCACATCTCTCCATTTTTGCATTAATATTCCCTCCTTCAGAAAAAGTCCATTTCCGTTCATTTCTGCCTCCTGTTCAGTTATCACCTTTTTCTTCAGGTGTTTAATTCCTGAATCTCTATTCTGTTCTAATAGGAGTAATTGTCGAGGTGACAAATTACTTTCAGTAGTCTTGACTGAGGGACCACTCAAGATGTCAGCCAGGAAAGTTGCCTGTAGGTCAATTTCTGGTTCTATTTTTGACTTTGACATGGTTTCGACAGACTTTTGTTGTTGGGCCATACCTCTCGTGACGATGCATATAGGTTTGATAAAGCTCTCACTTTTATTGAGGTATTGTTTTTTCTTGGATATGGAATGCACCACATCTCCAGCAATATCATTTCCCAGTATTAAAGAAACGCCTTTAAACGGAAGTGATTTGTACACACCCACAACTACATTTCCAGTGAAGTACGCACTCTTCAGCTGTATTTGATGCAAAGGAACTTGTACATTTTTCCTTGATACACCTTGAATAGTAAGATCCTGTCCTGTATATGTCGATTGTGACGTAGGAACAGTATTCTCTAAAAGTAGTGAAACCTCAGCCCCTGTATCACGGAGTATTCTGATGTTTTTTTCACTAGTGACACCATTTATTATGGATGACACGGTACCTTCTTCAATGAATGGTAAACAATTGCTTGGTATCTCAGTATCGATATGATCTGTATCCAAGTTATTTTTGTAAGAGGTATGTTTAGTACTCATGGTGGTTCTATCTGATATAGACTCCTTGGAGCTCAGATTAGAATTAGAATTATTGAAAACCATTGTCTCTATTTCAGGAACTATTTCTGGTTTCAAGTTTCCAAGATACGTGTGTTTTGTCAGGTTATCTGCATTAGCACTAGGTATCTCTGTTTGAGTTCTAATATCCTTCTTTACATTTTCATGAGTTCTTTGTTTTGGCATTGCTACATACGATAAGACAACATTCTTTTTATTCGGGTTCCCATTCAATATCCAGCACTTTTCCTTAGTATGTCCAATTCGTTTACAATGGCTACAGGTTGGCTTGGAATTTGTTGGACCTTCATTGCTCTGCTGATGTCTCTTTGATTGATAGGATTCATTTGGATTCATGGTTTTCTTTTCTACCTTCATATCTCGATTCTGGAATTTAGATTTATCAACGGTTGTAAATTTATTGCTGGAATGGATAATAACATATTCGTCTGCCATTACTGCTGCTGTTTCTACTTGTTCTACACCTTTGTCTGCTAAATGTATTCTTACATCACCTCTGATGTTATTGTTAAAGTCTTCCATTAGCATAAGATTAGCTAATTTATCAAAGTCTTTGTTTACACCTTTGGATCGAATCCATCTTTCAAAATATTTCTTTTTCTGTCTTAGAAAATCAACATGGGATTGTTCCTGTTCTTTCTTAGACTCACGAAACACTTTTCTATATTTTTCAGGTGTTAATGCATAACTTAGCAGTACTCTATTCTTGATCAGTTCATAATCATACAATTCCTCTTCAGTAAGACTTAATACAACATCAAGTGCCTTTCCTTTATTCAGAGCTGAGCGTAGAAGTATAGCTTTCTTGCCCTCGGGAAATTGATAGTCTCTAGCGTTTCTCTCGAAAATCATGAAGAACTCTTCCACCGAATTATCTTCAAAAACTGGAATATGTTTCTTAAACTTATACAGTTCTGCATCTGCTTCAGAGCTTGCATTCGAATGATTTGACGTACGAGACCTTGCTATCTCAATTCTTTCTTGGCTTGCTATTTTCTCTCTTGCTATTTCTCTTTCCATCTCAATTCTCTGGCTTTCTCTTTCTCTTTCCATCTCTAATTCCATCTTTCTTAACTCAAGTTTAAATTTCAATTCTTCACTTAAGTCACCAGTTGTATGCTTTACTCTTTGTTTTATAGGAAAAGGTAATTCATCATCTGATTCATCATTAATGTTATCATTAGCAGTAGTTTCTTCAATAATTAGTGTACCTTGTTTTCTTAAACACTCAGTTACCTCTTGAAGTAATTTAGTTTTTGATGGCCTAGTTTCTGTGATAGAAATGCCCAATGATTTAGCCAATTCTTTTAATTGTATCATTGACATTTTATTAAGCTGTTCTGAGGTTAGATCAAATATCTCTGGATCCAATGTAAGATTATTTGTGGCCTCCATTTTATATTATTAAAAGTTACTGTAAATCTTGTTAATAATACAATAAAAGTGTCCAACTTACTTTCTGTCCTTTGAATAATTCACTACACCACACAGTTCAGATTTTTCACAACAAGGTCATAAAAATAATACTTTCTTAGAGTTACTTTGTTCGATAAGGTAATACACCAGATAATTTTCCAGGCTGAATAGTTAAGTTTTCCGATTCTCAATAGCAATGTTCAATTCAATCACAATCTTTAGTATATTGTATATTGTTCATATTTTCCAACACAATCCATCCAAGTTACGAGTATGTATTACGGCAGTTGTAAATAGTTTGTGTAAATAGTATAACGATTCTTGAAGTTGAAGTAAATCCTCTAAACGTTTGTTAGTAAATCACTGACGAGCAAAACCCATTTTATTACAAGGCAATTTATTCACCATAATAAATTATGGATGAGACCTTCTATTTAGATCACACAAGTATAATTATGATTTATAATGTTATTACGGCTAGAGCCCCCATTCAATTTATGAAAATAATAGTTATAGTATTGTTATTATTAGTGTGAGTATCCTTGTATTAGTGAAGATCTTATTATATTAATCTGAAGTTTATTTGTAGTTGTCTAGAGTATTCCTGGTTCTTATAATCCCCTGGCAATTCACATAGCGTAGCTTTAGAGTTTTCAGTTGATTTACTTCATGTATAATTATTTATGTGGCTCATATTATACAGCAAGAACCTCGATGTCGAGTGGTAGTGTAGATTATTAATATAGTTGAATAAATATTACACATACACACATGTATATAACTTTGAAATATTGACGTTAACCAAGTTGTGTAGAAAACAACGATAAATTTGGTTTAATTTACAACATCAATCCAGTAGGAATCCAAATAATATTATATACACAATCAAGAACTACACATATTCCAATTAGTAATGAATATCCTCAATGAACATATAGCATTGTAGTTAATAGTAGAATAATAAATTTTCCATAATACAACTCAAATAGAAACGATACTCAGAGACTCAGAATCTTAGATGTTATCTGATCGAATGTACGCCAAGAACTGACCAAAAGTGTCGAATCGCGTAGAAATATATTACGGGTCAATCGTTGGAAAAACCAGACAGCCTAGTGACACGAATATTTAAATCAAGCCTGCATGTTGACTGCGTGATCAGAATGTCAAGCAATAATGCTCTAACAAAATAAGGAGAGACCGGACGACCTTGACACGCTGTGTTTACGTGAACAGTTCATGTTTTTATCGAGGTTAATAAAAAAACAATAATGCTCTCATTAGGTTAGGAAAAACCCGGGGGGAAACCTTGAGCTGAGAAATATTTTATATCGTTTAAACGCAATTCGCTTAAATGATTTAGTTGGTTTATTAACATTACAATGTAGGGAATTTACGTTTCGTAACAATACTTATTAATAGCGATTACACACATCCTGTAACATTCACACATATAGACAGAAAGACACATAGGTAGCCTTACGTCTGACTGTCCATAAAAGCGGATCTCTACGTGTCGTCGCGACTCCTAATAGAGTAGAACGATCCTTTCACAGGGGTTGCCTAACAACATTAGATACGTTCAATAGTATTAGGAACAGAGACAACCATCCCCCACCCACATGCTAATACAGCCACATTATACGAGTACCGGGTATAATGACCTACACCCCTTACAAATACAGGTGTATGTGACTGGGTTGGCGCCATAATATACTTATGCAGACCGGTCACACACGCAAAGAGAGCATCTACACGCAGCAGTATTGGTAATAAAATGACACTTCATGATTTATAATTGCTGGGTAAATGTAAAATTATGTACTGTAAATTCATCACTTGCTGCTTACACAAAATCTGTACGAGAGGAACTTAATCTGGATGCTAGTCGATCTTTTTATATGCAAATTTGTTTGTTGTGAATGTGCCATGTTGTTATAGATCTAATATATTATGACACCGAACGTCCTCAAGGGACGATGGTGTATCCTCCTTTGTAAAAGGAGGCCACGATAGCCTAGACCAGGGGACGGCAACCTACGGTACGCGTGCTATTATCAAAAGGTTAACAATTTCTGGCTTAGGCGATGCTTTTATAGAGCCAGCTGTTGCCCAGGCAGCAGGCCCTCTCTCTCTCCACGCAGATGGTGATTCCAGGGGAACAACTACGCTGATACAGCGTGGGACTATCCGCGTCGCAGGAATTGCCAGAGAAATAGCGTGTTCGCTAAAAGGAATTCCATCTTCTGATTTTCTGTTAGAGTTTACTCCCACCATTGACAGGTTTTCATTTTTATAAATGAATTTGAGTTTACCAAAAAAACAAACATTTAGAAAGCTATTGTTGAAAACTTACTGCTCATCTTGTAATAGACATGGAAGCCAGTAGAGGTCGTCCGAAATTCAGTTTAACGACGATAGTAGGCAAATTTCATCTTTCGGTTTAGTTTCGGTTTTGACCGAAGGTGTATAGAACCGTTCTGTTTCGGCGTCTTTTTCGACAATGTATAAATTTCGGTATGGTTTCCTCCAAAACAAAAATATGGTTTTGGTCGGCCTCTACTTGTAATAGTATAGTCATACCACTCAGAATTCACTATAGTGTTGCCCAACCGTTGAATTATAACGGCTCTAAAAAAACTAAGGCTTCTGAATGGGCTCCAGCCACCCTCAAAGCCGTGTAACAGGGTACGGGCTCCAGCCGCCCCTCACAGCCGTGTAACAGAGTACGGGCTCCAGCCGCCCCTCACAGCCGTGTAACAGGGTACGGGCTCCAGCCTCCCTCACAGCCGTGCAAAAGGGTACGGGCTCCGCAGTCCCGCTTTTAAGTCAACTGCGGATTCCCCTGTGATCATTATCGGTGTGTCTCGCCCATATATCTGCCATATCACCCGGTAGAACAAATAGATACAGGCATTCAGGCACACGGGTGATTCGTGAGACGTGGTTGCTGCGTCCATTTCTTCGTCCCCACCGAGGCCCGGGGCTTCTCATAAGTGCAATGGACCTCGGACCCGCACCAGGTCCTGCCCAATCGTCTGACGTAGCATATTCTTTCTCGTATAATTTGGAGATGTGGTCTCTATAGTAATGTAGATGCCAAGAAAGTGTTTCGTAAGCATCTCGTCTTCATAATTGAATTAATTAATTCTTCGATATTTTAATCTCAGCTGTCAAATACTCGCAGGTATAGGCCTACAGACTAATGGGTAAGACTTAGCGCATCTGTCTGATTTTTGTGCTGAGGGCTATATTTTCATCGTACAATATCGTCTTAAACCTCTTTAAATGCTGTTGTTTTTTGGAAATCCTGTGTCTAAGGTGTTGCAATTTCCACTCCAAGTATAACTATATGTAAGTGGGCTTGCGAGGGAAATGCATTATTTTGTTTTTTGAATTATATATCACATTACTTCTTATACATTATATTATGTATAACATTATTTATACATTAAATCATTGTTTACTGTGGGAGGGAATGGATGATCCGTGCATCTCCTTGAGATAGAGAGGTTATTAGCTACCTGAATGGACCAATACTAAAAGCACTATAACCGTAAACTATAAATTATTTACTAAACTCAAACTGAACAAAGTTACCAAAAACATAAACACAACACCAACAATCACAACACTGAATCTAACTACTAAATCAACAAACATCTATTTAAAAGGCAACATAAAACAAGTTTATTGGCATCATTTCATGAAAGCCCTAATCCTCAATAATTAAAATCATTAACACTACTTTTTAAATCTACAATATATTAAGAGCTTTCCTCGATTCATCACACATCTACCAAAAACCATAAACATCACATGAACTAGGCTTCAACTCAACATAACATATCCAATCCACTACACAATCTCAGCTCACCTTAGCATATAACCCTCTACATGTTTACGAATGTGCTTTATTCATAATGATTTCCGGGCCACGTGATACAACCAGAAGAGTTTGTTTACAAAATGGTGAAATTATAAAAAAGTTGTCTTTGTGTGATCACATTCCGACGTTGAATATTCATTAATAAATTAAAGAAATCATACAATAATAATTATAATTTATTTTTCAGAATACTGCAATGACATTCGGACAATTAATCATGTGCATTACACAGCCAAATAAAGTATGCCTACATCAGTACATGCAGATGATTAATTTTCCGAATCTCATCGCAGAATTTTAATAGAATCAAAAATAAAAACAAGGAGTAATTTAGGGGAGTATTCACGTGTTTTTTGTGTGTGACTTTGTTTTCGACGTGATTTCATCATTTGCATGGCGTTTCCACGTATTTTCACCGGCCTTTCCACGTGATTTTTTTCCTCTTGAAAATGTCACGTGATTTAAGTTTGCGAATCCACCCTTAAATATACGTGATTACACCAAAAATCTGGTCAGGTTTCACCGTCAATAAGACGCGTGTTGTGCTCGCTGGGTAGCCTAATGTTCTAACCATACACATAGAATATATTATTTAATAATGATTATTTTAATTAGAATTCAATACGATATTTGCTAGCTGCTAGGGTAATGAAAAGCTTATTAAACTAGTTATAGGTTATATATATTTATAGATTATTAAATTATTTAAATTTGGCTTAGGCAGTGGCGTACCGAGGGCTGGTGTCACCCGGTGCGGTAAACTTTAGGTGTCACCCCCCCCCCCCCCCCCCCGCGACTTTCACCATAGTTTTCGTGTCCTTAAAACAAGCCTACAGTTCAAATATGACAAAAACTATAACAATATTAATTTAATATTAGAAAGTAAAAGCAATAAATAACTGAAACAACGTACGGTTAGTCATTTTTACAATAAAAGTACTTTATTTAAATTTTTCCTTTCCTGCTCTTCAAAATTGCAAAACTTGTCAATCACCTCATCAAAATCTATATCATTCACAGTTTCCCTTTCAATTGATAACATAGCCAGATCAGAAAGTCTTGACTGTCCCAAGGTGGAGCGTAGGGCAAACTGGGGTAAAATGGGGTATTGGGGTAAAATGGGGTTTTGCAAATACACTTCTTTCAGAGCCTCAAAAACTATCGCAAATGATTGGGTTTGAAGCAACGCGATACGAGACGACGCCATCTTGAGCTATAGTCCACTTTTCACAAAGAATTATTGTTACAAGGTAAATACAAATTTTCGCATCTTTTTCATCTAATTTTTTTAACTTACGACTTAAGAAACTGATACTTAAAAATTAAAGCTTTGAACTAAATCTTTTATTGTATCTGAATAATATCTTATTGTCGACAAATAGGGCCTTTAACTTTAATTTAACAATAAAATCAAGCATGTTTCGATTATAATGCATTTTATTGTGCCCCACCACAATGGGGTAAAATGGGGTAGTTTCAGTGGGGCAAAATGGGGTTCTTCCCCATACAACTTATTTTATATTTAATTTTTGTAAATGAAATTTCTAATTAGGCCTGTAAATCTGAAATTTTTTTTATTTGTGAATGCAATTTCTAATTAGGCCTTTTTTTTCAGCCATATGTACATTTAAAACTGTGTTTTCTGTTGAAAATTATTGAACAAGAATCTGAACTAGGCAGAAGATGGAGAAAATGCTATTTGGTCTTTCATCCTTTGAACTAAGAAGACTTGCTCGAATAAAAAAAATAAAAGTCCAAACATTGTCTGTGAACTGTGTATTAATAGTGAACAATTTTGATGTTTTTTTATGGTTAGGCTATACAAGTTCTTGCCATGACCCCATTTTGTCCCATTCCGAACCCCATTTTGACCCCAGCATGGGGAAAAATGGGGTATTTGTGTATTTTTTTTAAAGTTCAATAAATTTAAAAAATGACATTCTATTGTGTTTGTGCTTTGTTACAATGTTGTCAATGTTGTATTCTTTTATTTTCACCAAAATTTGTATTGACTTAGATGTTTTTTGTCAATATAGAAATAGAAGAGTTTTTTCCTTAAGTACCCCATTTTACCCCAGTTTCCCCTAAATAGCTTTTTATAAGCTTTAGTTTTGAAAAGCTCCGTTCACATGAAGCCATAGACACACATACCGTTAGAAATAATTGAAGGCCAAGCGAGAGTGTTGGAAGAGATTCTATGAAGTCCCATTTAGCTATGAATTTCAAAATATCTAATACTGACTGTAAGTCGTATATTTCTGGTATTTCTGTACTTGTATCATTCACTCACACATCTCTTCGATGCGTTCATAAAAAGTACTAAACACTCCAGTAGAGCAATTAATAAGTTTATTTACACATTATATATTTTTATGTCCTCACAATTCATATGAAAATCCATGCACAATATTATAGATCTATATTCACTCAATTGCATTGCAATACACATAACAGAATTTACAGAATAGATTCACTGATATCTCCAACATTACAAAATCTCTACATAAAAACTACAGCTCCTCTCTCCACAAAAGCTGAATGCACACTGCCCTCTCCTCTCAAAATCACCTGACCAAGTCAAAGTCATAAAAAGTCATGTCTCACTAAAAAGCATGCAGAGTTCACAATCTAGACTCTTCTGAACAATACACACACTATCAATACATGGTCAAAGGGATGTCACCTAAAAAAAAAGACACAAACTATTGTTTGTTTTGCTTCCCCTTGATCATACCAATCCAATCACTGACACTGACCAGTCCATGGCTTTTTTAGGTCAATATCAGCTGCTTTTATGTGTCGTCTAAGCAGTGGTATTTCTTTTAAGAGCTCATCATATTAAGAGGTTAATTTGGGAACGGACACCAATAACTCTACTTCACTTGCTGACTTCACTGGGCTGAAAAGCCTCAAAGATATCTGCAAATTCATTAAACGCTTTTGATCTGACCTGGAGTTCAGAATGAAAGCGATCAATACACTCTAGCATCTCCCTACTGCTTTCTTCTCGCATAGAAATTCCAGCATCTCTTATTTTTTCCCCTGCCATTCTCTTCTTGAATCTAAATCCCATGTTGGTATGATTTTGATAGCATGCTCCACTAATTGACTCCGCTTTTCGTGCAAAAACATTCTTAAGGCGTCTAACTTGGTCACCACTTTATCAAGAGTTAAGTCTTTAGTCTGCAGGTACTGCTGTGTAAGATTAACTTCTTCAACTAATTAGCTTATTTAGACAACGTCTACACGCGAAGCAAAGCGACATAACGAAGCCTTTTATGTGAGTTGTATCGAAATTTACAAAAGCAAAAAGATCTAGGCCTACTTGTGGTTAGGACAGAATCGGCAGCGAATCACTGTAACGAATTTTTGTATTTAAATTTATAAAATGGGAACAAGTGTAAGGAATGCGTTAATGTAAGGTCATTGTTTGGGTTTAATATTGTTTTGCATATTTTTTCAGTCGATATTGCAAATTATAAAACCATAGCAGTTTATAGAATATTGATAGCAACACACCAACGCATTTACATAACGCTAACGTCATCTAGGACCCATACTTTGGAATCGTATTTACGGAATATTAAGAGAATCGATATTGTCTAGCAGAGGGGTCAACAACCTAAGGCACGCGAGCCAAACTTGGCACGCAGAGCGATTTTCAATGGCACGCGAGAGACCTCCAAGATTTTTTTTTAATTGATGAAAAAAAACAACAACATTTTTGCTCAAAATGCCTTAATGTATTAGGCATAGGCCTATTACTAGCCTTCTTTACTCTATGCCCTTCTGCCCTCTCGTTTTTTTATGTTTAGACAGTTTAGTGATAAATCTAAACCAGGGGGTGGGGGAGCTTCAAACTTCCACGTGGCTTCGACCCTGGAAATGAGGATGGGTGGGGGGAGAAGCCAAATTAGGGCGTCACAATGTAGCTTGCAATTTTAACATTTTGGGAATAGTTTGCTGTATGATTAAAACATATATAGAGAATAGGTTGATGATTAGATTTCCCAATGTGAATATTTATTTCCTACTTTCGAAACGAGTTCTTAAAGGTAATAAAATATTTATTTCCTACTTTTGAAACGAGTTCTTAAAGGTAATAAAATATTTATTTCCTACTTTTGAAACGAGTTCTTAAAGGTAATAAAATATTTATTTCCTACTTTCGAAACGTGTTCTTAAAGGTAATAAAATATTTATTTCCTACTTTTGAAACGAGTTCTTAAAGGTAATAAAATATTTATTTCCTACTTTTGAAACGAGTTCTTAAAGGTAATAAAATGTTTATTTCCTACTTTTGAAACGAGTTCTTAAAGGTAATAAAATATTTATTTCCTACTTTTGAAACGAGTTCTTAAAGGTAATTAAACACTAATATTTATTTCCTACTTTCGAAACGTGTTCTTAAAGGTAATTAAACACTAATATTTATTTCCTACTTTTGAAACGAGTTCTTAAAGGTAATTAAACACTAATATTTATTTCCTACTTTTGAAACGAGTTCTTAAAGGTAAATAAACACTAATATTTATTTCCTACTTTCGAAACGTGTTCTTAAAGGTAATTAAACACTAATATTTATTTCCTACTTTTGAAACGAGTTCTTAAAGGTAATTAAACACTAATATTTATTTCCTACTTTTGAAACGAGTTCTTAAAGGTAATTAAACACTAATATTTATTTCCTACTTTTGAAACGAGTTCTTAAAGGTCATTAAACACTAATATTTATTTCCTACTTTTGAAACGAGTTCTTAAAGGTAATTAAACACTAATATTTATTTCCTACTTTTGAAACGAGTTCTTAAAGGTAATTAAACACTAATATTTATTTCCTACTTTTGAAACGAGTTCTTAAAGGTAATTAAACACTAATATTTATTTCCTACTTTCGAAACGAGTTCTTAAAGGTAATTAAACACTAATATTTATTTCCTACTTTTGAAACGAGTTCTTAAAGGTAATTAAACACTAATATTTATTTCCTACTTTTGAAACGAGTTCTTAAAGGTAATTAAACACTAATATTTATTTCCTACTTTTGAAACGAGTTCTTAAAGGTAATTAAACACTAATATTTATTTCCTACTTTTGAAACGTGTTCTTAAAGGTAATTAAACACTAATATTTATTTCCTACTTTCGAAACGTGTTCTTAAAGGTAATGAAACACTAATATTTATTTCCTACTTTTGAAACGAGTTCTTAAAGGTAATTAAACACTAATATTTATTTCCTACTTTTGAAACGAGTTCTTAAAGGTAATTAAACACTAATATTTATTTCCTACTTTTGAAACGAGTTCTTAAAGGTAATTAAACACTAATATTTATTTCCTACTTTTGAAACGAGTTCTTAAAGGTAATTAAACACTAATATTTATTTCCTACTTTTGAAACGAGTTCTTAAAGGTAATTAAACACTAATATTTATTTCCTACTTTCGAAACGAGTTCTTAAAGGTAATTAAACACTAATATTTATTTCCTACTTTTGAAACGAGTTCTGAAAGGTAATTAAACACTAATATTTATTTCCTACTTTTGAAACGAGTTCTTAAAGGTAATTAAACACTAATATTTATTTCCTACTTTTGAAACGTGTTCTTAAAGGTAATTAAACACTAATTTTCAACGTTGTGACCAAAAACGACTATCCCCCTTAGCATTTTTTTCATTTGAAATGACATGATGTGGGAGATGACATATGAGCCCGTGTACGTCATACATGTGACTATTTTCTGTTGTAAAAAGCCACAAAGTTAAAGTACCAAATTGATCCATAGGGCCGGTGAATCATCAGCGTTCACCACGGCATATTAGAGGATATGTGGCAAGCTATGTCAGGTACCCGTCAGAGTTGGGTAGACTCAGGGACATCCTCGAATCCCGGGTAAAAATATCATAGCCTTCACCAGGATTCAAACCCAGGACCTTCGATACTCCAGCCGAATGCGCTGCCGCTCGGGCAACGCAATTTTTCATCTTACACTGTTAGTGTTAGATGATTAAATGTTGGTTGAATCTATAACTCGTATTTTCCATCTTACACTGTTAGTGTTAGATGATTAAATGTTGGTTGAATCTATAACTCGTATTTTCCATCTTACACTGTTAGTGTTAGATGATTAAATGTTGGTTGAATCTATAACTCGTATTTTCCATCTTACACTGTTAGTGTTAGATGATTAAATGTTGGTTGAATCTATAACTCGTATTTTCCATCTTACACTGTTAGTGTTAGATGATTAAATGTTGGTTGAATCTATAACTCGTATTTTCCATCTTACACTGTTAGTGTTAGATGATTAAATGTTGGTTGAATCTATAACTCGTATTTTCCATCTTACACTGTTAGTGTTAGATGATTAAATGTTGGTTGAATCTATAACTCGTATTTTCCATCTTACACTGTTAGTGTTAGATGATTAAATGTTGGTTGAATCTATAACTCGTATTTTCCATCTTACACTGTTAGTGTTAGATTATTAAATGTTGGTTGAATCTATAACTCGTATTTTCCATCTTACACTGTTAGTGTTAGATTATTAAATGTTGGTTGAATCTATAACTCGTATTTTCCTGTGCTGATGTTATTTAAAATTTAATTGACGTCTTGTTTTTTTCTTGTTACTTTCTGTTGTTGTTGTACCTATTTCTCTAAGAAACTAAAATTGAATTGCAACTACTCTTTGGTTTTCACACATTTGTTTATCTTATTGTTTTTATTAACCAGGCTTTGGATTTGACTTTGCAGCAACTTAGGGTCTTAATTAAAATTTGCTTTGTATCTTTGTTCCTTGTATTCATTTTGATGCTTATAGTTGATTCCCTTGTACTTTTATTTTCTATGTTAGTTCTCGCCATTGAACTATATAAGTCAAATATATAACACTAGTTCAGGATCACTTAAAACTTTCAGGTATGGTAATTCATATTTATGTATATATTAAATCAGTGGCACTTCATATTCTAATCAAATAATTGATATAAAGTATTTTCTTAAGCTCTACAACATTATATTAACAACAACAGAATAAAGTACTAAAAAGTCATAGTATGCATTTTGTAAATTTATTGAGCATTGTTTAATATTTAGAAAAGTTTTGGTTTTAAATTTTTTATTTTGACACTGGGCTTTTAAATAGTTTTAAACATGTAAAGGCATTAGCTATATAAATTCAAGACAATCATTCCTTTATGATCAAATTTCTAACAATGTTATTATAAATTTGACAATCATTCCTTTATGATCATATTTCTAACAATTTTATTATAAATTCAAGATAATCATTCCTTTATGATCATATTTTTAACAATTTTATATGTACAAAATATGATTTAGATAAATATGATTTAAAATTATTAATTGGAATATCATGTAAACAACAAACTTCAAGTAAGCTCTGAATTATTGAATAAAGAAATAAAACAATAAATGGAGAAAATGTTCCATTCACCTAAAAGATAACAACTCCTGTTTTTTAATTAATAATTATTATTCAGATGATAAAAGAACTCAAACCAACAAGGACCCACTACTACCAACACAAGAATACATGTTAAAAACAATTTTAACACTCTTTTATACTAATCACAATCATTATTATTTACGTCCCCATTCTTAAGTACATTTAAAATAAAATTATAATGATAAAGTATACAATATTGTTTAGTAATGTGTGTAAGATATATTTTTTTGCTTTTGTTATTTCCCTTTAATTTTTTTAACTCCCTTTAATTTTTTTTTAACTTCTTCACAATTTTTATGTTTTTTTTTATTATTTAAGTAATAAGAGTAATTGTGCATTTCTTTATAATTTTTGTAGCAATAAACAACATATTGTTTAGAAAGTGTTGTTGTGAAGAAAAGATCTTGTGAACACAATAGACCACAGCAGACTTGGGGAGCAACATCATAAGAGTCTTTCAAAAAGTTCCACTAAACTTATTCCTCCACGGCGTAGGTAGAAACTGGCAGGCTTAGGTGTTGGAGCTAACAACACAGGACTTCATGTAGATGTTCTCTTTAAAATGGAGGTTAGGAAAGCCCCTCACCTGGTCAACGTCTAGTTTGACCATGCTTTGTCTGGGACACTAAGAGAGGAATCTCTGCCTTAGTCAATGGGAATTCTAGTCTGTGAACACTACTTCACTTGCCTCACTTGGACCACACTGTGAGAAAGGGATTCTTTACTGTTTCACTGACAGCTCCACTGGATTCCAAAGATTAATACATTAAAAATAATATTCAAAAAATATGTATAGACATGTTAAATCAATGTGTGTTAGAATTAAACTTAAAGAATACAATATTTACAAACATAAGTATTCCTTTAATTATGAATTTAGTTCACAAAATGAAACATTTTGTCAGCTATTGTTGAGAACTTACTGCTCATCAAAATAAACGCTGCCATATTTCCACTATGCCAGGATGATGTAGCTGGTCAATTGGTCAATAGCAGACTCAAACTGCTGGTATATATCAAAGACATAAATCACTAGTATGACCTTAGTTCTCAGTCATTTTATAAGCTTGACAACAAAATAGACGAAAATACATGCAGTGCATACATGTGATTAGTAGACAGGATAAAGATAACAGCAAAGAAAAACAAAGTGATTAAACATTGGCAATGCAAACTATAAATGTCACCCTATTAAATATAAGTCTGTTTCAGAACCTCTGGAATCCCCATGTGAAAAAATTAATGTGGTCGTTTTTTCTAACTGACAAGATGATAAAATTTAAATAATACTTATCTTAGGCCATTATACTAGTCAGCTTAAATGCATTTTTATTCTCTGGGCTCCATAAACTACAGGTAATAAAAAAAACTCAGAACAAATTAGAAAAAAACTTTTAAACATCTTATTTATAACATCATGTATAATACTCATTCTAAAATGTTGCAAGTTCAATATGTTGCAGACCTTCATATCAAACCAGTTCACATAATACAATGAATTGACTTTCTATTAAATATACAAATGGCATATTAAACATTTTAGGCAAAGTAAATACAATATAAATAAAAGTCATTTTATCCCATATTTATAGGAATGTAGTAAAAAAAATTCAAAGTGGGTGTAATGTTTACAAAATAATTATATATTTTGTTCCATTTTTTAAAAGATACTTTTGGAATTGGAATAAAAATCGCTTTTTTTAAAATATAAAATAATGAATAACTCAACATAAAACATCTACTTTAATTATACTGTAATTCAAACATCAAAGTATTAAATTATGACACAATTCTTTTGTTTTAATCTGATAAACAAATAGTGTAGAACAACATTTTAGAGGTATTAATTTCTTCTTATTATATTCTGTGAACATGCATTTGAAAATTGACTTCATAAAAGGTTAAAAACATTAAAATTATTAACATAATACTTACATTGAAGACAATCAAATAAAAACTTGAAATAAATATTCCAATGTCTTTTAAGCCATTTCATCCTAAAAAGAATCACCCTTCAACTAATTGAGAAATAAATAACCTATTTTTCCAATTTTAAATGCAGTCAATAAAAATTTTTAAAAAAGTCTATTATACAATTATACATTTAAAATTGTTTATGATTAAAAAAAACATGTAGAGTAAATTTTAAGTAAAAATGAATCAAGTTCAGGACTAAATATTATTTTAATTAAATGAAAGAAAAAAACACTGCTATTACCAGATTGTTTGGCAATAGTCCTACCTATTGTTTGCTAACAAAAATATTCTGCATGCTTAAAAATTATGCATGGGTTGAAACGATATTCCAAAATTATAAACGCATTCCGATATTAAAAAACAATGCGATTGAAAAATGTAAAATTGCACAATTAAACTGGAATCATGTGGGGAAAAGGAATATTGGTTAACAATCCAATATTATCAATATATACATTTTGTTAAATCAAAAAAGTAATAAGAAAAAGATATTTTTTTAAAGACCATTCAAACATATTCATACATACAAACAACTTCAATATAGAGAAAAATTTTATAAAATGTTTTAGGCTATATTTTATGAAAAACTAATGCAATTGATTTGTTCTCATTTGGACATTAAACATTTAAAAAGCATCAGTAAAATGTAAACTAATTAAATAATTATACTCATTTAAAATTCTATTGTTTAATTTACCTGTTTCACATTTGATTGAATTAAATGATGAGTTTCCCATTACAACAACAAAGGCATCCGTACTAAACAAATAAAATAGAAACAAAGGTTATCTTTTTACAAATTACAATTTTTTTCTTTCCACAATAAATCTCTGTTTAAGGAAAGTTACAACAAATATCTGTTTTTAGTTAATTTACAACAAAGCTCTGTTTAACATTAGTTACAACAAATCTCTGTTTAAGGTAAATTACTCATTCTTTTATTGGTGGTACTTTATTTATACAAAAGTATTATTTGATGTAGGCCTACCTTCTGCTTGGCATTCCTTGATCTGTTGCATTAACATACACAGTGTACACATCACCAGGGCTTATAATACCTTGAAAATTCAATTCTCCATTAGGACTAACAGAAAATTTACTGGATGGAACAGAAGGAAGTACTTTTGATAGTTCAAAAACTATAGGATCAAAGTCTGCATCTGTTACCTGGAGCTGTTTTAACATAAAAGGTATTAAAATCTGCAATAATTTTCTATGTATGATATCTATAAATAAAATTACATTTTTGTATCATAAATTTGATATTCTAAAATATATTTTATAGTAATAGGTCTTAGTGTTTGTAACTGAAAAAAGCAAACTATTTAGTAAATAATGTAATAATAAAGTAGTCTTATCTTATCTTAATGTACTAGTTTAAGTAATAGTACCTGCATGACTCTACATGACTTGTATTCTCCTTGTGGTAGAGACACTATGGGTTTATCATTTTTCATCACTGGACTGTTATCATTTAGATTTAAAATGTTGATGATAATAGTAACAGATGATGAATATCTCTCTGCTGTATTTTCTATTATAGTTACCTGAAAAATATATTTGGTATTTTTTGTATGTGCATTGTTCCATTTTTGTTCAGATGTTTCATCCACATGTTAAAAAAATTCAAGATAACAGAATGAACATATGGTACAGAATTATTTGTAAGCTCTATATTTACACAGATTAAAAAAAATATAAAAACACTTACTTTAAGACTATATAGGGTACTAATTTCATAATCCAATGTATTATTTATAACTTGAAAATATCCATCTTGTGTGACCTTAAAAGGGCTTTCTGGTTGTACAAATATATCAAATGGAGAAACACAGGACTGTTGAAATAAATTATGAAGTATTTAAATTAAAATATTTCTTTTAGGATTTAAGGTCAATAAACTAGCCTATATAATACGAGAATTAGCCGTCCTAAAAGGATATGTTGATCACCATGCACCATTGGTGAATATATTATGCACAACAGATTGTATCAATTTCATTGCTGGATAATTTTCATGGTTTTCCCTTCCAATGATGTACCAAGAGTGTGTTATTTTGTATTTTGTTTAGTGGTTAATTTATTCCTGGCCACATCATAATTACATAGCATTAAATAAACAAATTCAACAAAATCTCTGACCAGCCCTGACATATATATCTATGACAACATAGTCATTTATTTTGCCCCCATTCTTTTCTTGCTAATACATAGTTCATAATCATTGTCTTTGCATTGATGTTTAACTTGACTATATTGTTATAATAGCAGGGAGACTTATCTACCAGTATTTGACTTTGTAGGTTAGGATAAAACATGTCTCTCTCCTCATTTGTTGCTTTTTCTGTAGGTGAATACCTTTGTATGATTGTAAACTTGGCATAGGTTGAACAAATTTTGCTCTGATAATTCAGGCAATTAATTTTCTTCTAATTTTATTTTGGTATTACAACTTAAGTGATACAAATACAAGGTTTAAAAATTGACACTAAACAAAACAAATATATCTTTACACCAGAAACTTAATTAAACTTGAATGTGATTATACAATTTTTAATAAGTTAAAAGCTTTCAGTATAACACAAAAAAATATAAATTTTAAATATTCTTACTGAGTCTGGATCTTGAATGTTCAACCGAAGTAATTTTGACGTTGTATAGTCATTAAAAACTCTGGATCCTATGGCTGAGTTCTCATAAATAAAACCAACGTCAGAACTGGGTGTGATGGTTGGTGGAAACAAGTTTGTTTGTAAACGATTCACTGGGCAACTGGAAGATAATGTTGGAAGCACAAAATTAATTTAATTATAAAGTCAAGTAATAGTAATATTGTAAAAAAAAAGACTCTTTGAATAAAACTAGATTTAGATTTTCTATGTTCATACAAGAAATTAGCAAATTATAAATTGAGAGAGAGAGAAAGAGACATACATATATAGATATATATTATATAGAAATAAATATATCACCTATATATATTATGTAACTGTAAACTATTTTACATACAAATTAAGCTTAACTAACCATTCACAAACTATTATAAACGTTAGCAATCTTGCCTTATAAAACATTCCATATGGTTTCAATGCTTTATTGTAATCTCTTAAATCTAGGTAAGAAACAGAAGCAGAAAAAACAACAAAACTGTTTGTGGCAATCACACATGTTCACATTAGCATTTGCCAATCAGCATCCAGATTTAGCCAATACTGTGCAATGTACCAGCTAAAGTTGGTGAACTTGGTATAGAATAAGAAATTAATGTGTTGATTCTTTGAAGTAAACACATTTATTCTTGCTATGTGCTCTTATTATTATTTATTTGTTTCAATTCAATGTTCTTAAAATTTTATTTTATTTTAGTTTATATTACTGAATTTTTAATTTTCTTAGGCTAGAGAATTCTAATTTTAAAAATAGAAGTACTGTGAGCCGCTACATATTCTCAAGACTAGGAAATAGCAAAAATCCACAGAATGTTTCTCAGTAAAAAAAAAACAGTCAAATGGGGTGAACAAGCAAAACAAACTTTGAAATTTTGAAAGATTACTGTACAATAAATAAATATACTTTGTTAGAATAGCCTAAGGAAGAAAAAAATTACTTGTTATTTGTGAATGTTTTCTTGATATGAACTGCAACACTAGCAACACCAAATTTTGATGGCATACCATTGTCTTGTACATACACGTCAAACTAAAGAACAATATCAAATAGGGCATACTAAAAAAAGTCGTTTGTTATCAAAATATTAGTAAAAAAATATGATAAAATATTGATTAAATACCTCCATTAACTAAACATAAACCTACTTTTTTTTCCTGTGTGACATGAAAAACAAACATTTTGCTCTAAGTGAAGTGTAAAAAAAAAATTAACTTTTTTTATCCATGGTCAATATTATTAAAAAAGAAGTTATTTTTCTTACCGTAAAATTGACAGAATTATAATTGACGAGTGATGTTGTCAAAGTTAATATACCAGAAATCGGATGAATGTAAAAAAATGAGTTATTAGATCTGAGAGAGTACTCAACAACATCCTGTGAAAAGTAGAGAATGTTATACCTTTAATACAAAGCTTATTACAAATCTATATATATATATAAAGATGTATGTCTGTATCTAATATGACTCCCATTGGTTAATTCAAAGACACATGACCTTATTGTCTCAAATTTTACTTTTGTCATCTAACTTCCTGCATATGTCCTCCCTAGCTGAGTGGGTTTTTTTAAGATTGTAAAGAATTTCAGGACTTAAAGCTTTCCTAAAATGTTTTCAGTAAGTAAAATTTAATAATCCTATTTTAGACATGCGGGAGATGGGTGTTCAATTCTCAGCCAGAGATAGTCCTAAAATTTTATTAAATAAAAAGGCATGCAACGCAGGGAAATTTAGCTTGTTATAATATAAGCTTGCAAGGCATTTGTGGATGTACTTGCATGGATGCTAAAAGGAAAGGGTGTAAAATAAAAGGAAGGGGATCAGATGCTTATGCAGTTAGAATAGACTCTTTGCAGCTACATTCATCTTCTACATTTGTCACATGCACTTAAAACCATTCCTTCTTAACAACATGTTAATTGGGATGTTTTTATATAGACAAGTGAGGATACTATGGAAAAATATTAATCCTAAATATTAAAATGCTGTAGATGTTTCTTCCCATTATGTACATTTATAAAAAGAATTATTAAAAAATAATAATTATTCATCAATACCCCATCAGCATCATCAGCTGTGACGACTAAGATAGTTGATCCAATACTTGTAGTCTCTTGAACAGATACATCATACAGGCTGCTACTAAACACTGGAGAATAGTGGTTTTTGGACACTTTTATCTCAACTGTTGAAATAGCTGTCTGTACTATTTGATGGGAATGACGAATCACTTTTACTTTGAGCTTTAATAATTAAAAAAAAGTTGTATAAGCCAATAAAGCTTTAAAGTGTATATAGTTTTAAGAAAATTTTAAAATACATTAACATATATTTATTTACAGCATAAAGATATTTATGTCATTTACATGCATTATGCCATCAAAACAGAGAGAGAGAAAAACAACAGAACAAGGTGGCATTACTAGTATTTATTTTTACTATTAGAAACAGCTAGAAAGTTAAAAATAATCAGAAAATTAAAACACAAAATTCCAAATTTAATTTAAAAAAACCTACAGTGTAATTGGAAAATGTGTCACTTGTTAGATTACGAATGACAAACACTTGACCAGTAGTTTCATTAATAGCAAAGAAGCTTGTGGCTGGAGGGTACCCAACTATTGAGTAATTTGTTCCATCCTGGTGAAAATGGTTTAAACAGTAACATATGTATAAAAAAAAGTATTTTATATAAATATATTATCATATCTATAGTGCATCAAATTTTATATCCTGATTTATAACTATAGACCTTTTCTAAGAAAAATTCAATTATTACAAGATGTTAAAAAATTACATTTGGAAGAGCTTGAATAATGCCAACAACTGTTTCCATAGCAACATTTTCTGGTATGGTCCAACTATAGTTTTGTACAGTAAGACTTGTATTATCACCAAGAATGACTACATCTATTACAGCATTATAATCAAGGGAGGGTATTCCAAGGTCATAAACTCTTACAGTCAGCTAAAGTAAATAGTAAAAGAAACAACAAATTATGATCTTTAACTGACACAAACATGGATTTCTAAGATATATATATGTTACTGATGCTTGATAGGCTATATTGGATTATTTTGTACTATAAGTGTGCATGATTTGAGTTTTTTATGCTATATATATATATATAGGCTATAGGCTATAACTTTTTATATAATTTATTACTAATTTTTTTTTTATATTGTAGAAACTATTTCTATATCTTGTAAACACATGCATTATCACTAAAACTTTTAAGCAATTGTAATATTATACATGGTTTATTTCCTTGGCAACAGTTTAATGATTGGTCGGATATAATTTCATAAATAAAAGATGTGGTACTTTGTTAGGTAAGAGCACTTTCTAATTACACTTTAATCAAACAATGGTACACTTTAAACAAATAATTATGAATACAGAATTGTAAAATTGTTTTTTAATAGACAGTAGTCTTATTAAAGTCAATAAATTGTTTAATATTAGATATCTATTGATTTTTAGATATATGATAAATATACATATTCAAGTATTTACATCAATAATTTTAACAAAATATTATCAAAATGATTTTTAAACATTATATTGTGATAAACTAACTATTTTAGTGACTGTTACAGTAGATAAACAAAACTATAAAAGAAAAGCGTGATCCTTTTTATCTATTTACATTGAGTTTATATCCATATTTGAATAGAAATTTTTTTAAAACTATTTATCTTTTGTTTATATATATTATTATTAGCAAACATAATCTAAGATCAATTATTAAATTTTGATTGAAAAATTAGTTATTAAGTTAAGATATATAAGGAAATAATAAAAACAAAGCCCTTTAAAGTTTACTTACTGAGAATGTATCAATGTCATTCAGTTTAATGTTGTTCAGAAGCGATAGAACACCTGTTGCTTTATTCAAGTTGAAATATGTGATGTTATCAATATGACTTCCACTTAAAATTTCATAATTCACCGTTCCTTCTGGACCCTTTATTTTAAAAGTTTGAAAACATGTGATAATTTCTTTTTACTAATCAATGCTAATGTAAAAATAGTAATAATTTTAGGCTTTTAAATTAGTTTCATTAAAATGTATTAGTTTAAAAAATTAAATATAAAACATTTACAATTAGGTCTCTATCGGACGCTGTGAGTGTTGTGATTATATATCCTGGTGAAGCAGTAGTTGGAACTTGAAAAGATTGATTAGCTAATACTGGAGAAAAAAGATTTCTCTCGACAGTAATGTAGACCAAAGCTTCAGCAGAAAGACTTGGGACTCCTCCATCTCTAACTTCAACAAGTACCTGTAAACATTTTGGTAAAAGAAATATTATTTAGTTTAGAAACAATTAAAATAATCAAGTGGTTCAGAAATACCAGCAGTGCTATACAGACTTAGAAATTTAGAAATACTCTTATAGAACTTTAATTCTTGATCAAAATGTTGGTGTTAAAAGCATGTCTAATTACATTAAAACCTGTAATTTGATTGAAAAGCAATCATTAAGCTTGATAGAACATTAAATATGATCTTTTATTAGTTACAATATATGGCCAACTTGTGCATAAGTTGCACAAGTGCCGATTGGATAGGTTGCAAAGTTAGTGAAGGGTTATACTAATGATATTTTGTAGTAGACTCCCAAATAGCAATGACCTTTTGTAACATACGATTTCTATACAACTTTTCTTATAAATAGTTTTTAGCCACACATAAGGCAAACTTCAACAAATAAAGGTTGCATTTTAGACTTTTTGCATAAGTAAAAAATAACAACAAATTATTTTCCAACATAGGTTTAACCCAATATACCTTAAAATAGCCTAGTGAAAGATGATTCAGTTCACTCTAGTACTACAGAAAAGTAAACAATTTTGGGGGGAGAAAAGTTACAAGATAAACTTAAATTGCAATCCAGTTTAGCAGCAGATGCATTTATAAGTATGCCAAAGAAAATAGACTTAAATTAATAAAATCTAGATGCTATTTAGTATATTTATGCAAGAACATTTTGGGAATCGCACCATAACAAAAAAAGTTTTGTACAAAATGTCCAACTTTTGACAGAATACATGCCAATACAGTAAGCATAGCTATTAATTGTCTTTGTAGGAGCTTACAGTAAAATTATACACCAACAACATTGTTAGATTAGCTCCATAATTTAGACTAATTATGCCATTTTCATTTATGCTAAAAAACGATGGTGCATTTCCTTTTCCTCGGATTCTCAATGACTGCCCTTGACAAGACATCTGTTGAAAAATACAACATCAATTATTGACTTATTAAATACTAAATTAAATGTTTTAAATGTACCTTGCTAACCAATGTACTATAATATGTTTGCAAGATCAAAATGCAAGACTAAGCTCAAACAATGGATAAAAGAAAGGATCCAATAAACAACTGAATATCAAAACAGATAAGAATAAACAAATGAAACAAAACAGGAATGTAATAAAATACCACAGCCGAGTCCACATCCTCAACTGTAACTGTAAACACTGGTGTTCCTTCTACATGGTTTTTGCTAATATTTTTGTGATAAGTGCTGGTGTTGGTAAACTGTGGGGCTTTATTTCTGATGACTTTAACTGTGAGCGTAAAGATGCTGCTGGTTAATCCACCTTCATCCCTAAGCTGGAACTGAAACTAAAATAATATGGAAATGTCTATTAGCTCTGCACACACATTAATTTATAAAATTATAAAATCAATCTATAAATCTAAGTCATAAACATTGAGTAATAGTTTGAAAAACTTTTTCAACACTACCGTGGCTTCTGAATGAGTGAAAAATTGTTTATTCAGATACACATCACCTTGAGTGTCAAGGTGAACCATGCTTGTATTGCGACTGTTGGGAGCAAACTCAAATGATATCGTCTGTAAACAATGATTTTTATTTCTCATTAGTTTAAAAAAAACTACAGAATATATTTGTTTATATTCAAGTACACATGTCCCAGAAACAAATCCTAACCTTCACCAGGAATGAGACCAAGGACCCTCAGTAAGATAGCCTGGGAATGCTAAAAGTAGGCAGATGGCAATCTATCATTCAACATTATAATGTGCCTCATCTTTGTGTCTTTTTAAAATCTGTATTATGTTTCATCCCATTGGTTCATGTGTTCCCCCAACATCATTTAAGTTCATTTAAACTGCACCAAAGGTTATTATGAACTTTGTTGTTTGTTTGTTTGTTTGTTGTTTTTTTTTTGTTTTTTTTTTTGGGGGGGGGGAGTGGGAATTGAGCTTAAACATTTATAATCAGTACAAAAAAAGGTTATCAACGTTTTAATTGCAATTGTTTATTTAGAAATGTAAAGGGAGACAAAAAGAACATACTTTTAGTTAGCAGGCATTTAATATGTAAAAAAAAAAAGTACCTAACCTTCATTTTCATGGAATCCATCAACTCTTTTATCTTTTACATTTATTTACTACATTTATATTTTATGTCAGAAATCGTTTGGAACCAATCTTGTTTTTTTTATGTCAATGTAATTAAGTTTGTTTAATTGTCCTTTTTATACAAATCAAAATTGTTTCTGTTTGAGAATAGTTATGACAACAAAATTAGATGTAAGAAGGCAATTTACAATTTTAAATAATCATTTAAATTAAAAGATTATCTGACCAGACCATAATTAACTGATTGCAGTCTTGTAAGGGTTGTATTATTTACCCTTTTTTATGTAAAGTAATAAAGTAAACCCTGATGAACCAATTTGATACATTGCACTGGTGAAGAAGCGTTCACAAGTTTCCATAGCCACATCATACTAGGGGATTGTGTGGCCAGCACAATACCTGGCCTCCTTTACTTAGCCCTAACAATTGTGAGATACCCTCCAGAGCCGGGTAGACTCAGGGACACTCTCTAGAATCAGGACAAATATCCTAGCCATCAACAGGATTCAAACCCGAGACATTAAGTAACCAGCCGATTTATGCTGCCACTAGGCCACAATGCCCCACTTTACTCGACGAGTGAATAAGTTTTATGTAGCCTATCTAAAAAAGTGTATATTAGAAATGTATCTTTTAGATTTAATTTTTTCAGTACGTAATTAAAAAGCTATCATGTACTGATATAAATGTTCCGTTTTTATATTTTAAAAAACACTTACTCCGCCATCTGTATCACTGGCTGAATTATTCAGATTATAGATGGAGACACTTGTATCTTGAATCTCTAAAACTGTAATTGTGTCATTGTTTTTAGACCATTGAGGTGGAGATAAATTACGGACAACATTAACATTCAGTGTACTAATTGTTGGATCACAATATCCATCTCTAGCACAGAATATCAGCTGAAATACACAAATGTATGTCCATCAGTATAAAAATTGTGAATCTCCTTTATTATTATTTAGTTCACTTGTTTAATGACATATTCTCTCAAATTGACAAATTTAAATCAATATCTACTATGTTTTAGTACAGAATTGATAATTAATTTAGGATTTATTATCATAAATTCTTAAAGTCAATATTGTATTGTTCTGTTGAGTAGTATATTATTATTTGTTAAAAAACTTTTAGAATTAACATTCTAAAGCATTATTCATTATATTTTAAGATACATCTAATTTTTAGTTTTGTTTTAGAATTTACAAATTATATATGCCAATATAATATTAAAGTATATATTTGACTATTGCCAGGATTGATTAAACATGGACAAATCTGTAAGTCAACATTTGAGTTTATATTTGGCTAAGATTAATGTTTCTTACCACATATTGAGTTGCTGTGTTTGATGCCAGGGGAGATAAAACTGTTACAGTTCTAGTGTTAACATCAAAATTAAAGAGAGTAGCCATGTTGTTCTCATTATTCATATGCAGTGTTGTTCTGTTATATTGAATCTATAAAGCATTTGTAAATATATTTTAAAAAGACATAATTTGAATACAAATTAAGGCATAAAAATGTAATTTTAAAAAATAATTCATTATAATATTTAAAAAATCTTCCTTACAGAGGTGTCATTGTCAGATGCTTGAACAGTATAAATAACAGAAGCAACAGTTGTGTTCCTATTAATAAAGATTGTATTTGGTAGATTAAAGAATCTGGGACAATTTCTGTTTCTATTGACTTTGATGGTAATAGTGGCAGTTTGACTTCCATTTAATGAAGGGTTTCCACCATCATAGATTTGGGCTGTAAGCTGAAAATAAAAATTTACTTGTTACTATCATATTTAGAGGCATACTTAGGGTTATAACTCTGAAAAAAAAATGTATTTAGGATATTTTTATCCATTTCTGAATGTACTGACTGAATAATATATTTTTATTCTTTCTCTTATTATAAAATCAATACAAATGTATCAACTAAAATATAGACACTTCATAATAGTTGAGCTATAGCTTAGTGTAACACGGAAAAAAAAAATATTTTAACTGATAGATAAAAGGCTACTGAAAAAAAAAAATATTTGTATCTTAAATTAGATTCATAAATTACTACTAAAAGAAATAGTTATAAGTTAGTTAATACAATCCTTCAATGTCATATTAAAAATACTAGCAAAGTAAAAATAAAGTATCCCCATTGGACCAACTTGAGCAGCGTTCACAAGTTTTTGTGACCACTTGCATATTTGGAGTTTCTGTGGCCAGCACAGTGCCAAGCCACCTTTACTTTTCTCTAACAAATGTCAGGTACACATCAGTGCTGGGTAGACTCAGGGAAACCATCCAGACCCGGGAACAAAGCCTAGCTTTCAACAGGATTCGAATCCTGGCCCTTCAGTCAGGATTCAAACTCAGACCTTCAGTATGTCAGCCAAAGGCTCTACCATAGTGTCTATTTCACTATTACGAACTATCAAATAATAATTTTTTACATTAATTCAAATAAACAATAATCACATACTGTAATTATTTCATTATAAATAGTATCTAATGCTAGATCTGTGTACGCATATACGTTTCCGTTAGTAGTGACAGCAAAATATGGATGAGTAGAAGTCAGTCTGAAGTAGTAATCTTTCCATGGAGACTGAAATTTTCAATTATGAATACAACATTTAATCACATTGTATATAAGTTCTTTATTCATTGATTAGAAGTAATTTGTAAAAACTAGATAAATCTTACTCTTTGATCCAATAAAAGATATTAAAATATATTTATATCAGATGAATCAAACCTACATCAGTATCAATGTCAGCACCCAGAAGACTTCCAATAGTTACACCAAGAAAAAGGTCTTCATTAGTTTCAAAGTTGTAAAGTAACTGTGTAAAGTATGGTACATTAAGGTCACGGTTTACTAAGATGTTTACTTCAGTTAAGTCCTGACGAGGTGGAGTGCCACTGTCTTGCACTAGAGCAAGGATCTATTAAATAAAAAAAAGTTTACATTGGTATTAAATATAGTACGTTACAATTTTAATGAAAGAATATATCTATTGAATCAAATACTGTTGCTCTGTTCTATTAAATGATATCTTGTAAAACAGAGTTCTATACAGTAGTTTATTAAATGATTATTTGTATTTTTTACATGAACTGAAAAATTAGCTGATGGTCTTACCTGATAGTTCAAATCAAGAGTACTACTGACTGGGTTAGACAAAATCACATCAACATTATTGTTATCCGTCTTGCTTAGTCTGAAGTAAGTGTTGCCATTAGCTCCTCCAAATACTGAATAACTCAATGTGCCAAACGGACTCTGTAAATAATTCACATGGTTTATTGTTTTATTTTGTTTGAAATCAAATTCAAATAATGGATAATGAAATTAGAAGTGATAAATGTTTACCAGAGCATCGTTATCTGTAGCTCGAATAGTTCCAACTTTTGTGTTGATAGTTGTATTCTTGGGGATGGTAAAACTATACACGGGTCTATCCCATTTTGGTGGAGACTGATTACGTGTAACAGTAATAGCAACATCAGAAATGGTACTAGTGAGAGGTGGAGTCCCTTTGTCACTGCATCGAACTTTGAACTGTTGATAACATTTTAATCAAACATGTTAAAAACATGCAAACCTAAAAAAAAATTTTTTAAGTGTTCATATATTTATGTATGTATTTATGTAAAAAAAAGATCAAAGTAAATTATTTGAATTAAAATACATACATTGTACTGGTTACTAATATTACAAGGAGATTCTGTGAGACTTCTCTTTGCAAATATTAAATAAAAAGTTGGATTCACAGCAAAACAATCAAGGCTTCTGTCATTGGCTGTACCATTCAGTAATTCACATTCAACCAAATTGTTTGGTGCCTAAAAAAATAAACAACAGGTATGAAACAATCAAAAAAATAAATGCAAAGTGGTGCAAGATAAATGTAAATTAACATGAAAAAAAAACAACTTTAAAATACATAAGCAGTTAATTATATATTCCATTTAAACTTCGCCCATCTGTAAAATTATTACCGTTGCATCTGTATCAGTGACATTAACAGTAATGACGGTGTCTCCATAGGGTTGTGTTTCAGGAATGGTTTGGCTGTAAATAGCTTTATCCAAGCGTGGAGTATATTGATTTCCACTGACGCTGACAATGGCAACAGTTGTGCTGCACAAATTACCTCCATCACAGACTCTGATACGAATCTTACAGAGAAAAAAAACAAACACAATTAATGCTCTTTTACTTCTAAATGAATTATTTATATCATTCTTACAAATTAGTGTGTTTAAATAAAATGAAATAATTAGCAGACGAGAGCATATTTTGTTTAAGTCAAGTGTTGCCTTACTCTAAATACATTTCCTTGATTGCCTGCAATTCCATTGGTTGCTGTAATTCTGCCAGTATTGCGATCAATTATAAATTTGTTCTCAGCTCCATCATCACCGATGAGATCATAACTGATCTGACCAAATCTTGTCTGTAAAAAAAAGGTGACTAGTCAATTTTTGAAACATTATTAAAAGAAACAAAAAAACACTTTAAAAACATAAAATATAATAAGTCATCTACTTGATATAATTACATCAACATTTCTATAGGCATTTATAAATGTACAACAAAAAGTTAACATTAAATAAAGGTAATACTTACACTGGTATCATTATCTAGTGCTGTAGCATTAATTACATTGTCTCCAACTGATAGACTTTGTAAATTGTTAGTATAAGGTGTGTTCAGGAAATATGGAGCATGGTTTCTGATAACAATGAAGACTACATAGGCATCTTGCAGTGAACATAATGGCTGAGGAGCCTGATCACACACATGGATTTGTATCTGGAAAGTAAGAAATATAGACCATAAATAGGCACACCAGATTCTTTTATATAAAGATTTCATTAAGCTAACAATGCTGTAAAATCAAAAGATATAATTTCTCTTACAGTTGAATTATCTGGAGATCCAGCAACATCAAGTCGAGTCTTTAGATAAATCCGTCCCAAGGAGTCAGTATCATAATATGCTGAGTTTGTTACTTGAGTAAAGTATATTTGATTGTATGGAGCCTAAACAGAAATGAAAGATCATACCCATAGTGTTAAATGTTCATAACTTGTCACATAATATATTTGGTTATATTTAACACTTTTGAAAAAGTAAATTTATGTTCACCTCTGATTGTAGGCCTACTATTGACATTTTTTTTTCCTACTGCAAATTTCATAATTTTCAATTTAAAAAAAACTTCCATCAATCCCCAATACTTTAAAGACACGAGTAAGAAAGACAAACTTACTTGTGTATCATTATCTCTGGCTGTTACTCTGGCCACTTCTGATGGTTGCTGATCTTCAAACAAAGATATTGTTCCAGGAATATTGACAAATTCTGGTCTGTACAAGTTGCGAGTAACATTAACAAGTACTGTGGCTTCACCTGAAAGTTTTGGACTTCCACCATCTAGAACTCTGATCCCAATCTGAGCCACGAATAAATTATTATAAAACTTTATCAGCATCCTTTAATCAAATAGTGGTAGTAGTTTCATTATGTGTATTCTGGAAATGATAAAGAAAGATACAAACCTTATAATAGTTTTCAGTTCTTTGATCTATTGATTGAACTTGTGTAAGTTCACTTGTAGTTTGGTTGATACTGAACAGCTGAGAGTAAACTCCATCATTCACAATTTCAAATTTTGCAACTTGATATTTTGGCTAAAAAAAATTCCGATGAAAATAAAAATACAACCATATAATTAAATTAGTTTGAACATTTGCCTATTTATTATTTAAATATATACCCTGGATCTGTGTTAAAAAATGTAAGCTTTTATATTAAACTTTAAGGTACTTATTTTTTATTTAATTTATTAGTCTACATCTAATTTAGCTTGATTCTTTTTATTTAATAACAAAATAATTCTCATATACAAATTTTCTATTGTATTACTATAACTTACATAAGTATCATTGTCAGTGGCTGAAATCTGTGCATTTATAGTGAATGGTACTACAGCAGCTCTACTGATTGTGACAGAATATACAGCTTGACTGAACCTTGGTGCATACAAGTTACGAATCACATAGACTGTACACAAGATTGAGCCATTTTTTCCTGATCCATCATTGTTGGTAGCTTTCACTGTGAACTAAATAAATAAACAACAATATTTGAAGATAAGATAAGAAAAAAACCTTTAATAATTATCTTTGAATTTTTCTTGAAATTCTGCATTGATTATACAATTAAATCAAACATACATAGTAGATTAAATAGCCCTAAGTTGTCAAGTGCATTCCTTTGGCATGTCTAGATTGAAAGCATATAACTGTTCTAGCACTCATGAATAAGAGTAAAAAATAAGGGAAGCAATAGTATTATTGCATAAATATGTTGAATGGGGTTTGACATTAGTCATTCCTGAGATGTTATGTTTGAATATCTTTTGGGATTTTATTTAATTTTATTTCAATTATGTACTGTGTTAAACAAAATCAAGTCATTTCAAGAAAATAAAAATAATATTAGAGCATTATTTTCACCAAAAACTGTTTAATAGTTTCTCAAAAGAATTTTAGTTTAAATAGTTCACAGATCTATGACATTGAACATTAAACTTGAGGGAGCTATCATCTCCTACCAAGCGCGTCCCCAAGTGGCGGATAGGGGAATGACCTTTAGATATAAGGGTTAGCCGTGAATACTGAATAAGCGGCCGCGGACCAACTGGTTTGCTGTCATGGAGGGTGAGGTGGGGTATCCCGTGGTAAGGATACTCTTTAAAAAATGCCTTATAAATCCAAGGAAATGACTGCAAACTCTAAACCCGGACAGATGAGGCCGTTAGCTAGGGATAGCAATCATCTAGGAGAGAAAAACTCCAAAAATAAATCAACTGCTGCCTTGCAGACAATCTTGGTTGATCAAAGGCTATGGAAGCACATCCAGAAAGAAAAGCAGGCTGAAGTCGGAGTCACGGGCCAACTGGCGCAAAACACGTCGGCACGCAAACCTCAAAATGATGGAGGAAACAGATAATAGTACATATAGTTGTGGCGTCCTGCCTGTGGAATCCCGCCGTGCAGGTAGGGGGCCGGGCTCCCCGCCTCGAAGGAGCCCACCCAAGCGAACTGGTGGTTCTTCCTCCTCTGCCTGTGAAGTCAGGAGCAGAGAAAAGGAAGTAAACCCTACTGACAAGAACATTAAGGGGAAAACAAAACACAATTTAGTCTTTCTCCAATGGAATGCAGAGGGCATCCAAAAGAAAAGAAGCCTTAAAGATCTTCCTCCATGAAAATGAAGTAGATGTGGCATGCATCCAAGAAACTCACCTCAACAGCAATCTGCGTTTCTCAATTAGAGGCTACACATGCTTAAGACAAGACAGGGAAAACAGATCTAAAGGGGGAATTCTTACTCTCGTCAAAAACAACATACCTATGTAAACTGGTGACCAGTTTACGTTGTATTTTTGTTGTTTTTTACTATACCAGTCTACGGTGTATGATTGTGTTTTTTTGCTATATTTTCCTTGTTAATTACTAAATTCTGTACCAAAACTTGTCCGTTTTAGGTAAATAACTTTGTTAACGATTATTGTTGGGGAAGATGGTTATTGGTAATTAGTAGGAAAGGTATTGTAGTTTGTATATATATATAGTTTAGTTTAATTAGATTGTTTATATATTTAGAGGTCTTCGTTTGACTTATAATATGAAGCACACTTTTAACATTTTTTTAACTAATTATTTTTGAGCGCCTGGTCACCTTGCCTGGTTCTGATTGGTCTGTTATTTAATCCTATTTGAATCGGATTGGTCAGTAATTCAGTAATAGTTGTCGATTCACCCTAGAGGGCTATTTAATCCCATGCTGGTCAGCAGTAAATTCTTTTTGTTGTGTGTGGCCCAGCTTTGCATCTCTTAAGAGTCCCGTAAGTTTTGAGTTTATTTTATAGTTCTATGAATTTCATTGTTAAAATATGTACGATAAACTGTTCATTGTTATCTTAACGTTAACAATTTGACAGGATGATTAGTTATTTTGTGTGATGGGTAAGATAATATGGGGATTTTCAAAGTACATTAAATGGACAGCGAACATACAAGGAGGCGGCCATTTTTTTAATGGTCTCCTCTGTTTCCGCCACATTGTGTAGAATATATTTATTATTGTTGACCTAATGTTTGCTTTTTTTATTTATTCTTATTAATTAGGTCGGATAAAACCTACCTTGTTAGTCTCGTGTTATATGTTGGTTTTAAATTAGTCTCGTGTTATATGTTGGTTTTAAATTATTCTCGTGTTATATGTTGGTTTTAAATTAGTCTCTGGTTATATGTTGGTTTTTAAGTTAGATGTTAGAAATTGCTAGGTCTCTTGTATATATTTATTCTCTTGTTTTATTTATTATTTTTAAGTTAGATGTTAGAAATTGCTAGGTCTCTTGTATATATTTTCTTAGTTAGATATTAGATAGTGTGTTAAGTGATGAGAGGATTTGAATTATGATTTTGTAGTATGTGAGTTAAGAGTTGGTAGAGATTGTGATTTATTTAGTTAGAAATGGCGCTGGTAGACGATGGATTTATTTAGTTGTTGTTGATAGTGATGGTTAGGGCTTATATTTTGAATAAACTTGTGTATTATGAAAAATTTATTTGTTCTATTGATAGTTAGTTACATTGTTGTAGTGTACGTTGTTTATGTTTGTTTATTTGTAGTTGGTCGTTGTGTGTTTAGTTTAGTAGTATTTAGTATAGTTAGCTAGTAATAGTAGTCTTTAGTATTGGTTCATCCAGGTAGCTATTCCTACCTGCCTACCACAATATAGGTATGCACAGATATACCCGTCCCCTCCCCTTGTATATAAATGTAAATAGATGTATATTAATTTAATATTGTGTGTTATATAATTCAATAACACACACCTACCTATTAAACTTCACACTCAGTTAATTCCCCCCCTTACAAATGGTGTCAGAAGTGGGATCTGTGCTTGGATGGACCAATGTAGTTAGTTTCTTTTTGGTTAGGCCTCAGTTGTGTAGATTAGGGTCTCGGTGAGGATAGTTTTGATTGTTTATTTTTGTGTTGAACTAGGAGTTGTATTTTATGGTATAGTTGTTTGGTATATAGGAGTTGGATCTAGGTTTGAGTAGTAGTTCTCTGTGGATTAGGTTGTTGTGAGTAATGCAGGATAGTTGTTAGACCTAGGTTGTTGTTGATTTTTTTTGTACTAGTGTGTTAGGCTTAGTTGTTGTTTTGGCAGTTAGCGTTAGGTAGGAGAGAGACCAACATAGGTAGGGCCGACGGAGACGACGGCAGCAGTGGACGTCCTGTGACCATTGGGGCTGTGCAGCTAGCTGTGTGTTGGGCCAGACCCTGGCATTGGGACCTACACTTTGGTCATCAGGGTCCGGCATCCTGTAGCTGTTGGAGCCTGGAAGCTGGCGGTGTATGCTTGGGCCAGGCCTTGGCGTTGGGACCTCCATATGGGTCACCAGGGTCCTGGGCTCGGGCGACAGTGACGATGGCTGCTGCCGGAGAGATGCAACTGGGGCAAGTACCACCTTCTTGCCCCACCACCACCACGAGAGGTGTGCCGACCAGGGCCACCTGCCTGGTTTCCCTCGGCCAAGGGGGAGCCGTGGATTGTCTGGACGTCCCCTGGAGTGGCCAGTGTAGTGCCGTGTAGTGGCCAGTGTAGTGCCATGTAGTGGCCCGTGTAGTACCGTGTAGTGCCCTGGAGTGGCCAAAGTGAGAAGTAGTAAGGCCCGGGAGTGGCCAAATAGACATGGTCATGGAGTCAGATGTAGCATAACCAAAGAAGTGTTTTCATTCAGAAGTCAAGAATTTGGATGTGTTTCATGCCTCCCAGCCAAAGCCTACCGGAGAATTGTTGCCTTGTTGTACATTGTTTCATTGTTTATTTACTTGTCACGCATGTACATATAATATAATTGTCTTTTTTTCTTAACCTTTTTTTTTAATTTTTAATGTTCATATTTCATATGTAAATAATGCAACCGTTGTTGTCAACACACCCTTGATTATTGAATTTATTGTGTGTTGACCTATTGTTTTTTTTCATGACCGGAATAATTTTTTAAATTTTACATGCAGTATTTTTATTTTTATGAACTGTTCGAATAGGTCAATGTTTTTTTTGTCTCTCTTGTGAGAGGCGTACATTTTTTTCATCTAAGTTCTTTATGAACTGGTGGTGTCGTTCTTTGTGAACTGTAGCTAGGTTCTTCGTGAGCTGGCGGTGTAGTTCATGTGGGACTAACGTTGTTGGTTCTGGTCAAAATATTTTTTTCTTTTCCGCACCAGTTGCGGACTGAGGAAACAAAATGTAATAATTTCTATGTTTTTTTATAGCAGGATTTTTTATGTATGTTTTATTGTTCTTTGTGAACTGTAGCTAGGTTCTTTGTGAACTGTAGCTAGGTTCTTTGTGAACTGGCAGTATTGTTCTTGGGGAACGGATGCTGTTCGTTCTTGTCAAAATAAGATATTTTTTTTCTTGTCCACACCAGTTGCGGACTGAGGAAGCAAATGGTTATAATTTACGGTTTTTATGATGTTTTATGATACCCTGATGTCTTATTTTGTTTATTTTCCGTTTTGATGGTATATAATTATAATTGGCTGCCGGATTGTGTGTGAGATAACATTAGTGAGCGTGTGTGTTATTAATGATGCATTCCTTTTCACCGAGACTTTTTGTATGTCATTGTGAAGTCGTCAAGGCTCACTTTGTTCATGGTGGTTGCCGCCTATGTTGTATTTGTTCATAAATTGCAGAACAGTGCCTTCAGTGGCGTCTGCTTATTTACTGACATGTTTTTTTGTTGTGTAGACATTCTAGGAATGTCGGGCATAGGGGTGGGTAATCAAGAGTCTGTTGTTGATTGGTCTTGTAGCATTTTTGATTAACTATCGCTTGTGTAGTATGTAAGAGTTTTATCGAGGGCGATAAAAAAGTCCGGCGGGAAGTGTGTAAACTGGTGACCAGTTTACGTTGTATTTTTGTTGTTTTTTTACTATACCAGTCTACGGTGTATGATTGTGTTTTTTTGCTATATTTTCCTTGTTAATTACTAAATTCTGTACCAAAACTTGTCCGTTTTAGGTAAATAACTTTGTTAACGATTATTGTTGGGGAAGATGGTTATTGGTAATTAGTAGGAAAGGTATTGTAGTTTGTATATATATATAGTTTAGTTTAATTAGATTGTTTATATATTTAGAGGTCTTCGTTTGACTTATAATATGAAGCACACTTTTAACATTTTTTTAACTAATTATTTTTGAGCGCCTGGTCACCTTGCCTGGTTCTGATTGGTCTGTTATTTAATCCTATTTGAATCGGATTGGTCAGTAATTCAGTAATAGTTGTCGATTCACCCTAGAGGGCTATTTAATCCCATGCTGGTCAGCAGTAAATTCTTTTTGTTGTGTGTGGCCCAGCTTTGCATCTCTTAAGAGTCCCGTAAGTTTTGAGTTTATTTTATAGTTCTATGAATTTCATTGTTAAAATATGTACGATAAACTGTTCATTGTTATCTTAACGTTAACAATTTGACAGGATGATTAGTTATTTTGTGTGATGGGTAAGATAATATGGGGATTTTCAAAGTACATTAAATGGACAGCGAACATACAAGGAGGCGGCCATTTTTTTAATGGTCTCCTCTGTTTCCGCCACATTGTGTAGAATATATTTATTATTGTTGACCTAATGTTTGCTTTTTTTATTTATTCTTATTAATTAGGTCGGATAAAACCTACCTTGTTAGTCTCGTGTTATATGTTGGTTTTAAATTAGTCTCGTGTTATATGTTGGTTTTAAATTATTCTCGTGTTATATGTTGGTTTTAAATTAGTCTCTGGTTATATGTTGGTTTTTAAGTTAGATGTTAGAAATTGCTAGGTCTCTTGTATATATTTATTCTCTTGTTTTATTTATTATTTTTAAGTTAGATGTTAGAAATTGCTAGGTCTCTTGTATATATTTTCTTAGTTAGATATTAGATAGTGTGTTAAGTGATGAGAGGATTTGAATTATGATTTTGTAGTATGTGAGTTAAGAGTTGGTAGAGATTGTGATTTATTTAGTTAGAAATGGCGCTGGTAGACGATGGATTTATTTAGTTGTTGTTGATAGTGATGGTTAGGGCTTATATTTTGAATAAACTTGTGTATTATGAAAAATTTATTTGTTCTATTGATAGTTAGTTACATTGTTGTAGTGTACGTTGTTTATGTTTGTTTATTTGTAGTTGGTCGTTGTGTGTTTAGTTTAGTAGTATTTAGTATAGTTAGCTAGTAATAGTAGTCTTTAGTATTGGTTCATCCAGGTAGCTATTCCTACCTGCCTACCACAATATAGGTATGCACAGATATACCCGTCCCCTCCCCTTGTATATAAATGTAAATAGATGTATATTAATTTAATATTGTGTGTTATATAATTCAATAACACACACCTACCTATTAAACTTCACACTCAGTTAATTCCCCCCCTTACACCTACCTCAGATATCATCATACCAAGCTCCACGCAATCTGAAATAATGGGGACCAAGCTGATCCTACCAGGGGGAAACCTAAACATAATCAATTGCTACTGCCCACCAGACAAAGAGCTAGAACTTGGCAGAATTCAAATCCCTATAAATGAAGAGTGTCTAATACTGGGTGATATGAACAGCCGCTCCCAGAGCTGGGGATATCCAGACCTCAATGCCAGGGGAGAAGAAATTGAGGAGTGGCAAGCCGAAAACAGTCTGATTCTCCTAAACCAGCCAGAAGACCCACCCACCTTTTACTCCAGATCATGGATGACTTCATCAACTCCAGACTTAGCCTTTGCTACCAATACATTATCCATAGGAAGTAAAAGAGTAGTCGCTGACCAACTAGCCACCAGTGACCACAAACCCATTCTCATCCAAATAGAAACCACTCACCTACCCATAGAAAACCCCACCCTTCCCAGATGGAACTACAAGAAAGCAAATTGGAACCTCTTTGCACGCTTAACAGATGTCCATGTGACACACATCAATGGCAAAACAAATCGGATAAACAAATCCTACTCTGAATTCTCTAGAGCTCTCCTTAAAGCAGCTAAGGAATCCATCCCAAGAGGAGCCAGGAAAAATTATATACCAAACTGGTCTCAACACTTGGAACTCCTCCACAATGAAACCATCAAAGAAAGAAACCTAGCAGAAAAATCCCCAACGATAGAAAATAATATACAACTAAAAGCTGCAAACGCAATCTTCAGAAAGGAATATCTCTCGTCAATTAGGAAGAGCTGGCATGAAAAGACAGAAAAACTAAATGCAGACAGAGATGGGCATAAGCTGTGGAAAATCGCCAAAAGTCTGAACCAAGAGGAGAATCAATCTTCGCCAATAGTCCTAGACGCAGACCAAGAAAAGCTCACAGGCCGCGAAGCTGCACAAAAATTTATAAAACACTTTAGCAGCGTAGGAAATATTAGTATCTCTGAAAAAAGAGCCAGAGAAGTCAATGACCACATAGAGAAAGCTCCAAAAATGTCCACACCACACTCTCATGGAATGACAGCAAATCTCAGCATGAAAGAGTTTGATGACTCACTGAAACTCCTCAAACCCAAACAAGCTCCAGGATCAGACAAGATCTCAAATGATATGCTTATTCATTTAGGACCTCTGGCAATGACAAAACTACTACAAATATTCAATGCTAGCTGGAAAACAGGAAAAATTCCAACTGTCTGGAAAAAACCTATCATGATCCCTATACTAAAGCATGGTAAACCAAGAAACCAAGTTGACAGCTACCGCCCAATAAGTTTAACCAGTTGCGTCTGCAAACTAATGGAAAGAATGGTCAACAATAGGCTCACATGGCTTCTCGAATCTGAAAATATACTAGCAGATGAACAGGCAGGTTTCAGAAAATGTCGATCAACAGAAGACCAAATAGCTTTTATAGCCCAAGAAATAGAAGATGGCTTCCAGGAAAAGAAACCAACGACCATTGTCTGGGTCGACCTAGAAAAAGCATTCGATAAGGTCTGGAAAGAAGGTCTAATCCTAAAGCTATTAAACAACCATATATCCCACAAAATGTTAAACTGGATTACAGAATACCTAACAAATCGACAAGCTATAATCAGCTTGCAAGGAAAAAGGAGCAACATAGCAACAATACAAAATGGAGTTCCCCAGGGAGGTGTACTGTCACCCACACTATTTCTCATTTTCATAAATGACCTAATTCAACATATTCCTAGAAAAGTGAAAAGCAGCATGTACGCTGACAATCTTGCTCTAATAAGCACAGAAGAATATATAGGCACCTCAAAATTTAGGCTACAAGATGCACTAAACAACCTCAACCTATGGTCCAAAGAATGGGGAATGACCATAAACATACATACTCAATTTTCTCTCTATCTACTAAAGTACAAAGCCTCAAACTGACCTTAGACAAAACAATCCTTGAAAAAAATGACAAGCCCACATATCTAGGAGTTACGTTTGACCAAAGACTAACCTGGAAAAATCAAATAGAAAACACGCAGAAAAAGGGAATCCAAAGACTAGCTTTGATGAAAAAACTTGCTGGCTCAGACTGGGGTGCAAATCACTCTATCTTGAAAAAAACATACACCAGTTATATAAGGCCTACCCTAGAATATGGAGCCACAGTGTGGGGATCGGCAGCCCAATCAAACCTCCGAAAAATAGACAAAGTTCAAAACCTAGGACTTCGAATCATAACAGGAGCAATGAAAACTACCCCGATCAGAGCAATGGAGGATGCAACTAACCTAAGCTCTATGGAAACTAGATGAGAAACCAAAATCCTTACTCACTTCACCAAATTAGAAGCATCAGGTCATCACCCTCTAAAACCCAAGCTACTCAAAACCTCCTCAACAAAAAGACTTCAAAGATCCAATTTTATACAAGAAGCCAAACATCTAAAAAGTAAATACAAAATAGAAAACATTGCAATTGAACCTACCAAACCCCACAGCCACTTCCCCCCCCCCCTGGGACCCAAGCCCTACTCTAAAAATCAGAGACGAACTAAGCAACATAGGGAAAAAATCTGACTACACACCCGAAATACTAAAAGAAGCAGTAAACAATACCCCCAAAATGCATGGACCAGAGTCAATACTGACGGGTCAACTGGAAAAGATTTGAAAAATGGAGGAGCCGGCATTTTCATAGAGTGGCCAAACGGAGAACTCCTAGAAAAAGTCACTGTCACAGGTAGCCTCTCAGATAGCACTAGAGCAGAAAGAAAAGCAATTGAGCTTGCTGCAAATATACTAACAAGCCACACTCAATCCCCCAACAGCCAGATTGTCATCTTCACTGACGCCAAAACAGTACTCCAGTCTCTAAAAAAGTCAAATGCCCCGATCAACCAGTCACTCGGTACAGAACTTTTAAAACTGAGCAAAATAACTAAAGAACTGGTTCTCCAATGGATCCCTGTGCATATACAAAATGAAGGAAATGACACTGCCGACACCTTAGCTAAAGCCGGAGGCAGACAAAACCAGACAGACCCATCTCTACACCCTGAAGAAATAAAGGCAATACTCAAAAGGAATAAATCCGAAAGATGGTCTGAGCTGCAACAAAACAACCCAAAGATTGATGCTTACTACAAACTCTCCCGCCAATTTCAACACATCATCTTCAGACTAAGGACTGGTCACAACAGGCTAAAGCAACATATGTTCCGCAAACTACGGATCGGAGCAAGCGAAATGTGCCCCTGCGAAACAGCTCCCGAAAATGCGGAGCATGTCCTTCAGACCTGCCCTCTGTATCTTTCTACCCGGTCAGCCTTTTGGCCCCTGGGGGCTACCTTCAATGACAAACTGTTCGGTGGACTAGAGCAACTGACCGCCACGGCGCAGTTCATTACAACTATCGGACTTGTTGTCTGAATCCTCCCAATCATAACATTTGAGAACGAAGAAGAAGAAGAAAAAGAACATTAAAAATCAACTGAAATAGCAAAAGCAATAAAAGACTTTTTTTTTTTACATTTTATTGCATCTAGTGAAAAATCAGTTTTGCCAACTTCCATTAACTTTTCATTTTAACTTCTTATGGTACTTATTTATAACATTGAAAAATTATATTAACAAACAGTGTTCAAAAATTATACAACTTATTATACAACTTACAGTATAAGGTGATTTCTTTGAAGCATCATAAAACAATGGTAGTGAAATGTATACTTGTCCTTGTTGGGTTATGTAGAAAAAAGTTTTTTCAGGAGCTGAGTCAGGCAGTAAACTCCATGTCACTTCTTGTTGTGGACCCTTAACATGAATACAGTTTAGAATTAGGTCTTTCAATAAATACAATGCAATATTTGAAAAAGTAAAATGTTTTTATTTATTTTGTAAACTGCAAATTCAAACCAACACCTTTCTCAGATATTTGTGAAATATTGCAAGCAGCATATTTAAAAACAATTTATCTTATCTTATACATTACAGATGCTCCTTCTATAAAGAAGATTATTGCGTCCTACGCTCATCTGTGGTCCGAGTCTAGTCTTGCATTTTTATTAATGTTTTAAATGATGTTAATTTACTGGTTTTCCTGGTTTATTCAGGCAACCCATTTCATGCCCGAATGCCACTCGAGAAGAAAGAGTACTTATATGCATTTGTTCTCGCATAAGGGACAAGGAAAGTGTTTTTGTCTTTATGTTTATCTGAGCTTTGCTACAGGTTGTCATTGTGTTGTATTTCTAAATTAGAGTTTAATGCCTTATGTATTATTACTACTTTACTCTTTGCCCTTCTGTCTTCTAGTGTTTTTAGGTTTAATGATTTGACTAATGGTGTTACTCTTGTTAATTGGGAATATTCGCTAGTTATGAACCTTGCAGCTCTTTTTTGAATTTGTTTAATTTTTTAATGTTTTCTTTAGTTTATGGGTCCCATACAGGTGCTGCATATTCTAGTATAGGCCTAACTAATGTGAGATAACATTTTAGTTTATGTTCTTATTATATTTGTAAAAGTTCCTTTTTATGAATCCTAATGTTTTGTTTGATTTTTTAATTACTTCATCAATATGAGGGTTCCAAGATAACTTATAATTTATTATACTTCCTTGCTTAGCATATACTTAGCATTGCTAGTTTGAGTTAGTTCTTTACCATGAATGAAGTAGTTTACTATTATTTGTTTCTTTTTCTTGGATACCCTTATTAGTTGGCATTTTTCTGTAATTTATAGTAGGAAAGTAAAAGTACCACTCCACACCATGTTGGTCCATGTAGGGCAGTCACAATAAGACAGTGTGGCAGTAGAATTCCCAGATGCTTCTACTTTTCCCCCAAGTAATGTCAGGTATCCATCCATAAGAGCTGGTTAAACTCTCTGACTACCGCCAGATTAAAAAAAAAATCCTGGATTCAACCTTTGATTCAAACCCAAGACTTTAATATGTCAACTTGAGGGAGTTGCTGCTAAACAAATGTTTCTATATAGTAATTGGGAACATTTAGCAAATGCAAACTCTGCAATAATTTTGATACTTACAGCCCTATCCTGATCTGTGTAGTTCAACTGAAAAACTGGGTTAGCTATTGAATCTTCTTCATACACTGTCACATTTATTCTGCCTTGATTGTTGTTAATTATTGGTGCAAACATATTGCGAATGATATTGATATGCAATATAGTTGTTGCACTTAAGCGAGGCTGACCCTTATCTCTGGCAACTATTCGGTACTGAAGAATGAAAAGGATTTAAATGTTATTTAAAAACATACATCTAGATAAAAAAACAAATTTAGTGCTGTATAATAAAATATTTGTTTACATTGTATCTTAGAGTGTTGTCTGTCCTAAGGCTGCTATACAAAGTCACAGCACCAGATGTATTGTTCAGGGTGAAGAAATTTGATACTGTATCATCACCAATAGCTATATACTCTACTTGGCCAAAATTTGTTTCCTGGAGAAAAAAAAAGGAAATTTAAAATTGGAAACAAAGATGTTAAGTTGAACATTTAAATCAGATCTATTAAATATTTCTAGATAACAAATTTTTGTATACTTTCTTGAAACACAGACAACTTTCTGTATAATTTACTACACAGCCTATGTAATAGTTCACTACACTGTAAACTCTTAAAGTAGTTCACTACACAGTGTACTCTTTGATTTAGTTTACTACACAGTAAACTCTTGATAAAGTTTACTACACAGTAAACTCTTAATATAGTTTACTACAGAATAAACTCTTTGTATTGTTTTCTACACAATGAACTCTTGATATAAACAGAGTAGACTTTTGATATAGCTTACTGTGCTGTTGACACTTATTATAATTTTCTACACAGTCACATATGGTTATAGCTCACTACACAGTCACACTAGGTAAAGCTCACTACACAGTCACTCTTGGTATAGTTTACTACAGTCACACTTGGCATAGCTCACTAAACAGTCACTATTGGTATAGCTCACTACACAGTCACTCTTGGTATAGTTTACTACAGTCACACTTGGTATAGCTCATTATACAGTCACTCTTGATATAGCTTACTAGTCAACTATTAATATAGTCATATACACAGTCAACTTTTGGTATAATCACCTATACAAGCAACCATTGATTTAATTTACTACACAGTATTGATATAAAGAAAATGATTATAGGTAACATATTAATCATTTAAACTTACAGGTGCATCTCCATCAATAGCATTTACTTGAAATACTTGTACTGGGAATGTCTGAGTTTCATCAATTGTTATTGTGTATTCAGCACTTGGGATAGATGGTTGGAAATCATTTCTGACAAATGTTATGACACCTGTAGCTGGTACGTCTGAACTCTGACTAGGTGTGGCCACATCACTTACTGTGAACTGGAACTAGTTAGCAGAAGATGAGGCAATGTATACATAATCATATTAACACGTATTTAAGATAATTTTATTATGATACTTATGTTTTTATAACACATAGCAAAAAATAGATTAAAAACTAAAATTATACAATAGACTTAAAATGTACATTGTTAAAATTAAAATTACTGTGCAATCTGAAGCTGTTCTTGTTAGATATAGATCTCCAGATGTTGTAAAACGGCCAGTGTTAGGATGTAGATTGAAATAACTGCTACATGATGAAGGAGTGGAACTAGACACCTTGTATTCAACATTTTGCTGTGAAGTAAAAACACAAAGCGTCCACAATGATACAAACAACCTGGAAATCTTGAAATTCTAATGAGGAAATAATGTTAAATGAAACAGAAAAAAAATAAAAAGATTGGAGTAAATGTTGACATGTGACAATTAATGTCAATAAAAATTTTAACGATACAATATTTTGTTGGACATGCAAGTAACAAAGTAAGAGATTAACTGGATTTTTAACATTATACAGTTATATGTTTTCTCAAATTTAGATATGTATTATAGATTTTAAAACCAGTATTAAACATTGATGTTATTACTCTATAGAACAGAATATAATTGAAATGTCAACATGTAAAAACTTAAGTCATTAGCAAAGGATGGATGTTTTGAAACTTGTAAACAATTGTAGATTTATTTATTCAGATTTTTTACTAATAGGCTTCTGGATATATCTGGACAGAAATATTATTACCGTCTACTAGCGATACAATCAAATTGGAATAGCAACTGGCTAAAAATTATCCATTTAAGTACCGTAGGTCAGTCTACTAAGGTTAAATTTAAAAATTATTTTTAGATTTTTAAACTATAAAATCCAATTTAACAATTATTCTAAATCTGAAAACAAAACATTTTCAAAAACAAAATATTTTCAAATTTATTCACAATAACTGTTCATTCTAAATTGTTAGCCAAAGATTTTAGGACCAGTCAATTTAGTGTCAAAATTATATGTACTTTTATTTACTTAAAAGTAATAGAACATTGACATTGTTTAGAATTAAAATGGATTTTGGATCAATTGTCTTATAAGTTTACAGATGTTCCATCTGTATAAAAGAAATTTACATTGTAGGCTCAAAACTCCTGCAGGGCAGCAGGGTATACATGTTGGCACATCTAGAACCCACCTTGTCAAGTTGAAGTCTTATGTACTAATTACAGGACCAGCCAATTAAAATTTTGTTTGAATTATTTCTCATTATGTTCATTTTATGTATTGCTAAATTAAATTTTAAACCCAATAATTATGGAGGTCTACATCTAAAATAAAATATGCTAATAGCTTAGGATTTTTTTAATTGCTGAAAAAACAAAAAGGTATTTTTTTTCTGAAATGCATGAAACTCACTCGTGGCCAGTTACAAAAAGCCACCAATCTCTTATTTTTACAATGCTCGGGCCTTTCTTCCTTCACCCTCTTTGTTGTGCTTTGCCATTTGTTAAGTGCTTATATTTTATATTGTAGCGTTTTAGGGTCCATAAGCATCATAACATTTTGTATTTCAGTTTCACCACAGTTCACCCGAACCCTCACTTATAAAAAACCTGCGAGTCAGTCTTGAAATCACGAAGAAAACAATCTTGTTCGTATTTTCTTCTATATTTATTAAGTTAACACTAACACATAGATAATAATCATAGACTTTGATTTACACATCTATATTGATAAAACAACTTCTTCTTCCATTGTCTCTACTCTCTTGTATCCTACTTCTTGTATATATCACTTCTTGTCTCTCAACTTCTTGTATTTCACTCACGTCACATCCGCACCGCACAACACTCCTACTTTTCACACCAAACACTTCCACTCGAGACCTCAAACTAAATTAATACTTCACACCAGTTACTAATAGTTTAAATCTTTGGTAAATTAAAACTGAAGTTTTTGAAAAAAGATTAACAGAAAAAAAAAGTAAAACTAACACAAATGTAAAGTGTACTCACCCCATCAGCATCAGTGGCATTGAGAACAAACATAAGTGTACCAAATGATGCTGTTTCATAAACAGTAGCATTGTAGTTTGTTTGTAAGAACACTGGTTTGTTTGGATTGCGGTTGACTGATATAGTCATGGTGGCAGTTGCTCTGTTGTTAGATCTTACAGAATCATAGGCTATCAGACACAGCTGGATATCATAGATAAAACATTGCAGAAGCATTATTAACATCATAAAGCAATTATATAGCTACAATTAAAATAAAAAATTTCATTTTAAAACAAGACTAAATTGTTCCCATCGTACCTGGTACGTGGTGGTGATGTCAGAAGATAAACTTGATATTACGTAGATTGAACCATTGCTATTGTCCACTTGAAAGTAGCTTGGGGCTGACCGCAGACCACATGATTCATACACAATATGACCCTGACAAGTAAACATTACTTATGTTGTGTATATACTATGTTAGTGTAATATTTTATCTGTTGACTTAATTATAAAATTAGTTAATGAATAATAATGTCAAATAAAAAGCTTACTTTTAGATCACGATCTGCAGCAGAAACTTGGAAAATACTGGAACTAACTGGCTGTGTGAAGCTAATATCTTTAGTGTAAGTGTTGGGATTTACAAAAATTGGAGGCTGATCAGGAACAATATGAATGACTATTGTTGCTGTGACACTCTTCGGATCTACAATGGACTGGTCACTAACAATCACATTGAACTACAGAAATAATAAAAGGTAATTTTTAAGAAAAAATCAATAATTCTGAGCTTTTGTTATGCAATCCATAAAAAAAAGATTAAAAGATTATTTTTGAGTTATAAATGTTCAAGACAAATAGTGCTAATGAATTTAAAAAAACAATTTACAATAAATATTGCTTATATAAAACATTAACATATTCCATACCTGAACTAATTTTGTTGGAATACTTGTGAGGGGTTTGGCTACTTCTATTAATCCTGTAGTCTTACTGACACTGAAATAATCTGAACTATTTGTAGGAGCCTGCACTGTGTACAATAATGGGTCCTGAAATTTAAATAATTTTTATTAGACAACAATTGTGAATCAACATTTTTTAAAATTTCATATCAACTTCAATTTTTAGTTACACTTTTTACATAATGAGAAATTTTCACATTAAAACTGTTCTTAAAGAATGATGAATTTCAATATAGACTTGTAAAATTAAATTGGTTGTTTTCATATAGAATGATAGTATGTTCCTTAGTAGGCCTATATGAATTTACATTTAAAATTGATTGCTTTCATATAATTAGAGTATATTCCTAAAATATATAGATTAACGTTTAACTCCTTAACATTGGTTGCTTTCAATAAAATTAAAGTTTAATCCTAAAACTAAAATGTATAGATTTACATTTAAAATTATAGTATATTCCTATAATATATAGAGTTATATTTAAAATTATAGTATATTCCTATAATATATAGAGTTATATTTAAAATTATAGTATATTCCTATAATATATAGAGTTATATTTAATATTGACGGCTTTAAATAGAATTATAATACATTTTCTAAACTTACATTATCTGCATCAGAAGCAATGATCTGAATGGTGGATGTCCCAATGTAAGCATCATCATTAATAGTTGTTTCAAAGCGAGAGTTGTTAGCCAACACAGGTCCGTTTAAGTTGCGATTCACAATAATGGTCACAGTGGCAGTAGCTTCTTGTGTGGTGACTTCAAATGTTTTTACTGCTTTCACTTGGAGCTGATTAGAAAAGAATTAAATGTATTAAATGAAATTTAATGGATTGCTCTACTGTCAAAAATGGGTTTATGAATGTTATATTACCCAACACTAAGTGTCTGTGTCTTAAGTTATGAGGACACAAAGTCTCCACAATGTGAAGTAAGAAGTTGGGGGTATAGTTTAATCTGCAACTGTAGAGGAAATGTCTTCAGAGAAGGAGAGAGTGAACGTGCATTCTTTTTTCTTTGTAAAATGTGTCCTAAATATAATGAATTGCTGTTTTAAACAAGGCCATGTGTCACTTTAAAAACAAACCATTGGGCTGGTGTTCAATAATTGTGTACAATTTAAAGTTATAATAGTGTAAATAGTTATTGATAGAAATAGATCTAGGGTTAGATCAATCTAATTACAGTAAGCTCTATGTGGTAAAATAGTTTTAGTTTAAAAAAAATCAATTTGAGTTTAGGAATATCTTATCTGATCTATTACAGACGCTCCTTCTATAAAGAAGATTATTGCGTCCTACGTTCATTCGTGGTTCGAGTCTAGTATTGCATCATTATTAATGTTTTAAATGATGTTAAGTTACAGGTTTTTCTGATTTGTTCAGGCAACCCATTCCATGCCCGAATGTCACTTGGGAAGAAAGAGTACTTGTATACATTTGTATGTTTCTAAACTAATGTCCACTACACTTAGCAAATGTTAATGAACTTGTTTGACACAATTAGAACTTAGTTGAAAAATGCATTTACACATAAATTGATTTTCATTAGTATTTGAAATGTTTTACAAAAATAATAAAGATATAGAATTCATTTAAATATGTAGGCTCATCTATTTTAAAATCTATGGATTGAATTTAATATAAAATTGATGATTAAACAATTTTGTTGTTCTTTGATTTCATCAAACATTTTATCATAAATTTAATTGATATAGTAAAACTTACATAGTAAAGTGTTCTCTTGGATAAATCTCTAGTTAAACTGGTTAAAACATAAACCTGACCATTTATTGAGCTAATGTTGAAGTATGTTGGAGCTGTGTCACTTCCTATCACACTGTAGATAATATTAGGCTGAAAACAAAATAATTTGTATCATTAATTTATTTTTTAAAACATATACATTATATTATTGATCATTTATACTGTTAAAATATTACCCTTGGTGAGGCTGTTACAGTAATTATATTAGTATTAACTGCTGTTGTTTCAGGAATTGTTACTCTCCAATCAGGAAGAGTAAATGCAAGTGTGTTGGAATCTCTCTGAATGTTAATTTGTATAGAGCAAGTGCTGGAAAGTGAAGGGAAACCTCCATCTCTTGCTACAACTTGAACCTGAAAAAATGGTCATTTAAGAAAAAAACAACTATGAATGAACCTAGGATTGGAAACATAATTCATTCTGAAAACGGTATTTTTAATTAATGGTAATATAAAATAACGAAACACCAAATTCATTTAATTAATTGTACAAATTATATTCAAATAAAACTAAAATTAAAAATATAACAAAAAAACAATTTGCTTTAGAAAAAAAATTCTACTGGTGTGTGATAGAGTGCAGTGTAGTGGGATATAGCCTATTTTTAACTACTAATCACTGCTGGATGTGAGCTAACTTTTAGTTATTTTATTGTTTCATTTATATTATTTACTATATTCACTGCCAACTGTTGGCTTACTCAGTGGTTTTACATTGGGAGCAGCTTAAAGGAACTTATCTTTCAAAACAAATTCATACAGCCATATTCAAGTCTTGCTTTTCACTTAAGTTTAGTTTTCAACGTTTTACACTCCTCTAATTAATGAGTTATCAATGTTGCATAGAATAAAAATTTCAGACAAACAATGTCAAATTCTAAGCCATTTAGGTTACAACAATTTATTCACAATGAAAACACATTTAGTAAAAACAACATACCAGTAAACCAGTAAGATTTGAAGGCAAGGCACGTTTTAGAGACAGTGAACCTGTTAAAGTATCTATCAATATATACTGTGATGTTACTCCTTGGTCTACAAGTGTATAAGTAACTGTGTTCATTGGAGGCTACATTGTGAAAGGAAAGAGGGTTGTTAAATGAAATAATCTTATACAATATATCTATCTATATATATATATATATATATATATAAGGTAGTATGTTAGTGCCTTTGTCATTCCATTAGTTGATTTTAAGAAACATGACTGTAAGATCTTATATTTTACTTTTGAGAATTTTCATTCCTGAAAATCTCCCACAATAGTATAGTGGTTCAAAGCCCTTGCCTATGACCTGGGTTTGATTCCCTTCAGGGTAGTGGTTTTTTTTCCTCATTTTTCTGTTTTAATAATACCTATATTTCTTTAGATTTTAGAGTTTATTGATTTCAAAAAGTAAAACAAAAATAAAAAATGTATTTTACATTTCATGATAGTTTTTGTATTGCAATGCTTCACTATATAATATTAGTAGGTCTATTATAATTATACTTCTTTAGGTTTGACATAGTATAGAATAAACACATAACAATTGGCTTAAGTCTATTATCCTCATAATTACTTAATATAAAAACATAATTTTTTAACTTAAAATTATGAATGAACTTTTTATTAAGCTGAAAGTAGGCCTATATAATTAGCCTTTCAATGTAATTGTTATCTGGGACAATATTGGGTAATTTAGCTAGTTTTATATATTAATTATATAAAACACAAAAACATACAAGAATATTTATTTATTTACCATTGTGTCTCTATCAGTAGCATTAAGTACCACAATGGGGATTCCAAGAGACTGAGTGTAGTTAATTGTTATAGGACTTTGAATTGTACATATTGGTGCCTCAATGTTACGATTTACATTAAGGATAACAACAGCAGTGTCACTTAAAGGTGGGTTACCTCCATCCATAACAGTAATAAAGACCTATTGAATTAATGATAACAACAAGATACAATTATTGTATTGCTGAAAATTATTGTAGAAAATTACAGATCAACAATATTTATTTTAATTATAAATTTTTTGTAAAGTTTTACAATTTTCTAAACCTCATATTTTGTGTCTAATTCCAAGGCCATATCAGCTGTATTTCTAATAACTATCTGATTGAGTTGATTGAGTGCAAAATACTTGGCATCAGATCCACCAGAAATAAATACAGGTGACAATACATTGAATGGACTCTGTGAAACAAAAGGTTTTTTACAAATTATTTCAAAACTAATTCATTGAAATCCACAGTTGTATTATGAACAACAATTAAAGGATAAACTAATGAGCTAATAAACTCACATCAACATCATTATCTGTAACAGTATATGTAAACAATGGAGTATTGTCCCCTGTTGTACGAGTTATGTTAGCACTGTACACTTCTCTATCAAAGGATGGAGCAGTATTGTAGACCACAGTAATGGTGACTGTAGCTGAGTTGGTTGCATTACGTGGAGGTACACCTCTGTCACTAGCAGTCACTGTACACTACAGTATAAGCATTAAAATAAAAAATTATTGATAACAGTGCCTACAACACCGCAAAGCAATAAACAAAGTCACCACTATTTACAAAATCATGAACCACCACGTAGAATTGTCCACGCAGCCAGGTCGAATCCAACAGGTGAGTTAACCCGTTCTACCCGAGGCCATCAGTTCAAGCTGCATGTCCCACATGCACGGACGTCTACAAATATTTCTTTTTTCCGTCAGCTATTAGGCCGTGGAACTCCCTGGATCAGGCCTCCATCACTGCCCCTGCTGTGCCGACTTTCAAATCGTCAATGAAGGGCTGGACTAAATACCTAAAGTGACACTCTGTCATCTGTATATAATTGTTGTTTGTGATGTTTTTTATTTTATGTTTAGTTAAATTGGTGACTCTTTCCCCGGTACTAACGGGGTCTCCAGAGTAATATGAAGAAAAAGAAGAATATAAAAAATCACCATGGCTTAGTTCACATACTTCCATTTAATGGTGTTGGTTGTATTAAACCTCACCAATACAACTCTTATAGTAGCTTATATACAACTGTTTACACTGTATGATATTGGTTGTAACAAACCTCAACTTTACAACACCCTTAGTAGCCTATATTTTATCTTATCTTATACATTACAGATGCTCCTTCTATAAAGATTATTGCGTCCTATGCTCATCTGTGGTTTAAGTCTAATCTTGCTTTTGTATTACTGTCTTAAGCAATCCATTACATGCCCGGATGCCACATGGGAAGAAAGAGTACTTACATGCATTTGTTCTCCAATAAGAATATTTGCTAGTAATGAGCTTAGCAGCTCTTTTCTGAATTATTTTTTTTAATGTTTTCTTTAGTTGATGGGTCCCATACAGATGATGCATATATACAACTGCTTACACTGTATGATATTGGTGGTACTACATTTCACCTAAATAACACAAATAGCACATACAAAATACTTACAGTGTATGTTTGTGGTTTTAATGAATTTAGCCTAAGATCTTTCTTGGGTGAAATGATTCCAGTAAAATCATTTATTTGAAAATATTCAGCGCACACTGTGTTTCCAGCTAAAGTGAAATAGCCTTGATTGCTTGGTGCCTTTTAGACAAACAAAATATTCAAGTAATCACCAGGCATAGTAATAGAGCCATGTTATTGCATGTATCGGTATATGTTTTATCAATGTAACCGCTCCAAAATACTAATCTGACTAAAGAAATTATATAAGCCAACCAACTTAATCTACAAGTACTTGATGCAAAAAAAACAACACATCAAACATAATCTATGCTCACATGAATACAGTTTTTGAAAATAGATTGCCCTAGACCTAAATAAAAGAGACAGATAGACATCTCACTGAAGGATGTGATTTCATCAAGAAAAGTGCTAACAATGACAGCATCCAAGTTTAACAATTATTTATAAGTTAAAACAATTAAAGATGGTGGGCAACATAACCAAAAGTCTGATAATGTTTCCAATCTTTCCAAAAGCTAGTAATTGATCCACTTACACTGGGGTCAACATCTGTAATGGTGACTTGAGTGACAGAAGTGCCTGTTGGATGAGTTTCTAATATTCGTACACTGTAACTAAAGGGGTTGAAATATGGATCATTGAGATTTCTAGTTACTGTAATAGTACAGACTTTTACATCAGTCTTTTGTAGTCCATCTCTTGCTTCAATTCTCAACTATTACAGAAGAAAGGTTTTTAAAAATATTAATTAAAATTATAATATTAATACTATGGTTTTTTGTTGAAATCATATTTCTTCTGTATTATAAGAAAAAGTTGTTTTTTAATAACTTTATAATTGTTTATATACCTTATAGCTGTCTGCACTGTTTGAGCTGATTCCATTTAGAGCTGTAATTTGTCCACTTTTATCATCGTTAATAGTGAAAAAAGAAGAGGCTTTGTCATCACCAATGATTCTATATCTTATAGAATCAGTTCCAAACTGTGCCTGTTTAAGATTGAAATAGTCAAAATGTATATATCTAAACACATTTTTTTAATAATTTAAATACATACCAATAATGAAAACTGTGCTAATACAAAAAGTATAATATAGTATTGTAAAACAAAATACTTACATTTGTGTCATTGTCAGTTGCAGTTACAGTAAGAACTGGAGTCCCAGCAACAATATTGGCATAGATAGGGACATTACAGCTTGTTGTAGAGAACAAAGGACTGTAATTGTCTCTTATAATGTTTACTCTCACAGAAACAGGTATGCTTGCTTTATTTCCCCCATCTTCAGCTACTATTCCAAACTGGAAAAGATACATTATTTAACAATCAAATTATGTAACAATCAATTTATGTAATTTGTTTCATACAGAAAAAAGTGTACATATTATAAATATATAATTATATTTTTAAAAAAAGTTTTAATACTTACTGTTACATTAGAGTATGTTTCTCCTGTCAATGGTTTCTTTACAATAATATTGCCAGTGTCACTCTCTACATTGAAACTAACAGTTGAGTCCAGAATTCTATAAGTAAATTTATTGTATGGTGGAGCTAAATCAGAGTCTACAGCCTGTACTTTTAAGATACTTGTCAATACAGGTGTGTCTTCATAAATGGTCACTTCATAATTAATTTGATTAAATGTAGGGGCAACCAAGTTTCTGACAACATTGACATAGAGAGTTTTGGTATCACACAAGTTTCCTCCATCACAGACTTTGACAATCACCTAATTGACATAGAATTATATACTTGAGCATTATAGTTATAGTTAAATAAAAAGAAATAAAGCATGTATGGACCTAGTATTATATACACAAACACATGAAAACTTGATTATAAAGGCAATAATACACTATGATGAGTTTGTTTGAAAAGACAAGAATATAAGTTTTTTAAAATAACTTATACTTTTTCAAAAGACTATAATGAAGCCATTGTACAATTCTAAGAAGACAACATTCTGTAAGACAAATACAGATCTACCAAATAACTTACTATAAATAGATCTGGTCCAGATCCAACAAGGCTCTTTATAAGGTTTATAGCACCACTGTTTGGATTTATTTGGAAGTAACTAAATGAAGCACTTTCTCCAGTAATAGAAAATGTGTTAACATTGAATGGACTCTGAAAGTAAACATGTATAAAAACATGTATAAAAATGTCTGTAAAACTTTTATATGTTTCTTACAATTACAAAGTAAACTTTAGCCTAGGAGCCTAAACTTACACTGTGAGTTTATTGTTTGCTTGGTTAGGTTGTGTTAGTTTTTTTGGATGATGTTATTATGTGTATTCATAAAGCATATATTGTATAAAGATGATTGTTTATACATAGTTTATGTTGCATTAGTAAAATTAAGTCTATGCGTTGTGTATTTAGAATAGTATTTATAATGCATTGAGAGTTATTTACTTCTAGGGCTATTTAATTATGCTTTAGAGGTTATTAGTGTCAACAAAGATATTTTCTAGTAGTATCTAAAAGTTTTAAGTATGCTAATTTCTTCCAGTTTCTATGATGTTCAGTAATTACCCTTCTAGCAGTTTTTGTGCTAAAACCTTTACAAGAAACACAGATTAAATTTTTTTTTCTGGTCGTATTATGAAGAAAGATCTAAAGAAATGTATACAATTTATAGTGTACATTCTTTAATTATCATTCATTGTAAATAAGTGTGTGTTGGAATTCTACTTGAAACTTGCATATAAAATTTGAGATATTTTAACTTATTAACTAATTAAAACTTCATCAAGTGGCTTAAATGATTTTTTTCCAAGTGAACAAGACCCTAGACAGAAGACATAACAATGCTTTGGCCTAATCAGAATGAGTTGCTAGCCTAGTCTGTAGGTCAAGCATTACCAACCTTAATGATTGGTTGGGTTTTTCAGATTTAGTATTCATTTGAAAAAATATTAAGGGTATCCTTGACACTTTCTGGGAGTGTTTAGTAATGATCAGAGCCCTGAGCTTACATAAAAATAAAATAATCTCTAGACATTTTAATGCTTCAGTTATTTATTACAACATTTACCTCTGTATCAGGATCAATGTAGTCAACATTATACACTTCACTTCCAATAGAAATATTGTGATATATAGTGATATTACTATCAAGATTTGAAATGCGTGGAGCAGTGTTACGTATGACTGTAACATTTACTATAGCTGAACCCTGTAGTCCACCTCCATCTGTAGCCAATACTGTGAACTAGTTTTAAAAAAATGTAACAAGACATAGAATCATTTTAAAATTAACCTTTGTGGTATAGCAAACACTAATTAATATAATCCATTTTACAAATATGTTATTTTAAAAACTTAAAAATAATATAAAGTCTTTACATATAACAAAATATATCAAACCTTGTAATTAATGCCCTTGTTGATATCCAGCATCAAGTTTCTTAAAACTAGAACCTGACCAATATTATTGGCAGTCATGACAGTGAAGTAGTCAATGCCTTTAGTTGCTAGTAAATCAGATCCAAAAGAATAGCTGACTTGGTTATACGGAGACTGAAGATAAAATAGATAATAAATAAATTGAACAATTTTAAAAAACTTTTAATTGCATAATAAAACATTGAGTAATTTGTCTCTTTTAAACATTTTAAAATTAGTTATAAAATTCAATTACTTTAGAGTAATTAAAACTTTTAAGAGAAAATAATTTAATTTTTAATGTTCTAAAATGTATTTTTTCTACAACTTACTATTCTATCATTGTCAAGAGCTGTGATGTATTGAATAATTGATGCAACTGGCTGATTTTCCAAAATTTTTGGATTATATATATTTTGAGTAAAGATTGGTGAGTTTATGTTTCTGTTCACATAAATTGGAACAACACAAATACTTGATTTTGGAGGTACACCTTGATCAGCTACTTGTACACGAAGCTGTGAATTTATATTGACAATATAAGTTATTTGTTAAATTTGATATGACATATACAGCACTTATGAATGAAATCTATTACAGTTAAACATATTTTTAAAAAGCAAATAAATAAATAATTTATATAATTGTCATTCAGTGTACATAGAGTGTATAAATCTTGTTCAGAGAACACATTGATACATTCTGCTCATAAATTGTGTACTCACTTGGTATCTGGTAGAGTTGTCAGTGGTAAGAGCTTTATTCAGCACTACATAATTTTGTGAGTCCAGGTTAAAGTAAGAAATGGTCATGTCATCACTAATAATCTGTACTGTGATGTTTCCATATCTCTAAAGACAACATTGTTAAAAAAAAGTTAAAAAAACAAACATAACAAGTTTTATCTAGGGTTTGTACTTTGAAATCATTTCTATATATTATATATAGTTTACTGGTATGTGTAAATTGTATTATAATGTTAACAAGGTAAAATTATTTTTTTCTGAAATTTTTTCATTAACCTTCATAGAATTCAGAGTAACTGTTCTTACAACTTTAAAAAAAAACAAAAAAAAACTTAATTGAATTAAGATCGAAATTTTTGTTGTTTATTAAAAAGAAACATTTTTTTAACCGGCTTTTTCAATTATAGTGAAATTCCCTAACTTTAGTCAGTTTTGCAAAACTTTCCCAACTTGTGTGAGCCCTGTTAGAAATAATTCTAGGTGCTTACAGTATTTGGTGTGTCAGAGTCTGAAGCTGTCAACTGGAACAGCCTTGTAGCAACTGTTGCATTTTCTAAAATGTTGACTGGTGATGTAGGTGGACAGCTGCTGAAAACTGGAGCATTGTTATTTCTTATGATGTTTACAGTAACTGTAGCTGTGACTGCATTATTTCGAGATGGTGTTCCTCTATCATTAAGTCCCATGGTCCACTGAATGTAAAAAATGCAAAGAAATGCTCATTAAACCTTCCACTACAGACACACACGACTTAAAAAGTAGCGTACATTCTAAGATCACTAAACAAATATACACATTGAGAAAATAAATAACATACAGAATAAGAACTACTTGATGAGAGCATCAAATTTTTAATAGCTGAGACATCACCATCAGGAGTAACACGGAAATACTCTAGAGCTGCTTGATTGCTTGAATTGTAGAAATTGACAGAATTGTAAGGTGGCTGAAATAAAGAAATATTTATTAGCTCAAGAATGTTTTTATTAACCCATTTACAGCTGATGTCCTTTTTTAAGGACACTTCGTAAAATGCGATTTAAGACATAAAATTTAGTTTCATTGTTTGCGATTTTTTCATTGAATGTAAAGCATATATACTGATCTATCTAATTATTATCTTCATTTGTCTACTTTTAGTTTTTTTGGGGCTCGAAACAAATTTATGTAGTGAGTTTGATAAAATTGCGGGAAAAAAAGTCAAGTCTGTAAAAGTGAAACTTTTTTTTTATGAAAATGATAAAAATTGACTTAATCTTTACCATAACTTTATTAATTAATGTTCTTAGAAGGCATAAACATAGATATTTAGTTTAAAACAATAATAATAATTACACAGAGGTGAAAAAAAATCTGTCCTTTTTTAAGGACGCCAGCAACAAATGATACCGTGACATAAAATTTTTTTTTTAGTGTTTTCTTTGCTAAAACATAGAAAAACGTTCTTCTTTATATTTGGTTTTGAATATATTATGGAGTCTTTAACATTTGAAGATAGTTAAGTAGGAATGATATGTTGTTTGTCCATATTAACTAGTTTTAGAACCACATTGCATATTTGTATACATAAATATACATTATTAGACTACTTACAGTATATATTTCTATTTTATTCTCAACATATATCACAAACGTTAAAGTGTTATCAAAAGGTTGTTCTCAGAATTTAGAACATTTATCGCTAAAATGTAGACCTTTTTATCTACCAAGGGAGTTCTCTTCCATAACTTTGACAGCCGTATACATTCACCCCAAAGCTGACAGTAAAGAAAGCCTTAATGAGCTACGAGGCATTATAGCTAAACAAGAGAATGATGACCCAGATTCGGTCTCTATTATTAGCGGCGATTTCAACCAGGCAAATCTAAGGTCTGTGCTCCCAGATTTCAACCAGCTTGTCACCTGCCCAACACGGCGCGATAACACACTTGACCACTGTTATTGCAAGATCAAACACGCGTACAAGTCTGTTGAACGGCCTGGCCTTGGTAATAGTGACCATTCTGTGGTTTTGTTGATACCAATGTACCAACAAAAATCAAAATCTATTGAACCTGTAAAGAAAATAATAAAACAATGGACAGTTATGGCGACAGAACAGTTGCAAGACTGTTTTGAAACCACCGAATGGGACATTTTCCGTGATGAACACACAACAATTCATGAGTACACAGACACGGTTTCTGAATACATAAAATTTTGCGAAGATGTGTGTGTGCCGAAAAAAACAGTTACTTTTTACCCGAATTCAAAAGCATGGGTTGACAAAGACATTAAAAGATTAATAAGTGAAAAGGACAAAGCCTACAGAAACAGACAAGAAGAACCAACACTGTTTCGTCAAACGAAGGCGAAGTTGAAAAAAGCAATTAAAGAAGCAAAAAATAAATATAAAGACAAAATTGAAGATCTTTTCTCCTCAGGGCAAAGTAGGCAAATGTGGGCCAATATGAACACCATAACACAATACAAGGGCACACCTAAGACCACCGAGTGTGATGACCCCACCCTGCCTGACAGGTTAAACGTATTCTACGCAAGGTTTGATAAAGACAACAAAACTAGCCCTGTCCCATTGCCATCCAATGACTCGCCACCATTCGTCGTAGACGAGCATGACGTAAGGCGCTCGTTTAGTAAACTGAAAGTTAACAAAGCCGCTGGACCAGACAAGTTAACAACAAAACTACTAAAAGTGTGTAGTGCAGAGCTGGCACCTGTATTCACTGTTATTTTTAATTGGTCGCTAGAAACCTGCTCGGTCCCTACATGCCTTAAAAAGTCTACCATTGTGCCTGTGCCTAAAAAGCAGTCCCCACAAACATTAAATGATTACAGACCAGTAGCCTTAACATCTGTGGCTATGAAATGTTTTGAATCAATTGTTTTGAAATTTTTAAATACTTTACTACCATCAGACTTCGATAATTTTCAATTCGCGTACAGGTCTAATAGATCAGTAGATGACGCTATTGCAATAAATGTGCATGAGGTATTAAACCACTTAGAGTTAAGCAAGTCATATGCAAGAATATTATTTATAGACTATAGCTCAGCCTTTAATACCATTATACCACAACAATTGTACAACAAACTTTACTACCAACTCTCTTTTCCTGTTAACATATGTAACTGGATTTTAGACTTCTTATTAGAACGCCCACAGGAGGTTAAAATTAGTAACAATGTGTCAACCAGTATAACGTTAAATACTGGGACCCCCCAAGGTTGTCCATTATCACCTAAACTATATTCTATTTTCACTTATGACTGTAAAGCAGAACAGCCTGGCTGTCTGGTTATAAAATATGCCGATGATACGACGGTCACTGGCCTAATCAAAAACGCAGATGAGCACGCATATCGTAGCCAAATAGACACTATCGTGAGCTGGTGTAGCCAGAACAACTTACACCTTAATGTATCGAAGACAAAAGAAATGATCATAGATTTTAGGAGAAACGAACCCCCACCCCCACCCTTGGTTATACAGGGATCAAATGTAGAACGAGTTTATGATTTTAAGTTTCTTGGCACTGTCTTATCCAATGAACTAACATGGGATATTAACTGCACTGATATCCTTAAGAAAGCAAGGCAGAGAATGTATTTTCTTAGAAAGCTGAAGTCCTGTGGGGTCAATAAAGTGATAATGACTAATTTCTATAGGGCTATTATTGAAAGCATACTGACAAGATCTATTGAAGTTTGGTTCGACAGGCTACCTGTAGTTAATTTACACAAGCTAGAATCAGTTGTCAAAAATGCAGAAAAAATTATTGGCACTAACCTTAAGTCGTTAGAAACATTATACCAAGAGCGCTTAACAGGTAAAATGACTAACATTATGAAGGATAAATCCCACCCCTCGAGACATTATTTTGAATTTCTTCCACATGGCCGTCGCCTTCGAGCATTTAGAGGTAGCAGCAGATTTGTTAACAGCTGTTATCCGCAAGCAGTTAAACTGTTCAATAATACAAGACAGAAGCGTCTTATAAGATCATAATTGTAATAATTTTCCTTATATTCTGTATATTATCATAATGTACATTGTTATAATAGTTTGTTTTTTTCATTAATTTTCATTGTTGTGTCTTACTATTATTGTAATGTAATTTTCTTTTTTGTAGATGTCACATTCAACATCACATATTTTCGATGTAAAACGCATTGACTGAATAAAATTGAATTGAATTGAAACTTTACTCAATTCAACATGCTATTACTTAAATAGAAGAAGAATATTATATTATGCACTCAACATATTGATTCAGCCGCAATGTTATGTAATTAAAAGGATGTAACTAAAGACATTCTAGTGAATTTCTAGATTCTAGGTCTCTTAATTATCTAAAATCAAATACAAATGATGTTGAATTTGAGATGAGACTATTCAGCTTTACAGATTGTTTGAGCTATTTTGTGTTGACTAAATCCTAGAATACATCATACAGCCGACAAAGACTGAGTTCTCCTTTTCTAAAGCTGACTACTCTTTTTCTATTACAATAGGACCGACACAAACCTTTCTTGCTATTTTTTTTCTTTTGCTGGCTCCGATACATTGCCCAAAAGACAAACCCGATGCCTGTAAGACTATCCGCTACCCAGAAGATCAATATAATGCCCAAAAGCACAATTTGTTGCCCACGAAATCTGTCCGATGCCCTGAAGACCAATCCTCTACCCATAAGACACATCAGCTACACAAAATACAAATTTGATGCCCTAAAGACGAATGCGCTGTCCATAAAACTTATCCGTTACACATAAGACCAATCCAGTACCCATAAGACCTATCTGATACCCATAAGATCAATATGTTGCCCAGAAGACACATCTGCTGCCCAGAAGATAAATTAGCGCCTCAAACAATGAATCTGCTACACAGAAGTCTACTCTGGCGCCCATAAGACCAAATTGTTGCCCAGAAAACCAACCCGTTGCCTTGAAGACCTATACGATGCCCTGAAGACCTATACGATGCCCTGAAGACCTATACGATGCCCTGAAGACCTATACGATGCCCTGAAGACCTATACGATGCCCTGAAGACCTATACGATGCCCTGAAGACCTATACGATGCCCTGAAGACCTATACGATGCCCTGAAGACCTATACGATGCCCTGAAGACCTATACGATGCCTAGAAGACCTAGCCGATGCCCAGAATACAAATGCTCTGGCCAGAATACCAATCCGCTGCCCAGAAGACATATCCGATGCCCAGAATACAAATACGGAATAAGATATTTACAATGCAGTGTGATGAAAACAATACGAGGAGACACTATTATAAAACCTATATAATCATTGGACCTATATAATGTATTAAAGGAAAGAATATCAGATTTCGTTATAAGCAATGAGTGATATCAACTTCTGTTGGCTAACCTGCCTATATATACATATGTATCTTTATCTAGGTGATCACGCCAAGTATCACAATATCTACATCATATTATGCAAAAAACACATATATTATTTTATAAAGCATACTTTAAAAAAATTAAATATGATTTATATAATCTTAAATTATAAATTACACACGCTCCTTCTGTAAAGAAGATTATTGCATCCTTGGCTTATCGGTGGTCAGAGTCTAGTCTTGCATTTTCATTAGTGTTTTAAATGACGTTATTGGTTTTTCTGGTTTGTTCAGTTAACCCATTTAGTGCCCGGGTGCCACTTAAATGTCAATGTTTTATTACGCTATTTTCTTATTTTATTGTTTTGAAAAGCTACAAATTAATAATTCCAACTTAAATTGTTAAAAAATATTTTTTTTTCCATGAGATAAAAGGGCCTGTTTCTCAAGCAAACCATGCAATGTCACAGTATCATTTATTGCTGGCATCCTTTTTTAAAATCTAAATATTTCTGAAAAAAATAAAAATTTTCAAAAACAAACTTTCATTCGTTTATTACACTATGACTTTCTATAACATATGTAAAAATCAAGAAAAAATAAGACCTCAGCAAGATATGGGTTAAAGGACAACTCTAAATAAAACTATGTGGAACTAAAAACTGACCTGAGAGTCAATATCTGTAGCTGAGAGTTTTCCAAATGGTACATAAAGTGCTTGATCTTCAGAAATTGTATAAGTATATTGTGGACTGTTTGGATTAATTCCTACACCACTCCATACTGGTGTGTTCAAATTTTTATTTATACTTATTGTGCAGACTGTAGTGCTGGATTTTGGTGGCACTCCATTATCATAAGCACGAATTCTTATCTGAAACACAAGAAAATATAATTAGATAACTAGTGGAGTAAAGGCTGTTTAATAAAATAGAATTAGACAAACACAAAAAGAAGTAATTTGTGGAGTCAAGGTTGTCTGTTTAATTTCAATTGACAATAAACATTGCATATTGGGCAAGGACACTGGAAAATCTCCTTGGACATATTCCTTGGCCAAATATCCTTTTTTTCTTTTACTATTTACAAACAATGTAGATGCAAATATTTAGAAATCAGGAAAAAATAATAATTTAATAAATGACAAACTTTTCAAAACATGTGTAATCCTGACTTGATAAGCTTTGCCAAAGTCCTGACTATTGTTTAAGAAAGTAAGTTTAAGTAAGGTACATGGATTTAGGATTTGGAATGGAGGGAAATTATTAAGAGAACAAACTGTTTGTATAAAATACCGAAACTCAGGAGTAATGGCTAATACTTGGTTTGTACCTGGCCATAGTACATCCAAATACTCAGTATTTGGTGGTGAAAGTCTTATATTTTATCTTATGTTATAGATGCTCCTTCAAGATGGTTAGGCCCTATATAGGAACCTGGGCTGCTTCTTGTGTCTAACAGAATAACTAAAATATATCCTAAACAAATGTATAACTTACATAAAGAGCTGTTGAAACTGTGTTGGATAAAGCAGATTTTAGAGTTACAATCCCATTGGCTAATTGTACAAATCCTGGTGCATCTCCATCTCCAATGATTTCATAATTCACTGTTTCAAAGGTATTCTAATTAGGAAACAAACATTGAGATTTCACTTTAATATACATGTCTTTATTTCAATGCTTCAAAAATGGTAGAAATATGATTTGTTTCAATTTAACAATAATTTATATGCCAACTTTTTTTCAGTATATATTGCACAATAAAACTAACAATGACCATAAAGTTCATATTTTATTCTTTACAAATATGCCATTAAATAGAACTTACAATTCTGTCAGAATCAGTGGCAGTAAGTGTTGTTACAGTTTGTCCAATTCCTAAATTTTCATCTACAAGTCTGCTGCAGTTCTGGGTATTAAACTGGGGTGCATATTGATTTCTGTATACATTTACTATAACAGTTGCTGTAGTGGTAGACTGTCTTGGTGTAGGATCATTATCTCTGGCTATGATATTTAACTGTAAGCAGAAATATATAAAATTTACTTCAGTTTGCATGTGATTAATTAACAATGACACAAAGTATTTTTTTTAAATGTTACTTGCCCTAAAGCTTTTCTAAAAAATGTTACTATTAAAGTTCAATTAAAAGAAAATCTTTGTGATCTTAAGAATTAAATGAAGTGCTTGCAAAAAGTGAATACATTAAAGAAAATTATAGTCCTTAACATTATTATCTCATTGCAGCATCATACAAAATGTAGTTTTTATTTGCATAAAATGAACAAAAAATATGTTTATACTTTCTCATAGATAGGCCTAGACAGTTATGTTAATATAATAAACCACTATTGTTTTAGCCAAAGGTTCAACTTTAGAAAACACTATTTCTGTTTAAACAAACACACATTTCAGGTCAATATGTAGTTAGCATGATTCGTTCCATTATTTTTCAAATGGTATATTTTTTAAACTGTAATGTAACACAAAACAGGAGATCTTTTAAAATAAAGTGACACATTCATTTAAAATCAATTTTACCAGCATTGCAATTACATAGATAAGGTAAAAATATTTATCAAAATGTTGTGTTAAGTAACAATTGTAAAGTTTAATGTATCCGTAATACCATTAATGTATAGTAAAGTGAAAAGTATTTATCAGTTAAATTTATCTATTTAAATATTGAATATTAAACTGTAGTACTTTTATGTGTTTTGTTGGAGAACATTACAAATAATGTTTTCTAATTACAATCTTGTAATTAGCTTTTATAAAATAATTCATCTAGTATCTTGAAGTGAATTCATGTGGTATACTCACAGTGTAAATTTTAGCTGAATCTTGAAGCAAAGAAGTCCTTAGATTTATAGCTCCAGTAACAGAGTTGACTTGGAAATAAATCAATGCTTGATTATCCCCCACAAGGAAATAACTAACATTACCAGCAACTCCCTTCATAAATAAAAAATAATTTCAGTTTACATTAAACAAATAAAAACTTTAAAAATTTCATGTGATGTTAAACAAAAAAAAAGCTAAATATGAGCGAAAAGTTACAAATATTAACAGTTTTATATCTATACATGTCTTATCAAAATCTACTTACAGAATCTCCATCAGTGGCTACTACACTGGCTATATTGGTCAGTACACTGATTGTCTCTAAAACTTCAAAAGATTTTGTATAAGAATCAGTTGGTCCAGGATTCTGAAAAGCTGGGCTCTGCATATTTCCATTTACAGTCACAACAAAAACATTGTAAGCAGATAAAGGAGGGCTGCCACCATCATAAGCTCTGACAGCAATCTGAAATTTTATGCAGACAAACAAGAATTATATGCAGGCAAACTAAATGATATGCAGACAAGATTTATATGCAGACAAACAAGATTTAAATAAGTCAAACAAAATGATATGCAGTCAAACAAAAATATATGCAGTCAAACAAAATGATATGCAGTCAAACAAAAAGATATGCAGTCAAACAAAATGATATGCAGTCAAACAAAATGATATGCAGTCAAACAAAAAGATATGCAGTCAAACAAAATGATATGCAGTCAAACAAAAATATATGCAGTCAAACAAAATGATATGCAGTCAAACAAAAAGATATGCAGTCAAACAAACCAGGAAAACCAGTAACTTAACATCATTTAAAACATTAATAAAAATGCAAGACTAGACTCGGACCATGGATGAGCGTAGGACGCAATAATCTTCTTTATAGAAGGAGCGTCTGTAATGTATAAGATAAGATAAGATATGCAGTCAAACAAAAATATATGCAGTCAAACAAAATGATATGCAGTCAAACAAAAAGATATGCAGTCAAACAAAATGATATGCAGTCAAACAAAATGATATGCAGTCAAACAAAAAGATATGCAGTCAAACAAAATGATATGCAGACAAACAAAATGATATGCAGTCAAACAAAATGATATGCAGTCAAACAAAAAGATATGCAGTCAAACAAAATGATATGCAGTCAAACAAAAAGATATGCAGTCAAACAAAATTATATGCAGTCAAACAAAAAGATATGCAGTCAAACAAAATGATATGCAGGCAAATTAGAATCACATGCACATTAATTGCGTAATTTTTGCTTTCTAGTGTAACTTTTTAGAGTTAAAAAAAATACTGTTATACTATATATATATGGCTAAGACTGAAACATAGTCTTTTCAAATGAATGAAAAATGTCTTAAAAATGCTTACTGTATATGAAGACTGAGTTAAACTTGAATTGACTGTAAGAACACCAGTATTTCTATTTAGAATGAAGGCTCCATCAACTGTCTGGCGCACTATCTCATAAGTGATGTTACTAAAAGGAATCTAAGAATACAAACAACAATAATTATTCTGACTTGTTATAAAAAACTGAAAAAATATAATGAACAATGTATAATAATAATAAAATTTGTATAGCGCTGCTAACAAACATAATGTAAGCTCAGAGCGCGTTTAACATACAACTGAGAACACGAATATTACTCTAGGCTAGGTGACAGTGGTAATTAATGATTTAATGAAAAGACAAATCAAATAAAAGTAGCGTTAACTGACCCAAACCCATAAGTAAGACAGTAGGGGTCTAAAGCATGTTGAATGTTATCTAAGGTAAATATAAAAATAATGAGTTTTTAAAATCAAGTAACAAAAATATAGATCCGACATGTTTACATATATTTACAATAAAAAGTATTCGATTTATTTCCAGATCTTTATATCTTTGAAAAAGTTGTGAGTTTTTTTTATTAATAAATGTGTGAGATAAATGAATATTTAACTTTTTTAACTATTGTGGGAAATATTTTCTCAACTGGAAACTAAAAGAAATAATTATTTCTTGAAAATATTTTAGTTCTAATCATTTTTATGAAAATGACCCTTTTCTTTAATTGACATTAACCATCTTGTATTTTTTTTTGCTTCAGTATTTATAAAAACATACGATTTAATAGCTCGTGTTGAAAGCTAATGAATAATTGTATACAAGGTTGCGGCAAAAGAAATTTCTTTGAAACATTAGCACTAATTGTCAGTAACAAGATCCCTCAATCTAGTAACATTTTAAAAAAAAAATCCACTAAAATTCCTATTCATATATCTTAACACCATAATAATAATAAAAATAATAAAAAAATGAAATAATAAAAAAATATTTACCACAGAATCAGCATCAGTAGCAGTCACAGTAACAACTGTTGCACCATTAGCAACATTTGTATTCAGTGTTCTGTCATAAGGAGTGTTGACAAATACTGGTGCATTCAAGTTACGGTTGACGTTAATGGTGACAGTACAAGAACTGAGAGCTGGTAAAGGTGGAGTGCCTTTGTCTTGAGCAGTTATAACTACAAGGTAAGGGCTGGATCTGTCCTGATGAAGATCTCTCTGTACAATTATATTTCCTGTGTTCTCAACTACTTGAAAATATGTTGATCTGAGGGTATGAAAAAAAGACTTGAATAAGTTGAAACAAAAAACACAACATGATTACAACAAATAAAGTTTTAAAATAATAATGCTTACGCTGGTATGGAGTTGACCAAAGAGTAAACAATCTGACCATTAGCACCAGAGTCATTATCTGCAGCCAGACAATTGGAGACTATATCACCAGGAGGTGTGTTTTCTGTGATGGTAATTGTCTTTGAAGTTGTAGTAAAACTGAAGTAAACAAATAGTATAAAGAAAATGTGATTTGTTTATTTTAGTTTTCTAAAAAGAAATACCTTATTAAGACAAAAGACTATAAGATGGACCGCTTGCCTTAATATTTCTGCTATTTGATGACTCAAATGACTTCTTTTTGGAATTCCCAATTCCCTTTTGTATTGTACACTTCCATTTTATTTAATCGTTTTGATTTTCTCAATGAAAAATTATAATCGAAAGTTGTATACAGCGGAAACCTTTAGGCAGCCGTAGAAATAATTTAAGACAGCATTATTGGCTGTGCATGGAAAAAAGAACATATAAGCTCTAAAAATAGACCAAGAGGTCCATCTTATTATAGTCTTTGTGAAGACAGAATTGGAGTTTTCTAAATATATTGATACATTATTTAGTATGCATAATAGTTTTCTAAAATGTACAGAAATGCCTTATTTAATAGAGTTTTCTCCAAAAGATTCATTATTTAGACTGCTATCAAGTTTTCTATAATGTAAAGAGATTTATTATTTAGACTGTAATAGAGTTTTCTTAAAGAGATTTATTATTTAGACAGCATTAAAAGTAAACTTGGTTAATTATAGTTTTCTTACCTTGGAGCATTTAAATTTCTATTCAAATAAATGCTTACAAGTGCAATATCATATTTTGATGGAGTTCCATTATCCTGAACTCGTACATAAAGCTGTAGAAATATAAAATTTATAAAATCATACAAATGAAGTGCACATTGTTAGCAAATTTTATGTGTTTTTTTGTTTTAATAAAATTTAGCTTTTACATTTATTATGGAATATACTATTTTTTATAGGTCTATATTGAATTAAAATTTGAAACATCATAAAAAAATGTAGTCACTTATTAACTTATTAGCAATTACTGACACTTTATTATAAAATTGTAAAACAATTATACTGCCAGAAATTACATTAGCACATACAAATAACTACGCAGACAACAGATGACAAATAAGCAAATGGTAAGAATGGAATGATTTTAAAAAAACATTATTTTAATAAAGATAAAGAGCCAACCAATGTTATGAATAGAGGATTTTTATATCAATGGGTTTGTAGCAATAACAAATTTCACACATGTTTTACTTATACATGCTCAATTCTTTAAATACTTACATAATATTGAGTCTGTGTGTCTAAGTTTGAGCTATTCCCATTTGTAACTCTCAATTCTACTATTCCTGTTGCAGCATTGCCGTTGACAAATTTAAAAAGAGATGATGATGAACCAGGATATGAAATAATGTCAAATGACATTTGATTGAAAGGAGCCTGTGAAAAGAAAAAATATTGTATATGAGTTAAATATTTAAAAGATGACAATGAAATATTCTATCACTAGTTTTATTATGTAGTTAAAGTAATGTTATTCTATATCACTAGATGTTTATGCACAGGATAAATAATTTGTTTCATGAAAAAGAAATATACATACAGCATCAACATCTGTTGCAGTAAGTTGTTTGATTAAGTCATTGTCACTTGCACTTAAGTTAAGATTAAAATTGTAAGGTGTTGCAAGCCATTTAGGAGCATTCAGATTTCTTTGTACTGTTATTGTGGCATTAATAGGAACAGATTGTAGAGATGGTGTTCCTCTATCTCGGGCTACTAGTGTCACCTGATCAATTGGTACAATAATATAGAAAGATGAATTATTTTACTAAGAACAGAGTTTGGAAATATTTAAATTTTAATGAAAAGCTATTTAGAAATTTACTTGTGAAAAATTACTTTTTTAATTACAGAATTTTAGCAGTTACAAAAACATAATGAGTTGATGTCAATTGTAAAATATTCCAGATCAAAATGAAACAATAACTTTAGAAAAGACCTGATATTAAAATATTTATCAAATATTTGCTTTTTGATAATTAAACATGTTTTTAAAAAGTTGCAAGACCTGATAACTTGAAACACTGGAAGTATCTGTGTATGGTGGTACTTTGATACTGATAACTCCTGTAGTTGGGTTCACCTGGAAGTATTCGCCACCAGATGTAATGTAGTATTCTACCTGATTATTGGGTGGCTGGAAATAAATGAAACATTGTTTATATATGTAGCAAGAAATTATTTGTTTAACCCATGATAGGGCAACATGAATGAGATTTGTTGCTGCCTCAGGCTCTACAGAAAGCAACAATGACTAAGACAAATTTTGATTTTGTATATGTCAGTTATCTTTCATAGATTTGTTTTTCTTATAAATATTTTAATTGTTTTTTTAATGGATTAGTTAAATAGATTTTCTGATTAAAATAATATAAACTGTTTTTAATTTGGTGAATGCTAATTAAAACATTATTTTTTAGTTTTAAAAGATTTTAACAAATTTTAGATAAAGTTAAACACAAAAAGTATTTACAAAGTTAAAAGATGGAAGCGAAAGTATTAAGAGAAAATGATTTCTTTATCTTTTTCCTGTTTATAGAACAAGCTTAAAATAGGCTAGTTATATATAAGGTATACCATACATTTGATTATGTAAATATTAGAAAAATTTTACACGTTAGCTAAAAGGAAAGCTAAATGGAACGCAGAAGAAGAAGAAGAGAAAAATAATGTAGGTCGGTGACTTAAATTAATAGTGCGTATCAATTGCTTTGTGCTGTACGAGTGGTCCGTTTGAATGTGTTTAAGTTTCTGTGCTCTGTGGGTACTATGATTTGTGAGAATGTAAGTAATGGACTTTTAATGTAAATATATTTTATTATTTGTAATATAGATATAGACTTGGGGGACTGTTTGGTATAAAAATGATGTATGTAAATATTGTTTTGTATTTTGTGAAAGCCCTGAAACGAGGTTAAGCGGCTAGGTCTTGCGTCATTTTTCGGAATTCTTTTTCTGATGATTTTAAATTGGGTTTTTATCCATTTAGATTAATTAAAGTAATAGGTAGGATTTTCTTGGTAGTTTAATTTAATATAGGGTTGTACATAGGGTAAATTTGTAGATATTTAGCAATAGGAGATTTAGAATAATATTTAGCACAGATTGACCGGAAATAAGGCAATGTTAGGGTAGTTAAAAAAGGAATTTCTGGTTAGCGGTCAGAGACGTTCGGTCAGCGTCTATAAATAGAACAATTAATCAATCACTTCCGTCTGAAATGGCCCATTTTGTGGAAGACCAGTGGTCAGATTATGGCGTAGTTGTGTGTGGCTTGTTCGGATATGACGTCGTAATGTCGGCCTATGTTGGTTTTTAGTGGGGAGTTGAAGTTAGTTTTTTAGTGGGGAGTTGAAGTTAGTTTTTTAGTGGGGAGTTGAAGTTAGTTTTTTAGTGGGGAGTTGAGGTTTGGTTTTTAGTGGGGAGTTGATGTTAGTTTTTAGTGGGGAGTTTAAGTTGGTTATTTTGTTTGGGTTCACAGTATGTTTAGAGCTTAGATAGTATAGGTTTATTGTTGGGGTTCAATTTGTTCTTTATGATTTTTATGTTCCCTTTAATGGGACGAGTGAATTTTCTTGAATAAAAAGTAATTTGTAATTTAAATATGATTTTAGTGTTTTTGTTTAGTGTTCAGTGTTGTTGGTCTGTTTAGATTGTAATAATCCTTCTGTCCCAACGGAAGTGTCACGGAAGCCCAAAGTCCCCTCGTGCCCTAGTTTAGATGTATTTAGTAATGATTGCTGTCCTTTACCCACAACCCTCTTTAATTAGTAGTAACTATGAATAATGTAATATATAACCGCCCTCCCCTCGCCCCACCCTGTTACATACAGAAACATTTAGCCTTGATTTATTTAATGATTAAGTAATTCAGAAAGAAACAAAATATTTCTTATGTGATTACTTGTGAGTCATCATCAGTAGCAGATACTGTTAAAACTGAAACACCAACAGCTGTATTTTCAAGTATGGAAGTTGTCAACAATCCAGGTACCCAAGTTGGGTTCTTAAAATTCTTAACAACATCAACAAACACAAGAGCTTGTCCTCTCCTGCTTACTGGTCCATCATCAGTTGCTGCAACACGAATCTAGAGACAGACAAAGTTTAATAAGATTTCTTCCTTTCAAAATCTTTTCCACATTATTTTTCATATACATGCTAACAATATTTCATTACAAAGAAAAAGTAAATTGACTCCAGATTTGAGAAATGGAGATAAAAAGTTTTTTCCATAAGTCTTACAATATCTTGAAAAAAGATATAATAATAATAAATAATAAATGAAGCTTATATAGCGCATATCCCGCAATCAGTTCTTTGTGCTTAACAATATATGATATATATAATGATAAAAAAGGATTTAGAGAAATAGTAAATATTGCATTGAATCACTTTCAATAAACATGTTATAAAAACATAGTAATCTTGATGTTATTAAACTTACAACAAAAGAATTGATCTGTATATTATTAAGTGATTGATTAGTGCTGATTTCTCCAGTTGCTAAATTTATTTTAAAGTATGAAACAGCTGACTGATCTCCTTCTATAGAGTACACTATCTTGTTGTACTGTAGAATGAAAAGAAAAGTACATTTTAAAATACACTTAGGAAGAGAACTTAATTTTAAAACATGGACCAGATTTTAGAATGTATAAAATAAAATACAAGGCCTTTATTCCAAAGTTAAATAATGCAAGAATAAACTATTGATTTACCTTGATATCAGCATCTGTGGCACTAACTTTAATGATACTACTCCCAATAGCTTGAGTCTCAGGAATGGTCACACGATATGTTTCATAAAAAAATATTGGACTTAATATATTTCTTGTCACTGTTATTTTAACAGTAGCTTTATCCGTGGCAGATCTAGGTGGTGTCCCTTTGTCTTTAAGTGATACTATCATCTACAGAAAACAATCCAGATTTAAGAAGATGTTAAATAATACCCCAATGAATACAACAACTATAGACCCATGATTAAATGTTTACAATATTGGTACTTACATTAAATTCAGTGATGCCAGTCAGTGCAAGAGATTTGGTTAACAGTAAAATTCCAGCATCATTTACTTTAAAATATTGTTGAGACAGACTGTCATTATCTATAGTGTACTGCAAGCTGTTCCAAGGACTCTACATTTATAAATAAAAGGTTTTTAATATCACTTTTCAAACTTTTATGTTTCAAATATAGCTTCATAACTTTTTTAATCAATGACAATAATATTTCTAACTTACATTTGCATCTAAGTCACGAGCATAAAGTTGAATGACAGAATCTCCCAAAGGAAAATTTTCTGGAATTTCTTGTGTATAAGTCAGGTTAAGAAAATTTGGATTATTCAAGTTTCTATTTATAGGAACAGTTACAGAAGCTGTAGCAGTCAATCCACCAGAGTCTGTAGCAATAACACCCAGCTGTATAATATATCAATGTAATACAAATATTTGAAAAATTAACAAAGAATTACAATTAGAGGTTACATTTAAAACAAAACAAGTTCAACATTGAATATATCTAGTACAATTCTAAATGTATTTTACACACCACAAATGACAGATCTGTAAGAAATGTTAAACTTGAATTCGTCCTTATAGTGCCACTGATTGAATCAATTTGAAAGATGTTTGTTACCCTACTATCTGGCAGTAAACTGTACACCAAATTAGCAAATTGAGGCTGTAAAATAAAATAGATTTTGATTAAAACAAAACATTCAAAAGCATATCTTATCTTAAATGTTACATTGCTCCTTCTATGTATAATACTGAGTAACTATCAATTATATATTTTTTAATATAAGATCAATAATTTACAAACTAGTAAGATGTGTATTTAAAGTGATTTACTTACAGTTACTCCAGTATGAGGATCTGTTGCTGTTACACTTGTTATAACAGAATTTACAGGTACATTTTCATTAACTGGTGATGTTATGAAACTAGAAGAATTAAATGAAGGTGGTCTGTTTCTTATGATAGAAATTGTCACTGTAGCACTGCTAGATAAAGGTGATAAGCCCATGTCTGATACCCCAACAATCACCTGCATAAAAAATAAATGAAATTTTATGTTACAAAATGTTTAAATGTTATACTTAAAATTTTAAAATATTTTACACAAGGTAGGTCCAACTTAAACCAAAGAAACATCATAGTTCATAAAACGACACTCTATTTTTAGATCTGGACAAGCTAAATGGTATGATCATGGCTACCAGCAAAAGCTGAATAAATATAAATGTATGTAAAAGTTTACTGTGCTTTGTTTTATTGTTATCCCTTATAATTTTAAGTTAATTATTATGCTGGTTTATTTGTATTTCAAATCATATTACAATAAAACATGGTAGCATCTGATCTATACTATGGCTGTTATCTTTGCTCAAGCCTTTGCTGCTATCTCGATTAAATGACTAAGAATGTAATGGATGTTAATGTGCAGTGATAAACCATATTTCTATATGTAAAGAAAATATTAGCTGTATGCAAAACTATATATAAACAACCTGGATGTAGTAAAAAAAAGCTAATATAATATTTAACCAACAGGTCATATACTCAATATATATATAAATCTCAAAAGGAATATGTATGTATGTATGTATGTGGCTGGCTATGTACATACCGCATAATCTTTTTAAATACTGGACATAAAAACGTGAAATTTGCTACAAATATTCTTTGCGTTACGGCGGTGAACACTGTCAAGGTTTAAAAAAAAATAAAATGACCGCAGTGGTCAGTTTGGTCAAAAAACGCGAAAAAAACACAACTTTTGATTCACATTGTCTTTGCCAGTACAACTTTTTATAGTTTTTCGTCACAAAGTTAGAAAAAAAAAAGGATGCGCTGAGATTATTTTTATGACGTCATCAATCTTTGCGCATGGATTTTATAGCAATGAAGGGACATTTTTCATTCATGTTTAAATTGACGTCATCAAACTATGTGCATGGATTTTATTATCTCAACTCAATGACGGGAACAAATTTTCTTCATGTTTAAATTGTCTACGTGCCGTAAACAACATAAATTCTTTACACTACCAATACTGTAGTTGATTTTCTTAATCTATCACTACTTTAATACTTTACACTGTGAATACATGACTTAAAGCTAATTAATAATTTAAAACTTTACAAACATAGGACAAAGCAAATAGATTTAGCATTTTTTTTTCTGTTTCGGGAAGTAATACCGACGCCTTACTAAGCTTATTTAAACGCAGTGGTCCTGGTTACACTCTATATTTAAGCTTATAATTATATGGCGTCATCAAATTTTGCGTATTTATGCGTTTAAGAAGGGAACAAAATTATGTTTTAATTTGCGTCGTTATTTGTGGAATGCAATATTTAAATGGTATAAGTTACCGGAAAATACTTTATCCCCGCTTAAGACTATTGTTTATAACTCCATGGGTTATTTTATCCAGTTCCGAGAACTGGGCACCTTTAGGCTTATCGCCTAGGTAACAGCCATTGTTTAAATTACCGGGCAATGTTTAAATTACCGGGCAATGTTTATAATACCGGGCAATGTTTATAATACCGGGCAATGTTTAAATTACCGGGCAATGTTTAAATTACCGGGCAATGTTTATAATACCGGGCAATGTTTATAATACCGGGCAATGTTTAAATTACCGGGCAATGTTTAAATTACCGGGCAATGTTTAAATTACCGGGCAATGTTTATAATACCGGGCAATGTTTATAATACCGGGCAATGTTTAAATTACCGGGCAATGTTTAAATTACCGGGCAATGTTTAATTGCCGGAACTAAATTTTTAAAGTTTTTATTCGTGTCGTATACGTTTTATAAACATTATTTCATAAGGGTTTCATTTGTTATTGTTTTACATGTTGAATAGAAAATTTAATTCTAAGTTTGCTTCCAAAGCAACAATAAATAAATAAATAGCAAATAAACAAAAACAACACAACATAGGTCTGCGACTTAATGTTTGTCGTAAAAAAAATATATCAAACAATCATTAAAAAAAAAAAAAGTACTGTCGAATGTTCTTAATCAATGTATAGAACAAAATATATTCATGTTTTAATTTGCGTCGTAATTTATAGCGGGCAATTTTGTAATTGTTATAATGGGTGATGAGTAATGATTTTAACGGGTAATTCATGTTGTAGCGGGCAAATAAAAAATTACCTCACGTTTAAATTCGTGTCGTAGGTCATGCGGGCAATCTCATTATAACTGCCTGAGTAGTTAGAGTGTATGTAAACATAACGTTTAGCCGGTTCGGAGGACCGGGCACATAACGGCTTGTACTCAATAAATATTGATGTTTCCAATACAGTTCGTATTCTCAATAAATATTGAAGTTTCCAGACAGGTCATTAACTCAATAAATTGATGTTTCCAATACTGTTAATTTACCCTATAAATAGTTTCCAATCCTGCTAAAAAGAAGAATAAATAATGTTCAATTCCGCTATATAACTTTTGAATCTTTTATCTAATACAGCACTAATAACCTAAACATTTATATATTTATACAAACATACCGTATAAAGATTGATTGATCTATCCAGCTGTAAAGAATTTGCAACAAGTAATTGTCCTGTCTTTTCTCCAATATAAAAAAGATTGCTGTTTGGGCCGGTGCTGATTATGTTGTATCGTATTATATTATTTGGTGCCTATAAAGCAAAATAAAATAAATAAATGAAAATATTTTATAGTGGTGTAAAAAAAATTCACTTAAAATTCCTTTTTATATATGTCACTATTACATACTGTTCCATCTGCATCTGTTGCTGGAATAGTTTGAAGTGGATAACCAATGGCTACATTTTCCAATACAGTTACTGTTGAATTAATAGATCCAATCACTGGCGGCTTATCATTGACATCCTGAAAACAATGGCAAAGTCAGACAAAAATGTATTAAATGATATGAAGATAATAAGAGTTAAAGTAATGACCAACGAAAACATTTACAATAATTGTTGATGCAACAATACAATAATACATACAGTATAACAAATAGATCTAGTTTTATGCATTTTGTTGACATACCAAAACATGCACAGTAATTGTTGCTGATGCAAAAACGGATGCAGAGTTTTGTCCATCGACAGTGGTCAGTAAAAACTGATAAAGATTTTTTGTTTCATAGTCAAGTGCACCATTTACTGTTATTCTGGCTTGGTTTCCAATAGTTTGAACAATGAAAGTATTGGCATCTGTGTTGCTTCCAATGTTACGTAGAATAAAGTTTATGTTAGGAGTACTGTCTGCATCTGTAGCCTTTAGAAAATTTACATTCAAATTAGAAATACCAAAAACATTTGTCGTAAGTAATTTTTGTATTTTAAAAACAGTTGTTATAGGAAATAGCCAATGAAAAAACTTGTGTGCTAAAATACATTTTAAAATGGAAATTTCATATAATTTAGGTTAGTGTGACTAGACAGTGTGTGATGGTAGATTATATGATCACACACTAAATGATGGTAGTTTATTTGATGATAGATTATATAATTGTAGATTATATAATTGTAGATTATATGATTGCAGATTACATGACTGTGGGTTAACTGCTTGTAGATTATACAAGTCTAGGATTCAAACTAATATCTAAAATGACAAAGTGTTTGTTTTTTATTTTTGATCTTGTTACTTAATAACTATGGCATTGTTTTAAACTTGTTTTTAAATATTTAATACTTACATTTAAAGAAACAACTATAGCATTAATAACATTTTCTTGTACATTAACTTCTCTACTAGTTTCCCCAAACAATGGAACATTGTCATTGGCATCAATGATGTTTATAGTAACTGGAACAACAGAAGCACGGCTTGGACTTCCATTATCTGCAGCTCTAACAAAGATGAGGTACTGTTTCTTTGTCTCATAATCCAATACATTGTTGGTTGTCAATAGGCCACTTGCAGTGTTGATTTTAAATCTCATTTTAGTGAAAGATTATAATGAAAGTATTTAGATATTTTATCTAAAAGAAATGTCTGTTACAATTAAAATAATTGTTATTTGATTACTCCGGTAGTTACAATTTTAATTTTTAAAAATCTTTAACTACAAAACTTTTTCTGTAACTATAAAACTTACAGACTGGAATCTGGTGCTTCGATAAGGCTATATGAAACAGCAATGCCAGGTTGGTCATTATCTGTTGCCTTTTAATTTTAATACAACATAGTGTTACTGTTTACCTTTTTTTCAATTAATTGTAATGTTTATAGTCATCTAATTTAAATATGTTACTGTAACAATAGTTTGTAGAAAACAAAATGTTAATTTTAAAACTGTATCTTTAAAAAATCTAATTGCAAATGAAAATAATACAAAATAATTGTTTATATAGATTTTTTTTACTGTTGAAGCCACTTATCTATACCGGTATATACAAGGATGGGCTGTTAGAAATTTTAATTACTGGTATCTTGTTCAATTAACATTTTTAAGAGTTAAAATAATATGTTTGCATATTCAAGTAGTCTAATGCAAATTTTGGTATGAATAAATACATTTCAGATGCATTGTCAATTCAAATTTTTTCTTGTAAATTTGCTCTCCAGTTTATAACAGAAACTTTTCTTTAAAAAAGAATTAATGTTCTAAGTCAGTGTTATACTGCCAATTAGTGGCACTAAAACATTCCAATATTTCTATGTAACATTGGCCAATTCCTCTCTATATAAATAGTGGTTAAATCTTACAGAAACAGAACCAAGAAGTGCTCCTGTAGATTCTCCTTCTAGAACACTATATGTGTATAATGATTCTGTAAAGCTTGGATCATAGTTATTGGTACCTGTAGGATTAATTAAGATATAAAACAAATAATCGTTTGCTTTAGCGGACATGGTCAAAAGTCACCACCAATAACTGGATTTTTCTAGCTGATTAACCCTTACAGTCCCGGGCGCGTATATAGCGGAACTGAAGGCAGCATAGATAGAAGTAGGTCGATACGGGAAGGGTTAAAAGGTTACACTTAATATTTCATAATCTATATTAGCTTTTTGGGTAGGCTAGAGTATACTCTAGAACATAGGTTCTCAACCTTTTTCGGCTCTCCGCCCCTTTTACAATTTTTTACAACCCAAAAAAAAAAAAAACCGACACATCGCGGGTTCTATCCCTGCCGTCGATCGATCCCAGCCACCCTGGAGTACTTTTGGGCATTGAGGACGTAATAATCTTCTAGAGCACACTGAGCATTCTAAAATACCATGGATATATGCAATTTAAATGACCATTATTATTTAATTTTTATTTGACTTTCTGTTTAGGCATTCATGATACAGTCATCCACTAACAGGCACGAGAAACATTGTTTCCTTCACTTTTGTCCAGTTCTGTAGCGTGTTTGTAAGCCTCTTTGCATTGATAGAAAGCATCGACTAGCAGGCAGAGAAAAACGCGCTGAAGAGTGTAGGAGCGAGAAAATAGCATTGCTTAACGCCATTTGTTAGGCCTACAGGAAAGGCCCTGGACTCATCCCTGTTCTCCGTTACTTTGGCCATCATGCCATCGTGAATCTGTTTGACGATTTTAATGACTTTGGATGGGAGGCTGAACCTTTCCATTATATTCCATAAGCCGCCTGCTTACAGTTAGAGTGTCGAAAGCCTTAGTGAGGTCAACAAAAGTTATGTTTTAATGAATTTCTCTTGACATTTTGCTCGAATCTGTCTAGTAGCGAAGATCATAGACTGTGCTTCGCTCAGAACGAAATCCATACTGTGTTTCCGGCAAGAGACCCTGCTTTAGGTGGTGGATTAGGGGATTTAGGAGAATGTGGACACGGATTTTGCTATAAATGCAGCGCAATGATATGCTCCTATAATTGTCGCACTGCTGACGGCTACCTTTTCTTTTAAAGATATATATATATATTATGTTTGCATCTTTCCATTGTTGAGGGACAGTCTCCAAAGTCCATATCGCTATGGAACTCTTTCATTTCACGGATCGTGGCTGTAACGGATTCTTGTATTATTTCTGCTGGTATAGCGTCGGCTCCTGGTACAACAATACTTGTTGCGGGAGATTTCTTTGATCGGTTTTGTAACTTCTGCTTCTGAAAAAAAATATTTGTAGGCATAGCTAGGCTGCTGATTCAGGTCGACTTGAGGTAGGCATGCAATAGCGGCATCATTGGTTGTAGCTGGGTAGTTTAGGATCTTCTTGAAGTAGTCACCCCATCTATCTAAAAATTTTGCCGTTCAGTGAGTATCTGCTGGGTTTGTCGGCGTTTCGAAGAGGATAGGCACTCGCAGGTCTGGGTCCATAAATGGTTTGAATGGCTTAAAAATTGTGTCATATTGTCAGCAAAGCTTTTATTTCGTCTGTTTTCATGTTGACATTTTTTATAAGTTTTTGCCTAGGGCCAACCTCTGGAGACATCTTTGTTTTTTTCTTTAGAGTTTGGATTGCCTTGTATTCTATATTACATATGTGTAGGCCTACTACCTGGTCTTACCTGGTACACCACCCAAATGAATCATATGAGCCTATAATCTTAATTCATAATCTATGTTTTCCGCTTTATAAATTTACTTTTGTTTCTTAGTTTGAACCACTTTAACATGAGATGTAGATTTAATAATGTATACTATAACCATATATGTTTTATACACATTAAATAAATGTCTTACCATTTTGTGCGCAAACATCATTGATTATCAGCAGAACAACCAGTAGGCCTACACACATCACCTTGAGAAATCCTTCAGGCCTAGTCTGCCCCATTGCAAAATATCTTATTTCTTTTGCCTAAACAAATGTCGAAACAGGAAAATCATTAAATTCGCAGCATTTTAAATTAATAATTATAGATTAAGGCTAGATTAGCCGTTAGCGTGTCGATTAAAAGGCTTATGGCATAGTAGGAATTAACGATTATCCTTTCCCCAAAGGCCCCTATAGGATAGTAAGGGTTATTCGTACTGTTTACTGTTTTTCGCACACACCTTTCCCCGAACCCAACCCACCCCCCCCACCCCCCCCCCCCCCCCCCAAAAAAAAAGAGATTACTCAGCTGACACCCTCCAGACCCGGAAAAAAAATCCTAGCATGCGCCAGGAATCGAACCTGCGAGACACTAACCTAATTCAAGGCTTTAGAAATAGTTGAGACATTGCCTCTCCAACAAGTTAATGCGCTAATGAAATATTATTTTCATAAGTAAAAGTTAATTGACTTAGAACTTAGCATGAAAGAAATGGCTATAGGGCCTATATAAAAAATACGGTATCGTGTTCATAACCAGGATAACAAGGTAGGGAATGGGATAAATAGTGCAAGGCAGGGGTAGGGGGGATACAGGGGGGATACAGGCAAAACGTTGAAGCTCGATGGAGGGTATAGTGCACGTTGTAGAGTGAGGGGGTATAGCAGATTATTTCTGAACTCGTGCACAACTTCTAGCCAAACATTTTAAAAACAAATATTTTATCTAATTGTTAATAGGCCTAAGGTTAGTAAAAACTTACTTTTGATAATGAAAATAATGAAATAGTTCTAAGATATTTAGATTATCATTTTCAGACTAAAACTGTATCAGTAAAAGTTTTAATTATTCTCAAGAATTAGGTTTAAAAAATTACTCAGCTATGACACAGTAGTCGGCTAGTTAAAACAATGACACATCATGTTTTCAAAAACATTTCTATGGAAAGCCACAATTATCATAATTTAGAAAAGATCAAAATGACTATTAAAAAATAATTATTACAGTCAGCTAGAATTATGTAATAGGCCTATAACTTTAAAAAAATAATATAAATGCTAATAACATTTAGAAATATGTTATCATCGCTCAACTTATATAAAATAATACAAGAAAAATAAATTGAAAAAATGGGGTTTCTGACAGAGGTTGGGTTGGGGGTGTGCTATGTCCGCCCTCCCCCAACCGGGCTACGCCTATGTTAATTACACAATTAGCAATTAACCATACAATTAGTGAAAATAATAGAAAAATCCTGTTTACAAATAGACTATTTTCCATTAAACCCTAAGTGATAAAGCTGAACCAAGGTTCACACAAAAAAGAACGCCCATTTTACATTAGAACAGCTAACATTTTTAACAGAATAATTTGCCTTTATTTAAAAAAAATTAAGTTAAAACGTTTTAAATTTAAAAAGTGGAAGCATACGCTTACAGCAACAAAAAAAAGCAACATCAAAAAAAAACTATTTCATTTTACAGTAAATTTTGTTTAATTGCAAAAATAAGTGTATGTTATGGTTCTTCATTGTTTATACTTGGAATTACTTATACAAAGGGACAAAGCTTGTTATTGTTAGGGGCTCATCTTGGTCCGATTCGGCCCTGCTAAAATCAAATGAAATGTGTAATGTGCAAGTCATTCCAATTGTAAAAGTTATCTTTTCCTTAAATTGATAGCTGTTGAAGTTAAAGAATGAATGTCATAAGGCTTGTTAACAGATCGAGAGAATCCCCTAACGTTATCACAACGACCTTGATAAAACTTATAAAAATACTTTATGAATCATATTATAGGCCTAATCTCTCGTGTTAAAAACGTCGGACCAACGTTTAATAGTAAACAACGATATCAGTCGTATTGTGACGAATAGGCCTAATATACGTTGTGTGCAAGAGATTGTAAGTCGTACGTTTGGGGGTAGGGGTAAGCGTATGAACTTATATAAGGCAGCGAACCTTCACATTAGAAAAGTCTTTGTCTTTCGGAGTCATTTTTATAGATCAGTTGTATGGTCTTAGTTTAATTCTCAACGATGAACTATTGCAGCTAATGTCCATGGTTTGCAACTTCTATTCATCTGCATTAACCTGTTTAATTTTCAAACCAGACTTTGTGATTATATATACGTCAGTTGGACTTTGAAACTGTTTATTTCAACACTCAACATCAACAATTAACTCCACACCCTAAATATTTTCCTTGTAACTTCTAATATTCAAAGCACAATGATATAAATGGAATGCGGTAGTTTATCGGCAGCGCCCTGCTATCTAAACACCAACTTCGAATCCCTGTTAAAACGCCAGGTTGTTTTATTGTATAAAGGGTACACTCGTGTCTGCCAAGCTCTGTTAGGTAGGCCTAACCGAATTAGTCAAGTGTGAATTAGGGAAGAGTAGACGCGGTAAGGCATTCTGCTGGCATTACCACGGAAACTTGTAAACGCTTACTCTATGGACTCATGGACCAACACGGAATGATTAAACAACAGATCCTACGAAATATAAGTAGTTGATATAGAAGGAACTTCTGTAAGATGAAAAGATATTTTATTAGCGGAGTCTATTGTTTTCGATAGATTAAACAAAATATTAACAAAACATATTTTAATCCAGAAGAAAGAAATTGACTACATAACCAATATATAGGCCAGAATAGACCTATATTACATACTTAACTATTTATAAAACATCTACACCCGATGAAATGCTAACTGGTCGCAGTAATGATGATTGTTTTAGAGTTTAGAATATAAGCTAAGCCTACTGTAACGTATACGTATAATTAACTCCCTTTATTTTTTATTTTGTTTGTCTCTCCTTTTGTAACTCGTGGTCAAATGTCTTTTTGGTGACCCGAGGATGACCCTTGTCCGCTTGGATGGAAGCGTGGTGGTCATACCCCGTGTCTACGGTAGCAAGTGTGTAGGAGTGTTAGTGCTTTTTCTGGTGTTTGGCAATTGATTTCAACCTCGACGGCCAGTTCTAGTCTTTTAGAATTATACAAAGGATACAATATTAGTTATGAGGAATCCGTTTTTAACATTAAAAGTGAGTAGGCTATAATTAATACTCAAAGTGTTATATGGCATTCGACGAAGTGGGAAAGTCGGAAACTCGGAGGTTCCGAGTAGGAATAGAATAGCCTAATGTTCCGTGTTCCGACACTGTGCATTTTAAAACTGTTGGTTTTATCGATGCGTCATTAGCAACCTTGCAATTATATTTTTATTACAAGATTTGTTAAAATGATAAAAAAATAAAAATATTATGTACATTGCTCTTTTAAATAAAAAAATACCATTTTAAATAAAATTATGTTTCAAAATAGAGTAAAAAATATGTATGCATTATAAGTACTGATCTATATATTATTGTGAAATATAAGTTCTTCGGCTTATAATGTTAAGATAAAATCACTTATCTATATGAGCTGAAAATCCGTAACTAAGTGGACGTCCATTAATTACGTCAACTAAATAGGGGGGAGGGGGTCTGAAAAGGTTTGACAATTGTCAACATAGGGGAGAGGGGCGGTCAAGAAAATTTGACATCAACAATGTTACTTTTTATTACCTAAAAAATGATACAAATTTATTACACAATTCTACATGTGTCCTGTGCCACGACGTAGCATACATAGGACATAGCAAACATGTAAAAACATGGTTTTACGTTAATACAAATATATCAATTATGGATTTGACATGTCCTTTTTTTTACACAAGCAATAACTTAAAGTTCCCAAAAATATATTTTACGAGTGAGTAATTGTCATATATAGGCCTAGCCTACATAAATATAGGCCTACAAAGTTTATCAAAATTATGTCACACTAAAGTAAGATACACAATCTTGGAGGATTTAAGAACTGCAGGCTACTTCAGTTTATCTGTAGATTCCACTACAGACCGGTCCCATATTGGTCAGCTCACTGTTATTGTGAGGTAGGCCTATATAGCCTATATGTTTCACAAGATGATGGGCTCCCTATTGAACGTTTTCTAACTTTCCTAGATATGGGTAGCCACACAGGGGAAAATATGGCTAATATTGTGCACAACCACCATAAAATGAGTGCAAAATAGAATTACTTGCTGGATGAATTTCACAAGACTAGTCAATCGCTCCAAGACCCCCAAATTAGTCTGTATGTATATTGTAGGGAATTGTAGGCCTATGCTTCACTTTCGCATTTTGTTAAAGGTTCCCGGGATATGTTCGATCATTTTGAAGAAAGAGCAAAGGAAAAATTGCCTGTATAAGAAGGCATATCAATGATGATGAAAAGGTCTATTGAACAATTAACATTGTAGGCTACCAAAAGCTCATTTAGTGAAACGTAAAATTGGAAAAGATGAAATATTTCTATGAAAAGAACAATAGTAAACAGAAAGAACAAAACTATTGTTAAAATCTTCGGATTTGAAAAAAATGTGGGAGGGGCGAGTTGGGGGGGGGAAAGGATGGTAGGAACCATAGGTAAAAATCTACTAAAAATTGTAAAACGTAATTAATGGACATCCCCAAAGTAACGGTAACTCTTCTATATCTTATGTTAATTTTCAACGTCGTCAAGGAAGATGTAATTAATTCACATTATACATATTATATAGATAAGTGACAAAATATTATGCAAAAATGCACCAAGTTCGCAAATGGGAAAACTTCCTACTCGGAATTTCCGAGTTTCCGACTTTCCCACTTCAGCGAATGTACCATTAGTCGCGTGAGGTAAAATGTTTATTTGTTTACAAAATAAATTAGTCAAGAGTTGCGTTTTCTTGGTTATTGAAAAACAAAATGCGTAAATTCATAAAAACGAATAACAAAAATTCCTTTGCATTAAGCAATAAGTTTGATTTTATAAAAAGGTGATTTTTTACTTCTGACTTTCACAATACATCGTTTTCTTTTGGCGCCATCTTTTGGAAATGAAATAAAATTTAATTCTATACATATATTCGTACAACCAGTAACGTAGCAAACAGACATGTTTCGGAGAAAATGATCGAATAAGACCGGAAATGTTTGTTCTTGTGAACTTTTATGCATGCATACACGTTAAGACTTGTGGATATATTGTATATATTTAAGAGCGTTTGCAATGGGCGGAGCTTAAGTTTTTTTAGTGACGTCATTTGTAAATTGAGGAACAAATATGGCATATGGTGAAGTTTCTTATCATGCCAAATTCACATATGAATATTTGCTATCCTACTAAAAAATAAGGCGGTAAATAGTAGTACTGTAGATAAATTGATTAATGTGATTAGTTTTGGGCCGGCTAGACCAGGGGTCAGCAACCTGCTGCTCGCGAGCCGCATGCGGCTCTTTCGATGTCAAGATGCGGCTCTCCAGTTCCATGCGCAAATAGTAATAATTACGGTATATCATTTTAATTTTAAAAACTCATAAAAAATATTATATTAAACAGGATAAAATCACTCAACAGAGAACATTGATAATAGGTGGAGTAATAATAATAGCCAAATAATAATATTTGTATAGCGCATATCCCGTTGGGAACAGTTCTATGCGCCATCAACAGTTACAGACAGAGTACAGACAACAAATAAAGGACGAAATTGTATACATGTACAGGTGAATACTGCTACTTGAATAGATGGGTCTTCAGTTGACTCCTGAAGGTGTTGAAACTAGGGCTCTGGTGAAGCTGTAGAGGGAGGTGATTCCAGGCGGACGTGCCCCTATATGAGATTGCACGTTGGCCAGCGGACACTAGCTTTGCACGAGGGATCCGAAGAGTTAGTGCATCAGAAGCCGAGCGGTAGCCAGTGCAGAGATCGGATTAGAGGAGTGATATGTGTCGACTTCTTCTTCTTAAGGACCAGTCGGGCAGCACAGTTCTGGACACGTTAGAGGCCCTGAAGGGAGGAGGCCGAGAGGCCAGCCAAGATCGAATTGCAATAATCCAAGCGGGAAAAGGGGAGAGAGATGACACGCTTAACACAAGCTTCCTTGGTCAGATAGCGACGGATGGTGGCAATACGACGCAGGTGGAAGAAGCAGATTTTGGTGAGGAAGGAGATGTGGTGCTGCATGGACAGCGTGGAGTCCAGATAGACGCCAAGGCTCTTGACAGTCGGGGAGAAAGGTACTGTTGCGTCGGCCAGCTAAAGATCGGATGCAGTGAGGGACACGACCCACTGTCTCGTACCAATTATAATAAGTTCAACTTGAACTTGTTTTCCGTCATCCAGTTCTTGATGTCCAGGAAACAAGTAGAGATAGAAGCAAGGAGCCCATCGAAGTCTCCAGGCTCATCATTGTTATAGAGCTGGGTGTCATCGGCGAAATAATGATATTTCAGTTTGTGGCGTTCGATGACAAAGGAGAGGGGTTGGGTGTAAAGTGTGAAAAGAACTCGGCCGAGGACAGACACCATGGCAGACATGAACAGGCTGGGGGGATAGAGTAGACGGACAGCCGAAGCTGACATCCGGTAGTCACTACTTAGACTACTTTATATACTACCCAGCCAGCAACCCAGCGGGCGGTAGTGTTCAGTCTTCTTCGGAGCAAGGTTGTGAGTTGGAGGTCGAGAAAAGCATGCACGTCACGCTGCACAACTGCACAGTTCTAAACTCAAAAAGAAATGCAGTAAATTGAGGCACTCATATTTGACGCATGGAATAGTCTTCCAGAATGCTACAGTGAGGAGTAGAAGTTGGCATTTGGAGTGCTGACGATCTTCAAGTCAACATATTCGTGTGAGCAAGCGTTCTCTTGCATGAAATATAATAAAAAGTAAAGTAAGAAGCCGACTAACAAATAAAAATCTAGAGGCGTGCTTGAAACTGAAAACAACAAGTTATGAGCCAGATTTAGCCAAACTTTCAAAGGCATTCAATGCCATTGCTCCCATTGATGTAACTATCTATTATTCAATAATTATAGTTATAGGCCTACTATTTGATTACTAATTTTATTATTCTAGCAGAGCTAGCTAAAATACTTTAATATATCTTGTGCGCAACATTTGTATATTTTATGTGAATAAATAGGCCCCTATTATTTCATATTTAAAGATATTTATTTTAAATCAAAAATCAATTTTGTAGGCCTTTTAGGTAGGCTAATCCTACTCCTAATCAAATACGATAATAATGAAAACAAATGTTAGTGGCTCTTTGAAAACTGGGAAATTGTGTAAATTGTAACTTTTGGCTCTTCCGCCTCAAAAGGTTGCCGAACCCTGGGCTAGACCTATTTACACTTTCAATTTCACTTTATAGGCCTACACTTTTAATGTTTCGTAGGCTAGGCTAATGGCTAAGTAGGGCAGCTACGATGCCAAGTGATAGTGTTGGTGAATAGGCTATCTAGTCAAGTCACTAATAGGCTCACATCGTCTATGATCTATGTCTATGATAGTAATAAAATATCCTATTTTATTTAACAGACATAATACAGCTTAAGTCTTAAAAAGACTTAAAACACAAAACATCATTTTAAAAAAGCTCGAGCCTATATGAAACTTGATTAATACAGCGGCCATTGTATGTGTACACCACTACTACACAAAGTAAACAAAAATCACGTGCTTTTTGTCACGTGATTGTAAACGCCCTTTATGGTAGACGTAGATATCGTAGCGTCTCTAGCAACCGCTGCCTTGCGTAAAAAATGGCGGAAGCAAGTTTCACTTTTAGGATTGCGCATTCTGTTCTATATCTAAGAGCTTATTCTGTGGAGTAGACGTGCTGTTGTTTATTGACTTGTGTTCTAATAAGAATTGTATGTGTTTTATAGACTGTGAAGCTCAGTATTATTTATTATTAAAAGTATTCTTTATTGTTTCTAAAGTCGTTTTTATCGTTAATTGGAAGGAAGTTGAAGGAAGACTAATTATTCTTTTAGGAAAAATAAGAAGTATTAGAGATAGAACCAAACCCCTCGGCACCGAGACGTAACACTACTAAGTAAATTTGATTGAGGTAGACGTATTCTAAACACAATCAGAAATACGTACGGTTATACATGTTTCAGTATCACAGGCCCTATTGTCTGCATATCTCATTGCAGAAATCAGACTTCTAAATAGCTGCATTTGTTTATGTCACAGTCCGAAATTTGTCCTTTTCTCTGCGGTACACAAAGGGTCTCTTAATAGATTCACGTAAACAACACCAAACAAAATAATTCACCTTCAAAACTAGCTTGAAATGAAATGAACACTTTTAATATCTAGTTTTAGGCTACATGTAACTACATGAATTGATGTTTTCTTTCTGCCTCTTTTGGGCTATGGTATTCCCTGGGAAAAACACGTTGACTGCCTCTCAGCAATAAGTTTTGTGAAGCTTATGGATGTGGAGAATTGAATTGAGCAACTCTTTATTGAACTTTTAGAGAAGGCTGCGTCTGATCTTGTAGTGCAACACGATGCAGAGACCCTTGTAACATTCGCGCAAAAGTATATTAAATAAGCAATGAAGTGAGCAAAAGAATAAAAGAGCAAATGAGTTAGCAAAAGAATTAGCTATAGAACAAGTTGTTGGGGTCTTTTTTAAATATATAAATATGTGAATAAGCAGAAAAAGAAGGTTACTCAAGTGCGCTGTCACGGCTTTTACTGTCAACTGATTGTTTCATAGACGAGAAGCGGGACATTTTAAAAGAAAACGGCACGTCAATAAAAAAAATATTTGTTCAATAAATTATTGTTTCTGAAAGAAACAGTCCTAATTATAGAATTGGTATATATTGCATTCAATGTATAAACAAAATGCTCTTTTAGAGTGGAATATCAATGAAAGAAAACATTACATTAGCAAAATTAGTAATAAATACGTAAAAAAATTGTCAAGGTTTACTAACAGTGAATATTTACCACACGCCTAACGAATGATAGTGTGAAAATATCTAGATTTTGATAGCCTATACATGATGAAATAGCAAAGCTTATGTAGCCTACTTATTACTAAAGCAATTGGCCTAAATATATCCTACAATAATCGCTCTTTTTAAAAACTTTTGTATGAATGCATCTATTTCGAATGTACCCAAAACAACTCCGTGTGGACGAGAATAGTCAAAATAGATTAATTTGTATGTAGATTCACTTTTTAATATGGCTGTTTTGCTGTTATAACAATGATTTTTTGTGGAAAAAGTCATTTTAATGAAGATTTAATGCCGTTGTGACATGCGACACTCTAAGAAAGCGCAGAAAAGTTGTTTTTTTTTTTAAAACTATATGGAAAAAAATTGAATAAACAAGACAACTTATATACAATAATTACGTCCCTTTATAGAACCTATTCCTTGCAATGCAATTCTCCAGTTCTGCAGAGAAAAATTACTTTTCAAGGTTTATCTAGTAAAATTTGTATCAATACTTTGGTTTGGCCTTATAAATGATAGTATTTGATAAAAGGAGATATTAAAAGTCTTTGAACTTTAATGTTAATAATATGATAACAAAGCCCTTGCCAATGGTAAAATATAGTCCATAAAACAATGATTAGATGCATTTTTATGGCATATATAATTGTCATTAAAAAGGGCTATATTTTATAATCAACATAATTTATAAGTCATTGCTTCTTATGTCAGGTACTAATGACATAATGTACTCACATTAAACACAAAAAATTGAATTGAATAAATATTTCTCCAAGTCGCCGAACACCTTAAATTTATAAAACTATTTTAGAGTGTTATTGTCGTTTCGTTTTTGTGAGCGCGCTGAGCATGCTTGCATTAGCATGGAGTGAGGCGCGATATAAATGACCAATTATTATTATTATTATTATAAACTGGTCTTATCTATTAAGCAGATAACGCGGCGCAGTATAACATACTTCCATAACATACTTTAGTGTCATTGCCGTTACCCAGTAGCCTAATATGACAAAAAATAATTTTTAAATAAAAGAATTCAGTGTATTTTTATACACTTGGTAAGACATATATATTGTAAAAAGAAAGCCAATGTTATATTTAAAACACCTCTTTTCAAGAAATGCAACCATGCATAGCAATTCCTTTTGAAGTTAGAGGTTTAAAAAAAAATGTAATGAAATAGGGCAATATGAAAGGTCTATATAAATCCTGAAAATATGACAATGTGTGTTTATATGTGCCCGTTTATCTTTTTCATTGTAGGAATATGTCAGGGAAAACGCTATAATCTTCTATATATTATAAGGAGCATCCATCCATCTATAAATTCATTAATTTATCTCTATCAATCTGTCATCTATCTATCCATATCTATAATTAATCTATCTCGTTTATCAATCCAATTGTTCAACCATCCTTCCATCTATCTATCTATCTATCAATTTATCAACTATCTATTCATATCTATAATTATATTAATCTATCTCGTTCAACTACCCAATCGTCCAACCCTCTATCTATCTACTTTCAAGACTACAGTCAGCAACACACGGCAACTAAAAAAAACATTTTGATCATCTAATTCGGGGTCTCCAAACTACGGCCCGCGGACCGCATGCGGCCCCTGAAGCCCTCTCATGCGGCCCGCGGAGATCCTTTTCAGCTACGAAAAATATGACGGAAATGTATTTATATCCTGCCAAGTTTAGCCGCCGCCTACTTACATGGGCGTTATGTTTTTACCGAATTAAATTAGAGGTGTGCACTAGTCGTTATGTTTTCCAACCGATCACTACATTGTAAAAAACCTTATTCGATGCTTACTTTTTCAACCTCCGTCTACATTCAATGATATTATATAACGCCATCTAGTGGCGGAGTATGGCACTGTTACTGGACAGGATATATTCAATGACATTTGCAGATTATAACTTGGACTGGACTAGCCTCAGTTGCCTGACTGTTGATTTAGGAAAGAACATAAGTGTCATATAGACAGGCTTGGTTGTACAGTGAAGCAGATGTGTAAAGTTAAAAACATTCCACAGCCAATGTTTCTACACTGTATTATTCACCAGCAAGCTTTGTGTGCTAAATATTTGTAGATTAGAAGTGTACTGAATCCTTTGATGAAGATGTTGATCTTATTAAGGTCATACGGGCTCAACCATAGACAGTTCAGAGACATGTTGAAAGATACAGACACATAATCGCAAGATTTACCATATTACACAGCACTTAGATGGCTATGTTCAGAATCAGAGCAGAGTATTTAAGTTAAGAAAGGAAACATGTGACTTCCTAGAAAATAAAGGCAAGCCACAGCCATTACTGTCTGATGAAGAGTGGGTATGGAAATTAGTCTCTACTAGTAATTTACATTTTCTGAGCCTAAAACTACAATGAGAGGAAAATCTAGCTTCTTAACTTTTCGTATACATTACAGACGTTCCTTCTATAGAGAAGATTATTGCGTTCTACGCTCATCCGTGGTCCGAGTCTAGTCTTGCATTTTTATTTATGTTTTAAATTATGTTAAGTTACTGGTTTTCCTGGTATGTTCAGGCAACCTATTCCATGCCCGAATGTCAGTCGGGAAGATAAGAGTACTTATATGCTGATCTATACACCCAACTAAGGGTGTTTTCGGAACAATTACAGGCCAACAACTTAGCGCACTTTCAGCAGTACAAGGTCTTCATGGCTGAAGCAACAGCTGAGTTCCCCATGTCATTTTTGCATTCGAGATCAGGAGCGGTTTTCTGACTAGGATTCAAAGGCACAAGAAGTGAGACTTTCAAAATCCATTTGAAACAGATGTGGCCAGTTGCCCAGATGAACTGCAATTGGAGGTAATTGAGTTGCAAGCAAATGACCTCCTTATGGACAAGTTCAAAGAAGAACTGGTGGGTTTTTACCAGTTTTTGCCCAAGCATGACTTTCCTAATGACAAAACTTGTGCATCATTGTACCTTTTAAGTTTTGGAACAACATACCTACATGAGGAACAATTTGAGAAAAAACTTGCCCGATGATAATCTCAGGTCAGTGTTGATGTTAGGAACATCAAATCTTAAGCCAGAAATGTCTGCTTTTTTGGCCTCCATGAAAAAATGTATCTACATTTCCAATAATACAAGTGTTTATGTGTAGTGTAACACTTTGTTATTAAATATTAACTGAATAAAATAATATTAAATAAATAGTCTAATTAAAAACAACATCCATGTTTTGATTCTTTTTTTATTTGGACCTCGAGTGTGTAGTCGGCCCCCGAACTGCTGTTTGATAGTTAATGCGGCCCTCGGGCTAAAAAGTTTGGATACCCCTGCCTAATTCAACAAAGCCAAGAATACTTGGTAGCATTATGCCAAATTACCTGCTAAAATCACTCTATTCAGCATAACATGAAACACAACATCGAGAAAGGAAGTAAAACGGGATATTGTGCTTACATTTTTTTTATTAATACATGTTTGCAATTCTCGATGATACCATTTTTGTTGTGTAAACAAGTCGTCACTGACATTTAATATTTGATATTAAAATTTTATGTAGTTATTTCTAAAGTTATGCATTGATACCATGTTGGTTGTGTAAACAAATATAAGCAGACATTAAATATTATATATTTTTATTACTTATTTCTAAAATTATGCATAACTTCTAATTCTTGGTAAAAACATTGTATTTTGAAAAAAAAACACGCCAGCAAAGGGAGGACCGAAATGTACCAAATAAAATATGTGCTATCAAACTGTATAAGCACATTGAGGCAACCCACATTTTAACATTGACTAACCGAATATTGATCCTCGAACGCCAACTTTCTCATTCTAAACAAATCCCGACACGGATTATGAAGTACAAACTTAACCGTAGTTTGTTTGTTTAGAAATTGTAATATCTCTACGTGTGACGCCAGTACGCAAAGGATAGAAATAGAACCCTTGCCTTAGTTTAATATTTGTTCTTGTAGTCTAAGTCTACATAAAAAGATTGATAGTCAACATACATTATTGTAATGTAAATTAAATATAAAAAGTATTCAATAAGAAAAAGCTTGTCCCAATATTGAGCCACTCAAACGAATAAATTATATGTATAGGCCATGGGTCGGCAACCTACGGCACTCGTACTAGATTTGGTACGCAGATCGATTTTTAACCCTCAGAGGCCCAAATTATGTTCTAGTAGTTTAAAAATTAGAATATTTGGTGTGTATACTTATGTTTAGACTAGAAATCAAAATCAATCATAAAAAATTTTGATAAGTGACCTTGACCTACTTTTACGATCTGTTCCAACAGTGACCCATTGGGCTTTTAAGGTAAAAAAAAGTATGATGAGCGTGGGGCTAGGCCGGCTAGGCCTACTTATTTTATGACTTATACTTATAAATATATTATAATATAATATATAGATTATTGATTATATTTCTATGCCTATCTAGGGCCTGGTAATAGCCACTATATTACCATTATTAGTTAGACACTTAAAATAACTTAGTTTGTGATTAGGGAAAGAAAAAGGTAATATAGTTATAAAGCCTATAATATTATATTGCATAGCCACCATTTACCACAAAAGCCCATTTGGTCGCCCGTGACCCAATGCATTTATAAAGTCTGTATTGTAAACAATATAATAAAAAAACGAATTAATTTATTGTAGATGTGTTTTAGAGTATCTTATAAACAAATATTAAGGAAAAAATAAATGTAACTTACCTTACGAAATATATAACAGCTTAAAAATAAATTGGTGAATGTCGCGTCAACGTGCTATGGGTGCAGTCATATGCAAGAAGGAGGTAGCTGGCTTAATTTTTTTAAAAACTAGACATCGGAGTTAATTCCCTTGTGTTCCTTATGAGGGATACTGGGTTTTAAGGGTAAAAAAATTACCAAAATACGTAATAAATAAATAATTGTGATCATTTGAACAAGGTGGGCCACCGGTGACCCGGTGGGCCTCAGAGGGTTAATAGCGCGCGAGATACCTCATAAGTATGAGATTGTTTTCAAAAGAAGTAAAAAAAATAAAAAATAATTCGTAAGTATAATCAACGGCTGAATGGTGTAAAACGTCATAGAAATTCAGTCCCTTTAGTTTTCTTTCCTTTAGTAGTTAGTAAGTAGGCCAACGCTTTCTCTAGGAGTAGATTGAGAAGATAGGCCCCTTTGTGTTTATTTATTGCATGCGCAAATTTTTTCCTTTGACCTGGGTTAGTTACGACTTTTGAGAAAATCCACAGATCTCATATTTCTAAAAGAAAAAAGAAAGGACGAGACTTCCGGCTCTTAAGTTTAGGACGTAACGATTTAAGGTGGTGAATCGGGTGTGGGGAGAGGATAGCACACCAAGATACCGTCCGAGACTACCCACCTCTGGACACGCCGATAGGGCGAGGCCTCGTAAAAAAAAAAAGATCACGGTCTCCACATTCACCTGCACTACTCTACTTATTCCCACCTTCGGATCTTCCCTGGATCATCAACGTGGTGGCTCGCTGCTCGTATTCGTACACTGTCGCCAGGTAGCACACATTACATTCCATACGCCTGGACATCCAGACACCAGGGTTTGGTGAGTTGCGTTGTTGGTGCACATATCTTCCTGCCCCACCGGGTCTTGGGGGCCTCTCGCAGTGCAATGAAATCTCGAACGCTCAAAAGGAGCTGTTCCCCATGCGTTAGCTCACTGGTGCACTCTTAATGGGATCGTATCAGTGGTTTACACACTTCACCAGCTTTGGGGTCCATGGGTACAGAAGTGGAGAAAGCCAACCAGACTAGGGATGTTAAAACCGGTTTTTATTCAAAACCGGTTTTCGGTTCTACAAAACCGATTTAAAACCGGATTTCGGTTTCCCCCCTCCCCCCCCCCCACCCGCTCCACCGCGCAATGTCACGTCACAGGCCGGAAAAGCCAAATGTTCGTAGTTTTGTAGGTATATTTGAAAAATAGTTCAAGCTTAATTAGTGTTTGCATGGCATTCAAGGGGTTGATTTGTGTGAATACAATATTATATTGTACACTTTACCATAACATTATTTAGAACTAAACTAAAATCTGGGAGAATTGATTAAAACCGATAGGCCTAATAGCTTTCAATAGTGATAATATGTACACCGTAGAATTAGACTTGTAAAATAATGTACTGTTTTAACATCCCTAATTAAAACCGATAATAGCTTTCAATAGTGATAATATGTACACCGTAGAATTAGACTTGTAAAATAATGTACTGTTTTAACATCCCTAATTAAAACCGATAATAGCTTTCAATAGTGATAATATGTACACCGTAGAATTAGACTTGTAAAATAATGTACTGTTTTAACATCCCTAATTAAAACCGATAATAGCTTTCAATAGTGATAATATGTACACCGTAGAATTAGACTTGTAAAATAATGTACTGTTTTAACATCCCTAATTAAAACCGATAATAGCTTTCAATAGTGATAATATGTACACCGTAGAATTAGACTTGTAAAATAATGTACTGAAAGGGATCACGGAGTACCAATCAAAAGAATGTATTTAAAAGTGCCGTTAACAATAAAGCACAGACGCGGTGTTTAGCCGAATAGTTCAGGGTCACAGGACAAAACTAGTTTGCGTCTCTCCATTGCGTAGGCCTACATCAAAGAAGAGGGTGGGGGGGGGCACATCTTAAACATGAGCCGACAAGTAAAAAAAAAATTCATGTTTATTATAACTGTAACTTAACATTTAATTTTGGTTTCATGTTGTTTTTATCGCAAGCCATAGATCTAGTTGGTATTTGAAAAAAAAAAAAGAAACACAATACCGGTATCTAAGACAGAGAATCCAACATTTTTTTGTTAAGATTTCCATCAGAACCAGAAAAAAAGGGCGTGCTACTTGAAGTAATAATTACCTTCCAACTAACAAACCGAAATCCGGTTTTGAAAATCACAACCGATTTTCAGTTTCAAAACCGGAATCCGGTATTCCGGTTTTCGTTTAACATCCCTAAACCAGACCATGGTGTCCAATTGAAATAGAAAAACTGTTTACAGTAAAATGCTTCTATCTAGCTAAGTGCTGCGTTTAATTTGAAACAGAGTTATTGACCTTGAATGCTTTCTCTCAGAATGTTTAATAGCATTTTTTTATTCTAGTCTAAATTTATATTTGGTTTGTGCCGTCTGCTTTACTCCAGGTTACATGCTAATGCTACATCTATACGTTTTGAACATATAGTCTAATGCAAGGGTGTGCAACAGGCGGCCCGCGGACCACAAAACGGCCCGCAAAGCCTTTTAGTGTGGCCCTCGAAGAGCTTCTAACGGCATTTGAAAAACATTCGTTGCATTGATAACGCAAATAAATTTTCAGACTGTGTGCACCGTCTTGTTGTATAAAATTTCATATGCGGCCCAAAGCAGAAAAATGTTGCACACTCCTGGTCTAATGTGTTTTATAATGTGCCTGTTTTTTTTTTAAGCTGATAGGATAAATAAAAATGATAATTATTTCAATGAATTGCACAAAGCATTAAACAATCTCCAATTCAAACAGATATTTTTTTTTCTAAATCAGATGCAAACAATAAAAATAGCCAATTACGTTATTACTGTGCGTATTTTTCCTTCTTTCATGCGCGAAACTCAAAATAATATAATAAACCATTAACTGAGTCCTTTTAATGTTTTTTTATGTTTCAATGAATATAAAGTATTTGTGTACTTTTCCTCAATATATGGGTCAGTGTAATACTTGTAAACATCTTCTTTGTTCTGCACTATTATATTTAGGAAAAAATGTATGGAAAATAATAAAATAACCCAGCCTCTGCCATATCGATAATCAGTTAAGCGCATCCCAAACAACTTATTGATTTCATGTAGCTTTTGTTTGCCATAAGATAGTTTATTGCTCCACATTGTGCTTCACCTAGCAGAATTCTTAGCTATTATTGACACAAACGTGAAAAGGTGCTCATAAATGAATAACTAAGTGTGTGTATGTATGTGTGTGTGTGTGTGTGTGTGCAATTTCCACCTAAACTATGTAAGACTAATATTTCTCTTTTATCTAATTAACAATTGTTGAAACGTTAAATATTAATTAATTTAAAAATAATTTCTAAAAGACAAAATAATACAAAAGAAATATTTTTAATAAATTATTCGTTTTTTTTTTGGATGAAAAGGGGCTTGTGGTAAGGGCGGGGGAAATGAGGGGGGGGGGGCGAGAGTGGGTAGAGACGCACATTTGGTTTGATTTTTTAATGACAAAAAAAAAGAAATTCAATTATGGGCTAAATCATAAGTTTTCAAAGAGGTGTTCCCCCACCCCGGTGCAAGTGAGGAGATAGGAGGGGGGGGGGAGAGCGCTGACGTTCCCAGGGAAGGTAGGAGGGGGGGGGATGTCTTCAAAAAGCAAGTAAGTGGCACGAACGTAACTTACTATGACCATTACTAATATATTCATAAAAGTTTTGAAACGCCATGTATCCATATAATGATACTACCACATTGCTCAGTAAAGAGACCGACTACCCCACTCAGTTGTGTAACCAACAAAAATTGCGCCTGGGGCGGGGGTCGAAATTGGCGTCAATTGAATTTGTTACATTTGCATTTATTAGTAAGCTAACATACGGAAAGAATAAGACAGTGCAACTTTGGTGCCAGGGCTGGCCTGCGCCTACGCCTCACCTCACCCTAGCTTCACTAATAATTTCACTACTCATACTTACTGTCTCATTGTGACGTTAAAAGCAGATCATTTCTTTATGTTCCTTGAATTTATTACTGCATTAATTTAGATTAGTTTCCGAGAAAAGTTGGAAAAGAAAAGAAAATTTATTTCAGGTGAAATATGGAGTGCTGTTAAATATCTGCTATAATAAAGCAGTACACATAGCCTACTACTGCCGAATGCCTATATTATGGACTCTGTATCGTAAAGGTTTGACCCAACTTTCTTCAATTGAAAAGTTATACAAAAAGAACTTGGTAAAAACAACGCATTAGCAAGTTTCCAACATACACAATAACACTAATGTGTTCTGCTTTTACTTTTGTTTTAAAATTACCATCGTTAACCAATGATTACTCTACAGTGACTCTACAATTTTTTCAAGGGAGTATTAAATGACAACAACAATAGGTCATACTTTTGTTTTTGTAGGAAATATAATGTTGATTATTTAATTTATTTTATTATTAATTTGTCAACATTTAGTTCCTAAAACATCTAACTGATCATATGCTTCAATTATTATTAATGGTATTTTGTATTAAACGATAAAGTTGTTTGAAAGCATGGACAATTATTGATTGCGAGAAAACAAATACATTGTAAAAATGATACAACATGCGGGTGAATAACTGATGAATGGAATAGAGTCCATAAAACGAAAACGGATGAATGGAAGATGACGCCTATTTGATTCAAACAAAGTAGACCTATTATATTGGTATTTATTGTAGGAACGCAACTGTTGTCTTGGATAATTTTACTAGTTTCTCAGTCTTGCCTCTATAAAGAAAACGGATATTTGATCCACTTATGTTCATCATTCTGAAGCACATATGGCAACCAATTTCAAGATGATATTAACATGGAAATTCCTTATTGTGTTCAGGAACCATTTTCAAAAAGCGAAGAATTACAAGTAAGCCATCTTACACAGCTGGAAGTGGAATTATTGAAAGAACAACCAACGAAGAACTGCTAGACTAGTATAATTTACTCAAATGTTTGAAGAAAAAATAGCGGTAGAAATAGAAGTCGGTGAGTAAATCAATTTTTTAAAAAAGGGGAGGTAAGCCGAGAAAAGTTTGGGATCCTATTGGCCATATTAATGTTTATTTAAATATTATGGTTTCCCCTATTGCCAGTTATCCATTTCATTTACTGTCACCACATATTAGACTATGTCAAATGTCTTTTAACAAGGTGTCATTTCGAACATTTAAACTTAATGGAATTTTTATTTTCTTCCTTTTTGTTTTACATTATTCTAGACTGGAGTTCGACATATTTTTTTTTTTTTGCATAAGACCTATGTGAAATAATGTTTTATTAATATTATTGTCTATTTTTATAAAAAAAAATAATTGTTGATTGGATTTTATTTAGTAAGTTTAAATTATTATTGATAGGTATAATGAAATTTACCGAAGTTTTTAAATATAATAGGTCTATATAGCTTAGTGTAGTTTTAGTGTCTTTTTATTGTTTAATTCATGTTTAACTGTACAAAGGCTGACATTAGAATTAAATTAGGGCTAAGATCGTTGGATGGGGCACGGAGCGGAAGCGCGTTCGACTGGCGATCCGTGGGTCCTGGGTTCGAATCCTGGTGGAGCCGGGATTTTTTCTCAGGACTTGAGGGTGACCCTGAGTCACCCAGCTCTAATGGGTACCTGACATTAGTTGGGAAAAAGTAAAGGCGTCTGGGCATTGTGCTGGCCACACATCCCCTAGTATGCCGTGGCCACAGAAACTGGTGAACGCTGCTTCACCGGCCCTGTGATCAGTTTGGTCCGAAGGGTACTTTACTTTACTAAGATCATTGGTGGTTTGGTGCGTTATGATTGGCCAGTTTGATGTGGTCTCTGATATGTTCGAACCGAACTATAGATTGAATTCCGGTATTAATTTAGCTCTTTGTGAGGTGGACAGATGCGGAGCCACTTGCAAATCTTCACTGAGCTAAGTGTGGCTTCTTTACAAATTGTCATTATATTTTTATTTTAATGTCAAACCTTTTTTTTAAATAAAAAATTTATTAAGTTAGTTAAAGTTAGTTTTGAAAAATGGAATGAACATATAAACTAATACCAAAATAGCTGAATATACTCATGGGGGGGGGGGATCCTAGCCATAATAATAATAATAATAATGACATTTGTATAGCGCTAAGGTTCAAGGTTCGAACCCAGGACTTAAAAGTAGGCGTATTGAGTAAATATGGTGCGGCTCAAGCTCTTTATTATAATTTATGTAAAACCGGAATGCGGCTTTCATCGACCGCATGAGTTCCCACCCCTGTTATCAATTATTGATTAAAGATTAAATGTAAAGATGATTTGATAAAAATTGCGAGCTTAAAATGAGAAAGCAAGAAAAAAAGTTGGCCTATGCAGATAATCCTCTCCCCATGTTATGTATGAAAAGAAATGTAGAAAAAAATTGTTTATGCTACCTTTGAAAATCCGCAATGTAAAGTACCAGCTAATGGGGCGGTGCTTCCATCTTTCAAAAGATTGATTGCCTCGATCGAATGTCTTTATGAATGTGGCTATTAATAAAATGTCCTCCTATTTCCTTCATTTATATCTTCGCGAATAACAGATTATTAATTTTACACTAAATGAACCATAGAGTATTGGTAGTAAGAAATGACTCATTGAGTTTAATGACGTTGTTGCCAAGTATTTGATGAAAATATAATGACTTCACTGTAAGGGTTACGCTTTTTTTTTAACAAAGCATTAAAGAAAACAAAAACTACATAGACTCGTTGTTTTTTTTCGAGTCGCTTTATTTGTAGAACTCGGTCAGTCGGAGTAAATAAAAACAACTAACATGAAACTCAGTAGTACAACAACAACAAAAACTAAACTAAATTTTTTTTTGTAAATAGTTTGGATTTCACATCCTCTATGCCTGGGATCGGCAACCTATGGTACGCATGGCAGATTTGGCACACATTATTATTATCGAATTATCAATGGTACGCACACGTCCCCCCTTTCCCCCAAAGGCAATTCGTCTCGTCTACAAGAAATTAAGTGCTAGAAAGTGATGACTTTTATGATCTTGGCACGCTGAATAAATTAGAAATCTTACTTTGGCACGCAGTTATCAAAAGGTTGCCGACCCCTGCTCTATGCATTCATTCCATTGTTTTTGGTCCCCTCTATTATACAAATTATCTAGGTGTGTCGTGACATGAGTTTATTGCCTGGTCTAATAAGAAAAATGTACAAAAAAAAAAAACATCGTAAGATCTGTCAATGTGCGCATTTTCTAGCCATTCGTCTAGCTCATAGGTTCTCATCCTTTTTCGGCTCACTGCCCCCTTTTACATTTTTTTTCCTCTCACCGCCCCTCCCCCCCCCCCCACAACTTTCTTTTAGCGCCCACTCCCCCCCCCCCCCTTTCCGCCCATCTGGACTAGACTATAGTTTCCGCAATTTTTTTTAGGGGAACTAGACTTTTTGTGTGATTAATTATCTTTAAAAAAACTGAAAAGGAAACATTTTGTAAGAATTAATAGATCAAAAATTTGCCTTAACAAAAGGATTTAATAAATCAATATTAATGTGAATCGTTTGCCTGGTGTGATACTAGCAAAAAAAAATCATTAATATTTGTTATATTACAAAACAGAACTTGTAATTGAATCAAATATTGAATCTAAAAAATCACATTTTTTAGTTAAAGGGAGATAATTAGCCCGTTTTATTTGAGCTAATATTTCTGTTTTTTTTTCTTTTATAAGAAATAAATGGCTTACATTTATAACTTTGAAATGATTAAACTGTAAAAAGTATTTGAAAATTATATAAATGTTTTTTGATTAAATAAATTATATGTATATTTTTAAGCATTACAATAACTACTTAGTTTGTATGATTACTAATTATCTATACCGCTTTACATTAGTCTTGCTTTGGTTTCGAGGTATAAAACACATTTAAGACATCTCAGTTAAACTGAGATGAAAATATCAATCAATATATATAATTACAGTAAGTTTGTTTATATGTTTATATATATATATATTTATATATAAATTATATATATTTATATATATATATGTTTGTTTGCTATAGGCACCTAAGTCGTTTGACTAAATGGGACAAAAGTTAAATGTATAAATTGGAAACGTCCTCCAAAAGATAATTTTATTTTATGACTTATATTCATGAATGTGTTGATTAAAAAAGACCAAAATGTTATATCAAACTATGCAAATAAATATAACTGTACAAATCAAATGGCCATTTCCGTTCATTTACTATGTTGAACGCAATGTTTACTATGTTGAACGCGAGGGTCTTATAAGATTTTCCCAATTCTGCTGTTGTTTTTTTTATGTGGCGAGACTTTTTTTCAAAAATTACGCACCGCAATTTGGCTTGGAGAGTTTAAATGGTGTAGGCTACTTTAAAAAAAACACTAGCGTATGACGTAATGTCTATCAAATCATTTCTTTTTTCATTATAGATGTTTGCATTATCTTTTAAGTAAAAGTAACCACGTTTCAATTATTTAATAGATGCACGTCGCTATTGAAAGCATCCTTTAATAGGCGACTTTATACCCTCTATAAATTAAATTATACTAATTATAAAGGACAAGTGACAAGTTATAAATGATTACTTTTAAATAGCACAAGCCTGACAGCAACAATTTTTATGCATGTGCCAGGGCGACCAGACACAATATAAAAAAAACAAAATACCGAAAGAAACATTCTCAATACTGTTTTATTGATACAATAAGCAAGAACAAAAATTAAATACCGAAAAAAATCTTTATCACTATAGTTTTTATTGCATTTGAAATATTATTTTCTTTTTTTTTATATTATTTACCTTTTTTATTGTTTTGTATTTTTTTTTCTTTTAGATACTATATTATTGTTAATTTAATATTATTAATAACAATTAAAGTCAACACAACTGTTTGCTACATTTTAATATAGAATTAAAAAGTATCTGTCCAGGGCTCAACGCTTAGGATTGAGCAATCTCTGTCCGGGCTCCAGCCATCCCAAGGCGTAACGCTTAGGATTGAGCAATCTCTGTCGGGGCACTAGCCACCCCAGGGCGTAACGCTTAGGATTGAGCAATCTCTGTCCGGGCTCCAGCCACCCCAGGGCGTAACGCTTAGGATTGAAAATCTCTGTCGGGGCTCTAGCCACCCCAGGGCATAACGCTTAGGATTGAGCAATCTATGTCCAGGCTCCAGCCACCGTGTAACAGAGAAGTTTCCGCAGCCCAGCGATCGTTCACTGCGGTTCTCCTAAGGATTATTATCGTGGTGGCTCGCCAGTTAACCTGCACTGTCACCCAGTAGCACAAATCTTATACTATAGGTACATGCATCCAGGCACCGGGTGGACAGGAATGCAGCGTCCATTGCTTCCTCCCCACCGAGACCAGTGGCCTCTCGGCAGTGAAATGGATCTCCGACCCACTGCGAGGTCTGTCACCCATGCGTTCGCCCGCCGGTGTATTTTTAATGGGAATGTATCGGCGGTTTACACACTATGCCAGTCTTTGAGGCCAGAAGCTTGACAGCAACAATTCTTATGCTTATGCCAGGGTCAGGGCGACCAGAAACAATTAAAAAGAACAAAAACTAATTACCGAAAAGAAACGTTTTCACTCCAGTTTTTATTGTAATATTGTCTTTTGTCTTTCTCTCTTAAAAAAACACATTGTAGTCATTCTTTTTCTCCGTCATTTTGACGGGCATATCTACTAGTAATTAATAATAGCAGATGCTAAAGCGACAATGATCGGTTAGCATAGTTGATGGTCGTTTGAACCAACCACAGGACCAGCCGGCCGCACACTATATTTGCCAAATGCAGACCCCTACTTCATCGAAAAGTCATTGCGATTCTTATTTCTTATTAATATAATAATATGTAGATTACTCTTGGGGAGATCGGATATTAGCTGCACTTGCGTGTACATAACATTTCATCCAAAAACTAATCGATTCAAAACGCTGATGTGTTAAAATACATTAGGTACGTTTGTACCTTCACCGCCCCCCAATCGCCCCCGGGGATGTCAGCGCCCCCCTAAAGCTTCTCACCGCCCCCCCGGGGGGCGATATCGCCCCCGTTGAGAACCTATGGTCTAGCTTATCGAAATATGTCTGGGGGTCGTCTTCCTGCAGTAATTTGATGTAAAAAAAATTGTTTCCTAATTTTTTGGTCCGTCTGTCCAAAAGTTCTTAAAAACTGTTCCTTAAATAATTTGTAATTATCTTGATTAAGACAAATTTTTGACGGGATCTCACTCGTGAAGGACTTACTTAACAGGTACGCCTAGATTGGTTTCAGGAAATGTCATTTATGTCATATCGCGTTCGAATTTCCTTAGAAAGTTATCAATAGTTATCGTGTTCCCATCATATATTTAATTTGATATTTATAATGTGCAATTTCGCTCGACAGATTGCTGTCTACACTTAGAATGATTCGGTGTTGGTTCATAGGCATGTCACGTAATTCCTTTTCTAATAATAACTCCTGTATTCTAAGCTCACTTTTTTTCTCTTCCTGCATTCTCTCTTTTTCGTGTTATAAATTTTGCCTACTTCTTTATCATAACTTTTTTGAGCCCATTTTAACGGTTTCTTTGGACCAACTTCAAGCGATTTTCCTAACGTAAGAAATTGTTCTAGGGATGCCATAATACACAAATACATTTAAAAAACCACGCAAAGGCAACAAAATAACTAGCAAAATTAGAAAATATTTTGTTACTTACATACAAATTTGCGCACCTGCAGACCTGCTCCTTATAGCATCAACATAACGCACATATAATGTTCTTTGTGAAAGACTGTACATTATTTTAACCTATACGTTTGTCTCTGTTAGTCTTATTCATCAAGACTGATAAGCTGATTCGGGCTCCCATTACTGGCGACGATTTTGTGGGCTGGCAACGAGCTCCAGAAGTGGCAACGATCTTGAGGGCTGGCAATGGACGATATTGAGGGCTGGCAATGGGCGATCTTGGGGCTGGCAATGGACGATCTTGAGAGCTGGCAATGGACGATCTTGATGGCTGGCAATGGACGATCTTGAGGACTGAAGATGGGCTCCAGGGTTGGCGGCGATCTTGAGGGGCTGGCAACAGGTATCGGGAGCAAATTGCGCGCTCCAAGGTAGATAACGGGCTTCACGGCTGGCTATGGACTTCACAGCTGGCAATGTGCTTCACATCTGGCAATGGGCTTCACAGCTGGCAATGGGCTTCACAGCTGGCAATGGGCTTCACAGCTGGAAATGGGTTTCATGGGCTGGCTGGGTATTCGGGAGCAAATATCGAGCTCCATGGCTGACAATGGGCTTCACGACTGGTAAAGGGCTTCTGGTGCTAATAACGAACTCGAGGGACTGGCTACAGGCTTCTGGAGCTAATACTGTTCCCCAGGTCTGGTAACAGCATGCATGTCCGAGATCCATTGCACTGCCGAGAGGCCACCGGGTCTCGGTGGGGAGGAAGCAATGGATGCTGCAACCCCGTCTCACGACCCACCCGGTGCCTGGATGCCTGTGCCTATAGTACAGGATTTGTGCTACCGGGTGACAATGCAGATATACGGGAGAGCCACCACGATAATGATCCTTAGGGGAACCGCAGTGAACGGTCGCTGGCCTGCGGAATCCTTCCCTTTTACATGATCCCGGACAGGGTTTTAAATAACCCACTTCTAAAGCGTTACGCCCCGGCTTAAGAGCTTCGGCTCGTCCGGGTTTTGAGACTTTTTACAAGGTAACAACTTCAAGCTTGCTGAGACTACCAATGCTGGGCTCCGACGTGATCACGGCGTCTTTTGATTGTATCTGGTTTCATCTGACTCCAAACTCCAAAACTCAAATGTGTGTGAGTGGGCAGGCTCGCCAATTATTACTTGCGTTTTTCGCTTTAAAACGTTACATGCACTTTTATGCTTCAAAGGTTACAATCCAGGTCTTTTAGACTCAACACACATGAGTTTGCAACATAAATGTGTTAATCCAGATAAAACAGTAGTTACAGCATCAGTTTTTAGGTCACATTCCAAAATCTATTCACATTCTCCGCTGTCTCGCCACAGAACAAAAGGCAACTCCCTTAAAAAAAAAAAGCTAGCACACTCCTTTATATCGGACCAGGTGTGTCCGTGTTTACAAAGCCTGTTTTTTTTTTTACATTTTTTCCGTGCCACTCGGCGACCATAGAGGTCACCACTGTGAGAGGGGAGGTAACTGGTCGTAGAGTACACAAACCAGTTGACCTCTTAAAATATAACTGTAACAGTTAGATTTATGTGTTTTTTTTATTTTAAAACAAAACCTCTTTTTTATACACATAATCACATATAGGCCTAAATATAGACTAGACCAGGGGTCGGCAACCTTTTAATAATAGTGTGCCAAAGTTGGACTTCTAATTCATCCAGAGTGCCAAAAACCTAAATGTCAACATGCGCCATCAATCAATTTCTTGTACAATGTACTTGATTTGCCTTCCGCGTGCCTACGGGAATCGCTCGGCGAGCTAGGTCTGGCACGCGTGCCATAGGTTGTCGTACCCTGGACTAGACTAGCTGTAATTTTCGTTAACACAGTCTAAAATGTCTCGATCTAAATAGGCCTATACAGTATGGTGTTACATACGTATACATATAATAGGCCTAATAGTTCATGTAGAGTTGTTAATTGACATTTGATTTTGGTGTAGAAAGTATGTTTATTTTAATTGAAAGAAAGCTATTTATAATAACCTAATGAAATTATGCTTTCTCATAGTTTCTTCCATAGACTATAATATACATGGACCGCTTGCTTTAGTATTTCTGCTTTATGATGACTTGAACACTGATTTTCGGAATTCCCGATTATAAATAAAGTAATTGCTATAGCCTACAGGAAATAAAGTTATTGATATACAAGTTCTGTTTTATTTAATCGCTATGATTTTCTCAATAAAAAAATTAAAATCGAAAGTTGTACAGAGCGGAAACATTTAAAGATCAGTGTTGTGTGCGCACGGAAAAGGAGCATAAGCTCTAAAAATAGAGCAGGCGGTTCATCTTATTATAGTCAATGATAGTAGGATTAATAGGCCTACAAGTATTCATTTAAAGACGAAAAAAATGCGATTTAATAAAACGGAACTTGTATGACAATTACTTTATTTAGAATCGGGAATTGCAAAAAAAGAAGAAAATAGCATAACAAACTAAAGCAAGCGGTCCATGTATGTTATAGCCTATGGTTTCTTCAACTTTCTGGTACGCATTTTCTTTTAGAATTCAGAAAGGTTCGGGAAGATCCATTTCTATATCTTTCTGCCACCAAAATCCACATAAGTGTATTAACGCATTCTGCGTTGTTGTTGATTTTCTGTGTTTAACTTAAGCATAGCGATCAGTGGAGTTGTTTAGACTATAGCCTACATAAGTTGAATAATTAAATTTTTCTTTCAAACATTCATCATGTGGCTTGAGTTATTATGATAATTATTGTGAACAAGAATCCACAGACAGACAACAGAGGGCACGTGGAAACGTTACAATAGTGTTTCAGAGTGTATGAATCTCAGGTTAATAAACTTGACACTTAGTGGAAACAATAGAAACGTTTAAAATAAAGCAATCAAGCCAATTGCGCCTTTTATAACTCTCCTGTGTATTTCTGTGAGCTTGGCGTCGCTGTGTCCCGGTTGACGGAAGGGAGGGAAGCAGGAGTTGGTTGGTTGCTAAGGGAATACACCAGTTACAACTGATAGAATTATTCAACACTAGACCAACAGAGGTCATAAAATATGTTCGTTCAATAAACAATTAGACAAATATTCTCGAGAGTTTTGTTTATGTCATTGCGTCATTTTGAGGGAAGGTCACACCATCTAATTTAGAAAAAAAAAATGGTTTTAACGACCTTCTACTGGTTTTCTTTTTCGGAGTTTTTATGTTAGTTTTATTTTGCATTAGATTTCTATCTAATATAGCGTAATGGCGAAAATAAAAAAGTAACAATATTTATTCCGACTTCTGAGTTTTTCTGATTTTTTTTTCACTAAGGATTCTTGTATTATGTAACTTGCTATAACATTAATCAATAATGGCTCTAATACAGTCAGACAAAAAGTATTGATCTAATTTCAACTATCATTTTCAAATGTTTACCTACAAGAGTTCAGTAGGAAATGACGAAATATCAATGTAAATTTTCTTTAATCTAATAAAATAACCCGTTGACAAACAATTTGACTTATGGACTTGTGGGCTAATGTAATGACATTTGAATTTGATCTTTTCAAGACAACGGTGTTTTTTTGTTGTTGTTTTTTTTGTTCGACGTGGTCAACGACTTAGTCTATAAAAATTGTATTGGACAAAAACAGCAGCAGCGTAAGGACTAGTTCATGTATTAACTCCTTCATCCCGGGTAGTATTTTGTTATGAACAGTAAGCTGAACAAATAAAACAAAAACACATAAACTTATCAAAATGCGAGACTAGACTTAAACTAGAAGGACATATTTGTAAATTATAATATATACGGCTGAGATAAATATCAATAAACACAATTTATCATTTCGGCCTAACGGTAGTTAGGTAGTTAAGCCTACTAAGCTTATATGTTGTATAGATCTATAAACTAAATTTCCGGAGTTGCCCGGTGAAAAATTACATTGAATATAATTATTATTTACTGAAAACATTTAGGACAGTAATTTAAAATAAATGTTGTAATCAGTCACGTGTCTTTAAATTGACCAATGGGGATCGCAATCCACACACACTGTCTACTTTATATATATAGGGGAGAGGGGGGCACGTTGATACACATTTTACATTTTTGTGCATTAATTGCAAATTATTATATTTAGAGTGGATATAAATACTTTTATTTGTTCCCCTAGGTATCCTGCATCTTTTTATCTACAAATTGTATTCATTTGAACATATTTAAAATAAATATAGCTCTAAAAGCAATGTAAAATAATTTGTATCAACTTGCCCCGCGCAGGGGCAAGATGATACACACTATGGGGCAAGATTTAATTGAATAAGATTTAATAATTACACTAATACATTGACAATTTAACAAAGTAAATAACCCAAAACAATTTTTTTTAATATATTTTATTATTTAGAACAATTTTGGTCAATAAAACTTCTATCGTAACCTCATGTTGGGACTTTCTTTTACATCTTCGCACCATCTGAAATTAAAAACAATAAAAAAAATATCCCTGGTAATTTAATACAGTAAAACTAAATTTTAAAATCGCAATAATCGTAAAATAATATGATAAATAATAGTTTAATAGTAATGTATTTAATTAAACCTTTTTATTAGATGCCTGTATAAGGCCTAAGCATTAAACTTAACCCCCTAGGCTAGTTCTAATAAATAGGAATAACACTAGCTAGACATAAAAAGTAAAGCAAAATAAATGAAAATGATTTAAATGTAATCTAAACTCAATAAACCTAACACTCTAATTAAATATAAATACATTTTTGTAAAAAATAAATATTACTCTTTGTTCAAATGCTTCTCCAGAGGGGTAAATAGGTAACCGGATATTGTATCATTGTGCCCCGAAACGGCTGTATCAACTTGCCCCCACTACACCACATTGCTTTAATTCGATTACATTAAAAACAAAACGCAAATAACACAATCGTATTTTAAATAAAAGAATTCAGGAATCCCCATTTAACCTAAATAAAAAGATGATAAAATAAAAGTACTTACCGTTCCTGTAAAATCTCTTACGTAATAGTAAGTCAATATTTTTCAAAAGTCGCTCAAATTTCAATTTTCCTTACAGTATTATCAATGTTGATACGAGCGAAGCCATTTTTATATCGAAAGTAGGGAAAGTAGAAAGCTATTTCCCGTACTAACTCTTCTGCGCATACGTAGTATAATAGCTGTAAAAAACAATTTGTATCAACCTGCCCCCGTATCAACCTGCCCCCCTCTCCCCTATATATATATATACCGGTATATATATTTTACAACTATGACCCCAAAACATTTTAGACTTTGTATCATTCAATATTTTTAATGTGTAGGTTTATCTAACTTGATTTACAGTAACAGTGGTTTATTATTGTTTTTATTCTAAACGTTCATTTGAATTCTAAAAACGCTGCATTGGAATTAAAATCTGGACTTAACTTTCACTTTAATAATATTATCACCAACGATCGGATCAAGCCAACTTTAGCCTAAATAGTATACAATTATAAGTAGGCTAATGTGTGTTAGTAAATGGCATTTTAAAAAATGTAAATACTTTGATGAAAAAATAATTATCTACAAGAAACAAAAATTGACAATATTTGGTTAAATATAATTCCAAAAATATGGAAAAAAAACAGGACATTCGGACTGTTGTTTTGTGATGTAGTTTTAAAAGTTTGGATTGTAAACTAACCACGTGCTTCACTGTTAAAATGTTTCGTGGTTTTTAGACTGGTTTTTACACAATATTAAAGCTGGACAGACGGACATGTGGAAGAATAAAGCGTCGAAAAAAATCGGCTTCAGACCCAAGACTTTGAGTCAATCTACTTTCTTTTGCCATGACAATTGATGAGTATAAGTGCTTCATCTACTGTGGTGGATATGGTCCGTTGGTCGCTCATTCCTATTAGCTTGACCTAGCTCTATTAGTTTTACACGTGTGGACAATTTAAAGGGATTGGTAATTGCCCTACGGCCAACCCCATCCACAACCACTTACTCCCTTCCTGATCAACCATCCCCACTTACCGTCTCTATTATGTGATTGATTTCATGATTGGTCAGTGGTTATATGTCATTAGAGACGAAACCACAGAGCAGGGAATTGTGTTTGGCGCTGGTGGAAACAAATACTGTGATAAATATAGATCACGGTTTCTCAAAGAAACTGGACAGTAAATTAACTTAGCCAAATGTTATACAATATTATAAATGCTTGTTGATTCGGGTTTCGTTTAACTAATACAATAACTAGACCAGTAATTTTTTAAGTTATTTAATGTCTGGGTGGAGTAACAGTTAATGAGGAAGTGATCGATCAGGGTTGTTCCCATGAAGAGAGACGGTGAGACCCCCTGCTTACGGTCGGGTGGATTACATTTTTTATGAAGTTGTTAACAAGCGGGCATTATCCTGAAGCCAAACGTCAAGAAAAGGTCAACACTCATAATCACTGTACGTTGTGTTGACTGGAATCGTCAACAACTTAGAGGACTGAACTATTAGATAGGAGTCAATATGTTTCACTGTTTGAGACTGCATAGTGGAAATACTTTTACATTTAGTTTAAAAGACTTTTCATTATTGGCAATTTAAATATTTGATTTTAATTGTATTTATCGATTGAAACTTTGATTACATTTGTATTAGTCTACTTGTAAATTAGTTGAAACTTTAAAAAAAATTACGCCTATTGAGTATTTCACGTGTTAGAATATAGCAAATAATTGTATGTAGTTAATGGCGTTTTATTTCGTTAAATATAATGACTGAAAATTAATTGACTCTATTAACACTTCTCAAGCTTAATTGTCAATGTCGACGCTCTAGACAATGCCTTCAGGTAATTGCTTCACGTGTGTGAAATGTGTCTTATTCGTTTTATCCTTCTGTAATTTTTGTTTTGGAGACGATATACAAGAGACTATATTTCGCAACACAGAAGACGAGGCCGGGCAGCTTTCAACTTTACCCACAACAACGTTTTCCGATAGCCTCTACCCGGATTATAATTTCCAGGTTTTAGAGTCACATGACGATGAAACCACACCTCTTTATGATCTGATGAATCTTGGGGGCTCGGAGAACATCACACACGTTTGGAATGCATCTACTTATTCGGCGAAGGACTACCAGCAGAGCGTTTGCCTGCAGAGGTGTCAGCAGAGTTCCATCGTCAACATCACCAGCTACACTTTCAGGTGCAGGTCAGTCGCCTGCATGCCCTGCACGTGCAGTAGACCCGCGTGTGAAGTGTACAACACCTGTTGCCCAGACATCACTGAACCATATATTCCACCGCAAGGGTTAAAAGGAGATCTGTACGCCACAGGGGATAGAATTCTAGGTTACAAAAGGTATCTTGCATCTCCACCTAAAGTAGAGGTGGATACAAATATTGAACAGTCAGGTAAGAATGAAATGGCACTGGGCTGTGACGACGAGTCTGGAAAAGCTTTTTTTCTGTATGTTCGATCGTGTTTGCCTCAAGAACCAGGCTTTGAAAAACTGGTGAGGTTTTGTGAAGAAGAATTACCGTTCGAAGAGATAAGCGTGGACGTTATAACCCGTGTTGCAGATAAAGCTACAGGAATTATTTATCGCAATAGATTTTGCGCTCAGTGTAATGGAGTACAAGAGGTGAGTCTCAACATATCTATAGTCAAACATGTTTAACGTAAATTTAGGCCCTAGAACTAGAAATTAAGCTAAGAATAATTTAAACATTATATAGCCTACAGGGAATTTTTTGGGGAAAAATTGAAAACGCTTATTGAAAAAAAAAACACTAATAAATTTTAAAACATTATAAAATATTTAAAGTCCAAATAAACTGAATAAGCTTACATTTCTAAACTATAAAATGTAAATTAAATTAAATATTCTTTGGTTTTAATACATTCTTGGTTGTCTACATTCAAGGGAATATAAATAAAAATAGACTAAATAATGAATGGATAAATACATTCAATTCCTTGCATATTTTATCATTTAATATCAGGTGACATAAAATGTTGCAATGATATCACTCACCCTTAGACACCCGCCATGTGTAACATTCAACAATAACTAGAGTTATATTATAGTATACTTATGATTGATTGTATAAAGTTTTCAAGCTGGATCTAAACGATAAATTAACCATCAATAACGTTCAACCTCATAGAGGCCTGAGCTCGCAAACCCTTCGTATATCTACTTCATACAATAATAATATTTGTATAGCGCTGCCAACAAACATAATGTAAGCTCAGAGCGCATTATAGATTATATCTACTTCATATACTTACTTCATATATCTACTTCATATACCAACTTCATATATCTACTTCATATATCTACTGATAAATGGTATGATAGTGTGCGTGAATGTCTATTGTGTTTAAGTACAAATGGTTCTTTAATATTGTTTTAGGTATGCTGAAAGACGGAATTTATGTAGGCCTAATCTAGTCAATTTTCCATTCATTTGGATCAATAAAGCAATCTTATCTTATCTTATCTTACTTCAAATATCTACTTCATATATAATCTACTTCAAATATCTACTTCATATATCTACTTCTTACATTTCATCATACATTAAATCTACGGACAAAAAACAAACAAACAATACAAAAAAAACTTTTAATAAATATATCTCATATTTCAACTCATCTGACTGACCACGAAGTTTATTACTTACATTTATAAGCCTGTGTCCACGATATTTGATTTTATTTAAGAATATGATGTTATATTTATATCTACAGATAGTCAGCTTTATGCTAGATATAAGATGTAAACATTACATGAAACTATATACAGCTACAGAACCAGCACAATTGCTACGAATGATAAAAGCACAAAATGAAATATGCAGAATCAGACAACGTGAGCCAAGAAATGTGGTTCTAGAAAATTGCAAACCTGCCGTTTTCTTGTAAGTGTTTGATACAATTACCGTGTAATGTCTGATACAAATACCTTGTAGTGTTTTATACAAAGACATGTATAACTCTGTATTATTAATTTTTTTTATCATGAATTGTTTCAATTGTATTGCTATAAACTTCGGAATAGTTTTTAAATATTAGAGACAAAATTTATGAACTGTTTTTGTTGTGGTTTTTACTCTTAGAACTCTAGGTTTGTACTAATAATACAAAGAGTTGTGTGTGTGTGTGTTTGATTGTGTACGTATTCTGTTTTGATCAGTTAGAAAGCATTTCATTATCCTGTTAAATTTTCGGTACCATAAATTATTTTAATAAGCTGGTGTTTGTTATTTGGCCTAACATTTCAAATATATTCTAATTAATCGTTGCCTTCTAAGGTTGATGAACTTCCTACGGTTGAGTTATAAAAAAAGCGATTGCAGTTTACATAGTAGGGGAGAGGTGGGTAATTCGTACCACTGGGTAATTCGTACCTATGCCGTTTTACCTTGTTTGACTTATTGTAATTAACATTTAAGCCTTTTAACACATGCCAGCACATTAGTTTTGACTGCCATAGAACAATGGTGGACATGGGCAAGAAAAAAAAACGGTGGGCTGACTTTATATGTTTTTACACTACTTGATGTTATTTTTTAATATTGCCTCTAGTCGTACTACGTAGGTCTGGTTAAACATAGCGTATTTATATTTTGTTTAGTGTGCTGACCATCCAGTCTGCTTCATTAATAAATAGATTTAGGTCTGTTTTCTATTGCCGATAAAAACATAGAAGCAATACGTCTGAGTCGGCTAAATCGTATCTCGCTATGGAGGGTAATACGTACCTGTACTAATTACGTTACAATTAGTGCAGAAGTACCGAGACTGCACCAGACAAAATACAAAAGGTCTGGAGGCAAAAAAAAAATTAAGTTTTGCAATGGTACCGGGTACTGGTACAGTGAGAACATCTAGGAATACATGATATAATGTTTTATATGCAGAGCATAGGTACATCCTGCATGCTCTGAATAAGCCTTCCAAAGTGGGTCACTGAATAATTATACTTGTGAATTAATTATTAAATACAAATGAGATATATACAGAGATACTTCAACTTATATATGTCAAACTTACAAACAATATTTTTTCTTTATTTCTTTTGGTACTTATTACCCTCCCTAGTGGTACGAATTGAACGACTGAGAGGGCAATTCGTACCACCTTGTCTTTTTTTTATTTTATTAATTGTGCTCTTTGTTTTGATAATAAAACGTTCAGATCATATATTTTCATTCTTTTGTCACCAATAATTGTTTTAACGTAAAAATAAACTTTTTTCTACTGTTAGTTTTAGTATTGTTATATTTTTCCCTTAGGGGGTACGAATTACCCACCTCTCCCCTATATATAGCCTATATATTATATATAAGATAAAACGTGTTATTACCAATGTTTGCAGTGATCCTACTAACAAGATTATCGGTAGCTGTGACAACGCGTTCTCAGAGTGGGAATACGATGAGGAAATAGCGAGGGCCTGTCTGAATATGTGGGAACCCATCTATAGAGTGTCTACTGGTGTAAAAGGTGTCTACTACAAGAATGTCTTCTGTGCCATTTGTCACGAAGTAAGGTTTTTTAAAATCTCTCTTTTCACCTCTCTCTTCCCCTCTTTCTCTCTTTCTCTCTTTCTCGGGGTTAAAGGTTAAACGTCTGTGATATTTAACGAGAGGGGTAGGAGTAATTGAACTATTTGACTTCCCATCAAAAATATGTGCGTCTTTTAACGAAAATGTCCACTTAAGCACCATTTCACCAACTGCAGTAATGAGGCCTATAGTATTTAAGTAATACATATACGAAAATAACTTAACAATGAATTGAAACCAGCTAATTTTGAAAGCGGAAACTTGTTTCTTTTTGGGTAGGGGATGAGAGCTTTGTAAATGATTATATTGGATTGTGGAATTTTTTATGTGTCTTTGTGTTGGGGGGGGGGAGAAAATTATTGGATGGCCCTTAATCTTAAGTAGACGTGCCGGTGAGCATAATCTTAAGTAAAAAAGATAGGCCTACACCCAGGCGTAAGTTTGTTTCCCCCTCCCTTTTAAATCTCTATGTTTAGCCATGTATATTTTTGTCAGTAATTTATTTGCCTTTAGTTTAGTTTAGTGACATACAATTATTAATCTTGTTAAGTCAATCAATGCAATCTACTTTAATAAGAAATGAAATTTTGTTCTTTCAGAATTCCTATCCGTTCTTTAACGCGTGCAAACCCTCGGGTTCGATTATGCATCGAACCATACCTATAAATCCACCATTTCAACTTTTAATCAATTTCGGCACAAGACCACTGGCCAAGAAATCATTATTCAAAATAGTCTCTTTAAACTTAAGGAATTGTTCTGAGGCCGAATGGACTTCCCCTAATGTAAGTAGGCCCTATTGGTTTTTGTCATGTAGCTTTTTACTGCTGTGCTAATTGCTAGAAACATTTTCTTCGGTATAAATAGATATATCATACTTGTCTAATTTTCACGACAGTTAAAATCAATCAATGGGGCACGTTAGCCGAGTGGCAGCGCGTTCGACTGGGGATCCTAAGGTCCTGGGTTTGAATCCTGGTGGAGGCTAGAATTTTTTGCCAGGATTCGAGGGTGTATCTGAGTCTACCCAGCTCTGATGGGTACCTGACATTAGTTGAGGTAAAGTAAATGCGGCTGTGCATTGTGCTGGTCACACATCCCCTGTTATTTCGTGGCCACAGAAAATTGTGAACGATCAGTTTGGTCCGAAGGGTACTTTACTTTATATATGATATATCAGTTTACATATCTTAATGTCCGACATTTCTGAAACCTTACTGCAACATTTGTTTCATTTCATCTATTTTCAAAGAATATGAACATTTAGATAGCGAAAAAAAAAAGTCAATTGTTTTCACATTATATCAAATATTGAAAATGTAACCAAATTCTTTTATTGCTAACAGGACGAGTGTTTGCCTTTGTTGTGTGCTCCAGGAAAAAATCTGGCTAACGGAAATTGCATAACGGTATTGCCAGAGATCAAAGGTCTTGGATACAGTTTCAACGTTTGGTTTGTACCAAAGGGAGAGCAGTCAGAACAAGTGATACGCGTAATGCCTTACATCCCCGAAACCTATCTCTTGGACAATCTAAAGATAAAGGTATAAAGAAGGAGAATATAGTCAAACTTCGGCTTTCGTTGCCTACATCATACTACATGTGATGTGGCACTTTCTCGGATTCGATCGCTCGATATGTGATCGAAGCAAATGGGGATGTCCACAATTTTAAAACAATTTTACCCTCCTCCCCTCTGTCACAATTGCGAACCTTTCAGTGACCCTTCTAAAATAATGACAAACAATTTTTTTACCTTCCCCTTCATACAAGCTAATTACAGTTTATAAGGCTTATTTATGATTATAGAAGAATAGAGATTAAAATAGAATAGAGATGAAAAGATCTACACATTTTCATACCGTTTTTTTGAACTTCTTTAACAAATTTCAACTTTAACTATAGGCCTACATATATATATATATATATTTGATATCATGCAGATACCAAAACTTTATAATCCTAGCTTCTATCATCTTTCCATGAAAAAAACAAATGTTCCTCATTTGTTATAGTGTGCATAGAACTGATTTATCGATTTCTTGTGGACTCGATAAACCCGACAATTCCACATTATCTTCATTTAGCCGTTCATAGCTTAAAATATTTTATTGTTTCTTGTCAATTTCTGCCAATTGTATTTTGAAATTGAAAGTAATCAGCTAGCTTGATGTTATTTATATAAGCCCTTTGTTTTTATTTTGTTAAAAAATGGAATAGAGAGGGTATGGTTGTCGAAAGGGGCGATCAGTATAATCAATGATTAAACTGGTAGGCTGTTGACTGACGAGCAAGTTTACGTCATACAAAGGCACTGCAATACAAAAGCACGACCCCAAGGTCTGTCCCAACAATTCGTTCACATTTTATATCGATTTTTTTCATACCTATTTAATTTAATAAAAAGCCTTTTTTACATTAACAGTTGCAAGAAATAATCAGCACAATAAGCGATGACTATAAAATAACCATTGCTGTTATATCGTCTGACTCTGAGAGACTGGACGAGCGGCAGACGTTTCGCAAGCCCATAGTTTTCTGGGTCTCCGCCAAAATTGTGGCTGATATGGAAATGCCCAGAGACGAGTTCGAACGTACTCTGACCGAAAATCTGCTCACACCCATTTTAAACGTGAGCATCGCTAACGGAGTGGAGGCGGACTTCTTGCCGTCGGTAAGGCTGAGCGACTGTCCTGTAGGAGTGAGCAACATTTCAGCCTCTCTATTCTGTAGCAACCTTACTGACCAGAGTCCAAGTAATCTTCATACGTGTAACGTTTCCAAGATTCCTCCTGGGAACAATAGAGATACCTACATCTGGGAAGAGCAAAACAGCTTTTTGAATATTTCTCATCTGCTAACCTGCAGCTTTGTCAAACTTAACAAGTCTAGCTTTCACTTGACCACCATCGAATCGGTCGTGCCTCCAGCGGTGACCATCAAGATCGACCTCAACAGAACCATGGTTATTATAGATGACATCATTGATCTCACCTTTGTCTCTGTGGACGACGAGGGTAACCTTTGTGTATGTCGAGAGCTTCTGGATAAGAAGATCCGAAATTCCGGAGACGCGGATCAATTGGAGATTTCAATTCTGACTGACGCCGACGCAAACAGAACGGCTCAGTACATTTTGACGATGGTGTTCCTCGGGACCTCAATGTTGTGCCTTCTGCTGACACTCTTCTCTTATTTGAGATTCCCTGTAATGTTGACCACAGCAGGAAGAAACAATGCGTGTTTAAGCTTGAGTCTTCTATTGGCTCAAAGTTTCTTGATTGCATCTACTCACTTGTAAGTAGGTCATTTACTTTAGTTACGCGACTTAATTACCTCATATTTATAGAAATCTATATAAAATTTCGAAACCTTTAAAGTTCTTATGAAACTCTAACCTCTCCCTTAACACCCATTAACATATCTATATTTATGAGAAGGCCTATTTTATCTTTAATTTGAGTGGTTTCCATTGGGCACTGAAACTTCTATACACTACGCCAATGAATAAATGAACAGATTCTTGGTCGCTTATAATTTGTCTACAGTAAATATTAATTAGCTATCTTAGACAATTAGTTGCACACAATGAACAATACGTAAAGAATTAATAACTAAAGGAAATTTTAAAAATGTAACCAAGCTTTTCTCCTAGGGAAATTAGAAGTAATATTGTAAATGTATTAACTCTTTCTTTAATGATTAATGATAATTGGATGGTAAACATTTTTGTATGTCCCGGGTCTTCTGTCGTAGGGTCTGGTTCACTAAGTAATAATACACCCAAGCCACTCGATGAACGTTTAAAGAACAATTTAATGCTTGAACTTATGTACAATAATTACATTAAACTGCATTGAAGTAGCTTCTGTAATACTATGCAAAACAATAACAATCAACTACATCTCTGCATGTCTTATATATGTTTTGGTGAAAAAGTGCTAGGATGGATTTTCTCCTAAGTTTTCAGAATGCCAAGGAAAATACGTAGGCCTACTAGAAATGTGTGTTTACTACGAGAACGCATATTGGTGTAGGCTACGCAAAGAATCTCTTCGCCATAATAAATAGCCTAACTATAAATTCTGAATGAATTATCGATACAATTCTAAATACCATATAAAAACTATTCTCACTTTGTTTACTTGTACAGGTCACCACCAAGTTTCATCTGTACAGCTGTTGGGATATTAACACATGGCTCGTGGCTGTGGATGTTTACCTGGACCTTCATATGCAGTTTCAACATGTTTAGAGTGTTCACGGCAAAAACTCGCGCCACTGTCAGCGCCCACGAACAGAACATGCAGCTCTTGAAGAAGATAGCCGGCTCGCTTGCATGCCCAGTCTGCATCGTTGCTACAGTAATAATAGCATCACACTTTACATCGTCTACGTTTGGATACGGTGATGAAGTTTGCTATCTAGATTCTACTTTACTTCTTGGTAGGTAATCAAGAAAGTAAACGTCTATTGAATTTAGGAAGCTTAAAGATAAATGTCCTGAAAAGATTGAAAATTCACCTTACAATTGTCTTAATAGGCCTATGTTTGAGGTTCAGGCTTGTTTAATGCTCATCTCATTCTATATATGGTTGTAATGCAAACCCCTAACGTTCTATAACAAACATACATATATACGGGCGGACATACATGCTGATAGTCAGACATAAGATATGAGGGGTGGTTAGACAGACAGGCAAACGGATGGATGGGTCTATGTAGGTATGGATTGATTGATAGTTAGATAGGCTAATAACCAAATAGTCAGATATATAGAAAGATATACAGACCAATAAACTGCCATAGACAGACAGAAGGATAGATGTACTGATAGACAAAAGAATAGAAATATAAATAAACAGAAAGACAAAGAAGTAGACAGATATTTACACAGACTGATAGATAGTTAACATATTACTACTTATTGTGTATTATATTTTCTTAGGCGTATCATTAGTTGGACCTCTGGCTGTTTGCCTCACCTGTAACATCGCATTCTTCCTGACCACCGTAATAACGATTTACAGAATACACAAGCTGCAGTCTTCCGATAGCGTCAACAGTAGCGACAAGAAGAACCTGTTCATCTATATCAAACTGTCTTCAATGACTGGGGCATTCTGGATAATGGCCATTATTTCTGAGGCAGTTGACAGCGATGTTTTAAGGTTTGTCTAAGACAATTGATGAAAAAAAAATCGCGAGCAAATATACGTAGAATGAAATAAAAAAGAGATGTAGGGGAGAGGTGGGTAATTCGTACCCCCTAAGGGAAAAAATTTACAATAATTAAACTGACAGTAGAAAAGGGTTTATTTTTACGTTAAAACAATTATTGGTGAAAAAAAGAATAAAAATACATGATCTGAACGTTTTATTATGAAAACAAAGAGCACAATTAATAAAATAAAATAAAAACAAGGTGGTACGAATTGCCCTCACCAGCGTTCAATTCGTACCACTAGGGAGGATAATAAGTACCAAAAGAAAAAAATAAAAAAAATATTGTTTGTAAGGTGACATTTATAAGTTGAGGTCTCTCTATATATACCTCATTTGTATTTAATAATTAATTCACAAGTATAATTATTCAGTGACCCACTTTGGAAGGTTTATTCAGAGCATGCAGGATATACCTATGCTCTACAGATAAAACATTATATCATGTATTCCTAGATGTTCTCACCGTACGAGTACCCGGTACCATTGCAAAACTGTATTTTTTATTGGCCTCCAGACCTTTTGTCTTTTTTTCTCTTGCAGTCTCGGTACTTCTGCACTAGTTGTAACGTAATTAGTACCGGTACGTTTTACCCTCCATAGCGAGGTACGATTTAGCCGACTCAGACGCAACATTGTTTATTGCTTCTATGTTTTTATCGGCAATAGAAAACAGACCTAAATCTATTTATTAATGAAGCAGACTGGATAGTCATTATACCAAACAAATATAAATACGCTATGTTTAACCATACCTACGTAGTACGACTAGAGGCACTAGTCAAAAATAACATCAAGTAGTGTAAAAACATATAAAGTCAGTCTACCGTTTTATTTTCTTGTCCATGTCCACCATTGTTCTATGGCAGTCAAAACTAATGTGCTGGCATGTGTTAACGGGCTTAAATGTTAATTACAACCAGTCAAACTAGGTAAAACGGCATAGGTACGAATTACCCAGCGGTACGAATTACCCACCTCTCCCCTACCTACATTCTAAGTAAACATTTTTAAGAACTAGCAAGAACACGTTATAAGCTTATATTACTTTTCAAAATACAATTTTATTTCAAAATATTAGCCAAAGTCCCTCCCCTTTACAGACACATACACAGACATACACATTCTTATTTTGTTTACAACCGCACTTATACGGCATAATTTCTCGGGCACAAATAACTTGGCTAATATCTATAGTCGCATGGTTTATATGGGTTAGTGGCTGTCATGAACGAATGGATTCTTAAGAAATGAAAATTAGGAACATGAATTAATAACCAAATGTTTGACTGAATTCAGTAGAGAGAAGAAAAAAAGAAACATATGTTGTCTACTCTGTGTATGTTTAACAATCATACTAAAAACACTTAATGCTTTGTTTGGTTTACAGATACATCTCCATCTTTCTGAATGGATTGCAAGGTGTCTTCGTTTTTGTCTCATTTATGTGCAACAAAAGAGTCTTGCATCTGTACCTCGGGCGCCATGAGCAGACTTCAACACACTTTCAACGGGAAACCACGGAGACTGTTGACATGGAGGATAGCACTAAACTGAACGCCAGGGTCGCGTCTGCTGTGAGATTTGTACACTTGAGAAATCCCAGGCGCGAAAACGTCTAGCCCCTTTTTACATCTCATTACAGCAGTGTTTACATCTCATTACAGCAGTGTTTTCATCTCATTACAGCAGTGTTTATATCTCATTACAGCAGTGTTTACATCTCATTACAGCAGTGTTTACATCTCATTACAGCAGTGTTTACATCTCAATACAGCAGTGTTTACATCTCATTACAGCAGTGTTTACATCTCATTACAGCAGTGTTTACATCTCATTACAGCAGTGTTTACATCTCATTACAGCAGTGTTTACATCTCATTACAGCAGTGTATTCCCAATGCTGGGTGCGGGGCCTAAAAATCAAAATTAATGGATCGCCAAAAATATTTTAAAAAATTAAAGAAAGAAATAAAGCTCAATATCCTGATCTAACTAAGTCGATTTTAGTTATATTTATGTTTTAGTTATAGTTATGTTCTAGTTATAGTCTAGTTATGTTATAGTTATGTTCTAGTTGTTGTTTTTTTTGCCACATTGGGACATTTCGAAAGAATTGAAATATTTAGTCCTGAAAAGTTTGTGAAAATTCTGATGTTATATGATACTTCTAATCTTGTATATGTGATACTGATGTTAGTCACCAAGCAGAAATATAAAGTCAACTGAGTCACAAATATAAAAAAAATTAGGAAACGCTGCAATAGTGCTTGTTTTGGTATAACAATGTTCATTGAGTAAATTGTGTCCACCAAATGAAAGGTCCTAGTTTAGGTTAGGTTTAATGTATGGCTGATGTAATCACTAAATTAATAAACAATCTGTATGATATAGTTTACTTGTACATTCCAACACTAGTCTTACATAGGTCATACATCATTGTGGCCACTGCTGTACTACGTAATACAAATGGGTTCAATAGAGACTTAACAGAATTTAATTTGTGAGTGAAAATAAAAATACTAAAAATACTTTTTTTTTTGCTTCAGTTTGTGTTGGTTGTTTTGCACGTTTGTTTGTTGAAACAAAAGAATTAGATCTATCACGAACACAATTAAACCATTAGGATTTTTGTGAACTTAGCCTACTTCGTTTTGCTGTTAAAATATTAATTTGTCAATCAACAATGAGCTAAGTAAATGAATTGGCAAGTCATCTGCCGCAGGCTTACTAAAAGCGTCTGGGAAAACTGACAAGGGCGACAAGAATAATGGTTTACAGGAAATGTATTTTGCAGCGAGAGCTGGTCACCATACATGCGCCATCTGCAAAAGCTAAACACCTTCCATGTGCGCTGCCTCTGCCGCATACTGGGCATCACTTACAGGGATCGCATATAAGGTCCTGGACCAGGCGGATGTACCAAGTATGTATTCCAGCATATCTCAATTGAGATGGGTCGATCACGTCCGCCGAAAGCAGGATATTCGTATTTTAAAAGACCTCCTGTGTGTGGAGAGTTTGAAAATAGCACTACGGCCCCAGGACGACCAATCCCTAAGCTACTGGGACGTCCTTAAGCGTGACCTGGGAACCACCATTATTGATGTGCAAACCTGGGAGCAAATCGCAAAAGAACACACAGCATGGAGGCAAGTTGAAGGCCTACTTGCTGGGCTATCTGCTTCTGGGGCCAAGAGAACGGAAACATCCCTGGTGAGAAGGAGGAGGAGAAAAGTTGGCAAAAACTCCTGTCCATGCGCCATAGATGTTCCAGAGACTTAATTCCACTCAAGCATTGGCTTGTTCAGCCACGCCAGATTCTGCAATAAATAGACTAAAAGTACCACACACCAGAATTGAAACAAACGGGCGCATCCATTGTCTCCCCAGACAGAAGGAGCCATTAATAATCAAATAACTATGTCAAGCTAATGTCTGTAAATGTTGGCACTTGTATGACCTAAGCTTATACATAACTGACATGTTTCATACAAACATAATAGCCTATCAAACTGCTATAAATTAAAGTGACACGGTTGTTTAGAGGTAGTTTAGAGGTTTAGGGGCATTTTTGCTAGCATTTCCATTGCAATAGTCTCGGGTTTAAGTTATGTTAAATGGCTGTTGTTGTTTTTTACCCTGGTGAGCAGAGTATAGGTCCACCAGCCATTTAGTTTTTGCGGTTGACAAAAGTGAGGGCTGAGCCTTAAATGCTGTTTCCCTATAGCCCCATTAACCATTGTGGTCTGAATGGGATATTTTTATTGAATAATTTCAACTTCAACAAGAATAAACACATGCAAGAAGCTAATAAAGCAAATTTAGCATCAATAAATAAACCCATACATTCCAATTCGTAAAGGTCAACAAAACATATTTAACCTCAAAAAAAGTTGTCAAAATGATAAGGAGATAACAATACATTTCATATCTTTTCTTTCTTCCCGATTGACTTTCTGTCATAACTTGAACAATGAACAAACGAGAAAAACGAACAACTTAGCAGCATTTAAAACCCTTATCAAAATGAATTATAGAAACAAACTTTGCCTAAAAGATGTCTCTATGGGTCTTGTCAACATTGGCTTAGTTGCCTACTTGACATTGATTTGGGAAAAATAAATGTGAATGGGTTCTGTACTGGCAATACAACCACCTTGTATCTTTAATAGCCTATCTGTGGCCCAACAGTCCATGGGAGGGGGGGGGGGGCTCTTTCCTGCCTCACCAACTTATATACCGTCACCGATTGATGAATGCTGCTATGTTTTGGGCAAAGTTGGTCTAAACGTGTTGAGATATATAGTGGCCTATAGTATCTTATGCACTATAACGTAGAATAAATCTAGTACTAGTAGTAGGCTATTTAAACATGTAGTAGGCCTACGCAGCGAAAAACTGACATCATGCCTCCCTTACACTTAGAAACTCACCGACGTTGGACGCTCAGCTACTGCGCAGCAAATGTCATACGCACAAAAAAAATAATAAAAGAACGATAATCATAAATCACACTGTAATTGTGTAAAAGTTCATCTGCATTAATTATTCAGATCTGTCAATGTTGAATTAGGTTAATGCAAGGGAGGTAACAATGATAACAAAACAAGCGGACACAGCACTTACTATGTAGGGCGACATTATTTATTTACGTCTTTTTCTGGTGTAGGATAAAAGTATAGTATTCACACAAACATGCAAAGAACTTTACACACACACACACACACACACACACACACATAAGCTCATAGGCTAATTATTTATATATTTATATATATATATATATATGTGTGTGTGTGTCTGTGTGCTTGTGTAGGCCAGTGTAGACAAAGTAGCTGATAAATATATCATTCTAGTAGGCCTACACTGGCCTACACAAGCACACAGACACACATATGTGTATACATATTATATATATATAGAGAGAGAGAGAGAAAAAGAAAGAAAGAAAGAAAGAGAGAGAGAAAAAACGAGAGAAAGAAAGAGAGAAAGAAAGAAAGAAAGAGAGAAAGAAAGAAAGAAAGAGAGAAAGAAAGAGAGAAAGAAAGAAAGAAAGAGAGAAAGAAAGAAAGAAAGAAAGAGAGAAAGAAAGAAAGAAAGAGAGAAAGAAAGAGAGAAAGAAAGAAAGAAAGAGAGAAAGAAAGAAAGAAAGAGAGAAAGAAAGAAAGAGAGAATTAAAGAAAGAAAGAAAGAGAGAAAGAAAGAAAGAAAGAAAGAAAGAGAGAAAGAAAGAAAGAGAGAAAGAAAGAGAGAAAGAAAGATAAAGAGATGGGGGAAAACTTAGAAGTAATCATGTGAATTCACAAAGGAGTAGGCTATAGTAGGGCCTATAGGCCTAAGGTAGACTCTGATCTGACAGACTATAGCGCCAAGAAAAGTGGTACCATTTTAAGAGAAAATGCACAGCACAGCCATTGATAGGTCTTTGGATGAAAAATGAACAATCGATGCCAATTTAAGTCTTCGACACTCACCCCAGTCTTAGATTACTTAGAAGAAAGACGAAGTGCCCATGGAATGCAAGACTCCTCCAACCAATGGATACTAACTAAACTAATAAAATATAGGTCTAAATATATTTATTTATGCCTTTAATTGTCATTGTGCATAAATTAGCATTTGGAAATTAGATCTAGGCCTATAAATAATTTTCTTCTTTTTTTTTTTTCAATTATGGTGTGTTATTTTACTATTTTTACATAAAATGTTCCAAATTATCATATGCAAGCACTTTTTATATAGCCCTAGAAATCGGCCTTAAGAATTCAAAGATTATTTATGTTGATTTTTAAATAAATATAACGCATTTAATAACAGTGATTAACAGTTGTGTTAATATAGTTCAGACCTTGTAATCGCTATATTTATTATTAGGTCAGTGAGTGCATTATGCGCACCTACCTATATAAATATAATAAAGTTAGTAATTTAACGGCAGTTATAGGCCCTGTTGCCTGACTACACTATGGCGCATCATTTACCAGCAATGTTTCCTGCAAATATTAAATTTAGAGTACCACTGATACTTAAATAAAAAACTTTTCGTAAATCGTTTTTAAAGTTATAGTTACAAAGTAAGAAGTCGATACGCCCGGCTTTAGTGACGGCTGTAAAATAAATAGATAAGATAATAACATAAAATAATAGGCTACTAGCACTAGTATTATTTAATTATTGTTTAGAGTTTAAATTAAGTTTAGGCCACTTTTTTTCATTAGTAATCAGTAGCAGTAGACTACCTCACTATACCCCTACTGACAGTGAGAAACGATTTTTTTCAGGTTCATACTATACACTTCTATTCTATTACTATCAGTAGTGACATTGATAGGAGTGCATCTTCTTATCTGCATGAATGTCACTATTGACTATTGTCATTGACACTATTGAATCACTATTGATGCTGTTTGTTTGGCACTAATTAGGCTTGATTAGGCTTAGTCATTAAGGCTGTTTAATCATTGGTATTGGATATTGCACTAAAGTAAGATTCTAATTACTAATATTAGTAGGATATTTAACTAGCCAGCTATTTTATTTTTCTTTTGGGTGGCCTCCTATAACTTACTATAGGCCTAAGTAATTTAATTACACACCAAATGCACTAGTAGTCAATTGTATAGTACTGTATAGCCAACTATTATTTGATTTAAAATGAAAAATATATTAGCAGATTCTAAAATTCTTTTCCAATTGTTTTTTTTATTTTAAATGAAAAATGGTATATTTATTGCTTGCAGATTCTGGTACAGGTTAGATAACATTTTCTGCAATGTCTGTGATTGTTAAAGTTCCAGAGCCCAATTTATGGGAAGAGATTTGTAAAGGTGCAAATTTGATTAAACACTTTTCTAAATAATTAATTAATTAACATCCAATGTTATTAAATTATATTCCTACTATGCTAACAAAATCTTCACGCAGTACTTCTTATTTTTTATATATTAAACTTAAAAATATAATAATTTAATGGCTTTAAGAAAATACAACCTACAATAACTGTTTGCTAATATTAATATTAACGTTGAGATTTTCACAAAATATTTTATGTTTTTAGAGTTTGCCGCTTTACAGGCCTTGGATACTGATGGGGATAATCTGTCAGTAGCTACTGATTATCAAGACTTTGATGCTGCCAAGCATTCACCAGTTTTCTATGGCAAAATATTTGCTGGCATGTCTGCAGATGCAGATGTAATAGCAGATTTTGATCCATCTGTCAGCCATCCAGCATGCATAGGCTACAGCTTTGCAGAAAAGCCACCAAAACCTGAAAGCCCAGTGCCTCCACCACTACCAGACAAATACACATGTATGTATGTTGTGAACCTGAAATAATCTTTTCTTAAATTAAATTTATTATAATGGATGAAAAAAAACTTATGCTATGGGAAAACATGAGGAGAGTTTTTTTTTAAAGTTTTTATCACATATAGGTCATGCACAGTCATGTTAGTTAAACTAATAAAAATATATTCTATTAAAATATGTTTAAAATAGATTTCATATGACTATTTGAAATGAAGACTTTTTGGACATTTTTCTTATTAACCCTAACCCTAAATACTCATTGAACTTTTATTTTTTCATATTTTTTTGTAAAAAACAAAATTACATATGAATTGTACCATTCAGATTAAAGCTTTAATAAACTACTCTGATCCTAGTTTTTTTTAAGACCCCTACTGTTTTACTTTTAAATTAGATCGGTTAATGCTACATTTATTTGCTTTTTCCTATGTTTGTAAAGTTTTAAATTATTAATTAGCTTTATATCCTTGAAAGCCTAGAGAATAATATCCGTGTTCTTGGTTGTTTGTTGCTATGTGTAAAATTTGCTCTGAGCTTACATTATGTTTGTTGGCAGCGCTATACAAAAAGAATTATCATTATTATTATTACCAAAATTTTTTTTTCTATCAACACAATAATTATGATAACTTAAATTTATGTAAACTTCACATAATAATTTTATATTGTATTTTCCAGGTTCGCCCACAGATTTTTTAAACTATCATATCTACCCCAGTTTATTACCAGCTTTAGAAGAAATGTTGAAACAGGCAAAGATTGAAAAATGCTTTGAGGTAAGGTGATATTATTTCTGTAAAATAAATTATGTACACATATAAAATAAAGTAGTTATCCCTGTAGACACTCTAAACACTTCTATTATTGATAGAACAAATGAGAAACGGTCTAAATAAGTGACAGAACTGAGCTTCTAGTCAAAATGGAATTCATACAATACAGCCTTATCACATTCTATTAGTTCTATTGTTTTTACTTTTGCAGGAATATTTCTTGTTTTTTTTTCATAATCCAAAGTAACATCATTTAGTTAGAAATAGTGGTTGTTGTTTTTTTAAAGGGGGATAACTATATGTACAGGAGAAAAAGGTTCTAAGGTGCTATTAAAGGTAAATAAAAAAAAGGACAAACTTGGATTTGGATAAATAAAAAAAATGTGAATGTTCTCCTTTTTTTTGCTATCTAGACGCCTGGGAGTTTTGTTTCAAGAATGTGACTAGCATATATATTTTTCAATGTTTCACTTTAAATTGCCATACATATTGCAAGTTTGAAAAGCATGCATTTTTGCATTGCCATTAAAAACGTTATGTAGACGTAAGAGATTTAAATTGTGTGTGTGTTATTCAATAATTACTGGTATCGATTTTTGTTGTTCTTTCAAGGAAATCATACCTTCAAAAGAAGATGTAAATAAAATAGTTGTATGTTTTGTTAATAAGGAGTTTAAGCTTTGCTGTATTGTTTGCTGTTCTTTTTTTAATATTAAATTTTTTCTGCTTTATTTTATACAGTTTTAAAATATGAAGTGTTTTCTGCATAATTTGTTTAAATTATAAAATTATTAATCTAAAAAAAATAAAGGTTTAAAAAAAATAATGGACATTTAGAATAAGAACTGTGCAAAATATAATGACTTGAATATTTTTCTAAAACAGGAATGTTATAATTTGCTTCTGAAAATCCCTTGTTATATTGATAAATGTGTTAGTAAAATGCAATTCGGGTGTTGTTTTAAACCTTAAAAAATAAATTTAAATGGGTCTTTTGCTTCCATTAATTAATTAATTTTTTTTTCAACTGTTCTTACGATACGTTTTATTTTTGCAAAATGGAATACTTATATTTAACATTGCATTTTTCTAATTCCTAGAGGAAACGAACAAAGTTCAATGCGTGTGATTTCTTAACAGAATATTTATACAGGTACTTTATGCAAAAGTTTCTTTTTCTTAATTTTAATAAATTCCTTTTATTTTTATTCTAAAGCTAATATTCTCATTTCCATTGAGAAATTATTCTAACCTCACTGCCCAATAGCTCTTTGTTAAAGAATGTAACATTTGATTTCTTTCTTTAATGTTTTAAAAATATAATTATTGTAATAAACATTACTCAACTAATTAATAGAAAATAAGTATTGTGTTGTACATAAATAAAGGAGCTATTTCCCATGACAGTCCAGACATTATCCTATAGACTCCTTTACAGGAGATAATAGCATCTTATGCTTGTACAAGGTTGGACTCTAATCTTGAGTTTGATTAGTGTTATATTCAAACATTAAAAATGATTATATTTTTATTTTATTTTTACAGACACAACCCCTCTCAAAATGATGATAGCAGAAAGGAAGTGCCACTTTTAGATATTCCCTTTGTCAAGTCCTGGTTGGCATTACAGTAAGTAATTTGTTTTATTCAACCAATCATTCTCCATCATGCTTTTCAAGGACAAATGACAAGTCAAAAAAGTTCTTTACAGTCTTTTTCAATTTGTATAAATTGTGACAATAATCTTTATTTTATATGAACAGTCCTAGACCTGCTTTACCAAAATCTCTACTGTGGTCTGATGAAGAAGCTTCTTTGAAAATTCAATGCTTCTGGAGAGGTTACAGGGTGAGAGTCCTATTTACAAGTTGTATTGTAATTGTATGCACACAAAGTTCAAGTATTAGTTGTTGTTTTTTATTGGAACTGACTTAGTATTGGAAAGAATGGTTTCCCCTATATTGTTATATTAATGAAAATTATATTTTTACTATGTTTTAATTTCTTTAACTTCTATACAATATAAAGCTTAGTAGATTACATGTTGTGTATGATGGTTTAATTATTGACACTTAGTATTCACCTGCCTAAACAAGGTGACAGTGTATTTTATCATCATTTTACTACATTCTAATATATCTATATACTAAAATTTGTGCTAATTATTAAAACATTTGTATACTTGGATTATATCTGTTTTAAACTTTTTTTTAAATAAGGTTCGAAAGAATCCAGAAGTACAAGAATTACGAATATGGCAACGAGAATGGAGAGAAGAAATTTCAGGAATACAGAAGAGAGTCACAGAATTTTGGGATGAAAAAATGCCAGACGCTAGTAACAGCACAATGAAACTTGATGATGGCACATATTTGTATAAAGAAATTATTATTGATTCACCACTCGGATGTGCCAGCCCTTGATATGTTGCTTGTTATAATTTATCAGATGAACTTTTAGGTGCCTGATTGTGAAGGCAGCTATTGAAAGTATACATCAGCTGTAGTGTGATTATGCAGTTAACATTATGTCTACAACGGCATGAAAATAATTCAATTAATTTTTTTTCTATGCTGAATTAGTAAATTTATTGACCTCCATTTCATTTGATACTCAGTGTTAAAATTGTCTATGTTCAGTCAACATTTCACAAATAATGGCTTAAGTTAAGTAAAAACAGATGCAGAAGAAACTGTGTGTTTCATCTTGAAATTAAAGAATTAATTTTGGTAAAGCTGATTTGTGATTGGAGCTGTGTATCCCTTCTGTTTCTCTGTAGGCTTTCAATAAATACTGTCTATACTTTTTAATATTTATTTTTTGTTTTAATAAAAAGACATTACAGAAAAGAAACAAAAATAAAAATGAATATTATTACACATCAAGCAAAATTATTTTTAATGTTTATCTATTAATATGAGAGTATACTAATCTTTCATTTAAAAAAAAATAATATCACATTGAAAAGACTATCACAGTCCGAGTAGTTGTATTAGAGAATATGCAACTTTTAGAAATTTGTGTCATTCTTTAATTAATATCTAAAAATCAACCCAAATACTTTTACATTTACAAAGAATTAGCTTTTAGACAAAACCAGTTTGCTTTATGACCTAAAAGTTGGTGGAATGTTAATAGATGTATTTAAGACTTCATAATTTTATCTTTAAAAAAAAGGCAAGAAATATTTTACCACCAAAGAATATTGCTTGCCTAGTTAGCATTAAAAACTAAAAAATGTTTGCAGTATTTCCTGTTTTTTTTTAAACTATTCTTTTTGTGAAAGGCATCAAAACAATAAGAATCTAAATTATACCAACACTAATGACAAAAACTTTAAAAGATAATAAACCCAAATATTTTCTTTAATCTGTATAGAATGTGTATATTTATTGAAAGAATAATATTGAAAGAATAATTTAATAAAATAGATATTTAAATGTAATATGTTGTGGAGTTGAGTATGAAATCTAATACGCTATTACAATCAATTACCACTGTTGATTCTCGTGTTGTTCTAGAATGAAAAGCTAAGAATATGTCTACAAATGTACAGATTGCAGAATTTCTTTAGCAGCCAAAGTAACCGAGACTATTGTTCAGTCATTTTTTTAAATTTAAAATATAATTTTTCCATTTTTAAAACTGATTTAACATATAAGAGCCTCGGTAGATAGACAGACAGAAAATATACTTTATGTACAGTACCGGGGTATAAAAACAAAGTATATAATTATCACAGTTTAACAGTCATATTTACATTGGCATGGCAAAACTTTCATGCGATGTTTGTTCATTAGCTTTTTTAAAAATTTTAGTTAAATTTTAAGATGTGACAAAAATTACATGATGCACTTTTTACTAACTATATATTAACTATAAACCTGTTTTAAATACTGTTATTAAATACTAAAATATTACTATTAGTCACATATCTTCAAATGAACAATAGATGATTTGTTAAAAATTAAAACATATGACATAAATTATGTTGCATTATATGTTACCTTCTAGTTAGGTAATTGCACTTCTTTTGTTCTATAAATGAATAGTTGACATTTATTCTTAGAAACTTTTAATGGCAAAAGTAAATACGGTAAACTAAATATAATCAAAATACATCAGGTGAATTAATTACAATGACAAAACATTTAAAAAAAACAAATAAATCAAGAGAATATGAGATTCTAATACCGAGTATGTTTAAGTTGACTGATACAAAAACAAACAAAACTTGTATGGATAACTTAAAAAACCAGCCATTGTGAATGGACAAAAAGTTGTTTGTTTTTTTTAAACCATTATAATCCTAGATAAAAAAAAAAAAATAATAAATTTAAAACATAAAAAAAAATTTTAGACAATATTTTAAATAACATTTTATGAAAAATATCTATTCTGATTTTCAAGTGAACATAACTTTGCCCTGAGTTAATTTTTTTATTATTTAGAATAGGAATTCTCAGCTTAATAGATGCCCCTCATTTTAAAGATGAATATTAGTAGGGTAGGTGTATGCTATAAAAATAGATTTTTTTTTAAAATAATTATTGAAATTTCAAATATAAACTTGTAATAAGCACCCTTTTACAAAATTTAAAACCCATTTTGAACAATTTTATTACTTGATGCATAATCAATGTATTATTCAGACTAGACTATATATTTTTACAATCCGCTTGACAAATTTCAAGGTTTCAAAAAAAAAATCCTACTTGCAGAAAATTTCCAAGATTTTTTACCTCTTTTTTTAACATTGTTCTTAATGCTAAGATGTAAGACTTTAAAATTATAGTAGTTTTGCCAAAAACTGGAGAAAGTTTAAAAAATAAAAGCTGGAACATTGAGACATGGTTAACTTTATCCCATTAGAAGCTTAGATACTCAATGGATACTCAATATATTGTTACAGACCAAGTTCCATTTTAATAAACATACGCACAGAAGGGTCTTTAATCTTATCTAATTCTAAAGATATTTTTGCTTTGTCTATATCCTTGTTATAGTAGTTTTTTAGTTCTTCTGCATAAATTATCCAAGAACAATTAGGGCAACCTGTTCCACAGCAGTATACAGGTGGTTCTGGGGGCAGGTGATTTTCAGGCTCATCTTGCCCATTGTTGACTATTGTAAGTTTATCTGTTTCTGAATTGTTTTTGTCAGGAATTAAGCTGCGTACAGTAGCATTACTAAGTGAAACAGGTGTCAAATTTTCTTCTATAGCTTTTGATTCTGACTCATTCCCTTTAAAATCAAACTCACCACATTTATCATCCCCATTCTTTTTTGAAATTGTGGAGGCACATGTAACTTGTGTTTTAGAAATATTTTTCGTAAGTGTGGCATGATCAGCAGCACTAAAAAATGACTTGCAGTAATTTGAGGCAAAAACACAAGTGAATCCATTTGTTAATTTTGCACTACTCATAGAAGGAAGTGCCTTAAAAATAAAATTATTCATTTGTAGAATCCAATCTCAAATTGAATCTGCAGAGGAGAGGTTATTACACTGGTACTGTTGCACTATACTTTCCAATTTCTTCATGTGGGGAAACATAATTTTTTTTAGGCGTAGATCTAGCTTTACACTGCTGCGACCTCTGCAAGGAATTGAAATTAATTGACAGAAATTGAGAGTAAGCCAATGAATTCATATTAATTGTGTATCATGCATCAACGTCATATACGTCCATATTATAATCAATAATGTTGATCTATAGGCCTATATATATTATTATGATGACTACGCCCATAAATCTATATACCGGTATATAAAATGAGACTGTTTGTCCCCATACGGATCCCCATTGGTCAATTTGAAATCATGTGAGTTTGTGTCACTGACCTATTTAGGCCTAGGCCAATATACTGTCTAATAATTGTTCACATTGGACATGCGTCTACGCTAGCTCAGTGGTTAACGTAGCGGACTGCTATGCGGGTGACTCCAGTTAGACTATACCCTTTATTTTTCTACAATTTTTTTTTCAAACTTTTAAAAACAAAAGACATTGTAAATCTACGGGCAATTTAGATTTTTGTTAAATAAAAATACTTGCCTATTTTTTTTACCCGATTACAATATATATTTTAAATTACTTTCCTAAAAGTCTTCAGTAAAAAAAAAAATTTAAAAAATTAGATTTATACTAATTTAATTATAGCTTTCCTTTAATTGTAGTTTATACAATTTTTATCTGCACCTAATACAGTAATAGGTTTTTCACCTGGGCAACGCCGGGCAATGTAGCTACAATATTTATTTTAAATTACTTTCCTAAAAGTCTTCCGTAAAAAATAATAATTTAAATATTAGATTTATAGCTTTCTTTTAATTGTAGTTTATACAATTTTTATCTGCACCTAATACAGTAATACAGTCCATGTTTTATTTTCACCCGGGCAACGCCAGGCAATGTAGCTTGTTATAATATATAAATATATAGAATATATATATAATAATTTTTTTAGCTATACTTATTTGTATAATAGGCTAGGCACATATAGGCCTAATATAATATAAATCAGGGATCAGCAACCTATGCAAGGTGTGCCAGACTTGGCATACATAGCAATTATAGGTCTATGTCGTTATCAAATTATCATGATTATTTATAACAGCAGTTGGCAACCTTTTGATAATAGTGTGCCAAAGTAGGATTTTAATTCATTCAGTGTGCCAAGAACCTACAATTTATTTTGCTGTAGCACTGAATTTCTTGTAGAAAAGACGTGGATTGTTTTTTAGGGGTCCTTCCATGTAGCCTACCATTGAAAATTGCTATGTCGCCTATGTCCTATAATAATAACCTATGATTTATATATTAGGCTATTAAATTTCAATGATATGATTAATTATAGATTATAGAGATAGACTTAGGGGATAGAAGAGTAGTGTCATGGTGATAATGACACATAGTCACTATACTATACTATAGTGACTATAGGCCATAGGCTATAGGGCCACTATATTTAAGTGAGTCATAAAAGCTGAAGGCTTTTAGATAATGTAGCGTCGTATGTCGTATCCCTACTGACTACTGAAATGACTGAAAACTGAATGAAAACATGTAGCCTAGAATGTAGGATAATGACAATAATGTAGGCTAAATATGATAATATATAGAATTATAGATATAGCTCTAGCACCACTAGTAGCCGCCTACTGAGTAGGCTACTCTACTCTACTCTATATTTTATATTATAGTCTATAGAATCATTTAATATAGCCTATGGCCCTATGGCTATGGCTATAGCCTACTAAATCTATTATTATTATTATTTTATTATATTACTAAAGAAAAGACTAGGCCTATATATAACATAAGTGGCTATATTATAATCAGTATTATATATAAATATAAGTATATAAGTTATATTTTTTCATAACTAAAATAAAAACTAGGCTAAATGAAAATTTACTATTTACTGTTGCCAATATATCATGCATTGGCTTTGTTTAGCAATAGAATAGCCATACGGTTAAAAATGGAATTCATATAAAAACATTTACTTTGCTAATATAAATAAATAAAATGATTGTTTACTCACTCAGAGTTGTTTACCAATATGATGAATATGCCAATGCGAGAAAAACTTTCCGGGTCACCCTTTTAATTTCTAATGATAAAATTAGGAAAGCACTGAGCTATATATTATTGCTCAATGGAACGATTACACTTTTTAATATTTAGACTTAAATGTTATGGTTCCGGGTTCAAAACGTGGGGTAAAATCTATTCTAAAAAATATAATATAGATTAGATACTCTTTAAAAATGGGAAAACTAGCGAAACCTCAAAGAAGTAAGAAACAGAAAAAGATTAAAGCGGTAGATCCTAGTTACCATGGTAGCAGAAAAGACAGGTAGCAATGGTTATAAACACTTTAAACTTTAACAGACATAGCATAGTGAGTGTGCTTGTAGTGTAGTAGTAGTAGTAGTGTTGACTACATATTTTTATTGTACTTGACTTGTAGGCCTACTTGTTACACTTGACTTGTATAAATTAGTAAATTAGTCTTCATACTCTTAGTAAGTATATACTATTATCTATACTCATACACTCATACTAGTCAGAGTCATACTCATACTACTAGGCCTAAATACTAATCATACTCATACATAGGCGTAGGCTTAGCCTATAAATTCTATAAAGCCCTTGGCTTTGATGAGAGTTCTGTGCACTGACTAACAGACGAAATCATATATGTACAAAAGTACACGCGAATAGGCCTACTGACCTACTGCTACTTGTGATTGTGGAGGGTCCCGGGGAGGGTAGTTAGTAGCGCACTTGTAAGCAGGAGAGAAATAGATCTACTAATTCTGAACTATTTTAACTTTTAACTAGTCTAGTAAATCTAGTAAAGTAGAGATGGGAACCGAACTTGAACTGTGCCAATTATATTCAGTCAGTACCAATGTCATTTGACAAATATAGTGAAAATCCTGTGCCAATTCTAACAGTGCATCAGCAAAACTCATTGTCATGACTCAAGTACCTAATATAATAAAGGCAATATAATGTTTAGTTGGCCACACTATTGGGATAGAAAGTGATAGGCCTATATATATATAGGCCTATAGACATTTCACAATTTTAATTCATGGTCCTCAATAAAGAAGCATTTTGTTTCAGACAATTTTTTTGTGGGCCTCGGACATCAGGATGAGCTAGTGTAAAATTATTGGGTCATTGTTCTGTCTAAGCTATTTCCATGTGAACCATGGCAGGGCTTTTGAATATTGTCGTTGCCAGTGGCAGCCTGTTGTAGTGACCAAACAGTTATTCTAAACATGTTTTTATTTACTCCTTTACATATTACTGAAATGGAAAAATACATTTTGACAGCAGAGATTATCCTAGTTTACATTTTTTTTTAAAGATTAATTATGGTAGGGCCTAATTCATTTTTTTTTAGACATTTGTTTTTTTATTTACTCTACTCTACTAGGCTTACAGAAGGATTAAATCAAAAGCCAAAAAGCTTAGAGCAGGAAATCCCAAAGAAACTCAAACATCTAGGATTCTCTATTGAGGGTGTACGAGCTGGAAAAGTTGGAAAGAAAAGTGTCATAAAGTTCCAGCATCATCCAGATGGTAGAATTTATTTTAAACATACAGTACCACAGCTATACACATTTTTGTATTCTACTTAATATTTAAATTCAGTATTAAAGCAAAAACTTCTAATTATAGCTCTTGGTTTCATTTGATGTCTATTTTTATAATAGTTTTGCTTCAGTTAGATGACTCAGTATTGATCAAATGCCAATTCTTTTTTTTTTTCATCTGTATAGCACCATGCAAGTACAAAAATAATTTTAAAACTGTACTGGGAACAAAGCCAGATCCAGAGCACATACAAACACAAGCAAATAGAAAAACAAAAAGTAAAAAGCCCAACGTAGAAGAAACCAGTGAACCCAAGAAATCTGTGGTACTCAAGAAAGGAAAGTTAAAAGTAACAGAAGAGGCATTACATAATTACATTGACACGCTTGGCCCCAGAAGACCTTACAAAGATAATTTCTCATTTGAGAAGGCACCAAATGAATCTTACCCAAAATTCATGAAGCGAGTGGAGGATGAAACAAAATTTGTTCTTCTCAAGTCTGAAATAGATAATAAATTTGATGTACGTAAGTTCATTATCATTTCTTTCAAGCTGAAAAATTGTTTTCTAATTTGTTTAGGAAATATACAAAATAATTGTTGAAATTGAACTAATGAATTGCAGGAATGGAATAGCTAGTTAATTGTCTACATGGACATACCATAACCTCATTTTACTGATGTTTTCCTTATATTGTTTACTCTTTGATTTAGCTACTATAGTGTTTGTATAAAGTAATTGTTCGATTTTACATGTACAGGTTAGTGATGAAAAAAAGATGATGATGAAAATAAAAACCACCAAAGGCATGAGTGAAAAGAAAAAGCAGTAAGTTTTGTTTAAAATTAATTATAAACTTTTTTTTAGTCTCATTAAAGCTATTTTGTGTTTCCTAGATTTAACATTTTGTCAAATCCTCCTCTTTGTGCCATCTGAGACACTGAAATGCCATCAGTGCTGTTGGAAAAGTTGACCTGTACACTCTCTGCAAGATTGTTTGCTCTATTTAAGTTTGTCCTAGTTCAACATAAATTTGGGTTGTTCTGCCTAAATCTTTATCTGGGTAGGCTAAGATTAGTAACCGGAAAAATATTTGCACTAACTTTTTACTGTTGTCTTTAGTGGATGGGTCCAATACATGAGATGCATAACTTTGATCTAATTATTAATTCTACTATTTTGCCATTTCCTGTTCTGTAACTTTCCACATTTTCTGTTTATTTTTTTATAGGCGACTGAAAGAGAAAAAAGAGAAGAAGATGGCAGGTTTGAAAGAGAAAAAGCTGGAGAGAACAGGTGGATTTGCTGCCTTGCAAGGTATAGAGCGTTCTCAGTAGGCGGAGCTTAAGTTTTTTTGTGTACATTTAGTGACGTATTTGTGTAAATATAGAACCCACTTGAGGTACTAACATAACGTGGTGAAAGTAAATTACTTCTTTATCATGCAAAATTCACATCTGAATATTGGCTATCCTACTCAAAAATAAGGAGGTAAATAGTAGTACTGTAGATTAATTGATTAATGTGATTAGGCTAGGGCCGGCTAGACCTATTTACACTTTCAATTTCATTTTATAGGCCTACACTTTTAATGTTTCGTAGGCTAGGCTACGATGTCAAGTGATATTGTTGGCGAATAGGCTATCTAGTCAAGTCACTATTAGGCTCACATCGTCTATGATCTATGTCTATGATAATAATAAAATAGCCTATTTTATTTAACATACATAATACAGCTTAAATCTTAATAAGACTTAAAACACAACACATCATTTTAAAAAAGCTCGAGCCTTTATGAAACTTTATTAATACAGCGGCCATATTTAATTGTACACCATTACTCAAAGTAAACACAAATCACGTGCTTTTTGTCACGGGATTGCAAACGCCCTATCAATTGTAACAATGCTAACTTGTACAGTAAGACTACATCCTAACCCAACTGCCAAACTGAACACTAGACTTAAACATTTAATATATATTTTTAACTAGGAATGTTTTAAACTTCTTTTTTTGCTAAGTGCCAAATGTCCTCCTGAGCTTTTGATTGCCGTTGATTATTCATATTGTCAGGATTTTGTCATTCCTTCCATGAATGACGTAGTCATTACCTCCATGCAGAGGCACTTTATTATTGACCTATAGACTCTTAAATATTATTTCATTTTCTCTCACATTGCACATCAGCTCCTCGAGAATCCTGGTTTTCCCTTTGAAGTACATACACAAGCTGATCAAACCATGCTCCTCTTAACTTTCTTTAAAAACAAAATCATACCTTTTGCCAGACCTTTGTTGTTGTTTTTAGCAAGTATTTTGAGTGTAAGTTTTTAAAAGTGTATTGTAAAAGTATCTGACTACTTGTAATTGAATGCTAGAGTGTCTTGTCTTGTACAATTCATTGAGTTCTACAAATCTCTGAGCCACCAAGAGAGTTAAAAAAAAAAACAGGGGAGTTAACAGTTTTCTTGTTTGTATTTTTGTTTAGATAAAGTAGAGTTTGGAGAAGTAGTTCACGCACCTCCTGTTTTGTCTGTGAGACCAAAGAAAGCCCAGGTCATGGATGTTGACAGGGTAAGTAATATGTTAACTTACCTCACACACAGTTGTATGGCTAGTGTTCTTGAATGTATGGTACACCTTTATAACTTGTTCCTTTTTATGGCTGATGGCCTTTTATGGCTGGTACCCCTGTATCGCTTGTTCCCTTGCATGATTGGTACCCATGTATAGCTGGTGGCCACATAAAGCTGGTAGTCGCATATAACTAGCCCTGTATGGCTGGTACCCCTGTAAAGGTGTTTGCCATGTATGGTTGATAGCCTTGTATAACTTGTACCCATGTATGTTTGATACCAATGTGTAGCTGGTAGCAATGTATGAAATGAATGTATGGTTGGTAGCCAAGATATACTATACCACCAGTTTTGGAACCACTGCTTTACATTATTTAAAAAAATTGTGCCCAAAAAGCTTCAGACTTTAGAACTATTACATTATAAAAAGCCAGCACCTCATTTTACACATCTGCCCTCCCCATTCCTAAGAAAAAAAAAAGTCCTTAATATTTTTGTTTAAGTCCACATAAATATGCATTTTATAATTATTTGAAGTTAAATCTATAAATTGCAATTTTTTTTTTAGTTACAAGCACTCAATATTACCATAGTTGTCAGTTGTACTTGTACATTATTATTGCCACACACAAATTATAACATTTTATGTCCCTGTAGATCTTTAATTTAATAAGTTGCACATAAAAGTAATTCAGTCAGGCCAAGTTGATCCATAAGGCCTTCGATGCAACATTCACTAGTTTCTGTAGGGGATTGTGTGGCCAGCATAATATTCAGCCTCCTTTACTTTCCCCAACTGATGTCAGGTACCCAACCACACCTGGGAACAAATCCTAACCTTCATCCGGATTCAAACCCAGGACCATCGGTATGCCAGCCAAATGAGCCTCCGCATAGCGACTTTAACTTCAGATTAAATGTAAATTATCCAAACCTGTAGAAAATGTGTTCAACATAATATTTTATTTCATAGCCTGGCCTGAGGATGCCTGAATTAAAAGCATTCTTTGATGGTACAAAAGTAGCAGACTCAATGAAGACGGCACATAGCTCAAGCACTTTAGTTCATCCCAAAAGAAAGATTGGTCAAACAGTCAAGAGAAAATCTTTGTCAATGAAGGCAAAAGTTATGGCAGACAATCAAAGAGAAAGTGCTATAGAGGCGTATCGTATGTTAAAAAAGAAAAAGGCCTGATATTGAAAAAAAGTATAATTATTTATGTAAATAAACATTTTTGTTGGAAATATTATTATTTCTTTTTGTTGTCTTTATATTATATAAAACCTATACAATTTACTACTGGTGTGTAATCATTATATTCTGTAGCAATGGAGATGTTACTAGACATTTACTGTGACATAACTAGACTAGTTTGCATTATTCTCTTAGTAATGTTAAGGTGTATGGTGCATTGATGGAGACAGTTGTTTTTTTATCGCGAACCATTCATTCTACTATCTTGTTTCTTTTTCCAATTAAATGAGTAAGCTTATTACAGTATGTTAATTTTATTTTTAGTAATTCCTGTCACTCTTGAGTAAAGTAATGTCATAGTTATCCCCCTTGGTCCTTTGGAGGAGTGAACTCACAAAATGAGTTACCGTGTTGTAGTAATAATATAACAGGGGCTGAACAAGGTAAGACTGTGATGATAAACGTGCAGGTTTGTGTGAGTATACTGTCATGGAGAGGGGTATATTATAACTATGAAAAAAGAGGGTCTAGCTAGCACTGTGTGCGAAGTAAATTTGAGACATTAATTCCTGATGTATAGGCAATTATTTGGATTTGAATGCTGATTTATTTGTAGGACTTCATGCTGAATAAAAAAAGACAGCATGTAATCTAACTTCTACTAGTCTGTATGTGCTGCATAAGTCAGTATTTATTATCCAATTCACCTCTTGTAGAAATTATGTATGCTCTTATCACTAGATCTAGCATTTCATTAAGGCAGAAAAGCAAATATATTTGTGATTTTTGTTATAGTTTTGGTCCAAACAGTTATAAATCAATTATAAAAAGAAAAGGTTGTTTCATTGTATGATATGCTGTCCCTGTACTTTATACTTCATTGCCAACACCAACACAAATTTGGCATAGGCACGCATTTGTAACAACCATCTAATACTATTAATACTAATAATTTATTAGATTCCTATGCTACTCATATGATTACATCACTGAACTATAGACCAATTCTTAGGTAGGCTATTGTTAATGTAGGCCTACAGCTGTATCTTTGGCAAAATAATTGGAATTTGAAGGCAAATTAGTATTTACAGACAGTTAAAGCCTGTGGTCTAATCCAATATTGAAGTAAGTGAAGTTGCTATAACTACGTGTATAACGATCAACATCAAGAACACCAAAGATAAGGTACAAATAAACAAACAGAAAGTGTTACAAAAACAAATGGAAAGCATTACCCAGCCAACCTTCTTGAGTACGATAAACAAAAAATAGAATTAAAAGAAATCTTGTTTTGTAATCGCTTTGCAAATAAAGAAAGACTTCGTCACTATGTGCGACTCTTGTAAATGTTTCAATAAAACATTAATAAAAATGCAAGACTAGACTCGGACCACGGATGAGCGTAGGACGCATTATCTTCTTTATAGAAGGAGCGTCTGTAATGTATAAGATAAGTTAGAAATACAAGATAGGTTAATAAGTTGACATTAATGATTTTCAATACAGGAAGAATCATAATTGTTGGAGTCCAAATAAACTTAGAACTTTGATGACTGATTTTTCTAATTGGAAAAAAAAATTCATTTAAGTAAATGCTTAAATGTACGAATAAGGGACGCTTAGTTTTACCAATTCAAATAGCTTTACGGAAAATTTTATCTCAGAATAAGGGAGATAAGCAAAGCATTAAATTCTGTATTTGCATAAGAAAAAAAAAAGAGATTATAATTATTGTTTTCGCTTTATTTTTCGTGTAGTGTAAATTTTCTGTTTAAATTAGTTTGTTTTTATTTTACTATTAAAGTAAATGCCTTTATAATTAGAACCAAAATTTACATTTAATAGTAGGTTAATAGGCTAAATCTTGAGCCAGCAGGTCGAGAAATGAGGTCTACAGCCATTTCTCATCAAGGTCTTCCCTCAATCATTTCACTCAAAATATACGCCAGTGTTATTTTTATTTTCTTCGACTTTAACCTTTTATAAACAGGACTTTGTACTCGTTGACTAGGTAAGCTGCTTACTTTTCTAGTGTTGGTGACGATTAGCAAATCGGAATAAAACTTCATGCATTAAACTTAAACTATCTATTTCAGGGTTGACAATGTCCAGCTGTCCTACTTTTCTAAAACTAAATGTCAGGTACGCTGGGGAAACCTCCAATACAAGAAGAAACTAAAACGTGCATAGACATGGATTTGAATTCCATACGGCCGTTGGCGCGTGCTGCCACTAAACCACCCCGTCTCACTGCGTTTAATAAATTATAAGCAACCAATGCATTCCGAGTACAAAAAATGTCAAGAATTTTTGTAAAAAGATAAAATAAAATTGTAAGTCTGAAATGATTTTTTTGGGTAGCATTAAATGAAATGAACAGTTTTTATCATAACATTAAGAAACAATGCAAGAAGAAGAAGAATCACAAGAATAGAACTATCCAGATAGGACTTTATATATGTGCCCAATATTAAAATCTTTACCACACTGCGGCCCAAGCACAGGGCCAATATAGTTGGCCCAATATAGACCAATATAAGCATGCCGACAAGGTATCACCAAAGATGACAATAAAATAAAAATATAAAAAAAAGAACTCATTATCCAAGTAATTATCATCTTCAATGAATGTATTGTTCTCTATAATACTTTAAACACAATGTCTGAGATTAGATTCATATGTTCTAGAAACACCAATGATTTATGAAAATCTTTATACCACACATCATAACCGGCGTCCATAGAAAGAATCCCAGTTACTGCCAATTAAACATAAACATCCACATAACAAATTGGGGCACATTCTGCAAGGTATACCCGATCACTAAAGGGACATTATCCATTTTGTGTATTCCCAAATATCCATAACAAAAATTTCTGCAAATTAGTTTCAAAAAAATTTAGCCACACACAACATCAACAAAAACAAAAATGTACAAAAAAATGACAAGCAGAATAAAAGGAAATAACATAATTTAGGATCAGAATCAAAATAAGCATCATCAACATGTTCACAATGATTAAAAGCAAAAAGAAAAAACTCATAAGCAATTGTAAAATATCACAAAAAATTGTCCATCAGAAATGGAAATTTGGTCCACGTTAAATTTGACTTATCAAATTTTAAAAGGCAGGGTAGTAGGCTTAGTTTCTACATTAATGTTGTTTTCAAGTGAACGAGTCAAAGACACACCTCACTTACTGGTATGTGCCAATGTGACTTGATTGAAACATCAAACTCCCAAAGCCAATGAAGGCTTGGTTCAATTAATAACGTTGATGAGCGACTCTCTACAACAAATACCTGGCATCTGTAGAGCAGACCAGACACCTTCAGGACCTGGGAAAAAAAAGTACTGGCCCAGGTTGAAACCAAGAAACCAGCAACAGATTTGAAATCGACATAGCCAGCAGCTAGACCAATAGCAACCAATGCCTATTTATTTCAAACAACCTGGTACAATATGACCAGTAACTAATTTCTTGAATGTTTGATTGTGAAATGGCACTACTACTAGAAAGTGAAAAGTGCCCCATTAACATATGTGTAAGAAGTTCTTTGAACATTGTATTATCACATACAAAGTCACAAAATTAATCACATTTCTCTGAACATTCAAAAAAAAATTATAAACACAGAAAAAAAAAAAATGAATTAAACAGTGAAATTACTGTTAGAATAAAGGAAATGGAACAAGCATTCAAAAAGCTTTCAAACTGAAGAATCTGTTCAAATAAACTAAAAACAATCCATAATTTCTATTGCCTTAAATTTTATCTCTAGTTGAATGTGTTTTTTTTTTAAATAAATTTTCCTGGTTAACATAGATACTCACATTTATTGACACACAGTCCAAAATGTGCACAACAGGAATGCACTACGGACAATACACTTTCTTGTAGAACCAAGTAGAAAAAAAATTAATTTTCTTTAATTTAACACTAGGACACAAAAACAACATATTATTAAATAGGTCTGACTAGATAAGGGAAATAACTCTATTGTGGAAGTGTTGAAGTAATTTTAAAGCATTGACATTTAAAACAAAAGATTAGATCTCTATTAAGATATTTAGAGTTGTTTTTTTTTTTAAACTGAAGTTCACACTATGAAACATTTACAAAATATATGGTCCTGTATGCATGTCATTATATTGGTAAAAATTTCAATTCTTATAGCAACTAAAATTTTGTATTGGGACCAGTGATTTAAACAGTTTAAAAAAAAATATATATATAAAAATTACTGCTGTTGTTTTAATTCTTCTCATTTTGGTCTGTAAGTCCTACATATGACCATTGAGCTTGGAGTTCAATAGAATAACCTCCGACCAAAGCCTGTCTCTATTTATTTCACTTAAAGATACATATTAGTATCACTAAGGTCAAAACATACTAAATTATCACTTAATAATCATTTCCCTTAATGCACATTTTTGTTTTGTTTTTAGCTGCAACCTGGTCATTATATTAATTACATAAGTAAAAAACAAGAGCAGCTAGCCAAGATTAACCTCATGGTGTAGCTGAAATACTCAAATGTGATTTCATCAATCAGGTGGTAGATATAAGCAGTTAAAAATAAAAAAAGAATACATAGGGAAATAATTTTAAAGATGACACACCAACAATACAAAGGTAGATGAAATAATTAAACAATAATTGAGTCATTACTCCCTCTGGTTAGTTTTAAATGGAGATGGAGGCAGTTTTAGAAAAAACAACAATCATGTCTGTTGACTCATATTGCACATGTCATGATTTAGTGATAAAATAGGTGATGTCTCTACAATTGATCAAATGAGTAGTTGATTCATGTAAACTACCAGTAAGTTCATTTAAACATAGAAATAGCTACAATATTATCTTCAACAACATGCAGACCAATTGATAGAAATGTTTTGCCCCCAAAGGGAATCTCAAATGAAATATTTGTGAAGCTGGTTTTTCTCAAATGAAATATTTGTGAAGCTGGTTGATTTTAGTCATTCAGGGATAAACAAAGAGGAAAATGGAATCTTATACCTTAGTATCATTTTTTAAAGTTTAAGTTAGATAATGATTAACTATTTAATACGTTGTTCTCTTTTACCATTCTATTCTATCAATACTCTGAAGAATTGTATTAAAATTAAAATGTTAAATGGAAGAAAAAAAATGTAAATAAATGTATTGAAAACAATACAAAGTAACAAATAAACTAAGGAAAATATAATTGTTGAAAACACAGTTCATAACTGTAAAGTATTTGATAAACAAACCAAAACTATCATAAAACAGTTTCATTATCCTAAAAATGTTCCTGGTCTAAAGAGATTTATGGGTAGAAAAGTTTAAGTTCTACTCTTTTTCTTTTCTTTCAGAAGATTTGTTTTTATTGAAAGAATCTTCATACATTGTACATGTTCACAAACATAAGTAACTCAATATATATATACAGATAGTTGATTTTGCACTAACATAAAATACCTTAAGTTAATACAAAATATCTAAACAGTTTATAAAACTGTTGATTCACAAACAATATATACAATGTTTTAAAGGAAGAAAACAGAATGACAAATTAGACTTAAGGCAAATATAAATTCATTTTCAAATACTGTATTTATGTAGGTTTACTTACTACAAATCCCATAAAGTACACAAAAAAATTACCAGGGCTGTGAAATAAAATTACCTACAAATGTGTGTTCATGTTTCCAGAATTTTAGTTTTTATTCAAGTCCAAGCCATGGAGAGTAAGAAGAAGTGTTTGTCCCATACTGTGGCCATAACATCACAGGGAAGATGGGATATAGCACGACAAGAAACAACATCCTTCAATCAAAGAATTTTTCCTTACCACATATCAGGACTGGGTGGACTCAGATATGCGCATAATGACACTAGTAAAAATCTATGTTGTTTAGATGTTACAAATTCAGATTGGGCACAGAGAGCCTTCAACTGTACCAATACTTATCTTCATAACCTTCATTAGACTACAAACAAAAATAAAAGCTCTGGACAGGAAAGCCAATAGAAATTTTAAGATCATTATTGTTTCTTATCTTTATAAATATTTGGGATTATATATCATATAATAAGGAGAAATTTAGAGTTAGCGGTAGTAAAATTGTGACCTTTCTGCTTTGACAAATACACAACAATCTGACTTTTTGCAAAACTTATCATATATGTGACCCGTTCTGACAAAATGTGACTTAAGTCGGAAATATGAATTTGTGCCACGAGTGTTTTTGTGTTGTGGGGGTCTTTCCGGTGAATTTTTTTTTGTTTTTGTAAATATTAGGTTATCCATTTCTAAATCATAATTTATATGTTTTTAATATTTTTTTATACTTAAAAATACTTTAATTAATTATTTTAATCAACGTGTGATTTAGAATTTAGCATAAGTTCACTAAAATTCGACTTTATTTAACCTATTGTTTTGTACCTAAACCCTGATAGAACCCCATAACATTAAATATCATTGAAAAGGGCAGACTCTCGGGAATTACCAATAAAAAAATATTTAAGCCTGAAGTTTGGGATAAACAATTCCTTTCTTTCTATCCAATGAAAATTCGTTTATAAAAAAATCTTTGGTTACGATACCATATTTTTCCAATACAAATTAGCTGATTGGCTATTGGAATACAAGCAGATAACAATTAGGCTTTCCGTTTTCGAGATTATGAAAATTTACAAAATGGAGAGACCCATGGCTTCACTGCTAACTTCTTTGCGTGATGTGAATATTTTTTGTTCAGTTTTATTATAAAATAATATTGTATAAACCACTAAAAGGATAATTGAATGCCCTTTCGATTGGTATGTAAATATATATATTACGACTCTGGTTGCTACAGAGTTTAGACATTTTCAAATACATAAACTTTAAAACGCCTTTTCTCAAAACTCTAGTTTTTTGTCTGGCTAGTTCTAAGTGATAGTAAGTATCATAGAAAAATGAAATATTGACGTATAATAATAAATTTGGTATTAAAATAAAGCTTATTCAATGCCCCTTTAAACCATATAAATAGCTCAAACTGTTGAAAAAAAACACTTTTGTGGGAACGGGTCACATATGTTGTAAAAAATACTATAAAATGTCTTATGACTTAGAATTTGTTTTTTTAGATTAATTCAAGTTAGGAAAAAACTCTACCAAAATAAGAATGGAAGCAGCTTACAAGATATGTGCACTGACACTAATCAAAGTTTACTTAAAAAATGTCAGAATTATACACGCTTCAGTTCTCATACATCTTTCAAATGAATCCAATAATTGACCATGAGGCTGTTAGTAGACAAACACTCTGGCAAAGTTAGTTTTAACTTCTGAAGCCCACGTCACCCTCAAGTTGAGACAACCACATAGGAGCAGGTGTTCTGAGTGACACTGGTTGGATCTCACAAAACTTTATTTAAGTTTGGGACACGGTTGTTTCACAGTAAACTAGTATCTCTCACCCTCATGCTACTTTAGGACCATTTCACCCCATTACTATTAATGAACTATACACGTAAATGTTCACTTCCTTAGTTCACTATCTAACTGGGTTGACTAGTTGCATATATGTAGTTCTTACTGCATCCCTGTCTGGTGGTGACCACCCAACCATGTTTCTTACTGAGTGTATTTTAAACTGCTCAAAATATTTTGGTATCTGACAAAATACTGTAACTGTAATTCATTGAAAATATGATTATGTTCCATGCTGGTAAGTGAATTATAAAGATATGCTGATTGATCTGAGACGAGTTATGCTTGTTTCATGCATACAAGTAACATAGTGTCTATATGAGTGGACGCTCTATGACAGCGACACCTGCATATGACCGCCCTATCATCATGCTGGATTGGAGTAGTGTCCACTTGTTGGTTGCTGGGTCATAAACTTCAACTGATCCTAAATTTGAAGAGCCATCATCTCCGCCCACAACATACAATTTGTTGCCATTAGAAACAACCCCTGCAAAAGAAAATTAAGCTCTTAGTTACTGAAATAGATTCATTTAAACACAATCCAGTGAGTCGTGATGAAGCCTTAAGCATACTGTGGGTAGGGATGTTGAGAGTAGTATACATTGAAAGAAAGCAATGTACTGAAAGCTAGAATTTACTGGACACAATTCCAAGCCAGCTTGTTGGGAACATCATCCATCTATGGACATTTATTGAGGCATATGCTAACTTTGCTCAAGTGTTAATTACTTTCTGTTCAACTAGACAAATATTAACCCATTCTCTACCATAAAAAAAGGCTCAGCCAAACCTGGCTTTAGGACACATATCACAATTATGTAACTCATTCGTCCAAGTTAAATACAAACAATAGTTTGTTTTTTTTTAAAGATAATGAACAAACTTATTCCTGTTTATTCTCATAAATTTTAATTTCAAAGTAATTCAATAATTAAGACAACAGTTCATTGTTGTCAATGGTAAATTGATTGCTGAAATGTGCAGTTCAGATAAAGAAAATAACTGGGTAGGTAATGAGTAAAGAGCCTAACGACTTGTTCCTTATTAGAAATTACATTCAAACAATTTTCACTGTTATAACTTGTTACCTGCATTCCTTCTACTCATATGCATGTCAGCTATTGCAGTCCACATGTTGCTCTCTGGGTTATAAGCCTCCACACTTTTTCTGACCTGGGGTCCATCGTGCCCACCAACAGCATACAGCAGGCCATCCACAACACCAACTCCTGTTGAGGCAGCACAATTTGCAGCTAACTTTAAGTTTGTCTTTTTTTTTTTTCAAGTAAAATTTGTTCAAGACAAGAAGAAAACTACAGCTTGGTTCCCTTATAACTTAATCAGGTGAATATTTTTCAATGATGATATAACTTTATCAGGTGAATATTGTTCAATGATGATATAACTTTATCAGGTGAATATTGTTCAATGATGATATAACTTTATCAGGTGAATATTGTTCAATGATGATATAACTTTATCAGGTGAATATTGTTCAATGATGATATAACTTTATCAGGTGAATATTGTTCAATGATGATATAACTTTATCAGGTGAATATTGTTCAATGATGATATAACTTTATCAGGTGAATATTGTTCAATGATGATATAACTTTATCAGGTGAATATTGTTCAATGATGATATAACTTTATCAGGTGAATATTGTTCAATGATGATATAACTTTATCAGGTGAATATTGTCCAATGATGATAAATCTTACGAGTCTTTCATAATATAAAAAAAATACTTTTATAAAATTTAGGCCTATTAAAAAATTAATTTAAAAAGTGAACAGGTTCAAAGCTTTAAATGGTCTACTAAAATGAAAATGTGTATACAGAAGAAGAAAAAAAGTGAAACTTGTGAGCTGTGGTAAATAAAGTAAATGAAGACCACACTGGAAAAAACGGCAAAGTCAAACTTTTGTAGTTCATAGTTATATTCCAATTTTTACAAAGGACTATGCCTCTTTTTTTCATTGTACAGGTTTTTTTTTCTTTCTAATTTTCCTATGGTTATTGCTGGGTTTTTTTCTTTCTAATTTTCCTATGGTTATTGCTGGGTTTTTTTTCTTTCTAATTTTCCTATGGTTATTGCTGGGTTTTTTTTCTTTCTAATTTTCCTATGGTTATTGCTGGGTTTTTTTTCTTTCTAATGTTCCTATGGTTATTGCTGGGTTTTTTTTCTTTCTAATTTTCCTATGGTTATTGCTGGGTTTTTTTTCACTTGAATAGTAGTTCAGTAAATATTATGTATGACTATATAATATGTGACTGGGGCCGTAACTTTAAAAATGACAAAATGTGACTTTTTTTTACCTGCTCCACTTCTCCTGCAGGACATTTCAGCAACTAGAGTCCAAGTGTCACACATGGGGTTGTAAAATTCCACAGAGCTTAAGCAAGTCCTAGAGGCGCCATCATAGCCTCCCACAGCATAAAGTAAACCTGCAGACAGAGAGGGAACAATCGGCTTACCTTGTTCTTTATTTCAAAGATCAATGACGATTCTTCTTTTTTATACTTGTTGTTCACTATAAATAGCCAGTTAGTGATAATGATAATGCATTACATTGTAAAAGGCTCTAAATAAAAAAAGGGATAACTCATTTTAAATGCTGCATTCCAGGTTTCCCATTTCAGGGTTTAGAGGTTTTCAAACGTTATCACCACACACGGAAAGTCACATTAAAGAAAAACAATTTTAGAGAAGAAGCTATTGGGAATATACATGACTTAGAAGATAAATGGAACTAAGGCTGAATATCCTCAATGTACTCTATGAAAAAAGGCTGTTTTTCAGTTGTTGTTTTTTAATTGTTGACTGTACCTTAAGATTTGGTCCATAGGTTATGATGCTGGTCCCTATACCTAATGATGTGGTGCTAATAGTTCATTGTATATGGTTTGGGACCAAAGTGTTTGGATGCTATCAATATCCCCAGGTGTGGTAATACAGTTATTTGTACTTGAAGGCTTCATCCGATTCCCAAATGATGTACTACCAGTTGTTTTGTAATACAAGATTTGGTCCTATTCCCTGATGATGTGACACTATCAGTTAATTGTTCTTTAAGGTTTGGTCCGAAGCCCCAGTGTGTATCACTATCAGTTACCTCCTACAACTCCAACACCAACACTGCTCCGCCTGGTGCTCATATTGGCTATTGACTTCCACATTCCAACTCTAACATCAAAATACTCTGCTGAATCCAAGCCTGGGGGAGATTGTATTTTCTCGGTGAAATATTTAATTTTAAAAATGTATAGTTTCCTAGCAATACAAAAAGAATCATGAATTAAAGTTTTCAAAAAATATATACAAATTCTTGGTCAAATTTTTGAAGAATTAATACACAAATATACAGAAGGGACAAAAATCTTTACCTGCAGCTCCATCAAAACCACCGACGGCATAAATATTTCCATTAAGCACAGCAACCCCCAGAGTGCTACGTCTGGCTTCCATGCTAGGACAAGAGTTCCAAGTATCTTTCAAGGGATCATATACATCAATACTTCTAACACGCAAGGATCCATTGAAGCCTCCCACTGCATACACTAAACCATTTAATACTGCTACACCTGGATGTTAAATAAAGATGCCACCATGTCATCTGATAAGTTAAAGAAACAGCATATAAGAGACAATGTGTGGTAAGCACTATGCCTAGTTGCCTTCAACTTTTTCAAATATATGCTCAGAGTTGGCAGGACCTTTAAGACCTAAGATATAAAGTTAATCTAAGGAGGAATGGATACGAGGATTTGAATATTGATGATAGACTTTTTATTTAGTTGACATGTACAGTCACAGTAATAATACAAAAGTGTATCCATTCATATCTTATATATTAAAGATGTCCTACACCCATCCATGGTCTGAGTCTAATCCTGCATTTTGATTCTTATCTTATATATTACATTTACATCTAAATGAAGTGAAATTTTGTAATAGATAAAATGACAATTTTTTTTTCCCAAGATAATTGTTTAAAGAGAAAAAAGTTAAATTAAGTTCTAAATAAACATTCAGCACCAGTATTTTTATTATTGATTTTTAAAAATTGTGTACTAACCACATCGACATCTCCTTGATGGCATTTCAGCAAGCTGATACCATCTTTCTTCCTGAAAGTCATAACATTCAACACTACGGATGGCTTTAGGTGCCTGGCCACCTATAACTAATAAAACCTATAAACAAAATAATGCACATTTTTTAAACATTTGTAAAAAAAAACAACATGAAATCAAATCTGGATTGTAAGAATTAGGAGAAAAAAAAATGAAATTAAAAAAAAATATTAGTAAACTCACTTTTGGTAAACCTATTGGATTTCTGGGTTGTGTTCTTGGAGTTTTATAAAGAGGTTTTTGTTCAGTTTTGAGCAAATGATATTTCATAGCTTCAATTAGATAATCTTTACACCTAGAAAATAGAAAACACAATTTTTAAACTTATATACACATTACTTGGGAAATAATATCCTTGAAAAAACAGCCATCGCTTAAAGCTTGTAATGTGCAATTATATTCTAATTTTGTTAAATAGATGCATTTGGTAGTTCTCTAATTATCCATTAATCCAAAATTTCTGCAGATTTTGAAAAGATTAAACATCTATTTTTATGCATGAATATATTGCCCAGTGTTAAATGGGGTAACAATAGGCACATATTGTTATTACAGAACACTTTAAATAATTACTACCCTTAGGAAAATGGAACCCAGGTCACTGGGGTGTTAGGTTTATAACAATTGTATTATAATACAATACACATGTAGGAACCGAAAAATCATGAAAGTTAAATAAAAGACAATTAGTCACATGTCTTTATATTGACCAATAGGCATCAAAATTGACACACACATCCAACTATATATATATAGATTGAATGATAACCTAAAAAATATTTGTATACGTTTAAGCTTTCAGTAAATTGAGATATAAATGCTTTTAACTCTGCCCAAGAGTTACTTTTTAAAATTGTGTGTCATAAAAAAAACTTCCTTTAAATATATTCTTAAAATAAAAATTTTTGAAGTATTTTAATATTGACCTAGAATTAGCTTTAACTAAAGGTTCTTCCTCAACTCTCTGTACAATGTAATCTTGGTTCATGAGCGGAAGACGCACATTTTCAAGCAGTTGTTCTATACAGTCTTGACGTGCAGGAAGATTGTGATGTACCCATGACATCACAGCTTCATATACCTGTAACATCACGAAGAAACATTTTCTTCTTAAGCCTTCATGGTAATTCTAACAAGCAGGTCATATGAAATCATTTGCTATAAAAGCTATTGCGTAGTTATAAACATTTGCTTTATCCCCTCTTATCGACTCAATAACAAAAAGTTTCTATAAAAATGATTGCTAAAGATTTTTATAATGTTAAAGTTAAAATCATTTTAGATGAACCTTTACAAACATTTTCTATATATTTTTCTACAGCATGATATTCAATAAAGAAAGTCCTTCTAAACCAAAGAAAATATGACTAAATTCTGAATATTCATTACATCTTTAATTTTTCACACGCTAAACAATTAACATCTACCAGCCGATTTAAAACGCCAATAAAATTAGCATGAACTAGTTTGCTCTATTGAAGCAAAAAATAACATCTCACTTGCTCTTCTGATGTGACAGTAAGTCTATCACTGGATATAAGCCTGCACACAGCTTCAACTCCCATAGACAAAAACTCATCATAATGAACCACTTCCCTGGTGATAGATGAAAGTAAAACTATATCAATGAAATCCTGTTCGTTTCTTTGTGCTCATCAGTAAGACCTATAAAGTAGCACTAGATTTTTTAAAAACAACCTACGTGAAGTGTTGCTCTGTATAGGTCTGAGCATAGCTGTAGAGATCTTGGCAAGCATGGAGATCAGCAAAGTCTCGTATACCCAAACTATTAGAAGGGTGGAGCTGAGCTTGTAAAAAGTCACAACAAGCCTCTCGCACTTCAGTTATTTGTAAAATGTTTGCTGCTGGCAAAAGTGTCTGAATTTAATGAAAAAAATATTCAACGTCAAATTCAGAAAATTACTTTAACGTAGATGGGACACTGGAAACTAGTAGCAACATGTTCTACTGACATACCAAAGGTCCCAGGCTCAAATCCTAGAAGAGTATAGTGTAGGATTTGTCCTGAGCCTACCCAGCCGTGATAAGTACCACACAGTGGTTAAGGATAAGTAAATTAGGCTGGGTTTTGTGCTGGCCACTGATCCTCTTGTATGTCGTAACAAATCACAGACCTTATAATCTGACATGGATACTTTACTTTTACCTAGTGTCAAATATTAAGTAAACATTATATAGTACACTTAATTGAAAAAAATTCTTGCCTGCACATTATCCTCAGTAACATGAATTTCTGAAGTATAGACAAAATCAATTAACAAAGACAGGGCAGAAGGATCAATTTCTTGTAAGGTGATAATTTTCATTTTGGACTCAGACATTTCATTGGTAAACATGGCATAAAAATACTGACTGCAGGATGCTAGTACAGACTTGTGGCAGTGCAACTCTTGTTTCCCTGCAACTATACACACATCACAGAGAAGCCCCATTCTGAAATGATATCCAAGCAAAAATATTAAATAAATACTAGGACATTAAATACAATCAAATCTTTTCAATAATTGCAGTTGAAAAAAACTATTTAATTATAGAAACCCATATTTATTATTTAAAAGTAGCAAATTTATAATGGGATAAAAAGAGTAGTTTATTGTTTTGCATATTCAACTTGTAGGTCTAAATTTTTTTTAAATGCTTTCATTTAAACTTACAGCAATATTTATAAGGAAGTAAATAATGTTACAATCCAGGCTCAACTGTCTAGGGTTTGGTTCATTGATGAATGTTTAAAGAAGAACTTAATGCTTGAACTTATGTACCATAATAACATTCAACTTCACTGGTTGATAATAAGTAGCTTCTTTATCATTATGCAAAACAACAGCAACCACAAACTACACCCCTGTGTACCTCATATAGGTTTTGGTGCAGAAAGGGCTTTAAATGGATTTTCCCCAAAGTTTTCAGAATGAAAAAGAAAATGTGTACTAGAAAGTTGAAGAGACTATGAGAACACATAAAGAGCATTTGCAATCACGAAGAGACTATGAGAACACATAAAGAGCATTTGCAATCACGAAGAGACTATAAGAACACATAAAGAGCATTTGCAATCACGAAGAGACTATGAGAACACATAAAGAGCGTTTGCAATCACGAAGAGACTATGAGAACACATAAAGAGCATTTGCAATCACGTGACAAAAAGCATGTGTTGATTGTTTACTTTGTGTAGTGGTGAACAATGGCAGCCGTATTACTAAAGGCTTAAGAAGGTTTTATTTTTCAAAAATCAACATTTCTACAATATGACGTAAAAATTTATAAAACACTGTCATGCGATGAAAATTAACATTCAAAGCTAAAATTTTAACCATTAAAAATCAATGGAATAGGTGCTGTATGTGCAGAATGTTCAATTGAAGATGTTGATTGTTGAAAATTAGCTTAATAAAACTTACTATCTAAAAGTAAATTAGTAAAGCATAAGGCAGGGTGTGATATGTTTCACAATAGCTATTGAAAAACTATTAAAAGCCTTATATCTTGTTACTTCGTGAACGGACTACTAAGGACTAGTATCACAGTTAAATATCAAGATTTATGGAAACAAATTTCTTATATTTTGGATGTAAAATAAAAATGGTAAAGAACAATTTGATTCCACCATGGCTTCTATTCCCATAGTAATGTGACCTCGAAACCTACACTATACCTATTGCAAATGCTCTATTGGTGTAAGCGAAAATGTCTATGTCATAATATATAACTATTGATACACTTGTGCACAAATACTCTTAACGCCATAATTAAACATAAATAAATAACTCAAAATAAATTATCGATACAATTCTAAATACAATATGAAAACCATTAAAACGCACTATACAAGTATAACAATAAGATTGTGTACAATTACCTCCTCATTTCATTTAATGCTTCAAATGCTTTGTGAGTGTGCTGGGCGTGCCTGTAGACAGGTTTTTCTCTGCCACACAATAATTTAGGCTTCACGTCTAGGCCATTCCTGGTCAGAATATCCACACCAGACTTTTTAAACTTGGTCGATGGCAGGTAAGATATTGAGGATGTCAGGGATGCCAAGGGTTGTTCAGCAGTTCCGCTCATGTTGCTGCACTTGTGTAAGGTTTACCCATTCACCAGTTCACAAACAGAACAGTCAACATTGATTCCAGTTCAAAGCATTTCTGTGAACTAAAAGCAAAATTCAAATTTAATGATTTATAATGACATGCTTATTTTAAATCAAAGTGAATGCTATAGGTCCATATTTAGCATGCTCTCAAGTATACAATTAGATATTCAATATTTATTTCTACACTCTAGACCAGGGATCGACAACCTAAGGAATGCATGCCAGACTTTGCACACAGTGCAATGTCCAATGGCATGCAGAAGACCTCCAAAAGTGCAATTCAGATGTCTTCTACAAGAAAATCAGAATTATTTTAAAGATGTTGGCACGCTGAATGAATTAAAAATCCTACTTGAGCACACTATTATTAAAAGGTTGCTGACCCCTGCTCTAGACTAGGATAGTTTATATTATTGCAATAACACAGAGAAAAATCTTTTAATTAAAAAACTTATGGTACTTGCTATTTCTCAGTAGACCTGTAGTTCCTAGTCATCCAGTTGCAACTCTAGGTCAGTGTTTTTAAATGGTGGTGTTCATGCTACTGGTGGTACTTGAACACCTGGCAGAAATGGCAGTGATGTTGTCCCAGATAAGAAAATTCCATATATAGGCCTATTTATTACATGTACTTTAGTGTCTCAATTATAGTTTTTGACAATGTAAACATTTTAGTTATGTACAAACTGTAACATTCAGAATGAAAATTTATTATTAATAAAACTACTGAAATGAAACTTTTCTACAGACTGGCAACTTAAAAGTTATTATGAATAATGTATGCCAAATGTAGCACACACATAAAAAGCAACATCTTTCTGATATACTGTTGACAACAAAATTAACTTCAAATTATTATGAATTTTGTCTCTCTCTAACAATTTATAAGGGCCTTACTAAACTAAAGGCCTAAAGGCTCTACTCTAAACTAGTAGTCTTTTTAATTTTAATAGGGTCAATATGATTTGTTCAAAACTAAAAGGTTGAAAAACATGTCTAGCCTGGTACTAGACTAGTGGACTAGTAATCATTACCAACCAGGTGATTAGTAAAATGGCTAAAATGGAAAATGAGTTAGAATGTATAAAAAGCAATAGCCTATCCTATATGAATAGGCATAGGGCATAGTCATCACAGAAGGTTTAGATAGACTTTCGACTAGTTTAGTAGGCAGTAGGTGTGAGCTCGTCACAGTAGGCTAAGTAGGTTTAGTTAGGAGTTTAGTAGGTGAGTCACAGGTGAGGCGGTTTGAGCTCGTCACAGTGAGTAGATTTTGTAGGGGAACTGTATAGCTAGTATTATGCTAGATGTAATTATATTTATATAGTCTGATCTAATAGATAGATAAACTTTGACTAAGTAATAAGTCTAAGTCAGAGTTAGACATCTAAATCTAATCTAATAACTTTGACTTTAGTCTTCTAAAGTGGTAAGTAAAGACAGAAAGTAGTGATTGTCTGTGTACTCAACTTACTACTTGCTTAGACTTGATGGTAGTAAACTAATAGTAGTTCGAAGAGTTCAATGTAAATGTTCTGCTATCTTCCTACATTCTACTGCAACCTATTGTCAATAATTGTCAGTATTGTAATACTGACTATTAGTCACTATTGTCATTGTACAGCCGTCCGTTGTTTGTTTTTTTTATTGAAAACGTTTTTACCCTTTTTTGTTTGTAAACAATAGGGCCTAACAGATTACAATAAAAATTACAGTTCAATTGTTACTTACAATTGTATTTTGAAACCAGGACTGCAAACTGTTTAATATTTTCCCAAAATAATTGTTCATAAATATCTTAACTTAAAAGCTAAACGTACAGTCTGGTAATGGGCTAGTAATTTAGAAACAGAACGAAAAATTAGTCAATAAGAAGAAAGTTCAGAAAATGGGAATAGCAGGAAGTGGAAGTATGGATTTTAATGCGCATGTGCAGATAAACAATTGTTCTTTCACCAATAACCTATATATTCTATGAGATCCAATGTAAACATTTAATAAAAAATGTGAGACGAAATGGTTACCAGCTTGATAGGTACAATTTATCGAGCTTAAAAAGTGTACTTGCAATTCAAAATAAAAGATATATATTTATCGTAAAATGTGTTACTATTCTAGTTGCTTATACTTATGTTTATTTCACCCAAGATTGTTTTAATTATCGAAAATATATGTAAATATAAATATATTGATTGATAAGTTTAAACTACAAAAACTGTCACTGAGACTGAGAAAAGCTATTAAACAGCCTGAAACCCGCTTTCGTTTAAAAGGCAGTGGAAGGAAGCGCAACTTCTAATGTCCTAGGACTAATCAGTAATGTCTGTCTTAGAGGTAAGTTATGTTTTAAATTGTATATACGTATTTTTTTTTAGGCTTTAGATTTTAGATAGACTTGACTTAACAATAACATTAAATTTTAAAAAAAGATAAGTCAAGCTCACATGATTAGGCCTATAAATTTGGTTCATTATTTTTCATACTCATATTCCCAGTCCATAGCAAGCCCATACTTGTACTCGCTTTTTGTTTTACTAAGTTGTCGCGAAAGAAGTAATTAACTTAAAACTCTTTACTCTTTTTAAATGGGCCTATATATATTCAATAATATTGGATAGGCTTATTTATATATATTTATCTATGACCTTTTTTATGAGTTTATTTTCTTTAAATGCAAATGATATTATTATACTCAGTATAATTTATAGTATATAGTAGCAATATACTATAGTACTATAGTAAATCTAGAGTGGCCCTAGAAATTGCCCTAGAATTATAGATATAGGTCTAGTCTAGGCCAGTCTAGGTCTATACTATACTACTATACTCTATTTCTATACATTTGAATTTGTTTTGCCTATCAGGCCTACTGGTAGGTTATAGAAATATATAGGATAGGCTTTAAAATCGTCAATAACTATGCTTTCTTATAATTATATATTTTAATTATATATAGGGCCCTAGGCCTATTATCAGTGAAACAATTTTTAAGTAATTTAGGCCTACCTGTTGATTTAATGATTATACAGTCTACTAAAGTTTAAGTTTTAAGTTTATTTCTAGACCTAGGCTATATGTTAGATGTTGATGTGCTTTTTAACTTTTATATAAAAATCATTTAACAACCTAATAACAAATAAAAAATGCAAGATACCGGTATACTATATAATATATTATATTATTTATAGTCATCATATATAGACCTAAGTAAAGACTGTCAGACTGGCAATATAATCAATATAAGTATTATACAGTATAATAGCCATGGATATATAAGCGTAGTCTGCAATATTCTTCTGTATAGTAGAAGTGTCTGTAACATATTTGAACAAGTGGTATAATATAAGTTGTTGGTTTTCTTTGTTTGTTCAGGCAACCTTTATGCCAGATGTTACTCTGGATAAAAGTGAATTTACCGGTATATATGTTTGTTCTTGAATAGGTCTAATGAACAAGAAAAGATTTGATCTCAGTGTCAGCATTGTCTTTCTCAGTAGGCCCTATTATAATTTTTAAAAAAATCTATGTTGAAATATTTCAGATCATGGTGTGGGGAAGGGGCAATAGTGGATACATTTTATATATATACTTGTGCAAAATTTCATCCTAATTAATAAACTACCTGTATTAAAAACTAACAATTATCAAATTATCAACTAACAATTATCTTATACATTACAGACGCTCCTTCGTGGTCCGAGTCTATAGTCTTGCATTTTTATTAATGTTTTAAATTATGTTATGTTACTGGTTTTCCTGGTTTGTTCAGGCAAAGTATGGAAACAAAATTGTTGTTTAAAATTTCATTAATTAAATATTTCAAAGTTTTAAATTATTTTTTTAACAATGGTTGCATTTTGCAAAATTAGAAATGATTTTCAAGAATTACGTTCACAAAAAACAACACCACAGCACTGCCATGGCACAGCGGAGGGCTATATAATAGTCAATAGGCATACACCAATGCAACATGTTCAAAAGTCAAAGTTATCACAATTTAAAACAGCATATAATGGTCATAAACATTATTATACATAATTATAATAGAAAATATTTTTAAAGATATAATACTGTACATGCAAATTCAATTGAAACTCTGTTAACTCTACACAAATATATTTGGAGCTATGAACTTTTCAAACAAATAAATATAAAATAAGATCTAATGGAAACATTTTTATTGGTTTTGAAAAAAAAAACTAATGATAAAATCAGTTAGAATTTGAGTTTTATGTTGGTCTTACATTTGTAAACATTACTTATTTTCTTCTTCTTGGCCATTATCAACTCCAGGTAATGCAGCAGCAATTAATTATTTCTTTCCATGTCTTCCTGTCTCTGGCTATCTTCTCTAACTCTTTTTACTGCTTTTCCTGGTCAGTGGCACATCCTTTTCTACTTCTCTCGACCAGGTGTTCTTGGGTCTATTCTGTGGATTTCATGCAAGAGCTTGATCTAGTCAAATTTGTAGTCAGTTTTCTCAATTTGTGGCCTATATCCACCTCCACATTCATTACTTTTAATTGTCTAAAATGGTTGTTTTATTTTTGTGTACGTAATTCCTCAACATGTAGTTTGTATAGGTAATAATTGTTAATGCATCTTAATTTGTGATAATTTTTTTCTAAAAAATAATAACAACATATACAAAAATGTTATATTACATATGTTAAATGCATATTAATTACTTAGCATGTTCTTTATAATAACTAGCACTGTCACTAAAATATGCTACTTATACTTTCCCCAACTAATGGTGCTTAGTAGACTCAGGGACACTCAAGACACTGGAAAAAGCCCTATTTTATATTTATATAACTATATTGATTAGGGCTGGTTCTTTGTGACATTTTTTCTTCTTAGCAGAATCAAAAGACAATCCTATATCTTTCTAACATAAAACTGTTTCTTAAATTGTCTTAACATTCCCAGTAATGTTTTATGGTGCTCAAAATATTTTGGGTGCTTAAGGCTTGAGGCAAAGATATCCCTTATTTACACAAAATAAAGCTATTGAAATACTTGTAACAAATGTACATTTTCTCTAAAAAAAATTTCCACAGAAAAAGAATGATCAATTTCAATTATGAAAGTGTTTTTTTAATTTGAAATTTTAACCGATGTAGTAAAATAAATGTAAAATTATTTACTTGAAGTCAATTTTTTTTAGTAAAAAATTAATTAAATCCCTTACACATGCCACGCAGCTGGTCCTGCTGTTAGTTCACCGGACATGCTGGTTTGTCACAACCAACATGTCGCAGGTTCTATACCACTCCCCGACAAATTGCCGCAGTAGTATTGGGCCTAGTAGACGTAATAATCTTCTATCTAGAAGGAACGTCTGTAAACTTATAAGGTTTTTTAAACTTGGGACTAATAATGGGGGGTGGGGGGCTTCCCACTTATTAACTTATTAATTTAACACTTGTTAACTGGTAGTTAACAAAGTATGGGGCAAGGAGCAGGTGCCTATCTCAAGGAAACGAGGGATCGTTGTGAAAGTCCACAAGAAAGGTGACTTAACCATATGCGAGAATTGGAGAGGCATAAATATATTGTCCGCAGCAGGAAAAATCGTTTCTATAATCCTACTGATGAGAATGAGAACAGGAATCGGGAGAGTCTTACGTGAAGAACAAGCTGGCTTCGGAGCTGGAAGATCATGCAATGATAAGGCAAAAAAATCTTTGCCCTGTTTACCATAGTGGAACAGTCACTGGAATGGAATTCCTCTTTATACATCAACTACATAGATTTTGAAAAAGGCAATCGATAGCATCCATTCACCCAACACTATGGACAATTTTAGAATCATGTAGTCCCAGATAAAGTCATTAACATAACAACATCCTTCAAGACATATATATACTGGTAACCGGTGCTGTTTAGGCCATGAAAACCAACAGAGGGAATGGTTTCAGGTGAAAACTGGTGTCCGACAAGGCTGTGTGATCTCACCTGTTATCTTCTTAATAGTAGGCTAATGGTCTAGGTCATGAGGAGAGCTACTGCAGATTAACCTCGAGGCCTAGTATGGGGACTAACTTCCTATCTAGAAGACTGCGATTTCACAGATGACAAAAAGCTCTGCTCTCCCATTCTCAAAAAGATCTCCAATAGAAGACAACAAGATTAGAGCAAATAGCCAAAAGTGTTGGACTAAATATCAACTCCGACGAAACCAAACTTAAGAAAGTGAAGACATGAAGCTCCCAAAAGACGCATGCCAATTGTTGTGGAAATAGAAGAAATTGAGAACTTTAAATACATTGGCAGCTACATCTCAGCTAATGGAAGCATAGACATGGAAATCTTCACTAGTTATGACAGCACAGGTTTTCATCAAACTAGGCAAAATATGGAAGTCATCCTAGACTCTATCTGCAGCAGAGAAGAAAAAATGAAAGTTTACAAGTCCAACGTACGCCCAGTCCTTCTCTATGCTGCAGAGACCTGGCAGACCAATACCAAAATTGAAAGCCGCCTCAGAGGGTTTGAATGGCATATACTAAAGATTTACTGGAAAAAATCATATCTCCAACAGTGCAGTTGGGACCCGTTATTAATAGAAGAACTGTAATCTATAGAGAATTGCAATGCTAAAGCTTGCATATAAAAGAAAACGCCCGTTTCTCTGGTCCGCTCTTTCACATTTATATCCACATTAAGTTAGTCTTAGTATATCACTGTACAACTTTTGTCTCTCGTCAACTTTTCACAATGGAGCCAAATTATGCATTTAGGTAGATTTACTATGCAAATCATTTCTATTTAGGCATTCTTACATGCTTTGAAGCAATTAAAAATGATGTCGCAATTTGAACAAGAAGTAGATAGAAAAGTTCAAAGAAGATTTTAGTTATTTTAAAGATATTAAAGCTTATGCTATATGATAATATTCTTTATATTGAACCAAACAAATCAAAATGAGTAGGCCTACTTTGTTTAATAACATGTCTACAATGTATTTCCACGGTAATATAAAAAGAAATCGTGGAAGTTATTAATAATTAAGACAGTATGCTAAGAACATAGGTTAGCGGTTAGTATAATTCAGTTCCATTTAACGTTTACAACGGATTGTCATTTGATTCATACATTTTGTATCTTTTAGGCTATGTGTTAGATCTAAGGCTTGTTGAAGCTTTACCGGACATCTCTCGGGCTTTTCTCTGAAGTAATTTTCCGATTCCAAGAGATTTAAATAACGAAAAGAACTAAATTAGTTGTTAAATCGTCATAATTTGGTTAGGTATTGGTATTTATGTTTGGAATATGTAGGCCTCTAGCCAATCGCACGCATTAAAACAATAAGAGAGAAACAACAACTTTGATTTCCCCCCATGCCCACGTGATGCATATGTTACGCACAGATAGTGTAATTGCCCAGTTCATGTACTGGGCAACTTTTTGCCCAGTTCATGAAATGAGCAACGCGGTTGCCCAGTTCACATATGCCATATAGGGCCTAGGCCTGGCCGAAGTATAGCATATAACTTCTCTTTCTTCTCTAGTATGATTTGGGCATGAAATGGGTTGTCTTAAGTCTTAACACAATTTTTCGTTTAAAATGTAATACTCTAGTAGGCTTACTACTTATGCCAAAATTAAATGTTGAATGTTAAAATCGTATCACCCTAGAAAGAACTGGGGCCTATGTAAATTTTAAAGTAGCCTATATTTTAAGCGTCTAGGTAAAATTATCAGGTCTAATTTGAGCTTTAACATAAGCTTATTTGTTTTTAAAGTGAGGGTGTTGTTTTTTTTTTAGATTGATAAATCGTTAAAAGCTAGTTTCCCTTTAGGTTGTCATAATACTTTTTTTTTTAAATTGTTGAACTTGTTATATGTAAGCTTAATAGTTAGCCTATAGATCTATTCATTTTTTAGCATGCTCAATTGAAAATGAGTCCATGATTTTCTTCGTACAATATGCTGATCATTAATATTTCGCATTTTTATTTGCAAGGCGACATACTTGTATGCGTGCCAGTGAACCGCAAGTGTTATAATCTTTATGCCCTGCCACTGTTTAATAAAAGATCGCTTCATGAACAAAGTGCAAAGAGTTTTTTGATCGATATGTTGAGATCGTATTTGATCATATCGATTTCCCCCTCTTTTTCCGACACTCATATTTCAAGCTGTCCGATCAGAACACAATCTGCATACGATTAAAAGGAATGAAATGCACCCTCGTTTCGATACTCGTTCATTGAATTTTCGGCGCCTATAAGGCGAGACAATAATCGACTATAAAAAAAAAATCAAAAGGTAATAATCGATATGAATATGTACCAGTTAAATGAATTTGCATGTTACGGTCCGACTATTTCCTTCAATAGGTTACTAAGCTGTATCGACTCCCAGCAGAGTGAGCTTGCGACCCTAGTTAGGAAGAAACAGACCCAAAACCATATTATTTAAATCGAAGGCAATGTGTTATTAGAAAGAAGAGAGAGTGTATGTATGTGAAAGTGAGAGATTGTGGCACGTGTGTAGTGTGTAGGTCTAAACTTGTGTGTGTTTGGGGGTAAAGGGAGAGATCAGAACGAGGGGAAGTAAGAGAGGAAGAATATAGACTGCATCGTCGTTGTTGTTTTTCAATAGTTTTTCTTGTAAATTTATATTAATAATATTTTGTAAAAAAAAGATGATAATAACAAACTGGTTAATTTGTTATTAAATTTAAAACGCTTTAAAGATTTTCTCTATAACGTTACGCTCCTTTTCTTTTGGTCTTGGTCTTGCCAAGGCACCAAATCAATTGTCTCATAAAAATAATATAGTTGAGCAGTTACCTAAGCGTTCACTTACAGGTTGTTGCCACGCTGAATGATTTAGAAATCCTAGTTTGAATTGGCACACTATAAGCAAAAGGTTGCCGACCCCTGATATAGATATAAAAAATACGGAGAAAAATATTTCGATTTCCGTTTCTAACTAATTTGTAATGAATTAATAGGCCTAAGCCGCTCCACAGCACTGATTATATAAAGTAAAGATTACTAATAAATGTAATACATTTTAAATAAAAGCTCTTATTACTATATGCCCTTGCGGAATTTTTATCTACGATAACCAATGCAAAATTCGGAGATTAAGTGATCTAGACAGCGGCGTAGCTAGGGATTTGGGGGCCCGGGGGGGGGGGGGGGCTTGACCTCTTTAGGGGTCCTTGCAAAATAAAAATTCGGACACTCCTTTGGGGGCCCCTGCAAAAAAATTTTTTCGGACACTCCTTTGGGGGCCTCTCTCAAGTAGGGGCCTTGGGGACTTTCGAATTTGGACACCCCCCTCCCCTAGCTACGCCACTGGATCTAGACTCTAGACAGTATATTAATTCTAAATCTATGTATCCTACGGTAGGGCTATGCCTAACAGTAGCATTTAAACAAACACTGCTCATATCATCTTATGCGAGAAACTTTACCTTATGATTTCACAGTGATCTTTAAACTAGTTTATATAAACGAATATTGCAAAATTACAGGTAAATTTGATACAATTTGTATCATATGAAATACAATGTTTTCTGGTGGTTCACGTTTAAAAAATGTTTTGTGAGTTAGAGCTACGCAAAATTAGAGCTACTCAAAACAACAGGGAACTTTAAATAAAAGAAAAATTAATTTGGCCTTGAGATGGTTGTAGGTCTAAGACAACATCTATTGTTAAAAAAAAGAGAAATAAAAAAGGAAATAAAGACGGACTTTAGATGATCACCATTTTAAAATTTAAAAATGCAAAATAAATGTAAAGTCTTACCAGAACCTTAGTTGCAAAGTTTGGAAACAGGAGAAAGTTGGTTGTCAAACAGACATTCCCCCCCCCCCCCCCCCTTTGTTTACTAACTGCGTTTTACACACACTCATTCTCGAAAAAAAATATATATAAATTAAACATGACTATATTTACGCCCCCCCCCCCTATAGTCATTGCTCGTTAGAAATCAACGAGTGCCCTAATAGAAACGAGAGATTCACTTGATATAGAACAAGGATCTTTAAAATTTTATATTGATTCTCTTGAACCCTACAATGTGTTGTGTTCACATAGGTAATACTGCAGTGATTAACATTGTTCATAAGGCCTATATTTTGGCAATTTATAGTTAAATGTTATGTAGAAATAAAAACGTGTTACAATTGTCTCAAATTCCTTAACTACTACAATTACTACCACCGCGTAGTTGTTTTTTTTTTTAACTTCTTCTGTTGGCTTTAGCAAAACATTAGGACAACTTTATGGCAACTGCTGTGGCCTGTTCCACCGTCGAACCAATATAGGCCATTATAGAAGCATATTTCATGCAGATTAAGTTATCTTATGCTCATTGCCACTCCATTTATCAACAACTGAAAACAACAATAAACTAAAAAAAAACAAAAAAAATCGAACTTCAAGTAGAAAATTATGTGTTTGCCTCTTGGGTACATTGTGTGGTTATTGAAGTGCTTAGTTTAACAGACTTTGGTACTTCAGAAGTAGAAAAGCGTTAAACTTTGATAATTTTTTTTAAAAAAAAAGTTAATTGAAAAGTGAAACAATACCTTCTAACAAAAACATGCAATGAGTAATTTATGTTGGAAAATATATATAAACTAGGCTATGTTTAAAACATAATTAATTCAAAAGAGTACAACTTTCAATTTTTTTTTAATTAAAGGGCTCTCAAAGGAAAGTGCAAAGTTCTTAATACCACGCCTCTTTTCTTTTTTGTTTCTTTCATTGCCATTCACGAAAAAAAATCGATATGCTTAGGAAATCCATTTACCGGTATTCGTTTTTTCACTCTTGCTTTTATTGAGGTCAGTGATAAGAAAAACAACAACATATCAATAGCTTCGATATTGTAATTATTATATTCTAAGGTATAAATATTTGATTATTTGGTAGTTGAAACAGAACTTCTATACTAGGAATAATATTGATAATGAAACATATAGTCTATATTATTATATTATTTCGAATCATTATTAGCATTAAAATGTGTTTTGTCTTCTATCGTTAAAATAATTAAAAATATATACGGTGTTATTTCTTTTTTCATAAAAAAAAACACTCACGGTATGTTGAAAACAGTCAATTTTGACAGAGATAAGAATACATTAATTGATTTTTAATTGGTTTTCCCCTTTTTTTGTGTGTGTCTATTGTATATTGATTCAAACATCTGTCGCATGCAATAAAGCATAACAAGCAAAACATCTGAGTTGTAGACAAATGACGCATGCTTTCAATGTTCTTAAGCTGCCACAATAGGGGAAAGGGAAAGGGGAGGCAATCCTCTAGAAGGCGTAGAAAGTGCATGTTTACAATGCAACACGAGGTCATGAAGCCATCTAATGTTGACAGTCGACACGAAATATAGATTATTACAATTAATATAGGTATTGTATTCAAAACTATTTTGTCATCACTAGGCCAAACTTGAAACACGAAATTGTTGATAAAAGAAGTTTTAGTTAAGCTTTATTGTAGCTAACTAGTATATGCATGTTCAATGTTTAGCATCAAATTATTATGCTACATTTTGTAATTATAAATTTAAACAAATTAGTTTTTGTTTACAAAGTTAGTCTGGTTTGTCTTATAAGTTTACAGACGTTCCTTCTAGACAGAAGATTAATCCGCCCACAAGGCCCAAAACTCCTGCAAGGCGGCGGAAGGGATAGGACCCGAGACGTGTCGGTTGACAGTCCGGTGAACTAATCGCACGCCCAGCCGGCCTCTAATCACTTTAACTTTAAAATTAAGACCTTGTACATATGACATACGATATTTATTTATCAAATTTTAAGAATTAAAATATGAAAACTCAAACAAACAATAAAAAGCAAATAAGGCAACTTTTAGAATGCAGGGGTAAAAAGGTAGAACTGTTTTACATGTGAGAATAGGACATTAGTCGTGTGTATATGTGTAATTGTGCCCTTATGCGTTTATGTGTTAATGTGTGAATATTTGTATACATATATATATATATATATATATTATATATATATATAGTGTGTTTGTGAACAGGTATATGTGTTTGTCATGTTATATTTTAATCCGTGTCATCATCATCATCAATCCCATGACCGTTGTGGCTGTTGGGGGGAGCGAATGGACACCTCAGCAATCAACTTTCTCCACTTTTGCCTATCTCGAGCGGTTGTCAATAGTTAAGTCAACTGCAGCCCTGTCCAATACTTTACATGGTCGAACCAGCATCTCCGATGACGGCCTCTCCGACGTCCACCTTAGATCGTGCCCTGGAGGATTGTTTTTGACAGGCTATTGTGTCGCAACACATACCCGAACCATGACAATTTGCTCCGTTTGATTGTTGTCATAATGTTTTCTTGAGGGCCTTCAACTGAGGATATTCTGTCCCATACATACACACTAGTTCTGTTTTCTACGTAGGAGATTCGAAGTATTTTTCTCATGCATTTATTTTCGAAAGCCTGTATTTTTTTCCAGTGTAATCCGTGTAAGAGTAAGGAAAACTTTCAAAATGGAGCTGAGAACTTTATTGGTTTTAAGGTTAGCCTATATTCCCCTCCCCATTTATTGTTACGTTTGTCTTATTTACAAGCCTGACATTTATGAACACACATGTTTTTTGTTTTGAGTGTGTACGAATAGTTTATTGCCTAACATGTATGACGTCAATATGTTTATTTTGGCCTTTTCCAAATTTCATATTTCCTATAAATTTGGCTGAACGAATTATTTCCCTTTCTCTAATCAGTTGTCTATTGTGCTATATTTATAAAGTTGCAAACGTAGCTTTCATTTTTAACTGTAAAAAGTATGAACTTGATTTTGTATGATACATTTGTTCCTGTTTAGGCAGAAATGCTGAAAATAAAATGAAAAAAAAAATGTCGAAATTGAAACGTAGATCCTAATTCATGTAAACATGGGGTATGCTACCAATTACAGCCTAATGTGATAATACCTCGATAGAACATAGTAATTTCTGTTCAGTAAACAATTTGAAATATCTTATCATATCTTATATTATATTACAGACGCTCCTTCTATAAATAAGATTATTGCGTCCTATGATCATCCGTGGTACGAGTCTAGTCTTGCATCTTTATTAATGTTTTAAATGATGTTAAGTTACTGGTTTTCCTGGTTTGTTCAGGCAACTCATTCCATGCCCGAATACCACTCGGTAAGAAAGAATACTTAAATACATTTGTTCTCGCATAAGGGATAAGGAAAGTGTTTTTGTCCCTATGTTTATAAATATTTGTGTTTTTCATTTGGGTTTAACGGATTGCTGCTGTGGCTATAACTTGTTTACCGTACGGTATCGGTTGCTTTATTTATTGATCCGTTAAACTAAACAACTTTAGTTAGCTTTAAAATGCACGCCTAACATGTATTGTCATATTTTGCTGACATGTGATATGGAAAGGGTGTGTATTGAAACTAATGGGCCTTATTGCTGCTGAGAGTTAACACCCTTGCCCCTTATACAAGTCAATCTTTTATGACGCGCTTGTAAATTACAAGTCAGTCATAAAATATTGACTTGTATAAGGGGCAAGGGTGTTAACTCTCAGCAGCAATACGTCCCATTGGTCATTGAAACATTGAAAGGCATCTACACCAATGGCAGCGCTAGTGTATAGTGAAAGGAGTATCGTTAGGCAGAAAGTGATCGGACATGGAGTGGCTTTCAATACCGTAAAATAAGAACATGGATGTACCCGAGTTATTTCTCAATTTAGTCATTTTTCTAATGCCGTTACTATTATTTCTATAAAAACCTAATTTTATTTCCTTTGATTACTTCATCAACATTGGAAATTTCTATGAATTTGACTGACTATAGATAACATAACTACTTTGTATTTTTGGTTGGAATTATATGTTCTTCTGTAGACTTAAACGAAATAGTCTTTAGCATTTATCTGTTTCTTTTTCGTTGATAGTCTCAACAGCTGATAATTTATTTGTTCTGAAAGGAAAGATGAACGCTTTAGTTTAATTCTCGTATTTTTATTTTTTTTATTTATTGGCCAGCCTTTTATATACATTTTATTAGCAATATTGGATTGCCAAAGTCTACAGCGGTTGATCGTGGTTTACATTTGAGAACAATTAATATTATTAATGATAACCGTTGTTTCAATAAAACCAAGATGCTTTTTAAAAGTCATCTAGCCCAGGGGTCTCCAAACTTTTCAGCCCGAGGGCCGCATTAACTATTAAACAGCAGTTCGGGGGCCGACTACACACTCGAGGTCCGAATAAAAAATAATCAAAACATGGATGTTGTTTTTAATTATATATTTAATATTTTGTTATTCAGTTAATATTTAATAACAAACTGTTACACTACACATGAACACCTGGATTAGTGGTAATGGTGAAATTGTCCTGGATGCCAAAAAAGCAGACATTTCTGACTTTAGATTTGATGTCCCTCACATCAATTTATTATTATTATTATCGGACAAGTTTGCTCTCAAATTGTTTCTGACGTAGGTATGGTGTTCCAAAAATTAAAAGGTACCTTGATGCAAAAGTTTTGACATTAGGAAAGTCTTGCTTGGGCAAAAACTGGTAAAAACCCACCAGTCCTTCTTTGAACTTGTCCCTAAGGAGGTCATTTGCTTGCAACTCAATGACCTCCAACTGCAGTTTATCTGGGCAACTAGCCACATCTGTTTCAAATGGGTTTTGCAACAGTCTCACTTCTTCTGGCTTTGAATCCTATTCAGAAAACCGCTCCTGATCTCGCATGCAAAAATGACATGCGGAACTCAGCTGTTGCTTCAGCCATGACGTTGAAGACCTTGCACTGCTGAAAGTGCGTCAAGCTGTTGGTCTGTACTTGTTCCGAAAACAATACAAGTTGGGATCTAAAGGCCCATAGGTGGGTGTATAGATCAAAAGCTAGATTTTCCTCTTATTGTAGTTTTAGGCTCAGAAAATGTAAATTATTAGTAGAGACTAATTTCCATACCCACTCTTCATCAGACAGTAATGGCCGTGGCTTGCCTTTACTTGTCAGGAAATCACATGTTTCCTTTTTTAACTTAAATACTCTGCTCGGAACTTAGCCATCTAAGTACTGTGTAATATGGTAAATCTTGCGATTATGTGTCTGTATCTTTCAACATGTCTCTGAACTGTCTATGGTTGAGCCCGTGTGACCTTTTTGAGATCACCATCTTCATCAAAGGATTTAGTACACGTCTAATGTCCACAAATTTAGCACACAAAGCTTGCTGGTGAATAATACAGTGTAGAAACATTGGCTGTGGAATGTTTTTCCTCTTTACACATCTGCTTCACTTGTCCAACCAAGCCTGTCTATATGCCACTAACGTTCTTTCCTACATCAACAGTCAGGCAACTGAGGTTAGTCCAAGTTATAATCAGCAAATGTCTTTGAATACATCATGTCCAGTAACAGTGCCAATAGATGGCGTTATATCATCTCATTGAATGTAGACGTAAGTTGAAAAAGTAAGAAGCGAATAAGGTTTTTACAATGTAGTGATCGATTGGAAAACACAACGCACTACTGTCCGCCTCTATTTGAGTTCGGTAAAAACATAACGTCCATGTAGGCGGCGGCTGATCTTGGTAGGATATAGATACATTTCCGTAATTTTTTTCGTAGCTGAAAGGGTCTCCGCGGGCCGCATGAAAAGGCTTCGGGGGCCGCATGCGGCCCGCGGGCTGCAGTTTGGAGACCCCTGAAAATTCTAGCCTATTTGTTCATTGATTTTGGATGATTTAAACTTGTAGATAAATTGTCCAGTAAATGTACTATTTAAGTTTCACACAATCTTTTTTCTCCTAAAGCCCCATTGACGCAGATATAGAGCTTGATAAATGCTTTTAATTTCCAAACTTAAATTTAAAAAATGGGCTTTTCGAAACTAGTATCCCAATAATGTATTTGCATGTATAATTCATATCATGTATATTCTTAAGTGTGTGTGTTTTCTTTTCAAAGTTCTTGCAGTTTGCGACAGCTTTTTAGGTCACCATTTTTCTATCTACTGTTGGTACTTCTGTTCAAAAAATGATACGAACAACAATATGATATAGAAATCGAGAGATTAAGAATCTTAACGTAATATCATATACAAATCAAGAGATTAACCGTTATATTTTGCCACAGAACCAGCTGCAGAGACTACAGAGGGCGCAGAACGCTGCGGCGCGCATTGTTTCGCGGGTAAAGAGGCAGCATGATCATATCTCTATAATTTTAAATTATCTCTACTGGCTCCCGGTGATGAAGCGAATAAATCAAAAAATTATGTCCTTAAATTACGTACGGATGTATAAATGGCACTGCTCCTTCCTACCTTCAAGAACTGATATCAAAGCACGCGCCATCAAGGGAACTGCGCTCTTCATCACAGTCACTCCTTAGAATTCCCAGTGTGGTTGGTACGTCTTCTTTATGGAACAGCATGCCTCAGACACTGAGAGTGAGAGAATCTGAGACAAAAGAATCTTTTAAAAAGAGCTTAAAAAAAGACCTTTCACTTTGGCTAGTGCCTGTGTGCCTTACATACCAATACAACTGCCACTGCAATTTATTCCAAGAACGCATGGAGCATGCTAAATTTAATAGCATGGATAGAAGCGCTATATAAATTGCCATTATTATTATTATTTAAAAAAAAAAGTCATCGACAATACGCTTATCTGTTCGCTGAACGGTAAAAAGAAGTTTATACAACTAAAAATTGGTTTTAGTGTCTCATTTTAGTGCTTCAGTCAATACTTCTTGTCCTGCTTGTTCTACAATAATGTCTTGTAAGTTTGCAACAAAGTACTAGGTGTAATTTTATTATTAAAGAACACATGTATATCGATGTAATATTAAGGCCCTTCAGTTAATATTTTTTTAGTGGAAGTTTTTGTGGAAGAGTGTGAGATATTCAGCAACATGATGTAACAAATTTATGTGTGACACTGTGTAGCTTCCTAAAATATCACAAACATTTGAATTGAAGACCAAAAAAAGTCACCAAACTATCTCTCTCTAAATCTCTCTCTCTCTCTCTCTCTAAATCTCTCTCTCTCCCTAAATCATTCTCTCTTTCCCTAAATCTCTCTTTTTTAAACACAAGCCATTGACAATAGCACCAATGACACCGCTGAAAGTTAGTGCTCTATTATTCAAGTAATTGTTTTAGCATGTGTTTACATGTGTTCACAGATATACATCCATTGGGCCAACTCCGTTCTAGCGGAGACAGGAAGTCACATCAATGGAGCAGACGCAGTGCAAGGCGGACAGGTCGTATGTCAACTCATCGACATCCTGGCTCCTAGCGCGTGTCTTGTATCCAAGGTCAAGGTTAGTGTTAACAAAGTCATTTTCCCCATTTACAGACTTGTTAATTAGTATTGTGATAATTATTGGTTCTGTGAAAATATGCTACAGTGATTACTTTTTTTTTACTCTCTGCTGACTGCAGTTACGCATGATTGCTTGTCTTCCTATCTATATCTATATATGAACATGTTCTTATGAGGGAGCGGACCCCCCCCTCCCCTCCAGTGGCGTAGCTAGGGGAGGGGGGGTCCAAATTCGAAATTCGCCCCCCGGGCCCCTACTTGGAAACCCCCCAAAGGAGTTGCCCGAATTGTTTTTTCTTATGTCATAATGTCGAATGTCAAAATGCAGGGACCCCTAAAGAGGCCAAGCTCCACCCCCCCCCCCCCCCCGGGCCCACAAATCCCTTGCGACGGCACTTCCTCCTCCCCCCCCCCTTTCAGATAAAAGAGTAATTATATTTGTATAGCGCTGCCAACAAACATAATGTAAGCCCAGACCACATTTAACATTGAGCACCAAATAACTAGGAACAGGGATATATTTCTCTAGGCTAAAAAATAGTTAGCTTATTAGCCTAATAATTTAAAAATTTAACAAACATTGGACAAAGCAAATAAATGTAGCATTAACAGACCTAATATATATATTTAGTAAGCATATATATATATGCATACAGATACATAATATCTGGGAGAGTGCGTAATTACCACAATTTCCTCCACCCAAATTATATGCCTATGATAACATTAAGTCTACGAGTGAGTGCGCCGCCTCTGCTTTGTACATAATTTCAATTATTCCAGCGTCTATCGAATGCAGTTATTAGTAATTCGGTTAACCCTTACAGTCCCGGGCGCGTATATAGCGGAACTGAAGGCAGCATAGATAGAAGTAGGCCGGTACGGGAAGGGTTAATATTATGTGGCCTAAAGCGAAATGTTTGTTCCCATGGCCTAAGATAACTAACATGCAGTAGATTACGTTAATGTTAAAATGGATGGTTAATTTATGAATAAAATTAAAAACAACAAGCAGCCCAGTAGATCTATTTGTATTATTTGAATAGCTGATATTCGTTCATAACTTCCTTCTATCTTTAGAGCAAGCTCTATCAGATTATTGGAAACCATAAAACGCTGAACAGTGGGAGGGATTTAAAGGGTTACACTTTAATTGCTTGTTTAATTGTTCGCCGAGTGACTGGAATCAATAGAGCCAGGACATGTAAAGACACAGTCAGCCTATCTGTGCAGAGCAGGCCTCGATTTTATAATTACATATGGGGAGGGGGGGGGGGAGAGATTTGTTAGAAGTTAGTGTGGTTTTCGCCCTTCTAAATTGAAGGCTATGTGGCCGAAATGGAGGGGGTAGGGTACCGTGGTCTGATAACAAAGTGTTAGACTGCCATTACGAAGGTCTCGGATCCCAATCTTGGTAACAAAGACCAGAATTTTCTTTGCGACTTTGGCAAGAGGGAAGTAACTCTGGCCAGCCTTGGTGGTTATCTGACATCGGTAGACATATTATGTGCATTGTGCTGATCTCACAATCTGCTTGCACACCGTGTCGTAGAAAACGGATCACTCATTTTCACGTCCAATTTAATATTTTACATTACTGGGCAGAAAGACTTATTTATGTATGCCTCTGCGAGAATAAATAAGTAATTGAAATCCATAGTCCTGTTTATTTTAGGAGAGGCAATCGATTTTGAATAGGTTGCATGAACTAATCAGGAAAATTCTTACTAAAAATGTATGACTAGACTTGAATTCGGATCGCGTAGGATTCAATAATATTATGTAGGGTCTGTAAATTTTGAGATAATATAAATTGCTTCAAGAATTTAAAAGTCATAATTTGTAAAATTATTTTTTAATCACGAAAATTTATGACTAAATCAGTAAGGATTTATGATGTAGGCCTATAACAAGTGCATTTAAATAATAAGTAAACGTTCTGTTTAATATAACACCATAGTATTCTTAATTAGGGAGATTGTCTACACGGTTTGTGCAATGTTTTGTGAATGATACTGCCTTAACTCTAAATGATCTCCCTTCCCCCAAAAGATTACCTGGTATTTGTGTGTGTAAAGACAGCACTTGAATACTTAAGCTTATTGCTAACGTTTTCTATGGCACTGGAGTGATAGGTTGGTTTGTGCTACAATTTTATATTTGATTTCGTGTTTGAATTATGTATGTTCCATATGCTGTGCCAGCAAAGGACCAACACAGCACTGTAATGTTGTAGGACAATGAAATGCCACCTAAGACTTCACTGCAAGTTTTACAGCCAGCCATCTCTCAATAGATGAAATAATGGAAATAAAAGAAGCAATTACGAAAATGCTAAAAAAGAAATTTATAGATTTCATTGCCATAAAATACACAGATTAGTATTAGAACCCTCAGCTAGACATAATGAATGGCTGCCCGGCAACAGCTTAACCTTAATAAAGATTGCAAATTAGGATGTGTTTTATTGTTTGATACAACTAGCGTTTTAATGTCTGACTAAATTGCTCTGTGCTTGGCATTTATTTTTTAACTAAGCAGGATCTCGAGTTATGTCCAATGTAGAACTACCTGGTGGGACATTAAGATAAGAAGACGATAAGAAGTGCCTTTTCTGCAACTGTCAGAATTGTTTCCCCATTAGGGATTACTGTCATTGAATAACAATAATTTATTGGCAATATTGATTTTTTTAATATTATCTAATGTCAAACTGTAGCCAGTTACCTGCCCTTGTTAACGTGAAGTTATTGACATTTAGCGTGGGTCGGTGATCTGTTTAGCGTTAAGTAAAGTGTGTCCCAACCTATGAATGTTCTTGCAGTTCAACAGCAATATTCCAATAATGCGTATTGTTGTTATATTGTGTATTGTAAAGTGTGTTGTTGTTCTTTGCACTATATTTATTTTAGTGCAACATAGGTCTGATTTGAACCAAACAATTCTATTACTACATGCGCACACACAAATATGGATATAATAATAATACCAAAAATGTATTTAAAATATAGTTAATATATAGTAACAGATTTGAAAACAATACTAACATTAATAAATAACAAAGGCTACCTAGCCTAAGTGTACATAAGCTTATCTATAGATTATTTCCCTCATTTAATTTAGTAAAACACTTTTTTTTTTAAATCATTAACCTTGACGCTATGTTTTTACTTCAACTTTTCCAGTGAATGATACAACCTAGACACATGGAGCAAAACCATTTTACTCGTGCTCTAGTTGCTTACAAAGATAGATAAATTAATTAAAATTGTTATGCATCAACAGAATGGCATATATTACACATTAATATGAAATGCACAGAGTTTCCCAGTCAGTCATTGGAGGCTAGATGTACACACGAACATATAAAATATGGGCTTAGAGTGATCGACTTATCGACTAAGTCACGCATATATTTCTATTAATGCAAAGTTATACCGCCATCTACTACGTGTATTTCAGTCATCGTGTAGTTGTGCTCCTATTGACTACGTAAATGCAGCGATGGATCACATGCAGAAACATGGCATCAGAATCAAATTCCCAGCTGAAGGTCGGTTGATACTCTTCTCACCTTACTTCTCAACAGGTTGACTGGCTAATTAGTGGAAACATATTCTATACACCACTTCGGTTACTTTTAGAAGTGGCCAGCTGCAGAGTTGACCCAGCTTGCCCCTTGTCCATCTGTTACCGGTACCATATAGCTTCCGACCAAGTCTTCTGCTTCTCTAGCTCCATAACTCTATCCAAACATTGAAGTTGCTATAATTTACTTTTGTACCACTAGGAATATCTGTAGGCTTCTCATATATATATATATATATATATATATATATATCCCTTTTAGTAAGCTAGTCTGTTTCTGCACACACTGTTGTTAAAACTGCTAGACAGTAAGCACCCCTCCCCCTCCCAACCAATTAGCCCACTACACTCCACCAATTAATGTATTTGGAAAAAGAACATTAGAATATTGACATTTTCAATGTGGAAGTTTGATGTCTATTACAATTATTACTGAGTCAAACTCAAAGTTCGTGTGAATTTGGTTGTGCCGAATCTGACAAACAAATGTTTAGTTTCTGGAGTGGCTGATGCTTTTTTTAAAAATTGGATCGAAAGTAAATTTAAAATTATGAAATAAAAACAGTAGTTCTTGACAGTGTGACACAATATTTCCTTAGAAGAAGCAAAATAAACCTATTCCTTGATTAAACATGTTATTGTTCTGTAAAAATTGGTATCATTTTATTTATAGAGCATACTTATGAGGCCTACCAGAATATTGAATTTTGTTTAATATTGTAATTGTTAATATATTTTTTTCAGACATTACAAACAATGAGATAAAATCAATTTTGGATATTTTGTGGATACTTATCCTTAATTATGGAATCCACTACATAGGTAAACTTTTTTATGTTGGTTTTGTTTGCTTTTCTTGAAATAACTGACAATAGATATTATTTATTACAAAATAACAACATGGGAACTGTTACAAACATTTTTCAATACCAATTTGCAGTGATATGATGGAAAAGAATATAACATTTTTTTAAAGAATTTGATGTTGAGAGTCAAATGTGTTCAGATTTTCCACATCTCTGTTAATGCAGAACATATATATATATATATTTATTATATATATACAGTGTTTATTATGTCCTTATACATCCATTGTCTTGTATTTCTTTCTGCTTGACTTGTAAATTTAACTGAGTTGAAAGTTTGATGGAACTTAGTGCTCATGCCTCAGCTTATTGCATTGCCACTAGCATATAAAGCCTTTTCAGGGCAAACATCCAGGATTATGTACAGAGGAACAGAGGGGGAAAAAAGCCCAGTCCAGCTCTGATAGCCTCTTGACATTACTTAGGAAAGTAAAATGTGTTTAGGCTTTTGTGCTGGCCACACACTCACTTTGTATACCACTGTAGAAACCAGTGATGCTTCTTTAATCTATGGACTAAAGTGGTCAAAGAAAAAGATACTTAAACTAAAAATGCCAGTAGAGACACAAATATATCTTCTTTTGTCTAAAATCTGCATCAACATTGTATTTTAGAGCACTAAAATTTTTTTTTATTTAATTAAGTTTTTGTCTTTGTCAGTTCAAATACATAAGTTCTAATGAATTAATATGAATTAAAAAATTTAATTTGTTTATTAATGATTAAATAAAATATGTTTCACTTACTTTTACTTGTTTTTGTTCAAATGCATTTGAGTGTTTTGTAACATAGAAGATCCATTTACAGAACTTTTAATGATATTTATTTCATTGTTTACTAGGACAAAATGCTTTTCAGCGAAGTGTTGGTTCTGGTAAGAAGCATTTACTGGAGTGGTGCATGGAACAGTTGGGAACTACATTTGATTATGGAAAATCTTTGAGTGAAAAGTAAACATCTGCTTGTCTTATCTTATATATTACAGACGCTCCTTCTATAAAGAAGATTATTGCGTCTGAATCTAGTCTTGCATCTTTATTAATGTTTTAAATGATGGTAAGTCACTCGTTTTCCTGGATTGTCTATGACCAAATGCCACTTGGGAAGAAAGAGTACTTATTTGCATTTGTTCTCGCATAAGGGATAAGGAAAGTGTTTTTGTCTTTATGTTTATCTGAGCATTGCAACAGGTTGCTATTGGGTTGTATTTCTAAATTATAATTAAATGCCTTATTTATTATTACTACTTTACTCTTTGCCCTACTGTCCTCTAGTGTTTCTAGGTTTAGTGATTTGACTATTGGTGTTACTCTTGTCAGTTGTGAATATTCGCTATTAATGAACCTTGCATCTCTTTTCTGAATTATGATTTATTTAAAGTCTAAATGCAATAATTGATACATACAGTTTTATTATATATTTCATGTACGACAAGAAAAAAAAATAAATTAAAAGACTAAAGAATTATAAAATACTGATTGTCATATACATTTTATAAGTTACCAAATCTTTTTTTTCTTTTTTTATGTGGTTGTTATAGTTTATGCCAAGGAGACTGGTTCATTAAACTTTTGGAAAAGGCAACAGTGGGACATCTACCAATAGATGAGGTTTGTTTATAGACTGTAAAATTCAATACATACATTACCAATAGCTTTAAGTTCCACAGCTGAAGTAGCTAATTGCCTTTTAATACATACATTTTAACTGAATTCATCTATTATTACTATTTTTGACATAAGCTATCCAACTGATTTTCTATCATAAATGCACATTTTTACTATTATTTTCCAGAGCAAAACAGAATACATAGATTCTCTACTTACAGAGATTCAAGATCGTTATGGCATAAGAAAAGAAATTGTCAAGTATGTTTTCTTTTTGTATGAATTATATTTTTGCTAAATACAGGTTTCATACATGTTTCAAGTTTGGGAATTTTAAGGGATTTGGCTCAAATGGAAAAAGTAGTGCGAAAAATATTAATGTCCAGTTTAAAAAAAAGTGACATACTTATGTAGTTAAGTAATTGAAACCTTCAAACTATTATGTGTTTTTTTTTTAATAAAAGTATTCTATAAGTAATAAAAAAATATCTACCAATTTGGTTTATTTATCTAGAGCACCTATTTTTTCACAAACCAGTATAAATAGTTTGTTAATTTAGTGAAAAGTTTGTGAATTTTTAATTGATTTAACAGTAATAACTATGCTAACAAAATACCCCAAAACATATCTTTTATTAAAAAAGATATTTTTTTCAAAGTTAACTTTTTTTATAAATGGCATTTCAGTATGAAATGAAACAGTCAGAAAAACCAGCAACTTAACATCAATTAAAATGCTTAAACAATTTCGGGACTAAACTTGATAGAAGGAGAAACATAAAGGACAATAATCTTCACTGATGTAGCATCTGTAGATTAGAAAATAAGATTTAAAACAATGTATTTTTAAAAAAAAAGAAGTCAGGATTTTTAAACTGTGACACAATACTTATATGGGTTATTTCCACCTTACAAGGCTATATATATATATAGTCACCACTGACTAAGGCCGGCTGGTCCTGTGGTTAGTTCACAGGACTCACCTAATTGGTCTGGGTTCTAGCCCTGCCATCGACCAATCCCTGCTTCCCTGCAGGAGTTTTGGGTCTAGTGGATGTAATAATCTTCTTTCTAGAAGGAACGTATGTAAACTTATAAGTCAGACTTTGTAAAATGACTTATTGTGACCTTTCATTGTCTTTTATTAATGTACCATATTTAGTTGTCTGTATATTTAACAAGTAAGTTGTTCACTCAATAATAACAATTAGATTAGCTATGAAACTTATACTTTTGATTTCCAGCTCATGTTTTTAAATCAATAAGCTTGTCAAGACTACTTTACATCACAGTTGGAATTGTAAATTAAATCTTAGGTTCTCTTTGAATTTAGGGCTGCTGACATTGTTGATGGTACAATTGATGAACACACTCTCATGATATATCTGTCTCTGTTTAAAAGAAGGGTAGGTCTTAGCAAACAATACTTTATTGTATATGTAGGCCTATATCTGTGTTTGAACTAATACGTTTACAGGCTTACATCATTCTATGAGTTTTAAGCACTGCCCTATAAATATTTAAATTTCCTTAAGTAAATTGTTTCAAATCATTAATAGGTGATATTACTAATTATTAACTTTTTTATCTTTGCAGTGCCCAATTTCTAACTTGCATTTAAGGAAATCATCTTATGGTGAAAATGCTGCTGTTGCAAGAGTAATTATTGAAATAAATTATTGAATGAAATACAGTATTAACTATATATTTTAAATCATTTATCAAATCATTTGCATTATTCAATATCATGTGAATCATTCAAGAAATTATGTAAATTGTTCATTGAATTTCTAATAGTGTTAATCAAAATTTTTTGTGTATTTGATCTTCTTGTAGTAATGCTCCATGGAATTTAAATATCCTTGAAAAAAGCTTATATATTTCCAGGACAGATTTGCTGAGAAAAGATCATATCAAGTTGTCAAGCCAAACAGTTTGAGATCAGTTGAAAATGAAAGAGCTATGGAAATCCCTGTCTCATTTTATCAAGCGTCAGGAAACGGTGGTGCTCAAAATCAGTCTTATCAATCAGGATCTCTGGAGGATGACACTCTGTATGAAACTGTTATTGAAAATGTAGCCCACATTAAATTTTCCAGGGACCAAAGTCTACAAAGTAAAAAAAGAGAAGGAGAAAAGCTTGAAAGCTCGCAGCCAATAAATAAAACTCTCAAAAGTGTCCTTGCATCTAGACCAAACCTTCAGCGTCAGGGTAAAGTGAACAGTGGCTCATTTGGTAGTTTCAATGGGAAAGATTATCAAGGTGAGGGTTCATTTATGAGAAAGAATAGTGACACCAGCACACAACTTCATTCTGCCAAAGTTAATCAAAAGGAAAGCATCACCATCAAAAGACCCAAAGATTACATTTTACAATGGGAGGATACAATAGATAGGCTGTCATCTACTGGAATTCAAGATAACATTGGGATCATTACTTCAGCAATGGGAAGATCTAGATCATGTGATTTGGGAAGACTAAGCTCTTCAGACAATCAGAAACCAGAAATTAGTTTATCTAGAAGAAGCAGATCTTCTGAAATTCCATCAAATGTTGAATTGTTCAATACTCATTCCTGTAGGTTGAGGTCTCCCTTACCTATACAAAAAGTTGACTCAATTGTGAAAAGATTTCCTAGAGATATGCAAGAAAGGGCTGAAAATGCTTCTGAGTTTTTCTTAAATGCAAATGTTCCAGAAGTTTCTGACCTTCTGGATATTATTCAGACCACTAGAGGCAGATCACCCAGTAGTAGATTTCATAGTTATTCATCATATGCAGATGATGATGACCAAACAGCTCTAAAAACTGTGGGAGAACCAGCTTTAGGATCTGGCCGCATACAGCAAAGCTATTCCACTTCATCTCCTGTATCTCACAGATTTCATTCATTGTCACCAAGAAGAAGAAGGACAGTTTCTCCAGTTAGGCGAGATGATAATGGGGAACGTGGCTCCAATACAATGCTCTCTATTTACCCAAGAGAGCGATCCCAGTCCCCATCATCTATCAAATATCAAACTTTAATCTATAGAACCACTGAGGACAATCTTTCCAAATATAGGGATTATGATCTCACTAGTACAAAGGTGGATCATGAAACAGAATTTACATCAGACTCATCCCTCGCATCGGAAAGAATAGGTGGCAGTGGCAGAATGCCTAGAAGAGAAGCATGGGAGCTACAGAGAAGAAATCAACCAAGCTCAGACTTGGATGTTGATTCACTCAGTCATGAAATTGAAATGTTAAAACATAAAGTGGAGCTCATGGAAGTAGAAAAAAGTGAGAGGAAAAGAAGTTTAAGCAGATCCAGATTTAGTTCTGATATTCCCACAGACACAAGTGATAGTTCATCTTTAAAGTACAGCAGAGAAAGAGCTACATCTTGTCCTCTCTTGAACATTAGCAGTCAGTCTTTTGCACAGAAACCTTTAGGATATAGGTCAGAAGCCAATCTTTATCATTCCTTAAAGCCGAGGTCCCCTGAAACACTTTTAACTGTGTACACAGCAAGTCCTGGAGTACAGCAGACTTGTGCTAAATGTGCATCCAGAGCAGCAAGTCCTAGTGTTGGTAAAACAGATCTAAGTATTTCTGAAGGTTCACAGCCTGTGGCAAAGTGGAGACAACTCATATCCAAAAGATGGCTAACAGAGGCAGAAGTTATAGAACTGAAAAAGGCCCTTGCGATAGCTTTTGCTGAGAATGACATGCTTGTTTCCAGACTGGAAAGCGCCCGTGATGAAGTGTATGACAAGCTTCGACACACCAACAGTGTACTGGATGACTGCAGGCACCATTTAGCTAAAGCTCAAGTAGAAAACATTGAATTTCGTTCTTCCCTTGAAAATGAAAGGCAGAAAAATATTTCCTTAGAAAGTAGAGTGAAGGAGCTGGAACATTATTTCTCTGAGGTAAAGGTTACAAAAATATTTGGTAGAAACTTCATTAGAATTTTTAGCTTTTTTCCTTTTTTTTTTTCAGAGCATCTGAAAATATAAAATTAAATGTCAAAGTTTTGCAATTTATTATCAAATTTTAAAGTTTTTTGCATAGAACAGGGGCCTTATTTTGGTGGGCTTTTGTGGATTATATATTTTGTAAATTCTGATAAATATCAAATATTTTGTGTGGTTTTTTATTAACATATCATTAGATAATATTCTAATATATTTTTAAAAACATGTTTTATGGTACAGACATTGTTGGTTTTTACCATTATGTTAGATGGTTACCTAATAATTAATAAGTATATTAAATGTTAAAAACACAAACAAAAAATGTAAATGCTAAAATGAATTCTTAAGAAAAAAAAAAATTTCCTCAAATATTCATATTATTATTATGTTCTCAACAATTTATAAAACAATATGCAATGATACAATTTTGTGTATTATTTATATTTAAAATGATCAAATTTACCTTTAAAAGCTTCAAGCAAATAACGAAGAACTTGAAAGTGAACTTGGCCAGACAACCAGTTTACTCAACAGATCTATTACTCAGACTGTCCCAGAAGTCCAAACCCTTAAATTAGAAAATGCACATCTAATGTCCAAAATTGCAGAGACAGAGAATGAGAATGATTTTCTTAGGGAGGTTAGTATGTTCCTTTAAAACATCTGTGACTGCTTTCAACTTTTTTTAGTTTTTCAATGTCTTTGCAGGATAGAAAAGTACTGAAAATTTTTTTTATATTTTAAAAGTTTCAGTTTTGTTTCATTTCTAAGTAAGGAAGATTTCCAGGTCTTGCCAAGGTCTGTTGAAAGCCTGTGTTGTTATGGTAATTCTGGTGGAGATTTCCTTTTTTGATGCTGCCATTAACTGGCCAAAAATCTATGTTTTTAATGTTTCCAAAAAAAATCACATTTTTGGAGCATTATTTAATTGTGCGTAATTATCTTCCATAATATTTTCTTGTGAAAGTAAAATATTTTGAGCTTTAAACAAAATGTTTCCTGTTTAAATACTTTCTTTCAAAAAATTAATATTTAAACAATTTTTTTAATATTCACTTTTTTTTTCCATGAAAATGTTCAGTCATTTAGATTTGATAATTTAATGGTTTCCTACAAACAAAAAGGCCTTAAAATAAGAACAAAAATCTAAAACTTTAAACCTCAAATATTTTTAGGATGTTCAAAATCTCAAGCAAAGACACTCTAAAGCCATGAGCACAATCGAAGAACTGAGAGAAATTTTGGCACAAGTGAGGAAGGAAAGACAAGAACTGTTTGAGGAAGTATCAGCATTTGACAGACGGGAACAAGCTGCACAAATTTTGAAGATCATGAATAACTACAAGGAAAAGGGAGCAAAAGATGAGGAGGAAAAAGAAAGAAATTTAAGTAAATGGCACTCACAAAGTGCCATAAATGATTCCTCTTATTTAACTCAGCCTGATACTGTCTCATCTGGCAGATATACACAGTCAAGATCTGTAACTCCTCCTTCTAGTCAACATGAGTTATACTCTTGTGATGATCAGCTTGTAGCCAGGGAAATCTATCCACACAGGAAGAGCTACTCATCTCGCAGCAGGAGTTGCAGCCCCAGACAGTCAAAGAGTCACATGCGAGACAGGTCAAGGTCATCTAGTCCAGTTTCCAAACATTATTCCACAGTTGATCAGGCCAAACCAAGTGTAAAGCAGCACGCTAAAGGGAGTGACCTTGAAAAGTCTTCATTTACGCAACAGTATTCATTCAATGATTTAAAAACTAGAAATGGTTACAGACCATATCAAAATCACACAAGCTCTCTGAGGAGCACATCACCAATCTACAGTAGTCTTATATCTAGTGACTTGTGCAAGGGGAAAGCATACAGTTCTATGCAAGATTTAAGCAGAAGTCCCAGTCCGAGGCCAGGAATTTTAAAAGGAAAAGACAAACTAAGAGCAGAGAGAAGTCCAAGTGCTTCCTATGTGAGAAGTAAAGAAAGATATTTCACACCAGAAGGAAATAGGTAAAAAAAAAATTACATTAGTGAAAACTTAGGATTTCATTTACTTTTAAAATAAGCTAAAATTAGACTTTAAATTTAAAAAAAAGAACTGTATTTTTGTTTTTTAAATTTGAGTTTTTTTTTAATTAATTTCAGCTTAAATGTTTTTTGTAAGTTGATAATATGTAGACGATTTAATCTATCTCTATTATTTTTTTAATACTAACATAAACTGGTTTAGTTTTCAAACTTAATAAATACAAAATTTGTTTCAGTTTATATGTAACATTAAATTTTGGATTATTAACTGTAATACTATAGTGTCAATATTATTAGTATATTTTCTTGGCAGAGATAAAATGGAACAATCATTAGACACAAAGTCTCCAGTGACAAGGAAATCTTCACTAAGCAAAGAAAGACCACTCCATAAAAAAAGTGAATCTGGAGAGATAGCAAGAAGCATACAGAGGGAGTTTGACCATGAAGACCAACTGTTGCTGGCACTGTCTAATTCCTCTTTTCTGCAGAACAAATCTTGGTTTCAACTGCAGAGGTAAAGTTGCTAAATAATTCTTTGCTATTTAAATCTGGACAACATCCTACTTTAAGGTTAATTTCATGATTGTTCCAATGACACTTTCTGTACCCTTTTTACAATGGCTAGTTACAGAACTATAAAGATATAGATATATATAAATAATTTATAGTTTATAACAATATTAGAACTTTTTTATACTACAATTAAATTTAGTGTAGAGATTCAGGCCTTTACCCTTGTTAATGTTAAGTTTGAATTAGTTTATAAAGAGTAGTAGTCAGAGCTGCTAAAATGTTTCTAAATTTATAGATTATTTTAAGTTATTCGTCTATTTAGTGAAGTATATAATATTAAGTTTAGCATAACTTGTCATAAGAAATACAATGAAAATGTTTGAGTTAAATTATATAGATTTAAATTGTTTCTTAATTACTTACTTCAATTAGTTAACTATTTTTTACACTTTTTTTTTAAATTAATATTTTGCATTTAAAACTATTATAAATGTTAGAATGAAAACTGAATTATAACCAAAAATAATTATTTAATAGCTTATACTCTTACTTTTAGAATTATTTTCATTTTATGCACTCTTTTCATGGCCCACCATATTTCACAATGTCAAAAGTTAATTATCTATTTTCTTTTATCTGTTAATAACACACAAACTTACATTCTGATGGTTTCAGAATTCTGTATTTATTTATTCAAAACACAAGGTACTTGTATGAGTCTATTACATTTTACATTAGTTAATAGACCTATGTCTATAATAATTGTGCACAGCATGGCAGAGAATCGAATTTTCATTACTACTAGTATACACCACACCTACTTCCAATCAGGGCTTCAAACAACAAGACTAAAATATAACATAATATATATATATATATAAACCGAGTAGACTTTTACTTTATTTATTTAAATTTCTTTTAATGAAAGAAAAATGTCAACATCTTGTTTTAGAAGCCCTGGTTGAGATAGCTAAATATTCCCAAGCTTGTTTTTCTTTCCTTTTACGCTAAATAGCTTTTTTGAAATAGTTAGACAAAAGAATGAAAAAAATATAATTTTAAGAACATTTTATTGAAAGAAAAGAAAAATGGTTAAAATGTAAATCACATTCATTAGCTTGTGTAAACCATTAAAAATTATTTTACAAGATTCACTTTTAACACTTTCTTAATACCTTGGATTCCTTCAGAAGTGAAACTAAAATAAAACTTCTTATATAGCTGAACCAAAATAAAATAAAAATGTAAAAATAAGTAGGCTATAATCTTACCAAACTAAATCCACGCTTTCTCAAAGTTGATGTAGTGTTAAAAAAATGAATATCAGGCAAGTAGAAATAATAAATTGGTTTACAGCTGGATGCATGAGGTCCTTGATCATAGACCAAAAGTAGTTCAATCTGATCGTCATATAGTTACCGGTATATCATTATTTGGGCTGTGCAGCTTCTCAGGACATTTAGCTTGTTAAGTTTTATTGATATATTTTCTAATACAAATTGTCTGATGATTTTATGATGACAGTCCTTGCAAGCCTAAGACATGTTCTGTTAATTAGATGGCCCTTTATTTTTCTCTAACAATTCTTCATAATTTGCTATAAATGTTTACATCAAACGCTACTTAGAAAATATTTGTTTTTGATGTTTTATCAATATGGACCATTGAAAACAAATTACCTTCTGTTTACCTAATATGCATTTATAAATTACCTGATGTTTCATCATCTGTGAGTATTTATTGTCATTCACTAAATAGTGCATAAAGTAAATATAAGCATTTATTTCCCTTATTGGTGAAAGTGATACAGATGACAGTGATACTGGTATAAATTCCAGTATGAGCAGTGAACACTCACTCAGCACTGGGTAAAGGTTTTCTACATTTTACTTTAACTTGTGGAATAACTAAGTACAGTGTTTAACTTTCTTTGTGTTGTACCCAAACATTACTGAACACTGAACATTACTGAAAAAAATATATTAAGTTCACTTTAAAATATGTATTTTAATTTTTTTTTATTGAACATTAAAACTTTTATTGAGTAGTTTGAATTCAGAAGTTTTTGTATTTTATAATATTTATAGAAAAATATTGATTTTTTAAACAATTTGTTTTCTTAAGTACAACTTTAAATTCTGTATATAATTAAGAAATGTACGGTAAATAAATTAGTTGAACTTTTTATACTATAGGATTACACATTTTTGTTCTACAAATTTTTTTTTAATGCAGATATTTTAAAATTTTACTCTAAACATAGTGGTGAACAAAATATTCTATAGATTTAAAAAAAAAATTAATTAAATTTTCAAAAAATGTATTTCGAAAATTTTTATATTGTCCAGCTTTTGGATGCTAAAGAATACATTATTTATGTGAATTTATTTATGGATACATGAAATATATACGTTGAAATATAAGAATAGTTCAGTATTGATATTAAATGATAACAAAAATTAACATTTTACAAACATTTTTAAGGCTTTTACCTTGAGAATGGCTTTTACCTACTAAATGGTGTTTCTTTCAGCTTTATTGTGCTTTTAATGTTGCTTTTTTAATTTCTTCATGTAATCCATAAAACATAATTAATTTTTAGTTGATCTAATTTTTGCAATAGAATCATTATATTCAAAGCAAGATTTATTTACTAACACTATTTCTAATTCATGTGGTAACTTTAAATAGTTTGTTGGTTAATAATGAGCTGCAGTTTTAAAGCAGTACAATATAAAATAATAATTGGTTTAAGTTAGTCAAACTTGATCTTAGAGTCCTTCTTGCTTCAAAAGGAGGTTACTTAGGGAATAAAATGTTCCCCAGCTTCATGGTGACACTAATCTTATATGCAATGGGTCAAGGAGCAGTATTTCAGTATAGTATCCCTAGTAGACTGTGTTTTATCATAGAACAAGCTTCGCCTGTTTCCTTGACTATGGCCAGCACAATGCCCATAATCCCTTTCTTCTGACCATTTTATGTCGGTATCCATCAGAGGTGGCCAGACATAATGGACATCCTCCGATCTGGGAAACAAACCCTGGAGTTTGACCTGGATTCCAATCTTAGTCACATGGAATAGTGGTTTGAACATGCTGCAATATCACTATATGTCCTATAATGCCATTGGGACAGAACCTGTAATGATGACTCTTTCACTATTTTGAGTCTACTACAACTCAAGGTAGTTCACAAAAAAAAACTTTGTAATAAATATGTTGCTTTTTACAGTGTGCTTACAAATATAAAAAATTGTTTTATCATTTACCTTCCAGTTTTAAAATAATATATACAATATTATAAAATGTTGCATATTGATTAAATATGCTTCATTTTTCTTCTGTTTTAATTTGGCAGTAAAAATACACCAATCCTAACAGATGAACAGAGAAGATATGCTGACCAGCTAGTGCAGAAGTACACAGGAAATATTACCTTGTAATTAACTCTAGTATTTAATTTTAGTATAATTTTTTTTTTAACTTTCACTATCCATATCAATTTCTTCAATTTAACAGTATATTTTGGTTTCATATGAATTTGCATTTCAAATTTATTAAAAATTAGAGATAAAAGGATTTATTATTGTGGATATAAACATGTGACAGATTTTTTTTGTCTAAAGGTTTTTCCAACATATTTAATAGAAAAGCACACATTTTTCTGATGAGATGTTATACAAAAATAGTAGTTGGCATTCATTTCATTTCCTATTAAAATAACGAGAATTTTGTCTGTATATTTATTTGAATTAAATACAACAAAAGTTCATTGTTGTCTGCATTTCAAACAAATGATAAAATGCAATCTTCAATAATTATTTAAAATATTTTTTTTAAGTGTTTGTAAAGACTCAAAAAGATATCCTCCAACATGTATATGTAAAAATATAGAATAGTCATCTGGTTTTATATTAGATAAAAGAAATAGGACGTTCTATATAGGTGGTAACATAAAATTAGTTTTCTCTTAGTTTTCTGTTTTGTTTTTAATGCATGTAATCAGTGTTTCATGAATTTCTTTTTACAATTTTATATGCTATCCATAATTTAAATGATATGCACGATTAATGATCAACAATATTTTAAGTCATGTCTAGTAAGCTGTTAAAAAATTTCAGATTCCACTTAACATTTTGTTTAAATATGTATGTGTCTATTCAAATGTGGAATTGTATTTGTAAATATAGTTTGTATAAATGATATGTTAGAATCTCCTCAATGGTCATTCAATTAAAACATTCAGAAAGAAGCTCAGGTACATCAACATAACTAAGCATACAAATCGTTTATATTTTAACAGGTCATACCAATGGAATGGACACATGCCAATTAGGGCATAACCCAAAATCGCCTTGGTAATTTGCCTCAGCCAAATATACCGTTTTTTTTTTTGTACTATTAGAATCAGCAAATTATACACAGACAAAAAGATTTTTTGAAAGTTGTACTTCTATAAATATGAACACATTTCAATACATAATCTGCTTTATCAGTTTTGCAAAATTACTAACTAAAAATGCTATAGGTGCAGGTAAGAGAATAATGAAACATTCGGAGAAGGGTGGTGGGAAAAGGGGAGATTATCAAGAGAATAAGTTTTGGCATATGATAGCAAAACTGATTGCCGCTACTACTACTAAATAAAAGTAGGCTAAATCTAAATACTCTATTTTGGTACTGGGTGGAAATTGTATATTCTGATAGGGCCTAATGCCAATACACCTGGGCACATGCATAATCTCTGGCACAATAAATACATCCATTTAAACTGAACACCTATGCATTACCTTAATCTTTGACACACCAATACATATGTTTAAAACTGTACACCTAGGCACACCCATAATTAAACGCAAGCAAATAAAAATGGATCCAAAGTACCCATGGGCTCACATGTAATCTTGGGCACACCTAAACATTTGGTTAAACAGTACACCAAGACAAGCTAGAGAACTAGAACAAAAAAATACACATGCAACTAAGAGTACATTAAAGCACACCAATAAACCTATGGTTGGTGCACAAATTCACCCATTAGGTACAATTACAATATACCTAGAAACATCAATACAGCTGGTCACTTCATTGTATTAGGGAAAACAAATACCAGTACATCTTTCCCCAGTGAGCTTTAATGAATGAAAATTCACAAGAGAACAATTATTCTTAGTAAATCATTGTTTTGAGACGAACAAAAAACTTGACATGATACATTATACACCACAAGCTGTGGAATCCCATTTTAATTATGGTAATGACACTATTGATTGATTCTAGAATTCAATGTCAAAAAAAAAAGAATTTGTTTAAAACGTTTAACACATTTTTGGCTTGATAAATTATAAACCTTTGCACATGTTACTGCATAAAAAAAAATATTTTTCTGAACATATATGAAATTAATGTATGTCTATTTATTTAACAAAGCTTTTAGGACTGAATGGTTTAGTTTATAATTGTTTAGTTTTGTGCACAAATTTTTTTTTTCTGTGATATGCTTTAACACTTTATTTTTTCATGTATATTTGTAGACCACTAGATCTAGTATTATTATTTTTTTTATGTTATCATATATTTTTTAACCAGTACACTATCTGTGATATTTGATTATTTTTTTGTACAATTTTAAAACTAGGAAGTTTATAAGTTTATGTTTTTAATACTTTGAATATCAGTTTGTATTTCAAAACTTTATAAAGCTCTTTATTGTTAATTGTAAACATACTGTATGCTACATAGCTAGAGCCAACATAAGGTTATAACTTAGGTTGACATTGCATTGAATGGTATTTCTTTTCTTCAAACTTTTTAAAGATGTCCTTTGAAAAAAGTCACCAACATAAAGTTAAAATCATAACTTAGTTTTAAGATTCCCCACTCTTTTCTTTTAATTATAAAACTTCTAGAATATTTATATTTGTAGGGACAGTCATTAACAGAAATTTAGAACCACTCAACTGTAATATGATTTGTGAGTGTTTCTTTCTGTTGCATCAACTGAAAGGAATGACATTATCGCTTGCAATAACTTATCAGTACCCTTATATAAAATCAACAGTACTGTAATTAGTTTTTGACGCATGATTAACAATATTTAAAACAGAACAGTGACTTCAGGAGGAAATCAGAATGATATTCATTAGGTGAATTTAAGCTTTAACTTCAGAAGTAGGCAAAAAAAAAATCTTCTACAGAAACTATACAAATGTAAAAGTAAAAGTGCAAAGCAAATTACATTTTTTGTTTATGACTGTGTTAGAAGCAAAAAGCTTTATTATGAAACTGAAATTTTTTCCTCTACTTGTAGAATATAATTTTTAATTGTATTTTTTCTGTAAATTTCCTAACTACCAGTATACATGTCATGGCACTACACTGAAAGAAAATAGTATAGAATGCACGATGACTTCTTTTTTATTCTGTACCAAAATAACATCAGAAATATCAGTGCTAGTAGAACCTGGTTTAGAACAAAAATAATACCGGGTATGTACCGGTACTTTAATCAATAAAGTTTCACCCTGCTCATTTAAATAAATTTAAATAACATGTGAAGTAGGCTTATTAATGTAGAAGTAGATATATAATAATATATATTAATGCTAAATGCTTGCATAAAGTAAAGGTTACTGTTATAATTAATCCTATGAAAATGCATCCAAAAAACTAACCAATCTCTTAATTTAGATAATAGGCCTACACCCCAAAGATTATAGGCTGTATTTAAAAAAAGATTACAATTAGGGTATATTTTTCTTTCTTAATATTAGATTATTAAAAAAAAACTATGTGCCTTTATTTTAATGTATTCACAAAATAAATTTAAAAAAAAATAAACTAAAGTGCCTTTTGTGGTTTTTTTTTTTTATTTGTATGTCCAGTTTGTTTTGTATGTCCAGTTTACCAATAATAGTATTATATTGTAATCTTAATAGAAATTCTCCTTTTTGCTATATATCATCTATGAAATGAAATATTCTGTTAGACTATATAATTAATTCATAGAGCGCTCTTTGTCTGGCGCAGCTGACATCGTGTTAAATGAAAATTCTCCATCCTATTTTATTACTCTTTTGCACGATTTTCAACTTCTGTTTTCTTCTTTTTCTAACTTCAAGATGCTATTTGAATCAATTGTTATTTGTAGTTTTTCATTGTTGTTTTTTTCTTCATCATAGTTAATGGTTTATCTGTAGCTTTTCTGCCCTTCCAAACCCACAAACTTAATTCCCTATTTTATCCAAGAAACTTTACAGTGACCACCATACACGTCAAGGAATCCAAATCCAGGCATGTAGGGCATCTCCACAAAGAGTTAATCAACGAACCATAGTTATCCAAGCAGTGTTCACTTCATGACCATTTCACGCCACATGATATCTTCTAATGTTTTGATGGCTTATGTAGCCATTCAGTTTTAAGACGGCAGAATCGTCACGTCCTGGGTCAGTTCAAGGACTTTCATTATCCTGAAGTCCAAAAGATTTAGCCAGCCAGTCGATGGGATGTAGTCTAGTTCTCACCATTCTGTCAGTGGCGCGATTGGATCGCCTCTGGATAAACCTCTACTTTATTGTCGCATTATTATCTAATATCTAACGCTTTTCTGATGAATTCTATTTGGTTTTCCCTATATATAAATTGTCTTATAATAATAATGACATTTGTATAGTGAAAAAAGTATGGTAGAATAGGTTGACTTTTAGACTGGATGTTTGTAGAAAGTGTGATCTACTAATAGGTCCGATTTCTTCTTCACATTGAAATAAATAATAAGTAGGAAAAAAATCAGACAGGGGCAGTTAGCCTACGTCTTATATAGGTGAATATTTTAGCCTAATTAACCGATGCTACACCTACTATCTTGTGCAAAACATTTACAAACACTATATCTTTTTGACGGATTTTAGAAAGAAGATTAATTAAATATCAAACTTATAATTTGGTTAATAATCTCTACATATATAGGGGTATTATATTACGTTAATGTCGTAATTATTATCTAGTATCTAACCCTTTTTCTGTTCTATTCTATATTTATACGTTTTCGCCTTTATATATTGACTTATTATAATAGTAAAAAAAATTATTATCGGTTCACTTTTAGGCTGTAGACACGCTGAATAAATTACCAATTCTACTCGGGCAAACTATTATTAAAAAGTTGCGGACCCCTGCTTTATATTACCATAATAGTTTTAAGAATAGCGTGACACTACTGAGCTAACAGCATGTTAATTCTGCCCCCCCCCCCCCCAAAAAAAAAAAACAAAAAAAAAACAAGGGTAGCCTACGCACAAAACGAAAATAAAACTACAAACGTTATGAAAAGGCCTACAATCAACAAAGAAACAGAAATCTTTTTAAAACAAATCCTCAACCATTCCCACATTGGAGATAACATATATTCAGACAATATGTAAATTAGGCAAAAGCAGATATGTGCCTAACTGTTCCAAGCTGACATAAATGAATAAGCTTACCTAAACTTTACCCAAATCGACACTCAAGGACTTTCTAAGAAACAAAAGCACAACACACACCCACAATAGGCTACTCAATACATCAAAGCGCACTGCAAAAGACTTCTTTTTGTATTTCTTCAAACCACACTGAAAGTTGAATGCTGACTGTGATGAGAAGCGAAGCCATTTTAATGACACATGCTTTGGAACTATCTCTTCAGTGCGATCTATAAACATGTACACAGGGGACAGTAGATTCTGGTCAATTCGCGTCATCACAGGGAAAGGGGGGGTCTTTAAGAACCGTAATGATATATGATCTGAGTTCTTCTTTGGCCATATAATGTGTGTGGCAGTTTAGACAAGCCCCACAAACAACGGTTTCAGTAACTTTTACCGAATGAGAGAAGCTGCAAGGACATAGTCTATTTACAGTTGAAAACGCATAGCTGATCTTACTGTCAACAAAGGAAGCCAAAAACTCTTGTTGGACAAATGGGATCCAACCTTACAGAATCTCGATAGGTTTACAGACGTACCTGCTAGAAAGAAGATTATTACGTCCACTAGGCCCAAAACTCCTGCAGGGCGGCAGGGATCGGTCGGCGGCAGGGATAGAACCCACAACGTGTTGGTTGACAGTCCGGTGATGGTAATGGTAATGGTAATGGTAATTTATATAGCGCTTCTATCCATGCTATATTAGCATGCTCAGTGCGCTCTAGAAGACTATTAATCTGTGAGAGGTTTCACTGCTGCCGGTTAAGCGCATGTGATAACAACTCAATATTAACGTCATCTAGTCCCAAAACTCCTGTAGGGCGACAGGGATCTGCCGGTGGCGGGGCTCGAATCCGCGACGTGTCAAGTAAATCTAACTACAGGACCAGCCTTGCCTCTCATTTCAGACTTTTTCTATCCACGATTTTAAAGTAAGATAGTCTTCCACAGTCCGAACATCAGCAACCCAAGCAGATATATAAAAAAAGAGGCTCTTCTGCAGATAATAAAGTTATAAACTAATCAGCCTAATAGCGAATGTTTAAATATAATTTAAAACACTTAACTCGACTGGACCTAATTCACAACTATACGTAGAACTTTTTAAAAAAAAGCATTTTTTTATGGTAGGCCTACATAGACTATGCAGGTAGCCTAATTTTATATATAGGGGGCCTACATTTGAGCCAGTATTCATATAATTGTAATAAACAGTAACTGTATTCATTATATCAATATAATCGTTTGCCCGTAACAGATAAGCTTGCCCCTTTGTATTTATTTTTTTAAAAGTCGATTTCTTTTTTTTTTATCGTGCTTGCCGTTATAGTTTCTATTTTACATTCGGTATAAAAAAAAAACCACCTCAAAAAGGAAGTTTTGAAAAACCAATGCATAGATTGGTCTAGATCTCACTAGATAATCAATACGTATTAGCAATATTAGCTGGAGTCAAAGTCACAGTTCAAGCATTGACATAAAGTAAAGAAAACAATAATGATAGGCTTATATGTTACAGTGAGAAAAAAAAAACACCAGAAATTAACAAGCCTTGAATAGCACATTTAGGCTACTGGTAAATTCGTTAGCGAGAAATCAAATAGCCATAACATACAAATAAATTCAAAGGAAAAATAAAAGGAAACGGATTAGTCAGGGGCAATAACGCTTGTAAAAAATGTAACCGTCAACCAAAATGTAAGCAATTATAATGAGGATGTAAATGAAAACATGTTTAAACTAGTAAATGTTCTTGTCACGGCATAAATTGCTTACAGCACTTGCCTAGCTATGACTATGACTGTTAGGCGATTAGTTCCGCTCTATAAAAACGTTTGTATCGTAGTTGTGTATGCTGTGAATGATAGGGAAATTCTCTTTGACAAACTACGGCGTTCGATAAACAAACACGTATTTGTACACACCATATAGCAACGTGTAGCTTGAATGAATGTAGGCTTAATTTTTAAAAGGTTTTAAAAAAAGGGGACAAAAATAGCGTACGCGTGCACCCCCGGGCAAAACTCGCACTTAAATTAACACCACCCCTGACTCATAGTGAAGTAGAAAACCTTTTTCATCTGTTTATCTATCTGTTTGTCTGTCTCCCTCCTTCCCCTTGTCTCTCTTCTATTGTTTTGATTGTTAGGTTCATGTAGCAACATATCTTAGCGTAATATGTATAGCATCCAACTCGTGCATATGTTCATCATCAGATAAAGGGTTGAGGCCCTTGATTTACAGGTAAGCATCTATCAACGTTTGAATAAGAAAATATTAGTGATTAGTGTTAGATAGCTTAAAACAGAATCTGATATTTACGGACTTTCCAATGAGAAACATCATACTATAGCAAGGGATATTATACACACCATTAAACAATGTGTACACATCGATGGTCTACATTGAAGGCAATAAAACAATGAGAGAACAAAACTGGTGAGTGTCGTACACAAGTTGTTGTTTTTTAACGAAATGTGGCTAATACTTTATTGAAGAGAATTAAAGAAAGACAACCGTAGAAGCATTAATTTTAATATTTAGAGTCAATTGCCCCTCTCGCAACGAGTCCTTTGAGCAACCACTTGGCCTAACTCTCGTTATATGTGTTAAATCAAAAAGAAAGATAGCAGAATATGATTCCTTAAGTCTACAATTAAGTTTTCTTTACTTTCGGATCATGTCCTGCCAATCTGGAAAAAGATATTTGCCGTGAAAATTTTCGAAAAAAAAAAAATCACTTTGTGAAAATTTTGGGGTAGTGGTTCTTTATATAAAAAAAAATAGTTCTTTATATCAATAATCATTAGCATATTAAAATAATTCGTTTTTAACATTATAATAAGGTTATGTAAAGGTGAAATAAGACTGTGTTCATTATAAAATGTGTTAATTGTAATAGATAAGTCTAATTTCATGCTGGTTGCACTTTGGGCATGGCTAAATAGTGTGTTGCCACCTGGGCAACCACAATGGTTGCTGTAAGGGAAGTATGCCCTGTGTGCAACCATATTAGTAACGCTTCTAGTTTAGACTATAATTAATACATTGCGGTCATGTATTTACATCTAGATATTTTTAATATATAGGTCCATATAGACCTATGTTTTAATTATAATAATTGGCTAGGATTCCATTGTTTTAAAATATGAAATCTTATAATGTCTTTGAGCCTTTTTGTTTTTTTTAAGGCCCAAAAAGCTTTGCTAGAAGCCTTATAAGATGGCGGGATATGCAGGAGAGAGCTAGCATTTTAAGGGGAACCATTCATTTAATAAAGCTAAATGTAAAATGAAGTAGCCCTATATTAACAATCCTTCACAAAATCCACTAATGGATGGAGAAATCAGACCATTATTGCCGATTGCCTTGAGCCGGTATTTGTGCCTAAACAGCACAGATAGAAAAGCATATTCTGCTGTTAGGCGATGACGACATTAAAGTCACTATTCAATCCATGCTGCTACCATATATCAAGACAAGAACATACGCTATATAATACTATATTCTCTACCTGCCCATTCACAGACATCTTGCAGCTGCTAGATGTGGGCATTTTCCAAACAATGAAACAAATGGGCAGAAACCTGACAATAAACTAAATGAAGCTGAAATCTTCACCAAGCATACGTTAGGCATTGTTTCGCCCCCAAAGCATTCAAAGTCAGTAGGTTATACTCATTGGATCCAACAAACTGGCAGAAAGTACTGCGAACATGACTACGTGAAACATTAGACACAACACTGCCGACAGGGCATCAACACCCCAACATCAGCCTCCATCAACCATGAAACCACAGCATTCCTGTCTCACTAGAAACCACCATAGTGGTGCCTTTATAAACATGTCGGCATCAGTCACACATTTGCTAGTCCCTGTGCCAGAACAGATTTTTAAATATCTTTTTAAAAACGGACGAGTGCACATTTCTTCCACCCCACCGAGGTCGTACTGTACTGTCCTCCGTACGTTTGTCCACAGGTGTTTTCTTAATGGGAGCGTATCGTTAGTTTACACACTTAGCCAGATTTGAGACCGATGGGTACAGAAGTGTGTGCCAGAACCAAAAACCCCATCTATTACCGGACAAGACACTTGTCTTGATGACTTTGCATCAATTTTAATGACAGTAAACATTCATCATCATCATTTGTCCTTTGGGTTCCTTGTGAAACATAAGGCCTCCGTCAAAGCACTCCACTCTCTACGGACTCTTGTCAGTCGTTTATTTCTTCCCATCTCTTTCCAGTTCGTCCAGCTTCATCCATCATGCTTCGTCTCTATGTGCGCGTATGTCTTCATCTTTGCCGTTTGCCCTGGAGGTTCCCCTATAGGACCTGTCTAACTCAGATGTTGCTACTTTTCCTGGCGGTGTGTCCAATCCATCTCCACTTTCTTCTAGGATTTGTTATTCTATTGTTCTCTGCTCACACATCTTTCACAGCTTGGAGTTTTCCATCTTGCAGTACCACTGTATTTTCAATATGGGCCTATTTCTCAGGCAACACCAGCATTCATCATCATCATAATATGTCCTTTGCGTTCCTTGTGGAACATAGGGCCTCTGTCAAAGCACGCCACTCTTCACAGTCTCTTGCTAGTCGCTTCAAATCTTCCCAGCTCTTTCCAGTTCTTTCGGTTTCATCCAGTATGCTTCGTCTCCATGTTCGCTTGGGTCTTCCTCAATGCCGTTTACCTTCTTGGGGATTCCACTCTAAGGCCTGTCTAGCTCTGTTATTGTTACCTTTCCTGCGGGTGTGTCCAATCCATCTCCACTTCCTTTCCATGATTTGTTGTTCTACTGTTCTTTGTCCACACCTCTCCCACAGTTTGGGGTTTTCTACCTTGTCGAACCATTTTATTTTCAGTATATTTCTTAGGCATCTGTTAACAAAGGTATGGAGTCTATTTTTAGTTATCTCTGTCGTTCGCCATGTTTCGGACCCATAAATTAGGACCGTTTTAATGTTTGTGTTAAATATCCTTACTTTAGTTTCTACAGAGATGTATGTAGATGTCCAGACATGTTTCAGGTTGGCAAAGGCTTGTCGCGTCAAATTTATTCGACGTTCGATGTCCTCGTCTGCCCCTCCTGATACACTGATCACACTCCCAAGGTACACAAAGTGATTCACTTGGTCTAAGCTTTAATTAGACTCAAATTATTTTAGATCTAGAGCTAGATACTGAAGAGGTTGTTGATGATTTATTTTTCGACTAATTTGAGTCTATGTTAAAACAAAGCAATGATATAATAAAAATCAAACAGAAATAGTTCTGAAAAACTCAGATTTATTGGTTGTTTATTGGTGTGTATAGGTTTCACAATTATTAATGTTATGTCTGCAAGTGTGTGAATGTACTGGGAGATCTCTAGGTTTAATATCCCCAACTGGTTTCACTGAGGGCACCTTTGTGGTTGCACTAAGGTCAGGTGGTTGCACTTAGGGCTAATCACTGGTTGCGGGGTGGGCATGTGGTTGCTTGCCGGGCTAAATAGATCCAACTATTTTTCCCTATTATTTTGCTAGCCGTCTGCTAGAACAGCTCCAAACAATGTAAAGTTAGAGATTTAACTATGTGCCCTCTAAGCAACCAGAAATTTTTAATTTCCCTTCGCTTAGTAAAAAGTTATGAGCCTTTGCCGACAAGTGGTTGCATTAGGGCAATTTACACTAGTCCCTTGTAGTATGTTGAGTGCAGAGATTACAATTACAACCACGTTCGGGTTATTTCAAGACCATCGTAAATACTTACGATGGACTTGACAGAACCGCGGTCATGCGACGTCACAGGGTCTGTAGCTTTAGTTCTACAGCCATGCAAACCTAATAGGGTCTGTAGCTAGGCTATAATTCTACAGCCATGACGACATAATAGGGTCTGTAGCTAGGCTATAGTTCTACAGCTATGCTGAAGTCACAGTGTCTGTAGATAAAATTCTGCAGTCATGACGACCTAATAGGGTCTGTAGCTAGGCTATAGTTCTACAGAGGGCTTACTGATTTCTTTTCTTATATTTTTTATAGATTACAGACGCTCCTTCTATTAAGAAGGTTATTGCGTCCTGTGCTCACCCACGGTCTGAGTCCAGCCTTGCATTTTGATCAGTGTTTAATTACTGGTTTTTCTGATTTGTTCGGGTAACCGATTTAATGTCCGGATGCCACTCGGGAAGAAGAGTACTTATATGGATTTGTTTTTGGTTATATGTGCTGATAAAAGAGTTTTTGTCTTATGTTTATCTGTGCATTCTAACAGATTGTTACTGTCTTGTATTGCCTAATGTATTATTACTACTTTACATTTACTAATATGCAGTGTTGTAGATGACTCTTCCTGTCTCCTTTACGGTGAATGGGTGAATCTATTTTCTTCCAAGATTTAAAAAAAATAAATAGTGGTTTTGATGTAAAGAGGGGTAATGTGCAATTAACTCTTAATACATTGCTATACATTTTGAACTGTTTTAATCAACGCTTGCATCCACATTATTTTATCTACAAAATCATTTTTCTTTTAAATCCACGAATCATGTAATAAGCTTCTAATATTATCAATGTAAGCCTATGCCGGGCTATGCTTTAAGGCCTTTTAATGTTGTTCTAAATTAGGCCTATTTTGATTAATTCACTATACTGTCACTGTAATTTATTATGTAAACATTCATCATATCGCCAAAATGATTTCCCTAGTCTTCTTAGATGTTTCACTCATCAATGAAGAAAAACGTCTTACCCGTTAAGCAGTTATGCAACCTGTTTCGTGATCTTATCGTTAGTTGCCATGGTAAACACTTTCTCAATATGCCCCATTATCATGAAGAATCGATCGACAGAAATTCAAAGATTTTTTGTTGGTTTAGGTTCAACTGATAACACGAGGTTTGTACATAAACGGAACGATAATTAAAGTAAATTGTAACTTTTTTTAATTTTACTGCAGCCATGAGTATTTGCAAATTATGGTGCTCCCACCTGATCTTAGATACAAAATTACAATTAATACTTATAAGCTTAGGCCTACTTATAAAATTGTGTAAAGTCATAAATTTTAAGTCATTCAAACTTAAATTGATTCACGATCTTGATAAATCCACACAGGCCAGGGGTGATTTAGTTACATGTGGGTAACCACTGACCTATAAGTTCCAGTAGCACACTGCCTAGTTACACCGTTAACCTATTTCCAATACAAATAAAGAAAGAAAGTTGTAGTATTATGTTGGTTTCAAATGCCAAGTGCTTGCTCAACTTGACACCAGGTAAAATTGCTTTGCTTGGGTAGAGCCGGGTGGGTTTGAGGAGGTTAAAGGCAGCTATTGTTATATGATTTAAAATATTTTTTATAGTTACCGTACATAGGCTTACGATATCTTATATACTCAGGTTTTTTATTGTTAAATAACGTAATTCTAAAATAGTGGTAATTTAATTGAAATTGATGGAGAAACCTACAATTAAGAGAGAGTAAGAGAAAGAAAGAAAGAGAGAGAGAGAGAGAACGAAAGAAAGAGAGTAGATTTAACAGAGCCGGATTAACACACTGAGAGGCCCCAGGCACTAAAAAGTGTTGCCACCACCCTCCTTTTCAATTTCAGAATATAGAACATAACCTCCCAAAAATAGAAAAATTTCAAATTAGAATTGAACAAAACTTCTAGTAAATAGTAAATTGTTTTGTTGTTGTATACTTCTGTATTTTGTCTATGAAAAGTTGCTTCCTACTTTTAAAAATTACAAATTCCTTGATAAATAATTGTCTTTGTAATGTTATTTTGGGTTTTGATGATATTGGTTCAGATGTAGCATTTGCACTGGTAGGCAGATATCATATGGTCCACGGTTTAGGGTAAAGGCCTACTAAAATTTTCAGTGGAGTCACTTGCCTAGATGCCTTAAGGATGTGCTTATTTTTTTTATTAAAGGTTAATCCTCCGCCCTGGTGCTACACGTGTAGCAATTGAATGTAAAATTGGGATCGACAAGAACCTGTTTCCATATAGCTATTTAGTTTACTTTCTATATTGACTATTACCCAAGCTATGAGCGTGTAGCTTTTAACATACATCCCGGACAAGCAGCGCCCTCCCCACCCCCTCCTTCCGTAAACTATTAAACTGCTCGGGCTTTAAAAAAAGCCAACACCCATAACTCTTTTCATAAGGGAGGTTAGGTTGTTCTCTTTCTTTAGTAGTAAAACCTGAGCATAATAAAATTTTACTTTCGTTGCGGATCTAGTATCTACGGTAGGATATTTACAAAACCTATCTATCTGTCAATATCTGTTGGTTTCTCTTTCTTAGGCATATTATACATATAGGTATGTAGGTATGTATATAGGCCTACACATATATATATATATATATATATATATATATATATATATATATACATACATACATGTGTGTCTGTCATTCTAACTGTCTCTATCTTTATATGTAGGCCTATTATTATATACATAGGCATACATTTTTAATATATACATATTTTTAATTAGATATTATATATCCCTCTCTCACTCTCTTTTCTCGAATACGTAAATAAGCTTATACGTAATTTAACTCGTGTGTATGAATGTATTTTCATTTTTTTTTATATTTCTACATGTAAATTCTGCGTGAAATGAAATTCCAAATGTCTAGACTAAATGAATACCTTACTATTTGCCTTAATTAACTTTTCTATATTGATTTAAATGCCTGTCATTCGATATGTCTGCCTGTGCCCCTCCCCCCACCTCTTCGCAAAAGTTTTTTTTATGATTCGAAATTGAAGGAGCGATTGGTCAAAGTTAGAAAAAAGCCGTCAATAGCATATTTTATAGTATATAACCTCAGTTTAAATAAAATTTCTTGCTTTATCGATTTCGATCATCCCATGTTAGAACTAAATGAACTCTCATAACATTTGAAATTGCAAAACTCACGTTTGAAGTATTGTTTTTTGAGAACACAATGTTCTGTTCCTAGCTTATAGAAAGCGCCCTCAAAGTTCATGACAACGGAAATAACAGATCTTTGATCACCTCGACCTCTGTCAACATCTTGTATACTAATGCATGCGTTAATTCCAAATTATTTAGCTGGTGGGAAATTTCGTATCTCCTGGCGAGACCATGTCACTAACAATGAGGTGCTTCAGCAGGCCAAAATGCCAAGCATGTTAACTCTTCTCCATCAACGTCGACTCAGATGCTAGGACATGTGTTTAGGATGGAGGATGGCAGAATTCCCAAATACATCCTATACTCAGAGCTAGCCGCAGGAAAGAGGACTGCAGGCCGGCCGCACCTCCGATTCAAGGATGTCTGCCAGAGGGAGCTTAAAGTCCTAGCCATAAATACAAACAGCTGGGAGGAACTTGCCGGAGACAGGTCCAGCTGGATACAAGCGTTGACCACCGGGCTGGAAGTAGGAGAACGCAATCTGCAACAGCTTGCTGACGAGATGCGCACCAGAAGGGGAGACCAGCCAATGATTGATGCTGCCTTCTTGTGCCAGAAGTGCAACATATTATGTCACTCGCGTGTAGGATTGTACAGCCACAGCAGAAGTTGCAAGGCCTGGAGCGCACACCACCCAAGAGCACATTGAATTCCTTCGTTTTGCGAGACAAATTTAAGCCAGCAAATAGAATAAAAATATTTTAAGTCCCAACAAAAATAAATAAAAAATTGTAATTCTTCTCTGTGTCATTTTGACAGGCATTATAATTATAAGATATATAATAAAATATGATTTTAAGAATTTCAATTGTTAAATTAGATACATGTTAATTATGTAGGTCAAGTAAATAAAAATAGTTTTTCAAATCTATGATAAAAAAAAAAGTAAATAAAATCAGAGATATTATAACAAGAAAAGAACGCAAATACATTTTTCTGCATATCACATTCCAAGAGATAAGACTAAACCAAGAATTGAATGGTAGAGAGAGCTGGCCTAGTTCAAATAATCCTTTCCTGGGTTATTGTCGACCAAAGTTCGGAGTGTTTGTATTTTTCTTACCACTTTCGTTAATATGGTTAGGCTTAGATAAATAATTATTATTATGGATTCACTTCCTTAAACAAGACTGCAATAGAAATAGAAAATGATTAGAATTCGATTGATCTTCATGTAAAAAGGTTATGGAAAATGCTACAACAGAGAGCATAAGGAATATTTGACGTTTAAAGTATTATGTAACCTATAACTTTTTATTTTTGTCAAATTTATATTATTGCATTCTATGCCTATTATTTGTTCATCGTGATTTATTTGAACTTTTATAATTGTATTTGTAGTGCTTGCTATGAGTTTTTAATGAAATTTATCTCTATACATTTCTGATGAGGTTAAATACCGGTACGTTTAACTTGATTCTAACTTCAACCAAAGCATTTCTACTTGCTAATACTAATTATTTTTTAACGTTTTGCCGTCAATCAAAACTTGGACCTACCTATTTTATAAGCGGCACGGCTTATGTTAGCAATTAATTAGGTAAAACTATAAGCTAAGATTGAAATGTAGCATTCTTTAATAATATGGTAACTTTCTTTTTATATAGCTACAGAGAAGGGGTGGGCACGCATGAAGTCAAAGAGAGCCATATTTCGGGGTTTTCGTGATATTAAGAGCCACCCCTTCCCCCCTTATTCACAGCCAATTCTGCAGTGCTGGCCAAATCACAGGTGCGCAAATCTAATCGTCTTCCGAAACTATGGAGCCAATGATAATGATGATATATATATATATACAGAGAGAGAGAGAGAGAGAGAGAAAAACAGAGAGAGAGAGAGAAACAGAGAGAGAAATAGATAAGGAGATAGACAGATAATTGGATATAGATATGTAGGCCCTATAGATCTATGTTAAAGTGGATCCTCGGTATACGACTGCTATGTGGTGCGTACAACTTGGTAAACGTTAAACAGTCCATCACTGGACACACACTAAAGAGAAACTCGTCTTATAAGTTGCAGACGTTCTTTCAATAGCCTAAATAAGATTATTGCGTCTATTGCCCAGACATCCTGCAGGGCAGGGGGGATTTTATGGTGGCAGAAATTGAAGCCGGGTCATCGTGTCCAGAGTCTTATAAGTTTACAGACGTTCCTTCTAGATAGAAGATTATTACGTCCACTAGGCCCAAATCTCTTGCAGGGCGACAGGGATCCGTCGGTGGTAGGGATAGAACTCGCGATCTGTCCGTTGGTTTTTGGTTGACAGTCCGGTGAACTAACCGCTGGACCAGCCTACTAACATCAAGACCAGCCGAGTAGTTTTGAAATAGCTTATATTCTTTCCGTATTTGTTTTCTTTTTAAGCGACGATCCGTGTTTAAAATGTTTTTTGTACGCTTTAATTTCAGTATAAATATTTAACTCGCCAGCATATGGTCTACTAAACGAGCCTATTCTATTATCCAAGCAACAAAATGCTGGTGGCATTGAGGAGCACACAGACATTGTCTCTAAACGCATTAGTGTTTATTTGTATTGCAATTACATGGGAATCTAGACTGAGTAAGTAACGTTTTAATTGTTTGTTATTCTCAGTTGTTTTTTTCCTCATTTATTCTAATATTTGTTCTATAAGTTGCCTTTGTTCTAAGCACCAATAAAAGCGAACAATGACCATTTTTTCAGCACACTTCTTGTCCATATTTTAAACCAGCATTTAATTACAATACCAGTGGAATTGTCTTTAATTTTCAGTTAACAGTCTCCAGCTTCAAAGCTATACTTGGCCTATAACTGTAAACTCCCCAGTAGCTACCATTGTCGGTGTAGTTGAAGCTGTTTCTGTGGTAAGTAACCTCGGATGCTTTTAAATGGGAAGATTGCAAAGAAACAAAAAAGTCAATAAAAGGAAAATAATGTAGCGGAAAAAATATGTAGCCTGTTAATGAATAGTTAATGCACACTTTTGAGCATTCAAAATCACCCTTAAATTGTATAATTTTTCCTCGGGTCTAACGGGATCTCCACAGTACAATGAACAAGAAGAAGGATTTACCTTAACCTTAGTTCCAAGTTCCGATATAAACAACGACAAAAAAAATAAAAAAAATAATCAATACATATATTTTAATTATATAGACTATACACTATGGAATAATGGTTTTTAAAGATTATTAAAAGTACTCTACGTGCTCCTAATTGCTTCGGTGCCTTAAATGAATCGTATTATCATTGAATTATCATTTAAAATCATTGTATGTCTTGAAAGATAGGCTATATGCTTTTCACTAAAAGAGTATTATTTCTATGCAGAGGCCAAAGCCTGTCAGTTGTGTATGAACTGGTGTAGGTTCCCTAAACTATATTATAACTGCTGCAAGAATTTGTTCGTATTTTCTTTGTTAGAATGGCAACATTCATGAGGTTTCATATTTCAAGTTCTTTTTTATTTGACAGCAACAAGAATTACACTTTCCTTTCTTTGTATCATGCGTGAAGCCACGAAGGCGTAGGGGAGAGGGAGGGGTTGGAAGACACGTGACCTCCAACCTCGTGCAGATTCTTTTTCAAAGCCGAGGATTTTCAAAAATAAAATATTTATTTTTATTACTATTATTTTTTTTTTGAATATGTGAAGAACAAGCTGGCTTCAGAGCTGGAAGATCATGCAATGCTTAGGCAAAAAAATCCTTGCCCTGCTTACCATAGTGGAACAGTCATTGGAATGGAATTCCTCTTTATACATCAACTACATAGATTTTGAAAAGGCAATCGATAGCATCCACCACCCAACACTATGGACAATTTCGGAATCATGTATTTTCAGATAAAGTCATTAACATCCTTAAAAACATATATTGTGGTAACCGGTGCTTTGTAGGCCATGAAAACCAACAGAGTGAATGGTTTCAAGTGAAAATAGCCTAGGTGTCCGACAAGGATGTGTGATCTCACCTGTTATCGTCTTAATATTATTTGACTGTGTCATGAGGGGAGCTACGACCGACAAACCCCGAGGCCTAGTATGAGGACTAACTTCCTATCTAGAAGACTGCGATTTTGCAGATGACATAGCTCTGCTCTCTCATTCTTTATCAGATATCCAGGACATGACAACAAGAGTAGAACTAATAGCCAAAAGTGTTGGACTAAAGATTAACTTCGGCAAAACCAAACTCATGAAATTGAAGACAAGAAGCTCTCAAAAGACACATGCCAACGGGGTAGAAATAGAAGAGATTGAAAAATCTTTAAATACCTTGGCAGATATATCCCAGCTAATGGAAGCAAAGACATGGAAATCTTCATCAGACTATTATAGCTATGGCAGCTCAAGCCTTCAACAAACTGGGAAAAATATGGAAGTCACCCTCTCTGCAACTAAGAACAAAACTGAAACTTTACAAGTCCAATGTACGATCAGTTCTTCTCTGTGCTGCAGAGACCTGGAAAACTAATACAAAAATCGAAAGCCGCCTCAGAGGATTTGAAGGAAGATGTCTCCGGCGTATTCTAAAGATTAACTGGGAAGATCATATCTCCAACAGTGAAGTTGCAAGAGAACAGGAATAAACTTCATCATTGAAGAAATCAAGAAAAGAAGATGGAGACGGCTGGGACACGTTCTCCGCATGGATAGAAAGAGGCTTTCAAGCATTGTTTTGAAATGGACACCATCAGAAAAAAAGGAGAAGGAGAAGACCAATGGGAACTTGGAGAGAACGATGGATGATGAAGCAAAGGCCACCAATAAAACATGGCATGAAATCAGATGGCTCGCCCAGGATAGGGAGGCCTGGCGGAACTTTGTTGTTGCCTTATGCGCCACGAATAAGAGAATAAGAGAGAGATTATTTTATTTTATTATAATAAAATCATATTAATAAATCGAATTTTTACTGTTAAACTATAGAAAAATAGATGAAATATTAGATCTTCATCGATTCAGAATAATTATCCTGATTACCTCGCTCCAATTCCAACCCCCCCCCCCCCTCATTTACAATGTACCCCCTCCCTCCCTATAAACATGCCCGTATGACAGCCATTTGGGAAAAACCGCATTGAGATTAGGTCCATTAGGGCCCCCACAACGCGTAAATGGACTCGATTGGGTTTTGCCCTAATCTTGCCATAATGGTTTTAGCCCGCGTTTTCCTGCATGGAATCCGAATCGGCTCGCTTTGGGGTTTTTGATTACGGCTGACTTTTACAATGTCCGAATAGAAACCTAATGTCGGTAAGCCCAATTGCTCTTGAGATGACATACTTCACTAGACTGTGTGAATTTAAATGTTAAGTGGCCATGTGGTTTGGACACTGAGATGAACACGTTGAAGCGTTAAAAATATACCAGTTTTATTACCTTTGGTCAGTAGATCTAAGAGGATAGTACGTTTCTTTCATTTTGTAAAGTTACCATCTTTTAATTACAATGAATAGCTCTAGGCTATACACGTTGAAGTAATAAAAAAAGTGACAAGTTTTATGGCTGACTGGGGCAGAATCTAATAGTACCGTAATATAGTTTCTTCTTTCATGTTTTTTTTTAATGTGACCGCATTACTTAATAGCTACTTGCCGTCTTGGTGTCTTTGAATTACATTAGACTAGTACATGTATTGTAACCTACATATATACTATTTAATAATTTTTATAGTGTTTTTTTTTAATTTAAAAATTAAAATTTCTTTTTTTTAGTACTAGTTACTCTCCCTACCTTGCTACCTTGCAATCCTGGCTACGACACTACATTGTATATATGTTATATATATTATATAGCGATGGGGCGTCAGGGCAGTGGGGGGGGGGGGCGAGCCTATGCCTTCGAAGATTCATGCTGATGGCAATCTAGCATAGCTTCGAGACGGGAGAAACTCGACCATCTTGTAAACTTACCAACACCCAAACCATTCATCCTACATTGTGACAATTATTTGATAGATACCGGATTGGTTCGATGTGGTACATGAAATCGAGAACAAAACAGGTTAGTGTTTTGCAACATCAACCCATAATGTACAAACATGTTACTAGTTTTCAAACTACAAGGCGAGGTAAAACAAGTATTGTTTGAGCAAGATTTAATCGAAAATGACGAAGGCCAGGGGAGACAATCAATCCTCGTACACAAGAAACTCACAGAAGATTGCAATTATGGCCCTTTAAATTTTGAACTCTCACGACTAAAACAAGCACATGCTTATATTATGTCACGAAATAGAGAAGACAAAATAAAACTTTTGTAAGACAGCAAAACACTGGTTAAGCCTATACAGTGTTAAGACGGACTTTTTTCAAGAGTTACACAGAAAGCTATACAGCAGGGATATAAATGTGGTTACTGTGGTGAAATGAATTTTTTGTAGCCTGTACTAGATCTAAATACAATTTTAAAAAAGCACTTATGCCTCCACCCCTCCCGAAAAGATCGTAGTTGACAAGATGTGGAGATGCATTGTTGTAAGATGTAAGACGACAATAATTATAACCTAAGAATCTGTAGCCTATGCCTACTTCATGTGCACATTAATATACGCAGTAGTAATATTTAATTTTACTTCATACTGACTGTCGATAATTCTCACTTACACTTTGTTTTCGTTTCCCGTTGATGCTAGTCTAGCTATAAAATTAACATTTAATTTACACACAATTGCCACTGGTTTTGTTTCCTCTGCAGTCAAAAGTTTCTTGCTCAATAGCTGGAGATGCCAAGGCTCAAGAGTATTTTACAGTTGGCAACAATACTTGTATTGTCACTATAAACAAGTCATTGGCGACTGATCAAAATAAAACCACTCGTTATTTTGTGAGCTTTTTTGTGTGTGTGTGCGTGCGTGCGTGCGTGAGTGTGAGTGTGTGTGAGTGTGTGTGTGAGTGTGTGTGTGATCGCAATACTGATTATAATAGATCTATATATTAATAGTTAGCTTACCAGTGTCTTAAATTACCTCACATACATAGTTAAGTGGAAATCATACACAAATGTTTTATTAAGCTTATCATCTTTTTGTTTCCAGATCACTGTACAAGCATCTGAAAATGGGCTTTCTCCAAACAATAATATTTCAAACAGTACACTAGAAGTGGCTATAAACAGAGACCTAAACAATCCAGATATTACAAACTTGCCTTCTTCTGTCAATATCAATGAAACTAGTCCACCTGGAACAATAATTTTTGCTGGACAAGCCAGAGACAATGACTCCAATGTATTACATTTGCTTATATTCATTTATTGATAACACATCAACTCATCAACATTAAGTTTAAGACTTAAAACTTAAGAAAAATGTAATGTTTCTTATTTAAAAAAAAATTACCAAATTATTAATGATTGATACAGAAAAAGAAAATGGTTTACAACTATTATTTCTTAAAACATTTTTTACAGAGTCAGGTTATTTGTGAAATAGTCCCCAGTTATCCTGCCAGCATTTACTTCCAGATAGATTCAACTAAATGTGAAGTCTCAATTCGTAATTCTGTAATACTTGACAATCAACCTTCTTACCAGGTAATGTTGCTAGTTCATAGCTGTTCTCAATATTTAACATAAAATATTTAATGTTAATTTGTATTTCTTCACTTTAACAATGCAATTTAACTTGTTACAATATTCAGGTGCCTATTCAAGTCTATGACGTCAATTGGCCAAATAATAAAGTCACAAAAAATCTAACTGTGACTGTCAATCGTAATTTAAATGCTCCAGTATTTAATGGACCTGCCACAGCTAACATTTCCAATAACTTCCCACCAGGCGATGTTGTTCTTGTGTTAACTGCAACTGATGCTGATGGGGTAGAGTATACTTTATTATTTATTTTTTTACTTAATCATGTATTATTAATTTATAGCAGACATTATTTTCTTTATAAATAACTATGTAAACTGCAATGTATATTTTACAGGATCGCCTGACATTTAGTAAAGACAAGGCCAGCAGTTCATTTTATGTTGACAGCAATACTGGATATATTTATTTGGTCAAACCATTGTCTGGACAAGCAAATTACTCGGTAATATATAAATTCTTGAGACTAGTTAGCTCTTTCTATAAGCATGTCAATGGCATCCTTCCGTCTCGCGAGACGATGGTGCATCACCGTGATTCGAGGTTGCACTTCCTCGTGTGGCTGAGCAGGCCTATCCTTGAATGACAGTCTTTTTTACAGCCTTTGCACACGTGTTCTGTGGGTCCTATTTTTTCCGCTTTTCTTTTAGCCCTTTTATTTATGCTCTCCTCCATTCTATTTTCCTCTGCCGTTTTAACCCCTTTCCTGACAGCAGTGCGCCAGGTGGACCGATCCTCTGCCTTCTCCTCCCAGTCACTTGTACTTATTCTGGCTGCTCTCATGTCTCTCATACAGACATCTTTATAGCGGAGGCGTGGGCGACCTGTCTTTCTCTTCCCAGATGCCAATTCTCCATATAGGAGGTCCTTTGGGATTCTGCCTGGACTCATTCTTCTTACATGTCCTAGCCATCTTAGGCGCCTTTCACTGAGGACTGCGAACATGCTTTGGGCGCTGGCGCGCGTCAGTACCTCACTGTTAAAGACTTTGTCCTGCCATTTAATGCCAAGGACGCGACGCAGACACCTCAGGTGGAAGCTATTTAGCTTGCGCTCATGGGACGCATAGGTTGTCCATGATTCGCTACCATAAAGCAGCGTGCTGATGACGCAGGCCTGGTAGACACATAGTTTGGTCCTTTCTGTCAGCCTGGTGTTTTCCCAAACCCGTTTACCAAGTATAGCCATTGTGGCAGCTGCCTTGCCGATTCTGCTATTTAGTTCATCCTCTATGGACAATGAGCTGGAAATCTTGGACCCCAAGTAGGTGAAACAGTCCACAACTTCCAGGTTTTCGTTTTCTATAGTAATGATAGGAACGGAGCATGTGTCTTGGGCCATGATATTTGTCTTCTTTATGCTCACCTGCAGGCCGAATTCTTTGCAGGCGTTGGCGAAGCTTGACACAAGCTGTTGTAGGCCTGTTTCTGTGTGTGATATCAGGGCCGCATCGTCAGCAAAAAGTAGCTCGCGAATTAGGACCTCTTTCGTTTTGGTTTTGGCTCGGAGACGGGCAGTGTTGAAAAGTCCTCCATCAGCTCTGGTGTGTAACCAGATTCCATCACTACTATCCTTGAAGGCGTATCGGAGCAGTATAGAGAAGAATATTGCGAACAGTGTTGGTGCGAGTACACAGCCTTGCTTTACACCGCTACTGACTGGGAAGGCTTCAGAGGTGGCTCCGTTGAAGTGCACTGTGCCCTGCATGTTATCATGGAACTGTCTGATGATGGCGAGTAAGTGTGGGGGACAGCCAATTTTTTCCAGAATTTGGAACAGCCCACTGCGACTAACTAAATCAAAGGCTTTTGTCAGGTCTATGAAGGCGATGTATAGTGGCATCTGCTGCTCTCTACATTTTTCCTGCATCTGCCGTATGGAGAACACCATGTCTATGGTAGACCGACCCGCCCGAAAACCACATTGTGACTCTGGATAAACTCGGGAGGCTAAACTCTGCAAGCGAGTAAGAGTGACGCGGGCAAAAGCCTTTCCTACGATGCTCAGAAGCGAGATACCGCGGTAGTTATTGCAGTCGCTTCTATCGCCCTTATTCTTATATAGCGTCACTATGTTTGCGTCCTTCATGTCCTTGGGGATGTATCCCTGTTCCCAGCAGAGGACTAGCAGCTCGTGTAAGGGCTGGAGCAGCACTGTCTTACCGTTCTTCAGAGCTTCTGGAGGTATTCCATCGCTCCCAGGGGCTTTTCCACAGGCTAGGCGGTCGATGGCTTTGCTTAGCTCTTCCTGTGTGGGAATGGCATCTAGTTCTTCCATGAGCGGCATGTCGGGGATGTCATCTAGGGCGGTGCTGGAGTTTGTGTTAACTGTTGCATACAGTTCCAGGTAATGTTCAATCCAGCGTTTGAGCTGTTCCGCTTCGTCCTTGATGATTTCTCCAGTTTTGGATTTTAGGGGTGCAACCTTTGACGTCGTAGGGCCGATTGCTTTTTTAATGTTTTCGTACATGGCTTTGGCGTTTCCCATATCAGCAGCTGATTGTATGCTTGAGCAGAGGTTAAGCCAGTAGGTATTGGCACATTGACGGGCAACCCTCTGAGCATGCATCTTAGCTGTTTTGAGTGCGTGCAGTGTGTCGGGAGTAGGCTTCTCCTTGTATGCCAGGAGAGCTTTCCTTTTAGCTTCGGTGACAGGTTTCATTTCATCCCAGTTGGCGTCGAACCAGTCCGTGTTTTCGCGTGTTTTTTTTTTTGCCAAAGGCATGTATTGCTGAGTCGTATATCGAATCGCGGAGATCCGACCATTTGGAGTCAATAGTGACATTTTGGGTTGATTTTGGGAGGGCTTCTTGTATTTTGCCAATGTAAAGCTGTGTTTTTACTGGGTCCTTCATGCAATAGGTGTTTATGCGTTGACGTCTCTTTTCTTTGGTGTGATACGAGTTCCTTCGCATTATTCGTACCTTGCTGGCCACTAGGGAGTGATCAGTGTCGCAGTCGGCACTATGGTAACTACGGGTGAGAAGAACACTAGCAAGTTGTGAACGCCTGGTGATGATGAGGTCCAACTGGTGCCATTGGCGCGATCGAGGGTGTCTCCAGGACACTTGGTGTATATCTTTGCATTTAAAGAAAGTGTTAGTCACACACAAGCCCCGTGAACAACACAGTTCCAGCAATCTCTGTCCGTTCTCATTTATTTTGCCCCTTCCAAAAAGACCAAGGCACGTGGGCCAAGCCACGTGGTCTCCCCCCACTCTAGCGTTGAAGTCTCCTAAGAGATAGATTGCCTCATTTTTGTGTTACATAAGCATGTAAGCATTATACATTACAAGTTTACAGTATATCATTCTTGTTATTATTTACTTGTAACGATTAAACGAAAGATACTATTAAGTGCCTAACGAATCTAGGAGAGTTCAGATTTTTATTCCTTACATACAAGACTTCATTAATGTTCTACCTAAATATTACTTAATATTTTCAGTTTGGTGTCCAAGTTACAGACAATCGCAATCCAGCCAGAAATGCAACAAAGACAGTTACAATCAATGTCTCTAATGTTTCTTTCCCTCTATCTTGGGTTAATGCCCCTTACAGTGTAAACATTAGTATCAATGCAATAGTCAACAGCTCAGTGCCAGCCAATGTTTTAGCAACAAAACAAAATATATTGGTAAATAGTTTTTATCTGTTTATGTATTTCTATATAATATATATATGTCTATTATATATTTTCTTAACAGTTTATAGATTTTTGTGTTTACAATGTTAAATTCTCTTCAGGGCACTATGACATACAGAATAGTTGGCGGTGTACCTTCTGATGCTGTGAGCTATTTTAGAATAGAGGAAACCACTGGTCGCCTGTTGTTAAGCAAGGATTTATTGACTAGTACTTCTATGAACAGCCGTTCTAGTGTTGTGGTATGCCATTTTATTTATGTATCACAAATTAGTTTTGTTAAAGTATGTTTTTCTTTTAACTTTCTTTCTCTTTCATGCAAACATAATATTGTAATTCATTAATAGAAATTTGTTTTATTTTTCAGCTCTTTATTGAAGCATATGATAACAGACTTTCTTCAGAAGTTATCAGATCCTCAGTTACTATTTACTTCAACCGTAACCTCAGTCCACCTATCTTTTCCCCATCCACTTATGTAGCCACTATCAATGACTATGATCCTGCTGGAACTAGTGTTATAACTGTGACTGCAACTGACAGTGATCCATTGGTAAGATATCTTTGTGAGTTTAGCTAGCTACAGTAAATAGATGTATACTTGTCTTATAGTAAAGTTAATTGTTTAATTTGCTTACAGGAACCAGAAAACTCTACACTATATACACTAGATGGTAGTAGAGGTCCTACTGATTACTTTAATGTCAATATTTACACTGGACTTATCACAGTCTCTAAACGAGTTTCAGGCGACCCATCAACAAAACCATATTATAATGTAAGAGGTTTTTTACATGGTCTACTTTTAATTTAATTATTTTTTAAAGTTAAAAAAATTCACTATAAAATTATTTGCCTTGTACACTTGTATGTTTTTATAATATTTAGTCATGATCTTTCAGCTGACTGTAATTGCCAAAGATCCAAGCCTTGAGCCTAAATCTGCCACTGCTACAATAACTGTCAGTGTGAATCGCAACAGGGCACCTTACTTTGTATCACTGCCATACAATCCGAAGATCACAGATACTACAGATATATTATTCCCCTTCTTTAGTGTAACAACAGTAGATCTTGATTCAAATGTAATTATCATATTTGTATACTTTGATTTTTTAAGCCATTTAATTTGTAGCTTATCTAAAGTATTGTGTTTGAATATTATTATATAACATTTAAATTTCATAGTTTTGAAAATTTACTTATCATTTAAATTGAGATTTCTTAGAAAATGTAGGTGTATTCTCTAAGGGTTTAGTTGATATGTTGACTTGTTAGTTTAACAATTTCTTATATGCTTTTAACAACAGTAATTTAGAAAATACCTTGACCTTGAACAGAACTTTGAAATCTTCCAGATTTAGGAAATTAAATGAAAAAGTACAAGTCTAGATAGTATGTGTAACAGTAAAAAAAACATAACTACACTGTTGAGGGATCTTGTAGAGACGCTTGGAAAAATCTATGAGTTTTATTTGGAATGTGTGATATTTTTTAGCCAAATCCAGGAATAGAATTAAGAATGTTACAATATTCCATCTCTCCTCCCTCACCTGAGGGTCATTACTTACAATGCTTTATGCAAAAACCCATCCCTTCTCATAAACTAAGAATTTGTTACCATAGTAGTTAAAGACTTTGTTTGTTATTTATTGAATCAAAAGGAATATATCGGTAAATACCACACAATGACTACTTCTTTGATTCGTTTCAGTTTAACTTCTTACACTTGTCAAAAAGTATACTCTTTGTATAAAGAAAAGGTCACCAAACTTTTTGCACTGTGGACTGGATAACTGAGAGAATTACAAGCGCAGGCTGTGTAATAGTTTTTTACACAAAATACTTGCAAGCCAGATTGATATCTATTGGAAAATAGGACAAAAAACTAAGTTTAGCACTCATGTTAATCTCACGTGAAGGGATGGCAATACACAAAAAACAAAGACAACCAACATATTTTTTTAATTAAAAAGTTATCACAGTTATTGCTGTGTTAACAAAAAGGATAGACCTAGTTTGCACTTATCCAAATCTCGTTAACTAAGCAACCAAATATGTTTTTAGATTTGTGAAACTGGCATTTATGGCTTACAAGATATTATCCAAAATAGTTTGGAATTGCTGCATCTAATCAATAGAATCTCTTTCAAATGCTGACCAGTCAATCTTGTTTGATGTACTTCATTGTTTTTAATTTTTGCTCACAGACATAAGTTGTTCCAAACACTGATGTAATGTATATAAATATAAGGTGCTGATTTCTTCTGTTTTGAAATGTGGTGTTGACCAAAAATTAGCCTACAACTTTGACAGCCAGGTAGGATCCGACAGGTGTTGATCATCTGCTCTAACTTTTTCAGTAAGAATAACATCTAGTTCATTTCCAAGCTTGTAAAAACAAAGCAGGACTTTACCTCTGCTTAGCCACCTTTTTGCTGTATGTAATAGCAAGTCAGAGAATTCAGAATCAATTTCTTCAAGAACATCTCTGGTGGTGATTGAGTGCATGTTCCTCAGATAAATTTCACAGCTAAAATTTAGTAAAATGACTGACTTCAGTACGCAACAAGTATCTTTCCCACAGAGTGCTTGCCAATGTATGCTGAAGTATGTGATCAGAGCACCTGGAATTTGCAAATCTTCCAACTGAGTCCTGTTCTTCCCCACTCCAGACAGGCTTTTTTCTTCAATTGTGGCACATGAAAGCTGATTTATCTGAATGTTATAATCTTTCAAAATTCTTTTTAATTCCAATGTAAATGTCTTTTCCTTTTTTTGCTCGACGTATACTGCAAACGGATGCCCACTCTTCCGTGATCCAAAAGTGAAATAGACACCTCAAATGTGAACACTTGAAGTTGTTTATTAAAGTACTTGAGAGATCATTATATTCATCCAGCCCGAGAGAATACCACAAGAAGTATCTAGATTCCTCAAGTATCCTTAGCACTATATTCTATCCAAGTGCTTCTGTTCTTTGCACAACTGAATCTGTGATTGCGCAAAATAAGTAAAAATACAATAAACAAGAAAATCTAGATATAATAATATACAATTTTAAATAATAAATTTGAGGCACACAGTAAACGATAGGTTTTTAGACGTAAAGATCTCCTAGTGTTCTAAATATAATATTTTAATTTTATCATAGCACCTCGTGTTCCATAAGTTTTATCTAGCAAAATCAAGTAGGCTTATCATCTGCGAACCTGATGAACTGACATTGTGAGCTGGATCTGGTCCACATGTTGTAGTTTGGTGGCCTTTGTTATAAAGCAACATGATTTAATACTGCCTTTATAAAAAAATTTATATTTATTTTTAGATCATTAACTCAGACAATGGGAAATTAGACTACAGTATAATAAAAGATAGCAACACAGATATTCGAAAGATATTTGGCATTGATAGCAATGGACAAATTTATGCAGTGCAATCTTTAAGATATCTGCCCAACTCAACTTATTCTGTAAGTATAAAGTTGTAACAATTAAATTATTAACATTACAACTCATGTATTTATTTTGCACTAAGATTTGTCTATTTATTTACACTATTATGTGGGATTTTACTAAATGTTATTATAAAAACAACAAAATGTATGTGTAGTCTTGTCTAATGAACAAACGATAGGATTATCAGACAAATATTCAATAAAATGCATATATTTGTTGAGATTTGTCCAAAAATAATGGGAGGTCAGTATCCTTTTAGCTTGTTACTTTGCATTAAGCAAATACAAGATAACAAATATATTATTATATTAAACATGACAAGTGTATGTACATAAAACATGTAAATAAATCTACATAATGTAGAATTTTTAATTTTTAAAAAATCGATGAGACCGTTCTCTCTATCAACAGTATCTGCCCTTATTTTTGTACCATTTTGTTTGAGCAGAAAATTATTTCACCTTATTATTGTTTTTTATTTGTGATAGTTCCAAGTGATGGTGACAGATCGAGGTGTTCCTTCACTAAGTGCTACTGCTAGTGTGACTGTCCTTATTTCAACTGCTTATGCCATAACATTTATCCCTCCAACTTCTGCTTGGAACAAGTTGGAGAACAACACAACACCTTCATTGCTAGAAACTGCTACAGCAACTAATGTGGCAGGCAGCAGCAATGTAAGAAAACACTAAGATAAAAACTAGTTCATAATCTTGTATGAATGTTTTGAATCAAATACATTTAAACTCATGATTTAAATTCATAATTAAAACAAGTGTGAAACTTTAATTACAGAGTGTCATCCTCTATGAGCTTCTAGCTGATGGTTTTGCTAAACAAGCTTTTAACATAAGTAATACAACTGGTGTCATCACACAAATACAACCATTCAGTGATGACCCTGTGAAGTCTTTGTCCTATCTGGTATGTACTCTATAGTGGATTTTTATTGTATATAAATGCAGTTAGTCACAGTATGAACTACAGTTGAAAGTATCTTTGTGTTTATCTATGAACAACATTTAAATATAATTACAGTTGACAGTTCGAGCCTATCGCCAGAATGATCCAACAGTGCAAGCTTACAAAACAATCAGGATCAATGTTGATAGAAATCCCAATAAACCATCCTTTACAACTTCAGTTTTCTCATTTACTATTCCTGAAAACCAGCCATTGGGAAGTGTTTTTGGCAAAATCAATGCTACTGATGCTGACACGGTATACTTTTTTTGTTAATAGTTCAAATTTCAAGTAAAAATTTAAGTTGAAGAATTCAATATTTAAATCGATGACAATGTTTTTTCAAACAATTTTTAGGGAATGGCAGGGGAGATAACTTATGCTATTTCTCAAGTGTTTAATACTCCAATTGCAAGCTACATTTTCTTCTATGTAAATCAATACACTGGTGAGTTTTCACTCGCTCGAAGTATGTATTATGAAAGTGGACCATCTGTATACATGGTAATTTATAGTACATTTTACTTCTTCCACATTACATATAAAGATTATTTTACTCTTCATGTCTAATTTGGGGGTATTTAAGCTTATGTAAAGCTTTTTAAATTTACGCTTCATTTAATTTTAATAAAAAAAAAAAATTATAATTTAATCACTCTGACATATAAAATTAAATCTGTATATAAAGTTCCCAGTTGTAGTGAAAGACAATGGAGTTCCACAACTTTCTGCTTCTGCAACATGTAGCATTACTGTGTTAAGAAACATCAATGGGCCCATCTTTGTACCCAACAACACATACTCTATAACCATTAATGAGGACTTCCCTGTAGGAGGAGCACTTCTTGACCTCAATACAACAGAAGCTGACAATGTAAGTCTTGAACATTTATGTTTTTACAATTGGGACAATGTAAGTCTTGAGCATTTATGTTTTTACAATTGGGACAATGTAAGTCTTGAACATTTATGTTTTTACAATTGGGACAATGTAAGTCTTGAACATTTATGTTTTTACAATTGGGACAATGTAAGTCTTGAACATTTATGTTTTTACAATTGGGACAATGTAAGTCTTGAACATTTATGTTTTTACAATTGGGACAATGTAAGTCTTGAACATTTATGTTTTGACAATTGGGACAATGTAAGTCTTGAACATTTATGTTTTTACTATTGGGACAATGTAAGTCTTGAACATTTATATTTTTACTATTGGGACAATGTAAGTCTTGAACATTTATGTTTTTACAATTGGGACAATGTAAGTCTTTAACATTTATGTTTTTACAATTGGGACATTGTAAGTCTTGAACATTTATGTTTTTTACAATAAGGAAAAAATAAATTTTGACAATCCTTATGACTTCTGACTTTACATTTTGCTTACATAAGTAAACATTCTTTGACTTGAAATGATTTTTGTTTACTTTTCAGCAACCTGTCAGCTATTACATTGATAGAACTGGCATCAACACTTTGTACTTTAATATAACTTATACCTCTGGCATTATCTCCTTAGCTGAATCCTTGCTGAGAGCTCCTGGCTCAGTTTTTAGTGTAAGTAACACTTGACTTATCATGTTTAATAATGTGTGAATCATAGTCTTATACTTTTATGTTGCTAAAATTTACCTTTACAGTTTGTTAAGATCAAAGTTAAACTGAATATGTTTGTGTATAAACAGTTAACAGTGATTGCCAGTGACAATCAGCCATCAGTAAGAACTGCAGAAGCCTATGTGACAGTCAATGTGCAAAGAAATCCTAATGGACCAGATTTCCTGCAAAGTCTTTGGCCAAAGAATATTTCAGAGTACCAGGAAGTCAATGTTCCATTATTGACAGTGTTTGCCACAGACTTAGATTCACCTAATGTAAGTTATTAGAGAATACATTTTGATATTCAATATTGACGTTTGATTGACACATATATTTTCATTCACATCTTGCTACTTTTACAGCTTTATTATCAATAAATCATTGTTAACGTCTGTTATAGCCTAATTAATTTTATCTTCTTCTATAGAGTGAGAGTGGTAGAGTTTACTACTCTATCATCAACCAAACAGCCATTAGTCCAACACCTACTGTTGGATTTAAAACTGATTACTTTACTATTGGTTCCACCAGTGGACAAATATTTTTGTCTAAAGCTCTGACAACTGCAGAATCTGCTGATGAATATGAAGTAAGTAATTATTATTTGTTAAATACCATAAGCACATACATGTAAGGCACTCACATGCATGACATAAAAACACACACACACATTTACCACACATCAGATATAGACAAACTCACCCAGTACAGACACACATGCACACCACACACAAACACACATGCACACCACACACATGCACACCACATACAGACAAACATGCACACTAAGGCATCAGCTCACCATGTAAACTAAACAAAATACAAACCCAACAGTCACACACAAACGTGAAGACCTCACAAACATGTTTGAAACACACACCAACCACACCCTTGCTTACATCTATTTCCTTGTTATAGTGAAGTACTCAAAATGTATGTATTTTCTGTTTACATCTAGATTTACATAAGAGCCCAGGATGGAGCAGTGACCCCCAAGTTCAATGTATCTCGAGTTGTCATCAAAATTATCAGAGATTTGTACAGACCAGTATTTGCAAGCAGTAATTTCACAGCCAGTATTAGTGAAACTAAAGATATCAATTCCAACATTCTAAGTGTTCCAGCAGTTGATAATGACATAACTGTGGATCTCAATAGAGGAGTAAGTTGTTATTTAGATGTTTGCTATTCAAATAATAAAAAAATACATAATGAAATGATCATTTTCTTTTGTGGTAATTTGTCTAGGTATAATAAATGAGGGTGGTGTATATATGTATTTATGTGTATTTAGGTTAGTTAGGTGTTAAGATAGTACATGTTGTAAAGCAGAATGTAATGACTATATTTTAAAATCTACTTGAAATCTAATGATACTTATTATATTCAATATTTAATTTCAGACCCCCAATGCACAGATTGTATATGAACTTAGAGATTTCTTAGACAGTAATAAACAAAGCAGATTCTTTGGTATCACAGAAGAAGGTTTTATATATAAGAAACAAGCAACAACTGGAGATCAGGGCAGTGAAACTTTCTCGGTAATCATGGCTTGAGCTTTATCATGTTACAAAAATATTAATAGGTCTATATATGACTGAAAATGATGATTTCTGTCAATAGAGCCGTGACATTTAATAAAAAAAAAATTAACTGACCATTTGAATGAACCAATTATTTATTTATTTTTATTATTATTTTTTTTTTAGTTTCAAGTTGTGGCAAGTGATAAAAACTGGAAGAAAAATATGTTTTCCTTAGCCAATGTTAGTATTACAGTCATTTATGTTGGCAGTGCTAGTGAAGAGCTTGGATTTATGCAGCCAGTTTACTTGTGAGTACAAATAGCAAACTTGATGTATTCATTTATGCAGAAGTGATATGGTAAATCTTAAATTTGTACAGTACTAGCTGCATGTATTTACAAAATGATTAGTGCAAAGGCCAAATATAACAATAGGCAGTCTGAAAATGATTTTATATTAGCTGTGTTCTCATTTCTTCTACATGTGGTTAAGAGGTTTACCATCAATATCTAATCTGTCTTGGTCTTAAGGTCTGAAATCACTCAGCATCTGCTGATTCCAATATTGCCCTAAACTCAAGACTGCTCTGGACATGATCACTACTTTTTTCTCAAACTTTATTTTTTTAGCTATTCAGCATAGTGCATTCATTACTGAAACGTTTATTATCTTGCTATACTTTCTCTTGCATCTTACTCTGATCCATAGTTTGAGTCTTGTCTTGCATTTTGATTAAGGTTTTTTATGATAAGAAGTTGGTTTTCCTGGCTATAGCATTCCTACATACAGAGCATTAGTGTAGTGATTAGTCTTTGTTATGGGCTAAATATACAAGTCATTTTGGAATCAATGTAATCAATATTGAGTGTTAATTAATACAATAACTTGTGTACTGTATCATTTGATTATACAGAGTTGCTGTTAAAGAAAATGCTGTAGTCAGTGATGCAAATCAAATACTTTATATGAAAGTAGAAAACCAAGAAAATAATCAAGTTGTGTGTACAATAGTAGGAAGCTCCGGTAATTCAATATCTAATGTAGTTTTTATAAATGTTTAACTCAGACATATTGGATTAAATCTATTATTTATTATATTCTAAATTTCAAAGATGTTCATATTTTTGTTCACCAATGTTGAGTTTTTCTTTTTGTTGATTTTGTAATGATTGGACCACCATTTAATCTCTGCAGATAAATTTGTGGTTAGAGCTGTTGACAATGAAAAGAACTGTGCCATATATTTAATATCACAACTGGACAGAGAATCAAGAAACAAATATGATTTCAATGTTACAGTACAGAGTAAAGCACTCACTGAAACTGGCAGAAAGAAACGTCAGACTATGTTTAAATATAGTGTGTAAAAATTATATTACAATTCTTATAGCCAGAGCCTTTACAAATGCATTAATTTAACACAGTAAGGCATGAATAAGATTTCAACTGCTCCATGTTTACAAATTATGATGATAATCAGAATAACAATGTCTCAAAAGTTGTGCAATAGGTAGAACCTCTTATGATGCAAAAGGCTTACAATTGTATGCTTCTTTTTTCTTTCCAATTCAGATTCCTGGATATCTACACGTGTTGTGGTAGAAGTGGATGATGTTAATAACAATGCACCACATTGGGTGTTTGTTCCATATCCCAAAAATACAAGTGATCCACCAGATGGCACTCGTAGGACTTTCATAGCAGCTGTTGATTATTCATCACCTCCAGATACAGTTGCCATTCAATTAAAAGTAAAGCAAATGTTACTTACATCAGTGCTAGTTCTTATTGAAGTTAAATCAAAAGCTATTCTTCTATAAAATATTTGCTTTAGAAATTATAGTGAGAATAATTATTTCTGTGCAGGCAATAGATCCTGATTTAGGCTTAAACGGAGAAGTTAGATATGCCCTTGATGTACCAGCACTTAACAGGCCCCCATTTAGGATTGATGCTGTGAGTGGTGACCTGTTGACCAATGAGCTACCGCCAGAGGACAGAGCATCCCGAGTCTTACCCTATCATGTGACAGCAGTTGCGTATGATCTCAGTGTGGAGTCTGGAGGATCTAAAAATTCCAAAGCTGAATGTTATGTATGTTTTAGCTTTAGGAGTATTGTTTTTATGATGTGTAGCATTATTTCCAATGTAAGCTGGTATTAACTATGTTTAGTCAAAATTGACAAGTTGTAAGACACATGCTAAAGACTAGTTTTTAATATTTAGTCTAGTGATATCAATTACACTCCTTATAATTTTTTTATTTCATTCCTATTTAAAGCATATTACCTTTTCTGTTTATATTCTTGGTCTAAAATAATAAGTAATGAAAGTTGACCATTCTGATTTGTTTATCTAACAGGTAAATCTGATACGAGATGAGAATCGATTTGTAATGGTGATAAATAAAAAGTCCTATTTAGAAGTTATTAGCCTGAAGGAAAACTACAGACTGTAAGTTTTCAAATATTTTTTTTTCCATTGTTAAAATGCTGGAACATTGAATCTATAAAAAAAAACTGTTATTTAAAATTTCACATTATATTTTTAAATTGCCAAATATTCATTTTAAAAATGTGAAGAATATTTTTATTTTTCCTAGAGCCCTCCAGGATGCCTCCAATTTAGTGATTCTGATAGAAAGAATTGAAGCCAAGAGATACATTGCTGACAGTTATTTACAAATAGACCTTTCAGCGTAAATTAGTTTTGTTGTTTTTTCAAATAAAGTTTTACAATCTCTAAAATTATGACAGCATTTTATTCTATTTACAATAGAAAAAGATAGAATGATAAATAAATATAGTTCAACACCTTATTAAAGTATTAACTAAATGTGATGACAAAAAGTATATTATAGCTAATTATAATGATAATTTTTATAGCTTAGGAGCAACAATATAAATTCCTATTGAGACTATTTTGATACTCAATCACTGCAGCTCTGTTTTGTTTGGAATTTATCATTATGCACTGTTTTGTTTTATCTTACAGAACAGATATAACATTTGTTGCTGCCTTGCCAAGAGAAAACTACCAACTAATTAATAATAGTGATGATGCAGCAGATAGGTAAGTTGGTGAAAATGTAGATACAAAATAAGTAACTTATGACAATATGTTTTGAGATAAGCAATTTAAATGACTACGTTATAACAAAACATGTTTATAAACATAAGATAGGTTGATTTTTTAGGGGTTGTTTTTTTAGGATATTAGTTCATATACAGGATGTTAAGGATATATTTTTATAAATAGCCATAATATTCCAATATTTTTTAACAAATTGTTTTTTCAGTAATTAGCACACGCCTTTTTTTTCTTTACAAAAATTTAAAGTTTTTTTTTTTATTCAAACACAATTGGTTTATTTAAAAATTGTGTAACTAAAGTACAGTAAATTAAAATTTACAAGTATCACAAAATTGAATATTTTCAGCTTGTTGACATCAATGAACTCTCTGACAAAAATTAGAACTGCTTTTAGTGCCTCATTAAATACTAACATTGAGACCATTCGACCTAGCTATGGAAAAAACGTAATTATCCGAAACATGCTTAACAAGTCCTACATCTGGTGGATGGATGACCCATGGGCAGCGTTAATAGCCCTGGCTGCCATCATCATCTTGTTGTGCATTGTTGGTGTTGTGGTCATCACCTTCACATATGCCAGGTATACAAATACATGCTCTAGATTTGTAACCATTTTCTGTTTTGTTAAAAGACAGTATTTTGATATTCTCGTAATCATTTGAAGTATTATTCTACCCTATCCATTGCAACACCAGTATAACTTTTTATCCTGAATTGGGAGCTTTATAAAAGTAGTAAAAATGTTATGGGTTGGACCCAATTTATAGACATAATTAAAAAAACATGTTAAATTTTCATGCATTGTGGGATACAAACACTAGTCCTAATTTAAATAATCAAAATATCATTTTTATTTCACTAAAAGAATTAAAATGTGGACAATATCAACTTAGTGACTTAGTGTTGTAGATATTCTATAAATATTAAATTAGTGATTAATAACAGCAAAATGACTGGAAGGTTGGTCCTGGCAACATGATGGCATGGGTTCTAACCAGCTGAATGGGTTATTTGTAAGCTGAACTAAAAGTTAACAAAAAAAAAATTAATAGTTTGTGGGGTTTTTCTTTACAGCCCAATAAAACAAAAACAAATATTTTATAAATAAGAATTCTTTTTTTAACAAGAAAAAATTGATGTCAATTTAAAGTCTTAAGACAAAAAGAATATATAATAATAATTAAATGATCAGTCAGTGATCAAAGTTTTTCCCCTTACACAAGGGATATAAGTGATTCTATGTTGTTCATTTTTTGTCAAGGCTCTGGGAAGATAGTGTTTAAATAACTACATTCTAAAATAATATCTGCTTTGAGTTAACATTTCTAAATCAATAAGGTGTAACACTATTAAGATCATGTATCTTTTATTGTGTATTATTTCAAAATTAACAGGTATAACACCATATGATCATATATCATTTGTTATGTATTATTTCAAAATTAACAGTTATAACACCATATGATCATATATCATTTATTATGTATTATTTCTAAATTAACAGGTATAACACTATATGATCATATATCATTTATTATGTATTAGTTCTAAATTAACAGTTATAACACTTATGATCATATATTGTTTATTATGTATTATTTCACAAAACAAACTTTTGTTTCTGTTTCATAATTAGATATATACACTATATAAGTAAATACAGAGAGCTCTTTAATGTACCATCAAAAAGCAAGGAATATGAAATTCAGGTAAGACTATGATTTAAATTAAACTCATCGTAATGACGTTCTTCATGATTAATTGTTAGTTAACAAAACAATATGCCTTTAAATTACAGATTGGCACAATTGACTGTTTCTTTAAATTACAAGACTAGCACAATTGACGGTTTCTTTAAATTACAGATTGTCATAATTGACTATTTCTTTAAATTACAGACTAGCACAATTGACTGTTTCTTTAAATTACAGACTAGCACAATTGACTTTCTTTAAATTACAAGACTAGCACAATTGACTGTTTCTTTAAATTACAAGACTAGCACAATTGACTGTTTCTTTAAATTACAGACTAGCACAATTGACTGTTTCTCAAGACTAGCACAATTGACTGTTTCTTTAAATTACAAGACTAGCACAATTGACTGTTTCTTTAAATTACAGACTAGCACAATTGACTGTTTCTTTAAACTACAAGACTAGCACAATTGACTGTTTCTTTAAATTACAAGACTGACACAATTGACTGTTTCTTTAAATTACAGATTGGCACAATTGACAGTTTCTTTAAATTACAGACTAGAACAATTGACTGTTTCTTTAAATTACAGACTAGCACAATTGACTGTTTTTTTTTAAATACAGACTAGCAGAATTGACTGTTTTTTAAAATTACACGACTAGCAAAATCGACTGTTTTTTTTAATTACAGACTAGCACAATTGACTGTTTTTTTAAATTACAAGACTAGCACAATTGACTGTCTCTTTAAATTACAAGACTAGCACAATTGACTTTTTTTTAAATTACAGATTGGCACAACTGACTGTCTCTTTAAATTACAAGACTAGCACAATTGACTGTTTCTTTAAATTACAGACTAGCACAATTGACTTTTTTTTTAAATTACAGACTAGCACAATTGACTGTCTCTTTAAATTACAAGACTAGCACAATTGACTGTTTCTTTAAATTACAAGACTAGCACAATTGACGGTTTCTTTAAATTACAGATTGTCATAATTGACTATTTCTTTAAATTACAGACTAGCACACTTGACTGTTTCTTTAAATTACAAGACTAGCACAATTGACTGTTTCTTTAAATTACAAGACTAGCACAATTGACTATTTCTTTAAATTACAGATTGGCACAATTGACTGTTTCTTTAAATTACAAGACTAGCACAATTGACTGTCTCTTTAAATTACATGTAGGTCGGTGACTTAAATTAAAAGTGTGATTAATTGCCTTGTACTGTACGAGTGTTTCGTTTGGATGTGTTTAAGTTTCTGTGCTCTGTGGGTGCTATGATTTGTGAGAATGTAAGTAATTGACTTTTTATGTAAATATAGGCGAGTCAGTGAGGGCAGAGTGTAGGTGCCACCCACCGGAGGTGAGGTCCAACCCCGAAGAGCTGATCAGGGTGCTACAGTCCGTCTACGGAGAGAAACGTAGTATCTCCAAATTAATGGGCCTGTTTCTCACAGTCCATCAACATGTCTCAGAGACTGTGAGATCCTACTCTCACCGCTTGCATGCTGCATTTGATGCCCTGTTAGCGCGACAAACCTGTCTCTCAGTGGCCCTCACAGATGCCGTAATCTTGAGGGACCACTTTGCAGAAAACTTGCTGGACCCCCTCCTGAGGAAGTACCTGCGAGAGGAGACCCATAAATACCCGAGGACCTCCTTCCTAGACCTGCGGGATACGGCTATCCGCTGGTCCGAGGACGAATGTGGCGTCCACTTGATGCACTCTGTAGCTACGACTGTTGAGCCACAACAGCCGGGCCCAGAGTTGGAAAAATTGGTGTTGGCACTGGCCAAACAGGTGGGTGAGTTATCAACAACAATAGAGTATCTGCAGCTTGCACAACAAAGCCCTGATGCTCATCCTTACCCACAGCGTTCAGGTGAACCAGACCACTACGGTTATCATGCTGGATACTGTGATAACTGTTGCAGCCCCGACCACCTTGCGGGAGAGTGCCTGAAAGGGAGGCAGTCAACTGTCGGAGCGAATGGCACGATTCATCACAAAGATGAGGATTCTACTCTGTCGAGCCAGATAATAGGCACCCGCCCTGTCGCAAATGTCAGCCTCAATGGGCTATGTTGTGAGGCCACGATTGACACAGGCTCCCTGGTCAGCACAGTGACGGAGAGCCTAGTCACCAACCAAACTGCCAGTGTACTACCAGAAGTTGGGGATACCCAAACTGTTAAACCCCAGTCAGTCATGTTTAAAGTAGTTGTGCCAACAGGACCGGTAGTAAATAAAGGAATGGTTCAGGCGGCACCGTTACATTGCTTGAAAGTGGTTAAAGAAACGGTTTCAATGGACCCTATGATAGTTAATGTGAAATCGGTGTGCCAAACAAGACGTCAAGCTGTACCAAGAGAGGACTCTGCTCTTTTCTCATTACACTTCTGTTTACTTTTTATTTTTAGCCATTTTCTTTCCTTTTGTTATGTTTTTATGAAAATGTTATATTTACTTTTTGTATGCCTTTATTACCCATTTCATGACATGTTGACCCTTTTGTGTAGTGTGCGTAGATTTTTCCTTTTTGATGTACTTGGACACTACGTATATCTCATTGTGACTTTGATGTCAGATGTTTTAAGAGTAGGTACAGCATTTTTTGTCCCAGTGAAACTTTCACATTTTCCACCTATCTGTAGGCTGCATGCTTTTTATGTATGTCCCAATGGGTAAATTTTTGTATTGATCTAGGGCCAGAGGGGTATTTTTTGTATGATAGTTTGTTTTTGCAGGGTCGCAAAAAGAAAGTTAGGAGATGAATGTAGGTCGGTGACTTAAATTAAAAGTGTGATTAATTGCTTTGTACTGTACGAGTGTTTCGTTTGGATGTGTTTAAGTTTCTGTGCTCTGTGGGTGCTATGATTTGTGAGAATGTAAGTAATTGACTTTTTATGTAAATATATTTTATTATTTGTAATATAGATATAGACTTGGGGGACTGTTTGGTATAAAAATGATGTATGTAAATATTGTTTTGTATTTTGTGAAAGCCCTGAAACGAGGTTAAGCGGCTAGGTCTTGCGTCATTTTCCGGAATTCTTTTTCTGATGATTTTAAATTGGGTTTTTGTTAGTGTAGTTTAATTAAAGTAATAGGTAGAATTTTTATTGTAGTTTAATTTAATATAGGGTTGTACATAAGGTAGATTTGTAGATATTTAGCAATTAGAGATTTAGAATAAGGATTAGCACTTTAGTCAACAGGAAATAGTCATTTTGAAATTAGTTAGAGCGAGAGTTAGAGTTGCCACCAAAGACGTTCGGTCAGCGTCTATAAATAGAACAATTAATCAATCACTTCCGTCTGAAATGGCCCATTTTGTGGAAGACCAGTGGTCAGATTATGGCGTAGTTGTGTGTGGCTTGTTCGGATATGACGTGAGTTGAGATTTAATTACTTTTTAGAATTTGTATGTTATTTTATGCTATGTTTTATTTGGTTATTTTATGTATATTGTCCACTTGTCTATGACAAGTGCGTTGATGGGAATGGATTAAGTTGGAGGTTTGGGAAGGCACAGTAGCCGCCATGTTGGCTTCTTCTTTTTGAATGTATATTTCTTTTTAGTTCATGTATATTATTATTTTAATGTAATGTTGCCTTTAATGGCCGGCATGGGAATAAGTTATGGTAGATGTTTTTATTTCATGCTTTGTCTTAACTGGTATGTATTAACCAGTGAGTGGCCTAACTCTGTGGTACAGTGTATAGAGCGGTGTTGTCTTATTCTAGTCTTCATTGACTAGAGCTGAGTTGATTCTTATGTCATAATTCATATTATGTTATAAGATGTACAAGGAGTATAGGTTCATGTTTGAACTGGTTATAGTTGGGACTATGCTATGTAGTTTTTATTTACTGTATATAGTATATATATATTATGCTTATGTATATAGATGACCATGTTCTAATGTTTATTTTTATTTCTCTATTTCTGTTCTATTATATTGTAGGTCGTAATGTCGGCCTATGTTAGTTTTTTAGTGGGGAGTTGAAGTTTGGTTTTTAGTGGGGAGTTGAAGTTTGGTTTTTAGTGGGGAGTTGAAGTTAGTTTTTAGTGGGGAGTTGAAGTTAGTTTTTAGTGGGGAGTTTAAGTTGGTTATTTTGTTTGGGTTCACAGTATGTTTAGAGTTTAGATAGTATAGGTTTATTGTTGGGGTTCAATTTGTTCTTTATGATTTTTATGTTCCCTTTAATGGGACGAGTGAATTTTCCATGAATAAAAAGTAATTTGTAATTTAAATATGATTTTAGTGTTTTATGTTTAGTGTTCAGTGTTGTTGGTCTGTTTAGATTGTAATATCCTTCTGTACCAACGGAAGTGTCACGGAAGCCCAAAGTCCCCTCGTGCCCTAGTTTAGATGTATTTAGTAGAAGATTGCTGTCCTTTACCCAAAACCCTCTTTAATTAGTAGTAACCATGAATAATAAAAAATATAATACCGCCCTCCCCTCGCCCCACCCTGTTACATACAGATTGGCACAATTGACTGTTTCTTTAAATTACAAGACTAGCACAATTGACTGTTTCTTTAAATTACAGATAGGCACAATTGATTGTTTCTTTAAATTACAGACTAGCACAATTGACTGTTTTTTTAAATTACAAACTAGCAGAATTGACTGTTTTTTTAAATTACACGACTAGCAAAATCGACTGTTTTTTTTATTACAGACTAGCACAATTGACTGTTTTTTAAATTACAAGACTAACACAATTGACTGTTTCTTTCAATTACAAGACTAGCACAATTGACTGTTTCTTTAAATTACAGATAGGCACAATTGATTGTTTCTTTAAATTACAGACTAGCACAATTGACTGTTTTTTTAAATTACAAACTAGCAGAATTGACTGTTTTTTTAAATTACACGACTAGCAAAATCGACTGTTTTTTTTAATTGCAGACTAGCACAATTGACTGTTTTTTAAATTACAAGACTAACACAATTGACTGTTTCTTTAAATTACAAGACTAGCACAATTGACTGTTTCTTTAAATAACAAGACTAGCACAATTGACTGTTTCTTTAAATTACAGACTAGCACAATTAACTTTTTTTTTTTAATTACAGACTAGCACAATTGACTGTCTCTTTAAATTACAAGACTAGCACAATTGACTGTTTCTTTAAATTACAGACTAGCACAATTGACTGTTTCTTTAAATTACAGACCTTACAAATGAATGTTCCACCGGATGATGATGTTTCAATTTACGAGCAAGTAAAAATGAAATTTGATTCCTCTGAGATAAAGGATGTGACCTACGGTGACTCAAACAAGTCAGTTACAGCTGAGGTAGGTTAATATTGAATGTTAAAGAACAACTGAGTAGATATATACATTAGCAAATTAGCAAAGGGAAGCAATTTAGGCAACATTTAGCTCTTTGGTGGATGTAATCCTCCTATTGCATGCTGGCTCACACTGCACCTTTATAGCTACCTCTGCTTCCTGTAAATGTATTAGCTATTCCTGACATTTGAGAACCTGATCATCATGGAGAGGGGCCAACCTCTTATACCTGCAATATTAATTGATAATATTGACCATGTGCCTTCCTGCCTGCCATCCCAACATTACCTAATGAACACACTGTGTCACCAGTCATTGGATGCACACTGGAAGTAGTTCCCCATGCATTAATCCACAGGTTTGGCTCTAAGGGAACAGTGGTTCTCACTCGTCATCAGCTTTGAGGTCCCTATGTAAAGACCTATAAACTTTTAAAAACCTTCACATGTATCCAATAAGATGCATAAGTATAAAAGCTTAAGTAGAGAAATACTGGAAATATCAAAAACAGAGGAAGATTGTTATGTTTACATAGTTGCAATCATTGAAGAAAAAAACAGTGTCAGTGTCTTTCACTTTGTTTACAGATATATTTTTTTATGCACATGACAGTTTGAAATTGTTTTTCTTACAGAGTTGGAAACCAGCCATAAGAAATAACAGCAAACAAGATAAACTGACAATGCTCTAAAGTAATTTTGAATGGGAATATTAATATTCATTCTGACATAAAAGTAATTTAACTGTTTTGTTTGTAAAATAAGTTGTTGCAAAAGAAAACATTTTTTTGACTGTGAAAGAGCTTTTATATTTATTGATAGAGTAATTTTTTTTTATTATTTTTTTATATATTTTATTTGTTGAAAGGTTTAAGCCTTAATGACTGATTTTTTTGTTCTAAGATTACTCTATTGGCATTGTGGATATTAGCTTTTTCTCCTAAGTGAATCAAAACATTTATGTGACCATTCATTTAGCAACAAAAGCACTCTTCAACTAGGTGAATGTAGGATAAAAGTAGATTTAAAAAAATTAAGAGCAACAGTGCATTACAATCATTTTATTATTGTTCTATATATAATAGTAACAATAAATATTTATGTGGAATAAATACAAACTACACATTCAGTAAACTACCTTTTAGTTAAGTTAAAGATTATTAGATTGATTTTTTATTATTGTATCCATAAAGCAATATATGGGGTACAAGAAAATTAAAAGTGTATCTTTTATCTTAATTGCAATTTTGTAACGTATTTGTGCATTATTTTATAAGTTATTTGATTAAATCACTACATTCTTCATATTTAGCAGCCATATATATATATATGTATATTTTATTTATAGTATCATTATCATCCATATAATTTATTTAACATTCAGGTATTGTGTGTTAATGTATTTCTAACACCATATACTTCAAATGAAAATAAAATGAATATTTTTAACAAATTTAAAATTGGTATTAATGTTTTTCTGTAACTAATATAATCATACTCATCAGTAACTTAATTAGAGAGATTTTAAATTTGAGTAATCTATTCTTATTTTATTTCTGATTTCTAAATCAAAGCTCTCAAATTTCAAAGCTCTTAATAATAAAAAGATAGATTTAAATCTTAGTTGTTGTTGTTTTTTTGCACTTTTCTTTTAATATTTTTTTCTCACTTTAATAAGTGAAATCTTATAACTGATTTCAAATTTTCATGCCAATATAGAAAAAATAAATATGGAAGACAACGAGTTAAATGAAATGTTTTAGATAATAGATTTTTTGTGGATAGAAAAAAGTGTAGGTGATCAGATTGTGACTTAAAATATTTAAACAGTAAGATTATAAACTTGCCAAAGACTCTGTTATGTTATAAGTAAATATCTTTAACAAGAAAGTGTAGTGATATTTTTCTTTTTACTAAAATATTAGGCCTACCTAATTCTACTTTTGAGACACAGGCCGCCTACACTGCATTCCAACATTCAAACCACTTTCATAACACAACATGCCCTAAAAAAATATGAACATCAAGCAGCAGTCTAGACACTTGAGATGTTAATCTCTCCAGCATTCAAACTCTTACTAAGCCTGTAGACACGTAGTATTGGCATGGCAGTGGCGTAGCTAGGGAGGGGCAGGGGGGGGGGACATATGTCCCCGGGCGCCACGTTAGGGGGCGCCAAAATGAGTATTAAAACTAATAATTTAAATTTATTTTGATGTAAACTAATGTATCCCTAATACGTTTGCAAGATTGAGTTTTAGAGCTCCACAAATATCTTCATTACAAACCAGTTGGCAAGCATGATTTTGGCGCCCCCATTGAGCATTTAGGGGCGCCATTCTACTCATACATCAAATGACACATCCACAATGTAAGATTGCTGATGGCGTTTTTTTTAAACAAAGATCAGTTCGGGTTCAAATATTATTCTTCATATACTGAAAGTGGCATTTGGTTTTAACAATTATACAGGTTGGATAATTTCGAGTCGAATATACTTAGCATGAGTACACTCAGCTAAACAGGATCCAGTTCTTATCACATTTTTTGGAACAGTTGAAAGTATATATTTGTTTTTCTCTCGTTCAACAACTCGTTGGGGAGAATTAAAAAGAGGTGTGCCAATTACAGCGAAGAGGGAGTCTGAAACACGCTGGAGTGCACGATCAGAAGCTGTTAAAGCTATTTATGAAAAACTAGATGAACTAGTAGGGCTGTTGATAAAATTCAGAAGATGCAACTATGACGCCTGACACCAGAAGTGATGCAGAAACTTTGCTGGCAAGTATATTAAACTGTAACTTCCTAGTTTTGTTACATTTCTGGAACATCATACTTGGGAAAATTGATCGTGTCCAGAAACGGTTGTAGGATCCTATGAATTTCAAGGAAGCAGCAAGCATCTGATCTTGAATCGCTGGAGCAAGAACTTGTCAACATTCGTGATAATTTGAGCCAGGTTGCGGCAGACAATGGAAAAAGAAGATGCGCAACTTTGGGAATCGAGGTTGACAGAAGGATTAGACGACAAAGGAGGATGCCTGGAGAATTAGCAAGAGTTGCAGAACTTTCTGCAGAAGAAGAAATTGCACGTGTTATGAACAGCGTAATTGATAGACTCAGGAGATATCAATACGGATTTTACGTCTAAAAAAAGCTAAACACCAAATTTGGATTTTTACTAAACGTCAAAACTCTTCTCGCTGAGACAGATGTCGATACACTTCGTCAAAATTGTAAAATTTCTACGACACTGACATCAATGGTCACAAATTGTGCACAGCAATCGGAGACTGCAAAATGCTTCTCGGTGCCCGGACTGAAGTTCTACCGGAAACTCCTTTGGATCTTCTTGGTTTTGTTGTTTTATATGAAGATGACGTATTTCCGAATATGCGCAATTCACTTCACTGCACATACTTCTATCGATTGCTGTTTCATTTGCAAGCTGTGAGCGGACCTTCAGCAAACAGAAGCATATTTTGTCTTTTTTAACAATGGGACAAGATCGCCTGAGTCAGGGGTCGGCAACTTAGGACACGCGTGCCAAATTTGGCAGACAGAGCGATTTTCAATGGCACGCGAGAGACTTCCAAGAGGTGTTTCTTTATTGATGAAAAAAGATGTTTTTTTATTGATGAAAAACAAACATTTTTCAGTTCTTAATGAGGAAAACTGACTGTTGAAGACGGTGTTTCTGAATGACAGAGCGACACATTTCAGTTAGTTTAAACGCATTTACAACGACGGGTTAAATCAAGTGGGTTAAATGGACAAACAATTAATGCAGGAAATGTTTATTTACAACTGTTTAACGTAAATCAATTGTATATCTCTAATAATTAACTATTGTAATGAATACCATAATGCTGGATTTATTTTTTTTAAGTTAGTCAGTAATATATGTTATATTACAATTAGGGATGTTAAACGAAAACCGGAATACCGGATTCCGGTTTTGAAACTGAAAACCGGTTTTGATTTTCAAAACCGGATTTCGGTTTGTTGGTAGCACACCCTTTTCTTTATTTCTTTTTTTTTTTTTGTTCTGATGGAAATATTTTTATAAATTAAATACTGTCTGATTCGCACCAAACTATTCTTGAAATGCCATGCTAACACTATTTAGTCTTTGATATTGTGTTTCTTTTTTCCCAATACCAACTATGGCTTGCGATAAAAACAACATCAAACCAAATGTTAAGTTACAATTAACATGAATCTTTTTACTTTTCGGCTCATCATTAAAAAAAGTTCTTTAAAGCGTGTGCCGACATTTAAACATGCGACAGATAAACATGCGACACTTAAACATAGACACTTAACCACACGTCAGATAAACATACGGACATTTAATCACACGACATTTAAACATACGGACACTTAATCCCACGACAGATAAACATACGGACACTTAATCACACGACATTTAAACATACGGACACTTAATCCCACGACAGATAAACATACGGACACTTAATCACACGACACTTAAACATACGGACAGTTAATCATAGCGACAGATAAACACACATTTTCACGATACCATTAAAATAAATAGGAAAATAATATAGATTATGTTGCCAATAGTAAAAAAAACGGGATAGAGGGAAGGAAAATCCCTCATGGCATCAACAGGCCTACCGGGACACCTATGCCCTACGCCCACCCTTGGTTTTCCTCACTCCCATTTCATCGTTAGTTATAATGAATTTAACCTTAATATTTATTTCTTTTTATTGAGTTTTTTTTTGTTTAGCTTTTGAACTAAAAATCTATGTATACATACAACATTAATTAAACAAAAAAAGCGTTCAGTGTGTTATCCCGACTTTTTGCATACTATCTATGAGCAGGCCAATAGAGATTCTTCATTGGTACGAAAGGTGAGCCATTGTTCGCAGAAATTGCAGAAAGTTTGCAGCTCAATAAAGGTTAACTGCACGTGCTTCACGGTCCTTTAAACAGAATCTACATTGTATCTATGTAGATAACAAAGGACCTTTACCAGCACATATAGAACGAATAATACATACTTAAAGGTTCTGTATAAACAACCTTCAGTGAGGCACTATAAATTAAATCTTTGATAGGCAAAAGATGCAAGCTCAGCAGAATGGATGGTGTTACCATAGTCTTATGCATATCTAGTTCTCAATTATAAATACTTTATTGTTCTTAATGTTTTGGTTATTACAATTTTAAAACGTATTCATATTTTTGCATTTTGGGGAACCTAATTAAAAATATAGTATTTTTATTCTTGCCATCATCATTATCAAATATATTTTAAAATCTATTTCTAAATAATCATTGGATAATGCAATTAAAAGCTATAGGCCTATGTGTCAATTCGACCCACTAGTAGATATAAGAAGTATTGTTTTTTTTTTTTTTAAATAAAACAAGGTGTATGAGTTACATTGTAGCCGAATACAGTTAAAACACGAAGAAGGGATGGCGCTAGTGAAGACAACGGATAAGTGGATTATGTAATACTGGCCGTCCGAGCGCTGGTCTGGGCAGCCACGCGTGAAGTAAGTCCCGCCCCTTCATCCGACCAGACAGCAACTAAAAAAACTGTGGCGTCACATACAACAGCCCGCCCCCCCCCCCCTATCCCGACAGATAAACACACATTTTCTCTATACCATTAAAATAAATAGAAAAATTATATAGATTTTGTTACAAATAGTAAAAGTAATGGGATAGGGGGAGGAAAATATCTCATGGCATCAACGGGCCTACGGGGACACCTGTGCCCTACGCCCATCATTGGTTTTCCTCACTCCCATTTCAACCCTATTTTTATTGAATTTATTCTTTTGTTTTAATTTTTTTTAATTTTTTATTTGAACTATATAGGCTACATAGGCATAGGTGTCCCGGTAGGCCTGTTGATGCCATGAGGTATTTTCCTTCCCTCTATACCGATTTTTTACTATTGGCAACATAATCTATATTATTTTCCTATTTATGTTAATGGTATAGTGAAAAAGTGTGTTTATCTGTCACTATGATTAACTGTCCGTATGTTTAAGTGTCGTGTGATTAAGTGTCCGTATGTTTATCTGTCGTGGGATTAAGTGTCCGTATGTTTAAATGTCGTGTGATTAAATGTCCGTATGTTTATCTGTCGTGTGGTTAAGTGTCTATGTTTAAGTGTCGCATGTTTATCTGTCGCATGTTTAAATGTCGGGTAACCCTTTAAAGATGGCTCGGTGTAAACTATGTTCCCAACAGATAAGACTAAGTGTGGTAGGACCATTGGATTGCGTATCACCGAAATCCGGTTTTAAACCGGTTTTATAGAATCGAAAACCGGTTTTGTAAAAAATCCGGTTTTAACATCCCAAATTACAATACATAACTTGTTTGGCATCAATATTGAATCAAAATTAGAAACTTTATTTGAATTAAAGGGAGATAATTAGCCCGTTTTATATATGCTATTATTTCTAATATTGTGTTTCTTATTTTCTTTTATAATAGACTAAATGGTTTACAACTTATAAAGTTATAATGAACAAACTGTAAAATGTAGTTGAAAATTATATAAATAATATATTAGATCTATATGACTAAAACATTTCATGCACATTTTTTAAACATTACATTAACTACCCAGTTTGTGTGATTACTACATACAAATTCCGCTTTACTATAGTGGGCTGTACGTACAAATAATTGAGCATTGAGCAAATAAAAGACAATCTCAGTTAAACTGAGAATAAACTATCATCAATATTATCAGGTGCTAGGTCCTTATCTGGATAACCAAATGATAATGTTTACAAAATCATTATAAAAAATGTGAAAGTTTGGTAATATTATTTTTTTTTTGGTATAAAAAGGTTGATAATCACAAATGCGTTAATTATTGTTATTAAATATTGAAACGCTTTACCGTTTTTTTTCCCATAACTTTCCTTTGCTTTTGGCCTTGGTCTTGCTACGGAGTTAAATTGTCTTATGAAAAAATAAAATAAAACAAGTATAATAAAGCAGGTTAACTTTTAGGCTGTTGGTACGCTGAACGGTTTAGAAATCCTAGTCTGGCTCACAATTAGCAAAAGGTTGCAGACCCCTTGTCTGAGTGATCTTGCACTCCTTAGCATCAAAAGAGAAACACTTGAGAATATTAATTTTGGCAACATGATTGACGAGTTTGCGACAGACAAATCAAGAAGGATCAATTTGTTTTTAAATAAATTGTTTACAATCATATAGAGACTTATTAGTCTGTATTCTATTTCATTCAAATACCAGATGCTTCAAAAATGAACCATATAAACCGTAAAATTTCAGCATTTTCTTGGGGGCTCAATGAGCCCCCAGACTCTGTCGGTCCGAGACGGGATGCAGACTTTGTGTCATGTTCCCGGGCGCAGATGACCCTAGCTACGCCTCTGTGGCATGGTATACTTAAGTATTGCTATTGGAGTACTTCTTGATGATTTAATTGTAGCATTGAAAAATGATACTCTCTCCATCAAAAGCAACTAGAAGATTTAGTGGTCCGATTAGCTAGTCAGCATCAGTCTTGTGACTTTTCCTTCTGCAAAGTAACTCCGTTGTTTTAATTTTCTTCTCTTCCATGACTGAAGCCGAGGTATCAAGCTAAAGAGAACTGGTTAATTAGTGTCTAAGTTTTATCCATTCAACCAACTTCCCCTGATAAAGAACACATTTAAAAGTGCCCCGGAGAGTTTGGAACCTCAACCCTCTACGTCTTAGTTAATCAATAGCTCTACATCTCGTTTTGATGGCCTCTTTACGCTTGTAGTTTTTACTGTTGTTGCACATAATTTGACTTCGACAAACACTTAGATAGTTGGCCTATCCTTGCTAGTCATGATTTGTTGCATTTACTATCAGCCTTAAACGTTGGACATTGAATAAGATTGTGCGGTCCCTGGTTACGGTAACTACATATATAATTCTTTCTTTGGCTTTCTGTTTAATCTACATAAAGAATGATTTCGTCTTAGCATTATCTAAGAATACGTTTTGCTCCATTAGAAGTGTGTTAAAGTATTCCATTCATGGTGTTCCTTGAGGTTAGTAAAGCAGCGTTTCCCAATTAATGTCAGGAACACCGTGGTGGCTTTTACCGCTGTGAAATGCTTGAATTTCTTGTGAATGTTGAGTCTGTTACCGACACGACAATTATCATACCTGGATAGTCCTATTTGTGGGTATTTCCCCTTTATTCGTGCGCTTTTGAGACCCTCAATACGGTGTTACGCACAATTTAAAAAAAAATGCGGGCAATGAAAAATGTTGCAATTTTTAAATATGTTTTGAGCAGAGATTAAAAAAAGAAAATTGATCTATAAGAGTTTTGATCCTTCTGAAGTTTTGGCCGTAACATTAAAATTTAGATAGGCCTACCCAAATTACACTTTTACAATCTGTCACGCTATATGGTCTGATTACCGAAAATGTCCGAGGAAAAAAGGAAGCCCATGTTTTTATATACATCTCTGATCTAAATGTAGCCTACGTTGTGCGTTGGAATCCGGTCAACGGTCTTTAAATACGCTATTGAGCCAGTAAGAATTATTAATACTCCACTGAAAAATTTAAGGCCAATTTTAAAGGCCGATAACTACAATTTTCTACCAATTTATTACTTTTTCATCGATTGTCTCCCCTGGGGTTTTTTTTGGTTTGGCTTAATTAAACTAGTATTGTTTTTCCCATTTATTTATTTATTTTTTTCATTTACAAAGGATCAAATAAAACTGTACATTAAATAGGTTTTAATGGACTTTTATGTGTTTTTTTTACCTTCATTGTTTAATATTTATATTTTTTTATTTATTTCGCAGACGAATTAACCAATAAACTTTGTATTGAGATAAATGTGTAGGCCTACTGTAGGCCTATGATCTTCTTTAGTTAGTTGTTTTTAAATGATGTAGGCTAAGTGAAATCGATAAATGCAAATTGATAATTGGCAGGTTTATCGGGAATAAAACTGACCATTTGAATTATCTTAACGATATTTTTTATTATTAATAATAGACAAGAACGATGCTAAGAGTGACCATGTCCATTGTAATATTTTGAGTTTTGGTGCATAGTTATACAATTATTACAACGCGTCCAATTTGAATGTAATGTTTAACGTGACTTCAAAAGAATTACTTTAATGAGCTGGTTCGCACACAACAACTGTAGGCAAAGATTAATGGCATTTCAACCTGAATCTGGCAAAGTATTCCCTTGGTGTGGCAGCATCTAAAACGATCAAATCGAGCTGACTCGTGGTGGAAGCTCCGAAGAAAAGAACAGTCTACGATAGCCCAGTTTCGAACTGGGCGTTGTGCTGTAGGGGTCTACTTTATTAGGTTTTGCCCCCCCCCCCCCTTTTTTTTTTATTCGCAGTGTTGAAAGTTGAAACTGCAGGGAAGCAGAAGAGGCGGTCGAGCACGTACTATTTGATTGCACGATCTTAGAGTGGGTAGAGACGGCCAACCGTTTGTGCCGAGCCTTTATGAAAATGTAACAGTGTTACGTGGTGCAGCGGAATTCGTTCTATGACTCCTAAGAGAATAATCCCGGCTCGAAAGAGAAGTGGGGTTCAAATTTAGCAATGTATTCCCATGTGGTTCAATGGTAAGTTAAAAAAAAAACGCTATCATGGTCTGTTCAGACTTAGGCTATATCTATCAAAAAAAGATTTAAAATTTAAGGTATCTAGAAGAAAGATTTTATTTGACTAAAAAGAGATAGGCCTAGTCGAAGGTGTCTCTGGGTGATGCGACAAACAGTTAATATAATTATAATATGTTCAGTCACTTTGTGGGCGAAAAATATTTTTTTTATTGATGACCGAATAATGTCGTTGTCCTGCGTTGAGTTTTGATAAGAATAAAATGTCTGATGCTCAGGGATACAACGCCGTAAACTTGGCATCAAGAAAGAAATTTAAACAAAAAAAATGATAGACTTTCTACATAGCGACATTTTATCATACCAGCTTTTGTTTTAGCACACCCGAAAGAATAATGAGAAGAAATGACAATAGTCGTGTATATAGCACTGTCTGCTTTCATGAGAAATAATAAATCCACTGACTTGAACTTGAAGGAAAGAAAAATTAACCACTTTCAATTTGGTTTACGTGTGCATTAAGTGCATAAAAAAGTACCCTTTGGACCAAACTGATTATAGGGCTGTGAAGTAGTGTGAAGAATCGTTCACCAGTTTCTGTGGCCACTGCATACGAGGGGATGTGTGGCCAGCCCAATGACCAGCCGCCTTTACTTTACCCCAACTAGTGTCATGTAACCATCAGAGCTGGGTAGACTCAGGGGCACCCTCAAGTCCCGGGAAAAAAATCTAGCCTGCACCAGGATTCGAACCCAGAACCTTCAGATCACCAGTCGAACGATATAAGAGCATAGAGCAGCCATAACATTTATTTGAAATGTTGTAACCGTGACCTTAAAGGCAAAGTAGTAAAAAAATCGTTTTTGTGAGCTTTTGTGTCAATTGGACCAAATTGGCCAAGTTAGTTTTGGGTCAAGTTCTGAATAACTAAACGATCCATATATAAGCTTATTTAGGCCTATATTAAAGTCTTATTATTATATTTTAAGTGCGTCGTTATGTTATGTTGTAACAAGGTTAAATTTTAATTTTATCTTAGAATAAGTAGTTGGTAATCAAAAAGTTACAGTATGAGTGACACCGGAGTTTTAAAAAATAATAATAAAAAGCAGAAAGTAGGCTACAATTATTAGATAGTCATTAGAAATTTCTGTCAGTTCGACTAGAGGCGTAACCTCCCCTTTAATAATGCTCGCGAAGCATATTATGCTTACTTATTGAATAACACTAACTTATGTTTTGTCCTCGGATAATGTGCTTTGAAATTGAAAAGTCTACAATAGAAAAATTAAAGAATTGGCCTCGCGAATAGAAATTAAAGCTTTTAACAGCATATAGCCTAGTTTGTAATGTAGGCCTATTGGTATAATCATGAAAATCAACAAAAAGCTAGTTATCTTAGTAGAATTTAGGATGTTTAGAGATTTAACTATTGGCTTTACAGGTGCACAAGTGTACGTATAAATACGATGAATTATAGATATAGTTGTGGTTATCTAGCAGGTCTGTCATTATATCTATACGTAACGATAAAAGGTGGAGAGAGTGATCCAAGATCCGAGGCATGATGGGGAACGTAGCATATTAGGTTTCCCGCAACTCCCTCCCCCACCCTTGCGGAGTTCCCCTTATATCATTAGCGAGATATCATTACGTCACGAGAGGGGGTGCAATGGGTCCTTGGCCCGTCCGGTTGGGCACGCAGCATGTTATGCATCCCGCAGACACATTTCCTACACTTCCATCCACCCCCCTACACACATGCGATACTATAGGCCTAGTCATCCAGACATCTAGCTTGCGCCTATTTCTTCCTACCCATAGAGTTTTGTCGGGATCTCGCTCGTGCAATGATCCTCTGATGGGAATTGGGGGAGGTCCACCATGTACTCTTAATGGAAGCATATGTGGGCTATTTACAAACTTCTCCAGCTTTAATGGTTATGGGCACTGGAGTGCCTATCGCCGACCAATCCGTGCCTCCTTATCGTGTGTGTTAATTTATTTTCACTTAATTTTGTACGGAAAAAAGGGAGAGATAATCGGGTAAATAGCGAATTAGTTTCTCCCAAATGGAACAATAATGAGCAGATGATCAGGCATCGACTAATAGTGATTCTTGAGGAACAGAATATGTAATACTTTTGACACGCTTTTCTCCAATAATTTTTTTTAAACCAGACTTTTATCCATTTCCCAGTGGTCTTGCGAAGCAGGACGTTTGGGCGCAGCCGTTTTGGCGCGACCGTTTTGGCGCGACGGTCGTTTCGGCGCCGCCGCTTTGGTTAATTGGGAATTTTCACTAGTTATGAACCTTACAGTTCTTTTTTGAATTTATTTTAATTTTTTAATGTTTAAAAATATAGGCCTTATCCGTAAGTGTTCGTCTATACCAGGAGTGGCCAGGAGTGGCCAGGAGTGGCTTGCACGCATGTCGTCACCAATAGAGCCACAACCCTAGAATTATTAATGATAGGAATGCACAACTTTTCTACAGATGGGCTACAACACCGCAGAGCGGTAAACAAGGTCACCACTATTTACAAGATCGTGAACGGCCACGTGGAAATGTCCACGCAGTCAGGTCGCATCCAACAGGTGTCCCGCTCTACCCGAGGTCATCAGCTCAAGCTGCATGTCCCACACGCACGCACCGACGTCTACAAATATTCTTTTTTTTTCCGTCAGCCATTTCAGTCAGAACAAAGTAAGATTATTTGCAGATGATTGCATAATTTATAGAATAATAAAGACAGGAAAAGATAGTGAACTTTTACAAAAAGACCTGGATGAACTACAAAAATGGGAATCAAACTGGAGTAGGCTGTCTTTTCACCCAGAAAAATGCCAACTAATAAGGGTATCCAAGAAAAAGAAACAAATAATAGCAAACTACTTCATTCATGGTAAAGAACTAACTCAAACTAACAATGCTAAGTATCTGGGAGTAATAATAAATGATAAGTTATCTTGGAACCCTCATATTGATGAAGTAATTAAAAAATCAAACAAAACATTAGGATTCATAAAAAGGAACTTTTACAAATGTAATAAGAATATAAAACTAAAATGCTATCTCACATTAGTTAGGCATATAGGCCTACTAGAATATGCAGCATCTGTATGGGACCCATCAACTAAGGAAAACATTAAAAAAATTAGAACAAATTAATAAAAAAAAAGAGCTGCAAGGTCATAACTAGTGAATATTCCCAACTAACAAGAGTAACACCATTAGTCAAATCACTATACCTAGAAACACTAGAGGGCAGAAAGGCAAAGAGAAAAGTAGTAGGCCTAATAATTATACACAAGCAAGGCATTAAACTCTAATTTAGAAATACAACACAATAACAACCTGTTGCAAAGCTCAGATAAACATAAAGACAAAAACACGTTCCTTGTCCCTTATGCGAGAACAAATGCATATAAGTAATCTTTCTTCCCGAGTGGCATGCGGGCATGGAATGGGTTGCCTGAACAAACCAGGAAAACCAATAACCTAACATCATTTAAAACATGAATAAAAATGCAAGACTAGACTCGGACCACGGATGAACGTAGGACGCAATAATCTTCTTTATAGAAGGAGCGTCTGTAATGTATAGCCTAAGATAAGATAGGCTGTTGAACACACTGGACCAGGTCTCCATCACTGCCCCTACTGTGCCGGCTTTCAAATTTTCACTGAAGGCCTGGACTAAAAACCTAATGTGACACTGTCATCTGTTTATAATTGATGTTTGTGATGTTTTTTATGTTATGTGTAGTTAAATTGTGGACTCTTTCCTCTGTCCTAACTGGGTCTTCACAGTAGGCCTAATATGAAGAAGAAGAAGGAGGCTTACTATAGGCATATCATCGTATGTCTTGATTTTTTAGAACCTTGTCCTTTCCCCTTCCCCTATGTCACTATGTAGGCCTAGGGGCCTATGCCCTTTAGGGGACGTCCATTAATTACGTCAACAATTTTTTGGCGATTTTTACCTCCCCCCCTCCCCCTTGTCAACAACTGTCAAACTTTCAGAGACCCCCCCTATATAATTACGTCAACAATTGGTTACCCCCCCCCCCCCCCCCCATAACAAGTAAAAAAAAATTAAACGCTGGCTTTTATGTTTAAAATAGATTTGAAACGGAAAGGTCTAGAGTCTAGATCTTTACTATAATTAATTGTAATACATTTTAAAACTTGTTTTAAAGATTTCATATTGACTAGATAGAACTCTCATAGGCGTAGCCACGAAAGGGGTGTAATTTGCTTACTACCCCCCATCGCCCCTGCCAATTTTTTTTTCCAATCCGAGGATTTTAACAATATTTTTTTCCTTTTTATTTACTATTGTTCTTTTCATATAGATATATTGAATACTTTCTGATTGTACTTTTCACAAATGAGCTTTTGGTACAATGTTAATTGTTAAATAGCTTAGGGGGAAATTGTATGCTCACTATTCCTTCTTGCATTATTGCCCCCTCCCCACACACACACATTATACACACGGTAGTTGGCTTCCTTGCCCCTACCGCTCCTACCTTGCACTATTTGCCACCCACACCTTGCAATCTGGCTACGCCAATATAGGCCTACTAATACATTTTTATCTCAAAATTTTTTTTTTCAGACAATTAGAAATTAAAACTAAAAAATTACTATATTAAGCCTAATCACCAAATTTTAATGTTTCACCTATTATAACGTAGTCAGCAAAAATATATTAGTTTATATATCAGAATTAGGGATGTTAAAAGGAAAGGTAGGCTAAGTATTTCGGACTTCATGGGCCACGAATTATTTTTATGAAGGAAATATTTTAAAATAACCATAATATTGGATTCACACGATACACTTCATTCAATGCAATTCAAACATAGTCTCAGAGAGGGCCTATTGTTGTCTTTAGTTATATTGCCAATCCCAGCTATCGCTTACATGGTATATATAACGAACGTCAGTCTCTGGCGCATAATTTCACTTCTGTACCTATGGGCCCCAAAGCTGGCGAAGTGTGTAAACCGCCGATACGTTCCCATTAATAATACACCAGCGGGCGAACGCATGGGGGAGAGCTCCCGCAGCGGGTCCGGACAGAGCTGAGCTCAACTCTAAACGTTACGCCCTGGACACAAGACGGGCTCGTCCGGTTTTATTTTTTTTGAGGCCTTTTAACTTGGTTCCCCGAGTCTGACCAGTGAGCTAATGCATGGGACAAGTGGTCGCCGAGATACTTCCACTCCCATCTCTGTAAGTGACGGAGAGAGGCGTGGTATCCCAAGCTGCAAGTCTGGAGATTAATCGGCTTGTTCTATCCATTTGAGGGGGCCTGTGAGGTACCCCACTGTCCGATTTCTGGCGTCTCCGTACGGAAAGGTATACGAAACGTCCTGTAAAAACGGCTGCTTTCAAAGGTGGCCTTGAGGGGATGACATCCCCGTGTCAGACAAAATCCGCTCGGCCAACACACCGTCAGCCCACATTACAGGAATACGAGGCAAGCCATGGATGGCTCGAGCAAATGTACGTTCGTAAAAGGGGAATCCGAACAGAGCAAGCCGACCCAACAAGCGACCGCCCTGTAAGACAAAGCCTGCCTACTCATATCTTTCCATGTCGGAGTGCATGGCCTGCTAACGCTGATCCAAACATGGTTTCAAGGGTTGGAACTTGGAAAAGACTCAACCATGGGTGTTGAATTAAAGCAGTCGACTCTTGGACGGTGTTAACAGTTCTTTCAGGACTCAATAACAGAACGGCGCCTAATTTAGATGTAGGCCTACTGAGCGGCAAAAAACTGGGTTTCAGTTTCTGAACGTACTCTGCATAATGTTTGTTGGTGTGTTTATGTTCTTTTGTTATTCCAGTCACAATGGCTCGCTAGACTACAGCGAAGGTGAAGTTTTATACAATTGGTCGGTCACTTTGCCGTGCTAACAATTGCATTAGTTTCCACTTTCCTCTCATACATAGATCTACAAACTATTAAGATGAACACAAAAAGGACATGTCAAATGTAGCGTCCGTAATTTTAATGAATAGGCCTATATTTGTATTAACGTAAAACCATGTTTAAAGATGTCTGCTATGTAAGTGGCACATGACAAATGTAGCCTAGAATTTTGTAATAAATTTGTATCATTTTTTATTTTAAAAAAGTAACATTGTTGACGTCAACTTTTCTTGACCTCCCCCCCTCCCCCTTGTCAACAATTGTCAAACTTTTTCAGACCCCCCCTCCCCCCTATTTTGTTGACGTAATTAATGGACGTCCCCTTATGCCTATATATTATGCCTATATTATTATATATATTTATAAACTTCGATCATATTTGTTGTTGAAGACAGGGTGGAAATGTCGAAACTTTATTGACACAAAATTCTTGACTTACAATAAATCATGTTTATTAAAAATATAATATTATGAATGAGGCAAAAACTAAAAGGTACGATCAATGTTCAAAACACTGATAAAAGCCTAAAATGTTTAATGTGAAACGACCTTTCGGGAATACCCATTGAAATCGCTAACGATAGATAGCCTATAAATAGATTTTCTATTTCGTGTTTGAAAATAATGAAAATGGCCGAGTCCAAGAGTCCTGGGAAACCGGTTCTACAGGTAATATTAGTTATTAAAATAGTCTCGAATAAAACTACGTAGGCAGCAGTATATTCTTTTAGTTTTTAAGCACGAGAAAAACATTGGATACCTTCCCAAGGTGTGGTGTATAGAAAACTGGTCACTAGGAGGGTAGAGATCCAGTGTGTGTAATAGTTGTCTGTTTGGTAGACAATTTTATTAGTGCGAGCCGGTATCAACATTTCAACAGGGACTTGTAAAATTTTTTATCGTTGAGATTTAAAATATTTTTCGCTCTTATTGAATAAAACAAGATTGGTCTACTTTGGTAAGTATTTGTGTATGCAAATGTGTAGTAAATGTGTACGAATTTAATAGACTTTATTCACTTAAATAATAGTAGGCCTATTAATATTATGGCCTCCTATGCCTAGGCTATATATATAGTTATAGCCTTATAGCCTATGCCTATTATTTATAGGCCTATAGTCTATAGTAGGGTATAGTCTATACTATAGTCTATAGTAATAGTAAATTTATCATTTCAACCACTAATGATATAGCCTATTAGGGCCTATATTATAAGGCTAATAACTAATAAGCTAATGCTAATAAAAGCACAGTCTAAGACTCTAAGAAGAGGCCTAGGCTAGGCCTACTTATAATATATATATAAGTTTTACAGACATTCCTTCTAGATAGAAGATTATATCAATGTCCACTAGGCTCAAAACTCCTGCAAGGTGGTAGGGATCGAATTGATAATTTATCAATTTTTAAGAAGCTCCTTAAAAATTTATAGGCCTAACTCAATACAGAATTGCACAAATCCTAAGCAGAAGTCTGAGAAGATTACAGGGCTTATCAATAGGCACAATATTATAGCCAAATGTTATAAACATAATTCTAGTCTTCAATTTTTGACATTTTCATAAAAATATAAAAATAAAAGAATAGCCTACACTTTTCATATAATATAGGCCTATCATATATAATGCAAGACAACATAGACCTTTACATATTTATAAGTTATATTTTTTCCTGAGTGGCATCCATGAATAGAATGGGTTACCTGAACAAACCAGGAAAACCATACTAACATCATTTAGTGCAGTGTTCTGGGAATTAGTAGTTGGGAAAAGAATCTATTGACATCATTTAAGATTGAAAATTGAAAGTCTTGAAAAAATGCAAGAATAGACCCTAAAAAAGATACTTTTTAGTTTATTAAGCAATAATAATTTTCTTTCTGGAAGACATATATGTCTAATAGATTATAAGATATAACTAATATAAATATGTTTGTCTTTAATACTTGAAAAAACCTGAAGTCTGAGCCATTTAATAATGGTCTAACTTTTGATAAATGCAATCCTTTTCTCAATGAGCAGTATTTAGCAATGATCAAAATACTAGAATAACACATAAAGAATGTATACGGTTTTCTAAATACTAAAATAGACTCATCATTTAAAGGATGCGTATCCACAGAAAATTTCCAGGGTGGTGCCATGTCCATGGAAACATTTTTTTTTGTGGTAGGAGGGGGGGGGGGGGATGACACAAAGATTTAGTAGGCTTTTTAGTGAATGCACAATTTTCAGGTGATAGAGAGTGCAAACGGCTTTCCCACCATCATTTTACTTTGAAACATTCTTCAGATGCATATGTTGATAAGAACTCTCTAGAGAGCTACAAACTGTTTAAACTCAATTTAAGCACAATTTAATTTTGTAGAAATCTGACCCATCTGATCTCTTATTAGTCCAAGCTGTATGCTAAAGCAACCCATACATATTTGTCTCTTTAACAATAACCTAAGCATTTACTTCACCAATGTTACTATACATTCTGCACCTTTCTTGACCTCTTTTGATTCTAACCCTCTTGCTCAGCCACAGATCTCCATTAAACTCATTACCCTCAAATACCCCCCCCCCCCCCACCCCCAACATAATACATGAACTACACTTTAATCTCTATCCCTTTTTAAACCTTCTTTTTCAATTTACTTTACATTTTATAAAATATACTCTTGGTATCCCTAAGTAAATATCAAGAATTTGCTTGCCTAAAATGGTTTACGCAAAAAACTTTTTTTTTTTTCCTAATATTCCTTAAAACTGCTGCCAGTGAGAATAGGCCCTATTTTCCCATGAATAGTGTTTATGAATAGAGTGATTGCTGGCTTCCACAATTTAAAAGATAAGCAGTGGTGAATTCAAAAAGAAGCACTAGACTAAAAACTAGCAGGACCAGTTTTGACAATCTCAGTGTGTTAGTATTCTTTACTGGGGAAGGTGTATTAATGAATGCATATTTCAATGAATATATATATTTATAAAAGCCAACAGGGTGTGCTAGCTCTTTCTCTCTCTCCCTCTTTCTTTGCACTCTTTCTCTTTTCTCTCTCTCCCTCTTCACTCTCTCCCTTTATTCACACTCTCTATGTTTATAATAATATGTGTGTGTGTATATAATATATGTATAGATAAAACAATTATACAATTATACTTGTTTGCCTACTCATCAAGAAATGAGACATCAGTAAATGGGTTGCCCGAACAAACCAAGTAAACCCACAATTGCCGAGTCTTCATTTAAAACTTTAGTCAAAATGCAAGACTATAGGCAATTAACTATGCTTAAGCATAGGATGCTATAATTTTCTGTATAGAAGGGAACTTTTGTTACATACAATAAGACACCATTCCATCTAGTAATGCTAAAGAAAAGTCCACATTTTGTTCAATTTTAATTTTAATTTTGTCAAATGGTGTATCAATCTAAATTGCAATAAAATATTAAATTACATCAACCACTTTTCCGGTCATTACATAATGCACCATTTAATAGTGCCTACTCTTTAATAACTTTGCAAGCTTCAAATTTAAATAAGAGTTAGTACTTTAATACGATATCATTCTTTGTAAACCACTTTAGCTATTGTAATTTTATTATGGTAATAGTGAAAAAAAAAATGTTTTTTAATTCTTATAAGCATTTTTAAGTTAGAAGTAGTTTCTAGATAACTTAGCTGCTTGTTTTTGCTTACAAAGTTAACAAATGCAAATTAAGAGCAATAGTAATTTGGTTATTAGGTGAAGTAACATTATTAAATATTACACCAGTAATATATGGTATATTAATTATACTTGTGAAGGATGCATTATTAGTGAATATTTCCTTAACAACAATGATATATAAAATTAGAAGTAAAGGCCTTAATTTGAAGTTGAGGCAAAACATCCAGAAAAATACTCTGCAATTGGTGTTATTTTTTTTGTTACAAAGATAACTTTAACATTTTTACAGAATAAAACCAGCAAGGCAGATTCAAGCTGCCATGGGGCAAGCTGCTGGATCAACCCTGAAATTTCTTCTTGGAATTTTCATTTTGTTTCTTGCCGTTACAAGAGTACAGAGCAGTGGTAAGATTAGAGTGGTTTTTTTTAGCTCTAATAAAGTAAGCAAAAATGACCTATTATATAATATTATAAAATTATTTTTTCTGTCAATGTCAGCATACTTATAAATTAATACTCAGGGTTCATATGTTGTTTTATTTTAATTTTGTGAAAACTGAGCAAGGTTTATGAAAGTTTGTGAATTTGGATATAATTGCCAGAAAAACTTGACAAATATTTTCTTAATAAAGAAAATCAATCTTGTTCAGTTAAGATTTCCCTAATCTCATGTTATTTATTTAAACATTTATTTTTACTACCTTCATATTCTACTGGCTAATATAAAAAATAATGGTATATTATATTGGTTTATAAATTTGTCTTCATATGGATAAAGGTTGTGAATTGTGTAATTTAGAATTTATTTTTTAGTTAGCATTCTCTATTGTGAAGTAGAAAAAAAAAGATACCAAATACCCGATATGCTATCAAATTATTTTTTTTTAACAGTCCTGCAATAAACTGAATCTCATTCCATTTTAGATTAGTACATTTAATTTAGAGTGTAAAATTAAAATGTTAAAGAAATTTAGCAGATTAACAACTCTGAATTAAACCATATTTCTAATCAATAAAGTAAATTTAGTAAATAATAATTATAAAAAACATATTTAAACATAGAAATTTAGAAATAGTTCACTATAATCATTCATTGATATTGTGTTTGTAATGTTGAGTAAAAATAGCAAGGGTAACAGAAGCCTCTTGTACTTGTACAGTAAAGAATGAAATTTAATAAAACAGTGAGATTCAAATGTAGAATATGACATAAGAAATGAGAAACTAGAATAATTAACCTTGCACTGAATAACCATCTTCTAAATATATTTTTACCCTGTTTTGATATTTCAAATTTAAATTACCGATACCTAGCACTAGAAATTATTGTTATTCTAAAAGATATCATTATACAACACAAATAGACCTAATAAAAGGGAAATGAAAAAAAAGATTTTCATAAGCATCTTTATTTTCTTTTAAATTACATACATTTTCTTTTCTTAGATTGGCAAACCCCTAAATATTTGTTAACATTATTAGAGTCTAGTGTTTGAGCACTAAAGTACAGTTTTATCTTTTTGTTTCATCTACTTTGCTTGCACCTTCTATGTTAGTATTATGTACATTAAAAAATATATTTTCAGAATAGTTTGTAACTGTACTGCATAATTCATAAATTTTTCTCAGCATGTACAACTCTAGATACCACCATAGTCATTACGTTCCCAGAGTTGGACCCACCACAGAATACTACCACAGATGGTAGGTCATTTTGAATTCATCTGCTTTCAAGAAAGTAATAATTTATAAATATTATCTTTTTCATATATTTTAGATTATAATACTACTTACTGGCAGGGATCAGCTACTGAACTTTTGAAATTGTATATGAAAGACAAGTAGTTGGCATTAGAGGGCTTGGTCTGGATACATGATTTGTAACATAGTTTAGTGATGACTTCAAAAGTAACATAGTTAAATTAATTCCTAGTTTAGTGGTGACTTCAAAAGTAACATAGTTAAATTAATTCCTAGTTTAGTGGTGACTTCAAAAGTAACATAGTTAAATTAATTCCTAGTTTAGTGATGACTTCAAAAGTAACATAGTTAAATTAATTTCTAGTTTAGTGATGACTTCAAAAGTAACATAGTTAAATTAATTCCTAGTTTAGTGATGACTTCAAAAGTAACATAGTTAAATTAATTCCTAGTTTAGTGATGACTTCAAAAGTAACATAGTTAAATTAATTCCTAGTTTAGTGATGACTTCAAACGTAACATAGTTAAATTAATTCCTAGTTTAGTGGTGACTTCAAAAGTATCATCAAAATTAAAAGAAAAATCATTCAATTTGTTTTAGCTATAACTAATCTTATAGAATATTTCTTCAACATTTTAAAAGTTTTGACAATATAGATGTATCTTTGCATCAGATTTAATCAAAGTACATATTAGATTAACTTAATATTTCTTTTACATACAAGCATTCAAAATATAATCATATTTTTATATTTAAGTGTAAGAAATTACTGAAGATACTTATCCTTTGAGTTTTTTCAGTGTATGCATTCCTGTATTAGAATGTAACATACTATAATTTCTTGATATAATATTTAAAAAAATAAAGTAATAACATTTTAAAGTTATAGAACATAAAAAAAAATTTGCTGAAATTTTTATTTTCAAAATTATATGTACAAGGCTACAATGATAATATAAACCACTATATATTGTACTTAGGTAACATACTTTAAAAATACCCATGAAACAAACGTTTTTGTTGTTGAAGAAAAATGTATAAAAAGCCTTTTTTTGTAATATGTTTTAATATAATATATGCTTCTTACTTTTCTAAAATTGTAGCTAAGTATTTTCAAGATGTACTGACTGATGGAACTAAACCATTTAAAGTTGAAGTGAACAATGATAATAAGTCATCATCGGCTTATCCTTTCTCTGAATATTTTAGACAGGACTGGAATTCCGTGACAAACAGGACTTATGTCCAGATGATAAAAGCCATAGACAGAGATGTGAGTCTTGTTATGACTTCAATAATAAATAATCCATTGTCTTATGTTGTGTAGTCTACTATAATTGGTCAAAAATTAAAATGTAATTATTTGCAACATCTCTTTTTTATGGAGTAATGTTATATTTTTAAAATTATCTATTGAATGGCAGAAAATTCCTAATTATAAAAAAACAATCACATATAAAGATTCTTCTCTGTTACTTCATGAAAATGGAAGAAAGTCACAAAAATCTTAGTATAGGAATTTAGGATATATATTTAAACTTTCTGTTACAATTCTATTCATAAAAAAAATGTGAACAGGGTGCTACTTCAAGAACAGAAGATGATGTAAATATTCTTCAATACCAGTTAGTATGTTATGAACTTTCTGGTGCTGCTGTAAGTATTATGGAATGATACTTTAACTGCTCATTTCCTTATAAAACTCTTAAAGATTTAAAAAAAATACATAATCAATTTTAGTTTCCATATACAAGTAATTTTTTACTCTGATTGAATATTTATATATATTAATATTGTTTCACTTTTTTACATTTTTCTTACAATATTTCTGTATTGTTTTTATTTTTCTTAAAGTTTAAGCATAATAAAAGAGTTTGTCTACTTGTTTGTTTTTTTTCAGGCTGAATATAAAGTCTTGAAGATTCAAATGATTGATGTTAATGACAATACACCTAAATTTGAAAATTCACCTTACTCAATTTCAGTAAATGAGGTAATTTTAAAAGTGTTCTATGGCTGTGATGCCTAAATCTGTGTATTTAAAGACAATATAGCTTTGTAAATCCCTTATTAAAATTCAAGCTCATTTTTTCTCTTGTACACTGGAAAATTATGTTTTCAGTTAACTCCAATTGGAGTTACTGTCTTCAGAGGAATCAGTGCCACAGATTTGGATGAAGGTGTAAATAAACAAATATTTTACAGTTTTAGTGCTAGCCCTTCACAGGTAAATAAAAAAAGGCTCTATGCATGTTTTTGTTGCTCAATGTTAAATGCACTCTGAACTTACATTATGATTGTTGGCAGCACTATATTAATATACTTATTATTATTTTTAAATAATTATGGTACTTTGAAAGTATATTATATTAGAAGTTACTATATTTTGAAAAAAATTCATAATACTCATTGATTGTTATAATTAATACATTTTATAATGTTAACTTTTAATACTCCACAGAACTTCAATGGCACCACCTACTTTTACTTACCATCATTACAAGAAGGTATTGTGGCTGTGCTTAATTCACTAGATTTTGAAAGCATGTACAATCTTACAGGAAATGCTGCTTTGACCTACTATGATATAACAGTTACTGCCAGAGTAAGTAGAATCATATACAAATTTTAAGCATTTTAAATTCCTTTATATTTACTTCACAATAGTTTGTATGCATGGGTCTTTCTGACTGGTGGGCAACACAACCTGCAGAAGGCTAATTGACAAGCTTCCTGTCATCTTATTATTGAGCCTAATTTATTTCTATCTTTGTGGATGGCAAAATCTTCAGAATCATAAAAAATGTATATAAACAACATAACGTTAACTTCCATTTTCTTTGTGCTTTTCTTTCTTTATATAATAACATAGTCAATACGTTTGCTTTGTTTATAACAATTGAAAGCAGAATATCACTAGGGCGTTAAGATTCTCAATTATATTTTATATGTTTTATAAACCTAATTATGTTGCGTATACTAACTTTGTTTTGTTTCTTTCTTCGTGGGTGGTAAAGTGCACAATCTTTGGCTAATTCATGCAAAAAATGGATATAGAGGATTAATAAAAAAAAACTTGTTTAATTTAACTGTAAAACATTTCCATGTGAACCCTGATGTAAGTATCATCTAGACATTGCAGAAATCAATAAAAACATTTTCAACTATTTGTATTTTTTTAAAAGCTAAATCAATGACATTCTTTATTTATCTTTAAACAAAAACTATAAATGTCTATTGTTATTTCAATAGGTCAGGAAAAAGTTTTTCACACTGAATGTATAGAATCTTGTAATGTAAAGTTTGTAAAGAAATGTTATCCTTGTTCCTTGAAGTTTAACATAAAACAGAATTGTCATATTTTATTTATCTTAAAGCCTAAAACTGTTACTAATGTTATGTACAGTGTTGAAATTTGACAAATGCTGTCCTTGTAACCAGTAACATTATTTCACTGTGCTGTGCTTATAATATAGTTGAGATCCAATTCATTCAATGATCTTTATATTGACATGTTTAGATATGTAACTTATTTTTGGCTTGGTGCTTTGGAAATTCAAGATTCATTTATTATACTTTGATTTGTAGTTTTTTTTGGACAAGAGATTATTTGTGTCGTTAGTAATGGTGTCTTGTTTAAAAAATTTTTTTTTCAATTTTTTCAACAGGATAATCCTAGTTTACCATCCTCTCCTAACTCAAACCAAACCAATATTCGAATTTTGATTCTTGATGGAGATGACCAAGGTCCTGAATTTGTTTATCCAAGCTGTATTCCAAGTTCTCAACCCAACAGTAAATCCTGTATAAGACCAAAATATTTATCATCTGTTCCGTCGGGCAATTCTTCTGTGAGTTTTTTTTTTCTTTTTTTTTTTTTAAACATCAAATTTTTAGTAGATTATTATGTTTGTATATGTATCAGAAAAAATATTTGTAGGTAAATACATAGAGCTACTTGTATAATTTTATATAAAAAATGAAAAACTTATTTTTAAATATTTTTTTCTTCTAGGAAATTACATTAGACTTAATACCAGATCCTCCTGTTGTATCCAATCCAACATCAACAGTTTTAATGTTAATGCAAGATAGAGATACTTTGAACTCAACTATCTCATGTAGAATCAGCAAAAGTAAGAATTGTTTTCTGTGTGTATAGAGTTTACATTTTGATTTATTAACTCTTTCTTGACGGAATTTTTTTCCTTATTCTGACGGAATTATCTTTTTTTTTTATTTGTCATGACTATTGCTCTCTTCAAATCTTAGTAACTCCTTTTGTTGTAATCATACAATAACATATTTGGTATTGAATTAAAGGAAATTAAAAGCTCGTTACATAGAATATAAAATCATGCATTACTTTTATTGTTAAAAGTAATTTACAAAAAATATTTATTCACCAAGGTCTTACATAACACATTTTCCAATACAAAAAATAAATATATTCCAAAATGAATTAACTACTTTGTTTTCCCAAAATATATCCCTTATGTTTCTTTAAACAAAATATAAATATTATAAAGCCTGATTTTATAATTTATTATCACAACCCACCACACACTGACACACACAAGTTCAAAATAATCCGTACAAATGCATTTTTTTCAATTAAATCACTATGCAAACACACATATCCGGATGTTATTCAAATCTAAATCATACTTTAAAAAAAAAAGTAAAACAATAATGGCAAAAATAAACGAAATTAACTTATTTTAACAACTCTGGTATCATCGATCCGCCAAAAAGGCCTTTTTAAATCGTCAATGGGATTGTCGATCTGGATACAAAGAGTTAAATCGTCAAAACTAAATTAATTCCATCAAGCTAATAATTTTTATTTTTTTAATTTTTTAATACTTCTAGTCTTTTCTTTAGAATGTATTTAACAAGCTGTTAAAACTTTTGATATCTGACGGTTTAAGGAACTTGGCATTACATTATTGTTTAGCTTTCTATAAACATTTTTTATTGAACATTAAATTTTAAATGTCTCAACTTTAAAGATAAATATAGAATGGTCTGATTTCAAATATATATTCAAACAATAATAAACATAAATGTATATTATAATTTGCACTATGACTTTCTGCATTGTAGAGATTTATTTACTTTTTTTTTCTTACAGCTGAACCACCTGGCTATGAAAATTACTTTACTGCTAGTTATTCATTTTATAGTGGCAAGCAACATAAATGTGAAATTAAGAAAAATGCAGGCCAGATTTTATATAGAACTAATGTTGCCAGCCTGGAAATAGTGGTTGAGGTAATGATGCTGGTTTGGTTCTTTAAAGAAGATTTAAATTCTATATAATTTTTTAAAGACATATTTGTTTTGTGCTGTTTTTGTTTTTTTGCAATGAAAAAGAACCTTGTAACAGGGTTTGTACGCAAGTCTGGAAGTCTGGAAAAAGTCTGAAAAATCCAATTTTGGTTTTCCAGACCCTCAAAAGTCTTAAATGTTCTTTTTTGTCTTTAAAGAGTCTGAAATTTTAAGGGTAAAAGTCTGGAATCGAAAAAATAACGGTTCTTGAGTCTTTTTGTAACCAACAAGTCTTTTTGTATCCTACCTTCTTCCTTTCCCCCTCCCTCTTAATTTTTGGCTCAAATAAAAACAAAACGTAAGCAGCATGACGTTTGTGAGTGTCAACTACGGTTGAACTACGGTACCAAACGATTGCAGACTCCGCCCCCTCTCCGCTTTTGCGAGTTGTCGCGTTGGATTTAGTAAGCATTATAAAGAGAAGTTCCCGCTGCCTTCTGAAAGGTCAAAAGTTTATTTTTAAATATACCTTTACCTCCCCGCGAATGGCGAAAAACCGCGAATAGTGTATGCGTTTTGAAAGGCCTACGTATGAGATTATATACGGTATTAAATGCTTCCCAAACAGTTTCTAAACACACTCTTACTCATTAATATAGTAGGCCTAAATAATGTATATATAGTAGTCTATTTCACTAATGTAGTAACGATAATGTAAACACATTTTAATTTTGTACTGCAACAATAGGCCTACTTTATTTTAATAAAAAAAGAAACGTTATTACAGGAGGACTGTAGGCCTAGGCCTACTCGTAGCCTAACACGGCATAGCATAGTTACCCATACTGTGTTACTGTCCCGTAAAGTCATTTTATATGCGGACAACATATGTAGGCCTATATGTATTAGAATTGTCAAAAAAGGGAATAAATTTAAAACCAGTTTTACCGGGCATTCGTTTTTGTGACGTTAGGATTAGGATGCTAGCCCGGTATACAGGGCATACGATGCGATAGGGTTAATTTAAGAGCCAAACCCGCGAATATGCAGGGCCGCGAATAGGTGAGGGTATAGGCCTATTCCTCCTAAAATGTCATAAAATTTGACGATCAACCGATCGGATGTGTAAAAAATATTTCAGTTAAGCACCTGAAAAATAATTTCGTTCGTTATCTTAAATTACTACAAGCTTAGGTCCATAGTTAAGATAGGCTATAGACTATAGGCCTTAACTATACATTTTCAATTCTTCCATGATCGTATGCTCTTTTTTTGCGACCAATATGTAAAATGCATGTTTAGGCTACTCTATGGCGCCAATAGTCTAGGCTACGTGGAGTCCCAACACATTTTGCTGATTTAATTTATTTTGGAATATATTTATGCCCTTGATCAAATTGCACAGAAAAGGCCATTTGTTTATTAGTTAAAAAAGAAAATGGTGACATTTAAGAAACTATTTTATATCATGTAGGAAGGCCTAGTAACAATTCCATCATTTAGCCTGGTTCATGCCTAGCACTACGAGACGAGCTTGCGATGTCGCCCGTACGTCGTTTTATCAATTATGCGTAGCCTACAATTTTTAAACAGTAGGCCTAATTAGATGATGCGGTAGACAATGAGCTAAACATAATATTGTAATGGAATTTTTATTTTTGAGCGGCACATGCATGTTTTTCGCGGACAATTTTGGTTCAAATTTAAGCCGCTATGTAGCCGACGTCGGCGGGCGTAGGTCTAATCAGACTAATGACAAAACTAAGTCATTTTAATATCCGATAAATTGATGAAGATGAAATGCGCACAATGCTGAAAATATCTGATTAGATTACCCGATAGGATTACACTTCTACTTGAAGTTCTAGTCAGTTAGTAGGCCTAACAATTAGGCTCTAGTCTTTGCCTGTAAGTAAGCTACACTGCTACACATTTTTAAGGAAATGCGGAGGGGAGAGGGGGATTTAAAATGTCTGAAGATCACCTATTGTTAGTTACAGGCCCACCTAATCTTGTTCAGACCTCCTCCACCACTTTACTTTAGGCCTACTAGGTATAGAAAGAAATTATAGCCTATGCACCAGTGTGACAGTTCAAAATTAGCCTACTCTACTGGTTGCACCTTCTTTGATTTTTGTCTCCCCGATTGAGCCTACATCTAGATCTTACGGTGACCTTACACTAGCCTTATTAACGTACGCTATAGTGCTTGACCGTTAATCTATTGAAGCTTATTTTATATGCTATAAATGGAAGCTATAAATATAGAAACTTTAGTATAGCTGGTTTAAATAATTGTGTTAAATAATTACTATTATATTTTTTTTCTTTAGTTTTAATTGGTAGGACATAATTTCACATGCTTTTATTATTTTTACAGAGTTTATTACTTCATGTTCAGTAACAGTATTCATGGCACTTGTTTTAGAATTTCTGTATTTCAAAACCATCATAGAAAGAAAGAGATAAGCTTAATGGTGCTTTTATACAGTATCGTTATTGTGCTTTTTAATTTTATAGTTAGCAATATTATTTTTAGTGTCTATATATTACTTGTGTATTAAGGACCTTGTTCTTTTTTTTAAGTCTGAAATTTTTGGTGAAAGTCTGAAAAAGGTATGAAAAAAGTCTGGAATTTTATTTTCTGAAAAGAGTAAGAACCCTGTTGTAATAAATATTTTTTAATAAAAAGTTACCTTACAATTACAGGAAATCAACTTAAGATACATACAATTTCTTAAAATATTATCTTTTGTTTCAGGCAGTTGAGCAGTCTCCCAATTTCAGAGTAGATTATGCTACAGTGGTAGTGTCCATTCAACTTGCCAACAGAAATGCACCAATCATAACATACAATTCCAATATTGGATACATTTATGAGAATTCACCGGTTGGCTCAAGAACTTTTATTGATACAACAGCAAATACAACATTAATGAGGTTAACATTTACAGATCCTGACAAGGTAAGGACACATGTTGATGTAATAGGAAATAATAGGAATGATTCTGTCCTTGAATAAAATATAATTGAATATTTCTTATTGTATTTTTAATTTTTCTTTGTATTTCATCCCTAGGCCTCATCAGATCCACAGCCTCAATTTGATATAACAGTAAACAATGGCAACCTATTTAGTGTTTCACAAGATGGATATGTTGTGCTAAACAATGCAGTACTTGATTATGAGACTGCTACTCAATACATACTTACAGTAAGATTTTTGTTTAGGAAAGACCTTAATTGGATCAATATAACTATGTAGTTTATATTATTATTGCTTGCTGATATACATAATTTTTACAATCCTTCTTTTTATTGATAAAGCATTGAGGCTCCTGCAAAAACTTTTTAAATGTTTCACAATTTATAACATTTGACTAAATCTGTTAGTAATTAAATATTTTGAAGAATTATTTGTTTTTTGAAATTTGAGCTCATATTTTTAAAATGCATTACAGGTGACTGTCACAAAATCAGGTTCATCAAACTCTACATTAGCCACTGTAACTATCAATGTTTTAAACATCAATGATAACTATCCAATCATTACAACACCAGACAACTATATTGTATCTGTATCACAAGGAAACTATTCTTCATCACCTAAACCACTGGTTAATGTAAGTTATCTAATAGTACAATCATGTAACTTTTATTTAACCCAAATCAACTGACCTGTAGGAGGAAAGTTGTTCACAGTCTGTCTTTTTTTAACATTTTAAAAATATTTTGAAGATGTTTATATATTTATAAACTTATTACACTGATGCATGCTTTGTGTGCTTTATATGTCATCAATTAATGATCTAAAAATATTTGTATAGTGTTCATACTTTAACTAAAAAAATTACCAAAATTAAAATACACCAATGTCTAGAAAATAATAAATTTGAACACCTGCAGGTGGCTGCTTCAGATGTAGATTTTGGGCCTCCTCTGTACTCAATATCACGTGTGGTGCCATCAAACTCAGCAAACAAATTTACAGTAGATAATACTAATGGTCTAGTGACCCTAAGAAGCTCAGTGAATGCAGGAGAAGTTTACACAATCTATGTTAGTGCAGCAGATCAAGGAAATCCTGTTAGAAGGTACCAATGGCCTTAATTATTAAACATTTCACTATTCTGTTAACAAAATGTAATCTTATATTCTTATCATAAAACTGTTTTTATGGTAATTAAAGTTAAAAAATAATAAACGGCTTATTAATTCTTCTTTAAATTTTTTGAAATAAAATCTTTTTCAGTACTGAAGCTGTTGTGATTGTCACCGTGACTCCTTTGACCAATCAGACACCTGCTTTCTCATCTGGTCGCTATATTATATATATAAGTGAAGGTGTACTTATTGGTTCATCATTATTTACTCTACCAGTAAGTATGTGTGTAAATGTTGAGGTCATAGATATATTTATATACAAAAAAGTTTTTTTATCATTCTTATTGATCTGGCTATAGAATGTATTTTCATATATTGTTTCTGGTTTTGTAGGTTACTGATGCAGATACACCACTCTCCTCATTGACATATAGCTTAAGTAATGAAAGTCCAGCACAGGCAAACACATTTTTTGCCTCTAATGGGTGTGTATTTTTTATTTTGTGAAAACATTTTCCAATAGATTCCAATATTAAGTATATAATGTTAAAAAATTATAGCCCTATTTTGAGATAAATAATTCTAAATTGAAGAGGCTGATTTGTAGACTAAACCATATGATGATTCTAAATGTAATAGTCAATTCTTAACCATAAAAGTATTGGAGACAAAATTCTATGATTAAATGTAGCTTTTATTTTTATTATCTTATAGTCTAAAAAAAATGTTTAGGACTTGTATGTTATTATTCTGTTTGATGTTTGAAATTGTTTGCACGAATATATTCATACTGTCACTTATCTTAAACAGGTCAACTTTAATAAATGTAAGAAGTTTTGATAGAGAAAATATTCCAGAACATAACATCACTGTTACAGTTAGAGATCCACAAAGCAATGTTAGTAATTTTGTTTCACTTCTGTTCTTTTGATTCTTTTAAGTAAACTGCTTAGATTGTTTCAAAATCAAGCATTGTGAAGAATCTGGCCACCCTGTAAATGATACAAAAAAAAACTCTTGTTGATTTTACAGTACCTTTCATTACAGTGTTTCAGCTTGAAACTATTTGTTTACAATTGATAATGTATTGGTCCTTAATTCTTTCATGAGTTAGTCAACTAACTGTGGTTATTATCCTATAGCAGTTTTGGGTTATTCAACACTCAATGATTCTGATTATATAGTAAACCTACTTTTAGTAGATTTAATGAAAAACATTGGCAAATATTAGTCGAATATTAGTCTAGTAAATACATTTTTGTAAAGGATATATGATTATAATGATGACCTAATGTTTACTTACTTAAAACTTCAAATAAGTATAACTTAGTTGTTGTTTTTTTTTACTTATAAAACACATTGTCTTACCTTTTAATTTTTTTTTTCAAGACTGCTCAAGCTCAGGTGACTGTGATTGTTACAGATGTCAATGACAATGATCCCAGTTTTACTTCACCAGCATACACATTTAGTGTTACAGAAGGACAACCTAGTGGAACACTTCTGGGCACTGTTACCGTAAATATTAATTTATGTACTTTTTTAGTTGGAATAAAACATATATAGCTAGCTAATGAATAGTTGTGTTGGTATAATTGACTATTAAGGGAATAATTAAATAAGAAAAAAATTAAATATATTTGATTAATTTTAATCTGTAGCTTGCTCTAATTTGAACATAGTTTTCAGTAAAAATAAAATGACCTGTTATTTCATATACTTTAGGCATCTGATAATGATCAGCCTGGTTCACCAAATGCTCTAGTTTCCTACAGCATCGTTGTAGCAACCGATTCCAATTTGTAAGTAGTTTTTGTATATTTATAAAAGCTTCCTTCAATCATATTATCAGTATATACAGCAGTATCCCTTAATTAATTCTTACCCATTATTTCCCCTTGAATAGATATAGCATCAACTCTTCAAATGGACTGATGACCACCAACAATGTATTTGATTATGAGACAAAGAAACAGTACCTCATCTTTGTTAGAGCTGTAGATAATGGAAATCCAAGTCGTGCTTCAGTTGTTCCAGTTACTATAGACATCATTGATGTCAATGACAATGTTCCATTGTTTGAGGAAACTAGTAGAGAAGTTAATGTGCAAGAAAATGTTGTTAATGCTGCAGTTGTTTCTTTAAATGTAAGTATTAAATATTTAAAATCAAGTTGAAAACAATGACATGTTTATTAAGTAACAACATTAAAAACAAACAGTTTGTCATTTAAAAAATGTTTTAATCCCGCACTTGTAAAATCTACAATCATTTAACCGACATTCATGAAATCTGCAATCATATAATCTACAATTATATAATCTACCATCAAATAATCTACCATCACACACTGTCCAGTCACACAACCTAAATATGAAATTTCCATTTTAAAATTAATTTTAGCACAAGTTTTTTCATTGGCCATTTCCAATAATAACTGTTTTTTAAACTACAAAAATATTTTATGACAAATGTTTTTGGTATTTCTAATTTAAATGTATATTTTCTAAAGGCTACAGATGCAGACAGTACTCCTAACATAACATTTATTCTACGTGACATTGGAAGCAACACAGATGCCAATACTTTCATTGTTCAAACTATTGGAAACCAAGCCAGAATAACAGTAAATGGTGCACTTGATTATGAAACAAAAAATCTTTATCAGTTTTTACTGACCACTGTCGATGGACAAAACTCTGCATCCGTTTTTGCATCAGCAACAATTACTGTGCATGTTTTGGTAGGTCATCAAAATGCATAAGACTAGATCTATTTGTTATACTGTATGTATTATTGTATTGTTGCATCAACAATTATTGTACATGTTTTCGTTGGTCATTACAATAAAGACTAGTTTTATTCATTTGTTCTATGTTCTATTCAACTATTTATTCTTCTCATTGTTTTATTACTTTAACTCTTATTATCTTCATATCATTTAATACATTTTTGTCTGACTTTGCCATTGTTTTCAGGATGTCAATGATAAGCCGCCAGTGATTGGATCTTTTAATTCAACAGTAACTGTATTGGAAAATGTAGCCATTGGTTATCCACTTCAAACTATTCCAGCAACAGATGCAGATGGAACAGTATGTAATAGTGACATATATAAAAAGGAATTTTAAGTGAATTTTTTTTACACCACTATAAAATATTTTCATTTATTTATTTCATTTTATTTTGCTTTATAGGCACCAAATAATATAATACGTTACAACATAATCAGCACCAGTCCAAACAGCAATCTTTTTTATATTGGAGAAAAGACCGGACAATTACTTGTTGCAAATTCTTTACAGCTGGATAGAACAATCAATCTTTATACGGTATGTTTGTCTAAATATATAAATGTATAGGTTATTAGCGCTGTATTAGATAAAAGATTCAAAAGTTATATAGCGGAATTGAACATTATTTATTCTTCTTGTTAGCAGGATTGGAAACTATTTATAGGGTAAATTAACGGTATTGGAAACATCAATTTATTGAGTTACTGACCTGTCTGGAAACATCAATATTTATTGAGAATATGAACTGTATTGGAAACATCAATATTTATTGAGTATATGACCTGTTGGTTAAAAATTATATTAAAAGCTTTTTCTTTACTACATCCAGGTCCTTTATATATACTTTTGCATACAGCTAATATTTTCTTTACATATAGAAATATGGATTATCACTGTACATTAACATCCATTACATTCTTAGTCATTTAATCGAGATAGCAGCAAAGGTTTGAGCAAAGATAACAGCCATAGTATAGATCAGATGCTACCATGTTTTATTGTAATATGATTTGAAATACAAATAAACCAGCATAATAATTAACTTAAAATTATAAAGGATAACAATAAAACAAAGTGCAGTAAACTTTTACATACATTTATATTTATTCAGCTTTTGCTTGTAGCCATGATCATACCATTTAGCTTGTCCAGATCTAAAAATAGAGTGTCGTTTTATGAACTATGATGTTTCTTTGGTTTAATTTAAACCTACCTTGTGTAAAATATTTTAAAATTTTAAGTATAATATTTAAACATTTTGTAACATAAAATTTAATTTATTTTTTATGCAGGTGATTGTTGGGGTATCAGACATGGGCTTATCACCTTTATCTAGCAGTGCTACAGTGACAATTTCTATCATAAGAAACAGACCACCTTCATTTAATTCTTCTAGTTTCATAACATCACCAGTTAATGAAAATGTGCCTATAAATTCTGTTATAACAAGTGTAACAGCAACAGATCCTGATACTGGAGTAACTGTTAGTAAATCACTTTAAATAAACATCTTACTAGCTTTTAAATTATTGATCTTATATTAAAAAATATATAATTGATAGTTACTCAGTATTATACATAGAAGGAGCAATGTAACATTTAAGATAAGATATGCTTTTGAATGTTTTGTTTTAATCAAAATCTATTTTATTTTACAGCCTCAATTTGCTAATTTGGTGTACAGTTTACTGCCAGATAGTAGGGTAACAAACATCTTTCAAATCGATTCAGGCAGTGGCACTATAAGGACGAATTCAAGTTTAACATCTCTTACAGATCTGTCATTTGTGGTGTGTAAAATACATTTGGAATTGTACTAGATATATTCAATGTTGAACTTGTTTTGTTTTAAATGTAACCTCTAATTGTAATTCTTTGTTAATTTTTCAAATATTTGTATTACATTGATATATTATACAGCTGGGTGTTATTGCTACAGACTCTGGTGGATTGACTGCTACAGCTTCTGTAACTGTTCCTATAAATAGAAACTTGAATAATCCAGATTTTCTTAACCTGACTTATACACAAGAAATTCCAGAAAATTTTCCTTTGGGAGATTCTGTCATTCAACTCTATGCTCGTGACTTAGATGCAAATGTAAGTTAGAAATATTATTGTCATTGATTAAAAAAGTTATGAAGCTATATTTGAAACATAAAAGTTTGAAAAGTGATATTAAAAACCTTTTATTTATAAATGTAGAGTCCTTGGAACAGCTTGCAGTACACTATAGATAGTGACAGTCTGTCTCAACAATATTTTAAAGTAAATGATGCTGGAATTTTACTGTTAACCAAATCTCTTGCACTGACTGGCATCACTGAATTTAATGTAAGTACCAACATTGTAAACATTTAATCATGGGTCTACAGTTGTTGTATTCATTGGGGTATTTTATTATAATCTTCTTAAATCTGGATTGTTTTCTGTAGATGATAGTATCACTTAAAGACAAAGGGACACCACCTAGATCTGCCACGGATAAAGCTACTGTTAAAATTACAGTGACAAGAAATTTATTGAGTCCAATATTTTTTAATGAAACATATCGTGTAACCATTCCTGAGACTCAAGCTATTGGGAGTAGTATCATTAAAGTTAGTGCCACAGATGCTGATATCAAGGTTAGTCAATAGTTTAAACTTGCATTATTTAACTTTGGAATAAAGGCCTCGTATTTTATTATATTCATTCTAAAATCTGGTCCACGTTTTAAAAAAGTTTTCTTTCTAAGTGTATTTTAAAATGTACTTTTCTTTTCATTCTACAGTACAACAAGATAGTGTACTCTATTGAAGGAGATCAGTCAGCTGTTTCATACTTTAAAATAAATTCAGCAACTGGAGAAATCAGCACTAATCAATCGCTTATTAATACACAGATCAATTCTTTTGTTGTAAGTTTACTAATTACTTTGTTTTTATAACATGATTTTTTCTAAGTAGTGTTTCAATGCAATATTTACTATTTCTCTAAATCATTACTTTTTTCATTATATATATCATATATTTTTCAAGATTATGTAAGACTAATGGAAAATAACTTTTTATCTCCATTTCTCAAATCTGGAGTCAATTTACTTTGTCGTTGTAATGAAATATTTTTAGCATGTATATGAAAAACAATGATGAAAAGATTTTGAAATGAAGAAATCTGATTAACTGTGGATGTCTCTAGATTCGTGTTGCAGCAACTGATGATGGACCAGTAACCAGGAGAGGACAAGCCCTTGTGTTTGTTGATGTTCTTAAGAATTTTTTTAAACCAGTTTGGGTGCAAGCACCGTTCACAACTTCCATACTTGAAAATACAGCTGTTGGTGTTTCAGTTTTAAAAGTATCTGCCACTGATGGTGACTCACAGGTAATCACAAAAGAAATAATTTGTTTCTTTATGAATTACTTTATCAGTAAAAAAAAAATGAAGGCTAAATGTTTCTGTATGATACTAAAATTTCTAATATTGACTTACTAAAATGTATGATGTACTTCATATATACCTAGCTCTAAATCATCACCAATAACTGTAAACTCAGGAGTTCCACAAGGAACTGTTCTAGGACCCTACTATTTCTAATTTATATTAATGATCTACGAAATTGCATCAACACAGGAACAAAAGTAAGATTATTTGCCGATGATTGTATAATTTATAGAATAATAAAGACAGGAAAAAAAAGTGCAATTTTACAAAAAGACCTAGATGAACTACAAAATTGGGACACTAACTAGAGTATGTCTTTTCACCCAGAAAAATGCCAACTGATAAGGGTATCCAAGAAAAAGAAACAAATAACAAACTACTTCATTCATGGTTAAGAACTAACTCAAACTAACAATGCTAAGTATCTGGGAGTAATAATAAATATAAGTTATCTTGGAACCCTCATATTGATGAAGTAATTAAAAAATCAAACAAAACATTAGGATTCATAAAAAGGAACTTTTACAAATGTAATAAGAATATAAACTCACATTAGTTAGGCCTATACTAGAAGATGCATCATCTGTATGGGACCCATCAACTAAAGAAAACATAATAAAATTAGAACAAATTCAAAAAAGAGCGGCAAGGTTCATAACTAGTGAATATTCCCAACTAACAAAAGTAACACCATTAGTCAAATCACTATACCTAGAAACACTAGAGGACAGAAAGGCAAAGAGTAAAGTAGTAATAATACATAAGGCAATAAACTCTAATAAAGAAATACAACCCAATGACAACCTGTTACAATTCTTCCTGAGTGGCATTCGGGCATGGAATGGTTTACCTAAACAAACCAGGAAAACCAGTAACTTAACATCATTTTAAACATTAATAAAAATGCAAGCTTAGACTCGGACCACGGATAAGTTTAGGACGCAATAATCTTCTTTATAGAAGGAGCGTCTGTAATGTATAAGATAAGATAGCCTATTTGAAACTTGATCTTCTTTTCTTACTTTCACTTCCATCTTTTAACTTTGTTAATACTATTTGTGTTTAACTATATTAAAATTTGTTTAAATCTTTTTTGATTAAAAAATAATGTTCTAATTAGCATTCACAAAATTAAAAACAGTTTATATTATTTAAATCAGAAAATTGATTTGACTAATCCTTTAAAAAAAATATTTATAAGAAAAAAAAATCTATGAAAGATAATTTACATGTATAAAATCAAAATTTTTCTTTGTCATTGTTGCTTTCTGTAGAGTCTGAGGCAGCAACAAATCTTATTTGTGTTGCCCTATCATGGGGTAATCAAATAAATTCTTGCTAAATATATAAACAATTTTTCATGTATTTCAGGCACCCAATAATGAGGTAGATTACTACATTACATCTGGTGGCGAATACTTCCAGGTGAACTCCACTACAGGAGTTATCAGTATCAAAGTACCACCATACACAGATACTTCCAATGTTTCAAGTTATCAGGTCTTGCAACTTTTTAAAAACATGTTTTATTATCAAAAAGCAAAAGAATTAAATTTAATTTCATTGCAATGTTCTTATGCATTTATATGAAATATATTTTAATATCAGGTCTTTTCTAAAGTTATTGTTTCATTTTGATCTGGAATATGTTAGGATTGACATCAACTCATTATGTTTCTGTAACTGCTAAAATTCTGTAATTAAAAAAATAACTCTTCACAAGACAATTTCTAAATAGCCTTTCATTAAAATGTAAATATTTACAACACTCTGTTCTTAGTAAACAACACAGGAAATAATGAATCTTTTTTTTTCTATAATTGTACCAATTGATCAGGTGACTTTAGTAGCCAGAGATAGAGGAACACCATCACTACAATCTGATCCTATTAATGCCATAATAACAGTACAACGAAATCTGTATGCTCCTAGATGGCTTGCAACACCTTACAATTTTAATCTTAAATTAAGTGCAAGTGACAATGACTTAATCCAATCACTTACTGCAACAGATGGTGATACTGTATGTATATTTTTTTTTCATTAAACAAAATATTTATCCTTGTTTTTATAAGTTAGTTTGCTAAAGATTGGAAATAGATTTTCTTGTAGATGAAAACTGTGCATAAACATTTAGTGATATAGAATAACATTACTTTAACTACATAATAAAACAAGTGATAGAATACTTCATGGTCATCTTTTAAATATTTAACTTTTATACAATATTTCTTTTTTCAGGCTCCTTTCAATCAAATGTTGTTTGACATTATTCCATATCCTGGTTCATCATCATCTCTTTTTAAATTTGTCAATGCCAATGCTGCAACAGGAATAGTAGAATTGAGAGTTACAAATGGGAATAGCTTAAACTTAGACACACAGACACAATATTATGTAAGTATTTAAATAATTGAGCATGTATAAGTAAAACATGTGTGAAATTTGTTATTGTTACAAACCCATTGATATAAAAATTTGTTATTGTTACAAACCCATTGATATGAAAATCCTCTATTCATAACATTGGTTGGCTCTTTATCTTTATTAAAATATGTTTTTTTTAAATCATTCCATTCTTACCATTTGCTTATTTGTCATCTGTTGTCTGTGTAGTTATTTGTATGTGCTTAATGTAATTTCTGGTAGTATAATTGTTTTACAATTTTAGAATAGTGTCAGTTATTGCTAATAAGTGACTACATTTTTTTATGAAGTTTCAAACTGGAATTCAATATAGACCTATAAAAAATAGTATATTCCATAATCAATGTAAAAGCTAAATTTGATTAAAACCCAAAAAAAAACATAAAATTTGCTAACAATGAGTACTTCATTTTTGGGATTTTATTAATTTTATATTTCTACAGCTTTATGTACGAGTTCAGGACAATGGAACTCCATCAAAATATGATATTGCACTTGTAAGCATTTATGTGAATAGAAATTTAAATGCTCCAAGGTGAGGAAACTATAATTAACCAAGTTTACTTTTAATGCAGTCTAAATAATAAATCTCTTTAAGAAAACTCTATTACAGTCTAAATAATAAATCTCTTTACATTATAGAAAACTTGATAGCAGTAATAAGGCATTTCTGTACATTTTAGAAAACTATTATGCATACTAAATGATGTATCAATATGTTTAGAAAACTCCAATTCTGTTTTCACAAAGACTATAATAAGATGGACCTCTTGGTCTATTTTTAGAGCTTATATGTTCTTTTTTCCATGCGCAGCCAATAATGCTGTCTTAAATTATTCCTACGGCTGCCTAAAGGTTTCCGCTGTATACAACTTTCGATTTTAATTTTTCATTGAGAAAATCATAACGATTAAATAAAATGGAAGTGTACAATACAAAAGGGAATTGGGAATTCCAAAAAGAAGTCATTTGAGTCATCAAATAGAAGAAATATTACAGCAAGCTGTCCAACTTATTATATTCTTTGGTCTTAAGGTATTTCTTTTTAGAAAACTAAACTAAAAAAATCACATTTTCTTAATGCTATTTGTTTACTTCAGTTTTACTACAACTTCAAAGACAATTACCATCACAGAAAACACACCTCCTGGTGATATAGTCTCCAATTGTCTGGCTGGAGATAGTGACTCTGGTGCTAATGGTCAGATTGTTTACTCTTTGGTCAACTCCATACCAGCGTAAGTATTATTATTTTAAAACTTTATTTGTTGTAATTATGTCATGTGTTTTTTGTTTCAACTTATTTAAGTCTTTTTTTTCATACCCTCAGATCAACATATTTTCAAGTAGTTGAGAACACAGGAAATATAATTGTACAGAGAGATCTTCATCAGGACAGATCCAGCCCTTACCTTGTAGTTATAACTGCTCAAGACAAAGGCACTCCACCTTTACCAGCTCTCAGTTCTTGTACTGTCACCATTAACGTCAACCGTAACTTGAATGCACCAGTATTTGTCAACACTCCTTATGACAGAACACTGAATACAAATGTTGCTAATGGTGCAGCAGTTGTTACTGTGACTGCTACTGATGCTGATTCTGTGGTAAATATTTTTTTATTATTTCATTTTTTTATTATTTTTATTATTATGGTGTTAAGATATGAATAGGAATTTTAGTGGATTTGTTTTTAAAATGTTATTAGATTGAGGGATCTTGTTACTGACAATTAGTGCTAATGTTTCAAAGAAATTTCTTTTGCCGCAACCTTGTATACAATTATTCATTAGCTTTCAACCCTATTAAATCGTATGTTTTTATTAGTACAGAAGAAAAAAAAAATACAACAAGATGGTTAATGTCAATTAAAGAAAAGGGTCATTTTGATAAAAATGATTAGAACTAAAATATTTTCAAGAAATAATTATTTCTTTTAGTTTCCAGTTGAGAAAATATTTCCCACAATAGTTAAAAAAATATTCATTTATCTCACACATTTATTAATAAAAAAAAAACTTACAACTTTTTCAAAGATATAATGATCTGGAAATAAAACTAATACTTTTTATTGTAAATATATGTATACATGTCAATTTTTTTGTTACTTGATAATAAAAACTCATTTCAATATTTACCTTAGATAACATTCAACATGCTTTAGACCCCTACTGTCTTACTTATGGGTTGGGTCGGTTAATGCTACGTTTATTTGATTTGTCTTTTCATTAAATCATTGATTACCACTGTCACCTAGCCTTAGAGTAATATTCGTGTTCTCACTTGTATGTTAAACGCGCTCTGAGCTTACATTATGTTTGTTAGCAGCGCTATACAAATGTTATTATTATTATACATTGTTCATTATATTTTTTCAGTTTTTTATAACAAGTAAGAATAATTATTGTTGTTTGTATTCTTAGATTCCTTTTAGTAACATCACTTATGAGATAGTGCGCCAGACAGTTGATGGAGCCTTCATTCTAAATAGAAATACTGGCGTTCTTACAGTCAATTCAAGTTTAACTCAGTCTTCATATACAGTAAGCATTTTAAAGACATTTTACATTCATTTGAAAAGACTGTGTTTCAGTCTTAGCCAAATATATATAGGTTAACAGTATTTTTTTTTAACTCTAAAAAGTTACACTAGAAAGCAAAAATTACACAATTAATGTGCATATGATTCTAATTTGCTGGCATATCAATTTGATTGATTGCATATCATTTTGTTTGACTGCATATCATTTTGATTGACTGCATATCATTTTGACTGACTGCATATCATTTTGTTTGACTGCATATCTTTTTTTTTTGCCTGCATATCATTTTGTTTGACTGCATATCATTTTGTTTGAATGCATATCATTTTGTTTGAATTATCTAAATCTTGTTTGACTTGACTTATCTAAATCTTGTTTGACTGCATATCATTTTGTTTGACTTATCTAAATCTTGTTTGTCTGCATATAAATCTTGTTGTCGGCATATAAATCTTGTTATCTACATATCATTTAGTTTGCCTGCATATAATTCTTGTTTGTCTGCATAAAATTTCAGATTGCTGTCAGAGCTTATGATGGTGGCAGCCCTCCTTTATCTGCTTACAATGTTTTTGTTGTGACTGTAAATGGAAATATGCAGAGCCCAGCTTTTCAGAATCCTGGACCAACTGATTCTTATACAAAATCTTTTGAAGTTTTAGAGACAATCAGTGTACTGACCAATATAGCCAGTGTAGTAGCCACTGATGGAGACTCTGTAAGTAGATTTTGATAAGACATGTATAGATATAAAACTGTTAATATTTTTTACTTTTCGCTCATATTTAGCTTTTTTTGTTTAACATCACATGGAATTTTTAAAGTTCTGAAATTATTTTTTTTTTATGAAGGGAGTTGCTGGTAATGTCAGTTATTTCCTTGTGGGTGATAATCAAGCATTGATTTATTTCCAAGTCAACTCTGTTACTGGAGCTATAAATCTAAGGACTTCTTTGCTTCAAGATACAGCTAAAATTTACACTGTGAGTATACCACATGAATTCACTTCAAGATAATAGATGAATTATTTTATAAAAGCTAATTACAAGATTGTAATTAGAAAACATTATTTGTAATGTCTTCCAACAAAACACATAAAAGTACTATAGTTTAATATTCAATATTTAAATAGATAAATTTAACTGATAAAGACTTTTCACTTTACTATACATTTATGGTATTACGGATACATTAAACTTACAATGGTTACTTTACACAACATTTTGATAAATATTTTTACCTTATCTATGTATTGCAATGCTGGTAAAATTGATTTTTAATGAATGTGTCACTGTATATTAAAAGATCTCCTGTTTTGTGTTACATTACAGTTTAAAAAATATACCATTTGAAAAATAATGGAACGAATCATGCTAACTACATATTGATCTGAAATGTGTGTTTGTTTAAACAGAAATAGTGTTTTCTAAAGTTGAACCTTTGGCTAAAACAATAGTGGTTTATTATATTAACATAACTGTCTAGGCCTATCTATGAGAAAGTATAAACATATTTTTTTTCATTTTATGCAAATCAAAACTACATTTTGTATGATTCTGCAATGAGATACAAATGTTAAGGACTATAATTTTCTTTAATGTATTCACTTTTTGCAAGCACTTCATTGAAGTCTTAAGATCACAAAGATTTTCTTTTAATTGAACTTTAATAATAACATTTTTTAGAAAAGCTTTAGGGCAAGTAACATTTTAAAAAAAAACAACTTTGTGTCATTGTTAATTAATCACATGCAAACTGAAGTAAATTTTATATATTTCTGCTTACAGTTAAATATCATAGCCAGAGATAATGATCCTACACCAAGACAGTCTACCACTACAGCAACTGTTATAGTAAATGTATACAGAAATCAATATACACCCCAGTTTAATACCCAGAACTGCAGCAGACTTGTAGATGAAAATTTAGGAATTGGACAAACTGTAACAACACTTACTGCCACTGATTCTGACAGAATTGTAAGTTCTATTTAATGGCATATTTGTAAAGAATAAAATATGAACTTTATGGTCATTGTTAGTTTTATTGTGCAATATATACTGAAGAAAAGTTGGCATATAAATTATTGTTAAATTGAAACAAATCATATTTCTACCATTTTTGAAGCCATGAAATAAAGACATGTATATTAAAGTGAAATCTCAATGTTTGTTTTCTAATTAGAACACCTTTGAAACAGTGAATTATGAAATTATTGGAGATGGAGATGCACCAGGATTTGTACAATTAGCCAATGGGATTGTAACTCTAAAATCTGCTTTATCCAACACAGTTTCAACAGCTCTTTATGTAAGTAATACATTTGTTTAGGATATATTTTAGTTATTCTGTTAGACACAAGAAGCAGCCCAGGTTCCTATATAGGGCCTAACCTTCTTGAAGGAGCATCTGTAACATAAGATAAAATATAAGACTTTCACCACCAAATACTGAGTATTTGGATGTACTATGGCCTGGTACAAACCAAGTATTAGCCATTGCTCCTGAGTTTTGGTATTTTATACAAAGAGTTTGTTCTCTTAATAACTTCCCTCCATTCCAAATCCTAAATCCATGTACCTTACTTAAACTTACTTACTTAAACAATAGTCAGGACTTTGGCAAAACTTATCAAGTCAGGATTACACATGTTTTGAAAAGTTTGTCATTTATTAAATTATTATTTTTTCCTTATTTCTAAATATTTGCATGTACATTGTTTGCAAATAGTAAAAGAAAAAAGGATATTTGGTCAAGGCATATGTCCAAGGAGATTTTCAGTGTCCTTGCCCAATATGAAATGTTTATTGTCAATTGAAATTAAACAGACAACCTATACTTCTCAAATTACTCGTTCTAAACTGTGTTTGTCTAATTCTATTTTATTAAACAGACAACCTTTACTCCACAAATTACTCGTTCTAAACTGTGTTTGTCTAATTCTATTTTATTAAACAGCCTTCACTCCACTAGTTATCTAATTATATTTTCTTGTGTTTCAGCTAAGAATTCGTGCTTATGATAATGGAGTGCCACCAAAATCCAGCACTACAGTCTGCACAATAAGTATAAATAAAAATTTGAACACACCAGTATGGAGTGGTGTAGGAATTAATCCAAACAGTCCACAATATACTTATACAATTTCTGAAGATCAAGCACTTTATGTACCATTCGGACAACTCTCAGCTACAGATATTGACTCCATGGTCAGTTTTTAGTTCCACATAGTTTTATTTAGAGTTGTCCTTTAACCCATATCTTGCTGAGGTCTTATTTTTTCTTCATTTTTACATTTGTTATAGAAAGTCATAGTGTAATAAACGAATGAAAGTTTGTTTTTGAAAATTTTTATTTTTTTCAGAAATATTTAGATTTTAAAAAAGGATGCCAGCAATAAATGATACTGTGACATTGCATGGTTTGCGTGAGAAACAGGCCCTTTTATGTCATGGAAAAATACATATTTTTTAACAATTTAAGTTGGAATGATTAAGTTGTAGCTTTTCAAAACAATAAAATAAGAAAAACGCGTAATAAAACATTGACATTTAAGTGGCACCCGGGCACTGACTGGGTTTACTGAACAAACCAGAAAAACCAATAATGTCATTTAAAACACTAATGAAAATGCAAGACTAGACTCTGACCACAGATAAGCCAAGGATGCAATAATCTTCTTTACAGAAGGAGCGTATGTAATTTATAATTTAAGATTATATAAATCATATTTAATTTTTTTAAAGTATGCTTTATATAATAATATATGTGTTTTTTGCATAATATGATGTAGATATTGTGATACTTGGCGTGATCATCTAGATAAAGATACATATGTATATATAGGCAGGTTAGCCAACAGAAGTTGATATCACTCATTGCTTATAACAAAATCTGATATTCTTTCCTTTAATACATTATATAGGTCCAATGATTATATAGGTTCTATAATAGCGTCTCCTCGTATTGTTTTCATCACACTGCATTGTAAATATCTTATTCCGTATTTGTATTCTGGGCATCGGATAGGTCTTCTGGGCATCGGATAGGTCTTCTGGGCAGTGGATAGGTCTTCTGGGCAGCGGATAGGTCTTCTGGGCAGCGGATTGGTATTCTGGGCAGCGGATTGGTATTCTGGCCAGAGCATTTGTATTCTGGGCATCGGCTAGGTCTTCAGGGCAACGGATTGGTTTTCTGGGCAACAATTTGGTCTCATGGGCGGCAGAGTAGTCTTCTGCGTAGCAGATTCATTGTTTGAGGCGCTAATTTATCTTCTGGGCAGCAGATGTGTCTTCTGGGCAACATATTGATCTTATGGGCATCAGATAGGTCTTATGGACACTGGATTGGTCTTATGTGTAACGGATACGTTTTACGTACAGCGCATTCGTCTTTAGGGCATCAAATTTGTATTTTGTGTAGCTGATGTGTCTTATGGGTAGAGGATTGGTCTTCAGGGCATCGGACAGATTTCGTGGGCAACAAATTGTGCTTTTGGGCATTATATTGATCTTCTGGGTAGCGGATAGTCTTACAGGCATCGGGTTTGTCTTTTGGGCAATGTATCGGAGCCAGCAAAAGAAAAAAAATAGCAAGAAAGGTTTGTGTCAGTCCTATTGTAATAGAAAAAGAGTTGTCAGCTTTAGAAAAGGAGAACTCTGTCTTTGTCGGCTGTATGATGTATTCTAGGATTTTGTCAACACAAAATAGCTCAAACAATCTGTAAAGCTGAATAGTCTCATCTCAAATTCAATATCATTTGTATTTGATTTTAGATAATTAAGAGACCTAGAATCTAGAAATTCACTAGAATGTCTTTAGTTACATCCTTTTAATTACATAACATTGCGGCTGAATCAATATGTTGAGTGCATAATATAATATTCTTCTTCTATTTAAGTAATAGCATGTTGAATTGAGTAAAGTTTGTGATATATGTTGAGAATAAAATAGAAATATATACTTTAAGTAGTCTAATAATGTATATTTATGTATACAAATATGCAATGTGGTTTTAAAACTAGTTAATATGGACAAACAACATATCATTCCTACTTAACTATCTTCAAATGTTAAAGACTCCATAATATATTCAAAACCAAATATAAAGAAGAACGTTTTTCTATGTTTTAGCAAAGAAAACACTAAAAAAAAAATTTCATGTCACGGTATCATTTGTTGCTGGCATCCTTAAAAAAGGACAGATTTTTTTTCAACTCTGTGTAATTATTATTATTGTTTTAAACTAAATATCTATGTTTATGCCTTCTAAGAACATTAATTAATAAAGTTATGGTAAAGATTAAGTCAATTTTTATCATTTTCATAAAAAAAAAGTTTCACTTTTTCAGACTTGACTTTTTTTCCCGCAATTTTATCAAACTCACTACATAAATTTGTTTCGAGCCCCAAAAAAACTAAAAGTAGACAAATGAAGATAATAATTAGATAGATCAGTATATATGCTTTACATTCAATGAAAAAATCGCAAACAATGAAACTTAATTTTATGTCTTAAATCGCATTTTACGAAGTGTCCTTAACAAAGGACATCAGCTGTAAATGGGTTAATAAAAACATTCTTGAGCTATTAAATATTTCTTTATTTCAGCCACCTTACAATTCTGTCAATTACTACAATTCAAGCAATCAAGCAGCTCTAGAGTATTTCCGTGTTACTCCTGATGGTGATGTCTCAGCTATTAAAAATTTGATGCTCTCATCAAGTAGTTCTTATTCTGTATGTTATTTACTTTCTCAATGTGTATATTTGTTTAGTGATCTTAGAATGTACGCTACTTTTTAAGTCGTGTGTGTCTAGTGGAAGGTTTAATGAGCATTTCTTTGCATTTTTTACATTCAGTGGACCATGGGACTTAATGATAGAGGAACACCACCTCGAAATAATCCAGTCACAGCTACAGTTACTGTAAACATCACAAGAAATAACAATGCTCCAGTTTTCAGCAGCTGTCCACCTACATCACCAGTCAACATTTTAGAAAATGCAACAGTTGGTACAAGGCTGTTCCAGTTGACAGCTTCAGACTCTGACACACCAAATACTGTAAGCACCTAGAATTATTTCTAACAGGGCTCACATGTTGGGAAAGTTTTGCAAAACTGACTAAAGTTAGGGAATTTCACTATAATTGAAAAAACAGGTTAAAAAAATGTTTCTATTTAATAAAAAACAAAAATTTCGACCTTAATTCAATCAGGTTGTTTTGTTTTTTTGAAATGTTTTAAGAACAGTTACTCTGAATTCTATGAAGGTTAATAAAAAAAGTTCAGAAAAAAATAATTTTACCTTGTTAACATTATAATACAATTTACACATACCAGTAAACTATATATAACAGTGATGGCGAACCTTTTTGAGGCCGCTTGCCCAAAGTGCAATACAAGACCAACTTATTGCTTTCAACGTGCCAACACAGCAATTATAACAAAATACTGAGGTTTTACTTTAAAGAAAAAACATCTCATACAGTTGTCCGAACTAATTAACTTCTTTTGTCCAGAAAGAATAACAAATTGACAGATCTTTGAATGATACAAATAGTCTCTTATATTTAAAAAAAAACATGAACTGTAGTAAATGAAAATATTAATATATTACAATTACAGTTATTACAGTTAACTTAATGCATTTGGCATAATGATTTTGCATAGTTAATGTGATTTTGCTGTTGTGTGCATGCTGATAATTTGTCAATCCTTGGCTCATACTCCGTAACTTTAAGAGCGACATATGCAGCACTCAGGTCATCTGTCAGTCTGTTTGTGGTATCATGATATCAGATCTGATATAATTTAAAGTTGAAAACAGCTGCTCACAAACATAAGATGACCCAAACAAAGTAAGAAGTGCAATCCCAGGTGCTTCCATCGACTTGAAATTATTTGGCAGAGAATTCCACACTTTAAGGATTTCATCATCAGAGAAATCAGAGCTACCAACTGGGCTGTACTTTGCCATCCTTCTCAAAATTTTACGCATATAATGTAATTTATTTTTCTAGATAGAGCTTTTTTGAAATTCTAATAGATGCATTTCCAGATTTCCCACATCTTACCACAATAAGCAGGAAAGATCAAGTTCTTCAAATTTAGCTTCATCTAGGAAGTAAAAAATAGAGGGTTGTCTCCATCTTACAAAACTGTACAAATCTATTGCTTAAATTCTCCCTTGCAGCTGCTCCAATGCAAGAAAATTCCTTGTAGATTTCCTGATAGTTGGTAAATGTTATAGAATTTTGTAAATGCATTTTTACATTTGGAAAATATTTCAGCTGCCTACTGTGTAGGTAGGTCTCTTTCAAAAACCTGCAGTTTTGTTTTAAATGTTCTGATATCACAAAACATCATGCTGTTTTTCCTGAACCTTGCAGTTTTTTTTATTCAGTTCATTGAATGTGTGCTGTAAAATCTGTAAAAGACATGAGGTTGTTAAGCCAGACCTTATCAGTGAGCTGTGGATAATCCTGCCCCTTTTGAATCATAAACAGCCTAATTTCATCCACGCATGCTACAAATCGCTCAAATACTCGTCCTCTGCCCATCCACGTGACATTTTTGTACATGATGAGTAAAGTATTATACTGCGCCTTGACCTCATCAAGAAGTGTGTGAAACTGTCGACAGTTAAGAGTTCGAGCCAAGATGTAATTGACCATGTTTGTGACATCTTTATGGATATCATCTAATTTCTTGCTGCTATCCCTGGCACAAAGAGATTCTTGGTGTATAATACAGTGAAACTAAACGATTGGGTGTTTTGCTTCTTTAACAAAGAACTGTATGAAACCAGATGCGCGTCCTCCACCTTGCAAGGTGCCCCGTCACTAGTAACTGAAACAACTTTTTCTGGTTTTATATCTTGTGCCCAAAAAGATTCCATAACAGCAATGTGGATATCTATCCCTTCTGTTCTTTCAGGCAAAGATAACAATTTCACAAACTCTTCTCTCATAATGTCACCAACTGCATAACGCAAAATTACCACAAACCTCGCATGATTATTTACATCTGTGCTTTCATCCAAGCACATGGTGTATGGTTTGTTTAAAAGTAAAATAAAAAGAATAGCGGCGAAAATAAACGAAACAAACTTATATTAACAAATCGACAATGGCATCGTCGATCCGACAAAATGGCCGTTTTAAATCGACGATCCCATCCCTGGCGGTGTGGCCATAACTAAGCTGTTACATTTTCAGAAAATGTTCACGTGCCCACAGAAATGGCTCTGCGTGCCAGCTGTGGCACGCGTGCCATAGGTTCGCCATCGCTGATATATAATATATAGAATAGAAATGATTTCAAAGTACAAACCCTAGATAAAACTTGTCATGTTTGTTTTTTTAACTTTTTTTTAACAATGTTGTCTTTAGAGATATGGAAACATCACAGTACAGATTATTGGTGATGACATGACCATTTCTTACTTTAACCTGGACTCACAAAATTATGTAGTGCTGAATAAAGCTCTTACCACTGACAACTCTACAAGATACCAAGTGAGTACACAATTTATTAGCAGAATGTATCAATGTGTTCTATGAACAAGATTTATACACTCTATGTACACTGAATGACAATTATAGAAATTATTTATTTATTTGCTTTTTAAAAATATGTTTAACTTTAATAGATTTCATTCATAAATGCTGTAGGCCTATATGTCATATCAACTTTAACAAATAATTTATATTGTCAATATAAATTCACAGCTTCGTGTACAAGTAGCTGATCAAGGTGTACCTCCAAAATCAAGTATTTGTGTTGTTCCAATTTATGTGAACAGAAACATAGACTCACCAAAGTTTACTGAAATTATATATACTTTAACAATTTTGGAAAATCAACCAGTTGCATCACCTATTCAATACATCACAGCACTTGACAATGATAGAATAGTAAGTTGTAGAAAAAATACATTTTAGAAAATTAAATTGCTTTCTCTTAAAAGTTTTTCTAACTCTAAAGTAATTGAACTTAAAATTTACCTAAACTAATTTTAAAATGTTTAATTAGACAAATTACTTGATGTTTTACAAACAATGTAAAATTATTATCTATTTTATCTTCAGTCTCCGTATAACCAAGTCAGCTATTCTTTTGGATCTGATTTACTATCAACTAAAGGCATTGACTACTTTACTGTTATGACTGCCAATAATATTGGTCAGGTTCTAGTTTTAAGAAACTTGATGCTGGATATCAACAAGGGCACTAATTACAAGGTTTGATATTTTTTTTTTATATGTAAAGACTTTATTTTATTTTTAATTTTTTAAAATAAAATATTTGTAAAATGGATTATATTACTTAGTGTGTGCTCTACAATGAAGGTTTAATTATAAAATGATTCTATGTCTTGTTACAATTTTTCCATTTTTTTTAACTAGTTCACAGTATTGGCTACAGATGGAGGTGGTCTACAGGGATCAGCTATAGTAAATGTTACAGTCATACGCAATACTGCTCCGCGTATATCAAATCTTGATAGTAATATCACTATATATCACAATATCTCCAGTGGAAGTGAAGTGTATAATGTTGACTACATTGATCCTGATACAGAGGTAAATGTTATAATAAATAACTGTAGCATTAAAATGTCTAGAGATAAAAACGAACATTTAAGTTCATTGGTCTGAATGTTACTAAACAACCAATCAAAGAAGCTGACAAAGAAACACCTTAATGTTTTTTTTGTGTGCAAATAACACAAAATCTAAAAAAAACACCAATCATTGAGGCTGGTATTGCCTGACTTACAGACTGGGCTACCAACTCATTCTGATTAGAATAAAGCATAAATCAACACAGTCTATCCTTGTGCACATTGTTATATTCAAGTTGAAAAGTAGTATTCTAATGCATGCTTATTTTCAATAAATGATAAATAAAGAATGCACACAATATATGGGTAGTGTAACTACTTCTGTAGATCCATCTTCATAGTATAACCGAAACAAATTACATCCGTGCACCTAATTTGGGTTTTAACACAAAGCTGCTAGAAGGGTAATTACAGAACAACCTAAAAACTGGAAGGAAAAAGCATACATGAATTTTTTAAATACTTTTCTTTTGACAGGCATATATAGGCCTACTAGTGGAATATAATTAAATACTCTAAATGTTTTATAAGCACTATGCTAAATATATATATATATTTAATATTTTAAATATACAATGTGTAGACTCAATTTGACTAATGCATCAAGCTATGTATAAACAAATATATGCTTTATGTTTACACATAGCAATATGAAAAAAAAAACATAGCTCACTGCATTCCAACCCAACCAAGCACACAATAAACTCACAGTGTAAGCTTAGGCTCCTAGGCTAAAGTTTACTTTGTAATTGTAAGAAACATATAAAAGTTTTACAGACATTTTTATACATTCTTTTATACCTGTTTACTTTCAGAGTCCATTCAATGTTAACACATTTTCTATTACTGGAGAAAGTGCTTCATTTAGTTACTTCCAAATAAATCCAAACAGTGGTGCTATAAACCTTATAAAGAGCCTTGTTGGATCTGGACCAGATCTATTTATAGTAAGTTATTTGTCTAACAGAATGTTGTCTTCTTAGAATTGTACAATGGCTTCATTATTGTCTTTTGAAAAAGTATAAGTTATTTTTAAAAACTTATATCCTTGTGTTATCAAACTCATCATAGTGTATTATTGCCTGTATAATCTAGTTTTCATATGTTTGTGTATATAATACTAGGTCCATACATGCTCTATTTCTTTTTATTTAACTATAATGCTCAAGTATATAATTCTATGTCCATTAGGTGATTGTCAAAGTCTGTGATGGAGGAAACTTGTGTGATACCAAAACTCTCTATATCAATGTTAGCAGAAACTTGGTTGCCCCTACATTTAATCAAATTAATTATGAAAGGACCATTGATGAAGACACACCTGTATTGACAAGTATCTTACAAGTGCAAGCTGTAGACTCTGATTTAGCTCCACCATACAATAAATTTACTTACAGAATTCTGGACTCAACTGTTAGTTTCAATGTAGAGAGTGACACTGGCAATATTATTGTAAAGAAACCATTGACAGGAGAAACATACTCTAATGTGACAGTAAGTATTAAAACTTTTGTGTGTTTTTCTTATACATTATTAAATCTGGACTCACACTTTTCTTTGTAAAACAAGTTACATAAATTGTTAAATTGTTTTTTTCTTTTTCAGTTTCAAATTGTAGCTGAAGATGGCGGAAATAAAGTGAGCATACCTGTTTCTGTGACAGTAAACATTATAAGAGACAAATACAATCCATTTTTTTCTACAACAAGCTGTAATGTCCCCATCAATGCCAATATTGTTGCTGGGACTCCAGTTCTTACCGTAACTGCAACTGACAATGACACAAATGTAAGTACTTTGCTTTATTATACTTTTAGTATTAGCAAAGTTTTCATTATTGTTATGTAATGATAAAACATTTTGTGACCAGATATGACTTTTGACTATTTCAATCTTCAATAGGCACGGTTTGGAACAGATTCTATAAGATATAGAATCATTGGTGATGATGGAGCCCCTTCTTTTTTCACTATTAATGATGATAAAAGTGGACAAATTACAGCTCTAAATGGAATCAGCTCAAACAGTGCAGACAGCTATAGGGTATATAAACAATTATAAAGTTATTTAAAAACCACATTTTCTTTTTATACAGAAGCATTATGACTTTTAAAAAAAAAAGTATTAATATTATAATTTTTATGAATATTTAAAAAAATCTTTCTTCTGTAATAGTTGAGAATTGAGGCAAGAGATGGACTACAAAAGACTGATGTAAAAGTCTGTACTATTACAGTAACTAGAAATCTCAACGATCCATATTTCAACCAATCTAGTTACAGTGCGAGAATATTAGAAACTCATCCAACAGGCACTTCTGTCACTCAAGTCACCATTACAGATGTTGACGCCAGTGTAAGTGGATCCACTATTTTATTTATAGGGAAAATTAAGAAATAATTAGGCCTGTACACGATTTAGTAAAAAAAAAAAAAAAAAAGGAAAGATTAGAAACATTATCAGACCTGCCAGTTGGTCCTGTAATTAGCACACAAGAGTGTCAATATTGATGACCCCTAGTTCAAGCCTTGCCGCCCTGCAGGAGTTTTGAGCCAAGGACGTAATAATATTCTATCTAGAAGGAATGACTGTAAACTTATAAGATCACTGTTTTGCAAAAGTGGGGGCCACACTTTTCCGATTTGTAAAATTTTTTTTTAGCAAATTTAAACATTTTATTTTATATATTATAGACGCACCTTCTATTAAGAAAATTATTTCGTCTTATGCTCATCCATGGTCTGAGTCTAGTCTCGCATTTTTATAAAGTGTTTTAAATGATAAGTTACTGGTTTTCCTGGTATGTTCAGACAACCCATTCCATGCCCAGATGTCAGTCAATAAGAAAGAGTACTTGTATGTATTTGTTCTTGCATGAGGGATAAGGAAAGTGTTTTTGTCCTTATGTTTATCTGAGCATTAATTTTGCTGGCAGGACATTGCAATGTATTTGAGTTGTTTGTCTTGACAGTGAATGACCCAATATGTTTAACGTGTTTAATTTTCTCATCATGTTTAATTGTTTTGATCATTTCATTAGTTGTCCACTATGTTTAATTGTATGGACCTATTAATTTTTTAAAATCTTGTATACTGTTATAATTAGCACTTTTGTTGATGAAAGACATACTTCTCTGAGATTCCCATATGTGTAGTTTGTCTAGGTCCATTTATCTAGGTATAGGTCAATCTATTTTCAAAATCTGCATTCATGTGAGCATGGATTATGTTTGATATTATGTTTTTGTTTTCTTTTTTTGCATCAAATTCCTTGGTAGTGAAATTGGTTGGCCTATATAATTTCTGTAGTCATATTAGTCTTGTATTTTTAAGGAGCGGTTACATTGATAAAACATATACCGGTACATGCAATAACATGGCTCTATTACTATACCTGGTAATTACTTGAATATTTGTTTGTCTAAAAGGCACCAAGCAATCAAGGTTATTTCACTTTAGCTGGAAACACAGTGTGCACTGAATATTTTCAAATAAATGAATTTACTGGAATCATTTCCCCCAAGAAAGATCTTAGGCTAAATTCATTGAAACCACAAACATACAATGTAAGTATTTTGTATCATGTACTATTTGTGTTATTTAGATGAAATGTAGTACCAACTATATCATATAGTGTAAACAGTTAAATATAGACTTTTATAAGTTTTGTATCTAGGCTACTATAAGTGTTGTATATAGACTACTATAAGTGTTGTATGGGTGAGGTTTAGTTCAACAAATATCATCAATTGGAAGTATGTGAACTATAACATGGTGTTTGGCCTTTCAGTCTAGTCATGAAATGTTTTCCATGTTCATGACCTAGTTATGAAATGTTTTTTAAAGAAATGCTACTCTGTTGTTTAAATAAAAAGGCACTGTTAACAAATTTTTGTTTATTTCATTGTTTATAATGTAGTGCACAGTGACTGCTAGTGACAGAGGTGTACCTCCACGTAATGCAACCAACTCAGCTACAGTCACCATTACTGTGGTCTACAATACTGCTCCTTCCTTTGATAAAGAAGTGTACAGTGCTAACATAACTCGTACAACAGGGGACAATACTCCATTGTTTACATATACTGTTACAGATAATGATGTTGATGTGAGTATATTAGCTCCTTAGTTTATCCTTTAATTGTTGTTCATAATACAACTGTGGATTTCAATGAATTAGTTTTGAAATAATTTGTAAAAAAAAACCTTTTGTTTCACAGAGTCCATTCAATGTATTGTCACCTGTATTTATTTCTGGTGGACCTGATGCCAAGTACTTTGCACTCAATCAACTTAATCAGACAGTTATTAGAAATACAGCTGATATGGCCTTGGAATCCGACACAAAATATGAGGTTTATAAAATTGTAAAACTTTAAAAAAATTTATAATTAAAATAAATATTGTTTATCTGTAATTTTTTACAAAAACAATTTTCACAAATACAATAATTTTATCTTGTTTTTATCATTAATTCAATAGGTCTTTATTACTGTTATGGATGGAGGTAACCCACCTTTAAGTGACACTGCTGTTGTTATCCTTAATGTAAATCGTAACATTGAGGCACCAATATGTACAATTCAAAGTCCTATAACAATCAACTACACTCAGCCTCTTGGAATCCCCATTGCAGTACTTAATGCTACTGATAGAGACACAATGGTAAATAAATAAATATTCTTGTATGTTTTTGTGTTATATAATTGTTTTTGTGTGTTATATAATTATATATAAAACTGGCTAAATTACCCAATGTTGTCCAGGATAGCAATTATCTATGATGAGCTTATTACACATAGGCCTACTTTCAGCTTCTTATCTTTCTCATCCTCAATATTAAATATTTCTTTATGAAGTAATTATTATGATAGATTTAACATAGATTTAGCCCAAATGGTATTAATAATGTGTTTATGCTTTGTTCTGCAAACTCATCGCTTCTGGAAGAGCCCCGTTTCTCTCTGACAACCATTGGCCTTAGAGCCTTCTCAGTATCCGGTCCGAAGGTGTGGAATCCCCTTCCCATTCAACTGAGGCGAACAAGCTCTACTGTTACTTTCAAACAGAACTTAAAAACTCATTATTTTAATATTTACCTTAGATAACATTTAACATGCTTTAGAAACTTACTGTCTTATTTATGGGTTGGGTCGGTTAATACTACATTTATTTGTTTTGTCTTTTATAATCATCAATTTAGCTCTGTCACCTGGCCGTATTCTTAGTTGTATGATAAACGCGCTCTGAGCTTACATTATGTTTGTTGGCAGCCCTATACAAATATTATTATTATTATGTTGGACCTAAAGAGTTATAATTATTATACTATAAGATACTAAATTTATATAGTGAAGCTTTACAATGCAAAAACTATAATGAAATGTAAAATATAATTTGTGTTTTTGTTTTACAAATTAAAATCAATAAATTCTTTACAATCTCAGAAGAGCTGTAATTAGGGAAAAAAAGGTATTGTTAAAACAGAAAAAATATATAAAAAAACTGCCCTGAGTTGAATCAAACCCAAGTCATAGTCAAGGTCTTTGAACCACTATACTATTGTGGGAGATTTGTAGGAATGAAAATTCTCAAAAGTAAAATATAAGATCTTACAGTCATGTTTCTTACAATCAACTAATGGAACGGCAAAGGCACAAACATACTACTTTATATATAGAGATACATATTGTATGCAAAATTATTTCATTTAACAACCCTCTTCTTCTTTTACATTTTAGCCTCCAATGAACACAGTTACTTATACACTTGTAGACCAAGGAGTAACATCACAGTATATATTGATAGATACTTTAACAGGTTCACTGTCTCTAAAACGTGCCTTGCCTTTAACTCTTCCCGGTTTACTGGTATGTTGTTTTTACTAAATGTGTTTTCATTGTGAATAAATAGTTATAACCTAAATGACTTAGAATTTGACAGTGTCTGTCTGAAATTTTTATTCTATGCAACATTAATAACTCATTAATTAGAGGAGTGTAAAACGTTGAAAACTGTAAACTTAAGTGAAAAGCAAGACTTGAATATGGCTGTATGAATTTGATTTGAAAGATAAAGTTCCTTTAAGCTGCTAACAAAGTAAAACCACTGAATAAGCCAACAGTTGGCAGTGAATATAGTAAAAAATATAAATGAAACAATACAATAACTAAAAGTTAGCCCACATCCAGCAGTGATTAGTAGTTAAAAATAGAGTATATCCCACTACACTGCGCTCTATCTATCACACACCAGTAGAATTTTTTTTCTAAAGCAAACTGTGTTGTTGTTTTTTGTTATATTTTTAATTTTATTTATTTGAATATAATTTGTACAATTAATTAAATGAATTTGATGTTTCGTTATTTCATATTACCATTAATTAAAAATACCATTTTAAGAATAAATTATGTTTCCAATCCAAGGTTCATTCATAGTTTTTGTTTTTTTCTTAAATGACCATTTTTTCAGGTTCAAGTTGTAGCAAGAGATGGAGGTTTCCCTTCACTTTCCAGCACTTGCTCTATACAAATTAACATTCAAAGAGATTCCAGCACACTTGCATTTACTCTTCCTGATTGGAGAGTAACAATTCCTGAAACAACAGCAGTTAATAATAATATAATAACTGTAACAGCCTCACCAACGGTAATATTTTAACAGTATAAATGATCAATAATATAATGTATATGTTTTAAAAAATAAATTAATGCTACAAATTATTTTGTTTTCAGCCTAATATTATCTACAGTGTGATAGGAAGTGACACAGCTCCAACATACTTCAACATTAGCTCAATAAATGGTCAGGTTTATGTTTTAACCAATTTAACTAGAGATTTATCCAAGAGAACACTTTACTATGTAAGTTTTACTATACCAATTAAATGTATGATAAAATGTTTCATGAAATCAAAGAACAACAAAATTGTTTAATCATCAATTTTATATTAAATTCAATCCATAGATTTTAAAATAGATGAGCCTACATATTTAAAGGAATTCTATACCTTTATTAATATTGTAAAACATTTCAAATACTAATGTTAATCAATTTGTGTGTAAATGAATTTTTCAACTAAGTTTCAATTGTGTCAAACAAGTTCATTAACATTTGCTAAGTATAGTGGACATTAGTTTAGAAACATACTTATTGTTGAAAAGATTTTCATAAACCCAAAATGAGTTGTTATTTTAAAGTTAAACTATTTTACCATGTGGAACTTACTAGATCTCATATTTCTGTCAATAACCATTTACTCTATTATAACTTTGATTTGTACACAATTATTGAACACAAGCCCAATGGTTCATGTTTTTAAAGTGACACATGGCCTTGTATAAAATATATGAAACAGCAATTCATTATATTTGGAAAATTTTACAAAGAAAAGAAGTATATACATTCACTCTCGCCTTCTCTGAAGATATTTCCTCTACAGTTGCAGATTATACTATGCTCCCAACTTCTTACTCCACAATGTGGAGACCTTGTATTCTCATAACTTAAAACACAGACACTTAGTGTTGGGTAATATAAACATTCATAAATCCATTGTTGACAGTTGAGCAATCCATTAAATTTCATTTAATACATTCTTTTCTAATCAGCTACAAGTGAAAGCAGTAAAAACATTTGAAGTAACCACACAAGACGCAACTGCCACTGTGACCATTACTGTAAATCGCAACTTAAACGGACCTGTGTTGGCTAACAACTCTCGCTTCGAAACAACTATTAATGATGATGCTTACATTGGGACATCCACCATTCAGATCATTGCTTCTGATGCAGATAATGTAAGTTTATAAATGTTTAAAGCAGCCAATGTTAAATGTAAATCTATATATTATAGGAATATACTATAATTTTATTCAAAGCTGCCAATGTTAAATGTAAATCTATATATTATAGGAATATATTATAATTTTGAGAGTAGCCAATAATCATTATTAGTCTATATATTATTGAAATATTCTACAATTATTGAAATATTCTAGAATAGGGCTGAAATTGTTAACATTTGTCTTATTGAATATCTTGCTTTTCAACATTATTTGCCTAACATACAGTGAAAGTGTTACTGAAGATTGAAGTTGATATAAAAATGTTAAAAAAATGTCTATACACAATATTAATACAATTTCTTTCCATTTTCAGGACCCATTATTGTACACTGTACAGGCTCCTACAAATAGTTCAGATTATTTCAGTGTCAGTAAGACTACAGGATTAATAGAAGTAGCCAAGCCCCTCACAAGTATTCCAACAAAATTAGTTCAGGTGTGAAATATGTTTGTTTTACTTTCTCTATAAGCAATATTTATTGTAAATTGTTTTTTTTTAAATTCATTAACACTATTTGTCTTGAACATTTATAACCCATAAATAATCTTAAAATTGTTTTTTATATAGTTGGATTGCATTTAGATTTTTTCTTAAAAACTACTTTTTATTATTTCTGTAGTTCAATGTGATTGTTAGTGACCAGTCCATTGTAGATCCAAAGAGTGCCACAGCAACAATAGTCATTCATATTGTTCCTGATCAGCCTCCAACTTTTGTAAATCCCAACACTTACACTAAAGATATTAGCTTCACACAGCCAGTTAGTTCCAGTATTTTCCAAGTTTCTGCTGTAGATTCTGATCTAAAAGTAAGCTTATTTTTACATTATTATTCATTAACTAATTTTTTAATTAAGTCAACAGATAAAATATTACACTTACATAGTATATACACTACACAACATAAGTAATGTTTACTTGTCAGGGTCGTATTGTGTATGAATCATGTGGTCTGCGGTCAGCCCCAAGCTACTTTCAAGTGGACAATAGCAATGGTTCAATCTACGTAATATCAAGTTTGTCTTCTGACATCACCACCACTTACCAGGTAGGATGGGGACAATTTAGTCTTGTTTTAAAATGATTTTTTTTTTTTAAAGTGCAGCTATATACTTGCTTTATGATGTTCATAATGCTTCTGCAATGTTTTATCTATGATATCCAGCTGTGTCTGATAGCCTATGATTCTGTAAGATCTAACAACAGAGCAACTGCCACCATGACTATATCAGTCAACCGCAATCCAAACAAACCAGTGTTCTTACAAACAAACTACAATGCTACTGTTTATGAAACAGCATCATTTGGTACACTTATGTTTGTTCTCAATGCCACTGATGCTGATGGGGTGAGTACACTTTACATTTGCGTTAGTTTTACTTTTTTTTTATAAATCCTTTTTAAATAGTTTAAATTTACAAAAGATTCAAAACTGTGAGTAACTGGCCCACTGTACATAAAAAAAGGTGAAGGAAAGAAGGCCACGACATATGTAAAAAAAAGGTTTACCTTTTGGTATTTCAGCAATAAAAACAAATAATCTATTAGCATATTTTAGAAGCAGACCAAAATAATTATTAGGTTTCAATAGTCTTAGTGAATAGAAGGCTACATTTATAAATATAATAAATTAACTTAAACAAGTTCTAATATATCTGTTAATATATTTGTTACATCTAGGTTTAGTTAATATGTAGGTCTGGCACTAATAGGCTAGGATTACTTTGTATTTCATTAAAAAAAGATTAGTGAACAAACTATGCAGCATTACAAAAAATTGATTTAGCAATCCATAAAATGTACATGAACAGAAAGAATATAAACAAGAAATTTTAAATGCTGAAATTTTAACTGTATAAAAATGTAAATTGAATTATTTTTACTGTAATAAATAAAAGTACATATAATTTTTAACACAAAATTGACTGGTCCCACAATCTTTGGTAAACAATTAAGAATGAACTGGGATGGTGAACAAGGCTGAAAATATTTAGTTTTGAAAATTTTTGTTTTTAAACTTGGAATAAGATTTAAACAAGCTTTGAGTTACCAAATCTGGAAAATTAGCAAAGCAGAAAGAAGTTTTATTTCAACTTTAAAGGACTAAACTACTTTATTGCTTTTTAGCCAGTTAGTATTCAATTTGGATTATATTGCTAGTACTAGGTAAACATATTTTCTTCATTTTGAAGTATATACAGCACATATGAGCCAACAATTTGATTACAATTATTTTTAAATCTTCTAAAATTAGAATATATACCACTGCCAATGTTATTTGCTAAGGACTAAAGTGTTTTTTTTACCTTGTTGAGATTTAAACTAATAGGGCGTTTGCAATCACGTGACAAAAAGCACGTGATTTGTGTTTACTTTCTGTAATGGTGTACAAGTAATAATGGCCGCTGTATTAATAAAGTTTCATATAGGCTCGACCTTTTTTAAAATGATGTGTTGTGTTTTAAGTCTTATTAAGATTTAAGCTGTATTATGTATGTTTAAATAAAATAGGCTATTTTATTATTATCATAGACATAGATCATAGACGATGTGAGCCTATTAGTGACTTGACTAGAAAGCCTATTCACCAACACTATCACTTGACATCGTAGCCTAGCCTATGAAACATTAAAAGTGTAGGCCTATAAAGTGAAATTGAAAGTGTAAATAGGTCTGGCCCGGCCCTAGCCTAATCACATTAATCAATTAATCTACAGTACTACTATTTACCTCCTTATTTTTTAGTAGGATAGCCAATATTCAGATGTGAATTTTGCATGATAAAGAGCAACTTCACTTTCACCACGTTACATTTGTACCTCAAGTGGGTTCTTATATTTACACAAATACGTCCCTAAAAATAGAGTAAAAACCTAAGCCACGCCCACTGAGAACGCTCTAAATTCTGCTACCTATAGAGTAATAACATCAATCTTTAATCCTGGTTTTAAAATCTGTGTCTAAATGTTAGAAAGTATATAACTTTATAATGCTAAGAATCCAGTCATTCTACTACTTTGTTTCTTGACATGGTCCAGCAAATTATTATATTTTAAAATTTGTTATTAACTTTTACATGTCAACATTTATTCCAATCTTTTACATGTTTCTGTCTCATTAAACATCAGTTCAATTAAAATTTCAAGATTTTCCAGGTTGTTTGTATCATTGTGGACGGTTTGTGTTTTTTCTTCACAGCAAAATGTTGAATACAAGGTGGCTAGTTCCACTCCTTTATCATGTAGCAGTTATTTCAATCTACATCCTAACACTGGCCGTTTTACAACATCTGGAGATCTATATCTAACAAGACCAGCTTCAGATTGCAAAGTAATTTTAATTTTAACAATATACATTTTAAGTCTATTGTATAATTTTAGTTTTTAATCTATTTTTTGCTATGTGTTATAAAAACATAAGTATCATAATAAAATTATCTTAAATACGTGTTAATATGATTATGTATACATTGCCTCATCTTCTGCTAACCAGTTCCAGTTCACAGTAAGTGATGTGGCCACACCAAGTCAGAGTTCAGACGTACCAGCTACAGGTGTCATAACATTTGTCAGAAATGATTTCCAACCATCTATCCCAAGTGCTGAATACACAATAACAATTGATGAAACTCAGACTTTCCCAGTGCAAGTTTTTCAAGTCAATGCTACTGATGGAGATGCACCTGTAAGATTAAATGATTAATATGTTACCTATAATCATTTTTTTAAAATCAATACTGTGTAGTCAACTAAATCAATGGTTGCCTGTATAGTTAATTAAATTATACCAAGAGTTGAATGTGTATTGGACTATATTAATAGTTGACTTGTAGTAAACTATATTATTATTTGACTATAGTAAACTATATCAAAGATTTCACTGTGTAGTAAACTATATCAAGAGTTCACTGCATAGTAAACTATATCAAGAGTTCACTGTGTAGTATACTATATCAAAGAGTTCACTGTGTAGTAAACTATATCAAGAGTTCACTGTGTAGTATACTATATCAAAGAGTTCACTGTGTAGTAAACTACCGGTATATCAAGAGTTCATTGTGTAGTAAACTATATCAAGAGTTCACTGTGTAGTAAACTATATCAAAGAGTTCACTGTGTAGTAAACTGTATCAAGAGTTCACTGTGTAGTGAACTGTATCAAGAGTTCACTGTGTAGTAAACTGTATCAAGAGTTCACTGTGTAGTGAACTGTATCAAGAGTTCACTGTGTAGTAAACTATATCAAGAGTTGATTGTGTAGTAAACTATATCAAAGAGTACACTGTGTATTGAACTACGTTAAGAGTTTACTGTGTAGTGAACTATTCCATGAGCAGTATAGTAAATTATACAGAAAGATGTCTGTGTTTCAAGAAAGTATACAAAAAAATGTGTTGTCTTCGAAATATTTAATAGATCTGATTTAAATGTTCAACTTAACATCTTTGTTTTCAATTTTCAATTTACTTTTTTTTTCTCCAGGAAGCAAATTTTGGCCAAGTAGAGTATATAGCTATTGGTGATGATACAGTATCAAATTTCTTCACCCTGAACAATACATCTGGTGCTGTGAAATTGCATAGCAGCCTTAGTACAGACAACACACTAAGATACAATGTAAACAAATATTTTATTATACAGTAATAAATTTGTTTTTTAATCAAGATGTATGTTTTAAAATAACATTTGAATCTATTTCATTCTCTAGTACCGAATAGTAGCCAGAGATAATGGTCAGCCTCGCTTAAGTGCAACAACTTTATTGCATATCAATATCATTCGCAATATGTATGCACCAATGATCAACAACAATCAAGGCAGAATAAATGTAACTGTGTATGAAGATGATTCAATAGCTAACCCAGTTTTCCAGTTGAGCTACACAGATCAGGATAGGGCTGTAAGTATCAAAATTATTGTTTACATTTGCTAAATATTCCCAATTACTATATAGAAACATTTGTTTAGCAGCAACTCCCTCAAGTTGACATATTAAAGTCTTGGGTTTGAATCAAAGGTTGACGCTAGGATTATTTCGAATCTGGAGGTAGTCCATGAGTATACCCAGCTCTTATGGGTACCTGACATTAGTTGGGGGAAAAGTAGAAGCATCTGGGAATTCTACTGCCACACTGTCTCCTTGTGACTGCCCTACATAGACCAACATGGTGTGAAGTGGTACTTTTACTTTCCTACTATAAATTGAGTTTAAATATCCTGCTTGCAATATTTCACAAATATCTGAGAACGGTGTTGGTTTGAATTTGCAGTTTACAAAATAAATAAAAACATTTTATTTTTCAAATATTGAGTTGTATTTATTGAAAGACTTAATTCTAAATGTGTTCATGTTAAGGGTCCACAACAAGAAGTGACATGGAGTTTACTGCCTGACTCAGCTCCTGAAAAAACGTTTTTCTACATAACCCAACAAGGACAAGTATACATTTCACTACCATTGTATTTTGATTCTTCAAAGAAATCACCTTATACTGTAAGTTGTATAATTTTTGGTCAATGTTTGGGAATATTATCTTTTTTTATTACAACTTTGCTAAAAGCTACAATGAAATATGTGCACTTACAGAGAATTTAGTAAAATGCAAGAGTATTTTGTACAAATGTAACACATTTCCATTGCAATTAATTTTCTTTCTCTGGTGAAAGTGCAGAAGTAGAATTTACCAATGATGCCAAGTCAAATAAATGTACTTAGATGTATTAACTCATTCTGTGCCGGGGGCTTTACCGCGTTTGTGCCAGACCATTTTTAGGGCGCTAGAATTTTTTTAGGGTGCCCTTATTTATTCATAAATTTCTAAAGGTATTTGTTTAGCAAGATACCTGTATTTCATATGAAATTAAAGAGGAAATAATAATAAGTAGAAGTGAAAACAATGTTAGAATAATATTTATATTTGCATCTTTATTAGTAATTTTTAGAGATCAAATTTTTTGTTTAAAAAAAAGGAGAGAAAAAAAATCGATCTTAACAGATTTTTATATGGTATGTGTAGCAGATATCATATTCGGCTTGAAACCACTAAAAGTTTATCTATTCCAGATCAGAATGCATTTTGAATTTTGAAAATATCCCATATAGTTACTGAGTTATACGCATTTTTGTAATGTTAGTATCAGCTGGCAAACGTCGATCCTATACATTTCTTTATAGTTTACATATGCCTAGGCCTAACCACGAATGTCGGAATCTTTAATTAGTAAATAAACCGACTGTCCTCAAAACCCGATTTAAATGATTTAAAGTTGTTATCTGATGAATAGAAATTAATAATTAGCAATACAAGTTATTTTAATAGCAGTGACAAGTTCCAAGGCCTAGAAACATTTCTAGTAGGCGTGGCTATACTTTGTTTACAAAAGTTTTCACAGAAATCGATTAAAAATCTTCAGTATTATTTAAAAACCGAAAGTAAACCAAGCAGAAAGGAAACAGAAACAGTTGTCATTCGTTTGATAAAATAAAAAGTCGAATTAATAGGCTATAGCAATGAAATAAGCTATGAAAACCAAATCCACGATATATCGTGGATTGGCACGGAAGTGCCGAGTCAAATCCACAATAGATTGGCACGGAATGAGTTAATGGAAAGAATCTTTGAATGATATCCTGTGTATTAAGCAAAGACTAGCATGTGCTACTAATTCTTATTGCAGCATTTGTAATCATGAATATTCTATAAAGTATGCATAGTATATATTATTTATTACACTAAAACAAACTTGTTTCTAGCCAAAAATTTGTTCATCTGCCTTCTCTATAGTAGCCAAAAATGAAATATTCAAAACATAAAACCTCATGAAAGACTAAAACCAAACTCCATTTAACAAATATATAAAATAAGGCTTCAGTTATATTTTACTCCTCATGAGTGCTAGAACAGTCTGGACATGCCAAAGGAATGCACTTGACAACTTAGGGCTATTTAATCTACTATGTATGTTTGCTTTAATTGTATAATCAATGCAGAATTTCAAGAAAAATTCAAAGATAATTATTCAAGTTTTTTTTTTCTTATCTTATCTTGAAATATTGTTGTTTATTTATTTAGTTCACAGTGACAGCTACCAACAATGATGGATCAGGAAAAAATGGCTCAATCTTGTGTACAGTCTATGTGGTTCGTAACTTGTATGCACCAAGGTTCAGTCAAGCTGTATATTCTGTCACAATTAGTAGAGCTGCTGTAGTACCATTCACTATAAATGCACAGATTTCAGCCACTGACAATGATACCTATGTAAGTAATAGTAATACAATAGAAAATTAGTATATGAGGGTTATTTTGTTATTAAATAAAAAGAATCAAGCTAAATTAGATGTAGGCTAATATTATTAAATAAAAAATAAGTATCTATAAGTTTAATATAAAAGCTTACATTTTTAACACAGATCCATTTATTATATTTAAATAATAAATGGGCAAATGTTCAAACTAATTCAATTATTTTTGTTTTAGCCCAAATATCAAGTTGCAAAATTTGAAATTGTGAATGATGGAGTTTACTCTCAGCTGTTCAGTATCAACCAAACTACAAGTGAACTTACACTAGTTCAATCAATAGATCAAAGAACTGAAAACTCTTATAAGGTTTGTATCTTTCTTTATCATTTCCAGAATACACATAATGAAACTACTACCACTATTTGATTAAAGGATGCTGATAAAGTTTTATAATCATTTATTCATGGCTCAGATTGGGATCAGAGTTCTAGATGGTGGAAGTCCAAAACTTTCAGGTGAAGCCACAGTACTTGTTAATGTTACTCGCAACTTGTACAGACCAGAATTTGTCAATATTTCTGGAACAATATCTTTGTTTGAAGATCAGCAACCATCAGAAGTGGCCAGAGTAACAGCCAGAGATAATGATACACAAGTAAGTTTGTCTTTCTTACTCGTGTCTTTAAAGTATTGGGGATTGATGGAAGTTTTTTTAAAATTGAAAATTATGAAATTTGCAGTAGGAAAAAAAAATGTCAATAGTAGGCCTACAATCAGAGGTGAACATAAATTTACTTTTTCAAAAGGGTTAAATATAACCAAATATATTATGTGACAAGTTATGAACATTTAACACTATGGGTATGATCTTTCATTTCTGTTTAGGCTCCATACAATCAAATATACTTTACTCAAGTAACAAACTCAGCATACTATGATACTGACTCCTTGGGACGGATTTATCTAAAGACTCGACTTGATGTTGCTGGATCTCCAGATAATTCAACTGTAAGAGAAATTATATCTTTTGATTTTACAGCATTGTTAGCTTAATGAAATCTTTATATAAAAGAATCTGGTGTGCCTATTTATGGTCTATATTTCTTACTTTCCAGATACAAATTCATGTGTGTGATCAGGCTCCTCAGCCATTATGTTCACTGCAAGATGCCTATGTAGTCTTCATTGTTATCAGAAACCATGCTCCATATTTCCTGAACACACCTTATACTAACAATTTACAAAGTCTATCAGTTGGAGACAATGTAATTAATGCTACAGCACGAGATAATGATACCAGTGTAAGTATTACCTTTATTTAATGTTAACTTTTTGTTGTACATTTATAAATGCCTATAGAAATGTTGATGTAATTATATCAAGTAGATGACTTATTATATTTTATGTTTTTAAAGTGTTTTTTTGTTTCTTTTTATAATGTTTCAAAAATTGACTAGTCACCTTTTTTTTTACAGGCAACAAGATTTGGTCAGATCAGTTATGATCTCATCGGTGATGATGGAGCTGAGAACAAATTTATAATTGATCGCAATACTGGCAGAATTACAGCAACCAATGGAATTGCAGGCAATCAAGGAAATGTATTTAGAGTAAGGCAACACTTGACTTAAACAAAATATGCTCTCGTCTGCTAATTGTTTCATTTAATTTAAACACACTAATTTGTAAGAATGATATAAATAATTCATTTAGAAGTAAAAGAGCATTAATTGTGTTTGTTATTTTTCTCTGTAAGATTCGTATCAGAGTCTGTGATGGAGGTAATTTGTGCAGCACAACTGTTGCCATTGTCAGCGTCAGTGGTAATCAATATACTCCACGCTTGGATAAAGCTATTTACAACCAAACCATTCCTGAAACACAACCCTATGGAGACACCATCATTACTGTTAATGTCACTGATACAGATGCAACGGTAATAATTTTACAGAATGGCGAAGTTTAAATGGAATATATAATTAACTGCTTATGTATTTTAAAGTTATTTTTTTATGTCAATTTACATTTATCTTGCACCACTTTGCATTTATTTTTTTATTGTTTCATACCTGTTATTTATTTTTTTAGGCACCAAACAATTTGGTTGAATGTGAATTACTGAATGGCACAGCCAATGACAGAAGCCTTGATTGTTTTGCTGTGAATCCAACCTTTTATTTAATATTTGCAAAGAGAAGTCTCACAGAATCTCCTTGTAATATTAGTAACCAGTACAATGTATGTATTTTAATTCAATTAATTTATTTTGAGCTTTTTTTTACACACATACATAAATATATTAACACTTAAAAAAATTTTTTTGAGGTTTGCATGTTTTTAACATGTTTGATTAAAATGTTATCAACAGTTCAAAGTTCGATGCAGTGACAAAGGAACTCCACCTCTCACTAGTACCATTGCTGATGTTGCTATTACTGTTACACGTAATCAGTCTCCACCAAAATGGGATAGACCCGTGTATAGCTTTACCATCCCCAAGAATACATCTATCAACACAATAGTTGGAACTATTCGAGCTACAGATAACGATGCTCTGGTAAACATTTACCACTTCTAATTTCATTATCCATTATTTTAATTTGATTTCAAACAAAATAAAACTATAAACCATGTGAATTATTTACAGAGTCCATTTGGCACATTGAGTTATTCAATAATTGGAGGAGCTAATGGCAACACTTACTTCAGACTAAGCAAGACGGATAACAATAATGTTGATGTGATTTTGTCTAACCCAGTCAGTAGTACTCTTGATTTGAACTATCAGGTAAGACCATCAGCAAATTTTTCAGTTCATGTAAAAAATACTAATTATCATTTAATAAACTACTGTATAGCATTCTGTTTTACAAGATATCATTTAATAGGACAGAGCAACAGTATTTGATTTAATAGATATATTCTTTCATTAAAATTGTAACGTACTATATTTAAAACCAATGTTAACTTTTTTTATTTAATAGATCCTTGCTCTAGTACAAGACAGTGGCACTCCACCTCGTCAAGACTTAACTGAAGTAAACATCTTAGTAAACCGTGACCTTAATGCACCATACTTTACACAGTTACTTTACAACTTTGAAACTAATGAAGACGTTTTTCTTGGTGTAACTATTGGAAGTCTTCTGGGTGCTGACAATGATACTGATGTAGGTTTGATTCATCTGATATAAATATATTTTAATATCTTTTATTGGATCAAAGAGTAAGATTTATGTAGTTTTTACAAATTACTTCTAATCAATGAATAAAGAACTTATTTACAATGTGATTAAATGTTGTATTCATTATTGAAAATTTCAGTCTCCATGGAAAGATTACTACTTCAGACTGACTTCTACACATCCATATTTTGCTGTCACTACTAACGGAAACGTATATGCGTACACAGATCTATCATTAGATACTATTATGTATAATGAAATATATACAGTATGTGATTATTGTTTATTTGAATTAATGTAAAAAAATTATTATTTGATAGTTCGTAATAGTGAAATAGACACTATGGTAGAGCCTTTGGCTGACATACTGAAGGTCTGGGTTTGAATCCTGACTGAAGGGCCAGGATTCGAATCCTGTTGAAAGCTAGGCTTTGTTCCCGGGTCTGGATGGTTTCCCTGAGTCTACCCAGCACTGATGTGTACCTGACATTTGTTAGAGAAAATTAAAGATGGCTTGGCACTGTGCTGGCAACAGAAACTCCAAATATGCAGTGGTCACAAAAACTTGTGAACGCTGCTCAAGTTGGTCCAATGGGGATACTTTATTTTTACTTTGCTAGTATTTTTATTATGACATTGAAGGATTGTATTAACTAACTTATAACTATTTCTTTTAGTAGTAATTTATGAATCTAATTTAATTTTTTTTCAGTAGCCTTTTATTTATCAGTTAAAATTTCTTTTTTTTTTCAGTTTTTCACTAAGCTATAGCTCAACTATTATTCAGTGTCTATATTTTAGTTGATACATTTGTATTGATTTTATAATAAGAGAAAGAAAAATATATTATTCAGGCAGTACATTCAGAAATGGATAAAAATATCCTAAATACATTTTTTTTTCAGAGTTGTAACCCTAAGTTTGCCTCTAAATATGATAGTAACAAGTAAATTTTTATTTTCAGCTTACAGCCCAAATCTATGATGGTGGAATCCCTTCATTAAATGGAAGTCAAACTGCCACTATTACCATCAAAGTCAATAGAAACAGAAATTGTCCCAGATTCTTTAATCTACCAAATACAATTTCTATTAATAGGAACACTACTGTTGGTTCTGTTATTTACACTGTTCAAGCATCTGACAATGACACCTCTGTAAGGAAGATTTTTTAAATATTATAATGAATTATTTAGTTAAACTTGTATATATATATGCTTTTTTGTGTTTTAAAATTATGTTGATTTATTTGTGTATATTTACAAATACTTTATAGATTCAATATAACAGAACAACACTGCAGACAATCAATGAGAACAATATAGCTACTTTCTTTAATTTTGATGTTAACACTACAAATGTAACAGTCTTGGCTCCCATGGCACTAAACACAGCAACTCAATATGTGGTAAGAATTTTAATCTTAGCCAATTATAAACTCAAATGTTGACTTACAGATTTATCCCTTATTACTAGTAGTACTATTCTTACTAGTATATACTTTAATATTGACTTACAGATTTGTTCATGTTTCATAAATCACTAGTCAAATTTATTTCCTTATTTTATTTACAATTTTAATAAAAACTCTAAAACTGTGTATTAAAACTAAGGGATGTTAAAACCATTTTTTTTTTCCAAACGGGTTTTTGGTTCTATAAAACCGGATTAAAACCCAATTTCAGTTTCTCCAACCCCCTTCCCTCCCCCGGCGCATTGTCACAAGTTACAAGCCAAATGTGCTTAGTTTTGTAGGTATATTTGAAAAATAGTTCAAACTTATTTAGTGTTTGCAGGGCCTTCAAAGGGTTGATTTGTGTGAATACAATATGATTTTGTACACTTTACCATAAAATTCTTTAGAACTAAAAACAATCGGGCTAAGTGATTAAAACCGATATAAGCTTTCAATAGTGATATCAAATTTTCGATTATTGTTGACCATAATATTAAGAAGCATTTGAAGAGGATGACGATGTTAATCCAGGATGCTTCGTACACAGATGCATAGGCAATCCAGTGGTACTGCCACCGCTCCAGCTTATCTGTTGGGAACATAGATCTAGTTTACACCGAGACATTGTTAAAGACGTTTTTTGAAAATTTTCCCACACAAAATATTGATTTATTCTGCTAGCTATATCAAAACTGTTTTTCTATAGACTTAGACAAATATAATTTATCCTCGAATTGAATATGAGAGAAATGACAGTTTCAAAAGGAATAGTTACCAACAACACACCGTGGACTTAGACTTGTAAAATAATGTATTTAAAGGTTTCGTGTAGCACCAATTAAAAGAATGTGTATTTAATAGCAATAACAATAAAGCACAGATGCGGTGTCTAGCCAAATTTTTCAGGGTCACAAGGAAAAACTTGTTTGCGTCTCTCCATTGTGTACATCAAAGAGGAGCGCACATCTAATACATGAGTCGAAAAGTTAAAAAGTAAAAGTACCAGTCGGACCAAACATCCATAAGTCCGATGAAACAGCGTTTACCAGTTTCTGTGGCCACGGCATACTAGGTGATTGTGTGGCCAGCACTATGCACAGCTGCCTTTACTTTACCCCAACTGAAGTCAGGTACCCATCAGAGCTAGGTAGACTCAGGGACACCCTCCAGTCCCGGGAAAAAATCCTAGCCTTCACCAGGATTCGAACCCGGGACTTTCGGCTCGCCATTCGAATGCGCTGCCGCTCGGCTTCCGTGGCCCCTGGAAAGTAAAAAGATTCATGTTTATTGTAACTGTAACTTAACATTTGGTTTGATGTTGTTTTTATCGCAAGCCATAGTTGGTATTTTAAAAAAAAGAACCACAATATCTAAGACTAAATGTGTTAGCAAGGCATTTCAAGAATTGTTTTGTGCGAATCCAACATTATTTATTTAAAATATTTCCATCAGAACCCCCAAAAAATGTGGGCTACTTGAAGGAATGATTACATTCCAACCAACAAACCAAAATCCGGTTTTAAAAATCAAAATCTGGTTCTGATTTTTCAAAACCGGTTTTTGTTTTCAAAACTGGAATCTGGTATTCCCGTTATTGCTTATCATCCCTAATTAAAACTATTTAAAACTATTTTTAAAAAAAATGTGAGTAACATTTGTCAATTCTAAAAAATCATGTTAAAATGTCAACTAGATCTAATTCTAAATTGTATACTTACAATAGACATTAAGAAACATATATTTGTGTATTTCAGCTGAGATTCATTGCTAGAGATGGATATTGTGAACCAACATTTAGTACACTGACTGTTAATGTTGTCCGTAATTTATCTCCACCTCAATGGTCTAAGAACAGTGACACTATTACAGTTTTGGAAATTCAAGATATTAGTGTCTCCATCTATACTCTCAATAATTTAACCAGTGATACAGATGGCGGAGTAAGTTTTTAACAAAATGTGTACATTTTTAATTTATGTATAAATTGCTTATTATATATTATATTTAATGTAGTGTTTAATGTTTTTGTTTGAAATGTAAATTTTTCTTGTCAGATAAAAAAAGTTAGCAAATAGCATTATCAGTATGATATATATATATATATGTAATAAATGCACAACATTTATATGATTTATTACATTGGCAGTGATAAGCAGTCAATGTATTCTCACCCTGTTATTTTCTTAAAGCTACAAACTTAAATCCCTTCCTATTTTCTGGTTGTATAGATGTTCGTTTTTTGTTGTTGTTGTTTTTTCATTTTAAAGTATTTGAGAAATAATTAATCAAGTTGCAACATGAACTTTAGAACTATTGGGACATACCTTTTATAGTTAATGATGAAAATAACATCAGCAAATATTAACTTTAATCTGAAGTGGGTCAGTATTTGTAGAAAAGTTTTTCTTCTTACTGTAATTCAATTAAATTTTGTATGTTTTCAGAATATCACTTATGAGTTTGCTCCCAGCAGCATCAATACAAACCTGTTTTATTTTGACACTCAAGGTCGTGTTTATTTGAGTAGGACTTTAGTTGGCAGTTCAGGAGAACCTTATCAGGTAATTCTGTTCTATTTAGTTGGCATAATATAATTTGTATATTGGTGCTGTCTGACAGTTGTGGTGATTTACGACTGTGAATTTGATCTTAAAACATTTAACTAAAGCTTACATTTTGACAAAGTTGTTGTTTATCATTTCAGGTTCAGTTCAGACTTAAAGATGAAGGTGGTTTAAACAGCAGTGACTTCACACTCACAGTTAATGTCATACGTAACCATGCCCCAGTTTTGACATTAAGTCCAGCAGCTATCACACTAGACAGCAATACATCTGTCAATACTGAGATTTATAGATGTAGTGGAAATGACAGTGATACAATAGTAAATATTTAATCAATAACAAAAGATTATATATCATAATTAGTATTTACATTACTAAATTGTACATTTCTATATACATTCTAATGCATTGTTTAATTCTAATATATTTTTTTATATTTTGATATACTATTTAATTCTAATGCATTGTTTAATTCTAATGCATTATTTAATTCTAATGAATTGTTCAATTTTCCAGTCACCATTCAGTGTATATGGATTTTATCTCTTGCCTGACTATCCAGTAGCAAACATATTTTCAGTGAACTCAACAAACTGTGCTATTAGGCTAATCAACTCTTTGAATTTCAATACACAAAGTTATTACACAGTAAGTATTAAGTTAATTAACTCTTTGAATTTGAATTACAACAAACTTATTATATTGATTCAATTTACATTATTAATTTCAAAAGCTTATACCTTTTAATAGTTATAAAGTAAGAGTATGCTAATTCTTTTAAAAATATTTTTTGTTCAGCTCCGCATCCAAATACTTGATGGAGGAACTCCACAACTAGGAGAAATAAAAAGTTTGAACATTACTGTAAACAGAAATCTGGCTAGGCCATTCTTTGGACAGAACCAGTATAATCAGTACCAGTATAATGTATCCATATTGGAAATCACACCTATAGGGGAAACAATTATATCTGTTAATGCTGCAGATTATGATGTTTATGTAAGTATTACATGGATACGTATAGTTTAATAAATCTATTCTGATTATGAAACCAGTATTTCTTAAGTACTAATCTTGTATTGTCTTTTTTTTTTTCAGCCACCATATAATCAAGTCAACTACAATATGACAACAATGAATCCAGCAACCACTGGAGATTATTTTAGTGTTAATCCAACAACTGGTGCAGTTTATTCTAAAGTCTGGCAAGTTTATTATCCAGACAGAAATGTTAACTTATTTAGTGTAAGTATTTTAATGACAAATTGAACTGTAATTACATTAGAACTGTAATTTACATTAGAACTGTAATTTACATTAGAACTGTAATTACATTAGAACTGTAATTACATTAGAACTGTAATTACATTAGAATTGGAGAATGAAATGATTATGATATAGTTAAAAAATAAAATAGTACAAATACAATTGATTTTCTATTTCATTTCTTTTATAGTTTGAAGTGAGTGCAGTTGACAATGGTGTACCACAGTTATCATCAACAAATACTGCACAAGTGAACATTAAGGTCATCAGAAATACAGCTCCATATTTTACTAACACCAACACATATCAAAGAAATATCAGCAAAAACCATGCAGAAGGCACACCAGTTTTTACAGTTACCTTTGGGGATAATGACCAAGTAGTAAGTTTTTTATTATTCCAAGTAATAGTTGTTAGTTGTTGTTTTTTACAGGGATCAGGTAATAATTTTGCTTCTATAATGACTTAGTAATACACTTAGTAATGATTTTCATGCAGCCAAAGTATTATTTTACTTTTTTGACACAAGAGATAGAGCAAATTGTAATTTCATTTTAAGAATAAAATTCTAATGTAATAATCTAGCTTGACTTGCACAGACTTTGATGACTTACTATCTAATTAATAGAGCCCACAATTCACAGGTGCACATGAATTTAACATCATGCTGCAGAATTAAAAGTTATGCCAACTCTCATTAAACCTTGAGACTAAACTCAAACCATGGATAAACATAGTACTCATAAATCTTCTTCATAGAACAGTGTCTGTAACATATAGGATATAAGAAGAAAACACAAACAATGGATAAACATAGTACTCATAAATCTTCTGTATAGAACAATGTTGGTAACATATATGGGATAAAAAAAGAAAAAATAAACTATGGAATAACATAATTATAATCAAAATATTAACCCAAGTCACATCCTTATAATTTCCAAATTAATTAACCCTAATACATAGCCATATTTTTAGACTCCTTATAGTTCAGTATAAATTGGGTTCCCAACAATAAATGTTGGCATTGATATAAAGTTTTGAAAAAAAAATGTATGCTACTGGAATATTCTGTCACAAGAATATCTACAAGCTTTCAGTGTTCTTTTTTTCATTTCTTCAACAATAAATAAATATCTTTAGGAACATAATTTGGTAGTGTGTTAAGATCAATATTTGGTCTAAGTAAGTTTCAGCATCCTTTGCATAAAACAAATCTGTGGATAATAATGTGCAAATGTGAATGCTTTGATATACCCATTTGATTATGATAATGATTGACAACCATAAAGAACATTAAAAAAATTAATTTATTTTGTTTGTGTTAAGAGCCCGTCTTATACATACTAATGAAGTTCTGGTACTGCATTTACTACTGCAGAATAATTTGAAAAAGCCTGCCTTGGAATGTACAATTTCTTGCTGTTGTAAATTGTGGGCCCTACTGATTAATATTAACTACCTTTTAAATTACTAATTTTAATGTAGTTCTTTTGGGCAAATTACTTTCTTTTTTATTAGAAATATTAAGAAAAGAAAAATAATTTGAAATGTGTTGTTTATTACTGAAATTGAAAAAAAAATGTCTATAAAAACAGAATCCATTTAACCAACTTACCTTGAGCATTAGAGGTGAAGGCAGTGCTCCATCTTTCTTTGAAATTTCTCAAACTGGTACAATCAGCTTAAGAAATGGAGCCAACTTAGCCAGTACTTCAATCTACAGTTTTGCTGTAAGTATTTTCAATGTTTCAAGTATTAGATTCTTGATTGTATTGACCATTACAGTTCAAACACTGTCTCTAATACCTTATTATAATAATGAAATAGATTTACATTCATAGCTTCATACTTATTCAATATAAAAAAATAATAGACAATATAACTGAAACTAATTTTTCAAGTTTGTAATGTTTTAATTAATATAAAATGTTATGATTTTTGAAATGTTGGATTTCTTTATGTAAAATTGTAGATTTTTAAACATTTTTTATCATTGTGTAAACTTTTAGATTCGTGTTCAAGTACAAGATGGTGGTATCCCTCCACTTTCAGCTGAGACCACTGTTTATGTTAATGTGAATAGAAATTTGAATGCTCCAGTTTTACCAAGTATTACTCGACAAATATCTTACACATCTACCAGAGGAACTTTAATCACTACATTGTCTGCCACTGATCAGGATACTGTAAGATATTGATTATACATAATAGATATATGTTGTTATGCATAATTAGGTTTTGTAGTTTTAATAGTTTTATTTTTATAATAGAAAAACATTTTAAAAATTCAAATGACTAGATTTCATATGGCTGCTTTAAGATTTCAAATAGAAAAAAAACATTATTTTCTTTAAAAATCTAAATATTCAGGGTCTTGAAGGTACTGTCAATTACAGAATAGTGAATGGTGCTAAGTACAACAACATCACATATTTCAACCTGATTCCAACCAGTGGAGATTTATTTTTGATGGACAATACAAATTTGAACAACATTGACAGCTTCACTGTATGTATTTAGTGTTGGTGTACAATATTGAGTTTAATGTTTATCAATCACTGTGTGCATTAATTATATCTTCAGTAAATTTAAAAAAAAATATTGGCTATGTTGTCCATTAAGATGAAGTTATGTTTGATTAGATGTTAATTTGTGCTAGTTGTATATAAAACCTCATTTTTAACCATGTTGTGTTTTTATTTTGGTAATATTAATCCTATCAGGAAATTCTAAGTTATTGAAATTTATCTTTTTTGATCTGCGTATTGACCTGAAAATATAAATTAAATATTACATAATTACATTGATATTTCTAGAGGATAAGTTTGGTCTGAACGATACTTTACTTACTTTTACTTTTTTTCTAGAGGATAAGTTTGGTCTGAAGGATACTTTACTTACTTTTACTTTTATTTCTAGAGGATAAGTTTGGTCTGAAGGGTACTTTACTTACTTTTACTTTTATTTCTAGAGGATAAGTTTGGTCTGAAGGGTACTTTACTTACTTTTACTTTTATTTCTAGAGGATAAGTTTGGTCTAAACGATACTTTACTTACTTTTACTTTTATTTCTAGGGGGTAAGTCGTTTCAATAAAACTATCCTGAATTTCAAAACCACCTAGATTAAACAATAAATTAGAGTAAACAAAAATTGTTTAATGGCATCAGTATTAAAAATGCGGGACTTATAAAAGATCAAATTTAAGAACACTGTTTAATTTTCAATTATCAGATCAAAGAATGATTTATCCAGTTGATTTTCTATCTAAATTTGTCTCTACATTTAAAATGTATTTAAAGTTTGTGGGTAAATGTTTCATCCAGATTACAGTTGAAGCTTATGACCTTGGAACACCTTCATTAAGTACAACTGCTATTGTGACTGTGGTGGTCCTGAGAAATAATATTGCACTAACAGTACCAAACTATGTCAAGGATGTATCAGAAAATGTTACTTTGGGAACAGTTGTTGCTACAGTTGTAGCTTTACCTGATGTAAGCTATTGATTCAATATTATGTATGATAAAATCTCCCATTACACATATTTTGTATAGACATTCACCATGCCTTATGCTATTAAATCACTAAATCATATTATAACTTTACATCTTTTAATGTAAAATATTTAGTATAGACACTCAAGATTACTTTAAGTATACAAAATATTTTATCTTTCTTAGAATGGTGTGACATACACAGTTATAGGCTACCCTCCAGCCACCAACTTCTTCAATCTTGGCTCTAATGGTCAGATAGTGGTCATCAAAAACTTAACTGGAGATTTGATTACAAACTACACAGTAAGTTTTTGTCCCCTGAATGAAAAAAATTAATTGTTGTATTTTTGCTTTAGATTTCACTGCATACTGTTTATATTGAACTCGAATTTATTTTACTGATTTTTTTAACTTTGTGAAATTTACTCTACGAAAAATAAAACTTCTGCTCAAAAAATGACATAAATTTATATGTTATCTAATCAATAAACATAAGTCTTTTACAGTTGAAGCACTAAATATAAAACTTACAATTATTTATTTTAATAAGCTTAAGATGTTGTTTATAATGCCAGTTGAAATCTGTTAGATAATGGATAATAATAATAGTAAAATTAGATCTTCTAAAAACTATTACATCTGTTTATTTGATATTTTCTGATAGATGAAAGTAAAATTAGTTGTATCTGAAAGCAATTATTATTTTCTGTTAGATGATAGTTAGAGCAAGCCTTAACAATGGACAGGAATTACAAACTGCTGACTCTACTGTAGTGCTTCATGTGTTGAGAAACTTAAATTCACCAGTGTTTAATGGCAGCCTTTACGAGACAACTATTCCAGATTATACACAGATTGGCACATCTATACTAAATGTATTTGCCACTGATGCTGATGGGGTAATGCTTCTTAATTTACATAGGAATATTATAATTTGTTTTTATTTAGTAATAAACTTTTAAAATTTGATTTGTGGAAACTTGAAATGTATATATTTTGTGTATATTTCTATTTATCAATTTATAATATATGTATAATTAATTTTTCTTCTTCACAATTAAAGACATTTTTTACATTTACAGGATGTCCTTGAATATTCCTTTTTACCAAGCTCTGGAGATTTTTCTCATTTTTACATTCACCCACGTACTGGTGCTATATCACTTATCAGCTCTCTAATGGGTACTCTAGTAAATAAATACACAGTAAGTCATATTAGTACTTTCTACTTTCATTCAAACATTTCCCCATTACATTGAATGAATATTACAATAGATTGAATGGTCATTTAAACATCTGCTCTGAAAACTTAAAGTTAATAGCAATGTCTTGAATAGAAATGTTTCACTATAATTGTACTTCTTTTTTATATTCCCTTCATTTAGTTTCAAGTTCAAGTTCGTGACAACAGCAGGCCAGAAAAATTTGGACAGTCAACTGTAATTATCAATATAGTCAATGATAGCTTCCCTCCACAATTTTCTCAGTCTTTGTATAATGGAGCTGTAAGTGAAAGTACTCAGAATGGCAATGTGATTGTTACAGTAACAGCTTTTGATTCAGATCTTAAGGTGAATCTTTTGGAATTTTTTTTTTCTTACTTTTTATTACATTCATTTAATTTATTATTTTTTTATCTAATTATTTGATCTCACTCTGAAACTATAATTTTTGTTTAGTTAAAATTTGATTTTACAATCTTTGAACAACAGGGTAAACTAGCCATTGAAATAACTGGAATCAGTACAGGTCCAGCATTCTTTGGTCTAAACGCTTCAATCATTCAATTTCCTAACACTAAAAGTGCAACCGCTGATATTTTACTTCAAGACAGTGCCTATTTACGTCGAGATTCTTCTCAAGCTTACACAGTAAGTAAAGGAAATGGATAAGTAAATTCTGAAATGATTTTAGTTAAGTCTTTGAATGAGTGCCATAGTAATCACCACTTACTTTTTGTCTGTTTAGCTGAGACTAATTACCTATGATACAGCCTATCCCAATACTAGAGCTACATCAACTGTCTCCATTACTGCAACCAGGAATCCCAATGCTCCAAGATTTAACCTGACTAATTATGTAAAAACAATTAATGCAACATTATCAGTTGGATCAGTTATATTTGACAACATTGGTGCGACAGATAGTGACGGGGTGAGTTAAAACAGATTTACCAATTTACAGTCTTGTAAAAATTATTTGCTCAGGGTTGAACTGTGCAGTGTTAATTTATTTGGAATTGTTGTTCACTATTTGCTTATGTAAATAGAGTGCCTAATTTATTGAGAGGCTGAGATTAATTTTACTAATTTACATAACAATGTCAGATTTACAAAACAATGTCAGCTTTACATTAAATCAATATATTGCAATATATAAAAAAAAACTTATTGTTTTTAAAAACTATTTCTTGTTTTCTTAAGGACTCACCACTACGTTATACAATAATTGGAGATACTTCAGCCTTGACTTTCTATGAGATGAACCCAGACACGGCAGTTATTAGATTGAAGGCTTCATTACTCAACAGCGGACAAACAATGGATGTTGTAAGATATCTTTCAACCACTACATATCAGCTATTCTTTCTATTTTATTTATCACAATAATTAATTATTGATCATGTGTAATGCATATAATACAAATATTTCAGCTTCAACTTAGTGTATCAGACCAAAAAAATCCTGTGAAATTTGGATACGTCAATGCAACTGTCAACATAATTAGAGATACTAAGCCTCCTAGATTTCTCAATATTCCAAGGGCTGTTGATCTTGCTGTTAGTCAACCAGTAGGAAGTCAATTCTTTAACCTTACAGCTACTGATGATGACCTCCAGGTAACATATTTTTATTGAAATATTTATCTTGAATTACAGATTGATATTTTGAAAGATTTTCTTTAAAGTATCAAAGTGACTGTATTACTGTTGTTACTTCAATTGCTTACATTTACTCAAATATTTTCTTAATTATTACAGGGTACTTTGACATACACATTAGTATCAGGTTATGCTGACTTCTTTAGCCTTAGAAATAGTGGAGTAGGCAACAGTGCCATAGGTCAAGTAAATCTTGGCAGATCACTCAGAGAAGATGCTCTGCGGCAGACTACTTATCAGGTTAGAATATTGCACATTTTTTTTATAACAAAGTATTAAATGAACAGAGCTTGAAGGTCTTGGTGCACAGTAATGATTTTTCTTTCTTAACCCTTAACTACCGCAGGTTTTTAATATAATTATTTGCTGACTTTGCTTATTTTTACCATTTCTGTATTTATTTATGATGTCAATGTGACGTCCTCTGTATTTAAGTGAACGGAGGTTCAAGGGGTTAAGATATTAGGTTGAAATTCAGTTAAAAATACAATTAGTTTTTCCCGGGTCTGAGTCTGCAAAAATGTATAAGAGCACATCATATCAGTCATAGAAAGAACTAATGGCAGCCGGAAATTGTTTTGGACACATAGTCATCTCATATGCCATGGCTACTGACACTAGCGGGCCTTGCTTCATCATCACTGTGTGCTAGCAAGACCATAAAGGCCGACTTGGCTAAAAAATTCATTAAACCAATAGTCACATGTTCTAATGCTTTATTAATTATTTATAGTTTGAATGATATATACACATCTAATGCTATTGAAAATATTTAGGAGATTATGCTTACATTTATTACTATTATAGTTATGATTTCATTATAAAGACCAATACCTATATATCTATTGTTAATATATTGTTATTATATTATTATATTATATTATTGTTAATATAGCTATTGCTTTTATTACTAGAGCAACACATTGATGTTTATTAATCCTATTGCTATTTATTTTACTAAGAGCACAATACATACTTGTTTTCTATAATATATTGATTACGCATTCATTTCTTTTATTCAGTTGACATTTAGAGTTTTTGACAACATATTTCCTGACCGCTATGATGAGAAAGTTTTGACAGTCAATACAATTAGAGACCCTAGTCGTCCTCAATGTAATGCTGCTGTCTTTCAGACAAATATAAGTGTCAGTGCCAAAATAGGGGATGTTCTGTATACTGTGAATGCAGTAGACCCAGATGGGGTAATGTTCATTTTACATTTTTCTTTGCTTTAAGTAGATGTATATTTCTATCACAAAATAAAGTATGTTATTGAACTTGAACCTATCTGTATTTTAATGCTCATTATACCTTGATAAAGTCAACCAAAAAATGTATAAAAAAGGTTCCATACATATCTTGTATTTTTTTATGTATATTGTAAATAACTGAACAAGTTGACCTGTATTTACTTAAGTAGGTTTGTATAGCAAATAAAAATGATTTTAACTTTCTTTCATTACACAGGACACTATTCTATACTCATTTGATAACAGCAGTACTGATCAAAATATTCGTAAATACTTCTACGTAGAACCTTATACTGGAAACATTAAACTTATTGATGTTTTAAGCACTTCTGGAATGACAAGCTTTGTTGTAAGTTATAGTGATTAAGTCAGACTGATAGAGTTAGTAGTCCTTACCTAGCACGTGATTATATTGATTATAGTGATTACGATCTTAATTCTTGTACAGTTTTTTTTTTCTGTTTGGTTGGAACAGCCTTGAATGTACTAACAAACGTTCTTCATATTTCACTTTCTAGTTTACTGTTGTTGCCAGTGATCAAGGTTATCCAACAGCCCTGACATGTAGCACTATTGTTTATTTCAATGTGACTACAGACAAAGCTCCATATTTCCTTCCAGCAAGTTACACTTGGCCAATCAGTGAAACTGCTTTCAGTACTTCAGCACAAAAAGTATTGAATGGATTTGATGATGATAGACAGGTAGGACAATATATTCTTAACAAGTTCAATGGACAACTTTAAAGTACAACTTTTTTTAAAAGTATAACAGCATGAAATATCTATTACAGGGAAATTTACAATACAGAATTATTGGAGAATATTCTGCCCCAAGATATTTTGGAGTCTCGAGAAGTAACTCAAATGATCCTGCAAGTTCTGCAACAGTATACTTAAAAGAAGACATCAAACCAGATAATGACCTAGTATATCAGGTAGAATATAAGATCTTTTGAGTAATTTTTATTGTATGCCTCATTATTTCTTCATCTATACAATTTCATAACTGTTCTATTTTCAATTATTTTCAATACACCATTCTAATCTTTTGTACATGTTTACTTATTTCCTTCAACAACAGAATTGAAAAAACTTCAAAACATTATACAGATGTTAGAGCTGATTAAATAGTATCCACTGTATTATCACTACTTTGATATCCAAAAATAGTTTTGTTTCTGTAAAAATCTGAAAATTTGGACTACATTTCTTACACAAGTTATTTATTATTAAGTCATGCCACTACAGCACAATTTTTTTACAATTTACATTTTATTTAACAATTTAGGCAATTTTTGAATTAGACTGCTAAACTTAAAGTAACACATAAATATACAATTATCTTGTATCACTTTTTCCACAATTATCAAAATTCAGGGAGCAGTTTTGTAGAAATTATATCCTATATGATGTACCGGTAATTTTCTTGGAATGGGTTGACTTTGGTACAAGAACACATTTTGATAGGCATACAATCAGATGCTACAAATGCCCCTATTATGCTTTAATTTTTATAAGGCCCAACTATGGTAATAAGCAAGGGGGTATGTAGAAGAAAAATGTATATTTTTGCAGGTTTTAAATAGGTCTGAGTACATTTTCACACAGTACTAAATCTGACTATTTGGCCGCACTATTTGCTGAATCTTGGTTCAAACTGGGTAATAACAGCAACACCAGAGTTTCATTAACATGTGCAAAGAATGTTCTCTTGATAATTTCAATGTCCTCTTTATCATCTCTCCCACCACCCATGTCCAGTTATGGATTACTTACTTACAATAGCATTAGTTAGTCTACCTAAAAGAAGACATCAAATTAGATAATGACCTAGTATATCAGGTAGAATATAAGATCTTTAGAGTTATTTTTATTGTATGCCTCATTATTTCTTCATCTATACAATTTCATAACTGTTCTATTTTCAACACATCATTTTAATCTTTTCTACATGTTTACTTATTTCCTTCAACAACAGAATTGAAAAAACTTCAAAACAAATGTTCTCTTGATAATTTCAATGTCCTCTTTATCATCTCTCCCACCACCCATGTCCAGTTATGGATTACTTACAATAGCATTAGTTAGTACCAGTAAAATTGTCTAGATTATGTTAAACCCATTGCATAGATTTATTGAATTACAATTTCATTATATTTTTTTTTTTTATAAAGGGGGCATTATCTGGCAAATTAAAATGAGCTGGAAAATGGGATATTTTCTTAAATCACATATGTAATACTTGCTAAAACCTGTCCTAGCTTAAACAGGAAAGTGATGATTAAAATAAAAAAAAACATAAACATTCCATTGGGTAATAACATTAGCAAATGATAATATCAATATTTTTTGTATTTCATACAGCTGACTAATTTTTGTTTTTAAGCCCAGAGGTGTAATAATACATAAAAAAATAGTAATAAATAATTATAACGGTTTAAAAAATTAATATGCGAGGCTATAGCTTAAACAACGCCATTTTGGCCTGTGACGCCAGCCTTATAAGTTTTACAGGCGTTCCTTCTAGATAGAAGATTATTCTGTCTACTAGGCCCAAAACTCCTGCAGGGCGGCAGGGATCCGTCTGCGGCAGGCATAGAACCAAGACGTGTCGGTTGACAGTCCAGTGAACTAACCGCAGGACCAGCCTGCCTCTCCCCTTAAAGCTAACCATAAAGTGTTTAATTCCTAATTGCTTCCTATAGTGGGTGATAAAGTGAGGCTATCATTTTATACTTGCTACTATTGCCCTCCTATTATATCTTTTGTATGGCTAAAATTGAATAGTTTTCTTCAAGACAAGAAATCCATGAATTGTGTAATGGGTTTTACTATAGGGATTTAACAACTGCATTTAGTTTATCTACAAAATAACTTTGCTCACTCTTTTAGTTGTAGGAAAAAAAAAGAGTCTACAATCAAGAGCAATTCTAAGACAAGTTTAATTAACAATGCTTGTTAATTTAATATTGCTGGCTCAAAGTTCAAAATACATATAATGTCTCTATTTTTAGATTGTTTTAGTTGTTTATGATGATGCCAGACCACAGCTGAGTGGCACTACTACAGTCACAGTAAATGTCACACGTAATCCAAACAGTCCAGTGTTTACAATAAACAACTATCAGGCCACTTTCCGTGAACTTGAGCCCATTGGATATAATCCTGTTAATGTTTCTGCTACAGATTCTGATGGGGTAAGCTGACCAATTGTTTTAAAGCTATGTCAAATTATTTTTTTCAAACTATTTTAGTTTTATCTCCCAGTGACATTCCCTCAGAATACATTTACTTTTTAGATGACTAGTTATATTGAAAATTTAATCTTTTCCTACAGGATACAATTACTTATAGTTTCCTAAGAACTAATGTAGACACAAAGCCTTTGGAATATTTTGACATTCATCCTTTGACTGGAAGAATTTCAGTAATGAAGCGACTTGTTGAGGATCCAAGCAAATTGAGTATATATAATGTAAGTTATTTTGATAGTTGTCATTTTATCTTTAGTAAACATGTTCCCTTATTTATAAGTGTTGAAGCAATTAATTTGTTTTTATTTTTGTAGTTGACAGTACAAGCCACAGATAACCGCAATCCACCAAACGTAAGACTAGCTACAGTCATTTTAAATGTTACGAGAAACTCTTACCATCCTGTGTTTATAAATACTCCTTACAATGTGCCTACACTATCAGAAAAAAATACTGCCACTGGTACAGTTGTCTACACAAGAGTTTCAGCCACTGATCAAGATGCTAGAGTAAGTATTTAGTACCTGATATCATGACTATACAGTTTTAATTAGCAGTCATGATATGTCTATACATACAATTATTATACTATTTCATTACTATAAACTTTATGACAGTCAAAATAGTCTCTGTAAAAAAGTATTACACTATTTCATTCTTACAACATTTAAAACTGTCACAATAGTCTCTGCATAAAAGTATTAGACTGTTTTCTATGTGCATTTCACTATATAAAAGTTATTGTTGGTGTAAATTTCTTTAGATTTTCATAAAAAGACAAATAATAAAAATACATTTTCTTTCTTTAGGTCCCATTGGTGTATGAAGAGATCAGCAATACAACAGCAGCATATTACTTTAACATTGACAGAAGTACTGCCTTGATCACATTAGTTAATAGTCTTTTAGCAGGAACTTCTCAAACATATCAGGTTGTTACTATATTAGGGTACCTTTTTATAAATTGTTATATAACACACATACAGAAAACATCTTTTAACTCTCTATAAGGGATAATATATTGATAAAATAAACAAACATAGATTTTAAAAAGTACTTCTTATGTTGTTTCTCTTGTTTTTTAGCACTAAGCTTCTACTTAAGTCTACTACTCCACACATATATTTATGTACACTAACACATTAAACATTTGTTTCTATACAGTACTTTATCAGAACATATGATCCTGAATACCCACAAGACTTTGTTGATGAAGTTGTAAATATTCCAGTTAATCGCAATGAGTATGGCCCAGTTTTTGACAACCCTTCTTATGCAATAACAATTAATGAGATAGATCCAATAGGTAAAAATATCTTGACTGTGCATGCCAGTGACAATAACACTCAGGTAAGTTGCAGATGATAATTTATCTAATTTTATATTGTAAATTTTACATTCTATAGTTTTGAATTTTACAAATTTCAATATTTATCCAGTCCTTTTATAAAACTTCATTATAATTTCTGTCAATACAGGACATTGTTACTTATAATGCTACTGGAGAATCAGATACACTGAATTTATTCACATTATTAAGTTCAGGCAGTATAATTATTGCAAATAATCTTCTTGGAGTATCAAAGAACACTTACACGGTAATAATATAGATTTTATTCAATTTTATTCAATTTAAAATATGAACATCATTTAGGGCTGCAATAGATAATTTGTTGAAGCAAAATATACCTTCTAGGGCTTGTAATCATACAAGGGGCACAGTGGTCTATATGGCTATGCTACCTTTTTGAAAGTTTAATAAACACCAGAACTTTTATCCAGTGCTGGAGTTTGTCCCTTAGTATACCCAGCTCTGATGGGAACCTGACAACAGTTGTGGAAAAAAGGCTGCAGGGCAGTGTTCTGGTCGACACACTCTTGAATGCCACCAACGCAATCTTGAATGCCACCAATGAAATCTTGAATGCCACCAACGCAATCTTGAATGCCACCAATGCAATCTTGAATGCCACCAACACAATCTTGAATGCTACCAACACAATCTTGAATGCCATGAAAACTGTTTAATTCTGCTTCACTAGCCCTATGATCCAACCTGATCTGGAAGGGTACTATGTACTTAAAAAGAATTCCTATCTTACACTAATTTTACAAACTTGAACTGGTCTTGTATTAATTTTCATTTTGTTTTTATAGATGAATGTAGTAGCTTCTGATAATGGCACTCCACAAAAACAAACTGCTGTCACTGTGTCTATTACAATTCTTCGCTTCCCTGGAAACCCAGTTTTCAACAATGGACCATGTGTGTATTCAATAAGTGAAAATAGAGCATTGGGTCCTATCAATTATAGAATTAATGTTACTGATACTGGAAACTTGGTTAGTATTTCTGCTTCCTAATTCTTGATACAAGATATTTTAGACTATGTTGATTAGAACATTTGAAGGGAAGTGGAGGATTAAAATTGATAGGTTAATAGTAATTGATTATTCTAATGTTTGTAATTAGTATAGATATCTTATAAAGAATTTTTCCAACTGTTCAGGGTGCACTAGTATTCCAAGAGACAGGTGCTTATCCAGCCCCCAACTTTTTTGATGTGAACAACATAGGGGACATTTCACTTACTCAGAATCTCAGAAACAGTGCTTTGAAAGAAACTTTCCTCAATGTAAGTGTACAGCTTCTATATGATTGTAAACTACTACCTCATCTGTAATTAATATGCCAAAGTTTGTGGCTATAATGTGTTCTAAAAAATTCATTATGTGATTGAAGGTTTCTTTATTTGGCTGACAATCTTTTACTGTGTAGATAAAAACTATTTAGTGTATGTATTAGTATTATTATTGTGTCGATTCGGAATGTATACATTTTCTATTATCATAAAATGACATGCAGAATTATGCATAAAATACTACTTCAGCATGTCAAATGTTAATTATCATTTATTATTTGTAGATAGCTAAAGTATTTAAGGTAATTACCTGACCATACAATCTTTTAGTATGGTTTTACCCAATGCTTGACTGACTCTAGAAACCTTTTTTTTTCAATGATTAGATGATTATGTTTTTATGGAAGATGCTTATTGATATAGAATGAAATGACATAGATTGATGAAAATTGTTTACATATAATTATTTAACTTGTATTTATTTCCTTTACTATTTACTTACACAATTTAAAAATTGAAACTATATTTCAGTACACTGTTAAAGTGTTTGATTCTCTAAGACCAAACCGCCAGGTGGAAATAATGTGCAGCATAACTGTACTTAGAAATCAAAATGGACCCACTTGGACTCTACCAACTTATCGAGCAGAGATTAAGGACAGTCATCCAGTGTTTGATTTTGTTGTGGCTGTATCAGCAACAGACACAGACCCAGGGGTAAATACAATGAATGATTAGAATAAAGAAAAGCTCTACCATATCCAAGCATTTAAATAAAGATTTGAAAATTTTATCACAACTTTATTCTTTAGGATGTGATTAGTTATTCCATCCTCAATGAAACCCAACAAAGAGATCTCAACTCAGGACCATCTGAATATTTCTACATTGACACTAACACAGGCTTCATCAGTCTAAGAAAATCTGTCAAAGGAACAAATATAAAAAGTTTTATTGTAAGTTGCTTTGTGTATAATTTAAGAAAACTTTGTCTCTTTAAGGTCTAGACTGGTGTATCTTTAATTTTGTTTATATTAACTAGTCTGTTAAAGATAATAAAGTATCTGTTATTCTCCTCTACAGTTAAAAGTCCAGGCATGTGATAATGGTTACCCTCAAAAGTGTATTCCTACTGAGGTTTATATTCTTGTAAACTACACTGGCATATATCCAGTATTGGAAAAAGTTGAGACTTTAATCTATGACGTTTGGCCTGCAAACACTTTTGTATATCAACTAAAGGCAACTGATGCAGACATGTCCAGCACTGTAAGTAAAAAATATGTTTTATATAGAAAATTGATATTAAATTGTATGATAGGCAAGATATTGTCTTTAAATCTATATTGAAAACATTGTTAGGTACAAAGTTAGTGCAGATTTTTTATACAGCCCAACATTTTTCCTCTTTATTATGCCATGTCCTTTAGTATATTTTAATATATTATACATAATTAGCCTAAAAATACTGATTGCTTTATTTCAGAGCTCTATACTATATGGCTTTGTCAATCCACCACCAGCTTACTTTAAATTGGATCCAAACTCTGGCAATATCACTTTAGCCAGATCAGTATTTTATGACAACTCTTCATCATATGAAGTAAGTTAAATTTATTGGTACAAGAGAAATATTGTTGTAAAACATTAAACAAAGGATTTTGATTATAACTTTTCAATACTTGGATATTTATTTGACTATTATTCTTATAGTTTCAAGTGACAGCAATAGATAGAGCTGATCCAGACAGAGTTACAACAGCTACTGTATCTGTTAGAGTTATAAGAAACCAGGATGGACCACTATGTCTTATAAAGAATACTACTATTACAATTAGTGAATACACTTCTGTACCTTCAATCATATTTACATCAACAGCTAAAGATCCTGATGGGGTAAGATAATGTACAACACTTGACCTAGACAATTAAAATGGTTAATTATTATACTAAAACTAAAATCTTCATTACTTCATAAACTCACATGTTTACACTTTCAGGATGGTGTAGAATATCAAATCACTAATGTCTCACCTTCACAAAACAACAGCAATCCAATTTTCTACATTGAACCCAAAAATGGTCAAATCTGGCTATTTAAAAGTCAAGACCGCACAGCAACTACTAGATACACTGTAAGTATTTTTTTCCTTTTTTCCAAGTATTTTCATTTATAGACTTAATGATTTATTCAGCAAGTATAACAATTGTATTAATAAGTTATATTGTACTTTCAACTTACACAGATAACAGTTCAAGCATCAGACAACCGTTGGGTAGATCCCAAATCTGATTTGTGTTACATAGGTGTAAATGTTGAACTTGATCAAAGCCCATATTATATAAATCCTAATGCCAACCGCAACCTCAATGAATTTTCAAGTCCTGGAACTATAAGTAAAGTAGAAGCAACTGACATTGACTTAAAGGTGAGTAGAAACACATGTGCAACTAAATGTGCAATTTGTTTGTAAATAATGTGTTCATGTGTATAATATATATGATAGAATTCAATGCTAATACAAAACAAATGCGTGTTACATTTCAGGGTCAGATTCAATATTTACTTGTTGGACTTTACCCAGATCAGAATTACTTTTCTGTTAACCCAACAACTGGTGATATCAGTTTAATTCGTTCATTGACAACTGATCCTAACAGCCAATCATCATACACAGTAGGTTCTTCAAAAATTTATTAAAAGTTAGCTAATATAAAATGAGAGTACTATGTAATTGAGTTAATAAACTTTTGAAAAAACAACTTTTAATCGAAAACAATTTTATAAATCACGAATAGCTACAAATGTATCTTACATTAGGGAGTACAACTAGTTACCAATGTTAATTGTTAAAAATAAGTGTAATATAGTTTACCTATAGTTAGCTTTTTAAAAAAATGTACATCTTTCAGATGATTGTTTTCTTTTCTCCTACAGTTAAGAATAGAAGCCTTTGATAGCCTCCGACCCAATCGTAGAGTCTCTCAGGATGTTGTTATAACAGTAGATCGTAATGCCAATGGACCAGTATTTTTACAACAGAGATATAATGCAACTATTGCAGAAACATTCCCAGTTGCGTCTTCAGTTCTTCAAGTAACAGCAGTGGATTCAGATAATGTAGGAGTCAGACTTAACTTTTCCATTATGTTATTAATAATTAGATCATTAACATACAAGCCAATTTAGGACTTGAAAACTATCACAACTTGAGAAATAAATTAAAAGAATAACTGACTCTAGTAGGACACAAGCTACACAGTTTCAGTTTTTAAGGTTTACATATTTAGGCTACATTTGTGTTATTTTGCCAATATAACATACATTTTAAATACAGTAACCTTAAATAAATATAACAAACTTTCATGGATAATTATTGACATTTGATGATTTTTCTGTTACCAGGAATCATTGCGTTACAACATAACCTCTGCCACTGACAATGGAATGGATGTATTTTACATGGATGGTAATACACTCAGAACTAAAATTGATCTGAAAACAACAAGCGCTAGCACCTACACGGTAAGACAAATTAGTTTATAAAGTATTTAGATAAGGCTCCATATATTGTTATTGCACACTATAATTTGGATCAACATATCTTATAGTAAAATTTGTATGAATATTTCACTAGTTATAAATTTTCCTTTAAAAGAGAATTATACAAATGTTGTGCTTTGTCTTTCAGCTTACTATAACAGCCACAGATCCAAGGGGAAGAAGTGCAAGTGCTTTTGCAGACATTACAATAACTAGAAATGTAGATCGTGCCCCAGTATTTGATCTTCCTACTTACCAGACAACTATAAATCATTATCAGGCAGTGAATGTGACAATACTAGACACCAATGCAGTAGATCCAGATATTACTGATTCAGCAGTAAGTAATACTTTTTAATGAAATTATTTATTTTAGATGACTGTCATGTATAATTACAGAAGTTACTTTTGATGAAAGCTGCTTACAACTCTTTGAATAATTGTGTGCCTGTTAAATTTTTAAATAATGATGATTTAAAAAAAAAATGTATTTGCAGACTCGAGTGAAATATGAATTATCTTCAGCCCAAGATTCCAATTATTTTACTATAAATAGAAACACAGGAGAGATAAGTCTAATTAGGTCACTTAGACAAGATCCTTACCAAAGTGCTTTTTACACAGTAAGATATTTGAATTACTTTAATAATAAAAACTAAAATAGATATTTTAATTCCTTTAATTAGAAGTACAAACAATAAATTAATTATTTTTTTAATACCAACTTACTAAACTATTTTACAGGTGGAATTGTATGCCTTTGATGAACGAAACCCAGCATTGAAGGGCAAAGCCTATGCAGTTATTTTTGTAGATCATAACCCCAATGCACCAAGTTTCCAATCACCCAGTTATTATGTTACTGTACCAGAATACAAAAGTTTAGGTAGCAGTATATTGAATGTCAATGCCACAGACTCTGATAATGTAAGTAATAGTCATTTTACATACACCCACTTGTATTATATTCATTAATGTTACTCTGACTGAAATAAATACTTCTGGCATTGTGCTGGCCACTTGATTACTATAGTTCCAAAAAACTTACTTTTATTCTACCAGGAAAGATTTTGAAAGGGAATCTTAATTTTTTTTCTTTTTTTAATTTTTATCCAGAGTATAATTTGTAAGCATTTCAATTTAGCACTGTTATAGAAATATTTTTAATAATGTCTTCATTAAGAGATTAAAAAGTTATTGCTATATTACATTCCAGGATACAGTAAGGTACTATATGAATGTTTCTAGTACTGCAGCTCGTGAATATTTTGACATTAGTTCCACTGATGGAATTATTCGTGTTGTTCAGAATTTAACTAAAGCTCCCATTGACTTGTATACAGTAAGTTTCATTTTTTTTTTAAATGTGCAATAAATATGATTTCCTCAATATTTAATGGTCTATTTATACTTTTTTTTTTGGTTACCCATGTAATTAAATGAAATATAAACTTTTATTTTTGTATTTCAGTTCACTGTCATTGCTTTTGATTCTGCTGTATCCACAAAAACTGCTTCAGTTTCTGTGACTGTATCTATCATTAGAGACAAGTTCGCCCCATCCTGCCCATCTGGAAAGTTGTCTCAAACTGTAAATGAGAATGAAATAGTCAATAAAATAGTATTTACTTTTGTAGCCTCTGATCAAGATGGATCTGTAAGTTGCATTTCTGTTGTAAAAATAATGTATTTATTTGTAATAAATAGTTATAAATGAATATATTGTTTGTTAAATTAACTTATTGTTTGTTATTTGAACAGACACAACAATTAGTATTTGAACCAAGTGGCAATGGATTGGCCAGGGTTTACTTTGCAATCAACTCAAATGGATCTGTCTCTGTAAATGTTCCTTTAATATCAACCACTACAAGCAGATTTGAGGTAATTTTGTAAGAAGATTATTGTTATTGTTGTCTTTTTCCAAATTTTCTTCACATTTCATAATGCTCATTGCATCCAATACTGTTTCTAAATGGTTTAGCTTGAGGTAGCAGTCTACAACCCATTAAATCCAGCAAAGAAAGGTTACTGCAATGCCACAATAACAATAAACAGAAACCTGAATCCACCAATCTTTGATAGTAATACAGTGATAAGAACTATTTGGGAATATGAGAACTTTGGCTTTGAAGTGGCTGACTTAAATGCTGTGGATGCAGATAGTAATGTAAGTTTAAACCTAGTTGAAGTTTTATTTCCTTCTTAGTTCTGTAGAAAGAAAAATCACATTCTCATAATTGTGTTTGTTGTCTATAAAATAAATATTATGCAAAAAAAAAATATTATTATTTAAAAAAAAATGAATATTTCCTTCCATTATTACTTACCCTATAGATTAAAAATGCCTTGCTGTTATGCTATTATATTGGCTGTGGAATAAATATTTTTTACATTTGGATACAATATTTACTGCATAATAAAAATGTATATATTTTTTTACAATTGTATACTCAATAGAATTGTTGTTCTTTTATAGCAGCAACTCACATTTCCGTTACCTGCACAATTTCTTTAATTTTTCTGTTTATCCCCCAGGACATTGTGCGCTACTATCTTGTTGGTGATACTGTAACTAATACCTACTTTGAAGTGGATGAATTTACAGGACTATTGACTCTCAGACAACCATTGCATGGCAACTCACGAAATACTCATCAGGTTGGTCATTTTTTTTTTAAATGGAATTTCTTTATTACCATTTGTAAGTTGAAGGTTCATAAAAACTATAATAAAGGACATTGTGCATTTATTTATTCTGTATAGTTCAATGTAATGGCTAGTGAAGGTTCATAAAAACTATAATAAAGGGACATTGTGCATATATTTATTCTGTATAGTTCAATGTAATGGCTAGTGAAGGTTCATAAAAACTATAATAAGGGACATTATGCATATATTTATTCTGTATAGTTCAATGTAATGGCTAGTGAAGGTTCATAAAAACTATAATAAAGGACATTGTGCATTTATTTATTCTGTATAGTTCAATGTAATGGCTAGTGAAGGTTCATAAAAACTATAATAAGGGACATTATGCATATATTTATTCTGTATAGTTCAATGTAATGGCTAGTGAAGGTTCATAAAAACTATAATAAGGGACATTATGCATATATTTATTCTGTATAGTTCAATGTAATGGCTAGTGAAGGTTCATAAAAACTATAATAAAGGACATAATGCATTTATTTATTCTGTATAGTTCAATGTAATGGCTAGTGAAGGTTTATAAAAACTATAATAAAGGACATAATGCATTTATTTATTCTGTATAGTTCAATGTAATGGCTAGTGAAGGTTCATAAAAACTATAATAAAGGGACATTGTGCATTTATTTATTCTGTATAGTTCAATGTAATGGCTAGTGAAGGTTCATACAAACTATAATAAAGGGACATTGTGCATTTGTTTATTCTGTATAGTTCAATGTAATGGCTAGTGAAGGTTCATAAAAACTATAATAAAGGGACATTGTGCATTTATTTATTCTGTATAGTTCAATGTAATGGCTAGTGATGGACGAAGTCAAAATACTACAGCAGCAATAACAGTGTATGTCAGTAGAGATAAAATCCCATACTTTGTCAACCTAACAACTGTAGTCAGTCTGTTTGAATCAGAAGTTGTTGGTAAAAATGTTCTCACTGTCACTGCTAAGGATGATGATGCCAGAGTAAGTTTTGTAAAGGATGCTTTTCAAAGTAATATTTACTTTATCTTGTTAAATCTATTTTAAGTTATTATTTTGTAATACAAGACAAATCTATTTTTATCTCATTATTTAAAAACTCAACTTATATGATTAATAAACAGGGCATAATTCAATATGTGTCAACTGGTAGAGGACTGGCTGAAAGTTTTTTCCAAGTAAACATTTCCACTGGTCAAATTACATTGATGAAAAATCTATCAACTGATATCAGCTCTTATTATGAGGTCAGTAACCTATAATATTATTTTAAACATTTGACATCAGTCATATTTATATTAAACTGTTGTTTAATTGAGCTATAAAATTATAAACTAGGTATTTGTTAATGATTCTGTTTACTGTTTTATTTACACTTAGAGTTGTATGCTAATGATTCTGTTGAATGTTGTATTTACAGTTAGAGTTGTATGCTAATGATTCTGTTTAATGTTTTATTTACAGTTAGAGTTGTATGCTAATGATTCTGTTTAATGTTTTATTTACACTTAGAGTTGTATGCTAATGATTCTGTTTAATGTTTTATTTACAGTTAGAGTTGTATGCTAATAATTCTGTTTAATGTTTTATTTACAATTTAGAGTTGTATGTTTCTGTTTAATGTTTTATTTACAGTTAGAGTTGTATGCTGATGATTATGTTTAATGTTTTATTTACAATTTAGAGTTGTATGCTAATGATTATGTTTAATGTTGTCTTTACAGTTTAGAGTTGTATGTTTCTGTTTAATGTTTCTTTAAACTTAGAGTTGTATGCTTATGATTCTGTTTACTGTTTTATTTACAGTTAGAGTTGTATGCTTATGATTCTGCCCTGCCTTCAGTCAGAAGTGGTCCTGGAGTCATCAGATTTAACATCATACGTAACCAATATCCACCAATATTTCAGTTCACTCCTTATAATTTCTCTATAGATGTTGATAGAAACGGCAATACTTTGGGATTGCTGATAGGACGTGTCAATGCTACAGACAGGGATGGAGTAAGTAATGGCAATGGTTGTTAAGTTTAAAATTTACTTCAAACATAACTAGTGGAGTGTAAACTTCCAAAGGTTTGTTGCTAAGAATGATAGTCTGTTTTTTTCTATTATTTATATCATTAGCTGCAGATAAATGTATTTACTCAATATAAACAACAAAGAAATATGACTTGTATAGAAAAATATTTGTTTAATTTTTCAGGACATTCCTTATTATACACTCAGTAGTACAGACAACTCTGGAAATTATTTCTTTTTGGACAGAAACTCTGGAAATATTTACTTAATAAACTCTCTTGTTAATTTACCAGCCTCACAGACTCAATTCAGGGTTAGTATCTGAACATTAAACTGCACTATTATATTTATTCATTATTGTTCTTTGATAATGATTATATAGCCTCATCTAAATTCTAATGAGGAATCATATAATTTCCTCTCATTGCAGTTCACTGTGACTGCTACCGACAGACTCATCCTGCCACTGACAACCACAGAAGCAGTCAGCGTCTCTCTTGTCAGAGATCAGTCTGCACCAACATTTGGCGCCACTAATATTTTTAATGTTACAGTAGATGAACACAGTCCAGTAACTACTGTACTCAGAACTTTTACAGCCACAGATGCAAACTTGCAGGTAGAGATGTATAACATGTTCTATAAGTCCTTACTTGATATGTTGTTTATAATTACTTGTTGCTGATAACATGCTATAAACTTTGTTTTAACTACATTTACCTATAACTCTTCAACTGATGCCTATATATTTAAACTCCAGACTCCTGACGCTTACCTTTTTAATAAGCTTTTTAATTAGTTGGTAGCCAGTAATATAAAAAATATGTTTCATTTTGTATGTATTGACATTGTTTTGTGACTCTCCACAGGGAATCATGACATATTTAGTAACTGGCATAGATCCTGCAGATAGTTTCTTCACAGTGAATGGAAGTGGTGCTATGTTAATTCGAAAAGATTTGAGATTAGATGTCTTACCAAGAAAAGATTACATTGTGAGATATTTCTTTATATCTATTGGCTATATGCTTAGAATGTTTTAGAAAACAATGTGTTTTCAAATGTCTTTTTAATGCTTTATCAAGTCAGTTTCAAGTGGTTTACTAGGAATTTTTTACATATTTGTATTTTTCTGTCCATTTCTTTCAGTTGACTTTTGTAGCTTATGACAGTACATTCCCAACTAACAGAGCTTCAGCTACTGTGTATGTAACTGTGACAAGAAATGCCAATGGGCCAGTGTTTGCTCAATCTCCTATACAAATTAATGTTTTAGAAACTAAACCAGTTCAAGAAGTTGTTGCTAATGTTACTGCAACAGATGCAGATAATGTAATTCATTTTTTTTTAACTTTGTCAATTTAGGATTATTTGAAAAATTCTTCACTTGCAATTACAATGTAATAAAAAAAACGTATTTTAGTTGTCTACTGTCTTTATTGGCAACTACTCAATAAGCTATAGATTTGTATACATAATTTATTTTTCAGGATGCAATCACTTATGCTCTTGTGAGTGACAAATTAGGTGGAGATGGTTTGTCCTTCTTCTATATTGAACCTAATACTGGGAGGATGTACTTGAGAAGACCACTCACAGAGAGTAGCTCAAACTCTTACACTGTAAGTGTAGTCATTATTTTATTTTTATTGTCAGGAAAAATAGGATCCTTACCAATATAAAAAAAAATTATTTTATTAAATTTGAATATATAAATATTTTAATCCTTGATTTTTAAATGTATGGTTTCAGTAAAACAAAAATGACTTAAACTTTTATTCAACTTCAATTCCTGAAACAATAGTCAATTGCATGCACCATAAGTTATCTATTTAATATAAACATAGATTTTGTATTAACATATTTGTTCAGTATATTGTGATCAGGGCTGTGGAGTCAGAGTCGGAGGAAATTTTGGGTACCTGGAGTCGGAGTCGGCAAATAATGCACAGACTCCAACTCCTACTAAATTTAGATTGGAAAAAGGCAGGGCTTCATTTATTTTAAACAACCGATCAATAGGCCTACAGACATTAGTGATATGAGAAAGTAAAGTATCTGTTTCTTCCTCTAAGTCCCCATCCCTACTCAAGTTCCTATCCCTATTGTCATACTATAGCGGGTCGACACACAAAAAAAAATCTGTTTAACTAATTTGAAATGCGTCATTAGACTGAACATCATATAGACTGCACGGCGCAGATATTGATAACGCTATACAAGTGCCCAAATTACTAATTACCATTAACATTGTTTGTAATGATTTCAAATGCTAGGACATGGCACACGCGGTTTTCTCGGAATGCTAAACACTGCCTTAGTAGGCTATAGGTCTAGGCCATAGGTCCTAAATAAAACGCGTCTTAAGCTACTAGTGTACAAGCATACCTTTATTAGAGGCCTAGTGAGGCTTTTACGATTCTTTCCATAATGTAATTTGCGTTCAATATGCCTACAAAAAAATGCCGCCTTTACGACTTATAAATGCGCTACACACAATTAGGAGCAGCAATATTTATAAGGTTACTTTTCATAGTGTTGTGTTCTGCTTAGGGGTGTTAAACAAAAACCGGTTTTGATTTGCAAAACACTGCGTTTGTGCTTTATTATTAACTGCACTACTAAATACACATTCTTTTGATTCTCTTTCAACACATTATTTTACAAGTTACCATAAATATATGCCTCTTCATATGCTTCTTAATATTATGGTCAACGATAATTGGTAATTTGATTATCACTATTGAAAAATTGAAAGCTATTGTCGGTTTTAGTCAATTAGCCCAGTTTTTTTTAGTACAAAATCATATTGTATTCACACTAATCAACCCCTTGAATGCCCTGCAAACACTAATTAAGATTGAAGTATTTTTCAAATAAACTTACAAAACTACGCACATTTGGCTTTTTCGGCATGTGCGGGGGGGGGAGAGAGGAACCGAAATCCTGTTTTAAACCAGTTTTATAGAACCAATAACCGGTTTTAACATCCCTAGTTCTGCTGTTACAGGGAACGCAGCGCCCATGTGTAACCTAGCCTCTCACTGGTAAGGGATTAACCGTTTGCCCCTTGGAGTCGCAGATCGTGACCTCTACTAATCAGGCCCCACGAGAGAGGGGTACAGCCGGTATGCCGTACCGTGGCCCTCAAGAGTTTAGAGGGCCCTCAAGAGTTTAGGGGGCCCATGAATATTTAAAAATAAATACAGTAAATCCCAGCCAGTAGTCCTGTGGTAATGACATGTAGATGTATGTTACCTTTCTTTCCTTGAAGGAATGTACAAAATACATTCGCATATTAATACAGAGGAGTCGGAGAGTCGGAAGTAAAAAAATATGAGGAGTCGGGAGTCTGAACATTTATCTACCGACTCCGCAGCCCTGATTGTGATACCTACTTTTTTTTAAATGTTGATAGACGCTATAAATGTTTTTTTCTGAATGAAATATTGTGAATTTATTTAGCTTGTGGTGCGAGCAACAGATTCTGGCAACCCACAGAAATATACAGATGTTGATGTTACAATCAGTATTAGCCGTGTAGCTCGACCAATGTTCTCAGTTAATGAAACAGTTATCTCTATACCAGAGAATACAGCCATTGGGAATTCAGTGTTCACTTTTTCAGCCTCAAAGCCCGGAGCTAATGTAAATACAGAAATTATCTTTTATTTTATATGTTAGACACTATAAAAGATTACTCTCCTATTCTTGGTTTAGTCCAACATTCTAAATTTATAAAAGTTGTTGAATGTTAAGTAGTTAGTTATCCTTACTAGTTTAGCTAGTTTCTCTGAGAGAAAGATATCTTATATTAATTTTTAAAAAGAGTGCTTTTAAACATTTCCTTCTCACTGGTAATGACAAAATGATCTATTTTACGTAATATATTATTTTAATTTTTAACACTTTTTCTAGACATGGTTTGATAAATGCTTGACCATTTTAACTTTGTATTTATTTATATATGTATTTGTTACATTAAGTTTTAGTTTAATTACTGATTCTTTATAGATTGCTTATGAAATTGTTGGGAACAACATTGCACCCTATCTGTTTGCAATCAATAATAGTGGCACAGTGACTGTCAAGAATAGTCTTAAAGGTCTCAAGGATTTAACATATACAGTAAGCTTTGCAAAAATAACATTCTAAATCTTTTTACACTATGTTTTTGGAAATAATTTTATCATTAAAAAGCAGAGTAATGAGACACTAAATTTTTTTTAGTTCCAGTATCAAATAAACATTGACACTGTATTTTATTGTTTCAATCATTGACACTGTATTTTAATGTTTCAGTCATTGACACTGTATTTTAATGTTTCAGTCATTGACACTGTATTTTAATGTTTCAGTCATTGACACTGTATTTTAATGTTTCAAAAAATGACACTGTTTTTTATTGTTTCCAACATAGACACTGTTTTTTTATTGTTTCAATCATTGACACTGTATTTTAATGTTTCAATCATTGACACTGTATTTTAATGTTTCAAACATTGACACTGTTTTTTATTGTTTCAAACATAGACACTGTTTTTTATTGTTTCAAACATTGACACTGTATTTTAATGTTTCAATCATTGACACTGTATTTTAATGTTTCAGCTTCTTGTGAATGCTTATGACCCAGCCTACCCACAATTCAAGACTCCAGCACTGTTGACCATCAATGTAACAAGGAACAATTATTATCCTGTGTTTACACAATCTCATTACTATGCTAATGTAACACAGAATACTAGCCCTTATACAAAACTGGTTGATGTTTTGGCTAATGATACAGCAGATGGAGTAAGTATTTTATTAACTGAAAAACTATCAAACTATTTAAGGCCTAATGCAGGGTAAAAGATCAGATATAGATATTTGAACTCTGTATTAATTCAAATAGTTCATCCATTTCCACACACAAATGTCCCTATTATAATGCAGAACTTAATAGTTTTTCAATGTTTTTTTAAAGTATGTGTTGTCAGCTTTTAGCCCAATGGCCAGAAAAAAAAGATGCCTATGTTTAACACGTAAATAACACAAAAAGTTCTATGCATTAAATAACATCAAAATCATTACTTTACCCTTAACAATTATCAGCTCTGGATGGTCCACCAAAAATAAAATTTCTTTTGAATTTATAAATAAAACAATCTTATTTTTCTGACTTAAATACTATTTTTAGTCAAGGAAAACCCTGCAATTGTTTTTAAAGTAATATTTCTGTACATTTTTTTTCCTACAACTAACATTCCTTTACCTCTTAAAACTTTGTCATTTTTAATCTAGACGCTTATGATTACATTGTGCATACGATACTTTTCTCTACAATATGTACAAAACTAAATACATTTTGATATAAAGGTAAAAGAAAAACTTTATGCTTTTAAACAATCCCTATAAAACCCAATATGGCATCCATTGCCAGGAAACCAATGGATTTTGAAACTTTAACAATTATTTTTTAATGGTTATGTGGTAAAAGTTTCAATAATATTAGTTAGTAAGTAAAAAAAAATTGGAATAAATGGTAGCACACAGCCTTAATGTGCACTCATGTTGCCAAATTTCACACTCTACAAAAAAAATTGAAACTGTTGTTTTTCATTTTTATTTAATGTAATGGAGGTTATATATAAAAGATTTTTTTTAAAGTATTTTTTTTGAAAATTTATTATACCACAAAAATAAACAATATTGCTAAATCCTGTACTATACTATATACGATATAAAATATTATGAACTTTTCCATCACCAGGACACCATTACTTACAAAATTATTGGACCACCAATTTGTTTGAACAATTTCCGTTTAATCTCTACAACTGGAGAGCTTATGTTGACATCCTCACCAAGTACATTAGCAAATGGAACAATTGATGTAAGTCTTCTCTATTACTATTAACAATTTATGTTCATGCATTTCAAACTGTTTAAATCATTACCAAAGCTATTTTTTTATTTTACTTTTTACTTTCAGTGCCAAATAGAAGCTACAGACAATGGCTACCCTACTCCTAAAGTGGCCACCTCAACAGTTCATATCTATGTTACCAGTCAGTCTGCACCAGCTTTCCAAGGAACTAGCAATATAAACATTAATGAGACTATTGTCCCGAACATAACTATTGGCACAGTGAAAGCCACCAAGCCTAATGCCGTTGTATGAGTATTTTTATAAAACAATTACTTATTTTAGCATTTTTTATTTTCACACATAAAGCTTGGTTTTTAAACACAATTTGGTGATTAATTAAATAGTATGTAAAAGATGAGAAAGTCCTTATAGTAATAGAAGTTCTGCTCATGCAGCTGTTTGTTTGAAAGTATTCTCAAATTTCTCAAGTTCTTTTTTTTTTAATGAAATTTAAATGAAGATATTTTTACAACAAACAGCTACTATATTCAGTTTGACACAAACACTGTATGATTTTCTGCTCTTTAAAGATTGATTGTATTTCAAACTTTCAGGGACAAATCATTTACAGTCTGGATGGTGACTACCCTTCACAATCTTTCTTTACAGTTGATAATATTACAGGAAATATCATCACCACAAATGATCTCAGAAATGATCCTCTTAAACTAACACAGTATACAGTAAGATATCTTTTCTCATCTTATATTTAAGGATGCATTTTCTTTGTAGAAGACTATTGATAAATTATATTTACCATTTTAAAATTTAATAAATGACATACTGATGTAATAATTTAATTTCCACAGCTAAGGATTTGTGCCGTTGATTCTGCTTATCCACAAATTAAAACCTGCACTATTCAGTTAGTCAATGTTAACCGTAACCAGTACTCTCCAGTGTTTACGCCTACTACACAAATAGTAACAATTCCAGTTGATACCAACATCACATCATGGTCACGTCCCCTCACTGTAACAGACGCTGATAGTGTAAGTTTAACTCTTTTATTTTTTATTATGACGTTAATTTTTAATCATATTGAGTTAGGCATTTAAATATTTGAAAAGTCTGGCAAATTTCCTTATTCATTTGTCAATACATATACAATTCTATTTTCACTTTTGTATCTCCATAGCCTAAAGTGACTTGCTCCATCACTGGAAATGCAAAAGAACAAGAATATTTTAATGTTGATCCTAATACTTGTGTTGTTACATTGAAAAAGTCTTTGCTAGATGATCCAGACAAAACCACTCTGTATTCAGTAAGTCTTTATAGAGTCACCATTCAGTGGTTTCTTTTTTATTCTTAGATATATGAGCATTTGTTTGCATTGTTTAAAGTCTTACAAATATATATATATATGTTAGTGACATGCCACTCTAATGATATTCATCTCTTTAGATCACTGTGCAAGCTACTGATAATGGACTTCCTCCAAATAAAGCAACTAGTCTAATGCAAGTGGCTGTAATCAGAGACCTAAACAATCCAGATATTACAAACTTGCCTTCAACTGTCAATATCAATGAAACTAGTCCACCTGGAAGAATAATTTTTACAGGACAAGCTAGAGACAGTGACAGCAATGTATTTCATTTACTTTATTTATAAGACATTTAAAGTTTTTAAAACATCTAGTTCATTGTTACTAAAAGAAAAACTAATGAAAAAATATGAAATGTTTGCCTTTTTTTTTATTACAGAGTCGTGTTGTTTGTGAAATGGTCCCCAGTTATCTTGCCAGCATTTACTTCCAGATAGATTCAACTAAATGTGAAGTCTCAATTCGTAATTCTGTAATACTTGACAATCAACTTTCTTACCAGGTAATGTTGTTAGTTCTAATAACAGAATTAAGAGCTACCTATTGTTGGTTTATAAAGTTATCTAACCAAAACTACCATCTTATGCTATTATGTTATAGAAGTTTCTTCTACGCGGAATATTATTGTATCAAGTTTTAGGTTTTACTTTTGTTCAGGCAAACAATTTCTATGCCCAGATATCATTCAGGGTGAAACATTCAGGACTTGTGTTGTGTTTTTTGCATATGGAATGAAAAAATGTTTTTATCCATATGTTTGAGTATTGTAAATGATTATTGTGTTGAATTGGTAACCAGCATAAGGTGTATATTTGTTCTTATCTTAAATATTGCCTATCATTTTCTCATTACAATATTCAGGTGCCTATTCAAGTCTACGACATCAATTGGCCAAATAATAAAGTCACCAAAAATCTAACTGTTACAGTCAATCGTAATTTGAATGCTCCAATATTTAATGGACCTACCACAGCTAACATTTCCAATAACTTCCCACCAGGCGATGTTGTTCTTGTGTTAACTGCAACTGATGCTGATGGGGTAGAGTATACTTTATAGTTGTTTTTTTATTATAGTAAATCATTATTATTTTATAGCATACATTATTTTCTCCTATAAATAACTATGTAAACTGCAATGTATGTTTTACAGGATCGCCTGACATTTAGTAAAGTCAATCCAAATGACAATGCCAGCAGTTCATTTTATGTTGACAGCAGTACTGGATATATTTATTTGGTCAAACCATTGTCTGGACAAGCAAGTTACACTGTAAGAGTTTCCTTTTTATATAAGCAATATATACTACAAGTTTACATTATGTCATTCCTGGTATTATTTTAGTTATACAGATTTGACTAAAGATACTATTAAGTGCCTAACAAATCTAGGAGAGTTCATATTTTTATTCCTTACATACAAGACTTCATTAATTTTATACCTAAATATTACTTAATATTTTCAGTTTGATGTCCAAGTCACAGACAATCGCAATCCAGCCAGAAATGCAACAAGGACAGTTACAATCAATGTCTCCAATGTTTCTTTCCCTCCGTCTTGGGTTAATTCCCCTTACAGTGCAAACATTAGTATCAATGCAATAGTCAACAGCTCAGTGTCAGCCAATGTTTTAGCAACAAAACAAAATATTTTGGTAAATATGTTTTATCTGTTTTTCCATAGAAAGTTATAGCTTTTATAGCTATCTGTAAACAATGTCTCTTTATATTTTTTTAATGTGTACAAACAAAGTAAAGTATTTCTATCAAATCAGTTTGATATATATAGCCAGTGAAGCACTGTACACAAGGTTCTTTGGCCTAGGAGATTGTGTGCCAACACAAAACTGTACACTAGATTCCTTGGCTTAGAAGACTGTGTGCCAACCAACACAAAACTGTACACTAGATTCCTTGGTCTAGGAGATTGTGTGCCAGCACAAAACTGTACACTAGATTCCTTGGCCTAGGAGATTGTGTGCCAGCACAAAACTGTACATAAGGTTCCTTGGTCTAGGAGATTGTGTGCCAGCACAAAACTGTACATAAGGTTCCTTGGTCTAGGAGATTGTGTGCCAGCACAAAACTGTACATAAGGTTCCTTGGTCTAGGAGATTGTGTACCAGCACAAAACTGTACATAAGGTTCCTTAGTCTTGGAGATTGTGTGCCAGCACAAAACTGTACATAAGGTTCCTTGGTCTAGGAGATTGTGTGCCAGCACAAAACTGTACATAAGGTTCCTTGGTCTAGGAGATTGTGTGCCAGCACAAAACTGTACATAAGGTTCCTTGGTCTTGGAGATTGTGTGCCAGCACAAAACTGTACATAAGGTTCCTTGGTCTAGGACAGGGGTCGCGAGCTCGCGAGCCAGATGTGGCTCTATTGATGGCTGCATCTGGCTCGCAGACAAATGTTCAATTATAATAAAAAATTTCTATAGACTCCTTTGATCTACATATTAATTGCATATCAATATTTCATTCTACAAATGAGCTAAAGTCTACTGCAGCTCAGTAACAGAGGTTGTAAAGGAGATAAAATCAGCTGACCTAAAAGATAGAAAAATAGCAACTCTGTATTCTTTGTAATTATAGGGAAATTTACTCAAATTTTTAGTTTTAAAAATAATGTATGGCTCTTACAGAATTACTTTACAAAATGTATGGTGTCAATGGCTCTCTGAGACAAAAAGGTTCCCGACTCCTGGTCTAGGAGATTGTGTGCCAGCACAAAACTGTACATAAGGTTCCTTAGCCTAGGAGATTGTGTGCCAGCACAAAACTGTACATAAGGTTCCTTAGCCTAGGAGATTGTGTGCCAGCACAAAACTGTACACAAGGTTCCTTGGTCTAGGAGATTGTGTGCCAGCACCAAACTGTACATAAGGTTCCTTGGTCTTGCAGATTGTGTGCCAGCACAAAACTGTACATAAGGTTCCTTAGCCTAGGAGATTGTGTGCCAGCACAAAACTGTACATAAGGTTCCTTGGTCTTGGAGATTGTGTGCCAGCACAAAACTGTACATAAGGTTCCTTGGTCTAGGAGATTGTGTGCCAGCACAAAACTGTACATAAGGTTCCTTGGTCTTGCAGATTGTGTGCCAGCACAAAACTGTACATAAGGTTCCTTAGCCTAGGAGATTGTGTGCCAGCACAAAACTGTACATAAGGTTCCTTGGTCTTGGAGATTGTGTGCCAGCACAAAACTGTACATAAGGTTCCTTGGTCTTGGAGATTGTGTGCCAGCACAAAACTGTACACTAGATTCCTTGGCCTAGGAGATTGTGTGCCAGCACAAAACTGTACATAAGGTTCCTTGGTCTAGGAGATTGTGTGCCAGCACCAAACTGTACATAAGGTTCCTTGGTCTTGGAGATTGTGTGCCAGCACAAAACTGTACATAAGGTTCTTTGGTCTAGGAGATTGTGTGCCAGCACAAAACTGTACATAAGGTTCCTTAGTCTTGGAGATTGTGTGCCAGCACAAAACTGTACATAAGGTTCCTTGGTCTAGGAGATTGTGTGCCAGCACAAAACTGTACATAAGGTTCCTTGGTCTAGGAGATTGTGTGCCAGCACAAAACTGTACATAAGGTTCCTTTGTCTTGGAGATTGTGTGCCAGCACAAAACTGTACATAAGGTTCCTTGGTCTAGGAGATTGTGTGCCAGCACAAAACTGTACATAAGGTTCCTTAGTCTTGGAGATTGTGTGCCAGCACAAAACTGTACATAAGGTTCCTTGGTCTAGGAGATTGTGTGCCAGCACAAAACTGTACATAAGGTTCCTTGGTCTAGGAGATTGTGTGCCAGCACAAAACTGTACATAAGGTTCCTTGGTCTTGGAGATTGTGTGCCAGCACAAAACTGTACATAAGGTTCCTTGGTCTAGGACAGGGGTCGCGAGCTCGCGAGCCAGATGTGGCTCTATTGATGGCTGCATCTGGCTCGCAGACAAATGTTCAATTATAATAAAAAATTTCTTTAGACTCCTTTGATCTACATATTAATTGCATATCAATATTTCATTCTACAAATGAGCTAAAGTCTACTGCAGCTCAGTAACAGAGGTTGTAAAGGAGATAAAATCAGCTGACCTAAAAGATAGAAAAATAGCAACTCTGTATTCTTTGTAATTATAGGGAAATTTACTCAAATTTTTAGTTTTAAAAATAATGTATGGCTCTTACAGAATTACTTTACAAAATGTATGGTGTCAATGGCTCTCTGAGACAAAAAGGTTCCCGACTCCTGGTCTAGGAGATTGTGTGCCAGCACAAAACTGTACACAAGGTTCCTTAGCCTAGGAGATTGTGTGCCAGCACAAAACTGTACATAAGGTTCCTTGGTCTTGGAGATTGTGTGCCAGCACAAAACTGTACATAAGGTTCCTTGGTCTTGCAGATTGTGTGCCAGCACAAAACTGTACATAAGGTTCCTTAGCCTAGGAGATTGTGTGCCAGCACAAAACTGTACATAAGGTTCCTTGGTCTTGGAGATTGTGTGCCAGCACAAAACTGTACATAAGGTTCCTTGGTCTTGCAGATTGTGTGCCAGCACAAAACTGTACATAAGGTTCCTTAGCCTAGGAGATTGTGTGCCAGCACAAAACTGTACATAAGGTTCCTTGGTCTTGGAGATTGTGTGCCAGCACAAAACTGTACATAAGGTTCCTTGGTCTAGGAGATTGTGTGCCAGCACAAAACTGTACATAAGGTTCCTTGGTCTAGGAGATTGTGTGCCAGCACCAAACTGTACATAAGGTTCCTTGGTCTTGGAGATTGTGTGCCAGCACAAAACTGTACATAAGGTTCCTTGGTCTAGGAGATTGTGTGCCAGCACAAAACTGTACATAAGGTTCCTTAGTCTTGGAGATTGTGTGCCAGCACAAAACTGTACATAAGGTTCCTTGGTCTAGGAGATTGTGTGCCAGCACAAAACTGTACATAAGGTTCCTTGGTCTAGGAGATTGTGTGCCAGCACAAAACTGTACATAAGGTTCCTTGGTCTTGGAGATTGTGTGCCAGCACAAAACTGTACATAAGGTTCCTTGGTCTAGGAGATTGTGTGCCAGCACAAAACTGTACATAAGGTTCCTTGGTCTTGGAGATTGTGTGCCAGCACAAAACTGTACATAAGGTTCCTTGGTCTTGGAGATTGTGTGCCAGCACAAAACTGTACATAAGGTTCCTTGGCTTAGGAGATTGTGTGCCAGCACAATGCCTAATCACCTTTACTACCTACATCCTAAATGTCGCTTAATCTTTGGAACCATTGGGGGCCACAGATGTCATGAATATCATCCTCCAGTCCTCGTGCCTCTACACACTTCTCATTGCTTTTCACACCCTCAATCCCATTCTATCCCTGATATTATCTTCCTATGGTTTTCTCTGTCTTCCTCTATTTCCCCCTTCTCTGGTTTTGCCCTGTAAGATTGTTATGTCATGTTCCTGCATTCATATGATGTGGATTTTATTTTACCCAAAAGCTGTCAAGTAACCCCATCAATAACAAGTTCTCTATATTACTATTTTCTCTATATGTGATAACAAGTTCTCTATATTACTGTATATTATTACTCTATATTATATTATATTACTATATTACTCTCTCTGTGTTAAAAAGTTCTCACTAAATAATTTCTCTCTCAATGTATATAAGAGATTTCATGAATTAATTTTCTTATTGAAAAATGTATTTTTTATCAAAATAATCCATAACAAAAAAATCTTAGAAAATATTTTCTTAATAATTCAATTATTTATAAGTTTACTATGTTAAATTCTCTTTAGGGCACCATGACATACAGAATAGTTGGTGGTGTACCTTCTGATGCTGTGAGCTATTTTAGAATAGAGGAAACCAGTGGTCGCCTGTTTTTAAGCAAGGATTTATTGACTAGTACTTCTATGAACAGCCGTTCTAGTGTTGTGGTATGACATTTTGTTTATGTATCAGAAATTAGTTTTGTTAAAGTCTATTTTTTTTAATTTTCTTTCTCTTTCATGCAAACTTTATATTGTAATTCATTAATAGAAATTTCTTTTATTTTTCAGCTCTTTATTGAAGCAAATGATAACAGACTCCCTTCAGAAGTTATCAGTTCCACAGTTACTATTTACTTCAACCGTAACCTCAGTCCACCTGTCTTTTCCCCATCCAATTATGTTGCCACTATCAATGACTATGATCCTGCTGGAACTAGTGTTATAACTGTGACTGCTACTGACAGTGATCCATTGGTAAGTTGTCCTTGTGAGTTTAGCTAGCTAAAGTAATTAGATATATGCTTGCCATATAGAAAGTTAATTGTTTAATTTGCTTACAGGCACCAGAAAACCGTATACTATATACACTAGATGGTAGTAGAAGTCCTGCTGATTACTTTGATGTCAATATTTACACTGGACTTATCACTGTCTCTAAACGAGTTTCAGGAGATCCATCAAAACAAAACCCATATAATGTAAGTTTTTTTTATTGTATATTTTGAATGTCAATGAAGGCATTAACCCTTATGACTGCTGAATTTACTGATTTTTTTATCTGTTAATTTTTTTGAAGCAAAAAAAAAGTGAACTGAATGGTTTTATGACCAAACATATATAAAATATCCTCATTTGGTTTCTAAAGCAAACTTTGTTATTATAAAATATTGTTGAATGTAGGCCTACTATTTTAGTAAAAAATACTAACAGAAAAGAAACAACCTTTAAGAGTCTCAATTACCACTTTAGGCCTAAATTAGCAACAGTTTATAGCATTGTTTTTGTGTGTTTGTTTTCCCTTTGCAACAAAGAAACATTTTTAGAAGACTAATTGACCTACTTCCTGTCAGCCTACTGAGCTGAAATTTGGCATATACATGTTGCTGATGACAACACATGCAATCAATAGTTAACTGCATCCCATCCACCCAAAAATGTTTTTATGACACTTTATGCTATGCCTTTTAAAATCCTTGTATTAACTTCCCTTTTGTGACCCGATATTCAGATAACTAATAACAATTATGGGGTAAAAATCACAAGTTTTGTCTGATAAACAAAAATGTATACAAACATGGAGCCCACTGCACTGTATAAAAGATTCAAGCATGATATGAAAACAATGCACACTCCATAGTTAGTAGCTGAGTGAAATAAACATACTGAATACAGCGAAGGAATAAAGTTACCATACTTCAAAGTTAAAACATTATTAAGAAAATATTCCGTTTATATACAAAGCTTGTTCTAACTTTAAGACTGACTTGTTTTTAATTTGACATTAAATTTCAGCTGATTGTAATTGCCAAAGATCCAAGCCTTGAACCCAGATCTGCCACAGTTACAATAACTGTCAATGTGAACCGCAACAGTGCACCTTACTTTAGCCCAGTGTCCTATGTTGCTCCGATTGCAGATACAACAGATATATCTTACCCCTTCTTAACAGTATCAGCCATTGATCCTGATTCGAAGGTAAATATATTTTTAACCATCGTATGTAACAGATTTTTATCCTTTTTAAGCTATTTAAATTGTGTCCATGGTATTGTAGAGTATAATTTAAAACTTTGTGTCTTTGAATAAAAATATTATATGTTATCATAGCATGGTAATTAAAGACTTCAATTGTTAATCCATATAGAATGTAACAACAAAAAAATGTAAATTGCACATAATGACTGTTTAATTGTTTAGATTCTGTTCAGTTACTTAAACTAGTCAAAACAGTAAATAGTCATTATAGTCTTTGTAAAAAGAAAAAATGATTTAATACTGCCTATATAATAAGGACTTTTGTTTTTTTCAGATCATTGATTCAGAAAATGGGAAATTAGTTTACAGTATTATAAACACAGACAACAGCACAGATATTCGAAAGATATTTGGCATTGATAACAATGGGCAAATTTATGCAGTGCGCTCTTTAAGAAATCTGCCCAGCTCAACATATTCTGTAAGTATAAAGTTGTAAGAATTCAATCATTTACATTCATAATAGAAGCAATACTGATGTTATTCAGTTTTTGTTTAGTTTTCTCAAAAACATGAAAAAATAATTTAGGCGACTGTGAAATGACCATGACGATAAGGAGATTAACAATTCTTTATAAATATATGTGTATTTTTGTCTGATGTACAAATTATTGGATTACTTTATGCAACACATTGGTGAGATATATAAAAAAAAATGAATGGTCAATTTATTATAGCATATTACATTGCATTAAGATAATCCAAAATTTAGTTTTCTTTTTATGTTTCGATATAGCTGCCCTCCATTGTGATTAGAAATATCTTGAGTAGGTTGGATGAGACTGTTATAATTATAACTGTTTTGCAAATAATTATTTGTAATTTTCTTTTCTTTATGGTATGAAAGTCAGTTTATTTTAACCTGGATGCTTAATATCACAGCATGTAAAGCCTTATGCTTTATTATGATTCAGGAAATGGTTGCATTTTTTGGAACATTTTGCATTAAAGTAATTGTCATAATTTTTTACAAACAAAATTGAAAACATATTTACTAACACACCAACTAACATTTAACATAGTGTGTGAACATATGGAGAAAAAATTTAGTAATTACCATTTCTGCTAAATGTCATTACAGTATGTATTGAAGAAATACGTAAACAATTTATATAATTATTTCATCTTTTTTCTAACCAATCAGTTTATCAGAAAATAATTTCACCTTATTGTTTTATATTTGTGATAGTTCCAAGTGATGGTGACAGATCGAGGTGTTCCTTCACTAAGTGCTACTGCTAGTGTGACTGTTCTTATTTCAACTTCTTATGCCATAACATTTGTCCCTCCAACTTCTGCCTGGAACAAACTGGAGAACAACACAACACCTTCAGTGCTAGAGACTGCTACAGCAACTAATGTGGCAGGCAGCAGCAATGTAAGAAAACACTTAGATAAACACTAGTTCATAATCTTGTATGAATATTTTGAATCAAATACATTTAAACTAATGATTTAAATTTATAAATAAAACAACTGTGAAACTTTAATTCCAGAGTGTCATCCTCTATGAGCTTCTAGCTGATGGTTTTGCTAAACAAGCTTTTAACATAAGTAATACAACTGGTGTCATCACACAAATACAACCATTCAGTGATGATCCTGTGAAGTCTACGTCCTATCTGGTATGTACTATGTGGGGTTTTCATTGTAGATAAAAAAAATTAGTCTGAATGTATCTTTGTTTTTAGCTATGAACTACATTTGACGGTGTCTTTGTGTTTATGAACTACAGTTGAAAGTATCTTTGTGTTTATCTATGAACAACATTTAAATATAATTACAGTTGACAGTTCGAGCCTATCGCCAGAATGATCCAACAGTGCAAGCTTACAAAACAATCAGGATCAATGTTGATAGAAATCCCAATAAACCATCCTTTACAACTTCAGTTTTCTCTTTTACTATTCCTGAAAACCAGCCATTGGGAAGTGTTTTTGGCAAAATCAATGCTACTGATGCTGACTCTGTAAGAATTCATTGTTTATATTTTAACCCAATTACAGTAAACTCTACTGAAGCAAATCTTATTTCACTGTTTATTTAGTTAGATCAAAATATATTTAATTTTATTTTATTTCAATGTTCTCATTTTATGCTTCAGGGAACAGCTGGTGAGCTGACATACACAATATCTAGAATATCCAACAGTCCTATAAATAGCTACACATTCTTCTATACCAATCCACCAACTGGTGAGCTTTCAGTTACACGCAACTTATTAGAAGACCGTGGGACAACATTGTACATTGTAAGTGTTTAATTAGATATGTTCCGTTAAAATTAGTTGTTGTTTTTTATCCAACTTATCAAAAGAGTTGATAAAAAGGATTGATCTATTGATATCTAGTATTGTAGATCTATATAATAGATGTATCATGTGCAAGTTTGTTGAAATTAATTTGAATAAACTAAACAGTTCCCAGTTGTAGTGAAAGACAATGGAGTTCCACAACTTTCTGCTACTGCAACATGTAGCATTACTGTGTTAAGAAACATCAATGGGCCCATCTTTGTACCCAACAACACATACTCTATAACCATTAATGAGGACTTCCCTGTAGGAGGAGCACTTCTTGACCTCAATACAACAGAAGCTGACAATGTAAGTCTTTAACAGTTATGTTTTTACTATTGGGACAATGTAAGTCTTTAACATTTATCTTTTTACTATTGGGACAATGTAAGTATAACATTTATGTTTTTAGTATTGGGACGATGTAAGTCTTTAACATTTAATGTTTTTATTATTGGGACAATGTAAGTCTTTAACATTTATCTTTTGACAATTGGGACAATGTAAGTCTTTAACATTTATGTTTTTACTATTGGGACAATGTAAGTCTTTAACATTTATGTTTTTACAATTGGGACAATGTAAGTTTTTAACATTTGTGTTTTTACAATTGGGACAATGCAAGTTTTTAACATCCTTATTTTACATATGGGTTTGTGTAAGTTTTAACATTCTATGTTTTTACAATTGGGACACTGTAAGTCTTTAACAGGCTTTATGTTTTTCTTAAACAGAAAAATATTTCTTGATTGAAATGAATTTTTTTGTTTACCTTCCAGCAACCTGTCAGCTATTCCATTGATAGAACTGGCATCAATACTTTGTACTTTAATATAACTACTACCTCTGGCATCATCGCATTAGCTGAATCATTGCTGAGAGCTCCTAGCTCAGTTTTTACTGTAAGTAAAATTGGTCTTATAAATTTTTTAAAATTATTTATTAACCATTAGTTAGTTAGTAGCTTATTGCATGCCATACATTGCATTAGGTGACCAACCTTTCTCAACATCAACCCAATCTACACCAATGGACAGTAAGCCTCTCTTGCCGGTTGTTTTCCAGGTGATCATGGGGTGTTCTTGTCTTCTTCCCCCATTCTTTCATTCTTTGGTTTTCAACTAAAGCCCACCCTGAGGTGTCTGTTTTCAAGCCTTCTCAGCTTTGACCTGTCTCACTCTTTTCCTTTTAATTATAAGGTCTGCCATTGTTGGTAGGTCATTTGAGGACTTTTTTTATTTGATTGGAGTAACTTGTACCCAGAACTTTGAAATACCTTTAATCTGTGCATGATCATCTTAGTGGCCCTTCATGTTATGACTGGAACATTGAACAATTTGTATTATTGATATAACACAGCTTTTGTAGAGGCATGTATACTTTTATGTTGCCAGAATTTACCTATACAGTTTCTTAAGGTCAAAGTTGAACTGAGTATTGTATCTATATGTTTGTGTATAAACAGTTAACAGTGATTGCCAGTGACAATCAGCTATCAGTAAGAACTGCAGAAGCCTATGTGACAGTCAATGTGCTAAGAAATCCTAATGCGCCCAGTTTTCTGCAAAGTCTTTGGTCAAAGAATATTTCAGAGTACCAGGAAGTCAATGTTCCATTATTGACAGTGTTTGCCACAGACTCGGATTCACCTAATGTAAGTTATTAGAGAATACATTTTGATATTCAATAATGAAGTTTGATTGACACATTTATTTTAATGCACATCTTGCTTCTTATAAAGCTTTCATAAAAATAAATAATTGTTAACATCTGTGTCTACACTCAGACAACAGATAAGCGTAGGACACAATAATCTTCTTTATAGATGGAGGATCTGTAATATATAAGATAAAGAAGTAGTCTACTATAGACTAATTGTTTTTATTTTCTTCTGTAGAGTGAGAGTGGCAGAGTTTACTACTCGATCATCAACCAAACAGCCATTGGTCCAACACCTACTGTTGGATTTAAGACTGATTACTTTACTATTGGTTCCACCAGTGGACAAATATTTTTGTCTAAAGCTCTGACAACTGCAGAATCTGCTGATGAATATGAAGTAAGTAATTATTATTTGTTAAATACCATAAGCACATACATGTAAGACACTCACATGCATGACATAAAAACACACACACATTTACCACACATCAGATATAGACAAACTCACCCAGTACAGACACACATGCACACCACATACAGACACACATGCACACCACATACAGACACACATGCACACCACATACAGACACACATGCACACCACATACAGACACACATGCACACCACATACAGACACACATGCACACCACATACAGACAAACATGCACACTAAGGCATCAGCTCACCATGTAAACTAAACAAAATACAAACCCAACAGTCACACACAAACATGAAGACCTCACAAACATGTTTGAAACACACACCAACCACACCCTTGCTTACATCTATTTCCTTGTTATAGTGAAGTACTCAAAATTTATTTATTTTCTGTTTACATCTAGATTTACATAAGAGCCCAGGATGGAGCAGTGACCCCCAAGTTTAGTGTATCTCGAGTTGTCATCAAAATTATCAGAGATTTGTACAGACCAGTATTTGCAAGCAGTAATTTCACAGCCGTTATTAGTGAAACTAAAGATATCAATTCCAACATTCTAAGTGTTCCAGCAGTTGATAATGACATAGCTGTGGATCTCAATAGAGGAGTAAGTTGTTATTTAGATGTTTGCTATTCAAATAATAAAAAAAACATAATGAAATGATCATTTTCTTATGTGGTAATTTATCTAAGTATAATAAATGACGGTGGTGTATATATGTATTTATGTGTATTTAGGTTAGTTAGGTGTTAAGATAGTACATGTTGTAAAGCAGAATGTAATGACTATATTTTAAATTAATCTACTTGAAATCTAATGATACTTATTATATTCAATATTTAATTTCAGACACCCAATGCACAGGTTGTATATGAACTTAGAGATTTCTTAGACAGTAATAAACAAAGCAGATTCTTTGGTATCACAGAAAATGGTGATATATATAAGAAACAAGCAACCACTGGAGATCAGGGCAGTGAAACTTTCTCGGTAATCATGGCTTGAGCTTTACAAAAACATTAAATAGATTTGATTGAAATAGATTTGATTGAAACTGATGATTTCTGTAGTGTATACATCAATAGAGCTTTAGTATATAGAATATAATATTCAACTTAACTGAACATTTGAATGAAGCAATCTTTTTTCTTTTCTAGTTCCAAGTTGTGGCAAGTGATAAAAACTGGAAGAAAAATATGTTTTCTGTAGCCAATGTTAGTATTACAGTTGTTTATGTCAGCAGTGAGAATGGAGTCTTAGGATTTGTACAACCAGTTTTCTTGTGAGTACAGCTAGTGTGTTTTTCTATTTTTTTTAGCTAATGTTTAAATTTGTGTTGAAACATATTTTTATCTTCACTCTTTAAAAGAAAGTATACAAAAACATAACCCATTTAGACCATTTGGGTCTATAGGTCTTATAAATCAGCATTAACTTTTTTGGTCTTATAAAGCAGCATTAACTTATTTCCCCTATTTGCATCACAGTATGCAAGGGAATCATGTGGCCATCGGAGCTGTGTAGACATACAATTAATACCCATTTAAATGGCAATTCGATAAGCTTCCTTGCACAAAGTCTCTTCTCTAGCCTGTCTTGAAATTTGATTTAATGTCATTCATCAATGGATCAATGGAATATTGTCACATCACACGTTACACCATACCAAAAATCTACAATATTTTTGTTTCTTGCTGTTGCTATCTAGTAGTCATTCATCAATGGATCAATGGAATATCACACATCACACGTTACACCATACCAAAAATCTACAATATTTTTGTTTCTTGCTGTTGCTATCTAGTAGTCATTCATCAATGGATCAATGGAATATCACACATCACACGTTACACCATACCAAAAATCTACAATATTTTTGTTTCTTGCTGTTGCTATCTAGTAGTCATTCATCAATGGATCAATGGAATATTGTCACATCACACGTTACACCATACCAAAAATCTACAATATTTTTGTTTCTTGCTGTTGCTATCTAGTAGTCATTCATCAATGGATCAATGGAATATCACACATCACACGTTACACCATACCAAAAATCTACAATATTTTTGTTTCTTGCTGTTGCTATCTAGTAGTCATTCATCAATGGATCAATGGAATATCACACATCACACGTTACACCATACCAAAAATCTACAATATTTTTGTTTCTTGCTGTTGCTATCTAGTAGTCATTCATCAATGGATCAATGGAATATTGTCACATCACACGTTACACCATACCAAAAATCTACAATATTTTTGTTTCTTGCTGTTGCTATCTAGTAGTCATTCATCAATGGATCAATGGAATATCACACATCACACGTTACACCATACCAAAAATCTACAATATTTTTGTTTCTTGCTGTTGCTATCTAGTAGTCATTCATCAATGGATCAATGGAATATCACACATCACACGTTACACCATACCAAAAATCTACAATATTTTTGTTTCTTGCTGTTGCTATCTAGTAGTCATTCATCAATGGATCAATGGAATATCACACATCACACGTTACACCATACCAAAAATCTACAATATTTTTGTTTCTTGCTGTTGCTATCTAGTAGTCATTCATCAATGGATCAATGGAATATCACACATCACACGTTACACCATACCAAAAATCTACAATATTTTTGTTTCTTGCTGTTGCTATCTAGTAGTCATTCATCAATGGATCAATGGAATATCACACATCACACGTTACACCATACCAAAAATCTACAATATTTTTGTTTCTTGCTGTTGCTATCTAGTAGTCATTCATCAATGGATCAATGGAATATCACACATCACACGTTACACCATACCAAAAATCTACAATATTTTTGTTTCTTGCTGTTGCTATCTAGTAGTCATTCATCAATGGATCAATGGAATATTGTCACATCACACGTTACACCATACCAAAAATCTACAATATTTTTGTTTCTTGCTGTTGCTATCTAGTAGTCATTCATCAATGGATCAATGGAATATCACACATCACACGTTACACCATACCAAAAATCTACAATATTTTTGTTTCTTGCTGTTGCTATCTAGTAGTCATTCATCAATGGATCAATGGAATATCACACATCACACGTTACACCATACCAAAAATCTACAATATTTTTGTTTCTTGCTGTTGCTATCTAGTAGTCATTCATCAATGGATCAATGGAATATCACACATCACACGTTACACCATACCAAAAATCTACAATATTTTTGTTTCTTGCTGTTGCTATCTAGTAGTCATTCATCAATGGATCAATGGAATATTGTCACATCACACGTTACACCATACCAAAAATCTACAATATTTTTGTTTCTTGCTGTTGCTATCTAGTAGTCATTCATCAATGGATCAATGGAATATCACACATCACACGTTACACCATACCAAAAATCTACAATATTTTTGTTTCTTGCTGTTGCTATCTAGTAGTCATTCATCAATGGATCAATGGAATATCACACATCACACGTTACACCATACCAAAAATCTACAATATTTTTGTTTCTTGCTGTTGCTATCTAGTAGTCATTCATCAATGGATCAATGGAATATCACACATCACACGTTACACCATACCAAAAATCTACAATATTTTTGTTTCTTGCTGTTGCTATCTAGTAGTCATTCATCAATGGATCAATGGAATATCACACATCACACGTTACACCATACCAAAAATCTACAATATTTTTGTTTCTTGCTGTTGCTATCTAGTAGTCATTCATCAATGGATCAATGGAATATCACACATCACACGTTACACCATACCAAAAATCTACAATATTTTTGTTTCTTGCTGTTGCTATCTAGTAGTCATTCATCAATGGATCAATGGAATATTGTCACATCACACGTTACACCATACCAAAAATCTACAATATTTTTGTTTCTTGCTGTTGCTATCTAGTAGTCATTCATCAATGGATCAATGGAATATCACACATCACACGTTACACCATACCAAAAATCTACAATATTTTTGTTTCTTGCTGTTGCTATCTAGTAGTCATTCATCAATGGATCAATGGAATATCACACATCACACGTTACACCATACCAAAAATCTACAATATTTTTGTTTCTTGCTGTTGCTATCTAGTAGTCATTCATCAATGGATCAATGGAATATCACACATCACACGTTACACCATACCAAAAATCTACAATATTTTTGTTTCTTGCTGTTGCTATCTAGTAGTCATTCATCAATGGATCAATGGAATATCACACATCACACGTTACACCATACCAAAAATCTACAATATTTTTGTTTCTTGCTGTTGCTATCTATTATTAATTGTGAAAGGAAGAGAACAAGGATTTAAAACTGTTCTTTGTCTTTATGAAACTTTTATTGGATTATTTTCTTGTATTTCAAAGTTTGATATTTATTTTTATTCGTTAATAAAATCATTTATAGTTTAAAATAAAGGAATTTTGTGAAATGTATTTTTTTTAATACTTTTAAACATTAGGCACTTTACTGAATGATGAAAAGACATGCTCCAGTTAGATTTCAAATTGTGTTATACATCTGTGTCTTTTTGTAACCTGTCATTATCTTGTACTGATTTTATTGTTTTATATTTTAATCTCCAATCATCACCTTTCTTTCTGGATTAATACTTATTAGTAAATGATTTATATAAATGAGAAATAGTTTGGTTATTGGTAACCATTAATAACAGTTTGCCTATCAGAAAGTAAAAAATTAAAATACATTCATGTAAAGGACTATAGATGTTCAGAAATAGTTAATAAATACATAACTTGAATATTGTTGGATTATACAGAGTTGCTGTTAAAGAAAATGCTGTAGTCAGTGATGTGAATCAAATACTTTACATGAAAGTAGAAAACCAAGAAAATAATCAAGTTGTGTGTACAATAGTAGGAAGCTCAGGTAATTCAAGATTTAATGTAGTTGTATAAATGTTTCATTGTATCATGTTTGTAGATTTTGATTTTTATGTTTCTAGCAAGTTTGTTTTTGCATCTAAATTTATTGCAAAAAGATCTATAATCTTACTCTGTTCAATATTTTAGTTGAACCCATTTTAGAGTTTTTCTATTTTAGAATTTGTAATGATTGGACAACCATTTAATCTCTGCAGATAAATTTGTGGTTAGAGCTGTTGACAATGAAAAGAATTGTGCCATATATTTAATATCACAACTGGACAGAGAAACAAGAAACAGATATGAGTTCAATGTTACAGTACAGAGCAAAGCACTCACTGAAACTGGACGAAAGAAACGACAGACTACATTCATATACAGTATGCAATACAAATTTAAATTTTTATCAGGCTTGCTAGATAAGCTTCTTTTATAAGGAAGATTATGTGGTCTTCTTACCTGAGGTTTAAGTCTTAATGTATACATTCTATCAAGATAGGATCTACCTTAGCAATGAAAAAAAAGTCATTCTTTTAGATCATTTTAATAGTAAAACACAACTGTAATGATTTCTTTGTTGTTGTTTTTTTTTTCATTTAGATACCTGGGCATCTGCCAGAGTAGTTATAGAAGTGATTGATGTCAATGACAATGCACCTCAGTGGGTGTTTGTTGAATATCCCAAAAATACAATTGATCCACCAGATGGCACTCGTGGAATTTTCATCGCAGCTGTTGATAATGCTTCATCTCCAGATGTTCTTGCCATTCAATTACAGGTTGAGAACCTTTCAAATTTCATTGTTTGTAACCTTCTGAATATTAGGTGTTTACTAATAACACTTTACTGTACGACTGTATTACAATTTCAATCTAGGCTATTGATACCATTCAATTACAGGTTGAGAACCTTTCAAATTTCATTGTTTGTAACCTTCTGAATATATATGCTAATAACACTCTACTGTACGACTGTATTACAATTTCAATCTAGGCTATTGATACCATTCAATTACAGGTTGAGAACCTTTCAAATTTCATTGTTTGTAACCTTCTGAATATTAGGTGTTTACTAATAACACTCTACTGTACGACTGTATTACAATTTCAATCTAGGCTATTGATACCATTCAATTACAGGTTGAGAACCTTTCAAATTTCATTGTTTGTAACCTTCTGAATATTAGGTGTTTACTAATAACACTCTACTGTACGACTGTATTACAATTTCAATCTAGGCTATTGATACCATTCAATTACAGGTTTAGAACCTTTCAAATGTCATTGTTTGTAACCTTCTGAATATTAGGTGTTTACTAATAACACTCTACTGTACGACTGTATTACAATTTCAATCTAGGCTATTGATACCATTCAATTACAGGTTTAGAACCTTTCAAATTTCATTGTTTGTAACCTTCTGAATATTAGGTGTTTACTAATAACACTCTACTGTACGACTGTATTACAATTTCAATCTAGGCTATTGATACCATTCAATTACAGGTTGAGAACCTTTCAAATTTCATTGTTTGTAACCTTCTGAATATTAGGTGTTTACTAATAACACTCTACTGTACGACTGTATTACAATTTCAATCTAGGCTATTGATACCATTCAATTACAGGTTTAGAACCTTTCAAATTTCATTGTTTGTAACCTTCTGAATATTAGGTGTTTACTAATAACACTCTACTGTACGACTGTATTACAATTTCAATCTAGGCTATTGATACCATTCAATTACAGGTTTAGAACCTTTCAAATTTCATTGTTTGTAACCTTCTGAATATTAGGTGTTTACTAATAACACTCTACTGTACGACTGTATTACAATTTCAATCTAGGCTATTGATACCATTCAATTACAGGTTGAGAACCTTTCAAATTTCATTGTTTGTAACCTTCTGAATATTAGGTGTTTACTAATAACACTCTACTGTACGACTGTATTACAATTTGAATCTAGGCTATTGATACCATTCAATTACAGGTTTAGAACCTTTCAAATTTCATTGTTTGTAACCTTCTGAATATTAGGTGTTTACTAATAACACTCTACTGTACGACTGTATTACAATTTCAATCTAGGCTATTGATACCATTCAATTACAGGTTTAGAACCTTTCAAATTTCATTGTTTGTAACCTTCTGAATATTAGGTGTTTACTAATAACACTCTACTGTACGACTGTATTACAATTTGAATCTAGGCTATTGATACCATTCAATTACAGGTTTAGAACCTTTCAAATTTCATTGTTTGTAACCTTCTGAATATTAGGTGTTTACTAATAACACTCTACTGTACGACTGTATTACAATTTCAATCTAGGCTATTGATACCATTCAATTACAGGTTGAGAACCTTTCAAATTTCATTGTTTGTAACCTTCTGAATATTAGGTGTTTACTAATAACACTCTACTGTACGACTGTATTACAATTTCAATCTAGGCTATTGATACCATTCAATTACAGGTTCCTGTTTCATTGTTTGTAACCTTCTGAATTATGTGTTTACTAATAACACACTCTTCTATATGAATGTATTCAATCTAGGCTATTGATCAAGATTTGGGACTAAATGGAGAAGTTAGATATAGTCTAGCTATAAATCCAACAAACCCACCACCATTTAGAATTGATGAAGTCACTGGTAATTTGGTTACCAATGAGATTCCAACAGAGGACAGAGCAAACAAAACCTTACCCTATGAAATGACAGCTGTAGCTACTGATCGTAATATAGACTCTGACGGATTCAAGTCTGTCCGTGCCACCTGCTATGTAAGTTTTCACGTTAATACCAACTTCTTTGATGTTGCATTCAGTTTTATTTCTTAGATAACCCTCAAATTTAAAATGATATGTAAGTTTCACGTTAATACCATCTTCTTTGATGTTGCATTCAGTTTTATTTCTTAGATAACTCTCATATTTAAAATGTTCCTTCTCTCTATCAACAACAGGTAAATCTGATCAGAGATAACAACCGTTTTGTCGCAGTTGTAAATAATAAGGCTTATGAAAAAGTAATTGCACTTAAGGAAATGTCCAGACAGTAAGTGTAAAATATTTATTCTTTTCCATACAAATAAAATATCTGTTCAACCATTGTGCCACATTTCATCTATCAGTCTATTCATATTTTGTATTACAATTGTTTTCACAGAGCCTTACAGAATTCATCCAGTTTTGTTATTATCATAGAGAGAATTGAAGCCAGGAGATATCTTGACAGCAACAATCGAATTCAAATAGACTCACTCTCGTAAGTTATCTCTAGTTCTGCTTTTAATCACAAATGCTCCTGTTCATTGCACTTTGTTAGTTACAAATGCCAATGAAATTTAATTTGGTTTTAAATTTTTTGTATTAATATTGTACTCTTGATTTGTTGTATGTTTTAAGGTGAACTCTATTTCTGTCTAGGTCCCATTGTAATGAAATAAGCCTGTAAACAAAATAGCCTGTAAACAAAATAGCCTGTAAACAAAATAGCCTGTAAACAAAATAGCCTGTAAACAAAATAGCCTGTAAACAAAATAGCCTGTAAACAAAAAAGCCTGTAAACAAAATAGCCTGTAAACAAAAAAGCCTGTAAACAAAATAGCCTGTAAACAAAAAAGCCTGTAAACAAAATAGCCTGTAAACAAAAAAGCCTGTAAACAAAATAGCCTGTAAACAAAATAGCCTGTAAACAAAAAAGCCTGTAAACAAAATAGCCTGTAAACAAAAAAGCCTGTAAACAAAAGGTTATTGAAGGGCCAAACATAATTAATTTTCTTTCTTTTCAGAACTGACATAACATTTGTTGCAGCCGTACCAAAACAGCCTTATAATCTGATCAGTTATGATGATCTTGAGGGTAAAAGGTAAGTTTTGTTTGTATATTTGTTATGTATCAAATCATTTCAAGACCTAACACACTTCAAAATAGCCAAAAGAATTCTATAAATACTCTGAAGAAAATGTTAAATAAGAATCTTTTGGGTCGAGATATTGAATTCACTTGACTGGCCAAAAAAGGAAAAATAATATTACTTGCTTTCTATATATTTGTACTGAAGACCCTCCAAGACCCTTCTGATTATGATTATCCTTTTCATTGCATTATCAACTGCACTCCAATAGTGACATGTGTATGCCATTGGGCCTTAGTATTTAGTTAATATAGACATTGATTGAATAAAGATAAACTGAAAAACAGGGTGCAAAAACATTTGCAAAATTTTTTTGGATTATCAATAATTTATAATGTCATCAGTTTTTTAATTAGTGAAAAGCTAACATCTTTGTAGTTTATGTATGTTTTACTGTTTTAGAAAGAAGGTCTAGCTATTTATTTAAATAGTTATTGTTTTTTTTTTGTTGTTTTTTTTATTACACTCAGGGTAATTTTTTTTATTACACTTAGGGCCTGCATAAGTTGAAATACTAACCAGTTTAAAATCAAAGGTCCATTTGTTTAGTTCAATAAATACATCATACATCAATCTTATTTTACCCTATATGTCATGAGATGGTGTAGATTAACTTAATGCATAGAAAGATATTCTGCTTTTTTTCCTTGTGGTCTGGTCTCATCTCTGGGTGTTACAAGATTCTCTAAGAGGGCATCTTACAGCACAATGTTTCATACATTTATACACTCAAACAAAGCCGTGCCTTAAACATTATACTTCAATAATTGTAATGAAATACCTTTCCCATGTATACACAGTCATATCACTATATTTACTATTGTAGAAGTGTTGATTTAAAACAATAACATTTTAATAATAACACTTCTTAAGCCAAGTGAAGCCATGGAAAGCATTATTTTTTGCCACTAGGTAGATACAGCCCTGTCATGTGTAAACTTACTTGTTTTGTTTCAAAGGAAAGTAATTACTAACATCTTCCTGCAATGTTTACTTTTTTTGTGTGTGTGGAGGGATGCTTGGGAAGGTGGGTGGGGGGGGGCTCTTTTCCAGTGTCACTTATTTTTGTCTATGTGCCTGTTGACACTGTTTGTCTAACTGTGTGTTGACTTTAAGTAAGTCTGTGTGTTTCCTTATTGCCTGTGTGTTCAACAACTGAGAGAAGACTTTGAGAAGTTACTCTCTCCTTGTTGTACACACATCAAACAATACAATAGTACTTATTTCAGTTATGATGTTCATTATAACATGACAATTAAATTGATTTCCTTTTTTTGTTTTGAAATAACAGGTAGGTAAACTTTGCTTTTTTACACTGTTTTTATTATTTTGTGAACATGATTCCTTGTTTACAGTGTCTTAAAAGTATTCATATTTCGGAAAATGATATTTTCAAAATACTAAATCTAAGGTGTAGATTATAATAATAATTAGTTATAAATAGGAATGTATTCATGTACTCTGTGCTTATGGAATCAATAACTAAATCTAGCTCTTGTTGTACACAAAAACACACACAATTCTGCATATTAAGTATTAATAAACATTTTTATCATTACTTCAAACTAAAGATGTTTATGTACTTTTACTTCTTGTAAGATACTTGGATCTTGCTAGAGATTAATTTACAAAAATGTCAATGTAGGGTATTGTTACAAATCTTTCTGTTGTCTGTCTGATCACTATGAAATAATACACTCAAGCCACTCGTTGAATGTTTAAAGAATTTAATGTTTGAACCTATGTACAATAATATTTGACTTCACTGGTAAACAATAAGTAGTTTCCTTGTAGCTGTGTAAAATCACCAACCTAATGGAACCTTTGCATGCTTTTTTAAAGATTTTATAAGCAGAAATTGCTATAACGGATTTTTACAGAAGTTATTAGAATTCATTCTTAAAAGTTGCAGAGACTATGAGAAAACATTATCACATCATAATAAATAACTACACAAATAATATCTACTCCAAAATTAAATACAAATAAATAATGCTAAATGAACTAGCAAGACAATGCGAAATATAATATAAAAACTATTATAACCTGCTATACATACACACATAACAATAAGATTAAGCTATTATAACCTGCTATACATACACACATAACAATAAGATTAAGCTATTATAACCTGCTATACATACACACATAACAATAAGATTAAGCTATTATAACCTGCTATACACACATAACAGTATGATTAAGAAATTATTCCAACCCTTAATACTTTTTTTCTAACTATATATATTATTCTATTTTCTCAGCCTTGTGACATCATTAGATGCTATTACAAAAATAAAGAATGTCTTGGGGGGACAATTGAACACCACAATTGACATCATTCGCCCACCTTACGCTAGTAATATCATTGTCCGCAACATGCTGAACAAGTCCTACATCTGGTGGATGGATGACCCATGGGCAGCACTAATAGCCCTGGCTGCCATCATCATCTTGTTGTGTATTGTTGGTATTGTTGTCATCATCTTCACATACGCCAGGTTGGTTTTATAATATGCTCATACATTTGTTTATGCTTTTACTTTGATATCATATAAGTAAGAAGTAAGTAAAGTACCCAGCGGACCAAATTGGTCCTTAGGGACGGTGCAGCATAGTCTACCAATTTCTGTGGCCATGGTTTACTAGGGGATTGTGTGGCCAGCACAATGTCCTGTAGCCTTTACATTACCCTAACATGTCAGGTTCTCAGTAGAGAGCTGGGTAGACTCGGGGACAATTTCCAGTTGAGGGAACAAACCTTAGCCTTCATCAGGTTTAGAACCCAGAACTATCTGTATACCAGCCAAAAGTGCCACCGCTCAGCTACCATGCCCCATCCGCTATCCTATGCAACCACAGAAAGCTTTGCTATATCATAGAACAATATCCTGTTTGCTGGAGTTCTAGATTGTTAATTTTGTGTTTACACAGATACATGAAATTCATCCATCAGTACAGAAGGTATATGGACCAGCCAGCATTTGATAACCCTGACTTTATGGATCCAACAGCTTTCAGAGAATATGAAACACAGGTATGAGTGGGAGCATGGGCTTATGTGTACAACTGTGTTAAATTAATCTATGAGTTAATGATAGGTGATGCAAGCCGATGATTTACTGATTTACTCGTCTGATGTGTTTGAAATAAATGTGTAATTCTCCTTCACAGAGCCTTAACATGTACGTGCCACCAGATGAGGCTATTCCAGATTATGGTGAGGTGGACATGACATTGGGATCTTCTGGAGTTGAGCATGCCACTCACAGTGATCATGACCCGAGAGTTGTAGCAGCAGTGAATCCAATATTTCAAGGGTAAGTTAAGCTAATGTATTTTCTGTGCCATCCCATTGATGTGGCCCACATCTAGTTTGTGGCCCACCTCTTGTTTGTACTCACATCCTGGTCTGTGCCTGCCCAACAACCTTATCTGTGCCTACCCCACACATCTTGTCTGTGGTCCTCACCTCTTGTCCGTGGTCCACACCTCGACTCTGCCTACCTCACACCCGTTGTCTGTGCCTACCGCAAACACTTGTCTGTGGTCCACACCTCTTGTCCAGACCTACCCTACAACCTTGTCCCCCTGCCTACCCCACACCCTTGAGACTACCCGCAAGCTATGCCCCAGCCATCATCTCCATAACATTAAAACTGTACAGACAGGTAGATGTTATATCAAAATATCTTTATAAGTTGTTTGCTTTCAGAAATATCAACCAGTCCCTAGAACAGCCCCACCATTCAAGACCAGACAACTTGACCATGTTATAACCTTTCAACCAACACAACATAAAATGATCTCATTACATATCATGTGACTCATATAAATTATAGTTAAAAAAAATTATTTCAATGTCATATAAAATAAAATTGAAATTATTTGTACTTAAATTGTCACAGACCCTAGCAAGTGTAATTATTACATATGATATGTATGTAAGTATTTATACATTCAAAAAAAAATTAAAATATTGAATTTTTCATGTTGATCAATGTTTTAAACTGTACAATTTTTTTAAAGTTGAAAATCAATCAAATGTCTGGTGTATAATATAATACTACAACATGACTACTGTTGCCTTCACTTTACCATTTTTTTTTATAGAAAAACTTTTTATAGAGACTTTTTAATATTTGTTTGTTATTCTCTTATTGATATTTGATGCTCAACATGGTGGTGTGACTGCTGAGTTTGTCTTGTTTTTGTTTTTTGTGAAGAAATATTCAGCTATGGACAATTTATTGTGAAACTTTTCTTTCAATCCTGTTAAATTATTTTGTTTTACTTAAAGAAAATGCCTTGAAATGAAAGATCTGTTAGTTCTATGTTTAAAATTGTGATACATTTGTAGTTTTGAAAAAATTGTGTGTACACAAGTTGATCTTTAAAACATTTATTGTTTCCAAATGTCCACTATTTGTTTATGTACTCACCTACACATGGATGCATCTTTATTACTCTTTTTTTATATATAAATTTATATATACATATTTATATACCTGAACTTTATATCAATAAATCTCTTTACATGTTCTTATTGTGTTTGTGTTTAGTCTGTATTTGATGATTCATTCCATTGTATACATCTAGTTCATCAAAATTAGACTATATATGTATTCACAGAGTGTGTTCATATCTGGCTAGAAAATCAATTCACATACAGCCATTTTAATCAACAAAATGATAGCAAGACATTTTACAAATTGACAAATACACACAACTAGAATGTTATACCAAACATACACACAACTAGAATGTTATACCAAACATACACACAACTAGAATGTTATACCAAACATACACACAACTAGATTGTTATACCAAACATACACACAACTAGAATGTTATACCAAACATACACACAACTAGAATGTTATTCCAAACATACACACAACTAGAATGTTATACCAAACATAGACACAACTAGAATGTTATACCAAACATAGACACAACTAGAATGTTATACCAAACATACACACAACTAGAATGTTATACCAAACATACACACAACTAGAATGTTATACCAAACATACACACAACTAGAATGTTATACCAAACATACACACAACTAGAATGTTATACAAAACATACACGCAACTAGAATGTTATACCAAACATACACGCAACTAGAATGTTATACCAAACATACACGCAACTAGAATGTTATACCAAACATAGACACAACTAGAATGTTATACCAAACATAGACACAACTAGAATGTTATACCAAACATAGACACAACTAGAATGTTATACCAAACATACACACAACTAGAATGTTATACCAAACATACACACAACTAGAATGTTATACCAAACATACACACAACTAGAATGTTATACCAAACCTACACACAACTAGAATGTTATACCAAACATACACACAACTAGAATGTTATACCAAACATACACACAACTAGAATGTTATACCAAACATACACACAACTAGAATGTTATACCAAACATACACACAACTAGAATGTTATACCAAACATACACACAACTAGAATGTTATACCAAACATACACACAACTAGAATGTTATACCAAACATACACACAACTAGAATGTTATACCAAACATACACACAACTAGAATGTTATACCAAACATACACACAACTAGAATGTTATACCAAACATACACACAACTAGAATGTTATACCAAACATACACACAACTAGAATGTTATACCAAACACACACACAACTAGAATGTTATACCAAACACACACACAACTAGAATGTTATACCAAACATAGACACAACTAGAATGTTATACCGGTTAGTGCACGGGACTGTAAAAAACAAAAGCCCCGGGTTTTACCCCCTGCAGCCCACCGATCCCTGCCCCCCTCCCCTGCTTTAGTTTTGGGCCTAGGACGTAACAATCTAGTCTCTAGAAGGAATAAGTCAACTATACTAATTTACATCTAATAAGTTCAATACCTAAATCTTTACATTTAAACTCCTGTTAGGAATTTACGACCACACACGGAATGAGATCTATGTCTATTGTGAACTGTCTACTAAACAAATTACTTTATTAAACATTTTTATATTAATTTCCCAAAACCTTGTATATTTCTGGCCGGCGGGCTACCGATCCGATCTTTCTGAAGGTTAATTGACTCACTTCCTGTCATCCTATTATGAGCTATAATTTAACACATAGGCTATGCAACAAGCCTTTGACAACATTTTCTTTCAAATTTTCAGTCATATGACCTCAACGCACAAATCAGTTTTAAACTCTGGTGTTTGTTTAACACTTTATAGAGCTCATATTTGGTAAATCCACATTGAACGCATCTGAACGCACAGTTACAATATTTTTTAATCATTTGAAATGTAGGCCCTCAATATCTATTAGCTTTTATTAATTACTGTTTTGTTTGGTTTCTTTTAGGTGGCTATGAACAAAAGGCATGTAAGGCATTATTATACAAAAACGTCTGTTTTCGGGGGTTTGTTTACTTTTTACATACAATATGGTTACCGACATGTCATTCGTCGTTAAGGTTAAAAAAAAACAGATCGATCGTTCTATGAAATTAGATATTGTACACTTACATAGGCTAACATTTATTGGCGCATTCTAAACATGACATTCTTATGAGTTCAGTTGCTGGCAAACGGACATAAAACACAGATTGAATAGAACTACATACAAGCTGATAAATACTTACGTGCACGCACAACATGTACACACAGTTACATCTTCACACACAGCTACATATACACACACAGCTACATGTACACACACAGCTACAGTTACAAACGAATATATGTCCATACAGTTATACACACAGCTACATGTACACACGGCTACAGTTACACACACAGCTACATGTACACGCACAGCTACATGTACCCATACAGTTTCGTGTACTCATACAGTTTCATGTACACACACAGCTACAGTTACAAACGAATATATGTCCATACAGTTATACACACAGCTACATGTACACACGGCTACAGTTACACGCACAGCTACATGTACACGCACAGCTACAGGTACACACACAGCTACAGGTACACACACAGCTACATGTACACATACAGTTTCATGTACACATACAGTTTCATGTACACATACAGTTTCATGTACACACGAATACATGTCCATACAGGTACACACACAGCTACAGGTTCACTCTCAGATACATGTACACAAAAACGGTTACATGTACACACACAGCGTTATGTACACGCAAAGCTACGTGTACACATAACTAGATATACATGCAACTACCTATAACTAAATGTACACAAACACACACTCCAAACAAACACAAAAGTTACACACACAATTTGACATGAGTGTTTCTACTTTATGTGTACCCATTACGTATTGTCACATTCTGTACTCCAGTTACTCCCCATTATTTCCTTATCCAATCAATACAAGTCTGATAATGTAAAAAAAATTGTCTCCCCTGATTGTATTTCATTTTTTTTTTCAATCAACCAATTTTATTGCAGTTACTCCGAATGAAGTGCACTTTTCAACATTGAAAGGGGGGATGAGAACATGAACACCCTTTGCCCACTCCCACCCCCGTTCCCCCGGGGGTGAGTCTATAGTCATGTATTTGGGACGTGAGATCGATTATTGAGCCACGTCCATTTTACAACAGCTGTTGGTCTATTGTTTCACGCGTGCTTTATGTGATGTGTGGTTACTCTACAGTGCTCACACATGTCTAAACCTTATCCCTTTCTATAACTGTTATTGTTGTATAAGTCTAGATGGTCGGATCAAAACCCTCACAGTCCTACATCAGTTTCTGGATTATGACGAGGAATTGTGTAACTTTGTGTGTGTGTGAATACGGTTAGTTAATTAAAATCAATTTAGCCGGCCTCGTTTTTTTTGTTTCGTAGCATACATGAAGTTAATTTTGATGTTCATTTTACATTGTTAAACGGGTGTAAACATTGAAAAATACACTATATTTCTCTCAGTATTGTATGAACAATGGGCCGTATTGCTGCTGAGAGTTAACACCCTTGCCCCTTATACAAGTCAATATTTTATGACTGACTTGTTATTTACAAGTCAGTCATAAAAGATTGACTTGTAAAAGGGGCAAGGGTGTTAACTCTCAGCAGCAATACGGCCCAATATGTGCCTCCAGTCTTTGTAAATCATGCGAAACTTTAGAATTATATTAGTTATATCAGGTTATATTTCAACTACTTTATCTTATCTTATAAATTACAGGCGCTCCTTCTATAAAGAAGATTACTGCGTTCTACGTTCATCAGTGGTCCTAGTCTTTATGTCTGATGAACAAGTCAGGTATTTTTAAAGTACATTATGGAGTTTATGCCTTTGATAACGCACTAGACTAATAGACTCCAACGTCGCTTGAATAATTTGTTTGGCTTGGACTTGACAGTTAATAGAGAATAATGTCAGGAACAGTAAGTACCAATTCTATACCGTGTTATAGCAAGACCTCGAAACAGCCACCAATTAGGCTTGTGCCGTCCACTGTCATAACTAGTGCATGAACTACATCTGTGTATGTGAGAAAGCCCATATTTAAGTTTATCAGAGGACCGATTTTCATTGCTACTGCATTCGCTATGCTTCCAAAGGTAAAGATTCCCAAAATATTTTTTTGGTTGCACTAAGCTTTCTTTTTTACAAGGAAAAGCCAAAATTGTGAGTTACGTGAAAGAGAAATGTTGGGAACCGCTGTAGTAAAAGATTCGCATTAAATCTGTATTGCTATTTCCAGTACAATCAGCGTGCATTCTCCACAGTTTGGCAAGGATGCACTGGCCTATAAATATAAATATATATACCGTCGGTTTGTTGCTATACTTTGACAAGCGCTTGCCGTGTTTTATTAATACATTAGTACAGCCAATCTCAACATGTTTTCTCCGTGCAGGGATGATCTGAAAATCCTTCGTTTGGAGTTCCGCCAGAAATAGTTATGATACATATATTATATGTTAATGTATTGTAATAGCTAAATTAATATGTCTTTGAGGTGCAGTGAAATAGGCCTATATCATTTTATTGCAGGGATCCTATGAAGGAAGAAATATTTAGAAACACTGCGTAATAGTGCCACATTTAGTAGGGGAAGGAACTATTTTCAGAATGTTTCAGCAAAAGTCGACAAAAGTTTTTCTACGCGGAATGCGTTAAGTTGGTGAGTTAGTTAAGCGCCTAAGTTGTTCTTTGTATGTTTTCTTGTTCGTGCCAAAAGTTTTGAAGAAGGCAGAGCACTAAATTTGTGTGCTGTGAAATATTACCAAAATTGAAAAAAAAATCATCTTTGAAAGTTTTGTTCGCTGAATTAATTCATGGAGCGCACTTTTTCTTTCCATTATTAAGAGAAAACTCTTGTAAGTTTTGTGTTGCTCAAGTGGGACGGACTACTTTGTTTTCAAACGTGTTTTATTTGGCATCAATTACAAAGTGAACTGATTTCAAAATAATAAGGTAATTAAGGATAGCTTACTTAAAGTAGGAAATAGATTTTGAGTATTTTAACTTAAATGGGTTGCTCTAACTAGTGTATGACAGGAGAGAACATTATTTTACCGTGTGTCTTCTAGGAAATTGGTGTGTATTTTAGATTTACTTTGTTGTTGTCGTTTTTATCGGAAAAATCCGCTTGTATTTTTAATTAATTTTAACCGAAACATAGAAGTGTGTATGTGTTAAACTGCTGTACTAGTATAGAACTGTAGACAATGATTTGGTGGTTTGAACCAGAACTCTTTTGTCGGCGAAAGTCAATGATTTAATCCCCTCTTATGTTGGCCTTGGCCTTGACCTTGAATGGGGTCGAACTGCTCTCGACTCGTTGCCCAGAACTTCCGTGACGAACTATGGTCCTACACTGCCCTGTCCGGCCTTCTCTTCCTGCACATTGGCATCGTGCTGATGGTGTACGCCCTGAAGAAGGCCACCCCACACACCGCTGTGATCAAAACGTTCGGCATCGGCCTCATCGCTCTCGGTGTACTGACCACACTAGCCTCATGGTACGCTCACCGTCAGCACCGACTTCAGAGGGACCTCTGCCCGTGCTGCGCGTGCAGGTGTTGCGGCGACGCCCCTGTCAAAAAGTCTGCTGCTGTAGTTCAGCCCAGTGCCGCTAAGAGTACCTCCAAGTTTAGCGGATTAGGCAAGTCGAAGGCGAAAGATGTCCAGCCATGTCCTGAGTACACTCTGAAGATGTTTGCTGCACCCGAATTTCAGGTAAATACATTTCTGAATTTCGCGTGAATAGCCTACATTTCTGAATTCCAGGTAAATACATTTCTCAATTCTAGGTAAATACATTTCTGAATTCCGCGTAAATACATTTCTTAATTCCAGGCAAATACATTTCTGAATTCCGCGTAAATACATTTCTGAATTCCGCGTAAATACATTTCTGAATTCTAGGTAAATACATTTCTGAATTCCGCGTAAATACATTTCTGAATTCCGCGTAAATACATTTCTGAATTCCGCGTATATACATTTCATAATTTCGCGTATATACATTCTGAATTCCGCGTAAATACATTTCTGAATTCCGCGTAAATACATTTCTGAATTCCAGGTAAATACATTTCTGAATTCCATGTAAATACATTTCTGAATTCCGCGTAAATACATTTCTGAATTCCAGGTAAATACATTTCTGAATTCCTCGTAAATACATTTCTGAATTCCGCGTAAATACATTTTTGTATTTCAGGTAAATACATTTCTCAATACCAGGTAAATACATTTCTGAATCCCAGGTAAATACATTTCTTAATTCCAGGTAAATACATTTCTGAATTCCAGGTAAATACATTTCTGAATTCCAGGTAAATACATTTCTGAATTCCAGGTAAATACATTTCTGAATTCCAGGTAAATACATTTCTGAATTCCAGGTAAATACATTTCTGAATTTCGCATAAATACATTTCTGAATTCCAGATTTAAAAAAAATTATGTACTTCTTATATTATAAATTGGATGCAAATTTAACGCTAACCGGATGTCTTTCTTCATACCAAAGTGATTTCAGTATAGTCATGGTATTTTGTAGCTTGTAAGTGTACAACTCTGCGATTTAAAATGTTGTCTGATCCATTTAAAATAAGTAGATCTAGGCCCAGTTCATTGAAAAAAACAACTTTTGACACATCAATGGAGGATTTAGAATATAGTACATTGATAAAGAGACAAACAGATCGATAGACAGATAGATTATCATCACCAGTATTTGTGCTTATCATTGTGGCCATTTGTGCTATTATCATCATCAGTGTTTGTACTTATCACTCACAATGGCCATTTGTGCTATTATCATCATCAGTGTTTGTACTTATCACTCACTGTGGCCATTAATTGTGCTATTATCATCACTAGTGTTACTTATCACTCACAATGGCCATTAATTGTGCTATTATCATCATCAGTGTTTGTACTTATCACTCACAATGGCCATTAATTGTGCTATTACTATTATCATCACTAGTGTTTGTACTTATCACTCACTGTGGCCATTAATTGTGCTATTATCATCATCAGTGTTTGTGCTTATCACTCACTGTGGCCATTAATTGTGCTATTAGCATCACTAGTGTTTGTACTAATCACTCACTGTGGCCATTAATTGTGCTATTATCATCATCAGTGTTTGTGCTTATCACTCACTGTGGCCATTAATTGTGCTTTTAGCATCACTAGTGTTTGTACTTATCACTCACTGTGGCCATTAATTGTGCTATTAGCATCACTAGTGTTTGTACTTATCACTCACTGTTTCCATTAATTGTGCTATTAGCATCACTAGTGTTTGTACTTATCACTCACTGTTTCCATTAATTGTGCTATTATCATCACCAGTGTTTGTACTTATCACTCTGATAATGCGTATTTTTATCATCACCAGAGATACGCGGAGTTTATCAACGGTTCAACGGCTGGTGTCCAGTTAGGGGCCAGGGGAGACTCGCAGCGCCATAAAAAACTCGTTCACCCGGAGCGACCACAGGACTTGGCCCTGAAAGAGATTCACATCAATCCCAGGTAAGGACACTGCGGGGAGTTATGGATTGTTGTACGTGTTTAAAGTTGCATATGATCTTAATTTGTTGGTTTTCTTATTTCAAGCAAAGCAATTCATGTCAGATTTCCACTCGGATAGAAAAACCTTTAACAATGGACAAGTCTTAACGTGTATGCATGCATAAAAGGTCACGTGCAAAAACATTTCCGTTCTTATTCGATCATTTTATTCGAAACAATGTCTGTGTGCTACTTTACTGGTTGTACTCAAATTTGTTGGGGATTAAAATTTATTTCATTTCCAATAGATGTTTACAAAGCAAAACAATGTATTGTGAAAGTCAGAAGGGAATAATCACCTTTTTAAAATATCAAACTTATTGCTTAATGCAAAAGAATTTTTGTTATTCGTTTCTATGAATTTACGCATTTTGTTTTTCAATAACCAAGAAAACGCAACTCTTGACTCATTTATTTTGTAAACAAATAAAAATTTAACGTCACGCGACTAACACTTGAATATTAATGATCGCCTGTTCACTTTTGATGTTAAAGACGGATTCCTCATAACTAATATTGTATCCTTTGTATAATTCTAAAAGACTAGAACTGGCCGTCGAGGTTGAAATCAATTGTCAAACACCAGCAAAAGCATGCTTTTTTTGTTATTAGTTTAAAAATAGAACAGGAAGTTCACGAACATTCGGGTTCAAAAGTTCACGCCTCATTAAGACTTGTCCAATGACCGAGCATATGCAATAAGTAAATGTCTTTTTATTTCATTCGATAATTTCTAAGCTAGAATTGAATGCTTTACATTTTTTTTGCTGCTTAGTATTGTATTCTTTTTTCTTCAACTTTAAGTGTTACTAAAGATGGCGATTTAACTAATAGTGTTACACTTGTCAGATCTAAATATTCACCTGCAATTAGTCTTACACTCATCTCTTTCCTGAATTTGTTAGAGATTTTTATTTATTAATGTTTTTTTCGGTTAATAGTTCTCAGGTAGAAGTGGCATATTCTGGTATAATAATGTTAACCGGCGTTAAAATGTTGTTGTTTTTGTTACTTGTTAAAAAAAATGTGATGTCTTGACTACATCAACGACCATCTAGCTTTTTGGTGTCTCATTATCCCCCCCCCCCCGCCTCTACCCTACACACCATTGCGCTTAAACTAAGACACTTGGAACAACTGAATCCTTAACTGTTCGCTTACTCCACTAGTTGCATTTATATTTAGGTTTTAGGTTGTTGTTTGAAAAGGTCTAACTTTGTGATTTATTTACTCATTAAACATTATTTCCTATTTTCTTGGCCAGTTCAACTTTGCTAGATTATTTTACAGTGAAACATATTCTAGATTTTGAGAGTTCGTCTGCCTTCTAAATTTGACCACCTTCCAATCAACAAACCTGGTTGTGAGTCCGACATCTGCTGACCAGGCACGTAGTTCTGATTGGTGAGTGGGTGGTGGGGGGAGTCTATAAATTCCCTGGGCGCTTCTTTGCCGGGCGGAAAACAAATGTGAGTTATGTTTGAGCTACGTGATTCCCCCCACGTCTTTGTATCAAAAGTAGGCCTACGTTATTGTGTCTGTATAAAAGTAGTCCTGCGTTATTGTGTCTGTATAAAAGTAGGCCTACGTTATTGTGTCTGTATAAAAGTAGGCCTACGTTATTGTGTCTGTATAAAAGTAGGCCTACGTTATTGTGTCTGTATAAAAGTAGGCCTACGTTATTGTGTCTGTATAAAAGTAGGCCTACGTTATTGTGTCTGTATAAAAGTAGGCCTACGTTATTGTGTCTGTATAAAAGTAGGCCTACGTTATTGTGTCTGTATAAAAGTAGGTCTACGTTATTGTGTCTGTATAAAAGTAGGCCTACGTTATTGTGTCTGTATAAAAGTAGGCCTACGTTGTTGTGTCTGAATAAAAGTAGGCCTACGTTATTGTGTCTGTATAAAAGTAGGCCTACGTTATTGTGTCTGTATAAAAGTAGGCCTACGTTATTGTGTCTGTATAAAAGTAGGCCTACGTTATTGTGTCTGTATAAAAGTAGGCCTACGTTATTGTGTCTGTATCAGAAGTAGGCCTACGTTATTGTGTCTGTATCAGAAGTAGGCCTACGTTATTGTGTCTGTATCAAAAGTAGGCCTACGTTATTGTGTCTGTATAAAAGTAGACCTACGTTATTGTGTCTGTATCAAAAGTAGGCCTACGTTATTGTGTCTGTATAAAAGTAGGCCTACGTTATTGTGTCTGTATAAAAGTAGACCTACGTTATTGTGTCTGTATAAAAGTAGACCTACGTTATTGTGTCTGTATAAAAGTAGGCCTACGTTATTGTGTCTGTATAAAAGTAGTCCTACGTTATTGTGTCTGTATAAAAGTAGGCCTACGTTATTGTGTCTGTATAAAAGTAGGCCTACGTTATTGTGTCTGTATAAAAGTAGGCCTACGTTATTGTGTCTGTATAAAAGTAGGCCTACGTTATTGTGTCTGTATAAAAGTAGGCCTACGTTATTGTGTCTGTATAAAAGTAGGCCTACGTTATTGTGTCTGTATAAAAGTAGACCTACGTTATTGTGTCTGTATAAAAGTAGGCCTACGTTATTGTGTCTGTATAAAAGTAGGCCTACGTTATTGTGCCTGTATAAAAGTAGTCCTACGTTATTGTGCCTGTATAAAAGTAGTCCTACGTTATTGTGCCTGTATAAAAGTAGGCCTACGTTATTGTGCCTGTATAAAAGTAGGCCTACGTTATTGTGTCTGTATAAAAGTAGGCCTACGTTATTGTGCCTGTATAAAAGTAGGCCTACGTTATTGTGTCTGTATAAAAGTAGGCCTACGTTATTGTGTCTGTATAAAAGTAGTCCTACGTTATTGTGTCTGTATAAAAGTAGGCCTACGTTATTGTGTCTGTATAAAAGTATGCCTACGTTATTGTGTCTGTATAAAAGTAGGCCTACGTTATTGTGTCTGTATAAAAGTAGGCCTACGTTATTGTGTCTGTATAAAAGTAGGCCTACGTTATTGTGTCTGTATAAAAGTAGGCCTACGTTATTGTGTCTGTATAAAAGTAGGCCTACGTTATTGTGTCTGTGTAAAAGTAGGCCTACGTTATTGTGTCTGTATAAAAGTAGGCCTACGTTATTGTGTCTGTATAAAAGTATGCCTACGTTATTGTGTCTGTATAAAAGTAGGCCTACGTTATTGTGTCTGTATAAAACTAGGCCTACGTTATTGTGTCTGTATAAAAGTAGGCCTACGTTATTGTGTCTGTATAAAACTAGGCCTACGTTATTGTGTCTGTATAAAAGTAGGCCTACGTTATTGTGTCAGCACTCCCATAATGGTATTAGCCTAGGTCTAATGCACGAATAGAAAACTACCGTAAATCCTTATGTGTGTGATCCATAATGATAATTTACTGCAAGCTAAGTAACTTCAAATGAATATTTTTGATAGAGCTTATTCTCTTCCTCATCTACTTTTCATGACTGAGGGTTCAAAACTGAAGCTTTACTTGAGGTTTGGGAATGTTTCTATGTTTGGGGTGGACAAAAAATGAGTTTATTCTCAATGTCCGAAAAAATGTCAATTTGGTCGGGGTCCAAAAATTATTCATTGCTCAAGGGCCCAAAATGTGTACTTTTGTTTTTCAGGGTCCAAAATGTGTTCTTTGTGCGGGTTCTTTTTTTTTTTGTGCTCGCGGTGCAAAACTATTCATTGCTCGGGTCTAAAATTATTTCCCTGTTCGAAATCCAAAACTTGTACAGATATAAAAGAAAGCATTTAACATAAAAAAATAAATCATTATCTCAGTAACGAGCAATGACCTTTTTTTTTCAGATCATTTTGCATCTAGTGAAAAATCAGTTCTGCCGACTTCCATACCGTACGTTGGGGGTAGCCATCACAAATGTTACAATGTATCTTTGCCCAGGCTCCGAAAAAGTTTTGCACGGTTCTGCTTTCCCCAATCAGACACTAAACTTGTTACAATCAGAAACATTTGTGTTTGTTAAGTAGGTTATTTGGTTTCTAGCAATACACTGCCCGTGAATTAAGCAATACATGAAGTGAAATGACTGGAAATTGTGTTCTGTCCTCAGCTTTATTAGTGGAAGTATGTGTAACCACTTTTCTTTGCTCATCAAAAGTCTGTGTGGCCACTACTAATGACATTTCGTGTTTTGTGTGGTAAAGGTTTTTACGGTCCAGTGTTTGTATGGCCCAATGTTTGGTTAGGTTGGTCCCAAGAGTTTGTGTCTCCGCATTAGCTAAGTATTCCCCGGGGACAGTGTCACGTGCATATGTTGGCTTATGGGATACCAGGGAAAATAGAGAAAACGAAAGAAGAAAGAAAAAATGAACACAATGTAAAAAGGAAATTCAAGTTGTAAATTTGTATTTATCCCTCGAGTCTCTTTTTTGTCTCTCTCCCTTCTCTCAGTTTATCTCTTTGTCTCTCCCTTCTGATACTTCTATCTAACTCGCGCACTTTCTTTCTCCCGCATCTCTTACTCTCTCTCTCTCTCTCTCTCTCTGTCTCTCGCTCTTTCACATGTTCTCTTATTCTGCTATCTTTTATTTTCTCTTTCTCTCCGTATTTCTCTCTTTTTCTTTTCCACTGTCCAGTCATTGATGTTTTCCTCTTTTTTTTTTCTGTCTTACTCTTTCTCTCTTACATTGTTTGTGTTTCGTACATTCTGTCTCTCTATATCTCGCTGTGTCCTACTCTGTCTCTCTGTATCTCGCTGTGTCCTACTCTGTCTCTCTATATCTCGCTGTGTCCTACTCTGTCTCTCTGTATCTCGCTGTGTCCTACTCTGTCTCTCTATATCTCGCTGTGTCCTACTCTGTCTCTCTATATCTCGCTGTGTCCTACTCTGTCTCTCTATATCTCGCTGTGTCCTACTCTGTCTCTCTATATCTCGCTGTGTCCTACTCTGTCTCTCTATATCTCGCTGTGTCCTACTCTGTCTCTCTATATCTCGCTGTGTCCTACTCTGTCTCTCTATATCTCGCTGTGTCCTACTCTGTCTCTCTATATCTCGCTGTGTCCTACTCTGTCTCTCTATATCTCGCTGTGTCCTACTCTGTCTCTCTGTATCTCGCTGTGTCCTACTCTGTCTCTCTATATCTCGCTGTGTCCTACTCTGTCTCTCTGTATCTCGCTGTGTCCTACTCTTGTCTCTCTATATCTCGCTGTGTCCTACTCTGTCTCTCTGTATCTCGCTGTGTCCTACTCTGTCTCTCTATATCTCGCTGTGTCCTACTCTGTCTCTCTGTATCTCGCTGTGTCCTACTCTGTCTCTCTATATCTCGCTGTGTCCTACTCTGTCTCTCTGTATCTCGCTGTGTCCTACTCTGTCTCTCTGTATCTCGCTGTGTCCTACTCTGTCTCTCTATATCTCGCTGTGTCCTACTCTGTCTCTCTGTATCTCGCTGTGTCCTACTCTGTCTCTCTGTATCTCGCTGTGTCCTACTCTGTCTCTCTGTATCTCGCTGTGTCCTACTCTGTCTCTCTATATCTCGCTGTGTCCTACTCTGTCTCTCTGTATCTCGCTGTGTCCTAATCTTGTCTCTCTGTATCTCGCTGTGTCCTACTCTTGTCTCCCTATATCTCGCTGTGTCCTACTCTGTCTCTCTATATCTCGCTGTGTCCTACTCTGTCTCTCTGTATCTCGCTGTGTCCTAATCTTGTCTCTCTGTATCTCGCTGTGTCCTACTCTTGTCTCCCTATATCTCGCTGTGTCCTACTCTAACTCCCTATATCTCGCTGTGTCCTACTCTGTCTCCCTATATCTCGCTGTGTCCTACTCTGTCTCTCTATATCTCGCGGTGTCCTACTCTGTCTCTCTGTATCTCGCTGTGTCCTACTCTGACTCCCTATATCTCGCTGTGTCCTACTCTAACTCCCTATATCTCGCTGTGTCCTACTCTAACTCCCTATATCTCGCTGTGTCCTACTCTGTCTCTCTATATCTCGCTGTGTCCTACTCTGTCTCCCTATATCTCGCTGTGTCCTACTCTGTCTCTCTATATCTCGCTGTGTCCTACTCTGTCTCTCTATATCTCGCTGTGTCCTACTCTGTCTCTCTGTATCTCGCTGTGTCCTAATCTTGTCTCTCTGTATCTCGCTGTGTCCTACTCTGACTCCCTATATCTCGCTGTGTCCTACTCTAACTCCCTATATCTCGCTGTGTCCTACTCTGTCTCTCTATATCTCGCTGTGTCCTACTCTGTCTCTCTATATCTCGCTGTGTCCTACTCTGTCTCTCTATATCTCGCTGTGTCCTACTCTGTCTCTCTGTATCTCGCTGTGTCCTACTCTGACTCCCTATATCTCGCTGTGTCCTACTCTGACTCCCTATATCTCGCTGTGTCCTACTCTGTCTCTCTATATCTCGCTGTGTCCTACTCTGTCTCTCTATATCTCGCTGTGTCCTACTCTGTCTCTCTGTATCTCGCTGTGTCCTAATCTTGTCTCTCTGTATCTCGCTGTGTCCTAATCTTGTCTCTCTGTATCTCGCTGTGTCCTACTCTGTCTCTCTATATCTCGCTGTGTCCTACTCTGTCTCTCTGTATCTCGCTGTGTCCTAATCTTGTCTCTCTGTATCTCGCTGTGTCCTACTCTTGTCTCCCTATATCTCGCTGTGTCCTAATCTTGTCTCTCTATATCTCGCTGTGTCCTACTCTGTCTCTCTGTATCTCGCTGTGTCCTAATCTTGTCTCTCTGTATCTCGCTGTGTCCTACTCTTGTCTCCCTATATCTCGCTGTGTCCTAATCTTGTCTCTCTGTATCTCGCTGTGTCCTACTCTGTCTCTCTATATCTCGCTGTGTCCTACTCTGTCTCTCTATATCTCGCTGTGTCCTACTCTGTCTCTCTATATCTCGCTGTGTCCTACTCTGTCTCTCTATATCTCGCTGTGTCCTACTCTGTCTCTCTATATCTCGCTGTGTCCTACTCTGTCTCTCTGTATCTCGCTGTGTCCTACTCTGTCTCTCTATATCTCGCTGTGTCCTACTCTGTCTCTCTATATCTCGCTGTGTCCTACTCTGTCTCTCTATATCTCGCTGTGTCCTACTCTGTCTCTCTATATCTCGCTGTGTCCTACTCTGTCTCTCTATATCTCGCTGTGTCCTACTCTGTCTCTCTATATCTCGCTGTGTCCTACTCTGTCTCTCTGTATCTCGCTGTGTCCTACTCTGTCTCTATATATCTCGCTGTGTCCTACTCTGTCTCTCTATATCTCGCTGTGTCCTACTCTTGTCTCTCTGTATCTCGCTGTGTCCTACTCTTGTCTCTCTGTATCTCGCTGTGTCCTACTATGTCTCTCTGTATCTCGCTGTGTCCTACTCTGTCTCTCTATACTCTGTCTCTCTATATCTCGCTGTGTCCTACTCTGTCTCTCTATATCTCGCTGTGTCCTACTCTGTCTCTCTATATCTCGCTGTGTCCTACTCTGTCTCTCTATATCTCGCTGTGTCCTACTCTGTCTCTCTATATCTCGCTGTGTCCTACTATGTCTCTCTATATCTCGCTGTGTCCTACTCTGTCTCTCTATATCTCGCTGTGTCCTACTATGTCTCTCTGTATCTCGCTGTGTCCTACTCTGTCTCTCTATACTCTGTCTCTCTATATCTCGCTGTGTCCTACTCTGTCTCTCTATATCTCGCTGTGTCCTACTCTGTCTCTCTATATCTCGCTGTGTCCTACTCTGTCTCTTCTTGCTCTCCGTGTCTATCACTCTCGCTTTTTCCCTATTCTTTCTTGTCTAGATTCTATATCTCTAGCTAAATTAAAAAAAAAAAACTGTATATATATATGATCGTAATGATTGCTTTATCTTGTTACGTGTTACAACTAAACAAAATTCTAATGAATGCACCACATTTGTGTTTCACTACATGATGATTTGATTTCAAGTGAATCCCGTGTATTCCATACAATAGTTATGGAATGGATATATTCTAAAAATACATTTGTGTGTTGGGGAACAATGTTGTGCTTGTGCCATGATGTTACATCAGTGTGACGTAGTCTGCTGGAACGTCTCCAAGTGAAACACAACATCTACTTGACACAAGAGTGTGTGTGTGGGGGGCGGGGGGACTGGGAGCGTAAACGGATGGGTGAATATTGGGGTCTAATGGGGGATGAGACTGAGGGCTTAATGGCGCGTAACGTTGTGGGTGAGTTATATTGGGTGCGTGAAGGGAATTGTAAAAAAAAATCTCAGTTAAGAGACTAAAAACAAAATGAACAAAACTTGGCAAAATGAGATATATAATATACATAAACATATATATATACCTCTATTACTCACATTCTTTCTTATCTTATTCTCTCTCTCTCTCTCTCTTTCTCTCTCTCTTTCTCTCTCTCTCTCTCTCTCTCTCTCTCTCTCGCTCTCTTTCTCTCTCTCTCGCTCTCTTTCTCTATGACACATACATATAAACTCTTAATCTGCTCATTATTCACTGACTGACATTACTAACTAATCATAACTTAAAAGCTACAAATGGGTTAATGTCACAATCGTATCTATTTTTCTGACTGATTCAGGAAACCCATTTCATGCCCGAATGCCAGTCGTCGGCAAGTTGTCAAGCTAATATGCCTTTGCCTCCCAAGAAATTACAAAAGTTTCTTTTTATCTGTTTGTTTCGTACGTATTAAATTAATTCCAGTTTTTCTAAGTTTGATTAATACTGTGTTCGAATTTAAATTTTCTTTTTTTCTGGGTCCCGAAATGTTTAAAAGTTTTGAAAGTTTACTAATTGCGTTACTCAACTAACTGTGAATATGAACTTATAATGAACAATTCAGCACATGAAAAACAACAATAGTCGATTTTTTAAATAAAAACATCATTTCACATCTCAAGAGTAGAAACAATAACTATAGTAGAGCTTTTTTTTTTTAATTGTTTTTCATATCAGTAATTATTCTAACAAATGTTCTAGATCAGTGAATAGTCAACGTAGTTTATGATAACTACCCAAAAACAAACATCGCCCTTTATCTTATCTTATACATTACAGACGCTCTTTCTGTAAAGAAGATTATTGCATGCTACGCACATGGAATGGGTTGCCTGAACAAACCAGGAAAACCAGTAACTTAACATCATTTAAAACATTAATAAAAATGCAAGACTAGACTCGGACCACGGATGGGCGTAGGACGCAATAATCTTCTTTATAGAAGGAGCGTCTGTAATATATAAGAAGAAGAAGATCCGTGGTTTGAGTCCAGTCCAGCATTTCTAAAAGTGTTTTAAATTATGTTAAGTTACTGGTTTTCCTGGTTTGTTCAGTCAACCCATTCCATCACCGGATGCCACTCGGGAAGAAAGTGTACTGATATGCATTTGTCCTCGCATAAGGGATAAGGAAAGTGTTTTTGTCCTTATGTTTATCTGAGCATTGTGACATATATAAAATATATAATATAGACAAAATTATTCCCTGTTAGATATTGTAAATTCTAGTGTTTCCCTTCTTTGTCCGATCTGCCACAAGCATGTTGGATATAAACTATTTATCCAACACGAGGGTAAAGTCTAACAGTTTGAAATAGTAATCATATCGTTCACCATATATAAAATAAAACAACATAGGGATGAGGTGGAGTTGCATTTTTTCGAATGGAGAAAATGTTGATGGGACAAGGACCTTTTAAAGATTGCTCTAGTAAGGTCCCTAGAACTAGGTATATTATTTCTTTTACCAGTAGTTGTTTAGAGTGTGGAACAAGTATATATTTCATTTATAATATAATTTGTTAACTTTGTTTGTATAACTTATTAACAAAGGCGTATTCAGTTTTTTATGGTTTTATATCTTAACTCAAATATTTTTTTATTTTTTAAAATTCCGATCAATAGTCAATAAATTATTGTGTCAACATGTATTTGTTACTTTTTTTTCCCTGTTGATGAAATATTGAGTTGATAACAGGAGGTGACTAGGGATAAGGTTAAGGTTTGCCCATGGCCAGTTGTGAAAACTCAATGTGTGGCCGTTAGGAAAAACAAAAGTGTGGTGAGTATAAGGGATGCCAGATAACTTTTCAGAAAATACCGGACACCATTAGAAAGACCAGAAACCTTACTTTTCCTCCCCTTTCCGTGTAACCATCCAATGAGAAAAGTATGTAGAATCTATATTGTTATAGGCATACATGTCCGATATTTATATTTTTTTTTAGCTTTGTGAAATGCCGAACTATCCGGTACAAAATCGGGCACCTATCAACCCCATGTCTTCGTGAATTTTGGTAACAAAATGGGATAGTTTTGTATCTGAGTGTTCCCTACAACCAGCCAGTGTGCAATGTGTGTTCAGTATATTCAGTGTGCTTTAGATGTTAGTAGCGAGTATTTAAAGCTATAGAAACTACCTGAAGTCACCTGTAAGGTAGATTATGCCGTCACTATGTTAGTACCTTGGTTACAGCATAGAGAATGTTTCACTAAGTAAACAGCAGCTACCTGTAATCTGGCCAGTAAAAAAATAAGCACTTACAAAAAGAAGCCGGAATGGGGGGAGGGAGGTGGGGGTGGGCTAATTACTTGAAATAAATTGAATGAACAATCATAAAGTGAACGTTTTCTTTCTAATGTAGCGAAGACGATGAGCTTGTGATCTTTATAGAAGCAATTTTTGTGATCTTTATAGAAGCAATTTTTGTGATCTTTATAGAAGCAATTTTTTGTGATCTATATAGAAAAAAAATTTGTGGTCTTTATAGAAGCCATTTTTGTGATCTTTATAGAAGCTATTTTTGTGATCTTTATAAAAGCAATTTTTGTGATCTTTATAGAAGCTATTTTTGATATCTTTATAGAAGCAATTTTTGTGATCTTTATAGAAGCAATTTTTGTGATCTTTATAGAAGCAATTTTTTGTGATCTATATAGAAAAAAATTTGTGGTCTTTATAGAAGCCATTTTTGTGATCTTTATAGAAGCTATTTTTGTGATCTTTATAAAAGCAATTTTTGTGATCTTTATAGAAGCTATTTTTGATATCTTTATAGAAGCAATTTTTGTGATCTTTATATAGGAGCCATTTTTGTGATCTTTATAGAAGCAATTTTTGTGATCTTTATAGAAGCAATTTTTGTGATCTTTATACAAGCAATTTTTTTGTTATTATTAAATAAAAGTCCAAATAATGCCCGGGCTAATTAGTTCAACTTTTTGAAGATTTTGCTTTTATGAACAATGAATGCAGGCGGTATCCTGACCTATATATTATTGAAATGTAGGAGCAATCAAAGAAATGAATTGATTTTTTTTACATTTGAAGTAAGGAACGTGTAATTGTTGCCATAGTTACTGATTCATTTTTTTAATTTTTGTTGTTTTTTGTTCCTGTTGAAGGCTAGGTGCTAGAAATTAGAAAGTCCATGTTGACAATATTGCCCTCTATTGCCCTCTATTGCCCTCTATTGCCCTCTATGGCAACTGATTGCTGTTAATGAACCAGAATAGTAGATTGCGTTTAAACTTAAGTGATAACAGTTTTTTTTATTCCAGAGCTGACCACCCCCCTCTTTTTTTTCCACCGCCAAAAGAATATTACATACCCGACAAAATAGCATCTCCCCCCCCCCTTTTTTCCAGCTCAATGGTGGTGTTACATAACTTGATGATATCAGAGTTTGTTCCAGCCCAATGGTGGTGTTACATAACTTGATGATATCAGAGTTTGTTCCAGCCCAATGGTGGTGTTACATAACTTGATGATATCAGAGTTTGTTCCAGCCCAATGGTGGTGTTACATAACTTGATGATATCAGAGTTTGTTCCAGCCCAATGATGATATCAGAGTTTGTTCCAGCCCAATGGTGGTGTTACATAACTTGATGATATCAGAGTTTGTTCCAGCCCAATGGTGGTGTTACATAACTTGATGATATCAGAGTTTGTTCCAGCCCAATGATGATATCAGAGTTTGTTCCAGCCCAATGGTGAAGGTGTTACATAAGTTGATGATATCAGAGTTTGTTCCAGCCCAATGGTGGTGTTACATAACTTGATGATATTAGAGTTTGTTCCAGCCCAATGGTGAAGGTGTTACATAAGTTGACGATATCAGAGTTTTTTCTGCCTTCAGTTACTCGATGCAAACATAGTTTTTTACCTATTTGCCTGAGCGCTCAGATTCTCCTGCACAGAAATTCTAATTGATATCAAATGTCTAGATGGTGTTGAGAGCCAAATAGGCATAGTGTTTTCTTCTTCTATGAATTGTTTTTTTTTTTCACGGTGTATTCTTTTATTTTATTCTGTTGTATTTTTTAACATCTAATACGTCATATCTATAAACCAATGCTACATGTTTTTAACTTCTACATCATCAAAGTTCACATTGCATTTTTTATTAATGATTAATTTTATGTAGTCTGTATTTATATATATATATTTATAAATATTTTGTTTGGTTCACAATTAGATTTGTAACATCATCATGTTTCTGTGAATTGAGAAAGGTATGGGGGGGGGGCGTGTGGGAGAGAGAGAAAAAGATAGTGGAAGAAAGTGAGATGGGAAGAAAGTGAGATGGGAAGAAAGTGAGATGGGAATAAAGTGAGATGGGAAGAAAGTGAGATGGGAAGAAAGTGAGATGGGAAGAAAGTGAGATGGGAAGAAAGTGAGATGGGAAGAAAGTGAGATGGGAAGAAAGTGAGATGGGAAGAAAGTGAGATGGGAAGAAAGTGAGATGGGAAGAAAGTGAGATGGGAAGAAAGTGAGATGGGAAGAAAGTGAGATGGGAAGAAAGTGAGATGGGAAGAAAGTGAGATGGGAAGAAAGTGAGATGGGAAGAAAGTGAGATGGGACGAAAGTGAGATGGGACGAAAGTGAGATGGGACGAAAGTGAGATGGGACGAAAGTGAGATGGGACGAAAGTGAGATGGGAAGAAAGTGAGATGGGAAGAAAGTGAGATGGGAAGAAAGTGAGATGGGAAGAAAGTGAGATGGGAAGAAAGTGAGATGGGAAGAAAGTGAGATGGGAAGAAAGTGAGATGGGAAGAAAGTGAGATGGGAAGAAAGTGAGATGGGAAGAAAGTGAGATGGGAAGAAAGTGAGATGGGAAGAAAGTGAGATGGGAAGAAAGTGAGATGGGAAGAAAGTGAGATGGGAAGAAAGTGATAGGGAAGAAAGTGATAGGGAAGAAAGAGGGATTGAGACAAAAAGTAAAAAGTAAGTTATTGAGAGCACACGGAGAGAGGAGGAAATGGAAACAGTATAAGTCACTGAGAGACAAACTAATTTAAAAAAAAACTACAAACTATTACACTATTAGGAGATTTTTAAAGTTTAAGTCCATTGTATGCTTCCCTGGTATTTCAATCTATTCAATTTTAAAGTTCATTGGCCTTAGGCTTATTGGATGACATCTTAGTCAAACAATATTTTCAGGGTTTGCTTTTATATGTTTATTAAATTGAATGTACATTTATACATTTATAGAAATCCAAACTATAAGATATACATCAACCATGAGCCAGTTTCATAAGTATCATTTGTGCATAAAGATTGCGATGCTTGCAATGAGTTAGCCCTTTCGTAATTGAAGCAGAAACAGCGGTGGGGGGAATCGGGGTGGAGAGAATAATGTTGAGAGCTTTTGGAATGTGGCACTAACTTGCGTCAGCAGCGGTGTAGCGGAAGGGAATTGATTATGACGCGAGCAAATAGCGTTGTTTTTCAATAGCAGGGCAAATTTGCCGTATAGATAGCCAAAAAACAACCACTTGAAGGCTCAGTGCAACACAAAATAATGTAAGTCAAAAAGGAAGGGTTGTAAAATACATACTTTAATATTTGTAATAATACTTGATTAGTCTTGTTGTTGTCGTTTAGTTTCTTTTTTTTTTTTATCAAAATAAGGTGATAAAGTAAAATAGTCTGATTTTTCTTAAAAGTGGCGATGGTTTTAAATGTTTAGAAACACTGGCCAAAATTGGGCACAATGGAAAGAACCGTATCGATCCCATTAAAATTTCATTGCGTGGTTCCGTCAAACCATCTAGGATTCTAGACTATTATTAGATATGATTGTAGTATAGTGTCTGGTCAAACTTCAGCCACTGTAGCTCAGTGGGCTCAGTAGATTATAAAGGACGATAACTTGCATACGATTCATTTAGAGTTAAGTCCTCTTGTCTTCATTTTCTTTTTAACGTTTCATTGCATAATTATCCCTGTTAAGGAAAATAGGTGGAAGGGGAGGAGGCAGTACGAAGCATAAAAAATATACCGGTATATATAATTCACTCAGCTCCCTATACCAAAGATCCTTTTCATTGAGATGTAGCCAAACACTTTATTGTTTTCCGATACGTCACATTCATTTACGATTGGTAGGTGGAAAAAATTCCAAATATTGATGTCTTTATTTAATAAACTTACAAACAAATAATATGTTTTTATTTTTTTTATCAACATTAGGAATTAAGCCAACAAACGAAATAAACTATTTTTAACTAAATGCTGAGGTCATGTGTCTAAACCTCATTTTTTACCCATCCTCTATGACCAGTGGCGAAATGTAGCATATGACCTGAAATAGGACTTGATAGCAAGGGCTATATAAAACTTATTGGTTTTGGGGGGGGGGGGGGGGGGGGGGCTCATGTCACCAGCTCATCTGATTAAATAGGCTATTCCATTCTGGATATAATATAACACATTTGGGAAATAAACTCAATGATCTAGCAATCAATATGAATTTCATACAGCTAAATGTCAAATGTCCTTAAGGCTGTATGGTTAACTCCAAAGATGTTGTTGCCGTTATGGTTTTATCAATTTGTTGGGCTTGTTGTTTCCCTGTGTTGTCTGTTTTGTGTTTTTTTCCTGTGTGTCCCAAACTGTTTCTATTTCATCTCTTTGGTGAATAAAGAAGAAAAAACAAGGACCCATTATTTTTTTATACTGTAGCATTTCTTAGATACAATTTATATCAGTTCAATATATTAAATCAAAGGAATAATCAGTCAAGTCAAGGAGATATTAAATCAAGCTAAAAAAAAGATTAAATCAAATCGTATAGATATCAAATCAAGTTTTAGAGAAATTTAATTTAAATTAAGTAATATCTTAAATGAAGGCTTACAGTGATAATTGATAATGTAAGCTTCCATTATCTTTGTTGGCAGCGCTATACTAATATTATTATATTAATTTAATTTTATTATAATTTTTTTTTACTGTGTCAGAAAAAAAATGGGTGATGGGAGACAACCGGATTTTCTGTCGCGAATATACACACAAAAAAACTTGGAAATTTTTTGAAATATTGTGTACAACAGTGCCAGAAATTATTTTTTTTTCACAATAACAAAAATTAATTATAGGCTGGTCAAAGGGAAGTAACCGGTGAAATATTTCATTGGCAATAATATTTGCACGGTAACCTCCCGTATTTACATTTAGCCTTCTTTAATGTATAATATTTTTTTTATATAGTAAAGGATGGCTTTTAGTAATTAAATGAAGCATAAAATGAAATGTATCACCTTCGCCAAGACAAAGACAATAAGTTGAAAAAGATTGAATTTACTTGAATGAGATTATTATGTATAAATTATCAATCACATTTGGTAGCTCAGATTGTGTTCGCAGTTGACTCAGATTGTCTCAGATCATACTTGACCGAACGCACCCAAAGTGTTATCATAGATGGGTCTATCTGAGAATGCTCGACTTTGCAATATGGAGTACCACAAGGATCAGTACTTTCATAAAGTACACCTATCCACGGTGATGATATCGAGACTTTCGGTATTTCATACAACTTCTACGGAGGATGTTTCGCAGTTTTGTGATTCTACTGTCTCTGCTGAAGTCCCAATTATTACATCTAACCTCGGTTGTGCTATTGCCAGTGCCTGCAACTGGTTAGTGGGAAAAAAAATACTTAAAATGAATGAGAATAAGACCGATGTTATTCATACCGGGCCCTAACATATAAGTGCTAAAGTTGAGGGTTTGAAAAACTAGATCTAATGGTTATAATATAAACTGCCATATCTCCTTTGTAGAAAAGGTTTTTTTAAAAGCCTGAGTGTCATCCTTGACACACATTTGTTTTTCGACGCCCACATAAGCAATCTATGACAATCTTTACTGTATTACTTTTACAGTACAATTAATAATACCGGTATATTCTTTTGATCTGTCTAATGTTATTGTTTTTTTGTTTTGTTTTTTTTTGTTTTGTAAAGTTTTGAGATTTATCAATTAGCGCTAGATTCTATATCAGTTGGTGCAATAGAAAAATGTGCCTAGAGAAATGTAGCAGTTTTCTTGCATAAAAATCAGTTCTATGTTTGATTTTGAATGTATGTGCTTACAAAATGTTTGCTGGCAGATTATTATTTTAATAAAATAAATCATTTACATGGCATTATCAATGAGACCAAAACAAAATATATTACTGGTAAATTTATAATATTGCTCGAGAGGTAACCGATGTAATATTTGCATGGTAACCTCCCATATAAACATGTAAAAATATGTACTTAATTATCTTTATTGTATAATATTTTTTATTTACTTTTTTTTATACGGTAAAAGATGTCTTTTACTAAACCAAAAAAAAAGCTGAAAAAATGTATTACCGTCCCCAGGACAAAAACAATACGTTTGGAAAGGTTGAGTTTATACTGAAATAAAAAAAAAATCAATGCATGGGAGGCTACCGTGCAAATACTAGTGTCACTTTAGTATTACATCGGTTGCCTCCCGTTGACCAGAAAATTCTGTCACCGACAAAACATTTTTACTAGACTATTTAAAAATGGGAGGCTACCATGCCAAATAAAGTGTCACTTTAATATTAAATCGGTTGCCTCCAATTGACCTTGTTTTTTTCTGTCCCATTGAATATATTTTAACTATTACAAATAGATGCTGCTCTATGGTAGGTGTAATATTTAGGTAACAATAATCTCACGTGTAATTTTTTTTTATAAGCATTAAATTTAAATGATTTTTTGTACAAAAAAGCAACTGAATATGTCTACTGTCAACTCTAAAATAAAGAATTATTGTCCGAAAAAAAAGGCTTACTTATTTCTATTTTGTATTGCTGTGTCTACCATGTGTCCTACGGGGGCATCCATTGCCTTGCGATACAGATCGGAGTCATATATATATATATGTACTAATAGGGTAAAATAACATTATATATATATATACCATGGGAAGCAAATGGCGTTATATGCGGGTGTGTACTATTTACACGGTACTCAGTACCCTCCTTGATAATTTAATTATTTTTTTTTTATTAAAAAAAATATATATATATTTTTCAAATTTTTCTTTTGGTTTCTTACCAACAAATATGTGTTTTTAGCTATTGAAGGTTATGAAAATAATCAATTGGGAACTATGGGTGTTATTAATATTATATAATTATACATGAAATAAAATGATATTGGTAACTTGTTTTTCTTAATTTTGAACTGATGACTTGTGTATTTTTTTTCTTGTCCTATTTTGTTTTGAAAACAAATATTTTTTTTTAATAATTTGAATTATGTCCTTTGACAAACACATTAATTTAGGTTTATAGCAGAAATATTTTGATCAATTATTAATATTAAATATTATGGCTTTTCAATTTATTATCCACATCTTACAAATATCTAAACTTTGTTGTTGTTTTTTTAAATTTCAGAGCTCTTCAACCCCAGTCAATTTTATCTGGTTACCAAAGTACAATTCCAAGTCCTATTTTATTGCAATTATCAAAGAAGTGATCAGACTTGGAATTATTGAATGCATTGTGTGGAAGTTTTCAAACATACATTTTACATGTTCAAGTTTTATTTTCAAATATTATCTAATTCCTTTCATAATTTAATAAAAAAGAAAATGTTTTTTTGTATTTCAGAATTTTAAACTGAATGAATGAGGACATTTATTGGACAAATTATAATGGTCTCAAACATGTAAAAGAAAAATTATTTGATTCTGTTATTTATAATTTACAAACATTTTTTCTTCATTTTCCTTCTATCATTGATTGTTTAATTATTTAGAATATAGAGTCTATGACATTTGCTCAACACTTTTTTTTTCTAACATTCATTCTTTAATAGATGCTTACTTATGTGTGTGTGTGGGGGGGGGGGGGGGGTGAATGCTGGTGCAGACTAGGATTTTTCCCTGATCTGTAGTACTGAAGTACTGTAGTGTGTCCCTGTGTCTACCCAGCTTTGATGGTACCTGACCTTAGTTGGGGAAAGTAAGGGCGGCTGTGCATAGTGATGACCACACAATCACCTAGTATGTAGTGACCAAAGAAACTGGTGAATGCTGCTTCATCTGCCCTATGGATCAATTTGGTCCGACAGAATACTTTACTACTTCTCTGTCTAGTAATTGTTGAATTAATTTAATGTTGACGTTGTGAAACAATTGAGATCAATTACAGTGAAAAGATAGCAATAGAGTTTTATTATTATTCTAAATATTTTTCAACAGTATTGGTCTACACAGATTGTTAAGTGTTCAAGACAAACATTTGATGGTTCAATAAACAAAAGGAATGCAGACATCAAAGTTTGTTTTTTATTTACTCAAATTTAAACATAAAAAAAAAGAAAAGTTAACAAATTAAAATCAAATAATAAGTGATCCAGGAAGGAAAAGAGTTTGCAATACCAATATATAGTACATTCAGTTTAGTACATTCAGTTTAGGCAGAGAAAACATTTAAACTAATCAGACTGACTTTTTTTATGACATCATGACCACTGGAACACTTTTAACATTTTGTTGTTAACTTCAAGACAGTCATGTGTTTACAAGTAATAAGCTAACATGTGCAACTTAATGGTCATTTATGGGACCTAAACTTTTGATTGACTGAAAATCATAAATCCGAAATATAAAAAAAATCCCAAATTAAATAAAAATCCCTAGAAAAGAAACTTATTAGCTAAATAGCCCAATATGGAAAAGAGTTATATCTATTTACAAGAAAGTTGTAAGCAAGTTGAAATAAAGAATTAACAAAAATGATAGGTTGAAGCACAAATTATTATAATTATTATTGTTATTATAATTTTTACAATTGGAAAAACAAAATGGATTAAAATTAATCTAAAAATTGCCAGCAAGCTTGATTGGTTTAAAAATATACACCTTCAAAACAAGTAAAAAGAAAAAAACTGATTCTGTGTAAGACTTCCCATGGAAAGTGTAAGACTGAACTTGTTACATTCTGTGTAAGACTTCCCATGGAAAGCGTAAGACTAAATTTATTACATTCTGTGCAAGACTTCCCCATGGAAAGTGTAAGACTAAACTTGTTACATTCTGTGCAAGACTTCCCATGGAAAGTGTAAGACTAAACTTGTTACATTCTGTGCAAGACTTCCCATGGAAAGTGTAAGACTAAACTTGTTACATTCTGTGCAAGACTTCCCATGGAAAGTGTAAGACTAAACTTGTTACATTCTGTGCAAGACTTCCCATGGAAAGTGTAAGACTAAACTTGTTACAAACTATGTACAGCTTAAACAAACAACTCAAAACAACTGAACTTATTTTCATACAACATTTTCACAACATAGACCAACAATTAGTTCAAAGTCAAAGCAAAGTTCTTGTCCTCAATGTGTATACTTTAGTTGACAAGAACAATTCAACTTTTTACCTTTTAGTAATATCCATAGTTCGGTGTATCATAATTGAAACTGGATGAGTTTGCATTTCTAGAATAGAAAAAAACAAACATTTCATTTTATTGAACATTTCAAACTCAAGCCCCAGTCAAGTTTAATAACAGATCTTTTGGTACAACATTATTATTGTGAAAGACATAGAAACCTAAATATAGCACTAACCTAAATATAGCAATATTCTAAATATAGCACTAACCTAAATATAGCACTAACCTAAATATAGAACTTATAGGCTAACTCAGATTTACACCTACTTAAAATTGGGAAAATATAAAATTACATTTTTTATTTTGTAAGATAAACAAGCTTTTGAAATTACAGAAACCTGATGTCCTAAATGCACCACAGTGTACCAAATGTATCATGCAGTAGTTAATGTAACAGAATGTACTACAAGTACCAGGGTATACTAAATGTAACAGAATGTACTACAAGTACCAGGGTATACTAAATGTAACAGAATGTACTACAAGTACCAGGGTATACTAAATGTAACAGAATGTACTACAAGTACCAGGGTATACTAAATGTAACAGAATGTACTACAAGTATCAGGGTATACTAAATGTAACAGAATGTACTACAAGTACCAGGGTATACTAAATGTAACAGAATGTACTACAAGTACCAGGGTATACTAAATGTAACAGAATGTACTACAAGTATCAGGGTATACTAAATGTAACAGAATGTACTACAAGTACCAGGGTATACTAAATGTAACAGAATGTACTACAAGTACCAGGGTATACTAAATGTAACAGAATGTACTACAAGTATCAGGGTATACTAAATGTAACAGAATGTACTACAAGTACCAGGGTATACTAAATGTAACAGAATGTACTACAAGTACCAGGGTATACTAAATGTAACAGAATGTACTACAAGTACCAGGGTATACTAAATGTAACAGTATGTACTACAAGTACCAGGGTATACTAAATGTAACAGAATGTACTACAAGTACCAGGGTATACTAAATGTAACAGTATGTACTACAAGTATCAGGGTATACTAAATGTAACAGAATGTACTACAAGTACCAGGGTATACTAAATGTAACAGTATGTACTACAAGTATCAGGGTATACTAAATGTAACAGTATGTACTACAAGTACCAGGGTATACTAAATGTAACAGAATGTACTACAAGTACCAGGGTATACTAAATGTAACAGAATGTACTACAAGTACCAGGGTATACTAAATGTAACAGAATGTACTACAAGTACCAGGGTATACTAAATGTAACAGAATGTACTACAAGTACCAGGGTATACTAAATGTAACAGAATGTACTACAAGTACCAGGGTATACTAAATGTAACAGAATGTACTACAAGTACCAGGGTATACTAAATGTAACAGAATGTACTACAAGTACCAGGGTATACTAAATGTAACAGAATGTACTACAAGTACCTTGAACTGTAACCAGATCCATATCCTGCGCCTGTGTCGCTGCCCTGTCTGTCTGAGTCGTAATACAAACTCTGAAGCTGCTGTGTCTGTTGGGTTGGGTAGTAATCGCTGCTGTCATCTGCCCAGCTGTGCTGTTGCATTGACGCACTGGCATTTGATCTCTTGGCACTGTAACTGTCATCACTGTAGTCATTCTTAAAACCTGCTTGGTTGGCTCTTCTCTTGTTGCCAGTAAAGCCCCTGGCTACTTCACCTGGCGTTAACACAAACAGCAATACAATTTAATAAACAAGACATACTAAACAATCATTACAAGAGTCAAAAATTTTCCTTTTTCAATACAAAAGAAAACTAAGAAATGTTCAGTGTAAAACAACTTCATATCATGATCAGTAGATGAGTTGATCAAATTCAAACACCTGTCAGAAATAGGCTGGGGCACTGTACTTCCCCACACTATCTTCAAGTACATCTTAACCTTAGAAACTTGTACAATATAGAAATATAAATGTCAAATCAGTGTTAGCAAGGCATCACTAAATTAGCGCAAATCCAACACACAAGTCTTTAAAAATATTTCCTTCAGAGAAAATAAAATTGTGGGCTGCTTAAGGAGAAAACTAGAATACTTTTTAAACTCGGTGCTTCCTGGAGCAATAATCAAATTCCCAATTATCCGTTAACATTTCTTTTTCTAAGATCAACTTTGGAATTACAATTTTGTTAAATGGATGCTGTCAACAACAACAAAAAAACAGAAATCTTGCATTAAAAAAAATTACGATTTCCAAGACCATTTTTAATTGTATAAATCTTTTTTTAAATTGTATAAAAACTTACTTGAAGAACTTCCTGCCACCATGTCTGAGGTCAGTGCACTTCTCTTTGCCTGCTCCACTGCCATCTGTGTTTGACTCAACATGGCTATTTGGTTCTTGATGGCCATGCTTAATTGGTTCTGTAACAGCATCATGTCCTTGGTGGCTTCAACACTTATGCCCATTTCACCTACACAGCCGGGGAGGGGAGGACAAGAGTCAATACAACAAGTGTATTTCAGATGTATCATCTAAATACAAAATACTTTTTATACTAACAGTATCTATGTTTACAATTTCATGCAGGACAGAAAATATGGTAAATGGTCTAAAGGACAGAAAATATGGTAAATGGTCTAATGACATCATCAGTTCGTTTGTTCTGCCAGAGTCAAGTATTTTTCAACTATATTTTTCACTTGTTCTAATTGTTAAGAAATAAACAGGTTTTATCATAAGTCTTAGAAGTAAATACTGCATTTTGGTTCCATGAATATCAATTAGATCATTTTAGCTGTCAATAATTTTCAAAAAGAATGACTACTGAAATAATAATCCCTTCAAAAGTCTATACAGCCATCCAGTCACAATGACAGCTATAAAAGCAAAGTATAAATACAGTGGTACCTCAGGTTAGGAATGTCTCAGGCCACAAAGGATTTCGGTTACGAACTAAACATTTTGTCTCGTACAGTGCCTCGGGTTACGAACAGAAACGAGAGAGAGCGGGGTTTAACGTAGGAGACAACCGATTGCGAACAGTACAAACAAAGGCCATGCTGTGCTAACATCGCTAGCCTAGTATTGCACAAGTGCGCAGCCTCACTTTTATTGGCCTTACTACACAGCAGTAAAACTAAAAGATTTCATAACAGTGACACTGTGTTCAGTTAATCTAATTCATTATTTTCCTTGCTGACCCCATCAATTAGGATTTTGAAGAATGGGAGTGGTGCTGCTAGGAAGCAGAAGCCTATAAAGTGGAGACAAAAATTATTATGAATATGACAGGCACATGTGCGTGTGACATCGCTAATGAGTACAACTTTGCCAAATCAAATATCACCACCGTCATAAATAAGAAGAAGTTACTCAAATCAGTCAATGTGGCTAAAGGCTTAGCTAAGATGCAGAATCACAGACCTCAAACCCTTGTATTCTTTGTGTTTTGTCAGGTAAGCCACAAGGGATGTTATTAAATAAGAACGATTCTTTCATCTTGAAACTGATGGTCTATATTTTATACATTTAAATGTTTCGGGTAACGAGTGTGTTTGGGTTACGAATAAAGTTCTGGAACGAGTTAAGTTCGCAACACGAGGCACCACTGTACAAGACTCTCATTCTGCTTCATCTACCAGTAAAGAAAAGGTCCATTGACCAAGTAGTGTTAACAACCCTGGACTTCTATCACAGCTGTAACAGTATGACATCAACCGTTACATGTCAACAATATCACACCTGTAACAGTATGGCATCAACCGTTACATGTCAACAAGAGACTGTACAAAAACATCTCAACAGACTGGATGCTTACAAAAGAAGGTAGAAAAAAAAAACACTATTGCTCAGCTGCTGCTTTCTTAGCTTGTACCCTCCTGATTTACAGAACGGCATTAAACTTTGAGATGCTTTCAACCATGTGACAACATTAACACTGAAACATTTAAAAAGCATCAGTTGAAGAGTTTCCTCAAGTGTATAATATCTTTTTTCAATGTCTACAAACTTAACTGTTAAGTAGACAACAAAATAAAATGAAGGCCACGCCTTTACTGAAGAAAATTGTTTTGTGATACCAAAATTGTACTTCAGATATTTATTTCCCACTATATGTACATTCTATATATAGTGTTGACATAATTTTACTCAAGGGAGAGTACTGACACAAGTAACCATTTACTTGTAGAAACAAATGTCAGCATATGAGCAGTTGTTTCCACATTCTCTCAATCCGGGTGAGCAGGCTTCTCATGTGAGCCTCCTTTCCTACTCATCTCTGGCTAGGCAGAGAGTTTTAACAAATGTTTTAAGTATATACTAACCCGAGCCTCCTGCCATACTTCCACCAAACCCTGGATCATCAAATCTACTGGCTCTGCCACTGCGGCCAAAGCCTCCACCAGATCCCAATCTGCTTCTGCCGCCAGCACCTCCGGAGCTCCAATTTGTATTTCTCCTGCCGAAGCTCTGATGGCTGGAACCACCTCGGCCCCCTCTGTTCTGCCTGCGTTGGCTGCTGATGCCAGGAGCGTCCCGACCAAGGGGAGCTCTCCTGTCTGGTTTGTTTAGCTGACCACGAGGAGATGTTTCTGGCTTTGACAGATTGGATTTTGCAGCAGGGACACCAGCACTTCTTCTAGCCTGACAAGAAAGTATTGGACCCTGAATAGCATTTGGTTTAAACACACGGCACCTGCTTCCGCACTGCGTATGGTCAACAAACTTTGGCAAATTCAACCCAACGCCAACAAAGTTTTCTATTTGACCATTGTTGCTTTTTTTTTTTCTTATTCAACTTGTATTCTTGGGCGTTCAACCTAAAATAGTCTCCAAAATCAAAATTAGCTATGTAACTATAGATGCTGCATTTTTAACATTTCAACAACAGAAATGGCGACAGCTAAATTTCAAGTTGACATGAAATGCAATGCCAAGAACTTCATTCTAAAAAAATATTTTAGCTTTATTTACATTACATTTTTAGTAAAAAAAAATAAAAATAAATCAAAATGGTTCTTTTAATTATTGTTTTTTTTTCTCAACTTTTACATAACTTGATGCTGTGACAAAATGTTTGTAAATTCAAGACATTTTTTGTGCAAGTGATCTAGAATGCTTGTAACATCTCCACTTACTTCACTACCGAAACCACTTCTCCTGCGTGTAAACCAATTACTTCGACCTCTTGGCTTAAAATCACTTCTCACTGGCTCCTGTGGGATCAAAAGGAACTAATGTTAAAATCAAAGTCAAGAATTGTCATTCAGAATCCACATGAAACAATATATAGAATCAAGCTAGTCAAAAATCAATATACTTCAACTTGTGCAGCAGAAAAGTAAAAGTTAAACCATGAAAGAAATACAAAGAAATTGTTACTTACTTTTCTAATATCTCTTTTTGGCGTTACAAATTTATGTTCCTCTGTTTTTATGTCTTTTTTCTCTGCAGTGCTTGTTTGTTCTTTGTTCACTGCAACTTCTTTCCTTTTCTCTACAGCTTTCTTCTCTTCTTCAACGGCTTTCACTGGTGTGGTAGAAGCTGGCTCTTTTTTAACAGGTGGTTTCTTCTCGCTATTACTTTGTAACTCTTTTCTCTCTGTAAATTATACATTAAAAGAAACATCTGGATAACTCTCGTTGCATATAAAACCTGTATGAAACTTGGCAATGACACAGCCAACTATGTATTTGACGAAATGTTATAACAGAAACACTAAATTCTATTATATGCAGATATTCATTCATAAACATTTTCTTAACTGCCCAAATTTCCTTTTCCTAATGGGAGTTTTCGGGTTTTATTTTTATTTAAAATTAAGTAAAATATTTCTATGTTACTTAATCGAAACTAAATTATATTCTCTATAATACTGTGTATAGCTTTCTGAATCATGGACATAATCATATTTTCATTCTATAACCATCAGGATGATGAGCTGGCAAAAGGCTCAACAAAATGTATTCACTATTTCCAAAATCAATATCACAACATCATTATCCCACCTTGCCTTCTCAAGTTTGCAATATATTCCAAGTACCTGGCAGTACAGATAGGCCAGAGTTCTTACAAATTGTCTCATTTTTCTTATTCATTAATTTAGATAAAAAGATAATCTCTGCAGAAATCAACATAGTAGTAGAGTGCCTTCAGATGTTTCTATGTTCAAAACCATCAATACTAGATGTCCACTTCCTGGAAACTGAAGCCTAGGGTTTAGTTTACATAAACAACTTACTTTCTAATGGATGCAGCTCCAACCTATTTCCTCCCAATTCAACTTTAGAAAATGCTTTTAGACAAGGGACCACATTGTTTCTGTTATCCAGAACAAGACGAGCTGTGCTGTAGTAAAGTAGGTCAATTAATTCATTAATTAATACGTTAGCAATAACCTTTATCCTAACCAGCTACTGAAAATTTAAATTAGTTATAAAACAAATTTCCATAGTTTAACCCAAAAATTTTTTTTAGTTAAAATGTCTCTAATAAGAGGCCTGTTATTTTTACATATTTTAATTACTCCATCAATTGTTATGAAATAGGCATGTTCCACAAAATATGTCTTCCATTATTAACTATATAGGCTGTTAAATATACAAATATACCACTTGAATTAGAGGTTGGGGAGCTGTAGGCTGGCTACTGCTTAGGGCTAAAATAGTTAAGAATTACTCCTAAATTCTTTTCTTTACTAAACGCAAGCCAATCAATTTAATAATAAAATGGTGTACTAACAAAATAAAAAAAATACATTGTACACTGAGGCTCTGGCATATTATTTATATCTTTTTGCATAAAAACAAAACTAAGCTAAGTATGTCAGCACAAAAATAGTTGAAACTTCTTTATACATTTTTGTTACGTATTATTGTTGCTAATTTTTTTTTTATGGGAGAGGGGGTGGGTTAAAAAATAATAATTTTAAATCTTTCCCTCAAAAACATGTGTCCATCAAAAATTTTGAAACATTTGCAAAAATAATATTCAATTTTGGCTCTCACACTCCAGTCATAAATTAAGAAATAATTAGTACACATTTTTGTGTTGCAAAAAAGCTACACTAACAAAATAATAAACAAATGTTTGTACTCTATGTTACGACTGCATACACTATCAAACTATTTGTATTTACCCATCTTTAAATTTTTCAGGATTATAATTGACTTCAGCAGCAAATGGAAACAGAACTCTCATCATATCTTTTGTTGTGGCATTGGGAAGATTTTTAACAAACACTGATCCTATGCCTCGGCTTCTGAACTTTTTATTACCTGTTATCAATAAGCAAAACTTTTGATGAAAACATAAAACAATTTTGAACAATCTTACAATTTTATGCAAAAGCATTTTGTTTCTCTTTAAATCTGGGCCCACTAATCTGTAAATAGCACAAATGACAAGCATCCTACATCACAAAAGACAACCACACTGCAAATCACTAATGAAAACCACTCTACAACATAAATGACAACCACTCTACAGTACAAATAACAGCCAACCTCTCTGCGGCACAAATGATAGCTTGTAGGTCCAAAAATGTTATATTTATTGCTGTTTTTTTTAAACATCAAAATAGCTAATAAGTATAACTTTTGTTACCGGGTTCTTACCCTAAATTCATTTTTAAATTACCAAACTTTTCACAAGCTTTTCCAAAACTTTAACAAATTATTCACAAACAAAACTGGCATTTCGTTAAAGCTTGAGGATGTTTTTTTTAAGTATTTATTTAAGAAAAAAACACGATGGGGGGGGGGGGGGGGGGGGGGGGGGGGTATTGACAACTTCTTGTCATAAATTCAATAGTTATGTACTTTATTTTAAAAAAAATTTATGCATATTTTTCATGCTGTTTCGTGTATTTTAGTAAAATTCACAAAATTTTCTGAACCAGGGTCAAGTCAGCTTTCCCAAATCATGTTTTGATAAAACCTAAGTACTAAAATTCTATCTTAAAAAAAAATTATTTTTAATTCTTTACCTGGTGGTGGTCTGATAGGAATACTTGGAATGCACAACATTCTAACAAGCTTGGTGTCAAATCTTAAGAAACCTACAGAGAAAAAGAAATATTCTCATCACAACATTCTAACAAGCTTGGTGTCAAATCTTAAGAAACCTACAGAGAAAAAGAAATATTCTCTTCACAAACTAGTCTAAGTACTAATAATTCAAATGAAGAAAAACAAACTTAATCAGAAATTGGAGACATCTTAGCATTTTCAGTGGGTTTTAGCTTTTAGCCTTTTCAGTGGGTTTTAGCTTTTAGCATTTTCAGTGGGTTTTAGCTTTTTCCTGTTTAAAGTAAATGGGTGTGCACAGACAAAAAACAACTTGCTAATATTTATCTGCTTTTGTTAACTATATCAATATGCTAGTGATGATCACAAAAAAAAAAAAACTTAAGCAATTTAACCCTTCCCTTCCGATACTAGCTAGCTTTTTGCTGCACTATTCAACTAGTCCTCTATTGAAAAAACATTTTGAAGGACTAGTGGAGAGAGGTTACATTCATATTTTTGTTTTTAATTAGATAGTCATGTAGCTTAGTATCTTATCTTATCTTATACATTACAGACGCTCCTTCTATAAAGAAGGAGACCAAGTATGGACCAAGGAGAGTAAAATCATTTGGTGATAATAAAATACTTCTGTTCTCATGAGCCTCAAAGCTGGCAGTGTGTAAAAAAACTGGAGTCAGACCAATGTCAATGGGCTAATGCATGATACACGGTCACATTATACCTCCATCTCCATCTCTGTGGGTGACGGAAAGAGGAGTGGTATGAACCATTGAACTGACTTGTTTTGTGGTGGTGATAACCCATGAAAAGCTCTGGTCTCCCAGAGGTGGGACATGGTGCGACTTCAGGAAGGGTATATTATTATATCTGGATTTAAGGGAGGCCTTGAAACAAGCATAGGGATAGCCTTGAACAGAGATTGGAGCTAACATGACTTCCTCATGTATGCAATGCCTGCTAATGCTATCACATCCCGGCTCAAAGGAAGCAATCTCAGTCTGGGGCGGAAATTGCAGTCAAATTGTGGACAGTGTCTCTCAGGCATTATCTAGGTGTTAATAAATATATTAAGACAAAATGAAATCGGCTGGTGGAAATATAAGCACCTGGTATTGGAAGGGTCAATTTACAGTTTTTTTTGGCATATAGAATAGATGATGTATGGTTATAAATATACCTTTCTGTTCAATCTCATTTTCATCATTCTTTTTAATAATTTCTATATTGACTTCAGGGCAAAGAAAGTCTATTTTCATGAGATTGTGTACAACTCTGGCTGCATTCTTGGCTGTAGAAGCATACATTTCACCTTTTCTGTTGGATATAATAATTTAAAAAATCAATATTTAAGTTAAATTATCTTACATTGAAATATTATTTACCATATGTCACAGCCATATGTCCTATATGCAAACAAAAACAATTGGTCAATTCATTTAAGATTATTATGCCTATGGATACAGAAGAAATCAACTTGGTCAACCAGCAAAATTTCATATAACAGAGCATCGGGTTAGAATGGGAGCACAATAATAGATTGTTTGTTTGTGTTTTCTTTATTTCTTTTTTCACTTCTTATAAATGTTTTTTTTTTACAGTAACATGCTTATTTCCGCTAATATGTTGTTTATTTGGTCAATGTATCTGATTCCAAACTTATATTAATTGCAGATTGATGGTTTAGCTTAGTATGTGACTTGGAAATATGTCTTAGAAGCAAGTAAACAAAATCTTACCCTCTGCCTGGACTGAGTATGTACATCAAGCTCTCTTTGGCATATTTAAAGGCTCGCCCAATCTGGCCACTCATAAAATCTCCACACTTCAGCGGATAAATTTTAATCTGCCATTTACGTTCTGAGGAACAAAAAAACAAAATTTGTTTTTCTTTAAATTGTTTTAGTGAGCTTGCAACAAAAAGAAACACACACTAAGTATTTGTATCCCTTTTTCTAAAAAACGTCAGAAATGTATTCATTAAATCATTGAAAAGAAGGAACTTTATATTGTATATTTAGTGCTTTTAATAAACTAAACACAATAGTTATAAAAATGTATCTAAACATTTTGCTACATTAAAAAAAAGACAATTTTGTGAAATCCATGTAAAATAAAAATAGCCCTACTTTTGTTCATGTAACAGTGCTTTAGGTAAATTATTAATACAAATTATCAATAACAGGAGGCCTAGGACAGTTCATTGAGGAACTCCTAGTGGCATGCCTTTCTTCTATGGTTAAAACGATTCTATTTTGTTTAAACTTTTTTTTAAGTGTCCTTGTTTAATAAAAACAAAAAAAAAAAAAGCAAAATATGTGTTAATGTCACGGTTGAGGTGCTTTAAATCGATTTAAATCACAATTTTTTTAAATATAGAAAATAAAATGTTTAAAACTGAATTAAAGAATAACTAACCTAATCATAATGTGTCAAAATATTCTATTCCTAATAATAATTCAAAGGAAAAGTTTCAACACCTAAGACCTAAGACCATCTCATTGCTGTCTACTGGTATGTAACTGAGTAGCACCATAATTGACAACAATTGAAGTTACGCTAAAAAAAAACACAGTTATCTTTTAATTGAATTTGTTTATTTTAAAATTAAAAGAAAAGTATTTTTCCTCAAGCAATCTGCCTGAGACTGTGATAGGGCAGGCCTACATCCTATATTTTGTGTTTATTTTAGATTTTAGATATCTTTCTACTAAGGCCTAAGGATATACATGCGCCTGTGCCTACTGAGCTAAAATCGGCACATGGAAATATACGCACACGGAGCTGGAAATGCTAAAATTTATAGTTACTAGGAATTTGAAAAAAGCATAATTTATTTTTTTTAAAGCCAAATAGAACATCAGTTGTAAGATGAAAGTGATAAGTTAAAATTTAAAGGTAAAAGGCCAAGACCAATAGAGCTAAATGCAGCAAAGAAACTTATGGTTTGGTCACTCGAATGAGGCATGACTGAAAAATTACTGATATATGTAATATTTAGGCAGGTCAGGCCCCGGGATATACGGACTGTCATTTATAATAACTTTTTTCAACTTAGAGATATGTTATTTAATAAAATATAAATAGGGTATATTTTATAGGCTAATCAATCACTTACATAAAAGTTTGATTAAAGAAAAGAGAATTTATGAATTTTAGAAGTTATATAAAAGTTATATATGTTTTCAAAATAAAACCTAGATTTTATCAATCTTAGTTTATGTTAGCTCTAATTACATTTTAATGTAAATATAATTATGTATAAGTATAAGTGCAACATTTTATTAAAATTTCACCTGTAGAACTAGACTAGACTATAGTTGTAATTCTTTGATTTAATAAAGGACCATAAAATTGTATTGCTTTTTAAAAAAAAAACAATATATTCAATTTGGAGATTTCTGCCATGTTTCTGGGTTAAAAGGTACCGTATATACTCGCGTATAAGTCGCACTTTTTTTAACAGAAAATTTTGACTAAAAGTAGGGGTGCGACTTGTACACCCGACACTCCGACACTGTTATTGAAAAGTTCAAAAAACATCACTACTCAGTCATAAAGTTTCCTACATAACCCCTATAGTTGATGGGAGTTATGTAGAATTATAACGATATGCCTTTATTTGATTATGCCTGCAGGATTAAAACTATTTTTAAAGGAAAGTTTCCAAACTAGAGTGAATATTTAGTAACTTTTATGTTTAAAAGGTAGGCCTATGCAATTTTGAGATATTAAAAGGCAGTGTAACCCGCCCCCGGGAAGTCGGGGTGCGACTTATGCGCGGGTCAATGACAACGTATAGGCCTAAGGAAAAAAAATCTTAAACTAGGGGTGCGACTCATACGCGAGTATATACGGTAACTTAAAAGTTTAAACTTTAATAAATTAGGTACTTTTTGTTTATTCTATTTAAATTAGTTGCTTTCAATTTCAATAGGCTAGTTTTTATAAGTTTCCTTTTTTTATGAACTGGAACTGAACTCAAAACTTACTTGCAAGATAGGCAACGTTAACTTGTGGCATGACATTAGGGTCTGTATTCTGATCTCTATCATCTTCCCACTCTTCATCATCATCATCATCTTCCTCCTCATCATGGTCATCGTTTTTCTTTTTGGTTTCATTTTCACTCTTTGTTTGAATTTCTCCATCTCCTGTCATGATTTCTTCACCACCATCCGTGAATGCCGGGTCTGCTTCAGTTTGCTTAGAATGATCTACTTCTGGTGTGGATATGTTTTCCTTTCCAGAAACAGTATCAGTAACCTCAACTTTAGTGTCTTTATCAGGTTCATTTTTTGTTTGATCTGCTCCGGCTCCAACATTTTCCTCTGACTCCGAGTCTAAGACTACGATTTCAGACATTTTGTATATTTCTATTTTGAACAAATTCAGAAAGTATAAATATTAGTGACCAATACTTTAGAATTTTAACAATAATTAAATAAATAAACAATTGTTTTGAGCTTAACATGTTGTTTCGGTAGATTAATTATTCTGGAAAAATTATTTTATCGACATTAGGTCATTGTCATTAGGTTAATAAATATGTGGGGGGAAAAGAAGAATGCCACAAATATAAATCAGCCTTGGCCGCTAAGTCTGCAACTTATTAGATATTATAATTTTCAAACTGAATTTAACAACTAGGGTATCAACAATTGGATAAATAAGAAGTATACCTAAGTAATCAATTCAATCCTCGAAAAGAAATAGTTATATTTCGCTAGGACTGTAAGAATATAATTAGAATAGTCGAATCACAATTCACAATAAACCAATGGAAATACTGCATTCACAAAAGAGTGTAAATCTAGTGTACAAACGAGGCTTTCAACGATGCCAACTCCTAACTGAGCGACTTCATTCGGCGGACGCGCACATTTTCGACTGACTCCTAGACTATAGATCTAATTTTGTTTACAGCTTACAAAAACAATAAAAGCCAGGAAAAAAACATTAGAAAATTACATTAAAAACGTTTTTTTTAAAAAATTATGCTGAAAAATAAACACATTTTTTTTTTTTTGCATTCTTACATGTTGACCTTGTGGTCAAATGTATGCGAGGGCACTCGAGTCGAATAAGTCACCCTCACAGAGAGGAGCGAAGAAAATTTAAGCGAGCCAGGAGAAAGGCGGGGGACAGAGAAAAAGGACATTACGCCATGGACGGATGCCATATATCTACAGACGGTCTTTCCTGTGGTCTGAGTCTATATTGCATTTTAATTAGTATTTTAAATGGTTTAAGTTACTGGTTTTCCTGGTTTGTTCAGGCAACCCATTCCATGTCAGGATTGCCACTCGGAAAGAAAGAGTAGCCTTCTTAAATGCATTTGTTCTCGTATAAGGGATAAAAAGGTGTTTTTGTCATGTCTATCTGAGCATTACAACAGAGTATGTTATATATGTAGGGCCTATTAATTATTAATACGTTAAGATAAGAAGAAGATAAGATAAGATCTATTTTAACCTATTATAACTCTTTGTCCTTCTGACTTCCAGCAGTGTGTCTAGGTTAATTAGTGATTTAACTATTGGTGTAACGTTACTCTTGTCAGTTGTGCATATTCACTAGTAGGCCTAAATGTGAACTTTGAAATTTGTTCTATTTTTGTTTAAATGTTTTCTTTACCTGATGGGTCCCATACAGAAAATGCATAGGCCTATTCTAGCAGATTCTAGGCCTATAGGTCGGACCAATGTGAGAGATAGCATTTTATTTTAATGTTCTTGCTTACTACATTTGTAAAAGTTCTTTTATATGAAGCCTAATATTTATTTTGATTTTTTAATTACTTCATCAATCTGTGGATTCCAAGATAGGCCTAGGGCCTACATGTAATTTATCATCTAATTAGGGATATTACTCATAGATTTAAGTACTTTGTATTTTTATATAGTTATAAATTGACAATGGTGGAGAGATAATAGGCCTATAGTTTAGCCCTTAAAATAATAAGTCATTGTAGTCGTAGTTAGATATCAAAATAGCTTGATATATGGTGATATGGCTATAATAAACTAATAATATATTATAATTAATATTTAATAACTTCGCATCCTGCATGCTTTATTAGGCCAATATTTGTAACAAGCTGCTTATTCAGCTTTTCTCGAGTTTTTATTTTTATTTTACTGCCAACCATAACCGATGTGTGGATGCAGCTTTGCATACGAATAAGCATAGGACGCAATAATCTTCTTTATTGAGAAAGCGTCTGAAATGTAAGCTATAAGATAGGCTCATGGCCGGTCCTAGGCCACTGCAACCTATGCGGCCGTAGTGGGCCCCGCGCTAATCCAATGGTGAAAGTATTTTGCGTCCTTGGCTGATATATTCTGTGTCAGCAGACAAGATCTATTGTTTCTACTGTCGCCTACTGGGAAAACAAAAAAGCTCATTTGTAAATGAAGGATTTGACCAGTGGCAAACTTTACCACAAGGCTAGCAGAACATGAAAAATCGAATGGGCATTTAGACGTCATGACTAGTTGCTGTGAAGCTGGAGCAAGACTAAGTAAAAAGAAAAACAGGCATTGACAAGATTCACCAGAAGATGCTTTATTCTGAGACTAAACGTTGGAATCAAGTTTTTCAAAGACTAGTTGCGATCGTACAATTTCTATCGGAGCGCAGTTTAGCTTTCAGGGGGTCCATTGAAAGAGTTGGAGAAGTAATGGGAATTTCCTGGGTCTAGTAGAATTACTTGCAAAGTTTGATCCAGTAATGGGGGAACATCTTCGACGTGTTACCAATGCAGAAATTCATGATCATTACCTGGGGAAGCAGATGTAAATCGAGCTCATTACTGTAGTAGCTGATGCAGTTGTGAATGCTATCCTTCGAGACATCAAGAATGCAAAGTATTTTTCAGTAATATTGGATTGTACTCCAGACATAAGTCACAAAGAGCTGATGTCATTAACTATCCGGTATGTATCAGATGAGGTTAATGTGGAAGAGCATGTGCATGTGCGATGTACTAGTGAATGAGCTGAAAAAGTTTTAATTAAATGTTCTAAATATTCATGGACAAGGTTATGATAATGGTGCCAACATGAAAGGCGTCCATTCTGGAGTTCAAAAACGGCTTTTAAATTTTAATATTAACAGCAGAGCATTTTTTACTCCACATGCGTGTCATAATTACAATGTGGTTGTAGCAGACATGGTCAAAACTTGCCCTGATGCGTTACCCTTTTTTTTGGAACTGTACAACGCGTGTATACCATCTTTTCAACATATAGGCCTACAAAGAGATGGTCATTATTCAGAAAGCATGTCTCTAATCTATCTGTAAAACCTCTGTGCGAAACAATGTGGGAATGTAGAATTGATGGTGTCAAAGCACTTCGTTATCAATTGCCTGAAATTTGTGACGCACTCGATGAATTATCTGAAGAGGCTAGTGATGCGAAATGCGATAATTAAAAGCGAAGCAGAAACACTTTATGAAACGTGCTCTTCCAAGTCAATTTTGTGAGTAAAGAACTGCAAGGTTATTAAACAGTAGATTTGAGCACTGCAATGGATTCGTACAACAACTTGATGACTTGGCTAAGGAAACTGAGAGTTGATGGGTTTGTTCAGATTCTTTTTACAGCAAAGGAATTGGCCAAAAACATGGAAGTTGTTGCAATATTTCCAGCCAAACGTCAAAGGAAAAGTAAGTATTATAAATCTGTGGAAAACTTCACACCTGGAAATGCTGAAGATGACTACAGGATAAATTGCTTCAACAGAATTGTAGACACTGAAATTCAGTCCTTGCAGCCGAGATTTGAACAACTGAAATCAAACCACAATCTAGTTGGGTTTCTTATAAGTTTACAGACGTTCCTTCTAGATAGAAGATTATTACGTCCACTAGGCCCAAAACTCCTGCAGGGCGACAGGGATCCGTCGGTGGCAGGGATAGAACCCGCGACCTGTCTGTTGGTTTTTGGTTGACAGTCCGGTGAACTAACCGCTGGACCAGCCGGCTTCACATAATATAATATAATATAAGTTAAGATAACAATATATTCGGCAATATTCAAATGCTTTATCAACGGGGTAAGTTGATACAGTCACCAGTGTATCAATTTGCTCCAAGTGGTCTGTATCAACGTGCCCCTAGTCCTAGTCTTTAGATTTAGATCTAGATCTAGATGTAGACCGCGTTGCATAAAATTTTTGAGTTAAATTTTAAAAGAATCAAAGAACAAACAAATCTCGTCAAATGATAACTCAAATGACACATATATATGCAAAATCATTTAGCAATGTTTTCTTACCCTAATGGAAGGGTTGATGAGCTAAATGTACTTGTCAGCGTCAAGGGCCTTCAGCGTGATGACATACGAAAGTTTACAGAGAGCCTCGAGCAAGCATTGACATCAACAGACCAGTCGACAGATATATGTGGGCGAGAATGAGCTGATGAAATGGAATCTTTAAGACATATTCTACCAAATACCGTCAAAACCCCGGTAAACATTTTGACTTATCTGTCCACTATTGAAAGATACACTGCTTTCCCAAACTACTTTGTTGCACACAGAATATTTTGAACAATACCCGTAACTGTGGCATCTGGTGAAAGAAGCTTCTCGCGCCTCAAACTGATCAAGAATCACTTGAGGTCAACAATTCACGAAGATAGATTGAACAACTTAGCAATTCTCGCTATTGAGCTTGATCTATGTGGAAAACAGAATTTTGATGATAGACTATATGACTTCGCTACACGCATAGCTCATAAAGTAAAGTTAATTTAATCGTGATTTTGTACTTAGTAAATAATTATTAAAATGCAAAGACGAATTTTCATTTTTTATTCTTATCCCTACCCAGACTGGGCCCCGCGCAATCCGTTTCGCATAGGGCCCCGCAATTGCTAAGACCGGCCCTGGATAGGCCTAATTAGTTACCTGGGGGGGGGGGGTCTATATGCATACGAAAGTTTAACTTTAAAAAAATATTATGATATGTTACTGACGCTACTTCTATACAGACAATTAGGGCCAGTGTTGTCAACGTCGCTTTAGCCTAAAGAGTCTATATTAAGTTATATGCCTAATCTTGGCAGCTTAGTGTACTTTAATAAACAAAATAAACACTCATTGGCGAAGCAAGCTGGTTTTACAAAAATATTATTGATTAGCGGTGTTTGTTATTTTAAGCTACTAGATCTAGAGCTTTGATCATAGCTCCCTGTTTATGTAGGTCTATTATTGTTTTTATCGTTTTATAAGAGATTTAACAATAAAGAAAAAACGGGTAGGACTATAGAGCAAAGTAGGAATCGGTTTTCGGTATTATAGTAGGCATATTGGCTATATAAAGTAGCCTATTAAACTCTAGCTTACAATACTGGAACGCGTTACCAAACTCGGCACGCCACATATAGGCCTAATTGTTTTTTTTTTGGCACACTAAACCATCTCCTGTAATCGTCCAACTTTTCTTATAGGCCTAGAGTTTTTTTTTAAATTTAATTTCTTGGAAGAATTCAATGTAGATCTAGGCCTACAAGTGGAGATGTATCTCGATAAATAATTTGACATTACAAATAAGCCTACCAAATTGCAAACACTTTCTTCCCACACCCAATCATATTTTGGTTGATCAAGTTGATGTTCTAAAAAAATCTTGGTTGTCATGCGAGAGAATTTTTGTAAGGATATATTGCCAGTTAAGGCCGGTCCGTACACATAGATTTCCCATCCATGTGCTAATAGTCACTAAGTAAACAAGATAAGATAATAAAATTATTCATCTTGGAAACCACGTGGACACTGAATCCCAAAATTAAAGTTCATAAAAAGTGTATACAACTTTTGACGAGTTGATTTTTTCAATAATAAGAATCCAAAATAATATTCAATGACTAGACAACTTGAAAAACAAGAAAACCATTATTTGCAAACTAAGTTTACCATCATGTAATTAAATAATTGATTGACTACTGCAAATGAAACGTACAGAAAAAATATCTGTGTTGCAAATCTCAAAAATATCTCCTTACTCCGTATGAATTGTTCTAAAAATAACCTTAGCGCATAATTTTTTTTTCTAGCTTTGCGCCGAAAAAAGTATAAAAAGTTACACAGGCATTTTTAACGCGAAATCAAAATATTTCTTATACTTTCCTTTTAAGAAATGAATATTGTCATAAGTGTAGTATTATTAAGTCGTTTTAACTGAAAATTTGATAGGATGTATTGTTAGGCGCCCCAAATCTGCTGTCCAAATTTCAGCTCGATCGGACCACGGGAAGTGGTCGAAAAATCGAAGCAAAGTTTTGCACCACGCACGATTGCAGACATTGCAACTTAAAATAAAGGGAGTAAATAGCATTAATTTAGACATCCAGATCTAGAACCTAGAAACTTTAATAAGCGTTGCAGTGGGTTGCATACGCTTAGTGTAGTGGAGGGTCGGGGACGGCGAAGCCGTTCCAGGACAGTCCGTGAATGGATTAGGCCTAGACCACTTTCCAGAAAAAAATATTTCCAGAAATGATATGATCAAAAGACAAGCCATAGACTACATTTTTTTTTACAAAAATTAATCTCATTGTCTCTCCTTGACTTACGTTATCTGACTTTGCGTGTCCTACTCAAGACTTAGTGTGTGTTGAGGGTTGACGGCTAAGGTATAAGAAATTACACTTTATCGGCATACACAATGTATTCTGAGCTGTGTGCTGAGGGTGATTAAGTCTAGAGTCTAGTCTTTTTCGGCTTGGTGTAAAGTGTAAACTTTACTTTTTCGACAAGAGAATTCCCTCTTCAAATGTTTTGATTTCAGCACTGGAAAAAAAACACTGCAAAAGAAATTTGTAGCCTACCTATAATTTTGACAAAGTTGGCATGTCGTATCAGAAGCAAAAACGTGCAGTTGGACTGTGTTATGGATTTCAGACGTTTTTTAAATTGAGCAACATTCCCCAAAGTTGTTTTTTCCCATGGGCCGCCATGGCTGGATTAACCGTTAATCAATTTTAAAGCGAGCATGGTAATTGTGTGGCGCGACGGAAATTTTTTCTACTGCAGAAATTTACCAAAATCCATTTCCTATATCATGACTCAATACTGCAAATGGTGCAGCTAAACCAGGATGTGGTCTACACACAAAAAGGGGGGGGGGGGCGTTTACATTACATTACATAAAAAAAATATATAAAAAAGTTTATAATGGAATTTGTAGAATTTTTTATTATATTGAAAAATAAAGAAAGCTTTCATTGTATCGATATCGTTGAGTGTAGGCTTGTGTAGTCTACCGCATCATCAATGCTCTTTAATCAAAAGTAAAATAACATCCTGGTATGGGGAAGTATCTTCCTCTAGCTGTCTATAGTAAGTCTATACACAGTTATACTTAGCTGTATGCTGCGAGTTTCTTTCAATGCACAAGGATCTGTAGCCAAAAGAGTAATACAAGGTACAAAGTAAACTATCCCGCGTCAGACCAATTTAATTAGGGCCTGTGAAGCAGCTTTCACAAGTTTCTGTGGCACCGGCATTCTAGGGGATTTTGTGGCCAGAACAATGCCCACCCTAACTAACCCTTTTCCCTAACTAATAACATGTAGGCCTACCCATCAGAGCTGGGTGGATTCAGGGACACCATCTAGACCCGGGGAACAAATCATATCCTTCACACAGGACCTTCGGTTCGCTAAAAGAGTAGGCTAAGTGGTCAAATGGTTGGGATCAGGTGGATATAGAACTAATAAGTCATCTCTGGTCTCTGGACTCATCTTTAAGGTGTGTTGTAGTCAAATATCACTATATTCTATATCGGTTCTAAATATGTTTAGGCCTAAATTCTTCACTCCTATAACCACTGATTTTTTTTCATTATTACATTATCACTTGCTTTAATAAAATCACTAATTTGATTTAATTTGACCCCCCCCCCCCCCAACACCCTTTTCCTTACTTTCATTGGTGTCTCCTACCATTACCAATGGTACTGATACTTACCAGTTACCAGCAGATGCACACGGCCATTAGGGCTACGCAAGACTCACGACATGTCACCATCGGCGATCTACACGATATGTGAACTGTTTGATGTTCACGGTTTTCAATTGATTAGGCCTACTGTGTATTATGGTAAGCCCAAAGTTTTAAAAAGATGTAATGCATATTGTGTTAAAGGGAATAGCTAATTGGCCTGGGATTAATTAGTCCACGCAATAGTCACCGAGCCCTTTCAATAATTTCCCACTTTCATTACAAACTAAGTCGTGTTTGTCTAAAAAGTCAAACGAAACTAGTTATCGATAGCCGTTCTATGATGACAAAAGACAATGAAGACTTCGGTCACGGGACACAGCTCGTGACTGGACAGGAGTGGTCACTGACCTCACTCGTCCTTATGTTTATAAGAACAATGTTGGACGGCCGGTCGTGCTTTGAAGAAACGAGGAAAGTAGATTAAGGAGACAAATCCAAAGTCAACAAAACTCTCTGATCCGGACAATTTGGACCATCCCTCACTTTAACGTCGACTCTTTAGTTTAATCCAACATATAGATCTAGAGACGGCTGGTCCAGCGGTTAGTTCACCGGACAATCAACCACAAACCAACGGACAGGTCGCGGGTTCTATCCCTGCCACCGACGGATCCCTGTCGCTCTGCAGGAGTTTTGGGCCTAGTGGACGTATTAATCTTCTATCTAGAAGGAACGTCTGTAAACTTATAAGAGACTGAAATTAACATTTACCACTGGGTTTTTTTTTTTTCAAATTAAAGTTGCGTAAAAATTTGTCACGCAAAGGTTCGCAGCAGCACACACACACCATCACCCATCTGGAAAATAATTTGGGTAAACTGCTGGTTACAGATGCTTCAAACTATTATGATTTTAAATGAAAAACGCATTAGATGTTTTTCAAAGGAAATGAAATGAGTAGGATTGATTAAAAGTAGGCCTAATAATTAAAAAACAATGCTGGAGAAATTAAACGAATCATCGAATTCCAAAATTATATAAAAAATACACAGATGATATTGATAATGGTTTCTCAAAAAGAAAAGCTGGAAAGTAGTGGACTATATTTAAATGTGTGGTCAAATTACATCTCGACTGAGGTCTATAATTTTCAAAAAGATTTTTTAAAAAAATTTATAGGCCTAGATATAGACTCTAGATCTAAAGTCCCACTTTAGTAATTCGTTTTAGTGTCAGACCTAGACTCTAGATATATATAGCTATTATAGACATAGTCACGTAGATCTAATACTTTTTCGCTTCCTCCAAATGTTCTTTATATGTTCAGCTCGTTTTACGTAAGCAGTTGAGTTTACCCCACCTATTTTTTTTTCTTTTCGTAACACTTCCTTATCTTTTTTTCATAGATCTGGCTCCATTCTTTTCTTCACCCCTTCAGGATATTTCTTTGTTAGCCCCAAAGGTATGCACTGCACACATTTTCGTCACAGTAAAACACGCTAGGGCAGACAGCTGAATAGGACTGCGGTTTTGTAGTCGTACGCATGCGCACGTGAATGTCTCCCACTGCGCATGTGTTCGTCGCCTGTCGTGTCAACCGTACTGCTGCATCAGTGAGTGTGTGAGTGTGTGTGTGTGGGTGTGCAGCGAGCTGAGTGTGCGTGCGGGCCCAACGAACGACGTTGAATTTTCAGAGGGCAGGCTACACCTATGGCCTGAGTAAAGGTGGAAAAAAGGGCGGTAACCATTTTACTGTGGCGACACACCAGACGAGACAGCTCGCACTGAGCCCAAATATATTCCTAACAAAAACAAATACTGTTTATGTAGACATTTTCTAAATTTAGTCATTCTTTACAGCTTTAAATCAAATTTGGATTCTTTATTTACAGTCGACTCAACAGGTAAATGAAAGTGAAAACAATTATTTTATTTTTTACTTAAACAGTTAGATCTATAGTCTGACTCTATATAGGCATAGTATAGCAATAAATAGTTTATAGTAGGCCTACTAACACATTTTAGATGAAGCCTATGTTTTATTTGCTAAACTTTTTCATATAGACAATAGTCTATAGTAGATATAGAATATAGGGCCTATATATTTTGTAACAATAAAAACAGTAGGCCTATAAGTAGGCCTACGTATGGCACTAAATGTGTGTCATTGGCATTTAGGTCCTATTTGCCTGAATTCAATATGAAGAAGGCACTCTAGTATAATAAACCTCTTGAGTTACATAATCATAAATGTAATTAAATTAAGAAGTCGATTACAAATAAATCTATAGTGAAAAATTAATGCACCGTGCTATAAAAAATTTGGTTGTCATTAGATCAACGTGGCCTCCACAAATATGATAAAAATACCGGTAGTAGAATAAAATGACAGTATGCATAAATGTTTATTTTGTATGTTTTACGTGTCTTTCATTACAATCATTGTGTTAATAACTGGAGAGAAATGTGATTTGGAGGGTATGAATTATATAGTCCAAATGATGCAGATTTTCTTTTAAAACTCTGAATTGGACCCAGAGACTTTATTACAATAAAAATGCAAGACTAGACTCGGACCACGGATGAGCGTAGGACGCAATAATCTTCTTTATAGAAGGAGCGTCTGTAATGTATAAGATAATATAAGAGTTTTGCCTATTTATGATTGTTAGAGTGTTATTCAAACGATGGGCGTTGTCCACTCCTCCCACACTTTTCACGTCGGTCTATGTCCCTTGTGATGTAGGCCTAGCCTATATTTTCTCTTGAATCAGTGAATGCTTTAATGCTACTGGCATTTATATGAATATTTTTTTTCAACATCGTATCGTTCAGAGAAAGATCAATTAAACGTGAATTCATTATTTTTAGACTAGGAATTAATATTTCCAAACTGACTGAGGCTTGCCTAAGAGACCCAACCACAATTTAAATGAGTCAACGTAACAGTCCGATGAAGCCTATCTGTGTGTTCACTATAATATTATATCAAACTCCTTTCTCTAAATAGGTCTGTACATGTGAGTAATGTGAGACACTTTAAACATGCTGTAAGATTTTAAGCAGCAAAGTAAAGTTCTATTGGCCAAATATTCTGCCAAGATTTAAATATTGGTCAACTATTAGACCAATAGCCATTCCCCTTGGGTTATAGTGTACAAACTAAACGAGAATATCATTATGAATGGTTTTTTTTTTTAAAGAATCTTAAAAAGGGAAAGGTAGAACTAAAAAAAAAGATAAAGAAAGATACATCAAGCAAGGCATACAAAACAAACAGGTATATAGTGTATATATGGAGAGACAGACAGACCGTCATTCTATTTTATGTTCTCTTGGAAAACAAAATCATACAACAGACTCTCGACGCTTCCTCGTAGATGATAATTTAAAGATTTCACCGAATACACAAGAGAAAATTCCGATTACACGAGAGACAACTCCTGGACTCAATGTTTATTGTTTTTCTACTCGACCCTGAAATGTTTTCATAGAAGTTTTAGCCCTATTATTTTATTTCTTGATCGATCTTGGACATACTGACTGTATCGTTTTCAATCTAAACCACATTACAGTGGTTCTCAACTTTTGGGGAACGGAAACGCCTACTGCTAATATTACATTTTATAGTTTAATTGCTATCAAATGAAGAACGTTTAATATAAGAACGGGGTAAATTAAGATGTTTTATTTTTATTTTTTTTGTGGACTGAAAACTGACTGTAACGAGGCCTATATACTGAAATTTCAGAGTTTGGTAAACCGATAACATATTAGTCTACATGTTGTTAGGTTCTATTTTTCGTATCATTGCTTGTTCCGCTTTTCTCTCAGATGGTATTTTTTTCTTGAGCTGAACATGTATTAAAGCATCCGTACTGATTTGAGGAACACTGCCCTTGGTATACATGTATTAAAGCATCCGTACTGATTTGAGGAACACTGCCCTTGGTATACATGTATTAAAGCATCCGTACTGATTTGAGGAACACTGCCCTTGGTATACATGTATTAAAGCATCCACTGATTTGAGGAACACTGCTCTTGGTAAACATGTATTAAAGCATCCACTGATTTGAGGAACACTGCCCTTGGTATACATGTATTAAAGCATCCACTGATTTGAGGAACACTGCCCTTGGTATACATGTATTAAAGCATCCACTGATTTGAGGAACACTGCTCTTGGTAAACATGTATTAAAGCATCCACTGATTTGAGGAACACTGCTCTTGGTATACATGTATTAAAGCATCCACTGATTTGAGGAACACTGCCCTTGGTATAAGGAAGCAGAATACAGATGTACATATTGTTGACGTCTTAATTACATTTTTATTTCGTTTCGTTTAAAAAGTACCCTCCGGCCGTTTCAAATGAAGTATCCATTTTGCCAGGTAAAATGTAAATTAGAATTCGGCGGATGTATTTTAAATTCTTCCCAGTACTCGTATTTAAATTACCATAACCTAAATTTAACATAAAGCACGCGGTGAGGAAACGGAGGGTGGGGGATGGGATTCGTAGGCCCTATATATAAGCAAGGATCACTAGCATGTGCCTAGGGTCCGCCTTTGCACTGTAGAAACAAAATAGACAGAAAAGGATGTAGCAAGGAACACATGTGTCAACTGTCAACTCATTGTTTTCTTTGCAGAACATACGAACACTTTTCGGATCGTTGCATTTAAATAACATATTTAACAAATAGTATTGGCAATGTTACATTTATATCAGGCAATGTTACATTTATATCAGGCAATGTTACATTTATATCAGGCGATATGTTTTGCACTAAAGAAAAAGTCTGTGTAGATATTGACTAAAATACCTTGATATTTATTGGGAACAATAATCAAAATAATTATTGTATTTAATTAAATGCATAGGCCTACAAGAAATTTTACTCTTTCTTCCCGAGTGTCATCCGGGCATGGACTGGGTTGCCTGAACAAACTAGGAAAACCAGTAACTTAACATCATTTAAAACACTAATAGAAATGCAGGACTAGACTCAGACCACGGGTGAGCGTAGGACGCAACAGAGCAATAATCTTTATAGAAGGAGAGTCTTTAACATGTAAGATACGTGAAACTTATTAAAAAGAAATACCATCTAAAGATGTATATTTTTATGTGTTGACACATTGTTTAAACATCCTCTCTCTCTCTCCTCGCCATCGTCACATATTGTCACAAATGTTTGGTCCCCACCCTCGTTCCCCCTAGATGACGTGACGTCGTTTATGGGCGGACTCTAACTGGTCAATACAGTAGGGGCTGTAAAGTTTAAAGACTAGTTTTGTTTATTCTGACATGTCCTAAACCCTCGAGGAGTCTTCTACTGAACACTGACAATGAACCGCATTTACAAATCACTTCTTATACATTTGTTTCGATCTTTTTGAGGGGAATTAATTTATTTCCATGTAAATATTTGAATGAATCAGAGAATGAATCACAAGCTGTTAACGAGTCTTTGATCTATTCATAGACGTGTGAAATGAACACTTGCACTCGTTTAAACCATAGGTGCTCAACCTTTTACGGCTCACCGCCCCCTTTTTCAAAAAAAATGTCCGCTCACCGCCCCCCCCCTTTCAGCCCATCTGGACTATAGTTTCAGCAATTTTTTTAGGCCGACTAGACTTTTTGTGTGATTGATTATCTTTAAAAAAACTGAAAAGGAACCATATTGTAAGAATTAATAGAATCAAAAAATTGCCTTAACAAAAGGTTTAAATAAATCAATGCGAATTGTTTGCCTGGTGTGTTGCTAGCAATTTGTTTATTTTTTTTTATCAATTTTGGTTGCAAAAGCCTTTAAGTCTAATAATCATTAATATTTGTTATATTACAAAACAGAACATGTTCGGCATCATTATTGAATCAAATGTGGAAACATTTTTTTTATTAAAGGGAGATAATTAGCCCGTTTTATTTGAGCTAATATTTCTGTTTTTTTTTCTTTTATAAAAAATAAACGGCTTACAATTTATAACTTTGAAATGATCAAACTGTAAAAAGTATTTGAAAATTATATAAATATTATATGACTAAAGAATTTATATGTATTTTTTCAAACATTACAATAACTACCCAGTTTGTATGATTACTACTTATCTATACCGCTTTACTATATTGGTTATGGTCCGTAAACTGTGTAAAATATATTAAGGACTACTCGGTTAAACTTATATCAAAATATCATTAATATTAGCAGATGTTAGAGCGATAGTGGTCTATCAGCAGGGTTGACAGTCCGGTGAACCAACCACAGGACCAGCCGGCCGCACACTATATTTGCCAAATACAGACCCCTACTTCATCGAAAAGTCACTGCGATTCCTTTTGCTTAATATAATAATATGTAGGCATAATGTTGGGGGATATCAAATATTTAGCGGCACTTGCGTTTACATCACATTTCATCCTCCAAAAACTAATCGATTCATATAGCTGAGGTGTTAAAATATATCAGGTACGTTTTTACCGCCCACTTGCCCTTCACCACCCCCCAATCGCCCCCGGGAATGTCATAGCCCCTGTAAAGCTTCTCACCGCCCCCCGGGGGGCAATATCGCCCCCGTTGAGAACCTATGGTTTAAACTTTGAACACAGGCAAGGGAACATAAAAAGGAGCTCATACTTCTAAAATCTAAATCATAATACATACTGCACTGCACACATTCTACGACGTACGTAACACAATTGCATCTAGAGAACTCATGCATGGACCACTCCGATCAAACGCATTCATCCGTAACACACACACATCCACATGTATAGCATAGCATAAAAACAATACACACACACAAACATAACATAGCTCGCACATTCACATAACACATAGATCTACACGCATACATAATACTAATAAAAAAAAACACATTACATGCACACGTACATAGCACATACACACAACAACAAACAAAAAAAAAACACACAGAAGGCTATACAAACGTAAGAAAAGCTATACATTAAGAGAATTTTCTTTAATCCTTCAATATTTGGACTTATAACGGGGGCGGATGGGGGAGGGGGAGAGAGAACGAACATTAAAACGAGTCGCAGATTCAACAAAAATGTATTGACACAAGCCTTTAGGTAAACAATAAAACTAGGCCAGAGCTTTTCTTATTGGGGTAACCAGATTTGGTCATATAACCATAAAGTAGTTATTTAATGTAATAGTTATTGTTTATGGCTGGAACCGCTGATAAGGAAGGGGGGGGGGGGACTTGGAACGTTGGAATTCTAGATATTATAAAATACATACACTTTACTGGAGCTTTGGTGCTTTCCCTGCTTCTGATGTAATTCTCCACTTTCAACAAGTCTGATCAGAAACACACCTTTTATTGTATTTATGTGTTGTGGCATGTTGGGCGGGGGGGGGGGGGGGGTATAGTTCAAGAACCTTTATTTTTTTTATGGAAGAACCTTTATTTTTTTATGAAGCCCGACTACAAGAGGGGTTCCGCCCCGTTCTCGTTGGCCGCCATTGTTTTTATAGCTGGCTGTCATATCCAAACACCAGTATATCGATCAACGAATTGTGGACATGCACACGCTATACACTACACACACACAATATCGTGTTCATCTTACACATCCATTACAATTGGGTATACATGTATCACAGTACGCTTTTTGTGTGTGCGTGCGTTTGTAGGTTAGCGAAAGTAAAGGTGGCTGTGCTGTGTAAAGCTACTATTCGCACTATTCCTTGGTAGACCATATAGCCACTAAAACTGATAGATTACTAATAATAGATTTATATCTTTTTCAAAAGTAGTACACCTTCAGAAAACACCGAACTCATTCAGAAAATGGCGGAAAAAATTTTCCCTTCCAGTGGGAAAATTTGGTATATTGTTATGTCCGGTATTTTATTTTTAGTTTATTTTCTACCAGAAAGTCTGCTGATATACCGCATTGTCCGGAACAGAACCGGACACCCGGCAAACCTATTCATATACCTGTAAGTTTTATGGGGCCCGGTGGTCTGGCAGCGCGCAAAGATTGCCGCACCGAATGTCCCTGTTGAAGGCTTAAGTATTTTCCCCCCGGGTCTAGAGGGAGTCCATGAGTCTACCCATCTCTGATGACCATAACTGGCATTTTAAAATAGTAAAGGCGGCTTGGCATTGTGCTGGCCACACAATTCCCTAATATGCTTTGACAACGGAAACTTGCGAGCGCTGCCATGATCAAATTGGTGTGAAGGAAGTGCTTTTGTTCACCGCATTACCGTGACTAAATGTTCTATGATTTTCTCCATGATGTTTAAAGTAGTTATGAGACACTGCTAAATGTTATAGACATAAGTAAAGTACCCGTCGGACCAAATTGATCATAGGGCCGGTGAAGCAGCGTTCACCTGTTTCTGTGGCCACGGCATACAATGGGATGTGTCGCCAGCACAATGCCCAGCTATACTTTACACCAACTAATGTCAGGTACCCATCCGATCTGCTTGTCCGACTATTAGCTGCTATTTCCGATCTGATCCTCAGGTACGAGGTGAAGGTCATTTTGCAGTGGATTCCAGGTCATGCAGGAGTCCCTGGCAATGAGATAGTGGATGCCTTGGCCAAGAAGGGATCCCTGACACCCACTCCGAAGGGTCCGTCCACCTTCGCGAGTGCCCGCAGATCAATACGTGAGTGGGAGACAAGACAATGGGAAACGAGTTGGGACGAGTCTGACAAGGGTCGAGGTGTGTGGCAGCAACTAAAACGGCCAAATCGAGCTGATCCGTGGTGGAAGCTCCGCAGGAGAGAACAGGCTACGATAGCCCAGTTCCGTACAGGGCACTGCCCTATTGGCGCCTATTTCGGACGATTTAGGCCCAATTTCGATTCGCGGTGCCGACACTGCTTTGAAGCAGAAGAGACGGTCGAGCATTTGCTTTTAGACTGCCCTGCCTTGCAGGAGGAAAGAGTGGATGGGAATGGTCAACAGTTTGCACCATCCCTTTATGGGAACCTGGCTGTGCTACGTAGTACAAGTGTGTTTGTCCTCCGAATCCTAAGAGATTAGTCTCGATTCGATCACTCCGGTGAGTGAGGTTTAAAGTCTGGTACCCATCCGAGCTGGGTAGACTCAGGGACACACTCGAGTCCCGGGACAAATATTATAGCCCTCACCAGGATTCGAACCCAGAACCTTCAGTACGCTGCTCGGCCACCATGCCCCCCCTCCCCTATGTTATAGACATATTAATATTATATTATTTCCGCTGATACTTTTTAATAAATAAAGACTAAAAGAAAAGTTAGAGAAGAGTGCACAAAGTCAGAATTTTTTTTTTTCATTCCCATGGGAAAAAATATAACTCGCATATTTTCTTTTTCATTGCTGGCGCCTTTAACATTAAAATTTTGACTGTATTTTAGTCTGCCCGAGGACACGTCCTTTTCTATTCTCTTCGATTTGTACCAACGATTCCCTCCCCCCCCCCTATGACACACACATCCCTCTAACACACATACACAGGAGTATTTCCGACATGTCGCGTTATCTAAACCGTAAATCTAGAAGGTAGTGTTATTTCTGGAGACGTGAATGCAACGCCCTATGTTTGCATTTTTTTTATATAGGTAGGTGTGGTAAACTTCTATGTGGACTACATGACAATGTATGAATGTTAATTTACACTTTTTAATATAGGCCTAAGCGCGTAGGTAAAATAATTACATTATAACATGAATGGTATGTTGTAGGTAGGCTAAATGCTTTACGATATATTTGTTCAGTGCTTAGTAAAAATTATTACATTAGGCTATATAACGTGTAAGCTTATAGTTATATATAGTAATTATAAGGGCATATGGTACAAAAACGTGTAGGCCTATATACAATGTAGCTAAAGTAATTACGGTATAGACCTATAAACGTTTAGGTAGAGTAATTAGATTATATACACGTGTATAAGCTTAGTAAGTAAGCGAAGTACTCGTCGGAACAAACTGATCATAGGGCCGTAGCGCTCACCAGTTTCCTTGGCCACGGCAAACTATACGGGGATGTGTGGCCAGCACAATTCCCAACCGCCTTTACTTTACCCCAACTAATGTCAGGTACCCATCAGAGCTGGACATCCTCCAGTACCAGAAACAAATCCTAGCCTTCACCAGGATTCGAACCCAAAACCTTATCGGTACGCCTGCCAACGCGCTGCCGCTCGGCCACTGCGCCCCATACCGTATATAAACGTCTAAGTAAAGTAACTACCGTATATAAACGTCTAAGTAAAGTAACTACCGTATATAAACGTCTAAGTAAAGTAACTACCGTATATAAACGTGCAAGTAAAGTAACTACCGTATATAAACGTGTAAGTAAAGTAATTACACTATATTAACGTATTTAGGTAAAATAATAACAATAGGCCTATAGACGCTTTAGCAAGGCACTATAGTATTACAGTATATAAACGTATAGGTAAATAGTCTGAAAAGAAACAGAATGTTATTGCGTTGTTTTAGTCCAATGATAAAGCCAAGGCTCAGTAGGAGGCGGATGTGTAATACAATAGTGTAGGTGTGAGGATTGAACTTCGTTTGGGTGGCGGGGAGTGTATGGGCGTCGTAGTAAAAATATCGACTTTTGTATTTATCTTGCCCTACTTCATCTTTATGTTTGTATAAATAGGCCTACACTCCCCATCCCCCTCCGGAGGCCAAGCTTCAGCACTTTGCGTACTGCATTACTAAAACATCAACTCGTTCCGCTTGAATGACTGCGTCTCTTCACAATCTGTGGCTTCCTTTTTACATTTTTTTTAAAACTTTATATAAAATTTCTGAAATTCATTGTAAACATTAAGAAGGATAATATGATTATGGTTTAGGATGGAAAAAAATGGATTAAAATAGACATAAAATATGCGTAAATTATACATCTATTTATCATACAATTGCAAGTGTTACGTTCAATGACAGTTTTGGCAAAGCTTATTTCAATGGGCAAATGGCAAAATATTAATAATACATACATGATTACATTCTTACTTTGAACTTTTTACCTACTACACAACATGCGTAGGAATAAAAAAAACTTTAAAAAAATCCCATATGCATATAGGCCAAGTTCTCCTTCTTCCTGAGTGGCATTTGAGCATGAATGGGTTGCTTAAACAAACCAGGAAGACCAACAACTTAAAATTATTTAAAGCATTGGTCGAAATGAAGACTAGACCCTGGTGTAGGACGCAATAAACTTCTGTGTAGGAAAGGTCTCTATAACATACAAGATAGGTTTACTGAATTTTAGTTCTGTCTTATTGAATTTTCCACTAAAAGTAAAAAGCTAATAAAAGCAACAGTTTGTTGTTTACACAAACTACAAAGGGTGAAGGTGACGGGGTGGGACTGGCCTAAGTGTGTTACGAAACGTAAATTCCCTACATTGTAATGTTAATAAACCAACTAAATCATTTAAGCGAATTGCGTTTAAACGATATAAAATATTTCTCAGCTCACGGTTTTCCCCGGGTTTTTCCTAACCTAATGAGAGCATTATTGTTTTTTTTATTAACCTCGATAAAACATGAATTGTGCACGCTAATACAGCATGTCAAGGTCGTCCGGTCTCTCCTTATTTTGTTAGAGCATTATTGCTTGTTCTTAATAAAAAAGTATCTGTTCACGCAGTCAGCACGCAGGCTTGATTAAAATTCTCGTGTCACTAGGCTGTCTGGTTTTTCCAACGATTGACCCGTAATATATTTCTACGCAATTCGACACTTTTAGTCAGTTCTTGGCTTGCATTCGATCTAGTAACATCAAATATTCTCCGCTCTGAGTATCGTTTCTATTTGATTTGTATGATGGAAAATTTATTATTCTACTTTTACCTACAATGCTATATGTTCATTGAGGATATTCATTACTAATTGGAATATGTGTATTTCTTGATTGTGTATATAATATTATTTGGATTCCTACTGGATTGATGTTGTAAATTAAACCAAATTTATCGTTGCTTTCTACACAACTTGGTTAACGTCAATATTTCAAAGTTATCTACATGTGTGTATGTGTAATATTTATTCAACTATATTAATAATCTACACTACCACTCAACATCGAGGTTCTTGCTGTATAATATGAGCCACACAAATAATTATACATGAAGTAAATCAACTGAAAACTCTAAAACTACGCTATGTGAATTGCCAGGGGATACTAAGAACCACGGAATACTCTAGACAACTACAAATAAACTTCAGAATGATATAATAAGATCTTCACTAATACAAGGATACTCACACTAATAATAACAATACTATAACTATTATTTTCATAAATTGAATGGGGGCTCTAGCCGTAATAACATTATAAATCATCATTATACTTGTGTGATCTAAATAGAAGGTCTCATCCATAATTTATTATGGTGGATAAATTGCCTTGTAATAAAATGGGGGCTCGTCCGGGATTTACTAACAAACGTTTAGAGGATTTACTTCAACTTCAAGAATCGTTATACTATTTACACAAACTATTTACAACTGCCGTAATACATACTCGTAACTTGGATGGATTATGTTGGAAAATATGAACAATATACAATATACTAAAGATTGTGATTGAATTGAACATTGCTATTGAGAATCGGAAAACTTAACTATTCAGCCTGGAAAATTATCTTGTGTATTACCTTATCATACAAAGTAACTCTAAGAAAGTATTATTTTTATGACCTTGTTGTGACAAATCTGAACTGTGTGGTGTAGTGAATTATTCAAAGGACAGAAAGTAAGTTGGACTCTTTATTGTATTATTAACAAGATTTATAGTAACTCTTAATAATATATAAAATGGAAGCCACAAATAATCTTACATTGGATCCAGAGATATTTGATCTAACCTCAGAACAGCTTAATAAAATGTCAATGATACAATTAAAAGAATTGGCTAAATCATTGGGCATTTCTATCACAGAAACTAGGCCATCAAAAACTAAATTACTTCAAGAGGTAACTGAGTGTTTAAGAAAACAAGGTACACTAATTATTGAAGAAACTACTGCTAATGATAACATTAATGATGAATCAGATGATGAATTACCTTTTCCTATAAAACAAAGAGTAAAGCATACAACTGGTGACTTAAGTGAAGAATTGAAATTTAAACTTGAGATGAGGAAGATGGAGATAGAATTGGAAAGAGAAAACAAGAGAATTGAGTTAGAAATAGCAAGAGAGAAAATAGCAAGCCAAGAAAGAATTGAGCTAGCAAGGTCTCGTACGTCAAATCATTCGAATGCAAGCTCTGAAGCAGATGCAGAACTGTATAAGTTTAAGAAACATATTCCAGTTTTTGAAGATAATTCGGTGGAAGAGTTCTTCATGATTTTCGAGAGAAACGCTAGAGACTATCAATTTCCCGAGGGCAAGAAAGCTATACTCCTACGCTCAGCTCTGAACAAAGGAAAGGCACTTGATGTTGTATTAAGTCTTACTGAAGAGGAATTGTATGATTATGAACTGATCAAGAATAGAGTACTGCTAAGTTATGCATTAACACCTGAAAAATATAGAAAAGTGTTTCGTGAGTCTAAGAAAGAACAGGAACAATCCCATGTTGATTTTCTAAGACAGAAAAAGAAATATTTTGAAAGATGGATTCGATCCAAAGGTGTAAACAAAGACTTTGATAAATTAGCTAATCTTATGCTAATGGAAGACTTTAACAATAACATCAGAGGTGATGTAAGAATACATTTAGCAGACAAAGGTGTAGAACAAGTAGAAACAGCAGCAGTGATGGCAGACGAATATGTTATTATCCATTCCAGCAATAAATTTACAACAGTTGATAAATCTAAATTCCAGAATCGAGATATGAAGGTAGAAAAGAAAACCATGAATCCAAATGAATCCTATCAATCAAAGAGACATCAGCAGAGCAATGAAGGTCCAACAAATTCCAAGCCAACCTGTAGCCATTGTAAACGAATTGGACATACTAAGGAAAAGTGCTGGATATTGAATGGGAACCCGAATAAAAAGAATGTTGTCTTATCGTATGTAGCAATGCCAAAACAAAGAACTCATGAAAACGTAAAGAAGGATATTAGAACTCAAACAGAGATACCTAGTGCTAATGCAGATAACCTGACAAAACACACGTATCTTGGAAACTTGAAACCAGAAATAGTTCCTGAAATAGAGACAATGGTTTTCAATAATTCTAATTCTAATCTGAGCTCCAAGGAGTCTATATCAGATAGAACCACCATGAGTACTAAACATACCTCTTACAAAAATAACTTGGATACAGATCTCATCGATACTGAGATACCAAGCAATTGTTTACCATTCATTGAAGAAGGTACCGTGTCATCCATAATAAATGGTGTCACTAGTGAAAAGAACATCAGAATACTCCGTGATACAGGGGCTGAGGTTTCACTACTTTTAGAGAATACTGTTCCTACGTCACAATCGACATATACAGGACAGGATCTTACTATTCAAGGTGTATCAAGGAAAAATGTACAAGTTCCTTTGCATCAAATACAGCTGAAGAGTGCGTACTTCACTGGAAATGTAGTTGTGGGTGTGTACAAATCACTTCCGTTTAAAGGCGTTTCTTTAATACTGGGAAATGATATTGCTGGAGATGTGGTGCATTCCATATCCAAGAAAAAACAATACCTCAATAAAAGTGAGAGCTTTATCAAACCTATATGCATCGTCACGAGAGGTATGGCCCAACAACAAAAGTCTGTCGAAACCATGTCAAAGTCAAAAATAGAACCAGAAATTGACCTACAGGCAACTTTCCTGGCTGACATCTTGAGTGGTCCCTCAGTCAAGACTACTGAAAGTAATTTGTCACCTCGACAATTACTCCTATTAGAACAGAATAGAGATTCAGGAATTAAACACCTGAAGAAAAAGGTGATAACTGAACAGGAGGCAGAAATTAAAGGAAATGGATTTTTTCTGAAGGAGGGAATATTAATGCAAAAATGGAGAGATGTGAAATGTGATAATGACAATTGCAGAGAAGGAAGTCAGATTGTGGTACCAGCCATATATCGTAATGACATCTTACACATGGCTCATGACACGCCATATGCTGGTCATCTAGGAGTGAACAAGACTTACCGTCGAATTCTTCCGTACTTCTATTGGCCTGGACTACATCGTGACGTCACAAAATACTGCAAGTCATGCAATACATGCCAGATAGTTGGTAAACCTAACCAGACTATACCGGTAGCACCTCTAAAGCCAATACCCGCCTTTGCAGAACCATTTAGCCACTTGCTAATAGACTGTGTAGGTCCTTTGCCTAAAACAAAGACAGGACACCAGTACTTATTCACTATAATGTGCACTGCCACGAGATATCCTGAAGCTATTCCGCTACGCACCATTAACGCAGATAAGATATCTGACGCACTGATTGCATTTTGTTCAAGATACGGTCTTCCAAAGACTATACAGTCAGACCAAGGATCTAACTTTACATCAAAGCTGTTTAACCAGGTCTTAAAGAAACTAGGCATCCAACATGCAACTTCAACTGCGTACCATCCGCAAAGCCAAGGTGCCCTAGAAAGATATCATCAGACTCTGAAAACCATGCTCCGCACATACTGTTTTGAGAACACTGAAGACTGGGATCGCGGTATTCCATTCGCTCTTTTCGCGACTAGAGAAACTGTGCAGGAATCTCTTGGATTCAGTCCGTTCGAGTTAGTGTTTGGACATTCAGTTCGAGGACCTCTAAAACTGTTGCAGGAAACCTTGTTAAATTCTGATGAAGAGACTGGACTCGTAGCTTATGTGGAACAATTTAGCAATAGAATCTATCATGCTTTTAATCATGTTAAAGATAATCTTTTGCAGGCTCAGAAAAGAATGAAAGGGTACTATGATGTCAAGGCCAGATCCCGATGTTTCCATCCTGGTGATAAAGTCCTCATGTTGACCCAATTGTCTGGACAACCCCTGAGTGCAAAATATACAGGACCATATCAGGTTTTAGATAAAATCAGTGATGTAACATACATTGTAAAAACCCCTGATAGAAGGAAAACACAGAGACTGTGCCATATAAACATGCTAAAACCTTATGTTGTTAGGGAAGAACAAACTGACATTAGGCCAGTGAGTGCTATCAAAACTGTTGAAACACCCCCGCCTAAATTTAAAAAGACAATCATAGAAAGTAAACTTCAGAACACTGAAGCACTTAAAAACCTCAATGATAAACTGGCACATCTAGACTCAGGTGAACAGACTTCTATCAAGGGTTTAATCTATGATCATGTAAATTTGTTTAGTGATGTTCCTAACAAAACAACTTTGGTTACCCATGATGTAGTTTTAAAAGATGATAATGTTAAACCTGTCAAACAACATCCGTATAGGGTTAATCCCATACAACTTGAACACATCCGTAAAGAAATTGATTATATGCTGAGCAATGATATAATTACTCACAGTAACAGTGATTGGTCATCCCCATGTGTGTTGGTTCCCAAATCTGATGGTTCACTACGCTTTTGTGTAGACTATAGGAAATTAAACCAAGTGACAAAAACAGATTCGTATCCCATACCACGGATAGATGATTTAATCGATAGAGTAAGCACTGCAAACTATGTAACTAAGATTGACTTACTAACAGCTTATTTCCAAATCCCATTAACAGATAGGGCTCAGGAGGTATCAACCTTTGTTACTCCTGATGGATTATATAAGTTTAAAGTAATGCCATTCGGAATGGTCAATGCTCCAGCTAGTTTTCAAAGACTAATAAACACTATTATCCATGATATCCCACAATGCCATGCATATCTGGACGATATCGTAGTGTTCAGTAATAACTTTAATGATCATCTAGATCAGTTGAAACTATTATTCCAAAAACTAAAACAGGCTAATCTTACTATAAACCTAGTTAAAAGTCAATTTTGCCATGCAGAAATTGAATATTTAGGTCATGTAGTGGGTAATGGCAAAGTAAAACCAGTGAATGCCAAAGTCAAAGCTATACAGGAATTCCCTGTCCCTAAAACGCAGAAACAACTTCGAGGATTTCTGGGTATGGCCGGGTACTACAGGAAGTTTTGTAAAAACTTTTCTATTATCACTTGCCCTTTGACAAATCTCTTAAGAAAGAAAATTCAATTTAAGTGGACTCAGGAATGTGACCAAGCCTTTAATAATATAAAAGACATACTGACCAAGGCACCAGTATTAGTCTCACCTGATTATACTAAACCTTTCAGAATAACGGTAGACTCGTGTAATACAGGAATGGGCGCGGTAATCTCACAAATAGGAGATGATTCACTTGAACATCCCATTAGCTTTTGTTCAAAAAAATTTAACCCACATGAGGTAAATTATAGCACAATAGAGCAGGAATTACTAGGACTTATCCAAGCATTGAAACATTTCAATTACTATGTAAATGGTTCTCAGTTCCCAATCGAGATATTCACTGATCACAATCCACTAGTATTTCTTTCCCGCATCAAACAAAATCAGCGCATTCTAAGATGGAGTTTGTTCATTCAAGCTTACAACTTAAAAATAACTCACTTATCTGGAAAAGATAACATCGTCGCGGACACCCTATCGCGTATGTAACAAATGTATAAAGGGATAACTTCATGTATATATTCTGATAATCCTAACTAAGAGAATTGGATCATTTAAAATATTAATGCATGAATATATGAATATGTTGTGATTATTTTATGTAATATCTTATGCCTTATTTTATGCCATGAATATTTCCATTTGCTAAAACAAATATTATTATTGTTGTAGAAAAAAAAAGAAAGAACCTAATAAGTTACTTATAAATATTATGGATTTATGAACGTAATTATCTTTATTAGTAAGATAATGAATGAACAGAAATGTACATCCTTATTTTGAAACAATCAAACTATAGTTGTGATTATGTAAAAACCAAAATAGAGTAATGTGCATACACTTCACATGCTTACACACTTAAGATTAAATTCTTACTCTTAAGTTTATTTAAATATTAATTTCATTTAAGTTGAATTAATTAATGATTGAATTGTTTAATATGATAACATTAGTTATGTTGATTTTTACCTTATAAATAAGATGATGATGTTTATAAGTAATGATATCTCAGAGAGTATAATTTTTTTTAATAACGCGAACATGTGTTATGGTCTAAGGATAACTTGAGATCCTATATGATGAGGGTTTAATAGAATAAATTATTTCCCTTACTTGTCTTATTTAACGGACTACCCAGGTGGAGTCAGTTTTTTTTTTGTATATTGTTTAGAACTAAAGTTAAGTGCAGGCGGTTCTAAAAGAAATTGCACACTTCTATTGTTTAGTATGCAATGTTCTTTTCCTTTTGGTATGGGCGACTGTTACGAAACGTAAATTCCCTACATTGTAATGTTAATAAACCAACTAAATCATTTAAGCGAATTGCGTTTAAACGATATAAAATATTTCTCAGCTCACGGTTTTCCCCGGGTTTTTCCTAACCTAATGAGAGCATTATTGTTTTTTTATTAACCTCGATAAAACATGAATTGTGCACGCTAATACAGCATGTCAAGGTCGTCCGGTCTCTCCTTATTTTGTTAGAGCATTATTGCTTGTTCTTAATAAAAAAGTATCTGTTCACGCAGTCAGCACGCAGGCTTGATTAAAATTCTCGTGTCACTAGGCTGTCTGGTTTTTCCAACGATTGACCCGTAATATATTTCTACGCAATTCGACACTTTTAGTCAGTTCTTGGCTTGCATTCGATCTAGTAACATCAAATATTCTCCGCTCTGAGTATCGTTTCTATTTGATTTGTATGATGGAAAATTTATTATTCTACTTTTACCTACAATGCTATATGTTCATTGAGGATATTCATTACTAATTGGAATATGTGTATTTCTTGATTGTGTATATAATATTATTTGGATTCCTACTGGATTGATGTTGTAAATTAAACCAAATTTATCGTTGCTTTCTACACAACTTGGTTAACGTCAATATTTCAAAGTTATCTACATGTGTGTATGTGTAATATTTATTCAACTACTAGTGGTTATGCCCGTCAAAATGACGGAGAAACGAACGACTACAATATTACAATATTAGTTAAGTTAAGTTAATATTAATGTTAAGAGAGAAAGAAAAGAGACTATTAAAATGAACGTTTCTTTTCGGCATTTAGTTTTTGTTCTTTTTAATTGTTTCTGACCCTGGCATATGCATAATAATTGTTACTGTCAAGCGTCTGATATTATAACGTAGCAAACAGTTGTGTTGACTTGACTTGTTATTAAAAATAGCCTATTAAATTAACAATAATATACTATCTAAAAGAAAAAAAAACCCACAATACCAAACAATAAAAGGTAAATAATAAAAAAAGCGTAGAAAATAATATTTCAATACAATACAAACTAAAGTGATAACGATTTTTTCGGTATTTAATTTTTGTTCTTGCTTATTGTATTAATAAAACAGTGTTGAGAATGTTTCTTTCGGTATTTAGTTTTTGTTATTTTTTTTTTGTTTCTGGTCGACCTGAACCTGACATATGCATAAGAACTGTGGCCTCAAGGACTGGCGTAGTGTGTAAACCGCCGATACATTCCCATTAAGAATACACTGGCGGGCGAACGCATGGGGCACAGGGGGAGGAAGCAATGGACGCTGCAATCCCGTCTCGAGAACCACCCGGTGCCTGGATGCATGTACCTATAGTATAGGATTTGTGCTACCGGGTGACAGTGCAGGTATACGGGCGAGCCACTACGATAATGATCCTTAGGGGAACCGCAGTGAACGATCGCTGGGCTGCGGAAACCTTCCCCGTTACACGGCACGCCACGCCTTGGGCGTGTCGTTGGGTGGCTGGGGCCTGGACAGAGATTGCTCAATCCTAAGCGTTACGCCCTTGACACAAGAGCCGAAAGGCTAGTCCGGGTTTTTTAAAGAGACTTTTAAATTCGATATTAAAATGTAGCGAACAGTTGTGTTGACTTGACTTGTTATTAATTATATTAAATTAAAAATAATACACAATCTGAAGGAAAAAAAACATAAATACAAAACAATAAAAAAGGTAAAAAATATTTAAAAAAAATAGAAAATAATATTTCAATGAAATAAAAACTAAAGTGAGAAAGATTTTTTCGGTATTTAATTTTTGTTCTTGCTTATTGTATCAATAAAACAGTATTGATAATGTTTCTTTCGGTATTTAGTTTTTATTTTATATTGTTGCTGTCAATCTTATGGTACCCGGTATTTGAAAGTAATTATTTATAAGCCTAACTTGTTTTTTTATAATTCGTATCATTTAATTTATAGGGTGTATAAAGTCGCCTTTTAAAGGATATTCTCCAATAACAACGTAAATCCATTATATAATTAAAACATTTGGTTACTTTTACTTAAAAGGATAATGCAAACATCAATAATGAAAAAATAATTTCATAGACATTACGTCATACGCTAGTATTTTGTTTAAAGTAAACCATTGAAACTCTCTAAGCCAAATTGCAGTGCGTAGCTTTTAAAAAAGGTCTCGCCACATTAAAAAAACAACAGTAGAATTGGGAAAACCCGGAAAGACCCTCGCGTTCAACATAGTGAATGTCGCGTTCAATATAGTAAATGAACGGAAATGGCCATTTGCTATGTACCGTTATATTTATTTGCATAGATGGATATGACATTTTGGATTTTTTAAATCAACACATTTATGATTATAAGTGATAAAATAAAATTATCTTTTGGAGGACGTTTCCAATTTATACATTTAATTTTTGGCCCGAATAGTCAAACGGCTTAGGAGCCTATAGCGAACAAACATATATATAAATATATATATATATATATATATAAACAAACATATAAACAAACTCACGGTAATTATATATGTTGATATTAATAATCTACACTACCACTCAACATCGAGGTTCTTGCTGTATAATATGAGCCACACAAATAATTATACATGAAGTAAATCAACTGAAAACTCTAAAACTACGCTATGTGAATTGCCAGGGGATACTAAGAACCACGGAATACTCTAGACAACTACAAATAAACTTCAGAATGATATAATAAGATCTTCACTAATACAAGGATACTCACACTAATAATAACAATACTATAACTATTATTTTCATAAATTGAATGGGGGCTCTAGCCGTAATAACATTATAAATCATCATTATACTTGTGTGATCTAAATAGAAGGTCTCATCCATAATTTATTATGGTGGATAAATTGCCTTGTAATAAGTGGTTGAATGAGTAATAATTGTGTGTTGATCACACGAGGTCCATACTAGCCGTTAGGTCCACATCTGTATTTACGGTAATCTTTTTTGGAAATATGTCCATATCTGTATGTAAAGGTAATCTTTTTTTTTTAATGTCCACATCTATTTTTAGCTGTCTCTTTCGAAAATATTTGGACGTCTACATACAAAGTAAACTCACCATAAGAACGTCAAAATCTATCTCTTTTAATTGGTCTTAAAAAAAACGAAAAAAAAATACATTGCATTGGAAGCGGGTAAGGCCACTGGGCAGTGTGGGCACGTTTAATTTATCTCACCCCAACTCCCTATACTTTCTTTTTCTCTGCCTCAATGTCTGTCCATCTCTCTTTCTTTCCTTCCCTCTCTTTCCCCCTCTCTCTCTATCTTAATAAATAAATAAGATAATATATATAAATATTTTTTTTAATAATGACAGGCTACGAGATGCGTTTTTTTTTTCATGTTGTCTGTTTGTAAAAAGCTCCATTTCATTCAAATATTTATTCTGTTCTGTGGTTCTCACTTTGGTAGGCACAACATAGATCTATATCATATGGAAAATGTTGACTTGTTTAAACAGATCAACCTTGAACCAAATGAATTGGTTATTTATTGACTCGTTTAAACAGATCAATATTGAACCAAATGAATTGGTCATTTGTTGACTCGTTTAAACAGATCAACATTGAACCAAATGAATTGGTCATTTGTAGACTCGTTTAAACAGATCAACATTGAACCAAATGAATTGGTCATTTGTAGACTCGTTTAAACAGATCAACATTGAACCAAATGAATTGGTCATTTGTAGACTCGTTTAAACAGATCAACATTGAACCAAATGAATTGGTCATTTGTTGACTCGTTTAAACAGACCAACATTGAACCAAATGAATTGGTCATTTGTTGACTCGTTTAAACAGATAACATTGAACCAAATGAATTGGTCATTTGTTGACTCGTTTAAACAGATCAACATTGAACCAAATAAATTGGTCATTTGTAGACTCGTTTAAACAGATCAACATTGAACCAAATAAATTGGTCATTTGTTGACTCGTTTAAACAGATGACATTGAACCAAATGAATTGGTCATTTGTTGACTCGTTTAAACAGATCAACATTGAACCAAATAAATTGGTCATTTGTTCGACTTAGCGTTGAACGGTGGCCTTGCCAGAATTTCAAGTGTCTGTGTGTGTGTGGTAGGGGAGGAATATCGCAATGGTGGAAAAGGTTTTCCCGTAAAAAAAAAAAAACTCATCGGTTTTGGAACAATCAGGTTGGTTTCTCTGGCTTGGTTAGAAGGGCATGTCCGCCATCCCTAGCCATCCACCAACTATCGGCTACGTCACTGACTCTAAATTACGGTTAAGATGATATGTATCCAAAATCTGCAATGACGTTACAAATTACATTTCCATTATAACGAGATATGCTGAAATGTGCATCTGTAACACCTTCAAGTTGAATTACAAAACGTAACGCTATCGAAGCATGATAATATACATTTGCATCTAGTATAACTTTATCGCATTATAAATCTAATTGAACATTATCTAAGTATAAATCAAATGCACTAGGTCTATACATGTAGTGTAACTTTATCGTATACATCTAATGTAAATTTATTTTCAACTACATCTACATTTATGTAAGCAAAACACGTTAATATTCATGTACATAGATCTACATTTACGACACACAGAAAAAAAATTGTTACATCATTTGTTGTCGCGCGGATGATCCATGGTTGGTTCGAAATGTCTGCAAATCATACAAGGAACTTTCATAAAATAAAATAAAAATTCATTTTAACTACTTCAAAAGTCTACTGTACAATATGGCAACTGCCGAGAGACTAACCGAGTACAGACACTGATATGAATGTGGGACACTATGGTCTCGTGTTCGACTCCAGGTTTATGCCAGGGGGGGGGCGGGAGTAAAGGCGGCTAAACATTGTACTTGACAAATAATCCCCTTGTATTCCATGGTCACGGAAAAAGAGAACTCATCTTCGTGAAGCATCTGCCTTTAAGGAAATTCTTTCACGTTCTTTGCGCTAGCCTTGGTGTTGTAAATTTCTAACTAATTTCTCCAACTCCTTCATGCCCCATCTGATCATCTGCACAACTTTTTACACTTCTCTACGTCATCTGTTCTTGGATCAGCCTTCATCTTACGCCCTGTGGATTCATTTTACACAAGATCATGTCAAATTTGTCGCTTTTTTCAAGATGTGGTCTATCCATCTCTAGCCTCTTCTATTAATTTATTCTCTACTGGGATGTGATCTCTAGCCTCTTCTATTAATTTATTCTCTACTGGGATGTGGTCTCTCCATCTCTAGCCTCTTCTATTAATTTATTCTCTACTGGGATGTGGTCTCTCCATCTCTAGCCTCTTCTATTAATTTATTCTCTACTGGGATGTGGTCTCTCCATCTCTAGCCTCTTCTATTAATTTATTCTCTACTGGGATGTGGTCTCTCCATCTCTAGCCTCTTCTATTAATTTATTCTCTACTGGGATGTGGTCTCTCCATCTCTAGCCTCTTCTATTAATTTATTCTCTACTGGGATGTGGTCTCTCCATCTCTAGCCTCTTCTATTAATTTATTCTCTACTGGGATGTGGTCTCTCCATCTCTAGCCTCTTCTATTAATTTATTCTCTACTGGGATGTGGTCTCTCCATCTCTAGCCTCTTCTATTAATTTATTCTCTACTGGGATGTGGTCTCTCCATCTCTAGCCTCTTCTATTAATTTATTCTCTACTGGGATGTGGTCTCTCCATCTCTAGCCTCTTCTATTAATTTATTCTCTACTGGGATGTGGTCTCTCCATCTTTAGCCTCTTCTATTAATTTATTCTCTACTGGGATGTGGTCTATCCATCTCTAGCCTCTTCTATTAATTTATTCTCTACTGGGATGTGGGCTGTCCTATCCTAAAATGTTGCATTTGTAATTTTGTGAAATCATTTAGAGTCCATTATTCCTCGTAGGCACCCAATCATCTTTTTTTGTCTTGAGTCCGTAAAGAACGATATATGTGACAGACGCCGTCCTTAATCACTGCAATTTCCTCCACCGACTGAGATGTCTCTCATAGAACCTGGTTTAACATAAGCGGTAGCAGACCACGGATGTTATACAGGCAAGAGGTGATGAGGTCATCTTAGTTTTAGCTCCAACCTCTGTCCGAGGCAGCCATTCACAGTAGTTTGTAGTTTGTTACAATCCCCCATTTGTATATAGCCAACTTTCTGAGCCATGCAACGGAACAGACTTTAAGTTAATGTTATACTCTTGGCTTTTGCAATTACGAAGATGGACTTTATTTTCTAGGGTGTAGCCTAACAACTAGTTTAGCGTGGACATGTTCTAGCGTGTGAAGTCAAAACTACAATGAATATTACTTTTTCTAAAACGAATATTAATTTTGAACGACGTAGCCCTATATATTATATTCAAACTAAACTTCGATTTCATTTTTTATATCACTATAAAACTTGTTCTCACAACCTCTGTTCGACACCGAGGCTGTATTTCCGAACGGTTTTTCTCACTGATAGTTTCTTCTCATTTTAGAATCAAAACAAAAATACACTTTAAAAAAATATGCAACGACGCGTAGACTCTATAGCCCTATTAGGTGTAGCCACAGGTATTGTCTGACATTTCTTGTAGATCCTTGTCATGGGTACATTTGTCAAATCTGGTATTTACCTGACAATGTCAACACGACTTGCACATGTGCAAAGTTCAGTAAAAGGAAATAGAGAGACTCAGTCAATAGAAGTAGAAGCCCATGCTACTGAACAAACACGTGACGCGTCATTAGGTAAGCAAGAAGTGATTACGTCAAAATAATTTTTTTTTCAAAGTGCAACCCTACCCATATTTTTTTCCACCCCATATGGTGACACTCGTCAGTAACATCCTCAACTCTCGAAAAAGTTTGCAGTCATTTCTATGTGATTTTTCTAATAAGCTTACTGTGTTGAAGATTACGGATCTAACTGATGCTGGTTGTTTTAGATGTATTTCTGAAACTAGGATTGAGTAAAACTTTATAAAAGATGGGAATCAAATTAAAATTATTTCACAGGTATCTTTTTTTTGTTTTACCTTATTCTTTAAGCGGTAAAAAGTACAGCATTGATTTAGTCTGTACAACATTCAGACCTATTCGGTCCTTAAGATTATGCCTATTGAAATTAAGATCATCGGGTTCTTTATCCATGACAAACATGCACTGTAAAAAAAAAATGCGTTTTAATACATGTGGACTGTGTGGCCAATACCAATAATACAAAATCGCCTTAACATTTCCTCAACTGATTTCCGGTAGGCTAACCATCTTCTGCCTTTCTGCATGAGACCTATTGAGGACAAAAAAAAAACACAAAAAAAAACAGAAAATATTCACAGAATAGCTTTAAGGTTTATACCAAGTATATATTCACAGAATAGCTTTAAGTTTTATACCAAGTATATATTCACAGAATAGCTTTAAGGTTTATACCAAGTATATATTCACAGAATAGCTTTAAGGTTTATACCAAGTATATATTCACAGAATAGCTTTAAGGTTTATAACAAGTATATATTCACAGAATAGCTTTAAGGTTTATAACAAGTATATATTCACACATACACATAATTAAAAAATACAATTTAGAAACATTTTTGGAAAGAGTTTTAATAAACCAAGTGTTAAGAAAAAAATAAAAACAACCATAAAACCCTACATTTTTATTTAAAAATAGGCATATTGATAGGGTGTCCTCCATCCGGCAGGCAAAGCTACACAAACTTAAAATGTCCGGCTTTTGTACGCCAAAGGTTTTAAAAATCATTAGTGCACTTTTAAGTTCTCATTTACTGTTAATAAGTGTCTGGGTCGGAAAAAGCAAAACAATGGAGTATTAGCAGGAAATGTAATGACTTAGATTGTGTTGTCTTATGCATTGTTAGACTACTATTTGCAGTGGAGTGTGTTTTTCCAAAGTTTCCCAAACGCAAGTTGCTTTTCAGTTACTAGAAATGTGTGAACTTTATTTTCTGAATCTTTGTACACAATGGTAATGTGGAAAGAGTGTTTTCATTGATAAACGCTCAATGAACAAAGGAAAGAAACAGACTCTCAGTTAGCTCTGTAAAGGGCATCATTCTTACAAAGTACAGATTGAAAAATCTCATATTATGTGAAAAGTTTTATACATTTGGGTTTGCTAACGAAGATCGTCTGCAAAAAGTTGGCTCGTCAGAGAAATATGTTGTATAATTAAGAAAGATGATTAATTGTAGAATTGATTGTTTAATTTTCAAATAGTATTAAGTATTGTTGCATTTTGAAAAAAAAAATGTCAATTGAATTTATATTTAATTTTTTTTTTACAAGACTTTTTCTTGGTTAATTTACTAATAGATAATTATTGGCAACCATTGTAGTAAAATTGTACTGATTGCTGGTTAAATCCGCATTCAATTGAAAAAAAATAAAATGACTTAAATGAAACACTCAATGTGTCCTCCTGTTGGTACCCATGTGTCCTCCTTTGTCCTCCTTTTTGTCTTTCTGCGTCCTTCTTTTGATACCCATGTATATGGAAACCCTACCTACAGAGCATTTGAAATAGGTTTCTAGATGAATTAACTATGTAAATAGCAGCCATGATGGTGATGATGTTGAATAATATTGTTATTTAAGATATCTATTTTACACGCAATTTAAAAGGAATTTGATTGCATAAATCTTGATATTTAACTGTGATACTAGTCCACAAAGTAAAAAAGATTGAGGCGTTTATATTTTTTAAACAGCTCTTGTGAAACATTTCACAGCCTGCCTTATGCTTTACTTTTAGATAGTAATGTTAAGATCAGCTTACTTTCGACAATCGACATCTTCAATTAAATATTCTGCACTTATGGAACCTATTCCATTGATTTTTAATGGTTTAAATTTTAGTTTTGAATGTTAATTTTCATCGCATGACAGTGTTTTATATATGTTTACGTCATATTGGTGTTAATTAAAAATAAATAAAACCCTCTTAAGTGACTTAAGTCTTAAGCCTATAGTAATAAGCTGTCATTTGTCACCACTAGACAAAGTAAACTAACAGCATGTGCTTTTTGTCATGTGATTGCAAAAGCTCTAAGCTTATTGCATAATAATTTAATTAAAGGCCCAGAAAGAAATAAAAATTACAATTTATTTCATATTCAAGGACAGTTTTGTGTATTCGCTTTCTACCCCAAGCCGCATTTGTAAGTAATAGTAATATGCATACGGTAGAGAGAGGGGATGAGGTTGAAGAAAGAACTAGTGAAATAAATGGCAAAATGCTATGCAATTATGTTTTTAAATGCGCATAGGCCTAATGGTTTTTAACAAAACATTTTACGACACCAAGGCTATCGCAAAACAAAAGTAAGTAGGTTAAACATGTGTCATAAAACTTAACATGGTTTTATTCACTGAACTAACCAGTTTTTTTTTAATGCTTTATTTCTTTATCTTGCACTTGACTCCTAGATCTAGAATCTAGACTATAAATATAACCCAGAGAAATATTTGGGAAGAAATTACAATAAGCGAAATGGCTGCTAAAGTGTTTTTGTTCAAATCCTTAATTATTTTTTGTTGCCGCTGGTATTTTGAAGCCTTAAATTATGTTATAAGATAACAAAAATGTTGATATAAAAAAAAAATCTCATTTTACAAAAGATATTAAGTAGGCATTTGGGAAGAAGAAGAAAAATACAGTAGATCCTGCCCATACCTTATAAATGATTTTAATGTTTTTGAATGGGGATGAAATAGGGAAAACACTTAAAATTACTTTCTACTCAACCAATACAAACCCGTCCACTCTCTTCGGTAGATTTTGGGCTCAAAAAGTACGCTTCGCTTTCAGGGTCTGGGAGTGGGCCACATCCGCCCGTAGGCGTCAATGGCAAGTGGTCATGTGACACAAGGGGGGGGGTACGCTGGTCGAGCGGCAGCGCGTCGGGTTAGCGTACCGGAGATCCTGGCTTAAAATTCTGGTGATGGCTAGGATTTGTTCTCGGGTATGGAGGGGTGTCCCTGAGTCTACCCAGCTCTGATGGGTACCTGACTATAGTTGGGGTAAAGTAAAGGCGTATGGGCATTGTGCTGGCCACACAATCCCCTAATATGACATGACCACAGAAACTGGTGAATGCTGCTTCACTGGCCCCATGGGTAAATTTTGTCCGACGGGATACTTTACTTATATGACACATGTGGCCTCGCAAAGTGGGCGAAAGTAACTTTAAATATATTAATGTGTGTATTTGAGTGAGTCTTCAACAGGTTACACCCAGACCTAGTTCGTAAGTCCTATTTGTGTTTGCATTTTCACAAAATTTTAGCCATATATATTCCATTGGTTTTCCCATGTCTGTAAAAAAAAATACAAGTTTACAGCCGTTTCTTCTAGAATGCAGATTGTTACGTCTTTGACCTAAAGGAAAAAAAATATTTACAATGTTACGCGGCGCCCCTGTACAGACGCCACGGCGTACACTTTAAAGCTATTTGCATATTTGAAACAACCTGTGCCAAAACTACAAAACAACAACCTGTAAACAGTAAGTGGGCTCTTTAGTGTGAAAATTCCAAATGTAGTAATGTAGGCTAGCGTTAACAGATGTTGTTACCTGTGTAGTTACGCCCACATCTGGGAGTAAGGTAGTTTAACGTCTCCGGCAGTTCTATGCCAAAACTACATTATGCTAAGGATTTGGTTTGGACGTAAATTGACTAGGGCTCTTGGCTTTTATTGATATTTTCGGAGACTGCAAATTGAAATATCTTGTAAAGCTCTTATTGATTAGAGTATTGTTAAAGATCGCTTTATGTTATGTCTGACTTGAAGGCCAATGTATTGATTTTATGTAGTTCATCTATTTATCTCATTATTTAACAAGTATATTGTCTAAAATAGGTATCTGATTTTTATATCAATCTGTCTATCTATCTATCTGTCTCTATCTATCCATCTATATCCAGAGCCTTTACAAGCTTATGTAGCGCCCCAGGGCAAAAGTTTCAGCGCCGCCCCCTCGCATACTGTAACTGCTTGTTTAGTGCTATATTCGCTATATTTAGACTACATTTGCCGCCCCCCTGGAAGTGCCGCCCCAGGGCATATGCCCCCCCCCCTCTGCCATCCCCTATGTGAGGGCACTGTCTATATCCCAATTTATCTATCTAGTTAACTAGCTATAGCTATCCGTGTATTTATCTATCTGTCTATTTATCTGTTTACCTGTCTGTAACCCGGTAGTTGTGGATTCGACTCGGTTACACGTGTGGTGGAGGTTTCAACTCACACCCTTGGCTTCGTTGGTCTGGAGGTATCTTTTGAAGTCGGATGGCAGCCTCTACTGTACGTTTGCAAATTTATATTTGACACCTTTCCTTAGACGTGGCTTCGTAAACGTCTAAGTCTAACCAACAATGTCACGTTCTAACCAAACAGTAACCAACGCTGTTGTCTTATGAGAGAAAACTGTATGACTTTATTCAATAGTAGCGGAAAATGGCTAGCAATAATAATACAATGATGAAGGTAAACTATTAGCAGATGCAGGCAATTCATCAACAAAATGCAAAACTTCGTGACTAAATTGGCATATAAAAATGGTGGATCAAACAATCTGAGTAGAACAATATTTACAATAGTTAGATCTGACTTCTAACTAAAATGAAAGTGTGTCTTCTTATGAGACTGGCGCTAGGACTAAATTTACAGCGAACAGTTTCAACTTATATAGCGGACATGAAGAGGGGGAGTGTAAACTATACCAATGGTTTGACATCTGGTACTAAATTTTGAGATCAACAGAAGGATCTCCCTGGCCTTAGAAAGTCGCCCAATTATGGGCCATTTGCAGAAGGCCAGAGCTATGCATAAAAATGTCAATGTCCACCGTTGGCGATCAGAAAAAATGATATCAACTGGAATTATATTTCCTGAAACAGTGACAAGATAAGGTAGGAAATATATGGTCACCCAGGAAGGTGGAAAAGGGGGGGGGCGAGAGGGCGCGATATTCACGAGACTATGTGACCCTTAATTGCAATCTGGACACTGGTCGTTAAATTCGTACGCCATTCAAAGTTGGTAAGGGGGGATAACCACGTCGCGGGTGGAAAAGGTGACACTGGAAGGTGGGGGGGGCGGTATAGTATCATTTTACTTGGCCGGGAAACCCCGCTATATGGGAACAAGGTAATATACTAACATTTACAAACAACATTTATATTTCTAAACCTTCTCTCTCTCTCTCTCTTACGCTTAATCAAAATAATGTACATATATTCCTAATCCATACATGGTTGTGATGCTAATACATTTGTTATAAACATTGGCAGTTATAAAATTCGGCCTATGTGACGACCGATTCGTTTCCATTCGTCACAATATCCCCACCAACAAAAGTTCTTATCTATGATAAGAACTGTTAATAAGCGCTATTACGAGAACAATCGCGAGATTATACACCCCAAAAGTTACAAGTCTATAACACACAAAAAAACTAAGAGGTAAACTGAGATACTTACAGATTTATGATAATGGCAGAATATGTACACATTAAACAAGGAGGGCTTCTTAGTTCTCTCCAGTTTCTTCCGCAATAGGATGGCGGCTGAGGAAATCTGATAGGCAGTTTTCTGGACCTGGTATGTACTGGGTTTTAAAAGAATACTGGGACAACGTCAGGGAGTGTCGCATTAGTCGGCGGTTAAGATTTTTGGCTGAAGCCATGAATGTGAGGGGTCGGTGGTCTGTCTGCAAAGTAAACTGTTTTCCGTACAAGTATGTTTGGAATTTTTCTATCCCATAAACTACAGCTAAACATTCTAGCTCGATAATGGGGTAGTTCATTTCTGCTTTGGTCAATTTCCGGCTAGCATAAGCTATTGGGTAAAGTCTGTCGTCGTCTGGGTCGGTCTGCATAAGGACTGCGCCCAGTCCGGAAAAACTAGCGTCTGTCCTAATAACGAACTGTCTTGATAAATCAGGGAGTCGTAAGATCGGTTTGTCGACTAGAGCTGCCTTCAGTGTGGTAAACGCACGTTCGCAATTGTCATCCCATAATATTGGATCAGGTTGTCCCTTCTTAGTGAGGTCTGACAACGGGGCGGCTATAGTGTTGTAATTGGCTACGAACTTTTGATAATAGCCACAGAAACCAAGAAATGACCTTACCCCTGATTTGGTGGTGGGCCTCGGGGCGTCTCTGAGTTTAGCTATTTTGTCCTCAGCTGGCATGAGGTGGTTACATTCTACCATGTGGCCTAGAAATTTTAACTTGTCAAATCCTATCATACATTTGGAGGGACGCGCAGTGAGACCGGTTTCCCGCAACCTTTTTAAGAGAAGCTCAATAAGTTCAAGGTGTTCAGCCCAGGTTTCGGTTGCCACTAAAATATCATCAATGAAATTTGAAATTCCAGGCCTCTGTATCGGTTGCAATAACTTCCTCATCATGCGGGTGAAAACGCAAGGGGAGTTGTTCAGACCAAAGGGAACAGTCTGGAATTCAAAATGCCCCTGGGGTGTACTAAATGCGAGAAAAGGGCGGGAACTCTCACGTACTTCAATCTGATAAAACCCTTTGCTGAGATCAAATTTTGAAAAGAAGCGAGCATTGGCTAAATTGGCAAATAAGGTATCAGGGTCAGGCATGGGCTCCGCTTGAAACTCCGCAACACTGTTCAAACGTCTGAAATCTATGCACATACGGTGCGAACCATCTGACTTTTTAACTAATACCACCGGGGCATTGAAGGGAGAGGTAGAAGGGGCTATAATCTTTTGTTCCAATAAGGTCTTGATCTCCTCTTCTATCAGTTTAGCTTTGGCATGAGGAATCTGATAGGGTTTGACTCGAATGGGGGTGGGGTCTATTAGTTTCATAGAAAACTTTTCTAGGTTGGTGCGACCTGGTTTGTCTGTCAGCACGTCGGCATATTTGACTAGCAGTTTGCGCACTTGACCGGCTTGCTGTGGAGTTAATTTTGGACATGTGGTGACATCGGCTACTGTCTCATTTGTTTGAAGAGGGCAGGAGGTGAGGGTATTATCAGGCTCGGTTTCCTCCGCGATGGCCAAGGCCAAAATGGGAATATCAGAGGTTGAGCGTTCTAGATACTTTTTGAGTAGATTGATGTGGTACATTTTTTCTTTGATTCCCACTTTTATTTTATAGTTGGTTGGCGAGATTTGGTCAGTGACCACATATGGTCCTTTCCACGTTATCTGCAATTTATTGTGAGATGAAGGGAGTAATAATAGCACTTTGTCGCCAGGGGCAAGTTCGCGTTCCTTGACCCGGCGATTGTAATGATTCGCCTGTTTACGGCGGGCTTTTAAAAGCTGGGAGTGAGCAATGTTTCGGACACACTCCAGGCGGGCTTTTAGTTGCTGGACATATGCATGGACTGTTTTTTCCTCTTGATGAGTACTTTCTTTAGTCCAAGAGCGACGAAGGAGTTCGAGTGGTCCGCGAGGTTGAGTCCCATAAATCACTTCGTAGGGAGAGTAACCTAAACTAGAATGCGGGGCTGTGCGGTATGCGTAAAGTGCTGCGGGTATGTAGGTATCCCAATTGTTGGGGTCTTCGAGAGTGATTTTCTTAAGCATTTCTTTTAAGGTTTTATTGAACCTTTCTACTAGCCCGTTTGCTTGTGGGTGGTAGGGTGAGGTTCGAAGGTGTCGTGTGTTCATTAGCTGTAACACTTCCTTCATTAATGTACCTGTAAACTGAGTGCCATTGTCTGACTGGAGGAACTCTGGGAAACCTATCCTAGTGAATATGGTGAACAGGGCTTCCGCCACGTGTTTAGCATCCATACTAGGCAATGCTACTGCCTCTGGCCATTTAGTCGATTGGCACACTACACAAAGGATATAAGCGTTCCTCTTCCGCGTCCGGGAGAGGGGACCGATTAGATCCACTGACACCCGTTTAAACGGAATGTCAACTACTGGGGTCTCACCCAATGGTACTGGCGGAGTGAGGTGTTTTGGAGCCGTGATTTGGCAGTGGTGACACGAAGATACAAATCTTTTGATGTCTTCAGACATGCCGGGCCAGTAATAGTAGTACTTCACCTTTTGAACAGTCGACGTCTGTCCTTGATGGGCTCCCATAGGAGAGTCATGAGCTATTTCCATTACCTGATTGCGAAAGGCGGCGGGAACCACTACCTGGGGCTTTTCATCTTGATCAGCGCAAGGCTGTCTGTAAAGAATGTTTGCTTTAAGGAAAAAATAAGATTTCCCTGATTCGCGCAAGTTTGTTTGGGCTTTTTCTCTAGCTGAATTTAGGGAAGGGTCTTCCTTCTGAGCTTTAACAAAATCTCGGTGAGAGGGCAGAGGCTCTACTGTGGAGTCCACTGTCTCGTGTTGGGCTCGGGTGCTGACCGGAGCCACAATCATAGGGGTCTGTGGGGTAGCTAGAAAAACATACTTGCATCCCAAAATAACATCATAAACTAGGTCTTTCATGACCGCTGCATTAATTGTGCCACGGACAAAAGGAGAATTTATGTGAATACGCGCAATGGGAAGATTCTGTGCGGGTGCAGAGAGGGATGGCCCTCGAAGGTTAATAAATTGACCAGTGAGATCGCCGGGCCTTATCCGCGACTCATTAACTATGGAATCGTACTCGCAGCCAGTGTCAAACAGACAGATTGCTGGTTCCCCATTCAGTTCAACCGTGTCTGTTTCTTTGGGGCCATTGTGGCTCCCAGGGGTAGGCGGGGTTTCTAATTCATCAATCAAAGTCACCTGAGTTTCGGACTCCTTGGTGCAAGTGGCTAGGGTTCCCACATTATTCATGGGTGACATTAAGTTTCCCGACGCCGAAGAGTCGGCTTGGAGTACAACGGAGGACACGTGGGCCTGTGTGGGGCGGTCTCTCCTCCTATCACTCGGAAACGGGTTTGAGTGCTCTAGGCGGTTGCTCCCTCCATTTGTTTGATGGTAGGGGCGGTGCGTTTGATGATTCTCGTGCTGGGGCGGATGGCGATGTGAGTTTTTCTTATCTATAGGCCCGTTGGGGCGCCCTACCTGGGGTTTATCAAGGCGTGGGCGTGGGGGGTGGGTTGTCAGATTTTCCTCTTGGTGAGCTGTGGCGTAGCGATCCGCTAACTCTACCAATTTGTTAAAGGTACCCACCTTACGTTCGTCCAGGAACACTTTCATTTTATAAGACATATTATGTCTCATTTGTTCTGTTAGGACTAGCTCGGCTAGTCCTTGAAATGTTTTTTCATGCGATGCGAGTTCTACCCATTTGATTAAATATGAATTTAGCCTGTCTGCAAACTGAACATACGTCTCTCCTTCTTGTATTTGTGATTCTCTAAATTTCCTATTGTATGATCTAGCCGTCAATTCGTACTTTATCAGTAGCGCATTTTTCAATGTTTCATAACTGCCCTTGTCATTAGAGGGAAGTTTGTTGTAAACCTCATAAGCTTGGCCTCTTAGAGACTGAACTAAATGTCTAACCCATAGTTCTTTGTGGACATTATGGTTTACAGCTAAATGTTCATACCTATTAAGGTAGACGTCAATGGTCTCTAATGACGGGTCAAAAATGTCAGGTGTGAAAGAGTAGTATTGGGGGGTAAATGAGTCATTTGAGTGCTCTGTTGAAGTTTGAGAGGAAGGAGAATTCGGAGTGCACATACCGGGGGCCGCTAATTCTGCCTGTCTTAACTGTATTACTTTCTCAGCCTCAATTTGGGCCAACCTAATTTGCATTTCTTTTTCTGATTCAATTTTTAACTTTTCATTTTCTGATTCAATTTTTAACTTTTCTTTTTCTGATTCAATTTTTAACTTTTCTTTTTCTGATTCAATTTTTAACTTTTCTTTTTCTGATTCAATTTTTAACTTTTCTTTTTCTGCCTCCCTAAACTCAGCGACCTGTTGCTTAATATATTCTAACATCTCATTACCAGTGAGGTTAGCGGCCTCAGCTTCTTCTCTAGCAACACGTTTAATGCTTACAATATCGGCCATGATATTATAACTTCTAAATTATGCTAAAATGCCAATGATATAACAAAAGTAAAAGGATCACTTACCCTTCAGCCTTCCAAATTTGAATTACAGAAATGCATATCACTAACACACACACACTTATAAACTATTCACTAATGTCACTAGAATGTTAGAATGTTTTTAATTCTGTCTTGTGGACTTCGGTAACTATTAGCTGTGTTGTCTCACGGCGGCGTTGAAGCTGATCTACGGTGTCAGGTGGATAAACGTGTAGCCAAGGGTTGTCTACAGGGTTGTCTGGTTGGCAGTTGACACTCTTCAGGTAACAAGCAATGTTCAATGAAATGAGCAGGGTAGGTCTAGTTGACTTTCTTCAGGAGACAGGCAGTGTTTTGTGTAGGGGTTGATACAGGTTGTCACCGGGTTGTCAGGACAGTGGCTTTTCTGTTAGAGGTGAATAAGAGCCCCCAGCAAAAATACAATCAAGCTGGACCGCTTCAAATGGTGCCCAGATTTTAATCACCGGACGAGACCTCAATTATGTAACCCGGTAGTTGTGGATTCGACTCGGTTACACGTGTGGTGGAGGTTTCAACTCACACCCTTGGCTTCGTTGGTCTGGAGGTATCTTTTGAAGTCGGATGGCAGCCTCTACTGTACGTTTGCAAATTTATATTTGACACCTTTCCTTAGACGTGGCTTCGTAAACGTCTAAGTCTAACCAACAATGTCACGTTCTAACCAAACAGTAACCAACGCTGTTGTCTTATGAGAGAAAACTGTATGACTTTATTCAATAGTAGCGGAAAATGGCTAGCAATAATAATACAATGATGAAGGTAAACTATTAGCAGATGCAGGCAATTCATCAACAAAATGCAAAACTTCGTGACTAAATTGGCATATAAAAATGGTGGATCAAACAATCTGAGTAGAACAATATTTACAATAGTTAGATCTGACTTCTAACTAAAATGAAAGTGTGTCTTCTTATGAGACTGGCGCTAGGACTAAATTTACAGCGAACAGTTTCAACTTATATAGCGGACATGAAGAGGGGGAGTGTAAACTATACCAATGGTTTGACATCTGGTACTAAATTTTGAGATCAACAGAAGGATCTCCCTGGCCTTAGAAAGTCGCCCAATTATGGGCCATTTGCAGAAGGCCAGAGCTATGCATAAAAATGTCAATGTCCACCGTTGGCGATCAGAAAAAATGATATCAACTGGAATTATATTTCCTGAAACAGTGACAAGATAAGGTAGGAAATATATGGTCACCCAGGAAGGTGGAAAAGGGGGGGGCGAGAGGGCGCGATATTCACGAGACTATGTGACCCTTAATTGCAATCTGGACACTGGTCGTTAAATTCGTACGCCATTCAAAGTTGGTAAGGGGGGATAACCACGTCGCGGGTGGAAAAGGTGACACTGGAAGGTGGGGGGGGGGCGGTATAGTATCATTTTACTTGGCCGGGAAACCCCGCTATATGGGAACAAGGTAATATACTAACATTTACAAACAACATTTATATTTCTAAACCTTCTCTCTCTCTCTCTCTCTCTCTTACGCTTAATCAAAATAATGTACATATATTCCTAATCCATACATGGTTGTGATGCTAATACATTTGTTATAAACATTGGCAGTTATAAAATTCGGCCTATGTGACGACCGATTCGTTTCCATTCGTCACACTGTCTAATTAGAAAATTTTTAAAAAAAGTAGACCTACCCTTCCTACCAAACTGATCATTGACAAGTCTTAATGAGGCGTAAACTTTAGAACCCATATGTTCGTGAATTCCTGTTCTATTTTTAAACTAATAAACAAAAAAAGCATGCTTTTGTTGGTGTTTGACAATTGATTTCAACCTCGACGGCCAGTTATAGTCTTTTAGAATTATACAAAGGATACAATATTAGTTATGAGGAATCCGTTTTTAACATCAAAAGTGAGTAGGCGATAACTAATACTCAAGTGTTAGTCGCGTGAAGTTAAATATTTATTTGTTTAGAAAATAAATGAGTCAAGAGTTGCGTTTTCTTGGTTATTGAAAAACAAAATGCGTAAATTCATAAAAACAAAAAACAAAAATTCCTTTGCAATAAGTTTGATATTTTAAAAAGGTGACTTTTCACTTCTGACTTTCACAATACATTGTTTTGTTTTGTAAACATCTTTTGGAAATGAAATACATTTTAATCCCCAACAAATTTGAGTACAACCAGTAAAGTAGCACACAGACATGTTTCGAAACAAATGATTGAATTCGACCGGAAATGTTTTTTATTTGTCGACCTTTTATGCATGCATACACGTTAAGAATATTCAAACAACAGATTTTTCTTTTTAAATTGGCGTTACATACGTTTTTTTTTAAATTCACAAAAGGTTGTTAGTTAAAAGAAAACAAATTGTCGGTCTTCGTGGCATAAGACTCTTTGTAAACAAAACAAAAAAAGGGGCGTCGCCAAATGGATGTCCCAGTTTGCTACTTTTTGTTGTACCGGGTACAAGCTCCCCCTTCCCTTCGTCTTATTTTTGGCACCAAATTCCCGACTATGTTGAAAATCAATTCGGATCTCTAAACGTTCTTTCTCTATCTAAAGTAAACAAGAAGAATTTGTTTTATGATTCTGTTTGCTTAGTCTGTTTACCCAACCCTTGTCTATTACAACAGTTGACTTGTATTTCTAGTAGACATTGTTTCTTATACGCAGATCCACATTTCAATAACAAACTACTCCATCATTATTTTCTATCGTCTCTCTTTTTTTTTTATTCCCTCTCTAAATAGTTCATCCTATTGTTCTCTCTTTCTCTCTCTCTCTTCTAATTATCTTTCTTTCACTCTCTCTCTCTTTCAATTCGCTTTCTTTCACTCTCTCTCTCTCTCTTTTATTCTCTTGCTAACGTTTTCTCTCTTTCTATTTTATTCTCTTACTCTCTCTGTTTCTCTCTCAATTTCTGTCCCTTTCTCTTGCACTCTCTCCCGTATCGCTCTTTCTCTCCTGACTCTCTATGGATAAATGGATGGATGTAAACAATTTGTACATTTTCCTTTCTGCGCTAACATGCAAAACTGTCTGTTACCGGGAGCCACACACATTTGTCATTGTTGTTTAAAAACTTGCTATAAAAAAAAAGACACAAGGCCTACGTTATTCGTCTTAACACTTGTTAGTTTCATTTCAATGGCCGGTACGGTTGTTGCCTGACTTACATCCGCGTGCGGCCGCGGAAATCGGTCGCGTAAAGGAGGGGATGGAACGGGAAGGCCTGTTTATGCTTTTAATTTTTTTATGTGGAAAATAAGAGGCTGTTTAGTTGTTCCGTGTACGAGGCTGTTTAGCTGTTCCGTGTACGAGGCTGTTTAGCTGTTCCGTGTACGAGGCTGTTTCGTTGTTCCGTGTACCTTGTAAACTTATAGCATGGGTCACGGTAACTGATGGTCGCTGCGTCACCAGTCCTAGTGACGGCCGCTGTTGTTGTCTTGTTTTAAATTAGTATAATGTTTTTCTACTATGACAAAAATATATGAAGTTCTAATTTGAATTTTAAGTAGGCTACTTTGGCTGAATTTAAGTACTCTTACATTTCAGGGTTTAAAAAAAAAAACGCATTTGTGTTGGGCTCTCTCTCTCTCTCTCTCTCCCCCGCTCTCTCTCTCTCTCTATATATATATATATATATAGGAGGCGCCCATGCTTCTAAAAAAATAAAATAATCTCATTGCATTTGAAGAATTCACTAACCGATGCTTGTTTCTTCCACAGCAACATGAGTGTATGCGCCACCGTCCTGATAGTTATAGCCACCATCCTTGGGCCGATCACATTGGTCTTCATGTCTGTCTCCTTCGGCACTGACCACTGGCTGGAGTTCCGGGTGGACAGGAGCAAACTTACCAGCCTGGCACTAAGTTACGATTTGAATCCTCTCCTTCTTGAGATGGCCAAAGTTACCCATTCACGTGACAGAGGTTTGTTTAGGGAGTGTTTCCCTGGCAACGACACCAAGTGTAAGTTTGTTTCAATGTATATATTTATCTTTTTATCTTATATGTAAACTTCTATATAGAATATTATTGCGTCCTACGCTTATCTTTGCGTGGTTTGAGTCTAGTCTTGCATTTGAATTACTCTTTTTAATGATGTTAAGATATGGTTTGTTCAGGCAACCCATTCCATGCCCAAAAGCCACTCGACAAGAAACATAACCTATTAGCATTTATTTTGTATTTGCTCTTGCTTATGAAATAAGAAAAGTCTTTATCTTTGTGACTATCTGATCATTGTAATAGATTGTTATTTATCCATTCAGTAATAATTTAGCCATTGGCAACTACGGTTAAATAAGTATTGTTTCTGTAGCCTATATTTATTTTTAAAATGAAGATTGGGATTAGGGGCAAACATACTTCCTATGGGCTTCAAATAAAAATGTTGTACTATAACAAATACACAATTACATAGTGAAACAGTGAGAGCATTTCTTCTTCGTCTTATATAAAAAGAAGATAATAAGAAGATTATTGCGTCCTACGCTCATCCGTGGTCCGAGTCTAGTCTTGCATCTTTATTAATGTTTTAAATGATGTTAAGTTACTGGTTTTCCTCGTTTGTTCAGGCAACCCATTCCATGCCCGAATGCCACTCGGGAAGAAAGAGTACTTATATGCATTTGTTCTCGCATAAGGGATAAGGAAAGTATGTTTGTCATTATGTTTATCTGAGCATTGTGACAGATTGTTTCTGTGTTGTATTTCTAAATTATAGTGTAATTCCTTATGTATTATGACTACTTTTAAACAATAAATTGTTTGGGCTTAAGGTAAATGTTTTTTTAAAGACTCAATTTTAATTTATAATGTAGTTTCTTGTGTCGGATTACAACAACAAAGCGCCCGCCACCTATAGCCGTCCCACTAATCTCCTGTTAAAAGCTCCCCTCGCCATGTTGACACAAGTGTGTTGGATTAAACTCGTGCCTTTAATATTCAAAACCTGTTGACATTGTGTTTTTGTTGTTGTTTATTTTTTAATGTGGGTCACCCAGCAGTGGTTCTGTGTATTTTGTGTTATACATACCCTTCCATCACGACCCCGACCCCCATAGTTTGACACACTATTGATATGTGTAAAGTGATAGGTCCTATATAGATTTGACTCAATCTATTTTCCTTGTGTGCGTGTCTCGAGTCGTAGTGTGTAGAGAAAGAAGAAGGGTGGAGAAGACGCGGGTCCTTAACATAAACGAAGACACTTAGTACGGTGGGCGAACACATTGTGTCGGTGACATTTGTCACTATGACAGCAATGTGTCTCAGGTCTTTTTGTCATCTCCACGGACTTAAACAAAAAATGTCTCTTTTTAAAGTCCGGAATTCTGCAATAAGCTTGTCTGTGTGTGTGTGTGTGTGTGTTTCTTCTTCTTTTCTTTTGTACTTGTTTTATTTGTATGGTGTTGAGAAAATGTCTCATTGCATATTGCCTACCTGTGGAAGGTGAGAGAAGAAGTAGTGAGACATACCGAGTTTAATGATGTCATTAAGATGGAAGGAATACAAAGGAAGGCACTGAACGCTTTAGTTTATAAACAGTAGATAAACGGACTCAAAATCATTTTGAATTAAAAGAGAAAGCCAACATGAGTGGCATAGAATTAAAAATAAACGAAAAGAGTAAGGACATCGCTCTCTTCCTCTCTCTCTCTCTCTCTCTCTTTATATATATATACAAAGAGAGAGATGGAGAGAGAGAGAGGTAAACATATATATATAGAGAGAGACACACACACACACAGATAGATGGATAGGCCTACATCTAACCTACATTTCTCCTTGAAATATTTTTAGCTGTGTAAAGCCGCCAAACTTGTCCCTTGTCCAAAAAGCTCACGACACTAGTCCCACTGAATGGCCATTATAGTGTCGTGCAGAACAGGTTTGAAGAAATCCCATTCCTTAGGATTTTTTCCAAATCCTATCAAAATACGTAAACTCCCATATGTTTTTGGGTCGTAATAAAAAATAATGTTCATCTGAAAGCGAGTACGACATGCCTAGTGTGGATAAAATAAAAATTTCTTTTGGAGGACGTTTCCAATTTATACGTTTAACTTTTAACCCGATTAGTCAAACGGCTTAGGAGACTATAGAGCAGAAACATACATCTAAATAAATAAACAAACTCACGGTAATTATATATATTTATCAGTGACAGTATAAACAAAATGGCGGAAATTTCTTCAATGATGTTACTTCCGCGCCTAATCCATTCTTTTTATAGATCAGTGGTCTAGTCCAAACTTTCGATTGAATGGCTACATGTAAAGTACTCTGACTGAATTTTATGTACTCCGACTGAATTTAAAGAGCACTGACTGAATTAAAAGTACTCTGAATTTAAACTACTCTAACTGAATTTAAAGTACTCTGACTAAATTTAAAGTAGCCTACTCTGCGTGACTGAATTTGTAATAGCAAGCGTGGGCTAGTTTTGTTTTCTTATTTAATAGTTTGAAAAAAAGGACGACTTTACCCAAAAACAAATCTGCAAGGGTACAAGCAGGCTACATAACTAACAATTAGACTAGACGTCTATTGTCTGAAATGGTCGTTTTATTGTTTTCGCTTGTTGCTTGCGAGAAAGCTTAAATCACGGAACTTGCCGTAGCATATTACTTTAGCACTTTTTTTTTAAATCGTGTTCCGTGATTAACCTACTAGGACAACATGTTGCATAAATTAAACATTTTCGTGCCTGTCCCCACCACTACATCCACACACAGACGCCGCTTCGAGACTTAAATTCTTGGACTTACACCATCCCCGACACCGTTATTTTTGTTTTGTTATTTAGAAACCTAACGTAAAATTTGCCTTCTGGAGGAACGTAGAGGAACACGTATCTCCTTTTATTTGGACTTGGCAATCCCCTCTCTCTCTCTCTCTCTCTCGTCATGTCATAAGACTTTGCTCTAGTTCTGAGGCCTGCCTGTGTACACTTGAAAGCCATCTCAAATCCCTGCTAGCCTGGTGATCAAACAACATCTCTTCACTGTGCTTTTAAAAATGCGTGCGCTGTGTCCCAAGTACCAACACCAAAGTAACAGTTGCGAGCAGTTAAAAAAAATATTATTTCATAACACACAGACATAGACGTTCTCGCTCACCCACATTTAATTAAGACTCTATTATTTGACATTTTGTCTTTGGCTTTGAAAACGGACATGAACTTACAGTACTCAGAAATTGTAATATCAACTTATCTTATATGTTACAGAGCTACAGACTCGCCTTCTATACAGAAGATTATGAATTCTTTAAATCAAAGACTGTAATAAGATGGGCCGCTTGCTTTGCTATTTGATAACTAACTTGAAAGACTTAGTTTCGGAATTTCCGATCAACACTTAAACTATAAATATAGAGCTAGAGGTCCATCTTATTATAGTCTTTGTTTAAATATAGTCTATTTTCAAAGACTATAATAAGATGGACCGCTGGCTTTAATATTTCTGCATTTTGATGACTCGAATGACTTCTTTTCGGAATTCCCGATTCCCTTTTGCATTGTACACTTCCGTTTTATTTAGTTGCTATGGTTTTCTCAATGGAAAATTAAAATTATACAGCGGAAACCTTTAGGCAGCCGCGTAGGAGACAGCGTTATTGGCTGCGCACGGAAAAAAAGAACAAATACGCTCTAAAAATATAGCAATCGGTCCATCTTATAGTCTTTGGTATTTTAAAGAAGATTTTTTGAATTGATATCACTCAATATCGACCCTTGTTTCCATTTGTAGGCTATTCACTAGTTTCTTTTATTTAGAAAATTGAAAAGTTACGTCTCATTCATACATTGGTCTTTCTCGTTTTTCTCGAGTGGTATTCAAGTATAACATAATATGTTGCCAAGGCATATAAACTATTCATATAACCAGCAACTAATTAAGCCTCATTTGAATACATATCAAACTGCAAGACTGTGCTAAACATTAGAAAGAAAAATATAATAAAATATGATACTTTTTTCAATATGTCGCAAGTCGCAGTTTGATTTCTCATTCAGCTCAGAACTCGACCCAAGGTCCGGTTTGTTGAAACATCGACAGCCTTTAGCTTCAACCCTTATGTCAACACCCACTTCAGTTTTACACAAAATGGCTGGATTTAGAATTGTATTAACCCTTCCTGTACCGACCTACTTCTATCTATGCTGCCTTCAGTTCCGCTATATACGCGCCCGGGACTGTATGGGTAAAAAAAAAATGTGGTTTTCCTTTGCCTATCCTGTCTTATCTTTTTCTAGCTGAACCTTTTGGCCTATGTTTACTTTAGTGCCAAGTTGTTCAAATGAGCAGAAAGGTTTAATTAAAAAAGATACAATTAGCTGATTGTATACATATTCTTCAGTGGGGCTGGGATGCCAAGCATGCCTACTCTGATCCGCCAACGCCGGCTCAGATGGTTGGGACATGTGTGTAGGATGGACGATGGCAGAATACCCGAAGACATCCTATACTCTGAACTAGCCAGTGGAAAGAGGACTGCAGGCCGGCCCCACCTCCGTTTTAGGGATGTCTGCAAGAGAGACATGAAAGCCCTAGCCATGGACATAAACAGCTGGGAGGAACTTGCCAAGGACAGCTCCAGTTGGAGACGAGCGCTGACCTCCGGACTGGAAGCAGGAGAAAGAAACCTGCAACGGCTCGCTGACGAGAAGCGCACCAGAAGGAAGGGAAGAGACCAGTCCACGACCAATTCTGTCTTCTTGTGCAAGACGTGCAACAGGGACTGTCACTCGCGTGTGGGATTGTACAGCCACAGCAGAAGCTGCAAGGCCAGGAGCACAGATTCCCTCGAGGGCACACAAAATTCCGTCGTCTCTCGAGACTAATGGAAGCCAACACACACATACATATTCTTAAACATTTTACTTGACATATCGGTATTTGATGTAAAATATATAAACTATATTTCAATACATAGTCTACTTCTGTCAACGTTTATTATTTTTAAAAAAAGAAAAGAAAGAATTTAATTTGTATCTTGCTGAAAATAAAATGTGTGTTTCTTTTCTCTTTTACCGAATGTGTTTCGAAGTTACTCGCTTCAGTTTCATTATCACCCACTGAGCTATAACGCTATATTAAGAAGTATTCAATCACAAATAAGTACATAAATCTCAGTGTTGTCACCTGTGGACAAAGTATTTGTTGTTGGTTATATTGCTATATTAAGAAGTATTCAATCACAAATAATTACATAAATCTCAGTGTTGTCACCTGTGGACAAAGTATTTTTTGTTGGTTATATTGCTATATTAAGAAGTATTCAATCACAAATAATTAAATAAATCTCAGTGTTGTCACCAGCTGTGGACAAAGTATTTGTTGTTGGTTATATTGCTATATTAAGAAGTATTCAATCACAAATAATTATATAAATCTCAGTGTTGTCACCTGTGGACAAAGTATTTGTTGTTGGTTATATTGCTATATTAAGAAGTATTCAATCACAAATAATTACATAAATCTCAGTGCTGTCACCTGTGGACAAAGTATTTGTTGTTGGTTATATTGCTATATTAAGAAGTATTCAATCACAAATAATTACATAAATCTCAGTGTTGTCACCTGTGGACAAAGTATTTGTTGTTGGTTATATTGCTATATTAAGAAGTATTCAATCACAAATAATTACATAAATCTCAGTGTTGTCACCTGTGGACAAAGTATTTGTTGTTGGTTATATTGCTATATTAAGAAGTATTCAATCACAAATAATTATATAAATCTCAGTGTTGTCACCTGTGGACAAAGTATTTGTTGTTGGTTATATTGCTATATTAAGAAGTATTCAATCACAAATAATTATATAAATCTCAGTGTTGTCACCTGTGGACAAAGTATTTGTTGTTGGTTATATTGCTATATTAAGAAGTATTCAATCACAAATAATTATATAAATCTCAGTGTTGTCACCTGTGGACAAAGTATTTGTTGTTGGTTATATTGCTATATTAAGAAGTATTCAATCACAAATAATTACATAAATCTCAGTGTTGTCACCTGTGGACAAAGTATTTGTTGTTGGTTATATTGCTATATTAAGAAGTATTCAATCACAAATAATTACATAAATCTCAGTGTTGTCACCTGTGGACAAAGTATTTGTTGTTGGTTATATTGCTATATTAAGAAGTATTCAATCACAAATAATTACATAAATCTCAGTGTTGTCACCTGTGGACAAAGTATTTGTTGTTGGTTATATTGCTATATTAAGAAGTATTCAATCACAAATAATTATATAAATCTCAGTGTTTTCACCTGTGGACAAAGTATTTGTTGTTGGTTAATGCTGTAAAGGCTAGTGAAAGAAAGTTTAAAGTCCCTTAATATTTATGTCACACAGTAAATCGCCAATAGACAAATTAATACAATAAATCGTTTATATTATGTTTAACTGAAATTTAGAAACAAAACTGTTAGCTAGTAAGAACTATTTCAAAGTCAACCCAATTGTATCCCTTTTTCTGGCTACTCATGTCACATGAGCGTTAAGCCCCGCCCATGTGTGCTTAACATGCATGTCTTGCATAAAGAGTTGGGAAGATGAACTAAAATTGCTGGGTGGAGGTGGGAGTCAGCAGACGATGGATAGTCTATTGCTTCAGTAGACATGGAATAGAAGTGTTTATTGCGTCAGTAGACTGGGGATATAATTGTATTTTTTTTTTGGTGTGTCTAAAAATCGCCGCGAAATTTTGTTTTATTAAATTTTAAATTACTGCAGCCCTAATATTTTCTTAAATGAGCCTAAATTTTGTCTTGCATTAATTACATAGGCCTAGGCTAAAAAAATTTATTTGTAGGCCTATAAGTTACATAAAAAAAATATATCTAAATATATTTTCCATAACTAGACCCTATATATATAGGCCTACATATAGTTATATGAAACTATATAGGCCTAGGCTATATTTAAAACTAGGCTATATAGCCTATATAACTATATATAAGTTTATAAGTCGTCTTTACAATCCTTAGAAATTATTAGGTTACAATAAAAAAAAACGAAAGCGTGAACAAATTCTAGACCAAAAAAAAGTTAGGTTCCACCGAGATTTGAACTCGGATCGCTGGATTCAGAGTCCAGAGTGCTAACCATTACACCATGGAACCACACATGCACCTTCAAGTGTACAGTGATTACTTTATTATGCTTTTTTCTTCTTTACCTGAAGTACTCGGGTTTTATTTTGGGCCACTGGGTCGATATGCGTTCTGAGTTCTGATATCTAAATAAATAGGCCTACTAACATTATAGCCTACTTATATACGGTCTGTTTGATTATTTATTAGTTTTTCTTAGTAGCCTTGCTGCATTGCTGCAGCTATTTGAACTAACGTTTCACAATTTACAGAAATTAAATTTATAGGATTATAATTATAGGCCTACCAGAACCTACTCAGTAGCCTACCTAATAATAAACTCCTCATAAACTGTCATATAATCAGTAGTTCTATACCTATTCTGTGGTTCAGTAGGCCTAACTGTAAATAATAAATAATAGGCCTATATTAGTCCTATAGGCTAAAGTTATAGGCCTAGATAGTGGGGGAGGGGGCAAATAGTTCTAGTAGTCGGGGAAAGAGGTAACAGCTAGGCAAATAGCCTACTGTAGGCCTACACTTGTCACACGAACAATATAATCCTAAACTATTAAAAAATTAATATTTTAGATTTTATCTCACTAATAGACATTTAAATTGGATTTTTGATTTTAATAAAAATATTTTTACGTTTAAGTTTTAATTTCTCAGTTTCTGAAGAAAAATGTTATCCAGCACAATGTCACAATGAGTTGACTGAGTTGAGTAATGAATCTTAAAAATGAAGTTTTAAAGAAATAATAGCACTGCACTAAAGCAGTAGCCTATAGTATAGACAGCTAGTCAAAGCAGTGACGAAGCATGGTCTAAAACTTTTCTATTGGAAAGCCAAAGGCCCAAAATATCACAATTTAGAACAGAATAACATAGGTCTCATATGACATAGCCATAGCCTGACTAGGAGGATAGTCATAAGTCATAATTCATAAATTAACTGTCCTACTTAACCTACTAGAATAATAAAATAGAAAATTTCATATAATCTATGAAAAAATATAGAATAAGCCTACCGGTAAAATAGATTGGCATGCCAATACCTGTTAATACAAATTATCAAATTATCCTTATGGTTTAAACTCGAAATAAGTGACTTTAAAAGTTAATATACACTCGGCACCCCCCCCCCTCCTAATAAAATCAAGTTGATGGAAAGGGGCAGTAATCAGGCGGTAATGTAACAAAAAAAACAACACATAGGGCTATCATTATAACAATAAACCAGGAGCACTTTTCATTTCTCCACAGTTTTGGACAACGCTAATGGCAAAGTTGACGGTTATTGCTTCAACATCGACTATGACCTTCCTGAAAATAATAATTATAGTGACAACTACATTTCTAGATTACGTAAGTGGTACAACATCTCAATCTCAGAATTAATGTAGGAATGTAGGCTTATCCCTTTTTTCTTTTTTTTTGCTTTCTTGTCATATTTTGTCTATATTGGTAGTCTAATTATTTTTTCGTTAGCAACAAAAAAAATATATTTTAGGATGCCAACTTGAGTCTAGCGACTCTAGCCGTTGGGTCTCAATGTTTAACTCTGCACCACCTTGAGCTGTAATAACACACAGGTCAAATAATTTAACTTCAAGTCACATAGCATTCCTATTTTTTAAGTTATATAGCATTTAGACTGAGGGTGGTAATCTACGATAAATTTATTGACCTTAGGCATTGGTAAATAATAATTGTTCCCCTTTTTAAAAAAATGTCTTTTAAAAAAAATAAAATGACCACATCACTTTACTTTTTTTTTTAAGCATGTATTTTAATTTCTTCCATAATCCATATAGTTTTATGCTTATCTTTTTTAATACTTTTTCATACATAATGTTTTTAAAAGGTTTTGACCTTGGGTTTTTCTATTCCAGATTTAAACAGATGTTTCCTGGCATTCTTCATCATTGCTATAGTATTGTTCTTGTTAGCTTATGTTTTTGGCTTAATTCTCTGTTGCCTGAGAATTTCTAGATGGGCTTACATTGCTGGTTTATTCTCCTACTCTTCAGGTTGGTATTTCAACTTTTATGATGCATGTATACATTGGGACTTGCTCATACTAATTACCGGTACATAAACATTATTACATAGCCTGTTAAGGGAAAAGCCAATATAGTGATCCAATAAAGTGTCAATAAGTTTACATTAATCAATATTGGACCAACGGTGAGCCAAAGTAGTGTGCTGGTGAGATGTAATGAATAAATTTTCTTTTTGAAAACTCAAAATCTAAAAGGAGAAGACCTCTTCAGTGGTAATAATGTGTCCAGGTCTACTTTAAAAAAAATCCAAACAGACAACAGTATCAAATGATAAATTGTGCCAGGTTTTAAAAAACAGTAGCTTGCTTTGTGAAACAATCAAACTATTAGTACCACTATTAAATTTAAAGCTGTTGGGGTATTTTGTCAAAAAGAAAATTTATTAAAGATTTAATTTTCTGTTTGATAAGGAACACACAAACCAACAACTTATCAAATTCAACAACAAATTCAGTATTTATCAATATAATAGAGATATCCCCACAATGAATACATAGTCCTAAATAATGTATTTTCTAAGGACAATACAAATGTAGGTCATTTATCAAAACAAAAATGGTAACTATGGGGATTGCTCTGCTAAAATGATACAAGAATAAGACTTTTGATGATAATGAAACTAAATAAAACACATATTTTAAATTTGGATTTTCAAGTCAATAAATTAAAATTAAAAATAAAAACAAGACATGGTAAATATAATTTTTTTTGTTTTAACTTACTTAATTACAAAAAAAGACTTACATTCTTATAACTCTATTCCACCTATAGTCTGTAGTCTAACGGAAACAGTGTTAACCAAGTAAAAAAAAAACTATATAATTTATCAATTAAAAAACCATATCAGAAACATAAGTATTATAAACCATATTCTGACAGAACAAAAGACAATTTTTTTTAAAGTGGGAATTTGAGAATGGTAAAATTTTATTACTAAGTGCCTGCCAATTAAAAGTCTTTATCCGTCCAGTTGAAACTGGTTTTAATTTATTTTTTTGGTACAATCTCTGCAGCATTTTCTTTGGCTGCTGCAATAGCATTCTTTCATGGAGCTGAGTACATTGAAAGGAACAAGTTAACAGATCAAAAATACTATTATCAATCCTGGCCCTCTGTAAGTTTTATTATTTTTAGTTCTTTTAAGCCTTTTTTATTGGTGGTTAACTTCAATTTACACATACCAGTCCCAGCATATATATTTTTGAAATTTTTGTAAAGTTTGGGAATTTTAAAATGATTTTATTGTGAGAATTCTGTAATAAGCCAAACACATTATAGCTTTAAAGAAAAATTGGGAAAAGAATAATCATTTTCTCTTTTTGTCTTGGTACAAAAATTTGCTACAAATACCTGGAATGAATTAAAGATGTATATCATGGTTCCACTGTGGATATATATTCACTGATGCTGATGATAGAGATGAAATGGGTGTCATCATCCATTCTGACACCTACAAGTTCTAACACTTGGGTCATAGTGCAAACAAAGGATGTATACCTATCCAATTTTTTAGCATCCAAACAAGGAAGTCTACTGATTTATAAAAAGCAGAGTATATCTATATCACTCTATCTAACAGCATGTTGCCTGTTTGACTGTTTGAATGGTCCTTTCTTGTTCTCTTTGAAAAATGTATATACTATATTAATAAATATGTATTTAAATACAAAATTTCCATTGCAATCAATTTAAATTTAAATTTTAAATAACTATTGATAATTTAGTTTCAGTTTCTTACCAAGGAATACATTTGAATGATTGATAACAACAAATAGTCCTTTTTATTCTGTTACTTTGTCACTTTTTCCCCCAACAGGACATAAAGGACAACACAACTCGTAACTATGGATGGTCTTATGCTTTGGGCTGGGTCGGAATGATTCTTGCAGCTCTGTCCGCAACCTTCTACTCCTTGGCAGGATGTTACATTACCAGTGAGAGGTATGAAGACCGTGAGGTCCTGGAAAAGCAGAGGGTCCGTGACTACCCAATAGCCATGGAGCCTGTGTATGCTGTTGGCAGTGATCCCTATTACACTAAAAGCTATGGATACCCCCGGGCCTACCTCGGGCCTATGGCTCCTGAATATTATGCAAGAAGCTATCCAGCCATTGGCTACGGTGATCCAAGTAAAGATATGTGGCAATGGAGAGAAATGGAGAGTTAAATTTTAAAAAGCAACAACTCAGTTCAGAATTTATTAACAAAATTATTATTTTAAAAAAAAGCTTTGAAAAACATACTGTGAAAAAGAAAAATAATCTACTTAATATTTTTGAATGAAGTCTGTGGACATACACATTTTGTAATAAATTTATTTAAATTTTTTTTTTTTTATGCATTCCTAGTTACGATAGAGTCAAAAAGGATTTTAAGACTCAAATGATGTATTCCACAGAGATTTTACTAAAGAATGTAATAATTTCTTACATTATAATAATCAAAAGGGGACATGTTTCAATCAATAATAATATGTATAACTATCTTATTAATACAAATTAATTTTTTTAAGATAGTTTTTAGGAAAGTTTATGTAATGATGAATATCTTTAAAATCAAATTCTCAAATTGTTTATGAATTGGAAATGTATATCTCTGTGCACAAATTTTATTTGAAGATTTTTATATTGAGAAAATAGTAGTCCAGTGTCTAATTAGATTCTAGTTCAGGGATGGGGAAATTATGCCGTGTTCAAAAATATTTCTGTCAGCACATGCTTAGACAATACACTTGATGTTTATCAGAAATGATTACTCATGGCTTTGTAGGCTACTAATTATATTTTGAGTATTTAAAATTGAGTTCACCAATTGATCTACAATGCCTAGTTTTAGAAACCTAAAAGAAAGCTTTATAAAAAATGTAATGCTTAATGAAAATTTCATAGTTTGCAAGAGTTCCTTATTTTATTTTGAAAAGAAAATACAGATTTTAGTGTTAGTCAATCAACATTTTTTTAGATGCATTTACTTAAATCTACTTTGTATCACAACTAGTATCAAACTAACACTCATACATATTTGGAAACCAAAATTTATGTTATTGGTTTTGCAATTGATAGTTGTTTTTCCATTCATTAAAAGTTGGCAATAAATACTTGGTTTTTAATTCATTAAAAGTTGGCAATAAATACTAAGTCCATTATTAGTATGTTTGAAAATGTAGATTATTTTTATCTAGGCCTGTTTAGTTAACCTAAATAATGATAATGTTGAAAACTGGTTAAAATCAATTAAATTTGAAAATCAATTTAATTACAAAATGTCACTAATAAACATTAGATTTAAAAAAAAATGTATATTGAAATATAATTGTTTGTTATGGCCGAAATACTTAAAGAAAACACTTAAAAGTCATATTATTATTTTTGAACAAAAAGATTTTGTTGATTCTTTAAAACAAAATTAATTTATCGTTTTTTTTTCATTAATATTGACTAAATACATGTTTTATTTACATACGTTTTAAACTGCTAAGAGCTGTGCCTTAGTAAGAATTGTTGAGTACGTTATATTTATATTCTTTTAAGATCTGATATTTGTTTATGTTATGCAAACCCTGTACGAGTGTGAGGGGACATGAACACAAAAACAAATATAAAGTTTACTATTTTGTTCTGTCTGATTCTTTTATTCCCAAACTCAATTTAAACATTCCACAAACAGGAAATGATCAAACTGTGGTGTGGCTGTGAAGATAACTTATTAGTTACAATTACTTATTAGATCTAGTGTTTCCATGATGTACTCAGTAATTTAGCTTTTTTCATCCTGATGGATCTGATATCTGGTGACAGGTGTGTAAACAATGAATGCTTGCTGAAATGAAAGCCTCCGTGTATGACTGGATATTCTTGGTTTTTACAAGTTTTATATGAATAATTTGGTTCCTTCTTTCAATGAAAAAGGTTGTGACACCCTACGTTATTTTACTATTTTAAAAAATGTTCAGAAAATGTCATTTTGTTTTGAAAGTAATTTTGTAAAGGCTAGCCACTTTCATTTAAATGTATACATAATTTTTTGGTTTTCATTATTTTTTTTATATACTTACCGGTAGCTATATGACATTATATAGTCTATAAGGCCAGGGAAAGAAATATTTCATTTTGTACTTTTCTTGTCTAATGGGACTCGGTGACCTAGTGGCAGGATTTATTCCAGGGTCTGGAGGGTGTCCCTGAGTCCACCAAGCTCTAATGGGTACCTGACATTTATTGGGGCAAAGTAAAAGGTGGCTGGGCGTTGTGCTGTACACACAATCCTCTTGTATGCAGTGACCATAGAAACTTTTGAACATTACTTCAAGGGCCCTATGGATCGAATTGGTCAGATGAGAATACTTTACTTTTACTTTTTATTCTTGTATAAAGGATTTTTTTTTTGTTATACACAAAATCTTATATAAATTATTTAAAAGTTTTTAAAAATAATATTCTGACAAATCTTCTCAAATAACTATGTTTGGGCTGTTAATATATTGAAATCATTGATGTTTTAATATTAATTTGTGTAAACACCACTTTTGTATAAACTAATAGTAGCAAATGTAAATTGCTTTCTATACAAGTTATCTTTGTCTTTTATACATATATATATATCTATAAATATTCTATACATAAATTATATTTATACATGTCATTTAAAAATAAAAAAAAAATATTTTTTTTATTTCTCAACATTTTGTCAAACTACTAAAAGTTTGCTTTTCATTTCACATTTTTCTTTTGTGCTCCATGGCAGAATACATTTTGGGGAAATTTTAAGTTTGAAAAAATATTTGAAATGTAACTTATTTAAAATGACTGACCAAATAAAAAAAAGCATTTGCAATATGCTTGACAATTTTATTGAGAAAATCTGAAACAAATGTTTAGGGTTAAGCTTATTACATAACAAATTGTGTTCATTCAGTATTTTGCCATGGAGATCTGAATTTATGTCAACACCAAATCCTTACTTAAAGTGCCTTTTGTTTTTTTACTGTAGTTGAAAATTAAAATGTGTCCAAATTTGTTTTTATGATAATGACTTTTAAGAGCCAAAATAGATTAAACATTTTCCGATATAAAGTGTGTTAAAAACCATTTTTTTATTTCTAGTTTGTATTTTTCTGATCCTTTATTAACGGAGCTTACTTTAATCATATTGTTTTTTTGTGCTGGATATTGTCTTTCTAAACCTATTTAGATGTATCTTTAAGAAGCAATTAGCTAAATTCTTAAATATAATTTTCAAATTTGAAACAGCTGATGAAAGTGCAATAAAGACTATCAGTATTCAATCCACTGAAGGATCCATCCCTATACAGGAGTTAAGAGAACTCAAAATACAAATGGTAACAACTAGTCATTGAAAGAAAGTATTTATTACCATCTTCTTGTACTAGTTTGTACAACAAAAATACTTTCAAATACAGCTTTATGCTTTTTATAATTCACAAATGTTGAGAGATCAATGTGAGGGATACAATGGCATGTCACAGTTTTACTGAAGGAGCAGTTTGCATTTGTGCTGCATAATTGTTTCTTTGATAAACATTGAGATAAAAACAGTTAAACTATATCTATGACAGAACAAATTATGTCCACAGGTTCAATTGAAACAAATCACAATATAAGTTCCTATCAAGAATACTCAGTACAGAAAAAAAACATTTAGTAAAAGAAATGATATTCAGTACAAGAAATTCATTTAGAAGAATATATTTTGTATTGCTAAATTAGTTTAAGCTCTGACTTGGAAAAAAAAAAGATCACAACACTTACATATACTACATAGAAGAGTTTCTAACATTTTTACTCATTGAATCTGTGATGTTTTAGAAAAGGACATAAATTTAAATACAAAAGCTGGACTAAAAATGAAACAAATAACTTTAGAAAGATTTCATAACAATATAAAAGTAAACAAACGAGAAAGAAAAAAAAAAGTTGAAACTGATTATTTCCTTTAAACTTAAGCTCTGATCATCAGGATATGAAGATATTTATTTATTCAATTCATCAATTAGTCAATGTTTGATTTTGCTGTTATCATAAGGTGTCGTACAAAACTTGGAGATTTTCAATGCCAATTATTTTTTAATTGCGCCACAAAATATGTCAATTTTCTATTCAGAATAATAGCTTTCATTAGGAGCTATCAGTCGATACAATTTGTATAAATTATTTCTAACTGGACAGAGCAGTGAAACACTTGATGTTGAAGACATTTATCAGGAGTCAAATTAAAACATTAACAAGCAACAAAATGTTGAAATTAAAATAACAATATCCATTTTTTTAAAAAGAAAAAAATTAAAGCTGAGATAAAAAAAACTTTGACATAATAAACATTAACAAAATAAAAAATTTTATATTTTAAATATCCTTTTCAACTAAAAATGTACAGAATTAGCAAACTATACTTGACCTTGTTAATTGCTGTGACATTCGAGGGGACCAGCGCAATGTTACCAGCACAATGCTCAACTGCTTCTACTTTACTTTCACCAAATGATGTTAGGTACCATCAAAGTGAGACTCAGTCATTACCTCCAATCCCATGAGAAAATCTTGGTGTTTTTAGTTAGATTTGATTCAAATACCTCCCAGATAGCAAACAAATACTCTGCCCCAAGACCACTGAATATAATTAATTTAACTGACGTAATGTTTAAATAAAAACATACTAAACTGAAGTAATGTTTAAATTAATACATTAAACCAAAGTAATGTTTAAAATGAAAACATTAAACTGAAGTAAGTTTATATAAAAATTGAACAAAAGTATTTTTTCAATAAAAACATTAAATCGAAGTAATTTTTAAGTAAAAACATTAAACCGAAGTAATGTTTAAAAAAACAAACATTGGAAGATATTAATAAACCAGCTAATTTTATACAGTCAGATTAAAACTAGTCATTCTATCAATATAATTTGATATGAATCATGATTTTTTGTATTTTTTTTAATGCATATGTCTAAACAAATTTCAAAGACATTTTGATTTCCGACATAATAGTTGCATGAGATGATATTGGCAGCTGACTGCAATTTCTAGCTAAAAAAAAACAATAGATGAATTAGATAATGCCTGATACCACAAGATTTTGTTTATAAACAGGAAACTTACAACTTTGACAGCCAATTCTTTTAGAAATTCAAATATACAAGGCTACAATAAGAGTTATCAGGAATCCGTTTTCAACATCAAAAGTGAGTATGTGATAATTAATACTTGAGGTGTTAGTCGCTATAAGTTAAATTTTCCTTATTTATAAAATAAAGTCGTCAAGAGTAGCGTTTCTTGGTTATTAAAAATACACAATCCGTAGATACATAAAAACAAAAATTCATTTGCATCAAGCAATCAGTTTGGGATTATAAAGAGGTGATTCTTCATGTTGACGTTCATAATCCATCGTTTTCTTTCGGCAACATCTTAATGTCTTATGTAAATGAAATAAATTTATTCACCTAAATCTTTTTTTACTCGCAGTAGAACCAGTAACGTAGCAGCACACAGACATGTTTTGTTAGGAATGAACGAATGGGACCGGAAATGTTGGTACACGTTTAACCTTTAGGTTCACTATGCATGCATAATATTTAAGTTTGTCCATGCCTGAATCTGAGCATTAAGATCACCAGAAGATATTATTTAAAAAATGGGAGACTTTTATTTGGTCTAAAAGCCATGGAACATCCTTGTTATAATGAGCTGAATGCTGAGCAATAACAAATGAATGAAACTACTTCAATCATGTTTAGTTTTATCTTTTAAAAAGATCAAGTCAGTTTTAAAAAAAAGCTTGACAAAAATTTTAGTTGAGCATTTCAGAAACTTGAAAATAAATATTTGACCACAAAGTCAACTAACTGCCCAAAATGTGTGATATGGTCAAATGGATAGCTCTGGCTATTTATGGGTAAAGGAAAACTTAATAACTTATACTTTCTTGAATAAACCCAAGCTAACTTATGGTACTTTTGTCATGTTGAGTCACCAAGAATGTGAAAATTAGTTCATCCATAGTTACTATGTACTTTACCATTGCTACATAGTCATTGCACAATACCTCAACAAAGAAGACGAATGGGATAAATGGAACAAATACAAAGTTTTGTGAAAACACAGATTCACCAGCCATTAATTATGACACAAAAAAATAGAATCATTCAATATATATATAAATCTATAAATAAATTATACTAAGGTATTCTTTTTTAAAATATAACATTTGTTTGAGAATAGAACACGAACTGGTGGGAATGCTGATTTGTCAATGCTGATTCTGTCATAGCCTGCCACAGTGGCTATAACTGAGTGGGTCTCAAAGTACACAGAAAGTATCTTGATATCATCGTCTGGTACACCAAGTATGATATGGGAGTACTGCATCATATCTCGACCTCCAGGAGTCAGGTCTTCAGTCTTGTTGTATCTGGAAACAAAAAGAAACACTGAATGTAAACCTGATGTAGGCATCCTGTACTTGTATTGGCTATTGGGGAACAATTTGTATATATGCCAAACATAGACAAGAGATATACACACTTGTCTAGGGCAGGGGTCGGCAACCTAAGGTACGCCTGCCAAACTTGGCACGCAGAACGATTGTCAGTGGACGCAAGAGACCTCCAAGAAGATTTTTTAATGCAAGTAAAAACAACGTTCGTCAGCATAATTAATTGGTGCTGCATGGCGAACTACATGGGAATCATACTAGACGTAGACTGTTTTAGTTCAGGAATGTTTGAGTGAAAAAAATCTCATAATTGGACTTGCGATTTGTATCTTGATAAAAAAAATATTTCGGTATTGAATGAGGAGAACTGACTGTTGAAGACAATGTTTCTGAATGACATGGCGACACATTTCAGTGAGTTGAACTTGCATTCACAAGGACTGGGTTGAAAAGCACTTGAAGTGTTGGACCACTGAAATGGATTTGCATTGAAACTGGACATATCTTGCCGTGAAATCAATTTCAAAACATTGAACTCTTTCTCTAATTTAAGGCAAATTAAGATGGGTAGATGGGCTTTTTCAAAAGTGCAATGAAGCATCATCCAATGCGGAATTTATTGAACAAAGGCAGGACTTTCAAATTCTTGGACTCATGATTCCATACCACATTAAGTTAGCCTTACTGGCTTGATCTTACTAAAAACTACTTAGATCTGGATCTTTTTATAGCGGAGGGAAATTGGCATTTTTTCCTTTTATTTTAAACATCCTAAAAATGGGCATCGAAATGTGACAATTTTATGAAAATTTGAAAGGAATAGTTAACTAAGAAAGTCTTTTGTTGTCAACTGCAAGGCATTTGCTCTACTTTCAGCTTTTGGTTTAATTTACACAAGTGAGCATATTTTATCGCACATGAAAGCTGTTTTAAGCATACCAAGAGGTCACTTACACTTGACAACTCAGAAGTGACTAAATATTTACCTGACATTGAACAATTAGCGAAGAGCTTTCAAGGAAAAGACGCTCATTAATTTATACATGCTAATTACATTCAAAGAGTTTTTTATGCTCATCTTTTTTAATAAGGCATAAATATAATTATTTTATAAAACAAATTTGTTTGTTTTTATTAATGTAATAAATAAAACATGCTTATATAATGTAACTATTGTAATTAATAATGTTTAAACATTTTTTATAAATAAACTCCTTAAATTGATTTTGATGATGCAGAAAATGTTTCTCTACAATGTAAATTAATTTTATACATCTAATTACACAATGAAAAAAGAGCATAATGTTGAATATGTATAAAGAAAAATAATTTAAAACCACACTAGATATATTTTTTTTAAATGTAACTTGTTTGGCATAACTAGCATCTAATTTGGAGAATTTCATTCAAGAGAGATAATTAGCCAGTTTTCTTTGCGTTAATATTTCTGTTTCTTTTTTTGTCCTTTTAAAAAAATAAATGGCTAACAATTTATAACTTTAAAATTATCAAACTATAAAAGATAGTTGAAAATTATATAAATATTATATGATTAAAGAATGTATATGTATGGTTCTAATCATTGTGAAGCCGGCTGGTCCAGCGGTTAGTTCACTGGACTGTCAACCAAAAACCAACTGACACGTTTGCGGGTTCTATCCCTGCCACCGACCGATCCCTGTCCCCCTGCAGGAGTTTTGGGCCTAGTGGACGTAATAATCTTCTATCTAGAAGGAACGTCTGTAAACTTATAAGATTACATTAACTATCCAGTTTGTATGATCACTACTCTACGTATCTATTCTGCTTAACTGCAATCGGACATCTCTGGTAATCCTCACTGGTAATAATATATAAGCTGAAATCTCAGTCATGCAGAGATCAAAATTTTTAAGAATTTATAGCAATTAATAAAATAATATCTTGACAACTTAATTCAAATGTTGATACATTAACCATTAATATGCAAGTTGATAAATGAAATTGAGTATTAGCTATGAACGGATTAAAAATAGATGCTAATAACAAACCTGTTTATTTGTTATTAAATATAAAATAAAACACTTTAATGATATTTTCTACAACACTCCTTTTCTCTTGGTCTTGTTACGGCAAATAAATTATCTTATATATAAAAATAATATAGTTGAGCCCAAGTCAAAAGGTGCTCTTTCAAGTGAAAAAAGTTCATATTCACAGAGAGGTGTCAAAATGCACTTGAGTATTGTCAGCAACTGTCCTAAGCAACACTATTTCTTTTAAACCCTTGTAAAAAAATTATCCGTGCATCAATTTGAGCAAACTTTGCGGCAAATAGTTATTTAAGGGCTTCTTGTATTCACCAAATGAGTTTGAGATACATATAAAGCTCCTAGGTTATTGAAATAAAGTATAGAAAAATTGCATGTAATTAGTTACTTAGAGTCATCGGCAAAAAAACAGTAACATTCTCATAAAAAATGCGCTTTGAGGCATATTTTAATCAACCTAGGTCAAAATGCTATCTCATGCTATCTCGTTGTCCATGTTTGGTGTGAACTAAGTCCAAGTTTTAACTATTTCATTGCATTTTGACCCTTTAATACCGATTTTAAAAATATCAGTTTTGAGGTACGACCTTTTGACTTGGGCTCAGTTATAGTTGAGCAGTTTGACTTTAACACTGTTGGCATGCTGAATGATTTAGAAATCCTAGTTTGGCACACTAAGCAAAGGGTTGCCGACCACTGGTCTAGGGACTAGAGAGCCAGAATCAGCTTTCTAAAAGGGTTGGGACTCAAATCCTTGTAAAACTCCAAAATTTCTTCACTGGTCCAGATGGTGCAGTGCAAGGAACATGACATCAGTTGAGGACAATAACGTAAAGGCTGCAGGGCATTGTGGTCACATAGTCTTCATAGCCAAAGAAAGTGGTTTCACTCAGTCTCTTTACTAAATTAACCCTTCCCGTACCGACCTACTTTCCCATGCATACATTCAGTCCCGCTATATACGCGCCCGGGACTGTAAGGGTTAAAGTACATTAAAATGAACGTATCAACCTTTATGGGCTCAAACATTTTTTTTTTAAGTATCCTGTTGAAAAGTATTATTAACCTAAATGTAATGTTGGCATAGGCCTCTTTTGTTGTAAATAGATAATAGAATGTACATTGAGTATTTATAATGCTATGGAAATATTACAAACTAAGGAAATGTAACTAGGAAACTAGTGTCATTAAAATGTACAGATTCTCCTCAATATTCTACCAAAACAAGTACCTTGAGTGAGCTAACACACCATGACTCAGTTATAGTTGAAAAAGATCACAAAGATATAATGAAATGAAAAGAAGAGTGTATACACATGTGGGAGGACTAGATTGGGGAGATAAGCTTCAATAATTCTGTCAAGACACTTTTAAAACTTACTAGTGATGTGGTTAACACAATTTTTAGTTGGAAATTTAAAAAAAGAAAAAATTGTTTTGATAAAGTCAAATTAGAGTATCAAACTAAATTATTTAAACTAAATAGTAAACATTTTCAGGAGGTTCATTCATTTTTTGTTTTGTGTATAAAAATCCTTAAATTGCTGAACATTGATTGAAAGCAACGTAAGACAATACGGGGCACGGTGTCCGATGGCAGCATGTTCGACTGCCGTACCAAAGGTCCTGGGTTCGAATACTGGTGAAGGCTAGGATTTTTTCCCGGGTCTGGAGGGTGTCCCTGAGTCTACCCAGCTCTAACGGGTACCTGGCTTTAGCTGGCCACACAATCACCCAGGGGTGAAGCCACAGGGGGGGCTGAGGAGGGCTGCGCCCCCCCCCCCCAACTGATTTTTTTTAAATATGCACTAAATTTGCTAAAAATTTGGTAAATCTTTGTCACGCGAAAGTTTAGCCCCCCCTGGTATTTGGTAAATATTTGTCACGCGAAAGTTCAGCCCCCCCCTGGAAAAAATTTCTGGCTTCGCCCCTGCAATCACCTAGTATGCCATGGCCACAGAAACTGATGAACACTGCTTCACCGGACCCTATGATAAATTTGGTCCGACGGGATACTTTACTTTACTAATGTAAGACAAACAGAAACCTAGAGTCACTTACATCCAGTCTTGCCTCAACTGGTTAAACCTTGTCACCCCTGTCTGAGCTGTAAATACATCTATATGTACATGCACATCTGATGAAAGAAGACAAAACAACAAGTGTGAGGTGAAGAGAGTAAAACTACAACTTATACAAGTTAAAAGTATATTTTCTCATAAGATTTATAGTAAGTGAAATTCTATTATTGTTTTCTTTTCATACTAAATTATTCTTAGTTTCAAATTCTATAAAAAGAAATGCCAGAATATCTTTAAGGTTTGGGGTGTGGGGGGGGATAGAAGGAGGCCAGGTTTGTTTACCTAGCACTAATGGCTAACTGAAATCATTTGGAAAAGGTAAATGCAGCCGGGCTTTGTTCTGTCCAGACAAAGATCCTTGTATGCCCTAATCAAAGAAACCAGTGAACTTACAAAATCCAGTAGACCCATCAAAATGGTTCATTTACTTTAATAATTGAATTTGTAAGCTTTGGCATTTGAACTAGATTTCACCTGTAGCAATGGCCATCACTTATAAGAGGACATTATCTGAAGGATGGACTATTTATTACAAAGTTCATTAAATCAGAGATCTTAAGTAAGAAGGTCTTCAATCTACCGGGTAATTCATTCACAGCACCCCCAAACATATAATATAAAATTAATTTGAAGAAAATGAACTAAAATGAACAGAGAAAAAGTAAGATGAATTAAGGCAGAAGAAGACATTTATCATTTATCAACCTGTGGAATCTTTTTCCAGCTGATGTAAGAGTTTGATGGCAGCACCACCTGGATAATTATGATGAGCTATGTAGAGAAACCCGGCGCTCACTACCATATTAACAAATATCAGGCAAACTGCTCCGAATGCCATTAGCCGTCGTAGAGGAGATTTTTCTTTATTTTGTACCCTGTTGAAACAAATAGATTTAACTTAAACTTTTGTTGATGAGCGAAAACAACTTTGATGATTCCGATAACATAATGAAACCATAATTTATAATATCAAACCAGTTCTGGTTTTATTATATTGGAGCTAAGATGACTTCCTCAATCCTTGCCTGCATTACGCACACGGCATGCTACTGCTTATCTTAAACTCGGCTCTAAGAGAACAATCTCAGTCTGGGGCAGAAATGGCAATCAACTTTTGGACAGTGTCTCAAGAGCATTGTTTTGATGCCTTTCAGGATTCAAGAAAGGTTTTATTTTTAAAAGCTATCTTTCAACGTGAGTACTGGACAAGGCAGTCTATCGGCATCACATTCAGATTGCCAGTTCGAAGTTCTCAAGTTTAAATCCAAGCTGAATGCTAGGAGTTTCCCTAGTGATGTTTGTGACCATAGAAACTAGTGAAAGTTGCTTCTCTGGCTCTACAGGCTGACATGGTATGAAGAGGATACTACTACCACTACTACAATAATAATAATTTTTTTTATTTGTATGGCGCTGCCAATAAACATAATGTAAGTTCGAGCGCATCTAACATTGAGCAACAAAAACATGCAAGAACATGTTTTCATTTCTTATGTGATCCACAAATAAATTAATGTAAATGTTTCAGAATCATGTGCATAAAGGTTGAAAAAGATTTTCTATTACTTTACAAAATGCTATATATTATTAAACCTGGCCATACATGGTCTTGTTCTAATGTAAAATATTTCAATACAAATGTGATATGACAATAATATCTTCATCTGATAGTATTTCCTTCACCTTCACTGATAACTTTTAATCTAAAAGCAAAATAAGTAAACATCAGTACTCACAGTATGGACAAAGCGCACGCAGCCACAGCATTGAACACTGGGAATGTGTAGATAATGAACCGTAACTCCTTGTGCGGCAAGAAGGAGAAGAGGAGTATGTACCCGAAAGCGGGCCACAGGATGACTGTCACTTTCCTCATGAGATAAACCCCGACAGGAACTAGGACAAAAGACGCTGAGAGCGCCCTGGGTAGAACTGAATAAAAGTACCATAAGAACGGTGATGTCTGGAAATAATGTTAAAGAACCTTACTGCAATGTGCAACCATCCATGAATGTATAATAGATTGTGTAGTGTGTATTATTAAGTGTATACTATTGACCTTCATACATAATAGGAAACAATGAGCCATGCCCTTGCAGAGTAAATTAAATAATTGTTCTCCAACCATGTTTCAACTAAAGTTAAATACAACAAATAACAAAAGATACATAATTATTTTACTCCCATTTTGCTGGGCCTAAATCTAAACTACAGTAGTCAACTGCGTCCATGCCATTGCTTTCTGTATAGCATTTATACATAGTCTAGAGCTTATAGAATATTATTTTACTAGACCCAGTGTAATTTTACCTTTAAAAAAAAGTAAAGTATCCTGTAAGACCATATTGATCCATAGAGCTGTTGGTCATGGCATACTAGGGGATTGTGTGGCCAGCATAATGCCCTGCCACCTTTACTTTACCCCAACTTGTCAGGTACCCATTATAGCTGGGTAGACTCAGGAACAGCCTCCAGACCGGGAACAAATCCTAGCCAGCACCAGGATTCCAACCCAAGTCCTTCAGTGCTGCACCGTGCCCTAATTTTAACTTAGGCAGACAAAAAATTCAGAATTATCAATTATAATATTAATCCCTCAGTAGCTGACATTTGGAATTACATAAAAACAAAATGAATGATTTTGTGCCAAACAAAAGAAACATAAAATAAAATAAATAAATGTTGGTGCAATGCCATATTAAAGAATTTTTTATGAACTATTTTATTTGTAAAGGTTTAACTAGTCAAATGTAACTCACCCACTCTCTCCAATAGTCTTCAAGGAAAGTTTTCAAAGTATTATATAATTAATAAGTTGATTGAAATCCAAAATCTTAGGCTTTGAACAAGTAAAAGTCTGAATAATAATGGGGGAAAGAAAAATGACAAAACAATACTTGGAAGGATACACCCCATGCTGAACTCTTGTTGAGAACAACATTGAACCACATTACTTCCCCTTCAGGCCACAGCCATCTTTGCCAAAAATAAGAATCAACGCTGACAGTCAGGCCTGGGAAATAGAATACAAAGATATATCATTAGTCTAAAACAGGGGTCTCCAAACTACGGCCCGCGGGCAGAGACTCTCTCATCTCGCCCGTGGAGACCTTTTTGTTTACCGGTACCAGAAATGTCTGCTATTTTGGCAACCATGAAACAACTTCACCATTCCCAATAATACAGGTGTTCATGTGTAGTGTATCAATGTGTTATTAAATAATACCTGTATTAAATAATAGGCCTATTAAATAAATAATTAAAAACCACATCCATGTTTTGATTCTTTTTATTTAGACATTGTTACAAAACGTAAATTTCCTACATTACATTGTTAATAAACAAATACTAATCATTATCCGAATTGCAGTAAAAGCGATATAATACATTTCATAGACCAAGATCTTAGGTTTTCCCCAATTTAATTAGAACGCTATTGTTTTTTAACCTTAATAAAAGACATGATTTGATCACGCACGCACCATGTCAAGGTCGCTTGAAAAACCCGCGTAACTAGGCTATCTGGAAATTCCAGTTTATGGTCCGGACAAGATGGCGGATGATGTCAATAAGCGGCTGTAATCTTGTATCGCATTGAACAGTAATATTTTACTATATATTATAATGTACTCGCATGTAATCGGTGACAATATTCGGATTGGCCCATAAAATTTACCTAAGCGACCACGCACATTTTTAGTTTAGTTCTTGGCTTGCATCCGATGGAGAAACATCTAATATTCTACGCTCTGAGTTTCGTTCCTATTTGATTTGTATTATGGAAGATTCTTTATTATTCTACAATTAGCTACAATGCTATATGTTTATTGAAGATATTCATTACTCATTGGAATAGGTGTATTTCTTAATTGTGTGTATATAATATTATTTGGATTCCTACTGGATTGATTTTGTAATTAAACCAATCACTCGTTGCTTTTTACACAACCTGGTTACGTCGATCTATCAAAGTTATATACATGTGTGTATGTGTGATACTTATACAACTATATTAACAACCAACACTACAACTCAACATCACGATACTTGCTGTATAATATGAGCCAAAAGTAATTATACATGAAGGAAAATCAACTGAAACTCTAATCTACGTTATGTGAATTGCCAGGGGATACATAGAACCAGGAATACCTTAGACTACTACAAATTAATTTCAGACTGAAATAATAAGGCCATCACTAAATGCAAGGATAATCACACTAACGATAACAGCACAATAACTATTATTTCATAAACTGAATGGGGGCTCTAGCCGTAATAACAATATAAATTATAATTATACTTGTGTGATATAATTAAATCGTGACTCGTTCCGTCATTTGAACTGAGTTACGTAATCGTCTCGGAATCATTCACGCTGTAATAACATCACGTGAGTAGTCGGCCCCCGAACTACTGTGTGATAGTTATTGCGGCCGTCGGGCTGAAAAGTTTGGAGACCCCTGGTCTAAAACAATGAAACTCACTTAGTGAACTAAATATACTTTTTATTTCTTCAGTTTAACATCACAGAGAAAAAATAATGTGATTGTTAATGTGACTTTTCTTCAAACTTAAAATTTAAGAACTTTTTTTCCAAGGTTGAAAAATGGTAGAAATCACATTAAATAAATAAAAAATACATTAAATAAATATAGTCTAGACTTTTTGTTTGTTTAATATTGGATCAAATGCACTGGATGTTGTTAAGTGCTATGATTTCTTAGTCCATTCATATCTAGGTAAAAGAAAAAACTCACTTTCAAATAGATCTTCTTTTAAGCAATCAAGAAATGTTATTATTTTTTTTTTATCTTTAGACAGACAACATGTGCTGAATCAGAGTGCATCGAGTATATATATTTTTTCCCTCTTTTCACTAAATATTTAGCTATTCTAAACATAAATGCAGCAGTGTTTTCCACTTGTCAACGTCCACTGGATCAGGGGTTGGCAACATTTTGCTTATAGTGTGCCAAACTAGGATTTCTAAATCATTCAGTGTGCCAACAGCGTGAAAGTCAAACTGCTCAACTATATTATTTTTATAGGACAATTTATTTAGTGTCATAGCAAGACCAAGGCCAAAAGAAAAGGAGCGTTATAGAGAAAATCATTAAAACGTTTTATATTTAATAACACATAAAACATGTTTGTTATTAGTCTAGCATCTTTTTAAAAATCCATTCATAGCTAATACTCAATTCATTTATCAACTCACACATTAATTGACAAGTCTTAATTAGGCGTAACCTTTTCAAATGGAAGAGGTCACGTGCTTCCGTTGACCTTTCCCGCCATTTTTGTAAACAAATACAATGCTTTTGGTGGTGTTTGACAATCGATTTCAACCTCGACTGCTATTTCTGGTCTTTTAGAAATATACAACGGCTACAAGATTAGTTATGAGGAATCCGTTTTTAACATCAAAAGTGAGTAGGCGATAATTAATACTCAAAGTGTTAGTCGTGTTTGGTTAAATTTAGCTTTTTGTTTATAAAATAAATTAGTCAAGAGTTGCATCCTTGGTAATTAAAAAACACAATGCGGAGATTCATAAAAAACGACACGAAAATTCTTTTGCATCAAGCAATTAGTTTGGGATTTTAAATAGGTGATTCTTCAAATATGATATTCACAATCCATAGTTTTCTTTTGTCGCCATCTTTTGGAAATGAAATAAAAAAATTATTTTCTACATATTTTCGTTCAACCAGTAATGTAGCACACAGACATGTTTCGAAGTAAATGATCGAATAAGACCGGAAATGTCTTTTTTGTCGACCTTTTATGCATGCATATTTGTTAAGACTTGTCAATGGTTAATGTATCAACATTTTAATTTAGTTGTCAAGTTATATAATTCTAGTTATAACTATCCATTAATAATAGTTAGATCTCTGCATAATTGAGATTTTAGCTTATATATTATTTTCGCTGTTTAAAAAAACTATGCTATTGCAGTTAAATAAAATAGATATGTAGTAATCATACAAACTGGGTTGTTAATGTAATGTTTAAAGCGTACATATAAATTCTTTAGTCATATAATATTTATATAATTTTCAACTATCTATCTTTTATAGTTTGATAATTTTAAAGTTATAAATTGTAAGCCATGTATTTTTTAGAAGGAAACAAAAAAGCAACATTAGAAATATTAACACAAAGAAAACCGGTTGATTATCTCCCTTTAATCAAATTCTCCAAATTTGATGCTAGTGATGCCAAACGAATAAAAAAAATTAATATAACTAGTGTTGCTTTTAACATTTTTATTTTTTTATACAATTTCAGCATTATGCTCTTTTTTTATTGTGTTATTAGATGTATACAATTAATTTACGCTGTAAATAAACATTTTTAGCATTATCAAAGTCAATTTAAGGAGTGCATTTTTTTTCTAAGCATTATTAATTACAATAATTACATTATAATATACGCCAGATATATTTACTATAATAATATAACAAACAAATTTGTTTACCTAATTAAGAGAGATGAGCATAAAAACTCTTTTGAATGTAATTAGCATGTATCAATTAATGAGCGACTTTTCCTTGAATGCTCTTTGCTGATTGTTCAATATCAGGTATATATTTAGTCACTTCTGAGTGGTCAAGTTTAAGTGACCTCTTGGTATACTTAAAATAGCTTTCATGTGCGATAAAATATGCTCACTAGTGTAAATTAAACCAAAAGCTGAAAGTAGAGCGATTGCCTTGCAGTTGACAACCAATGACTTTCTTAAGTAACTATTCCTTTCAAATTTTATGCAAATCGTCACATTTCGATGCCCATTTTTCAGATGTTTAAAATTTTTAAAATGCAAATTTCCCTCCACAGTAAAAAGATCCAGATCTAAGTAGTTTTTAGTAAGATCAAGCCAGTAACACTTAATGTGGTATGGAAACATGAGTCCAAGAATTTGAAAGTCTTGCCACTGAAAATCTTTCTGCAGCCAAGTCTGGTATGCGTACCTTAGGTTGTCGACCCCTGCCCTGGATCATAAGCTTGAATTTGGGGACATGTTGGGGGGTGTCAAGTGTTTATATGAGATTGCATTTTTTAAACTTCCATGGTAAAACAGTACATCCTGAGGGGAATTTTCATCCCAACTAAAGCCTCAATTATAGTCACTGTCTGAATGTATTAGATATAATAGATAAAAATGGCTTCTCCTAAAAGTTTTTGGTTTTTTTAAATTAGGCTATGCAGCTAAACAAGAAAACCGTAAAAACAAAGTTTTTATTATACTCCCTTTATTTGCAAACTAAGTTTACCATCATGTAATTAGATAATTGATTGACTACTGCAAATGAAACGTACAGAAAAAATATCTGTGTCGCAAATCTCAAAAATATCTCCTTACTCCGTATGAATTGTTCTAAAAATAATCGTAGCGCATAATTATTTTTTTTCTAGCTTTGCGCCGAAAAACTATAAAAAGTTGCACAGGCATTTTTAACGCGAAATTAAAATATTTCTTATACTTTCCTTTTAAGAAATGAATATTGTCATAAGTGTAGTATTATTAAGTCGTTTTAACTGAAAATTTGATAGGATGTATTGTTAGGCGCCACAAATCTGCTGTCCAAATTTCAACTCGATTGGACCACGGAAAGTGGTCGAAAAATCGAAGCAAAGTTTTGCACGACGATTGCAGACAGACAGAAAATGCAACTTAAAATAAAGGGAGTAAAAAACAGAAACATTTGTATCACAACAAGTAAATTAAGTATCATTATATTCATTTTAGAAGAAATTGCACACAAAAAATATTGCTACAGATTTGTTATCTCCCCCTTTACTTTAGTTATTGGTTACCTTACCTAGCAGACATACACCAGATAGAAATGTTGTGCTGATAAATTTGAGAATAGCCAGTCTGCCTATGATGAGCTCATTGAGGATTATGAGACCAAGAAACATAATCAGATCAAACCTAAAGACGATGATTGATGCCCCTGACAGCCAGATGAATGTCTTGTGCTTCTGGTAAAGCCAACTGGCCAAGGCCAACATGACTGAAAACAATTATGACATAATTTTAACATACAAAAAAAAAAAAAAAAACATTACAAGAATAAGGAAGTGACACATTAAATTGTTTTATATTGTAGATTTATCAGGTAACATTATGAAAAGGTTTTTTAAATGTTTCTTTTTTTAATTTCATATCAAATCTCAGCAATATTTTTTTTACATTATCAAACGGTTTTAAATGTTTCTTTCTTTAATAGCATATACAATTTCAGCAATATTAACTATTTCTTCCTTACTAGTTGTAACATTGGTTCACTATAATTGTGACTTCATATATCAGCAAGGTGGAGATTAATTCAGCACATAAAGGGAGAATACTGGGTTCCAAATAATTGTGTTTTTTTATGTTGATTATCTATCTTTGAAACTTTTAACTTAGTAACCTAAGATCGCTTACACTCGGACAAGGATTTTAATAAATAGGTAGCTGTGCTGCACAAGTAAACTGTTTTGACCTTGCCCACTATTTGGTGTGTGTCCCGTGTCAATGCTATTCAAAATAAAGACTTTTGTTGAATACTTTAGATGTTTTGAAATTCATTCTTTATTATGTACAAATATATTACAAGATTGACTGACCCAAGAAAAGGAAATAGATTGTCCTAAAACCACAAAATGGGAAATATTCTGGAATATTGTTTCTGACTAGAAAAAAAATGGAACATTGCACTCTTTTTTTTAAACTATTTCAGCACTTTATAAAAAACAATTATATCATGCCTTAAAAAGTACCAAATTTTAACAAAAGCCTAACATTCTAGTTTAGGGTATCAAAATAGTAACCTTTTGTTAGAAATAATAAATGTAGGAAGCCATGTTAGCAGCACAGCCCTGTGTAAACATTCCACACGAGAGACAAAAATTAGCTAACCCAGAAGAAATAAAGGTTGCAAAGAAAAATGTTGCATATATTCATGTCAACATCATAATTTCTGCAAAATCTGGCTCAGCCAGATTTTTACACAATAGAAAATGCATAAACAAATGTTATATTAGTTTTTTGAAGAAAACTTACCCAAGATCAGTGTCACGATTTTGGACTTAAACCGTGACTCTTAGCACTCATAGATAGATTATAGCGTAGATAGTAGTATAGAACCATAGGTTAGCGTAGAGTTTAGATTAGATAGGATGAGAGTAGCTGAAGCTATTACCTTCTCCCTCTCTCACGCAATAGGAACACCCCAACCACCCCCTTCTTCACCTGTTCCTTAACCTTTCACTACACTCCTCCTTCATTCCCGAAATCAGAGTTTGCAACTTGATTCAGCCAATTTGGTATTACACCAATTGTATGTGTGATTGTATGTGTGTGTATTCTTTAATGTATGTATATATATATATATATTCTATTATGCTGTCAATTATGATTCATGTTGTATTTTGATAGTAACTACTCATTTATTTTGCTAAACTCAGCATACACGTAAAACCCCCACCCACCTGTAGACACCCCCACCCACTTCTACCCCTTTTCCATTATCTCCCCTCTTCGTCCCCTACTCAGCGCCCGTGGTCAAGCCCTTGATCCACTCGTCGTAGTGACATCTGGCCAGCAAAGCGTCTCGCACATACGTAAGCGCCTCGGGCTGAGCTCGACCAGAACCAATAGACACAGGTACATCAAGGGAGATAAGTCATTATCTTATCCTTTGTATCTCCGTATACGTCTACACCCCCCCTCCGCCCCTGGGCCCCACCCCGCAAAGTCGGCGGTATTAATTGTTCACCTACACCCACCCCTAATTTCCCCCCCCCCCCCCAATAGTCAATCCTTTATGCAAGTATATTTCAAACCAGCCAACCAGAACATATGTAATTCTAAACTAATGTAGCTATCCAATCAAATTGACCACTGATCACGTGACTAAAATCCACGAAAGCGCGCTTAACTAGTTTAGCGCACTTCGGCTCAAGCGTTAGGTGGAGAAACTTGTCCGATTCTAGCCTCCACTTATTCAGTTCATTCCATAGGATATACCGCCCGCATGTGTATAGATAGATATTTTGCCAGTATAAGTATTTTCATGAACATAGCTACGTTTTCCTAATGTTGGATAACCTAGCAGTACCATGTGTTGAGTGTTAACTGAAGCCTGTGCAAATTCGTATATGTATCTTGCCATTGAGTGAAGAATTGAAATGATAATAAACACCTGAACTTAACCAGCGATTTATTTGCCTACTTAGAACTATCTGTTGTGTCCGTCATAATATCTAACGAGCCAGGAGAGACATAATAATTATTCCAGGGCGATTCCAGTCACGGTAACTCATACCCCAAGACAACCTGCCACCACTACCCCCCACTCACCTACGACTCCGCACCCCTCTCATTGTCCAACTTCTGCCAGGTTGATGTCCTAATCCTAAACACATCCTGACAATCAGAGCAAAAACAATCCATAAAAAAATGTTATGTTCGTTTATGAAGAAAACTTACCCAAGATCAGAGCAAAAACATTAGGCAGTGGTCTAGACATATAGAACATAAAGTGAAACTGTGTCATGGTGATGAGCAGAAGCCATCTTTTAACACTCTTTCCAAAGCCTGACTCAATGGCTTGACAGAAGACCAAAAATGAGAGGGATGTTGCCAATCCCAGAATTCCTCTAGCTAGAAGAAAAAAAAAAGAGAACATTTTTTATTGTCATTATTGAATTCAAACATTTATTAAATAATTTGTTGTTTTTTTTTCAATTATTTTTTTTTCTTCAAAAAACTATATGTTGGGACAAAAAGTCAGTTGTTAACATTAAATACTGATGTTTATTATGCCAATCTTACCAGTCCCAGGCATACATATAGGGTATTTAACAGAATAGGACACATTCAAATTTCAATACTAACGCAAGTCCCTTTGGATCAATAACAAAGTGTCAGAACTACTATTCCTGTAATGTTGCCTAACTGCTTTATGGTGCAACGACCAGGTTACGTTCGTCTGAAGCTGGCCCACTGGCCACTTGTCCATCAGGCCGATGGGAGAATTTTGTTGCATCCTTCCTACCCCAAAGATTGGTAAGTTCCAGCTGAGGCAATGAGACCCAGATCCAGGGTGGGGGGTTTTACCTCTTGGGCCAGCACACCAGTTGACTTTAAGGGGTCTCACAATCTTCCAGCTTTGATTGAGGCCCATGAATACAGAAGTGAAGGGTATTCTACTAGCCACAAATGAAAGAATGTACGACTAGCAAGACTAATATAACTAGTACAATGTGACATGATAATTAGTTTTTGTGTTTTTTTTGCTTTAAAAAATACATATATCTTATTTAATCTATTTCTTAATTAAAAAATAATAATAATAATAATTTGTCACTTATATAGTGCCTCACTCCATGCTAATACAAAGCATGCTCAGCACGCTCTTAAAAACCAAAACGACAATAACATTCTAAAATAGTTTTAAACAAGTTTTTTTTGCAGATGCAGGTGTCAGAGATACATGATCAACTTAGTGGAAAAGAATATTCTTTTTGAAACATTCTTTTATCGCAGAGTTTTTTAGTGTCTTGGGCAAGCTGTTCCACAGTGAAGGCGCCACAGACTCAAAATGTTATTACTCTACACTATTTTACTTTTTTTTTTAAAGAAAGAAATAGTAATAACAAAATCAATTGTTTCAACTTTCACCTTTTATATATCTTTTTAAAAAAAAATAAAGCTCGCTCTTTCACTTTGCAGTGTCAAGAAGAAATAGGCCTGCTTTTAGGAAGAATTTTAAAAGTCTCAAAATCAGCAGTGTCAAGAAGAGATAGGCCTGCTTCTAGGAAGAATTTTAAAAGTCTCAAAATCAGCTGTGTCAAGAAGAAATAGGCCTGCTTCTAGGAAGAATTTTAAGTCTCAAAATCAGCAGTGTCAAGAAGAAATAGGCCTGCTTTTAGGAAGAATTTTAAAAGTCTCAAAATCAGCAGTGTCAAGAAGAAATAGGCCTGCTTTTAGGAAGAATTTTAAAAGTCTCAAAATCAGAGGTTTGAACAAAGTCCTATGTAAATGTTGTCTCACATATAATGTGGTGCATTGGTTATAGCCTACACTTGAGCTTAAAATGTCTTCTTCAACTGAGCCATGCAGTACTTTCCATAAAAGAAGCACACAAAAATATAAACCACAACTCTACTTCTCATTGAAATACAAAAGTCCTTGATTTAGTTTGAATGAAATGAAATTCCAAACTATAGAAATTGCATTGGTTTTCCATCTAAATTATTATTTCTTATGTGTTCTTTTATTCTTCAAGGAAATGCATATTTGTGATGCTACCCCACAAACTGGTACAGAAGTCTTCAAAAGTGATTTTTCAATAAATATGAAAAAAAAAGGGTCTCGGGTCATTTTTTAGATTATGTTCGATTTATAATGTTGAATGCCTCAAAATTTTTTTTAGAAATTACTTAAAAATGAAACTTTTGTATAAAATTGAGCAAAATGTCCTATAAAGATGAAATGATGTAAAAGTCAAGTAAATATTATTTAAAATATTTAAAACTTTTACAGGATACTGGTTTCTTTTTTCTCCAAATGATTTCCCTTACCTTTACTTTTTGTAATGTTGAACATCTTTTGAACTAATTAATGTATATCTGCAATTTTTTCACCAACTTATATATAAATGAATTAGCTTTCATTAAACACCTAAAACTAAATATCTTCTTTTGCCTACATCAGAATACTTCATCACCGTTCTGTGGGGTTGCATCACATTTATTACAAGTGCACTTACCAATATATTGTTGAGCAAACTTACTGGCCCCAGTCAAGTTACTCAGAAGGACAAAAGGGGATGAAACAGCAGCAATAGCAAGTGGTCCTATGAAACTACGGGGAACAACACCAGGAAACTCAAGATGATCATACTAAAATAAAATAAAATTATAAAGTTATCCAAATACGTATATTTTTATCATCTTTTGTAACCTCGGCCTAGATTTAAGCAGCTCACTGATATGCCTAATTCTTTTGAAAATGTTTTTCTTATACCAATTAACTATTCCAGTACCACAGCGCCTAGAGTTTTATGAGCAGATTTTTTTTGTATGCCCAGGTGCATATAACTTTCTAATTACAGTAAATTCCCTCATACAAGACTTCAAGTGATCAGTTATCACCTGTTATTTAAAAACAAAATAAGGCTGGTACTCTGAGCATTAGTGCAAAATGACAGCAGGGAAGCTTCAAATTCAATGTGTATAAAAAAAATGGGTTAGTACTAGAAGGTATACTGCTGTAAAGTTTTATTTGATAATCAGACATAAATAATAGCTTTGTCAGAAAAACATATAGCTAAAATAAAGTGACATTCAAGGTGACATATATTCTGAGAACATTTCTAAGCCATAGCAATGTAATCACAATGGAATGTTGTGATTAGTTGGAAGAGAGTACTATTTTAAGGGTCTCGGAATAAAATCTGGTAAACCTGGCATTTTCGCTAGGTAGGCCTAGCTGGGAACATCCTTAAAAGTCTACATATCTCTGATATAGAAAAAAGCAGAACTCTATGCAGGCCACACTTGCAAGCCATGGACTCAAGTGATTCTCTCAAGATGATTTACAGGCTGTGCTGCCACTTCTTTGCCAGTTCAGTATGGCTTTAACTTTAAGTCAGAATGCTGCTACTAGTCTACAAGCATGCACAAATAAAAAAGCTTTATATATTCATAAATTATGATAAAAATCAGTGATTTAGTCACATTCAGTGCCCTTTAATTTCAAAAATAAATTTAGAAAATGTAGATCAGTCATAAAGTAAAGTCAAGTCATAGTAGACATAAGTGTCATAAGTCATAACTTCATAATTCATATTCATAAGTCAGTACTCAGTAGGCCTACGCCTACGCCTACGGTTACATGCCAGCGCTGCCTCATTAATTTTAGAAATAAAAAAAAAATTACACAAGCCTTCTATAAATGAGACAAGGCCATGGTAACTAATAAGTGGTACCATTGTTTTAGCGCATATTTATACAGTTTATGAGGTTTCAATTTTAAGTAAGACAAGTGACAGAATTCTTCGTCTTGTCCTTCTTCTAAATTCTTAATACTTAATATAATATATAGACTAGTTAACCTTGTCAATATTGAATCCATGGTTGATAATGTCGTGAACAGCTTGGATGTTGAAACTTTCTTCAACTTTTGTGTAAGGACAAAATATTAAATGCGAAAGCATCGTTAACACAACGCCGGCTTCCAATAGAAATTTTACCATGTCGAAGGGTTTGTTATTAAAAATTGTAAACAGTAGGCGAGAGGAAGACGGAAGTAAGGGTGAGTAATTCTTGTTGATTGATAAAATTATAAAAGAGAGCGGCAGCATAATATTTAAAAAAAAAAATAAAGCATAAAAATATGTATAATTAGGCCTATAGGAGATTCTCTTTTGGAACCACATTGTCAAATCTACGGTACGTAGAAATCTTGATTAAGACATGATTAACACATATTTATCCAAAATTTGTATTAAAAAATAAAACTAAACGTGTAGATCTACAGTAGGTACCGTAGGCCGTAGGGGAGGGGTAGGTGTAGGCTGCCTGTAGGACTGTAGTCTGTAGTGTAGGCGTAGGCTTATTTATTTATTTTTTTAAAAAAGGGGAAAATACCGAAAATGTACTAATAACAATGTTAATATATTAGTATTAGATTACTACTAATAAAAACAACTTTTAAGCTTATATATTATATTAATGTAATAAAACCTTTTTATTTTTAGCACAGCCTCGCCCATGCCCATGGGCCATGGCCCTGCCATGGCCATGGGCCTTGCTTTGTTTGGGCTTTGCCTTAGATTAGACTTAGTCTTACCCAAAAAAGGCCTAAGGCTAGGCCAAGAGTCAAAGTCTTACATCTAAAGCATGCTAAGGCTGAGGACTAAGCCTAAACTGCCCAAACTGTTACTAAGTTACTGTAACAGTAACAGTTGTTTGTGGGGTCTGCCTCACACTCACAACTTCAGAGATTGAAGGTCCAAAACACTGCATTGTACTGTTTAAAAAAAACTTGCCGAAACCTCACCCGGCCTTGGTTTTTAAAGATCCCCATTGGCTCCCTGTAATTAGGCATATAATCTGTCATTTATATACAGCTATATGGATGGCACTGCCCCTTCCTACCTACAAGAACTTAGTTTTTATGCATATAGTTGGCCCTGCCATTAGTACTCTGGACTATTTATGGCGACCTGGGTTCTGGCCCTCCCACCGTCCAATCCTGTCGCCCTGGAGGTTTGGGCCAAAGAGCTTTTTTAATACTTTTCTATCTAGAAGGAATGTCTGAAGCCTATTTGAAATTTGACAAGATGAACATGTACTCTTCATTACAGCCCCATCTCTTAATGTGGAAAGACGCAAAAAGTAGTAATTGGCAGCAGGCCTACAATTCTTTTGAACATTGTGCAGTGATTGTGCACTGTGCACCTATATTCCAGACCTTGGAACAGATACCAAATTTGCTACATCATTAAAACAGACTTAAAAATTTTATTGACAAATCAAGACTAGCATACTTTAAAGTAGTATTGATTCAAAGTAAAATGTGTGATTTAGATGGGTAGGCCTACCGTAATAAACTTTTTTGTTTTCATTCCATCAAAAAATGTAGTTTACAAAAAACACATACTGATGATACTATAAAGTCCCAGCCAGTTAGGAACTTTTCAGCTCTTGTGTTTAGTTACAGGGAGATGGATATTTTGCTCCTCAAGACAATGAGTAGAGTGTGGGACAAACATTCCCATCAACAAGTTTATGTCAATCCACCTTTCTTAGGGCAGAAAGGTTTAGTGGAGCATGCCTTGTATACCAACACTTCTGGCACCAGGTAGCCCAAGCTATCATCGGAAAAACTCTGGCTCAGTAATCAGCCTTGACATGTTAGTGGTGCATGACTTTAAGGGCACATTAACATTAGCATCTCCTACCTGCTCCCCCCTCCATAAACTCTGTAAACATAACCTCGTAAAGAGAGACTGATAATGAAATGTTTATGTTGCATTATTTAAACTTTGCTCTTTTTAAAACAGATGTCTGAGTTACTTACAGTTTTTATTGATATGTTGCATTATTTAAACTTTGCTCTTTTTAAAACAGATGTCTGAGTTACTTACAGTTTTTATTGATATGTTGCATTATTTAAACTTTGCTCTTTTTAAAACAGATGTCTGAGTTACTTACAGTTTTTGTTGATATGTTGCATTATTTAAACTTTGCTCTTTTTAAAACAGATGTCTGAGTTACTTACAGTTTTTATTGATATGTTGCATTATTTAAACTTTGCTCTTTTTAAAACAGATGTCTGAGTTACTTACAGTTTTTATTGATATGTTGCATTATTTAAACTTTGCTCTTTTTAAAACAGATGTCTGAGTTACTTACAGTTTTTGTTGATATGTTGCATTATTTAAACTTTGCTCTTTTTAAAACAGATGTCTGAGTTACTTACAGTTTCTATTGATATGTTGCATTATTTAAACTTTGCTCTTTTTAAAACAGATGTCTGAGTTACTTACAGTTTCTATTGATATGTTGCATTATTTAAACTTTGCTCTTTTTAAAACAGATGTCTGAGTTACTTACAGTTTCTGTTGATATGTTGCATTATTTAAACTTTGCTCTTTTTAAAACAGATGTCTGAGTTACTTACAGTTTCTGTTGATATGTTGCATTATTTAAACTTTGCTCTTTTTAAAACAGATGTCTGAGTTACTTACAGTTTCTGTTGATATGTTGCATTATTTAAACTTTGCTCTTTTTAAAACAGATGTCTGAGTTACTTACAGTTTCTATTGATATGTTGCATTATTTAAACTTTGCTCTTTTTAAAACAGATGTCTGAGTTACTTACAGTTTTTATTGATATGTTGCATTATTTAAACTTTGCTCTTTTTAAAACAGATGTCTGAGTTACTTACAGTTTTTATTGATATGTTGCATTATTTAAACTTTGCTCTTTTTAAAACAGATGTCTGAGTTACTTACAGTTTTTGTTGATATGTTGCATTATTTAAACTTTGCTCTTTTTAAAACACATGTCTGAGTTACTTACAGTTTTTGTTGATATGTTGCATTATTTAAACTTTGCTCTTTTTAAAACAGATGTCTGAGTTACTTACAGTTTTTATTGATATGTTGCATTATTTAAACTTTGCTCTTTTTAAAACAGATGTCTGAGTTACTTACAGTTTTTATTGATATGTTGCATTATTTAAACTTTGCTCTTTTTAAAACAGATGTCTGAGTTACTTACAGTTTTTGTTGATATGTTGCATTATTTAAACTTTGCTCTTTTTAAAACAGATGTCTGAGTTACTTACAGTTTTTGTTGATATGTTGCATTATTTAAACTTTGCTCTTTTTAAAACAGATGTCTGAGTTACTTACAGTTTTTATTGATATGTTGCATTATTTAAACTTTGCTCTTTTTAAAACAGATGTCTGAGTTACTTACAGTTTTTATTGATATGTTGCATTATTTAAACTTTGCTCTTTTTAAAACAGATGTCTGAGTTACTTACAGTTTTTATTGATATGTTGCATTATTTAAACTTTGCTCTTTTTAAAACAGATGTCTGAGTTACTTACAGTTTTTATTGATATGTTGCATTATTTAAACTTTGCTCTTTTTAAAACAGATGTCTGAGTTACTTACAGTTTTTATTGATATGTTGCATTATTTAAACTTTGCTCTTTTTAAAACAGATGTCTGAGTTACTTACAGTTTTTGTTGATATGTTGCATTATTTAAACTTTGCTCTTTTTAAAACAGATGTCTGAGTTACTTACAGTTTTTATTGATCCCGCTGTTGCTCCAGAAGCTAAACAGAGGGAACTAATCACAAAAGCATGTTCTGAAATAAATGTTCGATGTGATTTTGTGCCTCAAAGATTTGAGAAAACAATCTCATGGATGCCGCCTGTCACAGCATCTGTAAGTCACTTTACATTTTCCATCTCATGTCAATGGTTGAACTATTGTCTATCTTATTCATCTTATGACACACGCTTATTAAAAATTATTATTAAAGATAAAGGATTAATATAGGCTCATATATATTGCACAGGTACAGCATTTGTTTAGTAAGAAATCACATTTAACTGATGATGTCTCTACTTTTGTAGGTACTAAATTGTTAGAGATCATATTTTTGTCTATGTATTTCAGTTAGTAGATTTTCTTTATTTCTTACAAAGTCTACAGTACATGAAGATATTACAAAAGAGATTATGGCAGTGCTGAGAGCAGAAGATGCAATTCTAATGATTCAAGCTTATCTACAGGTTAATGCTGTGGTTTTCATTCCATTTAACACTTTTTTTTTAATTTAAACATTTCTGGAGAAAATTTTTATTAGTTTGCATTCTTAATTCTAAATGTTTTCCATTGAATACAAACATAATGTGTTTTATTATTGATGTATACTAGCTGTTTGTATTTCCAGTCTAAACAAGGAAATTCTCAACACATAACACTGACTGAATGGGTGAGATCTCTCCAAGCTGATATGCCCAACCACAATTTGACAGTATTCACTGTTGGCCTTAATAAATATTTCAGGTTAAAATACTTACAAACAAATTTACATTTTAAGAGAAGATTAAATACATGTATTTATATTACGGTATATCAGAAATAGTGTGCAGTGAAAACTTATTTTAACACAAAAAAACAAGAGTTGCATTCAAGCATACTAGAAAGAGTGCATTATTAAACTTAAATTTGTTTAGTTATTATATACAAACTTTGAAGTTCATATCAACTATTGGCACTGTACTTCTTAAAATAATTGTATTTTTGTTCTACCGACAGCAATAAAAAAACTAAAGCTAAGAGACAGTTCAAGGAAGCTGTGACTGGACAGCCAGCTAAACGAAAGAAAAAGCCCAACCAACCGGAGGAATCAATTACTTCTCAAGAAGCTGAAGAGGTCTTATAGTGATAATGTTACTAGCTGGGACTTAGATAATTATTAAGCTAAATGGCATTTACGAGCGTTTAATTTTAAGCTGTTAGCTAGTGTTAAACAATGAACATAAATTTTAATATTTGCATATGCTCAAACATTTGTTTAAAAAATAATTTTTCAGGCTTTTGTAGAACTACAAGTGTTTACTGGCTGCATTGTTCAACAGGCTTCCACTGATGAAGATTTTGCAGAACAATTGAAATATTTTACAAAATCTGTTAGAGACAAGCCAACTAAGTAAAGATAATAATTTTATTATTCATTAAAATGCCTTTTAATGCTTATGTTATAGATTTATTTATATCAGTTGATTCTATTAAACTAAATAAAGAGTCCAGATTTTGAATATTATCTGAAACAGAAATAAGTATGACGGCATATTTTTTCTTTATTATTTCAGAAAAGATCGCTTTGACAGTGTCATTCCATTTTTGGATGAAGGCACTGGGAGTGTCTTTGTAAATAAACAAGGGCAAGGACTGAACAAAGTATGGAAGCACCAGTTAATGCAGTTAAAAAATTTTGGTCCAGAAATGGCTGAAGCAGTGTTATCTTCATACCCATCACCTTTTTTACTGCACAAGGTTAAACAAATATGTCAGCTATTGTTGTTTTGTCCCTCTATAGCAGGGGTCGGGAACCTTTTTGTCTTAGAGAGCCATGGATACCACATATTTTGAAAAGTAATTCTGTGAGAGCCATACATTATGTTTAAAACTAAAAATTCAAGTAAATGTGTGCATTTTGTGTAATTTCAACTCTAAAAGTAAACTAATTATGTCTCTGAATTCTTCTGAGGCTGAGCTGAAGTAGACTTTAGCTCATTTGTAGAATGAAATATTGATATGCAATTAATATTTAGATCAAAAAGTCTAAAAATACACTTTTTTAATAATGGAACATTTGTCTGCGAGCCTGATGCAGCCATCAAAAGAGCCACATCTGGCTCGCGAGCCATGTTTTCCCGACCTCTGCTCTATAGTTACATTTGATTGCCTCAACACTTGTTGCATAAATTACTATCCATTCACAGTTTTAAGAAGTTTATTTCAAATGTTTGGATTTAGTTTTGATGATTATCAATGTAAAAGTAAAAGGTGTGCTTCATTGTTTCCTGCTTTCAGACTTGCCAAGAAAAAAGTAACAAAGAAGCAGAAGCCATAATAGCAGATATCAATGTAAGAATTATTGCCCTTTAGTTATTAACCATTTATTACACTAAGTGACTAAGACATTGGGTTGTTAATTGATGTCATATACTTATTTATTATTTACATTTTAATTATGGTTTATCATTGTAGTACAAAATGTAAGCTTTAGTTACAGTAGTATGTTAATTATCTTCTTTTTTTATAACATTTAATAAAATTTCAAAAGAAATTTGATGTTGTGATTTACTATACAAAGCATCTGTTTGTCCTAAAAGGAACAACGGCATAGTTTTTTGGTTCAGTGCTCTTTTGCCCTCGTTCTTCACTTCTTGCTACCCATGTCGCTCAGCTGTGTGCCAGTTAGTGCTGTCCTTGGCAAGACCCAGCATGTTAGGATTTATATGTACAAGGATTCTAGGACCATGCTACTTTCGACAGGAAATTTTCCTTACACTACACTGCCCTCCATTAAGTAATGCTTTAGGAATAGACTCAAAGCTATGATTGTATTTGCTGTTAAAAAAATAGAGCACAGTAACTTGCTTATAACAGTGTGGTCTAGGAGCAGAGCATCAAATCACCATCCCAGTAGTCTCAGGTTAAAATGTCTTCTTCCCAGTACTTGGGTGTTTCCCTAAGTCTAGCCAGCTCTGATTAGAGCCCAGCATAAGCTAGGGAAATTACAATTGATTGAGCACTGTACTAAAATAAAAAATAACCTAGTAGGCCATGGAAATAGGTGAACACTTCCTGACAAGCACAAGAACCCTTGTATTATGGTATATCAGCTTTAAAACTTTAAACTACTAGTTAGTCACAAGATCATTACAATGGATCTTGGACATCCTTATGAGAACTTAATATAACATACATGTTAGAATAAAAGGTCATTGAATTGAAATAGAGAATTGAAATAAAATAGAGAATTAATTTGAATCTTTCTAAAATTAAAATGACTTTGGTGCATAATTCTATCAGTTTTTTTTTATTAATATAACTATTGAAAATCTTCAATATTTATTTTTGGAATTAGACTTAGGGGAAAAAAGAAGGTATCCAAAATTGTAAATCATATTGTTATTAAGACTATAGCAATGAAAAATCTTAAAGCTTTTGTGTGATTTGTCATCAAATATATTTAACTTATTAATTTGAGTAGTTTAATTTTAATTTGCTTTTTTTTAAAAGCAATTTGTTTTGTAACAATTTTTAGTGAAATAAATATTTTGTCTTTTTAATGTCCACCCTAACAGGTACGAAGGAATGCCAGTGTTGTATCTACAAATCGTAAAATAGGAAAAGAGCATGCAAGAAGAATTTATACTTTTATGACATCAAAAGATCCTGATCAGATTATCAAGTGAAAGATCTATTAATGTTAAACCATGATTAATCACAACAGGGTCACTAAAACTGCTCCTCATAAAGCTTCTGATAAACCTCAGTGATCCAAGGAACTGACATCTTTTATTTATTTTTGTTTTGTAAATCAAAATTGTATATTAAAAAGGTTCAATAAAACTTTTTTACTTTCTTTTTGTTTTTTCTTGAAATTGTTTATGGTTCTGGGTATTAACCACAAGTTTTTTAAATAGCTACATTGTGGAATATACATTAAGACAAAAAAGTGTTTTACTTACTTAACTTACTACACACATCATAAACACAACTGTTTTGTGAAAACAACAACTTTACTTTTACTGACAAAAATTGTATCAATATCTTCATAAATTGAATCCACAGACAACAAGTAAAATAATACACAGGTTTAAAGATGTAGGCTACAAGATCGGAAAACAATAAGATGTACAATTATCTAAAATACAATTACAAATAAGGCTGGTCCAGTGCAATGTGTTTCAATTCATTCATAAATGTACTGTAATCTATAACTATTCTATTACACATTCTATAACATTATCTATAACTTTACAATTTAAAAATAATAAAAAATTTGTTAAAACACAGCTAAAAAGTTTTTCTTGCATAATGTCTAACAACATGCGTACTTTCTATAATATCTATACTAGTGACAGTTACCATTACATCTTCAATAGAATAGAACCTTTAAACCTGATTCTTTTAGTAGTTTTAGTTACCAAAAAATGGTATAACGGAATAGTTAGACAAGATGCATGTTCCATGTACCGTTATTGAAAAGCTTTTCTTTAATTTAAACATGGCAAACTCTAACATAACATATCTGTGCTATTACATGTAATAATTGACATGCCTCTATGCAGTTGATCAAAGTGGAAAATATGTTCAATTTCAAATATTAGTTTAAAAATAAAAGCTAAATTATTTGTACAAAACCTGGGATTTAAACCTTTAAGCTATAACATTATTTCAACCAAAAAAAAAAACTGCAAACGTATAAAAGAATAAGTAACATTAGCTAATAATACTCCACCATGTCAAAAAAGATGTCAGTATTAATGGCCCACCAGGTATTGGTATTTTTATATTTTTGTGTTTCAATAGTAAAAATGACATTTTTCTTCATGCACTTGCACAAATCTATTCCTAACCATAGCAACTAATTCATCCTTTTTTTTAAATTTATGTATTAGAACTACCTTCTAAAAAAATACAATAGTTTCCAATGGTGTATTTTAGATATTTCCCAGTCTCATACAATTAGGGCCCTAGATAATTCAGCACTCAACAAATACTTATTTTTGAGTAACATTGTTACTAATTTAAACAATTTCAGCTTTACCTATTTTGTAACTACAGAATATATTGTAACTATCTTCAACTTGTTTTTATCACAAATAATTACAGTGTGATACTAGTTCACAATATGGAGAATTCAATTGTTGTATTTTTTACATAGATTGATCTAAGAATGTACAGAACTTAAAAAATAACAGTATTTTGAAAAATGTAACAACTAAGAGAGGACCACATTTAAGCAGACAAAACAAAGGATAAAAAAAATAATAAATAGGACGGAATGTCTGAATAAATAACCAATGATATTGTCTAGAAAAAAATCTCTAAAGACAGTTTAAAAACACAGAACTCAGTTAAAATAGGGTTGCATTTAATTCCAATGTATCACTATTATTCTTATTATCCATTATTTTTGTTATGGAACTTGTTTGAATTAAGATGTATGGGGATGTTGTTAAGATGTTATATGGAACTTGAACAATCTGTTTGACAAACATATCTCCCTTTCAGACCAATTTGATCCATATGCATAGGACTTGTCAAGCAGCATTCACAAGTTTTTGTGGCCACGGCATACAAATGGAAAATGGCACTGGCCAGCACAATGCCCAACTGCCCTTACTTATCCCCAACTACTGAGACCAGGGAACAAGTCATAGCATTTACCAGCCAAGCACGAGATGCAGCTAGTCTTTCCTCTTCCATATTGAGACCAGCTTAAGTATGTAAAAAATAATATAAGAAAATTAGATGTTTTTTCTAGTGCTGTAAAGACAACCAAAAAAGTTATAATGAAATTAAATGAAATGTTGCAACTCTTTATCATATCCAGTAAAAAAAAAAAAGCAATACAATTTTCAGATCAATAATTTGTGTGTAGTTATTTTATACAGAATATATCTATATATATAAAAAGGACAAATAAAATATTGTTCACATCCTCAACTATAAAGTGCATACAAGTTCAAATGTGTATATAAATGATCTAACCTTACTTCTAAATTTATTTATTTTTAAACAGAGTGCCAATACCAAAACAGAAATATAAGCCACCAAGTACATATTCAAATAATATGTAGTTGACAAAAAAAAAAAGGTCTAGGTGATGAGACTGTACATAGGACCATTTTAATCCATAACTTTAAATTAAAACAGAAACCAGTTAATTAAGACACATTAATATTACAAGGGAGGTGGCAGACAAAAAACATATTTTGTGATAAATTCAAAATAAATAAAATGAATAATGTACAAACCTATTTAAAAGAACAACAACTAAGTACATAAGGTAATATGATGACTCAGCTGCATCTCCAATAGTAGCTCAATTAGAAACCTATTTGTTTGTTGAAATTATTGAAATAGATGGTTTTAGCCAGTTCAAAAAATCTAATTTATTTCAAGTGAATTGTTCTATCCCCCATTCAAAACTTTCTGTTTTATAATAGCTGCATGAATGCAGAAAAATATTTCTTTGATAGAAGGAAACAATAAAATGATCTGTTAGTTGTGTTGTTTTAAAAATCTGGAATTGGAAAAAAAAAAGTGTACTGAATTTAAAAAAAAATTTCTAGAGGAAGTTCATTGTTCAAAAAGTCTTTACAAAAATCAATTGAGTGAGGATTTCCAATACATTGATAAGAAGGTTCTATTATTTATCAAAACTAAGTTGCATATGCACTGATAGTCTAACATATTCTTGTAAAAAAAAATCATAATTTAAAACAAAGGTATAGAAAATTGTTTAACTTTCCATTGATATTTCAAATGAAATGCTACAAAAATAAAAATATCAAATACAATAAGATATCACTAATATTCTTTCATGTGAGTATTTATCTTTTGTTTCAGAATGTCACTTTGAAGTTTAATTCTCAATGCTAGTTATACAAATTACTCAACAAGTTTGTCATGTGCTGAAATGATTTAGTAAGCAATGAAAAACTGCAAAAATATTTAGAAACTGAATTCTATCTCTTCAGAAATACATCACATTCATGTTTCAATGCATCACACTATACTTATACATATTATCTCAACCAATATAAGAAACAGACAAGTCCATAAATTATAATAAATAATTACTTTTTAAAAATGCACTAGAAAGAGTATAAACAATAAAATACAATAAATATCACAAATACATTTGCCTAATCACATTTAAGAAAACATCAAATACCAGTAATCCAGAAGTAAATGTATGTATACTAATACTACCACCACTAATATACTAGGCCTATACTCCTTGTGGAGACTAAAATGGCACATTGAGCTCATTCAATTAGAAGTGTTTTCATAAGACGTAATTCTTTTTATAATTTCTTCTTACCACTGTAAAAAATATATGTATGATAATAGTTTTATCAAGAACAATGTTAATTGTGCTTTTTATGAGATATTGAAAAAAAGTGCCTCAAGCAAGCATAAAGTAGGAAATTAAACTCAAGCCTCTGTGCCTACAACAAATAAATATATATATATATATATATACATTATTCATATATATTATGATATTAGCCTTCAATACAAGTCACATTTTATTTTGAGATTTCCACAATTAAAGATGCAAAAAAAATGTAATCTTGAAATACAAAGTTGTGATTATCCATTATATGACAGAAAAATAAGACTAGCAAATAGCAAAAATCATGATGTATAAAGTATAAATTAGTTCATAAAATATTTTAGTAGCTTTTCAAATCTGAAGGATGCACTACTAAAGTACAAAGAACTTGCTAAAATGATGGAATATAATTGATACTGACAAAATCATACAACACTGTACTAAGCTGATGTAAAAAAAAACATTGAATTGGAATACATGTCTTTTTTTTTCAACAGTTTACAATTCTTTAACAATATTTATTTGTTGAAAACTATAATATAATAATTTTATTGATTTCTTTCATTTTTGTTTTATATTCTAAATGCCAAAATTTTTTTTTTATACAGCATGGTGTTTTTTCAAACAAAAATACATATCTATCAATAAAATATTACATTTCTAGACTCACTTTTCAATTTTCTTAAAATTATATTAATCACTGAAACAGCAACTCTGTATCAAACTGCATACAATTTCATTTGTTCCTGCATATCATCCATTGTTCCAATTCCAAATCGATCTTGTTGTTCCTGCATGAGTTTAAAGATCTCTGCCAGCTGTTTCCTCTGAACTTCTCTTTCTTCTCTAAGTTGTTCCTCTGTTAAATTCTTGGCGATTGTTCTAGCTGTAACTGAGTGTTGCACGCGTTTTATCTCCCCTTGTATGTGTTCACAGTAGTCCACCGGGTCGGGATAACGAGGTGAGCCAGTAGTTTGTTCTGTAGCTGGAGAATGTTAATTTAATGTTATGAAAATTAGATGCAGTGCACTAATGAATAGACTAACCTAGTTTGTTTGATATATTAATTTTACAAAACAAATTTTTAATAAATGAAAATGATGTAAAATCTCAAGTATAACCCACACTATTTAAACAAATTTTTATGCCCGAGAAAAAGGTGCGGCTTATACTTAAGTAATAATAAAAAAAAACATGTCATATTCACTTATATTTAAACATTTTATGACTTTATTTGTAATAAAAAGTATCAAATTTATCAACATTGTGAGTTTCTATGCTTTTTAGCTGTAGTGTATTATAATAGTCTACCGGTACAGTACTTTATTTTGTAACATCAGTAACATTGAAATTAATGGAAAAATCTGATCTTTGAATTCAATTTTAAAATATTGAAAAGTCAGCTGGCTTTAGAACTTTATTTGAATCCTGGGTTTTCAATTAACTTTCAGGCTTTAAAATGACATATAATAATATATGTATTATGAAAATCACTCTGTGCGACACATATTATATATATGCTGTAGGTTGCTGACCCCTGCTTTAATTTACTTTAAACTTTAGAGTGTGAAGAATATTATTGCCTTCCTTTTTTTATACCCGAGTCCTAGTAGAGGATTTCTAGTCTACTTACAGACTTTACTTGACTATTCTAATTTTATTAAAGCAGATTGTTCCCATCAGACCAGTTTGATTTATAGGGCCCGTGAAGCACACCTTAGCCTACCAGGAGATTGTGTGGCTAGCACAATGTCTAGCCGCCTTTACTTTGCCCCAGCTAATGTTGGGTACCCTCAGATACTCATCAGAGCTGGAGATACTAAGGGTCACCCTCCAGACCCAGGAAAAAATCCTAGTCTTCACCAGGATTCAAACCTGGGACTATCTGTGCACCAGCCAAGCATGCTGCCAAGAGTATTTATTATTTATATACCACCTTACCCTACCCTTATAAAAAAAATGTAGGTCTACTAACAAAATTTAGGTTAAGCTTAATTCTTTATTCAATTTATTCTTTACTTTTACCATCAAATTTAATCGAAGCAGAAAGTAAAAAAAAGAAGACCTTTTTAAAAGGCTTTTAATATTTTAAAAAAGAACACTTTAAAAAAGGCTTGACTTGACAATTAAGTTAATCGAGCTTATGATTAGGGATTACTGATTAGGGCTCAGCCTGGCTTAGGACGTTACCCTTCCACCTTTAACCTTTATTATTATGAAGTGGCTATTCGGACCCGATAGACTTAGTGATAAATAGTTAGTATCGGTTAGTTTATAGGCCTATAGGTTAGGGATGGCTTTGTAGTATTTTTGGTAATAGTTAGTATCGGTTGGGACGGTTAGGTTATAAATAATAAAGGATAGGGATAGATTTTGGTGTTTTCTGTGCTACTAATTACTAATTATAATATTTATTTATATGGTAAAACAAATATATTTTGTGTTTGTTTCCCTCTTTTTTAATGTTTTTTATGAGTTTTAAGGAATTCTGACTGAAGCTGGGTCCGAATAGCCATTTCATGCTAAGCTAAAACTAAAGGAACCCTGCCTGATTACCTGATTTTATAATAATTATTTAGATTTAGCCGATTTAGCCTTTTCTAATTAATTTAATTTATTAGAATTACACATTAGGCCTACTTTCAGAAAGTGTTGCAAATCTATCTTAAAAGACAAAAAGACTTAGAAATTCATAACGGCATATGTTCTTTTAATACTTACGCAACTTAAGAGGCTGGATTTCTTCTTGGTCGTCTGTTGTTAAACATTCTGTCCTGATTTTATCATTCATTATTTCTTGATTTGTTTTTCTCTTGCGTAAAATATTACTGACAGAGAACTTGGTCAACATCAGCACCGTAAGAACAGTAGCAATTACTAGCGTTACACAAATGCTCACTGAAAAATCTTTCGCTAAAGCAACAATATCCATTTTGTGAAGAACCATAATGTCCATAATATCGCCTAGGCCTACTAAATAATAAATAACGAGATCTACATTAGGTCATCTAAGAAATTTTGTGGAACTGGTGTCGATGGAGGATGTGAATATTTAGTTCAGTGCAGAAATGGTCGGTCTTTTCTAGCAAGCTGGTCTATGTTGTTAGTTGTATTATTTTTTTTACCCGTTCAACCATAGATCTCCATGTAAAACTTATAGCTCTTTAATGCCCCTTGAGATACACGTATTAAATTTTTTATTTCATAATATTTTAAAATTAATAGTTTTACCAATATTTCATGCTCCATATTAACGCTGTTGGTCTGTCTCGAATTGACATATTATTGTTAATTTTCTCATTTTATTTATAATACAAGTTGGTCTATTGCCTAGTTGTACCTCCTTTTTATTGTTCGTCTTCTATTTGTTATTAGTATTAGAAGCAGTAGTGTGATGAAAGGGGAATCGCTAATTAAAACCAAATAGGATGAGGGGGGGGTGCAACTTCTACTTTTTATACTACCCCTGTATCCTTGCACATTATAAGCCATAAATATGAAGAGATCAATGGCCATTGTAAAATGAAAGGGGGGGGGGCTGGTATGGATGGGTGAATATTAGCCTAGGACACATCAGTACCAGTACTAAAGGTAATGGCCTCAAGTTCCTAGCAAACATGTGGGCCAGTAAACACTTTATTAAAACTTTATAATTATTAGCCTCTAATTTTGCAACAATAAATTAAATGGTTGTATCTTTGTTCACTCAATTTAAGTTTTTGTATTTTTATAAATCTAAGTTGTTGTTTTTTTTTTACCAATGGCCTACATGTTCATTAAAGAATAAAAGATGCCTACGTCGTGTTTCAAAATCGAATTATATTATTTTCTCACAGAGGAGTATTTATTGGTGTTTAAAAATTATGCCACAGTGTTGATAAAGGAGTGAAAGACTAAAAAAAAACACCTTAAGCCAAAACCTTTTTGGATGTGAGAATACTTCTTTCCATTGGGTAGATGCCTTTACATTACTTTTAACAATAATACTATAAATATACAAGTTTCACCAGGATTAAATAACTCTTTTAAGTTTTAAAATCTCGTTAAGTTTTAAAATCTACAGTTATTGGTGAGTTATCTTGTACAAAGCAAGTTAAAAAATTAATTGAAATTTTTTGTTTGAAATAACACAGAAAACAACATTTCCACAAACAAACAAATATTATACTTAACACAGTTATATTGATTTTGTTTTATTGAAAACTTTTTGCTCACATTGCAAAAACTGCATTGTCGATAAAATAAATGAAGCAAAATGTTCAGACTGGAATGATGATAAATGATAATGACATAGAACACCTTTTACTACCACATGTACCATCTGCCAAAATCATTCAGATAAAAATAGTTTTTGTTTATAAATCTCTGAAAAAATAAATATTCTTTTTTTTTTTGGGGGGGGGGGGGGGGGGGGAAAGGGGTGGGGGGAATTGGCCTATGTTTGATCTAGCTTAAAATATGAAAGAATTTTGCAAACAACAAAAAGTTGTAATGCCTTTAAATTTGAAGCTTCCAGAATTTTATACCTATTAAATTATTTAAAACTGCTTCAAACTAAAGATATTTTTATTATCAGCATACAACATTGGATCAAATTACAAAAAAAAAGTAAACAGATAAATATAGGCCAAAACCTCCTTTTTTTTTTTTTAGAAGAAAATAACTTAATATTTTTATCTTACTCTTTATCTCACAGCCTCAAACAATAAAACCCAAACAAAAAGAACAAGAAAACCCAGCACCTGCTCAGTACACTGGAATTAAGCTGAAGCTGTAAACACTGACTATAAACCATACAGAAAGAAATGTGAAAGGGAGGGTAGATATATTATTTTATAACATTGAAGTAAAAACATACACCAAAACAAGCTTCAAAAGTGGGAAAATGTATCCACAGACCCTCCTCTGAGGAAATGAGAATTCTACTTGCATGCTCGTACAAAATGTGATTTTATACTCAAGCAGTAATTTTTCTTTTGTGAAATATTAAAACCTATAAACACATACAAAAAGGGGCTCTTAACAATAACAGGAAGCTTTTACTTAAAAATAATAAGTCACTTCATTAGTATTTTTTAAAAAATATTTTAAAATGGTGCTGTTATTTATTTTTGTTGCTGATACTGGTATTAAAAACCATTTAATTATAATATGGATAGCATCTAAAAAATGATTATTAAGAGCCCCAATAGGTAACAGAGTTGAGTGAATCTCATGCCTTTTAGTCTCTTAAACACTTACAAAATTGTAAATACAAAATTGAAAAAAAAAGATAATAATGACAATAAATAAAAAAACAATTCCCCATCGCGTCATCTCAAATTAATTAAATTATCAAATAAATTAGTTCCGAATTCTTGTAGCTGTTTATCCCTTTTTATTTTTTTGTATCAATTGAATCAAATTTCTTAAGTTATCACCTCACATTAAGTTGAACTGCGGTCATAATAACGTGTAACTTTCATTTATGAGTTTTGGCAGGGCACAAAAAGCTTTCACTCAGGTGATGGTAAGTGAGGTATGGACATGAAGAAATGACATCTGTAATGTGTCTATGCAATGATAGTAATGGGATGTAACAGTAGCTGATCCATTCAAAACAAAACTAATACTATTTACAGATTCTTGTTTTGCAAATCAGCATATTTTTCTTTTAAATAAGTAACACAACACAAGCTTTTTTTTTAAATTTCAAAAGAAGCAATAAATTACTGCAGTGAGAAAATTAAATAGAGCATTTTAATTATATATTTTTTTTACAAAAATAATTTGCTTTCTATTTAGCTTTTTAAAATAATCACTGTACCAATACAGGGATTAAAAATAAATAAATTGACAATGCTTCAGCACCTAGTTTAAAAAAATTGGATCATTATTAATTCTTTTTGTTTTCAAATGTGATATTATATTGAACAAAGGATGGGAAAAAAAAAAGAAGCAATACTACTATGACCAAACATTCAGGAAGCATATAAGCTTTCCAGCAGGACTATTGCCTTATAACTTATAATAATAAACTGTTATTCTATTTTCAAGCTTTGACTTTGACACATTTTTTTTTACTAATTACTAATCATTGTCTCAAAATTAGAATGAGTTTATAAATTACTCATTGACAAATACTTAAGAAATATCATTTATTTTCTAAGCAAACTTTATGCTAATTTTGTTTGCAAAAGCAGCTAATGAAATGTATAAAAATAATAAAGAATAATTGAGCTTTTATTCATTTAAAAAAGTCATAAGCTCTTATTCTAAATGCAATATTTTGGTTTCTCATTATTTTTTAAGTTTCATTAAATTGTATTACAAGAAAAAAGTTGTTGTCTGTACTCAGCAGTAAATTGATAATTCCATTCTTTTCATCTCATTCTTTTTCATACATGTAATTGTGTCATTATCATATGGTCAAGATGCAAAATGCAAAAAAAAAAAATCCAACAAACATAGATCTCTATGTCATACAAAGATATACATTACATCATAATCATCATCTAACTTCCCCTGGAATGATTCATACACAACATTTCAGCAATGACATTGTTACCCATCCCGTGGTTGGAGATCATTTCATTGAGGATTTTAAGACACTGTTGAATAATTATTCATCTGCCACTTTGGCAAATACTGTCAACACAGATTTCAAATTTTTCAATAAATTAAAAACACAATATATAATGCAGATAATTTTTAAAAGTTTTGTTTAAACATAAACATGTACAAAAAGCCTTCTTGGCACAGCACTTTTGGTTATCGAAAAAAAAAAAGACATAAATAAATACTTCTTGTTTTTAAAAAATGTCTTAAATCCATTAAATCTGATCAATATACCTCCAGTAAGTAAACATTCTGTTATTATAAATACCAATACACTCTCAGCCCAGGGAAAAGAACCTAAACTACCACTTGTATGTGAAATCAGTCTTCTTTGTAAACTCCTCAAGATGACCAAAGTAAATACATCTATGTAATTTTGATTTTTGTTAAAAGAAACATTCTAACAATATGTTTGAATCTTGACTCAAAAAGAAAAAAGATGATATTTTGAACATTAGAACAAATGTAATAAGTGATGCAGTTATTTATGCTTTTCTTAGAAAACAAAATATTCATTTTTAAATAATGACAGAAACATAAAAATAAACTTCATATGTCTGATACTAGTATCTAAAATGTGATCCAAAATGATTTAAAGTCTACTGTCATGATTAACCGAGCTCAACATTTACAAGAGGGTATGGAAATAGAAGCATTCACATTAAAATTTATTGAGGGACTTTTAAATTTTGTCAGTTTTCATTAAAAAAATATCTTTAAAACAAAAATATTTTTTATTGACTATGTGTTGCATTAACAACAAAAAAAGATTAGGCAATTTTTTTGTAACCTTCTGAGAATTATTTTTAAAACGGATAATTTTTCTTCAGGTCATGTTAAATGAAAATGAACCTTTAGCAATTATGCATAGCTAATCTGAATTATTAGCAATTAGACTGAAAGAGTATGGGTGGTCCATCAGTTTCTTCCATACATCTATGAGACTCTTATTGACTAAGTATTACGTATTTGTATAAGTAAGCAATGATAAAAGTAACAGTTTCATATATAATGAGATGATATTAACTCAATGCATTAAAAAAATACAAACGTGAACCCATTTAAAACCACTTGTGAAAAAAAAAAAAGCAATGTTTATAAAAGTAAAATATAATATTAAAATGGAATAAGACAAATATGTAATATAAATACAAGATTATTTAGCACATTTTCAAACAAACTTTAAAATATTGCACAATCCAGTACCTTGCATCTACAAAACATGTCAAGCATGACACAAAAAAATTAATACTCAAATACTGCCAACAACAGCTTTCAATGCAATAGTTCTACTTTTTTTACCTTCTTTTTTTTTCTTTCAGAAAATAAATTTTACCCTGCTTTGAAAGCATAAGTATCTAAGTCAACAAAAAAACATTTCCAGGTCATTTCAAAAGATTATGTAAAACAAAACTTTTTTTTTATAAAAGTAAAAGACAGTTGTTTTTACTATCTGTAACTGAAATTTGCATTGCTCTTGAATCCCACACATTCAGCTTCATTTACGATTAGGCCTCTTGGCATTTCTTTCCTCTGTACATTCTAAATTTTACATATACGAAAAGCAATTCCTTAATGCTCTTTAACCTGCACATTACCAGTACAAAATATGACATAGATTCAATCTATTCTATTCTTGTAGAGATGAATATCTTTCTGTTTCTCCAATCAAAACATAATTTTTTGTAACATGTTGATAGACATTTTGTGTAAAGTCCACAAAACCGATTATGTCAAAAGTGATCACACTCATCTAATTCTTTTTTTTCTTCTAAAAGCAATGGGCATTATTTTAATATTGGTACAAACAATGTGATAGTTTTCTTATTTACACGATACAATATCAATGCATGTGGCATCCAGAAGCATTTAATTTGAAACTTGTAAGCTCTTTCTAGCCTGTTTCCAAAAAGCATTAAAACAAGGAAATTAATTGAAAAGATTGGTTTACTTTAAAAAACAAACCAATAAATTGAAGTGTAAAAGTTGAAAAAAATAATGATTGGAAGGGAATCATCTTCAGAATTTTGTGTGTATCTCAAAATAATAATTTTTTTCATTGTCATCAATTATAAAAGTACAAAAAACAAAGATGACACAATGGTATGTATACATGAAGGGAAGATGCATTAAAAAAAATTATCTTTTGATAAACAAGGAATACAAATAAATGGAAAAAAGTAATTGTGAAGGAAATCAAATAACAGGTGTTCATGATGTTTCATTACAAAATGTCTGATGATGTTTTCAAGAGATACATTCTATACAACCGGTATCTTTACAGTATATAAAGATGTACATAATTTGAAATGGCAGCAATTTTTTAATGTAAAGAATGCATTTGGAAGTCCCTGTTTGTATGTAACTTGTATCAGCATTCATGATACATTTGAAGGCCTCAGATAATGATGACTAAGTCTTTGATATTTCAATTTTCATGAGCTGTATAAAAAAATGATATGATTCTGTAATCTTCATGGTATTTTTATTTTTCGTTACAAGAATAGTCCAACAAAATTTATAACATTGAAGTTCATTATGGTTATGTGATTGAGTGTTTAGGTAACAAAATAAGATGAAATTAATGTTTGGATTCAATGTTCTGTTGCTATGAAACAGTTGAACTTGGTAACATTGGCTCAGCTTTAACAATCATTGGGCCATGCATTTGGGAGACAACATGAGGGTGTGTTAGAACACGAATGTCATTTCTATGAGCAAACTGTTCCAAAGCCTCACATTTGTTTCTTAGGGCATTAAGCTCCATTTTGACAATATTGTTTTCACGTTGTAGCCTCTCCACTTCTGCCCTGAGTGTATCTTTTTCTGTTTCAAGCTCTTCTTTCTGAGAAATTCGTTTCTCTCTGCAGTTTGCGGCATACCCTCTATTTTTAAGGGTGCGCCTTCGTTGTTTTAACTTGCTCACCTCATCTCGTGAGAGTCCCTTGAGTAACCGATTAAGGTCTTTAACGGAGAGAGAGACGAGGTCATCATCATTGATAGATGTATGATTTGGTGTTAGTGGAGGACTGGCGCTTGCTGCTCTAGCCGCAGCTGCACACAGCTCCTCTTTCACTTGTGACAAAAAAATCTGGAAATATAATTTTGGAAATAAATTTAGATTCCTTAAAATAAAGAAAGTCAAAATAAAAAATGTAATAACTCTTCATTATATTAAAAGTCAAAAGTTTTGTATTTTTCTTCTGTAAACTACTAGCTAATAAATTTGTACATGTAATTAAAACTGTATTGTGGACAAATTATTTCCTTAATCTGTGATTAACCCAACAGAGAATTGTTACATACTTTGATACAAGCAAATAATAAATCTTATATCCATAAACCATAATGTATACTAAGTATATGATCTTAATGTTGATTCGGCCATCTCAACTAATAGGGCTGAATATTTCTTAAACTAATAAGAGACCACCCATATATTATACTATACACAAAAATGTAATATTTTTATACCCCCCTCTCCCCCATTACACTATGCAAATTTTTTGGACCAGCTCCCCTATATGTAGGTACAAATTAGCTTCCACCCCCCACCCAGACAATATATGACCAAAAAAAAAATGTTTGCCTGTCACAAGGCATTTATCTTACTATTTACAGTTTTTTTTTGTGTGTAACAAATTTTTTTTCATTTTATCGTCTATAACACTGCAGTGAAATACTTGATAAAAGTGAAAAATATTAGCAAAAGAGAAAATTATAATACGGTAATTTTAGGAAATGAAAATATAAATCAGACAGGAATATGGTTTAAGTACTGATTTTAGTAATGTATGAAACTTTAGTCCAAAGCAAATGTTCATTATTTCCAATTAGTTGGCATTTTTAACCAATTGTTGTAATCTTAAAATTGTTGCGTCAATTTCAATCTAATAAATATTCACTTGTTTTAGATAATGCAAGCATGTTAAAAATTTGTGTGAACCATAGTTGGCTAGTGAGAAATAAATTTTGTTCAAATCAAATATATGGGATTTCAACCAATCTCCTGCCCGTTTTTTATTTTATTGTTAGGTAGCCTATTTATAAACTTGTTCAAAACTACACATTCAGTTGAGACACCCCTGTGTGTACGCATACGTAAGCAAAATCATTAGAGTCCAACTAACAGCTCAGCGTGTAGGTAATATATGGATGGCCCTTAATGTTGCCTTTATATAAAGAAACTATTAGTTTAGTTCAAATAGAGATGTTTATGGCACTTGTTCATTTCTTCAATGAAATGATTGGCAATTTATTTTCTCAAGTTTTATTCTATTACTATATATTTATTACTTAGGGCATTACTACAACAGCAAATTGGAAAATGAACCTAATACATTAAGGCAGGGGTCGGCAGCCTATGCATGCAGAGCGTTTTCAAAGGCACGCAAAAGACCACCAAAAAGGCTAATCAAGTCACTTTTACTTTTACAAAACAAGAGCAGTATGACTTTTAGGCTGTTGGCACACTGAATGACTTAGAAAGGCTACTTTGGCACACTATAATTAAATTGTTGCTGACCCCTGCATTAAGGCATATATATGTTACACCAACTTCACCTATATCTCAACCATGTGTGTGGGTTGTTGGGGCAACGGTAATGATTTGCACTGTTAATGGTGTGCTAAACGGCGCCCAACCCTCTCCAAGATTGACCACAGCCGATTTCTTCCTTAAAGGCGGCTTGTCACAGACATGGACATGCGACCATTAAGTTTACACCAGACGTCCTCTGCCCTGGCCAGTGACATTCTCTAGGATGTCATATACCCTCTGATGCCGTGTCAACAGCACCTCACAGGTGGTTTAGCTAGCCAGCTGAGATCTCTTCCCAGGGTGTGGCACTCATGTAACAGGTGAAAGCTTTAGAATATGGATGAGTACCAGTGTGCTTGTCTACCCATAGTTTCAACTGCCATGATGCCAAAGGTGCTGCCTCTAGCCAGAGTCCCTTATATGCGACATAAATTTAATTTATAATTAGGCCTTTACCTTACAATGCATTGAATAGGTATAGCCCAGAATAGGTTAGGGAAATGTATAAATAATCCTTTACCTTACAAAGTATAGAATAGGTAGTACTATAGCCTAGTATTAGATCATATCAACATAGGGCTGGTGAAGCAGCATTCACCAGTTTCTGTGGCCATGGCATACTACTAGGGGATGTGTGGCCAGCACAATGCCCAGCCACCTTTACTTTACCCCAACTAGTGTCAGATACGAATCAGAGCCTGGTAGACACAGGGACACCCTCAAGACACGGGGAAAAAATCCTAGCATGCACCAAGATTCGAACCCAGAACCTTGGGATTGCCAGTTGAACGCTCTTCCGCCCAGCCACCATGCCCCCCCCCCCCCCCCAGTATTAGAGGTTGATTTCCAATATAAACCCACAACTATCAACCTACTTATTAAGGTCTAAACTTATTATCAAATTGCTTTCTATCACCGATGCCCATTTAGAGCTAATTATAAATATATCTTAGTTCAGGCTAAGTCTTGAATGGTTTAATTTTGTTTATTCAAGTGTTTATAGCAATAAAGCCATATTATATTATTCTTATGAAAAGATTGATCATTAGCCTATATATTTAATAACAGACTATTAATAAATTTTGAAATTGTAAACATCTTTATTCAAGTTTCTTATACCCAGAGGCTAGACTAGATGTAAGCTCATCTTTATCTCTATAAATGTAAACGGTGCCAAATAAAATTAAATTAGGCCCACTAGTCTAGAATAAAGAATAGTCTAGGTTATAGGCGAATAGTAGAAGCATTAGTAAATTCTCTACTATATGACTAGAGATGAGTAGGCGTAAGTCTACAGTTAAAATGCCTTTTATAATACATAGCCTATATAATCCTATATTGGCTTAATACTAACTTAAAGTAAGTTAATATTTAATAGGCTATATTATAATATATAAATATATTATAATATCCTACTATAATTATAATTGTAGGCCCTATAAACTATTGGTAGGCCTATTAGGTTATTAGGCTTATAATTATAATTAACTAGTACTAGAATCTATAACTATATACTATAACTATATTATATATAGGAGTAGGCCTATAGCCTATAGACCACAATAGTATTACTATACTATAAAGTTAAAGTATAAAGAATCTTGTACAAGCGCCGAAGCGGCCTACCTTATTTAATTTCATTTTCTATATTCTCAAAAACAAACACTTATTTTAATAACCAGAGATTTTTTCAGTCGTAAACGAAAATAAAATGTTTAATTGCAACATGGTTGTGTTTTTGCAAAGGCAAAAGGCAAAGGTATATCCTACTTGCTGTCAAGTAGATGTAAATATAACTGATACTGACAACTCAACCTCAACAATACGACTGTTAGACAGGAAGCAAAACATTATGCTGACTCATGCTTGCATTGCAAAAACCTTATACTTATTATAGGCCTACTTATAATAAGCCTTATATGTTTATCTTTTTGTTTATGTAAACACAACCACAGTGTATTTGATATAGCCCTTATAATGTAGCCTGTATAGGATAGGCCTAGGCATATAGTTGATATAGGATTGTGTAGGTATTACTTAGTTTAAGATATATATAGATATAGATATATGCATACTGTATCTGCTTTGCTTAGTGAATTGTTATATATTTAGACTAAGCCTATATTACCGCCCCTAGAAGTGTCGCATATGCCCCCCCCCCTCCCATGTGAGGGCACCGACTATACAGCATAAAAGATGGGAGCATAATTTTAATTTTTTTAGAATGTATCGATGATGATAATTTATATAGTGTATCTCCTCCGTGCTATTACAGTTTGGTTGTATTAACTTTGGATCGAATTCTTTATTTCTGTAAAGAATAGATCTAACCGCATAGCCTAGGATTTTTGCTTATATCGACCTTTTTACCTATTTCATATCTTTTGTATTTCTCTCATATATTATAGTAAATGTATGTGAATGTGATATGGATCTAGATCTGGATGATAAATAGTAAATAGGATAGGCGATATTATTATAGTTATAGGCCTATCCTATGCCTATATAAATTTGTTTGTGTGACTGTGAAAGTGAAGTAATAAAGACCATTATACTTAATTCTTAATTATAGGCCATTATAGGCTTTAGTTGTTGGTCCATGTGATCTTACTATAATCATATAATCTTCAACGACAGCTTAACAAACTAGAAAAATCTTTTTTTAAGTGGATTTCTTGAAACCGTACGTATTATACGCTGCTATGAAAGCCCAGCAAATAATAAAAACATTGCACTGCGCATGCCTAACGGACCTTGGAGTAATCTCATATTCTCCTTAACCCCGCCTATTGATGATGACGAAATGCGCACACGGCAGCGTATCGCGCCACGAAAAAAAAATGTGAAGTCAGCAACAGCCTGTACTAAGATCTCGCCAGGAACTATTTTTAGATGTACTAAACAAAGACATGAGCAAGCAGATTATTTTGAAACCAACGACGCCAAGCAGTTAGAGAACAAAGAAATCCTGGTCGTCAGGGTGAGACCTAGTGAATGGTTCAAAACATATCGATATAATATGTAAAAATAGAAAAAGAACTCCCGAAAATTTCTTAGTTCTTTTTTTTTTTACGTCTAAATTTTGAATCTAGATTTTAAATTAATCTTCCTTCACCCATATAATACTATATAGGGCCTACCCTAGGCCTACATTTGGCTTACTTATATATGACTTTTCCTACATAGTATATACTATAGGCCTATAGGCCTTAGAGTCCTATAGTTAGTAGACTATAGATATATTTATATATTATATGGCCATCTTATGTAAGCGTTCCGACCTTCGTTTCAATAAAAGTCAATTATTACAAAAACAACCTGTAGGTTGTGCATTTTTTTCACTTTGAAATATTTTTTAATGTAGCTTATACTGGGGTAAATTGGACAAGAAAAAATAGAACTATTTTAAAAGAACAAAATACAAAAAATGGTTTCATTTTTTTGGCCTTGAATCTTGAATAGACGAAGAACTGACAGACCTAAACATTAGTCATAACACCATAAATAATTTAATATTTTATAGGCCAAAATTGAAAATGTATTATTTTTAAATTAATAACGGTAGGCCTGTTGAAAACCATTTTTAAAATTTAAAAAAAAAGTAGGTCTATAACTTAAATTGCAAGAAAAAGAATTGTGGATTTGGTTCGCCTATCAACTACAAAACAATGTTTCGCCCAAGGCGAGGTCGTGATAACGGATTTTCATTTTCTTGTCTCGCCAGGCATGGGTCGCGTGGCATTCTTGACGTTTCCTTTTTGGATATTCCAATAAAAATAAATATTTAAAAATTCAAATATTAAATAGTCTAGAGTAATAAAACTGTATACTATTCATATCTGAGCCAAAGGTTGTTGAACCACAAGGAATGTTAATTGACAACCATTAAAATAAAAATGTAAACAAAGCGAGTTGTGGGAAAATTTGATTCGACCAATGACACAGAGATCCACACCTCACGAGGTCATGCGACCTACTTTCTCTCACAACCACAATTTTATCATCAGAAACGCCCATAAAAGCTCACATTTAAGTAATAATGTTTGAAGTTAAACCACGAAGTATAACCTATAATTTAAAATCATTTGTTTTGGTTGTTAGGCAATAAAGAAAGGCTGAAAATAAGATGCGCAGTTCCCATTCATCCACCCTCGTGTCGTAAACAAACGTAAACAAAGACATGGAGGTGTCAGTCGAACAAGAAAATCCATTGAAAACACAATTTCGTTTAAATATTCCAAACCTTTTTGCTCATATTCCGTTCCAAATTGTCTCAGATATTCAATAAGAAATGTTTATATCCTTTTAGTGTGAAATATACTTGTATTTACACTAGATATCAATGTAATAGTAGCCAAGTTTACTAACAGCATCAGAAATTACGTAGTTTACGCAAATCGCTTTGGCTGTAGCTCCGTTTGAGTTCGCGCGAGACGTGCCAATGTGATGACTCAGCAAAGCACGCTGTGACCACGGTTAAAGAGTCGATCTAGCGGGTTTCTTTGTTGTTGCATTCACTATTTTATAAGAAAGTTCTGATACTGCTTACAGTTCATCAAATCCTACATAATTTGATACAATCAGCTGATTGAGTCAAAATCTAGATGGGGGGGGGGGTGCTTTTTATCTCTTTAAAAATGAAAGAAAAAATGATTTCTTACTATTTAAAATTATAGTTTTAAGTTAGGACTATAACTTCCTATAACTTATTTAAACATTCAAGTTTTGTCTTAATGTAGGCCTATTATAAAAATGGCCAATGAAAATTAGCTCTCAAATTTAACTTATTTTGTTTAATCGTGGACATATTTAGCCCCAAATTAAATTAAAATTGGGCAAATTTTTTTAATGTAGTAGCCTATTTATTTTTCTAAGTAATTTTTAATATTAATATTAGTTGCCTACTTGTTTCAATATATGCTAATTTTAAATTTCAAGTTCGCAAACGTGTGTAAAAAAATGTCCAGAAATTGCACAGAGCGCAATGAGTGAGATAATAATATTATTAAAATATTGTCTATCAATTTTGGTAACTGTCGTCATGCTGATTTGTGGGTAAAGATAGCATTCTGTTGTGTTTTTTTTAGCCAGTTGGCGTCGTTTAATGAAAGCCGTAGTTTCGTATTTTTACAACAAAATAAAGTGCGGGCTGTGCTTTCTTTATTGCTGAACGGGCACAAGTCGGTCACCTACATTTTTACTAGTGACCTCTTGATTAGGACAAGCTATTGTTGAGAAAAATATTGACATAATAATTGTAACATATTCATATAAACTTACGGGTCTTTGATTTTCAAAATGAAAAAGATTCTATATTTCGTAAAATATGTAGAATGTAGGCCTATTATATTATCAAGATAGTAAACAGTTTTACTGTTTCTATATTTAGCATCATGTAAATCTTCTACTACGACTACGTAATGTAAATCTAGGCCTACTAAAAACACTTCAGTATTTAAAGAAAAATGCTTACTTAGTTAAACGTAGTAACTAGTAACCCTAAATTTGTTAAATAGAATAGATCATAAATACATGTTAAAGCCCTGTAATAACTAATTATGAATTATGCCGATTTATGCCCTAATGATTTTTCAAGTAGGCCTAAGCATTTCAATTTTTAGGCATATGCTTACAATAGGCATATGGCATATAATTTCTTGCCTATAGAATAGGCCTAGGTCCTAATATCCAACAAGCAGGCGATCCTGCATAATGATAATTAATATGTGTATCTTATGTGTAGGCTTACTTTAAACCTAAAATTTTTGTTCACGCAATAATAAAATGTTTATAGGCCTAATAGATCTATTTTTTTTTCAAGAATATAAAATATGTAGGCCTATTGGTGATTTGGTGGCGTCAATGCCATTTATTGTTAAATATACATACTTTGTTTTGATTACTTTGATTAATAGGCGTCTAAAGCAAAAATGTGATGGGGAAGTAGGGGATTGGTGGCACTCTCATCCGCTCCTCCCCCAGTCCTTTTTTTTTTTTCAATTATGTTTACCGGTAACTATAATCTACACGTCTATTTATGCCACACTTATTTCATTCCCCATACACTGTATGAAATCCACTGTGGTGCTAGTGATAGCATTGGCGGCAATAGGATGTACCATACACTGAATATAGCTGCACTTTTAATTCACTTGAATGGAGTGGATTATTTTTTGGACGCGTCGACAGCCTTCAACCAGCGCACCAGCGTATGCACTTTCAACAACCATTTATTTCTCCTCATTTCTGTCCTTTCGTCTTCTTTTCGTTCATACTTTTCTTCATCGACTGTATATTTGTGCCCCAGTAAAGTACGTTGGTAAAAGTTCACGAGCAAACATGCACATTTCTTTACACAAACATGTGTACATTTGATGTACTAACAGTTCCCACGCTCCCACATGAATGTAGCCTACACCATTTCACTCACACCAGAGCATCTCTATAAGGCAAATAGCAGTTACATAAATGCACACATCTGCATATAAGTCGATGCCTATGTGCACTTCATTGGGTAAAATATGCTCACGAATGCACATAAACGCACATCTTACCAACATAATGCTAACATATCAACTTTTCATGCGTTTACATGCTCACTTCACATAGGTGCACAAATATTCATATTTTATGGATAAATGCTATATTAAAGACATCGAACTGTACTACAGAATTTAAAGATATGTACAATAAAATGGATACAATAAAAACATGACAACAACGTTGACAAAAATGACTTATAAAACCTTCGATGTTGATCATGCTTACAAATACTCACTCCATAGGGGATAGTACAGACTCACTTGGAAAAAAAACACGTGATTGTTCATTTGCCCACCACCCCCTCCCGGGTCACCTCTGTAAAAGTTAGTCTTGCGAAAGCAATCGCACCCCCCCCCCCCTAGCCTTACTTCCACATACAACCAACTATCTGTCTTTGACATTGGCCATAGTGTCCAAATTTTTATAAATATGTGTCTGTATAATATTGTATTATACATCATTGTCACAAGTCACAATACATAGAGAGACTGATGTCTCGGAATGTCAACACAACAAAGATATGCTCGGAACAGGTCAGGGACGGCTCTGGGAAAAAAAGCGAAGCGGGGGAAGGGAGGGGGGGTTGAGGGTTGTATGATTTAAGTTGATTACGATACAAAATAAAGAACTGTTGTGTGGTGGCCCGTGGTGGGAAGGGGATGGTGACGGTGCAAGGGAAAGAGGCTGACGATGATTCAGCCCCGGCAATGAACCAACCACAGCAGTGATGATCATCATAGTTCATGATTCACTCTATTGATCTTTAAAAAAAAAATAAAAAAATAAAGAGCGAAATGAAAAAATAACGTAAAAAAAAAAAAGACACATCAGCACCAGACACACAGATCGACCTTGGGGAAGTCTTTACACAAGATAATAGCGCCATTATGTTAGTAATGTAATGTTGACATGTTTAAATGTCTCCCAACCGTTTTCCTTTTTAAACAAAAACATTTTTATTTCTCGTTCCTTCTCTCTCCCTCCCCGTCTCTCTCTTTCACTATCGATCCTTCACGCTTTCACGCAAAGATATGTAGGCCTATATTAACTATATATTAGGCTATATCTTACAATTTTACTATATATATAGAGAGAGATGCCTATAGCCTCTATATGTATGTAGGTAATATTTATATACAGAGGGAGAAAGGGGAGTGGGAGAGAGAAATATAATGGAAATCTTATATATAATGATATAGTCTAGAGCAGGGGTCGGGAACCCATGGCTCGCGAGCCAGATGTGGCTCTTTTGATGGCTGCATCTGGCTCGCAGACAAATGTTCGATTATAAAAAAAAAATTTTGACTTTTTTAATCTACATATTAATTGCATATCAATATTTCATTCTACAAATGAGCTAAAGTCTACTGCAGCTCAGAATCAGAAGAATTCAGAGACATAATTATTGTACTTTTAGTGTTGAAATTACAAAAAAAATGCACACATTTACTTGAATTTTTAGTTTTAAACATAATATATGGCTCTGACAGAATTACTTTTCAAAATATGTGGTATACATGGCTCATAAGACAAAAAGGTTCCCGACCCCTGGTCTAGAGAGTAATCCAATGCAAAGGCAAAATATAGTCTCCGGTACCACGAGGTCGATTCAGCTCGGTTATTATATTTTGTACAAGAAAACAACTAAAAAATTGAACTACGTAGACTATTAATCTAGAGATGTGTAGCCTAAACGTAGGCCTATCAAAGCAAAGAATTTTTGGTGAAAGTGTTTATTATTTTAATGTTTGATATTTTATTGATAACAAAGATGAATTAAAGATTAAAGTATTAAAGTTTGTATGAATTGATCAAATGGACTTTTGTCATCAGATATTTAGTGGCACACACAGCAGCAAAATACTCTTTACAAGTGCATAGAACCGTGCAGACGTAATCAGAATAAAAGTATTTTGGGAAAAATGGGGAAGATGTCGATATAACTGTGACCCTTTGACCTTGAACCCGTAGAAGGCAACAGAATGTAATAAAATATGAACGATTATTAAATAGGAATAGTCTAGAGTCTAGAGTAGGCCTACCCTTTTCCAGGGTCCATATGGCTGAGGTCCAATTTTTTCTATCCCATGGATACAAGTGGATTATGTGGCCAACACAAATCTAGAGGCATTTTCTTTTAATGAACTGTTGTCAGAGGCCCACCAGAAATGGGTAGGTTCGGTGACTCCCTGACCAGGGCCGTATTAAGGATTGTGGGTGCCCTGTTCCCAATAGTCAAATTTATGTGTGGGGCCATCGTGACCTCGCCCCTTTATTCTGACATTGCTGTGTTAGCCTGTGTTTTGGGATGTGTGGGGGCCCCTTTTTTGTGGGGGGCCCTGTTCCAAGGAACACGTGGAACATGCTTAAATATGCGTCCGACTCCCTCCATTCCTAGCTTGATACATAGATTTGAACTTGAGACTAGACAATGCGGCGCACCCGCACCGTTAATAGTAGCACACCAGAATTCAGTTATCTTTTTATGTGCACGGAACCGTGCATGTCACAGATACACCTGTAGGAGGAACACATTATTATGGACACTTAAATGTGACCTTCAACCCATTGGTTGTTAGAAATGCATTAAAATAAAATACTAAGAAGATGCAGAAGTAATATTAAGAATACATACACGTTTAAATTTCAAGCTATAACATGAAATCATCAAGTAGCCGTTACTAAGGGCTACAAGAGTACTTACAGCAACCAGAAACGCTGTAAAGTTTGGCACCCCATTAGCTGTACCATCTTTGTCCCGTTTGACGTTACCACCCCTTGTATGAATACATAAAGACATTTTATATTATATATTACAGATGCACCTTCTATAAAAAAAAAAGATTACTGCGTCCTACGCTTATCCTTGGTCTGAGTCTAGTCTTGCATTTTGAATAGTGTTTTAAATGATGTTAAGTTACTGCTTTTCCTGGTTTGTTCAGGCAACCCATTCCATGCCTGGATTGTAATTGTAAGTGTATTATAGAGACACGGTATGGTTTAGAAGTTGTGATGTAAGTGTAGGCATATTACAGAGATACGCCATAGTTTAGAAGTTGTGATGTAAGTGTAATACAAAGACACGTCTATTAGAAACATATCATTTAGCATCCCTTCACTTCAACTTCAATATACCAACTACCAACTATAGTTTTGTACAGTACAAGTGTCATGAAATAGTAGAAACGGAATATTTATCATCACAATTTTAATTAATGATTTGATAACACATAATAAATGACTTGACTATCTTCTCCTCTCCCCACCCCCTCCTGCCATTTTGTCCGCATTACCGTCTTTGGTGACGAGAGAAAAAGGGAGATAAGTGATCAAAGCGAATAGAAAACTCCGCAAATGTTTATTTTATTCTGCCCTTATATTTATATGTGTACGGTACACCGTTTTCTTAACAACAATAATAATATTATTAGCATAAGTGATAATATGTAGTGTAGTGTACAACGCAAGCAATTAACATCAAATAAATATAATATAGTATAGTATAATATATAATAAGGATAAAGTAATATATCCACCATTAATCATCATAGGTTAATAGTAAGATTATAATATATAATGTAGTTAAAGTAATATATACAACATTATAATCATCATATAGATTAATAGTATTGACTACGTTATGGATAAAGTAACGTTAATCATCATAGGCTAATAGTGTAGTATTAAATATGGATAAAGTAATATACAGCATTAATTGTCATAGTAGTTAATAGTATAATATATAATATAGATAGGCCTAAGGTAATATAATATCCAACATTAATCAGCAAAGGTTAATAGTATAATATATATAGCATGGATAAAGTAATATATCCAACATTAATCAACATTGGTTAATCTTAGCATTTTTTGTACGACAGCAATACTTGTGTTTAGAGTTTTTAGACTTTTAGACTACCAATATGAAAGACCGTTAAGTGAGGGGTGAAAGGGGTGGCATGAGGTTCAAAAGAAAGAACGAGAGTGATGTCGAGGGTCGTTATGACAAATGGGAGAAAACGAAAGTACAAATCAACAACTTGCGTGTGAAATCAAATGATCTAGTTGTATTGTTTTTCATGTTTCTTTTCCCGTGTTGTTGTTTGTTTTGTTCTTTTTTTAAAAAAAATCGTCAAAGATGACGCAAGCTCGATCATGACGAAAATTGTATTTTTATTACTTGATTTCCTAAAATATCTTTGTTTACTAGGATAAAAGCGAAGCATTTATATGAATTTTTGTTTGGAAAAGCACTCTTAAATTAATTGGTGTTATGAGTAGTACTTCCGAATGAGTGAGTGTCTGATGTCAAGGAATTTCCAATTAATTAGACCTACTTAAGTTAAGTTATTTTAAAACACCAAACGTGACAGTGTCTCTTTTTTTTCCCCGACTGTTACCGGAAATATATCAAATTTAAATCCCAAAAATCATGCTATGTAGTTTCCTTTTTAGAAAAGAGGTTATCCTACTAATTAACCTTATAAGCTAAATTTTAAAAAAAATGTCTGCATACAAAATCGAGTTTTTGTCATTATGGTCGTGACTGATAAGACTATAAATTTAAACTTAAACCACCTCAGTCAGCAACTTTAAACTGTGACCAAAATAGTTTGACCCTACTAGATTGTAGCTTGATACCCTTTTTTAGTGGACAGAATCAAGTAAAAAACGGTGGAGGTCGTTTCAACGGGGGGGGAGGGGGGGAGAAGAGGAGGAGGAACCTTTTGACTTTAATGGGGAACCTTAATTAATGTCTCAATAAGGCATATGCGAGCCTTATACATATATATCTTCTCTATTTCTAGCTCTTGCACACTACTTTTGCCAGTGTCTCATTGTTTCAGAAGATGACTTGTTTACAGACGTTTCATCTAGATTCTAGATAGTAGGTCTGGATTAGGCCCATTACGTCCACTAGGACCCAAAACTCCTGCAGGGCGGCAGGGATTGGTCGGCGGCAGGGCTAGAACCCGGGCCGTTTCGTTGACAGTCTGGTGAACTAACCGCAGTAGGAGTTCAAATAGAAAGGGAAAAAAAAAAGTTCATTATAGTCAAAATACAAGGACTGAGAATTCGTTATTAGGGGAAAAGGGGTATTCTTTCTTTAGATGACCCATGAGAATATATAGTTCCGAATTCCCACAAACAAAAAATTAAAAATCTTATTTATATCTTCCCGCTAACATTTTAAACAGGCAATCGGTTCGACGCATACTCATTTTATAAAGATATAATGATTATGATCACAAACAATGACGTGTAATTAGGCCTACATTAAAATGATATATTAGTAAGAAGTGGGCCAGGCCTACACAATCTTGAGTGTTTAATTTATATGGAAATTCTAGCGTTTGCTATTATAAATGGTAAATGATATTTCCTGATGTAATACAATAGGGCCAACATTTATGAATCTAGAGATAACTTGATAACATTGACGCTAAAAATCTGGCCAATGGAAACTGAGACGATGTATCAACGGCTAGGAGCGATAGATAGATAACTAGATTTCTAGGTCACCGTAACAATATATTATAAGAGTTAAACTGTTGTCTTTGTTGTTGTTTTGAAGGAGTTTTTGCTACGATGTGTTCCACTATTATTCCAATTACTTTAGCAAAATGCTTTTAAATTAACTCCGACAAGTGATAATTTTTTTTAATATGTTGTAAATTATAAAAGCCTGTAAGCTTTTATCTGAACATAGCTAGGGCTACTTTGTATTTGCTTTATGCCGGAATTGGGGGCAAAATAGTCTTTGGTATGCTTGTATACGTTTTCAAATCAGCTTTTTACCCTATGCAAATATAGCAGGCATGAAAATGGGACCCATCAACTAAAGAAAACATTTTATAAAAAAAGAAAACTATAACGAATTCAGAAAAGTGTTGCAAGGTTCATTGCTAGAGAATATATTCACTACTGTCAAGTGTAACTCCAATATTTGAATCACTACACATAAAAACGCTGGAGGAAAGAAAGACAGCGAGCAAAGGGATAATAATCCCTGAAGCTTTAAATTCTAGCTTAGAGAAAAACAACACAAGGACAATCTGATACAATTGCAATGCTCAGATAGACATAAGGATAATAAGGATAACATAGCCACATAGCCTACTTAGTCTACTTATTCCATATGCAATAGCAAATGCATATAAATTATTTTTTTCCGAGTGGCATCTAGGCCTATAATAGACATGGTTGTCTATACAAACCAGGAAAACTATTAACATCATTTAAGATAAGGTTGCTTTATTAATCCAAACAAATGGAACTTTGTTTTGATTAGGCCTAGCCTACATATATTCCGTCTTTCAGGATAGGCTATCTATTAAAAAAATATAAAAGAACTATTTGTTATCAAGCACAGAAGTATAGACCTACTTATAAAAATAGACATGCACGCACACTACCATACCATTTATCATACAAGAAAAAGTATCATACTAGGAGTCTTGACTCTTGACAAATAAAGTCAAAATGCAAGACAACACTCAAACCACGAATAAACTTTATTAGGACCAGGCCCTGTTCCCAGTGGTCAACTTTATGTGGGGGGCTTTCGTAACTACGCCCCTGGCAGTGTCAGTTAACAATCAAATGCGATTTCTCATTCAGAGTTTATTGTGCGCTTCTACAACAGCCCTATTCTAATTGCCGAAAGAAAAGACTAAAAAGTGTTTTTGGGGTGTGTGAGGGCCCCTTTTGTGTGTGTGTGGGAGGGGCCTGTTCCATGGAACATGGGGAACATGCCTAAATACGCCACTGATTAGGACGCAATAATCTTCGAAATGTTGTATAGAAGCGAGCGTCTGTAAAAGATAAGATGACCTGTAGGCCAACACATTTTTAAAGTTGAACAAAGTCTCATTTTGTGCACACAAAAAAAAGAGAAAGTAAAAAAAAAAATCAGAAAAAAAGTATACTTTTGGACCTTCCAGGGCCTAGATCTAAATTTGAAAACTATTAGAGTATATGCCTAATTATATTATTTCAACAGGTATATAGGGGCCTATATATAGGCCTAGGCCTATTCGAGAGCAAACATTGTTTTAGTGGGATCGAGTGTGTCGTCAAACGAAATTGGAAAGGGGGAGGGGTTAACGTTGTATGGAATCAAATGCCGAACTGCTGACAAACTGAAAGCTAAATTACTGAATAAATAGATATATATCCGACGCATGGCGTCCTACTCCGGACAACGCCGGAATTATTTAGACCATGTGTCGGTAACCTAAGGCACGCGTGCCAGACTTGGCACGCAGAGAATTGCTCAGTGGCACGCGGAAGGCCCACAAAAAAAAAAGGCTATTAAAAACTCCTCTACAAGAAATGGAGTGTAGAGCATGTTGACTTTTAGACTGTTGGCACTTTGATTGAGTTCGTAATCCTGCTTTGGAACACTGATATCAATAGTTTGCCGACCCCTAATTTAGACTATAGGCCTATTTATATATCTAGTTTTTCTTTGTTTAGGATCTTTCTTGACGCTTAATACAAACTTGTGTATTTAACTTTTTAAAAATAAATATAATCTATATATATATATATTGTAATCGGGGCTTGATTAACCACCCCGCCCACATTATGCTACCCAAAAAAAAAAATTTTAAGAATAATATGTAGACTAGTCTCTATTTTAAAAGTTGAAAACGATTTATTTTGAATAGCTTATTTTTTATCACCGGGAAAAAGGGGGGGGGACTCTAAAACTAAGTCTTAATTCGGACTTTATCGTATCAATTTTTATACCTAAAACCATATTTGTAGACTCTAAAAAATATTATCTTATGAATTATGAACTTTAAAACAAATTGATTGCACTTTGCACCTATTTATTATATGAAATATTGAGGCATTTAAAATCATATTTTGAAATACGGGTTTACAAACACCTGGCCGGTTTTGTTTCGCAAACAGGATGATCGCATCACTTCCGCCAAAATGGTGAATTAAAAGTTTCGACCTGCATTGATACAATTATTATTGTTCAAAAACTGTAGAGTGCATATATAATTTAAAAAAACAACAACAAACTATTTGTACATACAACTGGTACATTAAAGGGTGTGTTGACAACGTAATTTCCATGTTACTATTATTATATTTGATAAAAGAGACCAGATTTTATTGGCAATCTTAGACTCTTAGTGATAGTGTTTATATTTTTTTATTGCCAATTTAGCCTAACCAATTATAATTATTGAAATTATTGCGATCGTATAAAGTATAGTATAGGCATAGGCACATAGGCTTACTTACTTGTTGTTTTCAATAAGAGTCAATGTCCTTTTTTGTTTTCAATCAATTGAACCTATTCGAAACTTATATAAAGCATACATTGGTGCCCACAAATTTGCCACCCTCCTTTTTAGTGGCTTTAGTTTAGTGACTTAAGACACTTTAGTCATTAGTCCTTTAAAACTTAAGACTGAAGTTAAGAATATCTAGATCTAGCCTGTTATTATTTTAAGAATGCCTAGCAATTAGTAATAGTAATAGCTTGTAATTTCCCACGCCCACAAATCCTCAATTAACTCAATTTTTTTGGATTGTCAGTGATTTCAGTGAATACCTGATGTGCAGGCCTACCAAGGACCAAGCATCCCAAACTGTGTTTTCTTTTGAATGATTTAATCTGTGTCTATGACTATGACTATGAATTACATTTTTAAATGATTATCAATTTTGAATAATAGCCTAAGACTTGAATGAGAAGTCTTATTTTAAAACAAGCATGCCTTTACACCTTTAAGGCTGCGACTATTTGTAGTCAGTACAAATAGTTCCTAGATGGCTATTTGTACTGACTACAAATAGCCGCCATAGAGCTATTTGTAGTCAGTACAAATAGCTCCTAGATGGCTATTTGTAGTTTACTATATAAGTTATATAAGGAAAGAAATTAACTGTAGGGTATCTAAGCAAAAAATTCTTTAAAATCAACACAGTATATTATTGTTATTATTAAAATAGTGTCCTCTTACTTACTGGTACCATAAGTAAGGTAACTTTGAATCATTAGAAACATTCTAAAATTTATTATAATATAGTAGGGCCTAGTAAAAGTATATTTTTTTACAGTAGGCTGAGTAGGCCTCTAAATTAAAGCCTAACCTATAGTAGTCTAGATCTTTCTAGTATTAGTATATCTTGGCCAAGTCAACTTTACTACCCTATATCAATTGTTTTAATCAATATGCAGCATATAGGCCTATCATGCTCAGCTGCATATATAAATTTAATGAGAATGAATAATGCTGACCTACAATATATTTTACTTTGGTGACCTTTACATATTTTTGTTTGCTACACACTTTGTATCTTTCCACTACTCAGCAAAGGTAAATATAATATTTACATGTTAGTTTTTTTTTTTTTAGATTCAATTAAAATAATTTTGCTACAGAACACCAGGTGTCCAATTTTAGCCCTGTTAAGTGTAGACCGTATCCCTACAAGGTGGGTCTATTTGACCCATCCATGGTATATTTTTGATAATTACTCCAAAACCACTTATCCTAAATACTTTAAGCTTTTTAAATATGCTATCTACAATTGATTTGCTTTATGGTGAAAAAAATATATTTTTATGTGTAATGTATGTGAAATGGTGTTCACTTTTATTTTTACTATTGAATGACATTGAATGATTTCATGATTGATAACATGAAGCATTGGGTTTAAGACACATCTTAATCTTAAATGGGATATATTGAGTTAACTGTATGAAATTTTAAATAGGATTTGTTTTAATTTTGTTCCTTATCTGAGTATCTATATACTAATAGTAGGTACCTACAGTAGGGTAGGCCTATTCAAAATGAAATTAAATATTTAAATATCCCATTGAACTCAGCTTGGTTTCATTAAAACAAAACTAAAAATATATTTTTATTCCTGTGTATATTTATCTTTGATAATAAAAAGTTATATTTTCAAATTCCCAGAAAAGAGTCAAATTAGGCAGTGAAAAGTCCATTTTCAACAGCCTCCAGCTTTTTAAATAAATGAGACATTACTTTCAAAATTATTGCCTAGATAGTTACCAATACAAAGAACAAACTCAAATTATTTCAAGGTTGTCACTTTCTTTAAAGCAGAGATTTATTTATGCAAACAATAGCAAATATGTGATTTTACAAAAAAATTCAAAGGGAGACAAAAAGACAATATTGGTACATTTAAAAAAAAATCAATGAAAATCAACCAATAAGCCTAGTTACATACATTGTTACATTTAATATCATATGAAAGGAAATTTAAAGCACACTATTGCTACATCAAAGAAAGGACATTATCAGCTAAAGCTAAATATATAAGAACAATTCATTTGGTTAAAAAATTGACACCCATCAGTTCACAAGAAACATTCTTTTACAAATTTAAAAAATGTCATAACAAATCAACCAAGTAACTGGGATGCACAACTTATACATGATCAAAAGAAAGGAAATTGTAAGCATACTATAGTCACATTATCAGGCAAAGTTAAATATATAAGATCAATTCATTTAGGTAACAAATTTACACCATCAGTTCACAACAAAAAAACAACTTTAAAATCAACCAAGTCATTTAGTAACTGAGATGCATTCAAGTGTAACATTATCAAGCAAAGCTGAATATAAAAAAACATTCATAGGGAAAAAATTGACAAGTTGCTCGCTAAAATTAAAATTGACATTTAGAATCAAGAAATAAAACAAATGGTACAGTTCATAATGAATTGAAATTAGACCGAAGCCAAAAAAGGACAAGTAATGAAAATAAGAACACAATATCAAATATATTTTCAGTCGTCCCACCATCACTTCTAACGAACCAAACTGCAAGTTCTTACGCCCAAGCACTATTTTTTAAAATCGTCTTGTGATGACAGGGTCGACCATTTATCATAACTGTGCCATCATAAAGAAAAATCATTAAGTTGTCTTTTAGTTACAATCAAAGAGTCTTTACTTAGTAAACTTAGTTGTTTTAAAAATAGACATTAAAAGGGACGTATCACAAAGATCAATAAATGTATGTACAGCTTCATAGGCATGAAATAGAAACATATTGAAAAATAGATTTAAACTCAATATCTAAAAGTTGAAGATCATTTTCACATTTGTTCCAAACATTCATCCGTACATTTCACATATTTATAAAAAATCTAAGTATTTAATACTTTATCTAGTCCAACATGTCTTTAGTAACATAAGCTAAAAAAAAAAAATTTCACCCTCGTCCCTTCCATTACTAACTCGCCCCCCCTCCACTTACTATCGAAGATAAAAGATTTTCAGTTGCTTGCTGATCTGTGCCTGAGTGTGGCTTTAGCTCGAAGATTGCTGATATCTTTAGGTGCTACTGTGATACTTTGTTCCTTCAAAATGATGTCCCTCATCTCTGTGTTAGTCACTGAGTTGCACTGAAGAAGTGATGTCACCACTGTGACCACTAGGGTCATCTTGATCCTCCTCCTTTCTGGTAAAGCGTCAACGTTCTAAATAAAAAGCACACAATATGTAAGGGACTTTTAGATCAACGTAACATTTAATTTTGCTTAACTTTTCTCACTGCTAGTTTTCTCCTAATTTAGTCTAATGGTTCAGTCTTAGCCAGGAAAAAACATAAAGTATGTGTTTTATATTAATGTTATAAATTATAAAATGTGTAAGAGTGTATACTATAAAGCACAAAGCTATAGTCACTAAAGGCATACTATGCTATAGGCCTATTGTATTGAGTTATTGCATATTTTTTAGTTATATATCTACATAGTACATAGTAACACAACATTATTTGTGTCTAAGTCCAGACCTAGGAAGGTACTATTACTGTTCAAACGAATTAGCCTACGGTACTTAGTTTACTAATTTACTAGAAACCAGAAGTAAATCTAGACCCAATTATATTCATATTTCAAACATTATAAGCCTAAGTGAATAATTTACATTTAAGACAAGTTCCAATAGTGACACTCAGGGCCCATATGACATGCCAGGCAGTGAAGCAAAGTTCTGCCCATATGACATGACAGTTCTTAAACTTTAAGCATAAATCTGTTTTAGAAGGCTACCATAATATCTTGCCCAAAATTGCTTATTAAGTAGAGTTACTGTTTTTGTTGGAATAATGTAAAAAATGAAAATGTCTATACTATAGACTATATACCATACCTCATTTGTCAAATAGTGGTAAGCATGAACTAAATTGGACTGAATTACTTGCTGCTTCCAAACTTCTCCAACCTTTACCATTTTTACTTTAATTCTCACTGGACAACCCAGGTTTAAGGATCTGCAAAACATGATTAGAATTAGAAGTGTTACAACATCATTTGTTGACTGAAGAGTAAAAAACAGTTATGGTACAAAATTAAAAGATAAAAAAATGAGACACACCTCTGATTTGGCCGCAAGCCTTTTGATCGGGATGCCCTCTGTGTTACGTGCTTACACTCATAGAGCAAATGTTCATAGACAATTGTCTCGTGCTCTACAGAGCCTGTTGTTGCCAGCAGCTAAAATTACAAAAAAGAAAATAAAATTATATTTCCTATTAGAATTACATGAAATAATGTAAGTAATGGTTGCAACTATTGGTAGTTTGCCTTATTGATAATGTAGTTTTATTAAGCTTCAGCGGTTGGGAATATTCACTCTAATTATCAATCTATATTTTAATATTGAGGAATATATTTACCCCATTATATATAGGCCCTACTTGCTAATTATCTGTACACAAAATCCCATGCCGAGTACATACCATGCCGTATAAATACCATCTTTAAATGGCTAATCATAAAGGCCCACGACATAAATGTAACAAATTATCTTGATAATACATGTAGGCTACAAACCATGCACATAAATGCCATGCCATATAGTTAATGCAATGCCATATATATCATATACCGGTAGGCCTAAATAACAACTATAAATATGGCTTTTATCATAAAAGTCCATGTGAAAAATTAAAAATTTATCTTGGTAATAGGCCTACCTATGCCGTATGAGTATGCCTATTTATGCTAGGTCATGACATGCATATAGTAATAGTAATATAGTATAGGCCATAGTTAATGCCATGCCATGTTCATATTCATACCATGCGCAAAAATGACATGCCATAAAATACCATCTTTCTAAAAGCCCTACGTGATTAATGTAACAAATTATCGTGGGTAATATCACACACTTAGGCTACTTAGCAAAGAAAAAGAAGAAAAAATTAAACTCTATAAACTATAAATAATATAAATAATAAAACATGCGCATGCTTACCTTTTTAGAACTTTTTTTTTATAAAGACAGCTTTTTGTAAGTCTTTTAATGCTTTTATTGAAGTTTCCAAATCTTTAAATGAGTCAAAGTTGTAGAACAAAGCAAAAAGAGTTTCAGGATTCATTTTTTATTTACTAATGTTGAAATGCTTGAAATTGAAATAGTTTAAATGTTGCTAGTAGACAGAGCAAGATCTAAACTGAATTAGCTAGCCTTTTCTCAGTCAAAGCGCAAAATTTAAAATTCCGGTTTTGGCTTGTTTTGATTGGTTATACTCAGCAAGGCTATTGGTTGTTTAATGCTTTGATTTGATTGGCTGAACTACGAATAGCCGCCATGAAGCTATTTGTAGTCAGTACAAATAGCTCTCAGATGGCTATTTGTACTGACTACAAATAGACACTCCCCACCTTTAAAGGCAAAAAAGCTGTAGCTGAATATAGGCAATACATTATTATTCATTATATATTTATATAACTATAGTATTTCTATAGTATTTAGATTAAAAAGCTGTCTAATTAGTATTATATATTAATATAAAAGCTTAAATTGCCTAATATTTTAAAGTAGTCCTAATTAAAGTCTATTTACTATTTAAATTTAGTAGGTATTAGGACTATCTATAATATAAATATAATATTATTAATTAGGGGGCCTATATATATATGTACAAAGCTTAATTGCCCGGTGTTGCCTAGAAGAAAATAAAACAGGCCTGTATAACTGTATATATATATTAGCTACAGATAAATTTTTTTATAAACTACAATGAACAAAAAGCTATAAATCTAATAAAATTTAATTTTTTTTTATTTCTTTACTGAAGACTTGTAGGAAAATAATTTAGAATAAATATATTGTCATTGGGTAAAAAATAGGCAAGTCTTTTTTACCAAAAAACAAAAATTCTAAATTGCCCAGTGTTTCTTGTAAATTTACAATATTTTATTTTTTTAAAGTATTATTAATTGAAATTTAAAAAAAATTAGAATAAAAAGGTATATACTAACTGGAGAATCCAACCCGGGTCGCCCGCATGGCAGTCCGATAAGTTAACCACTTTGCTAGCGAAGACACATGTCTGAAGTGAAATTGCAAAAGTATAATACGAGACAATAGGGTAACGTGTCTTTAAAAAAACTAATATGATTGGTTAAACACACACACAGAGCTTTTTAATATATATATAGATTTCTGATAAAAAAAAATTAAATTGCACTTTTCACTTTCTAGCTACATTCTAATTACAAACAAACAAATATCAATATCAGAACTATTAGGCCCACTTAGCCTTCTTACACTTTTAGTCTTAGCCTTACTTTAGTTCACTTTAGTATAATAAAGTAGGCCCTATAAAGAGTTGTTATAAGTCTATGTAACTAGATGGCTCTTATTAGTTTAAATATGTAGCTGGTATGTTCGTTTCAATAAACAGCATATAATATAAGAACTGTATAGGCATGTGTTCTACATCTAGGCTAGCAGTCCTCTTTCTTTAGTTGAGTTCGTCATTATATATAAGAAATATATTATTAAAAACATGAATTCATGATATTTGGTTGGCCCAACTAGCCTTGGCCTTGCATTCTTTAACTAGCATCAGGATTGCCAACCTCTCTGGATTTTCTGAGAGTATTACTGATAGTTAATGCTAGGCTCCTGACCTTCTGAAACACTTCAGAACCATTGGGCATAGGACAGTTGACACAATGTGGTCTCTGAAACATTTGCTAAAACTTTTGAAGGCTTATATGTCAGAGACCAGGGTTTCCAATCTTTGTAATCTAGACTACATCATATCTAGCAATATTTACATTGAATACTTTCATTTAAATTACCTAAATTTTAGTAATTGTTTTTTTTTTACAATCTGAAGTATTAGAAATAAGTAAGTAAAGTACCAGTTGAACCAAATATGTTCATCTGGCCGGTGAAGCAGCGTATCATAAGTGCTAATAACATTATTCGTTTTCTTATCTGAGCTTTGAAACACTTTTGTGTTTAATTAAAAATGTTGAACTGTCAGATGGCCTACCCATTGTTGTTGGAAATCAAAAAGATTCTATTTTTCCTTCATAAGTTGGTATTACTAAGCACCATAAAATGATTGCTACAATTTAAATTATCTTGTTTTGTAAAATTTAATGGAAATTTTAATTGGTTAAATAATATTACAATACAATTGTATTAAAAGTTTTTTCTAGTATTTATGAAGATATTTCATACATATTTACTAATTTAATAAGGAGCAATTTGTATTCATTTGTTATTAGCTTTTTTTTAGACATCTTGATACTTTGTGAGTAGAGCATCTATTACAGTATAGTTTTACCATTTAAAATGTTAAATTAGGGTAATTTACTGTTTCCATAAATGTTATGAGGCCATGGTATAGCTGTAGGTATAGCAACTACCACTCACAAGGTCATGGTCAAAGTCTAGTAGGTATGCCACGGGTACCCAACATCAGTTCAGGAATATAAAGGATTGCAGGTCTTTGTGCTGCCAACACTTTCCCATTGTATTTCCTGACTCTACCGATCAAGTACTTAATTTTATTTCATAGATTTTTGTTTAAATGTGTATGGCATGTGTATGGCATCTAAAATTGGTAGGCCTCTAATAAGTTTGTTATTTTAATTGTTTCTTTTCTATCATTGCAGGCCACTACTGTTACAGAAGAGTCACTAGTATAACATAAAGCATACATAATTCTGGTTGAAAAGACAAGATTTACAGAATTCATTTTAAAAATATTTTTCTGTTATAATTGTTTCAAGTCATGTAGAAAAAACTCAAGCATTATAAATTATAGGAAAAACAATAACAGAAAATGGCCTAATTTTTTTTTTAAAGTTTCGACAATAATATAAACATTGGTGTGATTAACAGTCAAAGACTTAATGCATGACAAGTAATGGAAGCGTCAAAGAAGTTTGCATCAAAAGATGCAGAGATTGAGCATTGGAAAAATTTAGCAGAGCAGTATCAGTTGGAGTGAGTTGGAATGTCTTTTAATCATTTATCACTATATCTATAACTACCTTTAAAACTGTGGATATTTATTACATGAGTAAACTAAGTGTGATTTTAACATAGTGCAGTAATATCTGACTGTATGAAATATTAAATAAATAGTTGTGAAGTCTAAAACAGCCAATAACCTTTTTTTTGTTACAGTTTGAAGGAAACCAAAGATGAACTGGAAGATTTCCAGATAAGTAGCCATGAGCTGGAGCAGGAACTGGAGACCCAGTTAAAGCAAGAGGAAAAGAGAAACAAAGAACTCACATTAGCAAATGAGAGACTACAGAGTGAATGTGACTCACTCAAGGTAAATTATGGCTGGATTGATCCTCGTAATGTATAGACTTTTCTTCTATACCAGCGGTTCCCAACCTGTGGGTCGAACGATCGATTCTAGGGGGTCGCCTAAGACCATAGGAAAACATATTTTGCCTACGACCATAGGAAAACATATTTTCGATCATCTTAGGAACCTGGGCACCTTTTATCTATCTGTCTCCAAGCGGGTTTGCCCATGTGCAAATATATCCACATACGTTTTTCCAGGGTGAAGACATCACGGTCCAAACCCCATTACATACTCCCCATACAAATACAGGTGTATAGACAAAGTTGGTGCCATAATGTAATGCGGACCAGTCACACATATGTAGAAAGCAGCTACTGAGCTTTCACGGTTTAACGACACTTCATGAATAAGCTTAAGCTTATACTGGAACTAAGTGTGGATGCTGTTCAGTCTATTATTTTTAGCTATAAATGATGTGAATACATACTGATATTTAACAAAAAATGATTTTGTAATTATAATCACTATGCTTTAATCTGTAACAATAAAATTACACCATGCATATCAGATATTTACATTATGATTCATATTACAATTATAAGATAGCGACGAAAATAATTTTATAGTTGGGGTCGCCACAACGTGAGAAGCTGCATTAAGGGTCCCAGCATTAGGAAGGTTGGGAACCACTGTTCTATACAGAAGATTAGTGCGTCCTTGATTATCCATAATTTGAAATCTAGCCTTTCATTTTGATGTTAAGCTGCTGGATTTACTGACCTAGCTCAGGTAACCCATTCTTTGTCTTTATGCCACTTAGGAAGAAAGAGAATTTATTATTTCTAAATTTGCTAGTTGATATGACAGCTACATTCTTATTGAGAGGGAGTTGAGGAGGAGACAAAGCCAAGAGTGAATTATAATTAGGGTTTTAGTTTGGCGCTGGTCTCAGTGTTAAGACCATTTTAGGATTGTACTTTTGAATCTTCTTTTAAAGTCTAATGCTACAAACATTTCTCAATTCTGTAGTCTTTAATTACTTTTTTCTTAATAACATTTAATGTTTTAACTTTTTCATTTTATCTTGGACAAACTCAAATCAAATTAATTCCATTCATCCTTGTCTATATATGTCTCTTGCTGCTCTTTTAAAATATTTACTTACATTTACATAATGTTTTAGTATTTTTGTATTTATCACAAATATTACAGACTATCCTCCTTTACAGAAGATTATTGCATCTTACATTTATCCATGGTTTTAGTCTAGTCTAGCTTTTTGACTCGTGTTTTAAAATCAGATTGAAATTGAACAAGTTATTAGTTTTCCTGGTTTGTGGCCGTTTGCTACTCTGGAAGAAAGAGAACTTGTACCAGGTACCTTGTTTATATAAGCAGTGATTTTATGACCATCATTTACAGTTGTCACCCACTCATCCCTTGCCAAATTCAGTTGAAGGCTGGCACTGGAGTGAAAATATTTGTTTCAGTTAATATTTGTTAACCATGGCAAATAAAAAACAACATTAAATTATAATACATGCACAATATTTGCATTTTTTTTTAAACACATTTTTGTCTTCTTCATTTTTTGAATTAATAGGAGAAACTACAGAAACTTCAATCTGACAGCTATAAGAAAATTACAGAGCTGGAAGATAACTATGCTAAAGTTGAAGCTCATAAAAATGAATTGCAAAAGTATATCAGGGAATTAGAACAAGACAATGATGATTTAGAAAGAGCTAAACGGTGAGTGAAATCATTTTTAACCTTACTTACTTACAGCAGTTCTTACTTCATTATTTTTCAATATATTTAAATGTAATTATATATTAAGTGTCTGTCTGACATTTTCTAAAAGTTTTTTTTTAACAAATGCAGTATCAAATACAAAGTTATATTCTTACAACTTTTGTCAATTGATTGAGACTCAATTTAATATATAAAAAAATTGTTATTGACAAAAAAAAATTGTTCTTTGGTATTTACTGTTTACAAAAATTGACCCAAGAAAATGGTGTTGACGCAGACATATTTTCATTAAAATGAATGAACTAGAGCTAAATAACTGCCTAATTAAAATCAATAATTTAGAATTAAACAGTATGAATCATAGCTATGTTTATTTAGAATACATTTATTTGGGTCAAGAAAGCTTAAAAAATGTAAATGGCATCTAATTATTATGTGAGAATTTATGAACAGGACATAGGTTTGCAAAGGAAAAGCTTGTGTAAATTAGTTGCATATATTACTTAGTATGATCATGCTCAGTATTTTTACTTGATGTATATAAATTTGTCACTTTTTCTTTAGAGCAACAATTGTCTCATTAGAAGATTTTGAACAAAGGCTCAATCAGGTAATAGATTTTGCTTTTTGTCTATATAATATATTTTTAAAACCATGTTTAACAGAGTCTTCCTTAAAAACTAATCAATTGATGGATATAAATGAGTATAGTACATTATTTCACATAGAATGCAGTTTTTAAATTTATAATGGTAAAATAATTTATTTTTTTTTAAATATGAATCGCACAGTTTTATTTATAATGTTTTTCTATATGGACTACACATATTTTCAGGCAATAGAAAGAAATGCATTCCTAGAAAGTGAGCTAGATGAGAAAGGGGTTTTACTTGACACTGTACAGCGACTCAAAGATGAAGCCAGAGGTGATAAGATTTTTTTTTTTATTAGGAGATCTCTGCTTAATTACCTCTCTGTTGATTACCTGATTAGTACTTCTTTCTTTAGTACATCACTGTTTTGTACAGCTTAGCTTTGTTTGTAGTTCATTTTAGTTCAGTACATCTTTGTACGCTAGTGTTACTTGATAAAATGTAATGTTCTAGACAAATATTATTTTTTTTCAATTGTGATTTAAGATATTGATTTTCCTTACTCATGCTCATCAATGATCATTTTCATCTTGAAAGACCTGAAGTCAGAAATAGATATTCGAAAACACCAAGATCCCAAAGAAGGTGAAGCCGGTCTTGGCGTTGCAGCATTACCCATGCAGGACAGTGGCTATGCTGCCCAAGGGACCTCACCCACCACTCCTACAACGCCCATGGGTCGAGGTAGGAATGAGTCATCTTTGAAACATTTAGGTCCACACTATGTAGTCGTTGCTAGCAGCAGCAACTGAAAGCCATTCAGCGGTTGGATAATAGAAAATTGAAAATTGAGTTCAAAATATTTGCTGCTCTCTAATGTTTTAAATCATTGGCATGGATTCAGTCACATCCCTTTAGCTTAGTTGGGGATAAAGATCAATCAATATAATATATAATTTCTTGTGAGTTTGTCAGTGCATTTGTTTGCTTGTAGGGCCATTGGACTAGTGCAAAAGTAACATAGATTTACTCTAAATTTCACAGAAAAGAATTTTTTTTATATTCATTTCCATTTGAAGCTAAATTTGTTGATTTTCATTCAATGACATAATAATAATATTACAAAATGTACTGAAAATATATTAAACAAGCAAAATCCCCTCAGCGTTGCTCAGGGAAAAAAATTATATTAAATATAATTATTTTTTACTGAATACATTTAGGAAAGTAATTTAAAGGTTAAAAAATGCATGTCTTTTTATTTAACAAAAAGTTGAGACTATTCCTTACTGAGAAACACCCATCTCATGCATGTTTCAAAATATAATTATTACATTTTACTTACTGAAAACATTTTAAGAAAGCTTCAAGTCCTGAAATTCTCTACAATCTTTAAAAAAAAAAGATAATATTAATGAAAATATAAAAAAAGGTAGAAAAAGAAAAAAGTTATCAGTGGGAAATAGCACCCAGGTCGCCTGCATGCCAGTTCTAACCACTCAGCTAGGGAAGCGAGATCGCAAAAGAAAAATATGAGACAATAAGGTCACATGTCTTTAAATTAACCAATGGGGATTGGAATCTACAAGCACATCATACTTTATATTTATAGATAAATGTGGAGTGTAAAAAGAGGCACCTAAAAAAGTTTGCTAGAGAAAATTTTCTTCAGATTGTCTTTCACTCATGCTGAATGCGCAGTCTGTTTTATTTATGTGTTGTTTTTTTTTTGTTGATCTTGCTGTTTTCTTTCTGATATACATAACATTTGCATGGACACTATTTGTACTTAGGTCAAGTAGTATATTTATATTTGTTTTATTCTAATTTAATCATCTTATATATACAACTCTTTAAAGAAACACACTTTGTTTTCTTCAGTTCCAGCTACACCTGGCATTAACAACGGCCTTTCTGGCACACCTTTGACTACATCAGCCAGAATATCTGCCCTCAACATTGTTGGAGATTTGTTAAGGAAAGTTGGGGTGAGTTTTGACCCTAATGCCAACTTTGGGCATCAATTTTTAAAAACAAAGTTTGATAACTCTGCATTTAATTGAACTTCAACTTCACCCAGCAAATTTGAATTTTTTGTGATTATCAATCTCACAAGTTCTATGCTTTGATTTTAATTGATTAGTAAAGTGGGATAACCCTTAAAGGCTGAAGCTGATGTTAGTGGTTTGTTCCAAAACTGAAATTCTACACATTCTAACGTTTCTGTTTAATTAGAAGAATGGGCAGGTTTAAAAAACATTTTTTAAAAAAAACTATTTTAATCTTCTACAATGATATTTAGTTGTTTTGTTTCTCAGTCTTGAAAAATTATGAACAAATATATTAACTGATTAATTACCGCATTAAAAGCAGAAAAAAATCAAGCTGTGGCCGAATTAAATTTCTGTCCTGTTTTTTTTTACATGCGGGTGTGTGTACATATGTGTGTTGTTCTCTTATCCATTGATATATTTTAAAACGAATTATACCATTTTTTAGGGAAATAAATTGTGTATAGGATAAATATAAACAAAATCTAGTTAATTTGTAGTCTAGATGATAATTTATGTTGAAATTTTATTTGTAACAAAAAATTAGACGGAAAAATAAAAAAAATCCTTTTACCCAATAATTCTTCTTTTCCTAAATGAATTTATAGCTTTCACTCATAATTATTATAAAGTATATCCGAATTCGAACATAATAAATCCAAGATGATGTTAATTGAGTGGTATTTACACAAACAAGATAAGATTATCAATCAAAACATTTTACGAAAACGGGAAGATAGTTGTTTTTTTTATATTATTTTTACCGAAACTTAGCACAGAAACTAAGAATGTTTACGCTTTGAAACCAAAAATAGGTTAGTAAATATACTTCCTGTCGGTAACTACAAATTTCAAAACAAAATTCAAAGAAATAATGCAACTATTTAGCTTTAAACTCGGCGAAATAATCTTGCGTTGTCAGCGGCTTGCGGTACAAAGTGAATGAATCGCATGAGCTGCTCACAGAGGCTCACGGTAGTTAATCAGTTAAAATTTTGTACAGAAATCTCACTTGTAGTAAAACTATCTTCTAAGTCATTTTAATATACATTTCAAAGTTAGTTTGTGGTTTATTAATGAATATAATAAGAAATCAAGCTAGCAAAATAAAAAAAACAACTTGTTAGCCTTTATTTGATAACAAATATAACAGATTAACCTATACAAAGTTTATTAAATGGTCATGAAATGTTGCTAAACACATTTATTAATGGTAGACTTTGTAACTTTAGTTTTCAGGAAGGTTTCAGCGTAACTCCATGGAAATTAGACCAGATTCCCAACATTTACAAAATAATCAAGAAAGTTTGGTATAATAGGTTTTTCAAAGTAATTTGGCATGGTACATGTTTCATAATGCGTGCCTCTCACTTCTCTTTTTTTATTATTTTGGAATGGCGGCCTGAATGAACGCAGAAAATTAACTGCCTGTTGCCGTTGAGGTGCCCCATATATTTTAGAAGGACATGTTGCCCCAATGTATATCTGTCACAAAGGAATAACAAAAACAAAGTTATACACAAGCATTGTAACCAACAAGCTTCTTGTAATAATAATAAAAAATTCTCAATGTGTTGATAAATGAACAATAAATAATAAACATAAGAAATTTCCTTCAGATCATTAGCTTAAAAAAGTTGTCACAATTAAAAAATTTTTAAATCACAATTTTAAAAAGTTAAGTCACAATTAAAGTTAAAGAAAAGTAAGCACTAATGAACTGATTTGCTTGAGAAAAAAATCTAACATAGCCAGTAACACGAGCTATAAATGAGATATTTCATCTATCAGCATGTTTGCACTCCGCGCTTCATCGAATGAAGTGCCAATTCGTAATGCCTCTAATACAAATTCAGCATGAGTTGTGTTTCATTGATCCAGTAGAAAAAATTCTTGTGAAGAAGCGAACCAGACAAGTGTCCTGCTGGGTGAAGTTGACCATCGGTCAGCTGTGAGCAGTATTAGAGGAAGCTTCAAGGCTTTTCACTTTTTTTTGCTCAACGCCCATTTTTGTTTTTCTAGCAAAAGATTACAGCCAATGTGTCCCTTGTGATGGTTAATGTTCTTTTTTATGACTTTTCAAAATATTGAATGAAGCGAAATTGTGTAGTCCACTTTCAAAAGGTGCTAATTCCCTTTTTTTAATGAAAAAATATTTTTTTCCCTTGCTGTCTTCATTCATGTCTATTTATATACTGATCTATAGCTCAACCCTAAAAAAATACATTTGACAGAAAAGTCAATTTCTGTAAAAGTCAGTTTTTGTTAATTTAGTGCCTTCTGCAAGTGGACTACTCCAATGATTTATTGAAGTATTTATATCTGTGCAGGCTTGTGTGCTCATACATGCACTGGACATGTTTGTTAATCAAAGCCAAATTCTGTTTGTCATAGGCCCTTGAATCAAAGTTAGCAAACTGTAGAAATTTTACAAAGGATGAACCTCGCAGCAACAAAAGTGGTACAAGTCCCTTAAACTCTCCAAGGTAAACTGATTTCTTTGGCTGGCACATTACTGGGTTGGACATTTTTTAAATTTCATTTTAACTCAGTAAAGATGAAGAATTATTTTATTCTTTATAAATGTAGTTTATTTTAGAAAAACTTTAATTATTTCTGATTTTTAATGTGAACAATTTAACTCATTTGCTAACCTACTTTCCAAAGACACCCGGGAAAGTACTAGCCAAAGGGAAGGAACTCCGTATTAATTTTAGTAAATTTTTTTTTAATATTTTTTTTTAATAATTAAATATTCCCCAAAGTGAATAAAAATTACATCATAAAATAGATGAATATCTTAGCTTTCTGGAAATGTATACTTTTATACATAAAAAATGCCGAATTATCGGTAGAATTATTCGCTGAGTGTTGAGACCCTATGATTTGCCTAAATATTTTCTCTAGGCCTAGCGTCAAAGTCCGATAAAGTATAATAAATCCCAAAAATCGAGTTGAAATGGAAATTTATCTAAGTCTATATCTGCAGCATCCTTAGTATCAGAACTGTTGTTAAATGTTATATTCGGATGTATAGAGCTATCGATTAATAAAGTGAAAAATGAAAGACGAAGGCTATAAAAAAAGTTTTACAAGACGAAAGGCAAGTGAAAAATACCGATTTTTTGACGCGCATAGCAAAAAAACGAAATTAGATAAAAACATCCGGTTTTTATTAACGAAACAGACTATATTCCTACTTTTTAAAAGCCGTTTTTGCAGTAAAATAAAACCCCAGAACGCATGTCGAAAAAAAATCTAGAAACGACAAGGTTAGTCACACACGTGGCGGCCGCGTTTGGGCGCATTAGTACGGAGGGGGGTATGTCGCATTCAGTCGCGGTAGTAGCAAATGAGTTAACTACCAATAGAACATTGTTGTTTTTTTAACCTTACTCCATTTAAAATGAATGTTTTTGGAAGATGTCTGTGAGAAATAAGTTTAAGCTGTGCAAAAAAAAACTATAGAAATGCCATTAATTTCCTGTACCTAAAAGTCAAGAAGAAGTTATGTATGTGTCAATTAATCGTTGTAGTAAATGAATGTGAAGCTGAACAATTTTTTTCTTTGTTTATTTTATTGAAAACTAAAAGGTGGTAACTGCAGAGGTAGAGTTGTTTTTTTTGTGTGCTTTTAAAATAAATTATAATTTCTTGAATCTGAACTGCATTTTGATATAACACAACATTGGACTCTATTGGCGTTTGTTACTATTTGAGATTGCCCTGTCTTTCCAGGTCTGAGCTTGTAATGTCTGGGCTTAGGACAAAAAGGTGTCTCACTATAAATGCATGATACATAAATCTTAAAGGTTGCTCTTTTTACTTCAATTTTTCATTTTTTTCTGTGTTTGTTTTTATTTTCTGATTGTGTAAGCCACATTGTTCCACAAGAACTTAGCATTAGCAAGCAGTGCACTGAGTCTGGCATCAAGTTTATACAATTCTTTATGTGCAGCATGTTATTCTAGTCCAGGAAACTTTAAAAGTTTTGTCTGCTATGTACTTCAACACATGTGTGTGTATGTATGTGTGTCGCCCTGGTTTTTGGAACTGGCTTCGCAAACATTTTTGATTAGCTGTGGTTTCAGTTCCAAGGCCTATATGCTCACTTTCATAGATTGAAATGCCTTAACACTATTAACAAATGCAATCTGTGTGGTCATTGTAGTTGCTTTTATACCCACTAGAATCAATAGAAAAACATCTCATACACATTGAACTCTTGTAGTGTAGCTGGTCAGGACTAGGTTAGAGATATTTGTTTATTGCTATGAAACAAATCTTTATAAGAATAAATTGAAACATTAATGTTTTTAAAATTTTGTTTTTGAAAAAAAGAAAAGTGTATCTGTGTATCATCACCATTGTAATTGTAAAGTCAAATAACAGAAAACTTATTTTCTTTAAAAGCCTTAATCTTGAAAAAAAATTATAATGCTCTTAAACTGAGATGATCATCTACTAGACTTCTTAGTTGATAGTCTGGTTCAAGGGTACCATGTTTTTGTTTTTCAACAAGAGAGTGCACAATGGAGGGGAGATAATACACTGTTTGTGGTTGGCCTAAACTCTTTCCATAATTAAACACTTTTCAGGGTCAAGTGCCTTACTTTTCAGACTCAATGTGTGCCAGTAAATAAACATATTACAATTAACAATATCTTTCAAGCATAATACTATAGTTGAAATGTGTCCATCTCTACACAAATATTTATATGTTATAGCCTACTTTGACTTAGACATATTACTTAGAGAAAAAATCCATTTTTAACATAAGTAGGGAATGCATAAAAAAAAGTTTGAACAAAGATTATTCTGAAATATCTGTTGTAAGCTATAGTTATGAGAATCTAAATAATCTATTTTTCTATTTCATGACCTTTATTTGCTTAGGTAAGAGTGTAATTATTGAATACCTTTGGTAAAATAAACAGGTGAAGAGACATAAACTATATAGATGGTGGTTGGTGGGGGGGGGGGACTATCTAATACACTGGCTATAAATAGCCTAGTTAATGTGTATACAATGACTTTGTTTTCAAAGACCTATTTGATCATCCTGTGAAGTGATTTAGTCCCAAGGTAAAGAATTCATTGGTCATACAACTGGAGGGATAAATAATTGGTCTCTACTTGTCATCCAGCATAGTTCTGTCTAATTGCATATGGTTGTTTATTTATTCAAGCTTTTTATGTATTTTTTTGTGCTTGTCTGTTTGTATACAAACTAGAAAAGTGAGAAATAAATGTGTCTGAATCAGATAATGTGAGTTGACAATGCTGGTGAGATGCCAAGTAGTGGTGAGATCAAATGTTGGCATTTCTTTCTTTGTTTATGTTGGCATTCTTTGATCTGTTTGAATTGTAGATTTTGTTGGGGTCAGATAGACAGATAATACATACAGATAGATAGAATATCTCATGAAGTGAAAAAAAGTGGCAGCAAGATTAAGGCAGTTGGAATATCTCAGATAATGGATAAAAAGGGACAGTTGATTAAGAATGTTGGAATCTTTTTTTTCTTCAAAACTGATCATTGTTGAAATCTGATTTTAAAACACCTGTTTTTATCTTGTATCCTAAATTTCTAATAGAAAGAAAATTCACCCTTTGATGTTACAGGCCAGAAAAAGTCAAAATGCATTGTTTTGAGTATATTGAAAGCAATTACTGGGTTTAAAAAAAAGTAACAGAAAACTCTTTAGTCTAATTATTGTTTAATGACTTGATTTCAGAAAAGTCAACCTTTTCCTTTCAAAACTTTTCTTCAGAACCAATCAGATTTGTATTCTACTTGAAGTATAAGCTTATCTTCCCTCAAAACACTGGATAATCACTTTCCAGATATTCACTTTCCAGATAATCACTTTCCAACCGATGAATGCTTTCCAAACAATAATTTGAATTTCAAATGATCTCTACAGTAAATAAAGATTGATAGACTATTTAAACTTTAAAAAAATTCTAGTTTCTTAAAAACAAAATATTATGGCTGTTTAAAGAGAACAACTTGTCATGAAGATTTTATTTATGTTAATCACAAAGATAAAGTTCTTTATTTATTCTTATTGAACTTAGTTTTGTTAAAGATGCTATTCTCTTTTACATTGACTACATTAATTACAGTATGCATTAAGTACCTTGTTTGAACAATTTTTAAAGTAATACATTCGTACTGAATACATTTTTGTAAAATTACACAGATCATGTTTATTTATTTAAGGACTTTTTTGTCAGGTGGATAATCTTTGTTTGTACATGCTTGTCTTTGATTTATTTTTTCTATAAATTATGTTGTCAACCTGTCCGTTGCCAATTATTATTTCAAATGTATGTTGTTGTTATTTTTTCAAATAAGAAACACTTTGCTTGATGTGCATTTAAACACCTTTGTTGTGTATAAATGTTACTTGTTATAAACTACCGGTAGTTTATTTTGTGTTTTGTTGAACAATCACATATTCAGGCTCAAACAGTCATATACTTTATTTTTATGGTTTTTAATATTTGTCTCATAAATAGGTTTAAGATTTAAAATACTCAAATTGTTTTTTTATTCATTTTTATTCATAATATTTTTAACAATTTACTTATTTATACCTATACTCAGTCATGTGGGGGGATTAATTAGTTTGGAAACATAATTAGTTTGTGCTGCTTATGTAGCTGTCGAGAATTATGAAAGTACTAATTAACTTTGTTATTTTTTCCTCTCAATTTTAGGACTGCTCGACTTAGTAGGGCCACAACACATTTGGTTCAACCAAGCAAAGTGAAACTGGAAGCCTGAGGTCGCAGCATTCACAATCTTCAATTGTTTGGACTCAATCAGTGTGCTCATGTGGACATGCACACTCTAGCTGAAGTTGTATGTGTTGTCAGGGATTCTGTAGAGTGATATTTTTTTATTTAGCTTTCATAAAGCATTAACCAATATAGTTTTAGATTACCCCACTAGTTGACATTTTAAAAAGGTGGATCAAAATGGAGTCTTATTAATGAAACAATCTCCATTCACCCATTAGGGCAAGAGTTCTTAATTACTTGGGTGCTAAAAATATTAGATATAAACAAAGATGTTTCTATAAATGAAAATAGCAACTGTTATTGTTTACCCCATTGGGCTAAAGCCATTTAATCAAATTATTTTATTCAGCTAGTTATAATGTAAGGATTTCAATTCTTACATTTTCTTTATAGTTATAGAGATTTTTTAAAGCTGTAAATTTTTCTTTTTATTCCTCTACTTGGATCAGCATCATTTTTTTTTATATTGAAAAAGGTCATGACCTCTTCTCTTAGACTAGATGATGACAGTGACATTTGTTGCCCACTTAGTGATACAAATAAAAAAAGATAGTAAATTGTTTGCCCTCTATATTTTCTGAATATACGGAACTGCAACAAATTCAGAAAAGTGACCATGCACACCTAACAAGTGAAGCTTCTGTCTAATTGCATATGTTAAATTAAAATACTCAGAGAGATATAGATATACAAAAAATTGCTTTCCTTAAAAATTGTACAATATGCAGAGATAATTGCATCTTAGTTTTCTTTTCACCCGAGTCTGAACTAGGGCTTGGTTTTGGGGTGGCCGGTAACTAGTCAGAAAAAACAACAACACATTATTTGTATAAAAGGTTTGCCTGATATTGATAAGTATGATAATACTGTTTCCATAATAAGAGATAAGAAGACAGCAAACTGTACAGAGTATGAAATGAACTTTGCCCCAACCCAATATTTGTGATGAGAATATCCCCAAACATTTTTTTAAAACAGACAAGAAACATTAATATTCTAAAACTTGTAATCAACTCAGACCAATACAGTTTAAGAAATAGAAGCCACATATTAAAAAAAGTTTAGTAAAAGTTGTTTGTAAAATAAACAGGTATAAATCAAGAGTAATAAAAAAAACTAGAAAATAAGTATTTTGTAAATCACACATTTGGATGAAAAGAGAGCAGAAAACTTTGTAAACCAGCAAGACATAGATGTATTCCTTTATTTTACATTGTACTTAGGGTGATCTTTTTCTTATATCCTGTTTCAAGTCTTTGTAAGTAAACCATATTTAAAGGGAGGCTATTACCTTTTTTTTTTATTCAACTTGAAGCTCTTGAAGAAAGAGTGAAAGTAAGGTTTTGAAAATTCTCATCTTATCTTATACATTACAGACGTTTCTTCTATAAAGAAGATTATTGTGTCCTATGCACATCTGTGGTTTGAGTCTAGTCCTGCATTTCTATTACTGTTTTAAATGATGTTAAAAGTTACTGGTTTTCCTGGTTTATTCGGGTAACCCATTCCATGCCTGGATGCCACTCGGGAAGAAAGAGTACGTGTATGATATGCATTTGTTCTTGCATAAGGGATATGGAAAGTATTTTTGTCCTTATGTTTATCTGAGCATTGTGACAGATTGTCTTTATAATGTATTTCCAAATTACCATTTTTAGAAACTCTACAACACTAGCTAACATACCTAAATAAAAACCACACTTACTTGCACACAATATCTATTAATCTGACAAAAACTACTGACTCTCTACCTACTCAGTGAAAAAATAGTTTATCTAGCTCAAAAGTCATCTTTTGTTTTTTTTATTTCTGAAAAAAATGTTGTTATTTTTAAAACTTGTATTTAAAAACAAAAGTTTATTTAACCTTCTAAATGAACATATTGCAAAAAATGTCAGGTCAAATGTAAATATTTGGATATTGAAAAGATCAGTGTATGAATCTATTAAGTTTAGTGTTAGGGAATTGTGAAGAAGAGAGAAGAATTAATGTCAATAAAATAAACTTGGTTAAATAAAAAGAAGAAATAGGTAAGAAACGTATGCTGGCCAGACTTTTGGAAACATTGTGTTGACACCATTTTATTTTTATATTGTGGACTTTTGATGAAAGGGGACTTATTTCATTGAGTTATAATATTGAGATTGATTGTTTCTAAGGTCTGTACTGCGGCCATGATCTGTTTTATTTTTTTTCAACAAGAGAGTGCTCATTTGACACTATCATTGAAAGAGAGATAACACACTTTGTCACTTGAAGTGAAGGCTCTAGTCCTTAATGTCATATCATTTTTTTTTAATTTGGTTTGAAGGAAACATTTTAATTGATTTTATAAGATAAACCACAGTGTGAAATAGTGTAAATATATAACATTAGCACATAAGTGTGTTATATAAACTTACTTTGTTTTTTTTAATATTTTTTTTAAAATGTCTAAAAATTTGGGAAATGTTAAGAGTTGTACATTTTATACTAGAAAACATTTTTTACATTTCTAATTCAAACTTGAAACCTTTAGGTAATGAAATAGTCTTGTGAAGGTTTTTATTTTACTATATATTTATAGAGATGACATTTGATTAGTGCTCAAAATGTACAAAGTTCTTTTTTTGTGCCATTCAAATGACAGGTGCTGTGGAGTAGACTAGTTTCTAGTACATTAGATAATTTCCATATGCTTTTAAATTGTCCCAGCCAAGTTATATTTATAATAGCTTTATGGGCTGTAGGAGACTTAGACTTGTTTAAGGCTGTGGGCTGAAGGAGACTTAGACTTGTTTAAGGCTGATTCTAGCTAGTTTTTGGTGTTTAACAATGAATTCTCTCTCTATACCATATTACCATTCTGGTTACCTCAACATGTATTTTGTCATAAGTTGTCAGCAAGTTCTGATTCGGATGGTAAGAATGTGGCGTTCCAATTGCAGTGAGTCAAACTCTCAATTATACATTGAAATCCTGGTAGATGCAGATCAGAGAGTTCACCACTTCAACCTTTAGCCTATAAAATATAAAAAATGTATAAAAAATGTCACCCCTAGGAGATTCACTCTTTCATTCGCTAATACAATCCACACACTGCAAAAGACATAAACACAAACACATATTTCTTTCCTATAGTTTTTTCTTATGTGTTTTTTATTTGACTTTGGTTTCTTCATTGAAAAAAAATGTGAGTGCTAATTCTACAATTTGGGTCAAATTGTTAATTTGTTTTTAGCTTTTTCCACTAATTCTGCTGTTAAGAAATTTTCTTTAATTTTTTTTAAGTGACATGGCCAGACTAAAAAAATATATCATACAATTATAAAAATGACAAAAAGCTTGTTGTTTAGTAATCTGCCAATGTGAGACTTTTACGTTTAAAATGTTGACCATCAAAACAAATGAAATAGAAAATAAGCTTCAACAAACGTCACTGTATAGTGAAAAGTTCGAGTGCAAAAATTGTGCTTCAATTAAGACGTGTGCAGCTTGATGTCTATCTATTCTTACAAGAGAGGCCGGCTGGTTCTGCTGTTAGTTTACCGGACTGTCAAAAGACATGTTGCGGGTTCTATCCCAGTCGCCCTGCAGGACGTAATAATCTTCTATCTAAAAGGAAGGTCTGTAAAACTTATATAAGTCTGCATTCAGCTCATTGTCTCACTGCTCATTTTATTCACATTTGTTATATTTATTTTGTTCACTTTGTGAAATTTAATTTCTTTGGGTTCATATTCATATAGTTTGACCTGAACGACTTCTGAAATTACATTTTTTTTTAATGGACTGGACATAAATTCTAATAAAATAAAATTAATTGCTTTCATTTTTTTAAAATAGATCAGAAATACAAATTATCTTGAACTTACTTTTGTTATAAGCCGAGTGTTCTTAGCTAATCAGTTTGTGTTTTGTATAATTTGAGGCTTCTTGCTGTTAGGTAACGGGTAGTTTGTTTAATTTGATCATGTATTGCTATGAAAGGTTAACTCCCTTGTTTCATGTCTGCTGCTCAATGGTTGACCACATGTTTAGCTCATTCTTTTGTTTGGTTGTTTATTATGGCGCTCATTTTTCACACACACAAAAAAATTGTTAAGTTTTTTGCTATTCCAGATTTTTAACTAAACCATTTGAAACCAAAGGCCATTTTAAAAGCTTGGATTACTAATTTATTCATGCTTATTGACATATGGATACCGGTACTAAACAAGATTGAAGTAGCCCCACTACTTACTTGGACTGTGTTTGTATGGCTGCTAAATCTTCATTCTGAACTCGACATATTCTTAGCTAACAAATAGTTCAATTAACTTTGACTGGATATATAGCTTTTCAAAAGACTATTTGAAGCAAGACATATTTTTATTTTGTGACACTCAATGACTTTCTGTCAATAACTATGCACTTGACAAAAACATTCTGAATTCTCATGTTTTTTTTTTTTTTGTAAAGCAGTTCAGTTCTCCAGTTTAGTTTTTCAACAGCACCCTGACTCTCATGGACATAGTTATCTCTGGAATATTGTTCCCATGCAACCCCAAGGTCCACTTTTTACTTAAGAGAAAATAAAATTACTTTTTACTCAAGAGAAAAAAAAATTACTTTTTACTTAAGAGAAAATTTCATTTTATAGAGTTATGGTGAACCCAAAGTCACATAGCTATGCTATTAATACTATTAAAATTTGTATTCTACCGTACAAATGATGTACTACTATACTATAAACTTTTCTTTAGAGTTTGTATAATCAGTTGTTTGTTTTTTTCCCCCTGTTATTCATTGCCAAATACTTTACAATTCTTCACTGGATTTACTCTTGGCTTTTACCATCAGCTGTTAGTGCTGGGAAAGAAAATTGTGCTAGAAAATATGCCGACTCCATTTCATTGTATATTTGTATCATTTTGTATTTATATTCTTCTGTAATATTAATTTTGTTACAATATTTGTTACAACAGAAACTTTCAGTTTACGTAAACTCTGAAACATACACTGAATTGTCTTGCATGTCAAGAGGTTCTGGGGTGGTGGGGTGTGGGGGGGATGATGTGTATATATATTTTGTTTCTTACCAGTTCAATATGATGGTAAAGTTCAACTTTTGATCCATCCATGATCCATTTTGTATGCCTTGATCAATGTTTCATATTTGATGTTTTTTTTTCATCAAACTCCTTCACTTCAAGCTTCTACATTGCATTATTATAGTATGAAAAAATTGGTATTGATATGAATTGTGTTGTTTTCATTCAGCAATAGAGCTCTGTAGAAAGAGTGCAGTTGCTGATATATGTCAGCAGCTATTTATAAAGAAAGATGCTTAGTTAGCCTCTGATTTCATTGAATGTCATGCACAAAACTGATCAGATATACTTGTCCTATGATCGTTAAATGAATGAAGGCACGAAGGCTTCCAAGTTACTTGTCCATCTGATCACCAGTATCTGTGTGCTTAGTCTCTTTCCCCCCCAAGTCCAGGAAGCTGCATTTAGCAATGTACATTTATATGTCAAACTTTATTTATACAAACATTTTTGTATGAATTTCATTTATCACAATAATTGGCCGGTGCAATAGGTGTTTTTCTATTGGAAAAATTGTTTTTTTTTTCATCTCCAAGTGATTGTACATGCACAGAATTATATTAAAAAAGTAGATCTACTTTTTTTTTTCATGGTAATCAAAAAAACCCAACTGTGCTGATTGTTGATGAATACATTTGTTCTTTCTTCTTTGTCTATTCTAATTGTCAGTTTTATTTTCACAGAGAGGGAATTCAGGCTTTAATTTTTTTTACAAGAAAATTATATTATAACTTCATGATAAAATAACTTTTCATTAAATTAAAGTAAATTTTCCACAAATATTTTTTTTTTTAAACTTCTGATATTCTTTTTTTAAATAAATGTGACAATGTTCAAAACTTGTTTGAAGTAAATTTTGCCTTTGATCTCTTAATATTTTAATTTCTAGAATGTTCTGTGAAGGTATATGACATTGAATGTACTATTTGTAAATGTTGTTAATTCTGCATCAAAACATTCAACTTAAAAATTGTAATAGTTTGTGAAAACATAAAAATCTTCTTTTTTTTTTAAATTGTCGATTTTAAAATGTTGTTAAATTTTGTGTCAAGTATATGTATACATTTGCTTCAGATATGATTTACTCATACTCTAAGACTATAGTCTATGGCTACAAAACAAACATATTTTTTTAAAGACAAAAAGCCACCCATGCATCAATATATTTTCCAAATTAAATCATGTCCAGGTTTAGAAGATCCAGTTTCACCATTGACCATTACCGAGTTGTTTTCCACTTCAAGCTACGTCAATCTCATCTTGTCCCCTTGCAGTTTTATACTTCAAATACTAAATGTAAAGAAATAATGAATATGTCTAGCACACAAGGCTGTGTTTTCTGCCAAGTAATTCTCTATAAGTTCTATAAGTCTATAATAGTATTTAATTCAAGAGGAAGTAATATTTTCACCAAACCATTCAATGAAAAGAAGAACAACCATCACTACCTATACATTCTTGTTTACCTTATGATTTGTCTGAAGCATATCTTGTCAGCTGAGAAGAACAAGGCTAATGGATTAAAAGTATTATGGTAGTTTTAGAGTTGATTTTCGCTACATACTGGATAACACTGTGTTATGAAGTCATAGTTTATGAAAAAATAACTGATGTAATTCACAAGACATAGAACATTGTCAATACCCACCCAGTATGGAAAAATCCAAACATGAATGTTTTTATTTCTCTATAAATTCTTGTTATTCTCAAATCGCTTTCAAAAGACTTCCTACTGAAAAATTCAAGTGAGTCATGTTTTAGATTAATCTACAAGTGCTTGTATTAGAAATAGTTTTATTTTATCCACACATTTTTGTGATAATCTCTCAGACTTGAGAATTTTACTTTTTTAAAAACATTTTGTTTATCACAACAGAATATTAGAAAAGAAAATGTAATAGACTTCTGGACTATTGAAGTCTTTTTTAAACTTCAAGATATTAGATTTCTTTTTTTTTTTTGGTTTGTTTGTATAAAATATTTTGTTGAACTAAAGACTTTTTAAAATTTCTAAATGAAATCTAAAATAAACAGTGAAAAAAAAATAATGTTTTGTTTTTATTATTGTTAATATTATTGGGAAGGCAAAATCTGTAAATTACTATATTACCATTTATACTTTTTTGTTACCTGCAGGTATAGTACTTTACTTCAACCAATATAGTACTAGCTTTTAATCAAATTAATTATCACAGAGATTTAGTAGTAGACTAAATAGTAAAGTGGGGAGGGGCGGAACAGATTTCTGACTCTATTTGGAGCAATTATATATTTTAATTTGAGTAAACATTCACACTCAATATCACATCTGACCATTTTGATCCATGGAGCTAGTGGAGTAAAGCTCACCAGTTTCTGATTATAGCTTGTGTGGCCAACACAATGCCCAGATGCTGTCAGGTACTCATCAAAGAAGAACTGTGACATTTTGAGTATTCTGGTCCTGGACCACTGCAGCTCAAAGTTTCATTTTGCAAATCTTTATATATAAAGTAGACTGTGTGTGTGGATTCTGATCCACATTGGTTAAAGACAAGTGACTTTAGTTATTCTCATATTTTACTTTAGCAATCTCACTTCTGGCATGTGTCCTCTCTAGCTGAGTGGTTAGTGTATCCAACTGCCATGCGGGCGACCTAGGTTCGATTCCCACTGAAAACTTTTTTTCTTCTTTTACTACTTTTTTTTTTTAAAACATTGTAGATTGTAAAGAATTTCAGCATTTAAAGCTTTCCTAAAAGGTTTTTAATAAGTAAAATCTAATAGTCGATTCTCATGCAGGGATAGGGATACATTTTTATAAATAAAAAAGAATTTTTTTTTAAACCGACTACAATATTTATTATAAATTACTTTCCTAAATGTTTTCAGTAAATAATAATTAGATCTATATTTAATGTATTGTAATTTTTTCTCAGGCAACTCCGAGGAATTTAGCTTGTTACTTATAAATATCAAATAGGCAGCTTTTATTTGTTATATATAAATACTCAAGAGCAGTTTTAATTTATTATATTACCAGTACTTATAATACTAAATGTTTATGAGTCTACCCAGCTCTGATCAGTATCTGACATTAGTTGGGGTAAAAGACTGAAATATGATCTTTATTGTTATAATACTATACTATATAGATATATTTGCATCTTATATTAGTTATAATACTATAAGGCATAATTATTATCAGTTTATAATACTAATTATACTAAAGAGGCAATTTTACCTCCTTATATTACAAATATAGATACAGATTTACCTTCTATTATAAAAAGTCTATAGTGGGCATTTTTCACTTATCTTTTTTCCCAGTCTCTAACTTTAGACTAGATCTGATGTCATGAACATTTTATCTTTTATAAACAATAACCTCAAGTGATACTCACTGATACTATTTATTATCTTAATGAATTAGATTATAAGCTTAAGTACTATCAGGGACTAAATTCTTGGTGTAATTTTAATCTTATGGGCCATTAACTGTCAACATTTCCATACAGATAACAAACAATAACACTTGTCTTAGAAAAGTCCTTTATCAAAATTTAAAAAAAAATCCTATTTGTTGATTGATAAGTACCCTGTGCATCAGGCAAGGTACTATGACAAGTCAATTAAAAGCTCAAATTATGTTGAAACATCAAAGAGACAATGGATGTGATTGTATTTAACTTAAAACTTTTATTGGAATACATGAGGGAGAACAGAAAAAAAAATGAACAAAGAAGGACAAAAACATGAATATTTGACATACAGAAGTAGTAATAATTAGTAATACAGTCACAAACAGTAGAGAAACATATGGCATTGATACTTGTGCCCAATGCTAACATTCGGCTGTACGTCAAATGTCCATGCGCTAACATTGTAAAACGAATCTAGATAAATGATAACTGACATTCACAGTTGCTAACACAAGAACGGAAATTGTAAAAAGGATTTTAATATGTAGTTTATGGCATTGAGATTTTTATTGTCACAATGCCTGACATCAACAAATAGCCATTGAAGTGAATCTCATATTTATATTACACAGTTTGAAAAAAAAAACAGAAAGATCATCTCAGCTAACTAGCTTGATCAACTACCTGTTTATGAAAATACTTAAATCATTCAAACATTAGCTTGACAAAGAATTACTTTCTTTCATTAATTCTGGAAACATGGTGACAACTTTAAAATCTGTGCTACTGGTCATAAAATAAAAACAAATGAAGAGTTTTATTTCCCCCCCCCCCCACTAGTTAAACAAGTCGACTGAACTAGCTGAATAGTTGGGGAAACTTTGAATGGATTGATAAAACTTCCTTGTCTAATTTCATCATAATTTATTACATTTCTAGAGTGAAAGCAATCACCCAAAGAATAGAATTTTTGCACTGTGTAAATCTAATGATAATGAGGTTGAGCTATCTTACCAAAAATAAGGATTCTCAATCTATGTCAAATATACCTTTGCAGTATGCACAGTGTCTCAAGGTAGTCTATATACCTTTGCAGTATGCACAGTGTCTTAAGGTAGTCTACAAGAAGTCAAACAATATCATACTATACATATATATACCAAAAGTTCCCCCCAATCAATTTACAGAGACATACAATAAAATGAGTGTTCTTTTATGTACTGTACAAATGTTACCTTTGTTTCATGAAATAAATAGCACATCCTTTCAAAATAAACCATTTATTCTGATTACTTTTATTCTAACCTAATGAGAAATGTTGATAGTTTTAGTTGCAGTTTAGTATATGCTGCATACATACAAGTGGAAAGTGAAACAAACAAAAAATACAGCTACAGATCCACTGTACTAAAAGAAAGAGAAAAATTACTGATTTAAAAAAAAAGCTAAAATATTCTAATTAAATTGTGACCATAAACACTTTTTTAAAAATAATACCATTTGATAGCATGAGTGCAACACTACATATCATTAAAACTGAATATCACATTAGGACATTTCTTTATTAGAATGAGGATAGCTTCTTTTTTTTACATGACCTAAAAAAAAGAAATAATGACGAACATTCAATATTGCATTTTTTAAACAAAATCACTGATAAATGTTCTTATCAGTTTAGGAAGGTTTTCTTCTACTTCAAGAATGGTAATTAGAACAAATTGAAGATTAACAAATTCAAATCACTACTAAAGCCTAAACAAACAAATATTAAATACTAAAACCTGAACCTAAAAAAAATATTTTTATTTTAAATGAGAGTAAATGCATAGGGCTTCTTTTTTTAATCTGACCTATATAATTCTTTTAGTAATGCCATTGTGGGTCAGAGAAGAGACAGTAAAGCCATGTTAATACAATCCAGTCTTTATCTCACATACTGAATGCTGTAGTTACATCAAATAATTAGTCAATTCACTTTTTACTTAACTATGCCTAAGTTAAAAAACAAAAAAAATGCCTAAAATATGAATGTATGTACAATAATATATCTAAGAAAAGAAATATACAGGTTGGTGCAGCCTTACAACTCTACTAAACAACATGATGCAACAAAAGGGGGAGGGGACTGGAGTCAGTTAAAGTTAAAGATAACATTAAACATTTGAACCAACCAGACAAGTTTCATGGTAGAATTTAAACATACACAAACAAACATTGTTTCTATGTGAATGTGTATGGTTTCTGCTTGAATGTGTATGGTTACAGAATGAAAGTGCTTTGATTCTATGAGAATATGTGGGTTTTTTTATGTGAATGTGTGTACTTCAGTGTTTATGTATGTGTGTACTTCAGTGTTTATGTATGTGTGTACTTCAGTGTTTATGTATGTGTGTACTTCAGTGTTTATGTGTGTACTTCAGTGTTTATGTGTGTGTGTGTACTTCAGTGTTTATGTGTGTACTTCAGTGTTTATGTGTGTACTTCAGTGTTTATGTGTGTACTTCCTGTATGCATGTTTGTGGTTTAAATGTCATGTTCATCACACAAATACATTCAGCAATTAACAAATCTGTCATGGCTTAATGATCAATTGTTGACACAAGAAACAAATGAAAACAGATGAAAAAAATGAACAACTGTATTTCTGGAGGATTAGAAAATTGTACAATATGAGAAGAAAAAAATGCACAGACAGTCTTTTATTTATAATGTAGTCAATGTCTTTTACACTTTTTGAGGACCATCCACAAATATGTCCTTTTATTGAATCCTTTCCACATGCTGTGGCTCTAAAGTGTCTCAGCATATTGTTTTTAAAAAATAAAAAAGGTCAAAGGTCTTTCTGAATCAGAAGGTCATACAAGCAAGACTAAGCAGGAAGAGAAGACAAATATCAAGTCAAGTTGGCCATATATATATATATATATGCAAGTGAAGTATTCTCCATTCTCTTTGTGTTTCCCTCTGCAGTGACACAATTAACTTTTTAAAGTCAAGACATTTAATACTGTTATTATCAGATAAAGGTCAGATAGTTGGTGATACAAGAGCAGTGCATTCACGGGAGACACGTGGTCTTGATGACATGACCCAGGGAAGGGTGGGGGGAGAGGGGGTAAAAGACATCAGGACAGTTTTTTTTATTTATTACACAACTGGCTTGCATTGTAACTGGTAAGCTCCAGGACACAACTAAAGTTTTAATCATGGAAATAATAATAATACAACAATACAGAACAAAAATAATGTAGGACCATATAACATGAAATATTCAAATCCATCTTTTAAGTGGTCATAATCCAATTGGTCATACATCCAGAACAGTGCCTTTAAAATTTGATGTGACCTCATTGCTATATATATATATCCATTGCAAGTGGAATCTATTAAAATTCCAGCAAGATAAAACAAAGAGAAACATAAATATTTACTAAAATGTATATATCAGTGACAGTGTTTCAGATTGATCAGAAAAACAGTTTGTGTGTTAACGATGACACACTATGCCGTCCAGATCTGATTGATTTCACGAAATCCAGGGGGAAAAACTGTGCAAATAAAAAATAAAAAAAGAAGAAGAGTGGTTTAGAAAATGAAATGAATAATGACAACATCAATAAAATATGACACGATAGTTTTTCCAGTGTCCATCACAACTCTTTATGGAAATGTCACTTGAAGACAAACTGAGTATTCAATCCTTTGGTTTTATTGCCAAGACCGTGGGGTGTGTTTTAGCAAGGGTCATATTTACATACACTAATGTATCGGTTGGTTTCATTGCAGTGGTCAAGTGTGGTTGATGGTCAGTCAATATTTCATGTCTTGCCCGTCCTGGGCTTCACGCTGAGGTCCAACACTTCAGCGCCGCTCGCTTCTGGCTCGGCGTGCCCGCTCGACGGTGCGGAGGAGACTGGACTTTCTCCTGGGCGCTCGAAGAAGCGCGACATCCGAGCCATGTCAACGGATGGGGGCTGAAGTATTCCTGGGAAACCCCAGAGACCGGGTGCCGGTGCGCCTGAAAGCTGCAGAGCAGCAGATAAATCCATGAAATCATGTTTGACTGGAGTACCCGATAAACTGCTGCTGCTGCCACTGCGTTGTTTCATGTTGCTACCGCCAGTGTTGCTGGCAGATTTACTGGTCATTTGGGGATGTTTAGCAGAAGTTGATGAAGCCGACGATGTTAATGAGGTCGAGTTGGTGACCGATGAGGTGGAGGAGGAGGTGTGATAATTATGATTGGAAACATGACTAGATGATGGCTGACTAGGTCGAGATTTTTTCTCCAAGCTGGAACCGTCTCTGGAGTAAAGATCTGACGGAGATGGCGGGACAACTGGCCTTGGTCGTTTGTTGGCGGATAATGACGATGAAGAGGATGAGGATGTGGTGGATGATGCTGAGGCCATCAGAGATTTTGCAGATTGCCCAGTGGAGATGCTGCCACTGGACTTGCTGGTGCCAGAGGTGAGACTATTGCTTTTACTTGCCATGATGGCTGCAATAGTTTCCCTTGTCTCTCTTTCTCTAACAGCCGCAGCCTGCTGCTGAAACTGTTGCTGGTGATGTAGTTGAAGCTGTTGCAGTTGTTGCATTTGTTGGTGCTGAAGGATGGATGCAGCCTGCGCTTGCCAAAGAAGGGACTGAGCATTCATCGCAGCTCTCTGGTCTTTATTGTTTTTGTTTTTTTCCGCTGCTGCCGCTGCTTCAAACATTTCAAGCTGGCGCAGCATCAGTGGATCCATTGCTTGCTTCTGAAACTCCATCAGCCTCTGCAGGTAGAGTGGGTTGCTCATCAGAGTTTTCATCATATAGGGATCTTGCATGCCATACATATGCTGGAAGGCGAGGATATTGGCAGCAGCAGCGTTCAGCTCCATGTGGGCAGCAGCCAACGCCGCGGATGGTGCAGCCTGAAACATGACGCTGTTAATGCTGTTGCTGTTCATAGCACTGCTGCTGCTGGCGGTTGTGGTTACACTCGTGGACCTTGAGGAGGAAGTAGAAGGGGAAGAGGCTGGGTAGCTCTGCTGGCCACTCGGCTGTTTAGATGACTGGCGGGACAGCGGCCTGGAGGACGAGGATGGTGTAGATGTTGCAGCTGGGGAGGATGATGATGAGGGCAACGATGGCAATGATGACTTAACACGATTCTGTGCCTGACTAGGTTCCACCTTCCTTGACTTTGCATCAGTTGGACCCAATTTAGCATAAGGATCCATTAATCCATTTTTCATTAGTTCCAGATTCTCCAGCATCCGCTTACCCTTGTCCAGGTCATCTTTCAACGCATTAAAACTGTTATTTACAGCCTGTGCCCTGGCTGCATCCAGGCTGTTTCGGATTGCGTGCCGAGTGTCTGGGCTTATCTGGTGTGGGAACCCCATACTCTCTCGAAACAATTTGTCTGCAGACGTCCGCTGGTCACTGCACATGGATGGAGAATACACCGGTGAGGACGCTGATGGCAGTGGTGGCTTGTGACCAGTTGAAGCAGAAGGTGCGGGGTGGGTCGGAGATTTTCTCCCAGCACCCAGTAGAGCGTCCAATGTACTTTTCTTATTCTGCTCACGGCTGTTTGGTTCATTACTTTGATTGGTTCCGATTTGTTTCTCTTTAGATGTTCTGAGACTGTCAATGATATTAGACAAACGAGACGTTCTCTTCACGCTGAAATGCAAAATACAGGAAAAATTAGTTAGGAATGCAAGCTGAAATGCAAAATACAGGAAAAATTAGTTAGGAATGCAAAACATTAATGAAGCTTACTTAGAACTAAGCACATTAAAATATCTTTACCTTACATTATTTAATTCGGCTGAATCTTTTATGTTTTTTTAAGTTATATCCACTAGTACTTTATATTATTATTTATTGATCTATTTCATTATTTGCTCATTACTACACAATGCTACCATCTGTTTCTTAAGGGCACAATAACGTTGTTTCTTTTACATTTTAACTTTAAAAGTTATGCAAGACGTTTAGTGCAAATTTCATTGTGTAAATGTATTAACGACATAAACATGTTTGGTGGGTAGAAGCTTGCGAAGGGATTGTGTGGCTAGCATTATAATTCCCCACAAGCCTAATAGTTTCCCTTTGCAAAAGATTTAACTTGGGGCTCACAGGACTTAGGGAGACTGTTTATGAGTATATTTGTGCATTTCTACTTTCATTATACCAGTAGGAAGCCATGTTGAATAATTGAATATTTTATTTTATATAGTTTTTATGATATACTCCTTTTTAAGATGGATTTATACTGGTAAGTCAAAGCTTGTATTTTCCTAATTCAGGCACCCAATTCCATGCCAGAATGATAAAATAGCTTGTAGAAATGTGTTCTTGCATAGGGAATAAGTAACTCATATTTAAACGCTCATTAGCCCCTGGGTAACAAAACTAAAAAGAAATATCCATTACTAGAAAAATGTTTTAATTTGTACATTTTTAACAGAAATCGACAACTACTTCAAAACAATTCTTTCTGTTGTTAAGAAAAAGTAAAAATAATTTCCATTAAATAGGTCTAAGTAGCTGTTTAGGCTCAGTGTGGTAGTCAAATTGAGAGGTAAAGGGTCAGATGTAGATAGTTACTTTATTTTATCAATTCTGTTGAAATTTTGCCATTTTTTATCTAGGCACTTTTATTACTAAATCTTTTCTTCTTTCAAAATTTTTCTTTTGCATCATAAGCCAAATTGTTGGATTTTATGAGAGTGGGTGGGGGTGGCACATGAACAAAAAAAAATGTGTTAATCTAATTCAGAAAGGTAGGTAATACATAATGTTGTGCGTACATTTCTATACAACATTATGTAGGACTACATAATTACCGTATATACTCGCGTATAAGTCGCACTTTTTTTACAGAAAATTTTGACAAAAAGTAGGGGTGCGACTTATACACCGACACTGTTTTTGAAAAGTTCGAAAAACATCACTACTCTGTCATAATGTTTCCTACCTAACCCCTATAGTTGATTGGAGTTATGTATAATTATTAGGACATGCCTTTATTTGATTATATAAATGTTTGCCTTGTGCACGATTCAAACAATTTTTTAAGGAAAGTTTCCAAATTAGAGTGAATATTTAGTAACTTTTATGTTTAAAAGGTATGCATTTTTGAGATATTAAAAGGCAGTGTAACCCGGGAAGTCGGGGTGCGACTTATGCGCGGGTCAAAGACAACATAGAAGGAAAAAAATCTTAATTTAGGGGTGCGACTTATACACCGGTGCGACTTATACGCGAGTATATACGGTATTTAAATTTTGATACAAGGTTAAAAAAAGCCTTTAGCTTTTTAAACAACCACCATAAAATTCAATATGAGCGGCTATTGCCATGGCAACCATTGTTGTTTTTTTTTAACTTTTACAAAAGCCTAGGTCTTACTTAATCATATTCCATACTGGTTATGTGGTAAAAGTTTAGATAATATTAGTTGGTAGTTTATAAAAAGAGGAGTAAATAGTAGCACTTAGCATCAAGCAATGATTGGACAATGAATGTATATATATGTGTCTATCAAATTCTTTTAGTTTTTATCTCTCACTAAGTTGGTCTCACTAAGTTGCAATAAAAATTTCCCAGAAATGTTTATTAAATCAGAATGTGGATTATATGTATGAATGAATTTATTTACCGGATATATTCAATAAAATAAAATGTTGAAGAGATATTTAAAAATAGGTTAGCATCATATTGACATATTTACTAGCCTACAAAATTTTAATTATTTATAATTATTTATTGTTTAGACTTTAGACACTTAACACACATAGAACAAGTAACATAAATGCACAAAATGGGACCAGAAATATTTAATTATGTTGATCATTACCTTTTGGGGGCTACTTTTCCTTTGCTGTCATCACGTTGGCCTACTTTGGCGCTGTCACTGGATGAGGAGTGTGATGTGTGACTAAGAGGTGGTGACAACGGCTGTTGACTGCTGTGACTGGGGGATAATCTCAGCCTTTGGGAGCCAGGTGAGGTAAGTCTTGGAATCTGAGCCACAGGTGACATTCTCAGCTGGCTGCTAGCTGTCGGCAGTCCAGCCAGGCCAAGAGGTGACAACTGGGCAACCGCCCCACCAAGAGGAGATATTTGCGGTACAGCACCATCCACCGGTATTGGGAGCGGTGGGAAAGGAGCCCCAGCTAAAGCTCTGACGAGACTGGACGCTGGCAGTGTGGCAGGGAGGGGAGTGGAGTTGTCATCGTCATATTTAGTCCATGTTATGAAAGGATTTTCATTGTCAGGGATACCGTTGGTGCAGCTTTTGGACAAGGTGGCGGCGGCATTGTTAGCACCTCCAGGTAACGAGCTCTTAGCGTTTGAGCTTACTGGCGATGGTAGAGACGGAATTGAAACCTCCTTAGCCTTGGGGACAGCAACTTTAGCGTCTAGACAGACAGGCTGTACATTGGAAGAAACGTCCACAGAAATTTTGTCCCCGTCCCCATTTGATATGTCAGTTTCCTGATTCACACAAGATGTTGGCTCGAGCCCATTCTCATTTGAATTGGACATTTTTATATTGAGGTTGAGGTCTTTGACCTCAGACTGAGTGTCATTTAATACAGACTCCTCACCGGAGTTCTTGATGACCTTGTCACAATGTGATGGTGGCTCACTTGATGGAGTTTTTAACTGACAGTCTGTGTCTTTATCTGAATTATTTTCCACAACTGCCACAAGATTTTGAGTACTTTCCACTGCCTCTAATTTCTCACAGACAGGGGTCTGATCTAAAAGACTTTCTTCGCAACTCTCTTTTTTGCATGTCGGCAATTCATCCAAATGGTTTGGAGAAAATGCAGAGTTAGATTTTAAATGCTGTGGAGACCTGGCCGCTGAAGAAGTCAGAACATATCCATCGGAATTACATTTACCCTCCTGACTATCAAGAGATAATGGAGGGCCCATTTCCTCCAGCTTTGTATCCATGTCTTTGACAGAAGATGCGGCCTTGCAAGGCGGCTGTGACCCAACTGACTCTGTCACTTCTGCCAATGTCTTATAATCCCCATTATTAGTTTGATTGAAAGTAGAGTTCATGCATTCCATAGGTCTCAACACATCCTCAATTTGTTTGAAATAGTCTGTATCCTCTTGTTCCACATCCTCTTTCACCTTTGCACAATCAACCGAAGGCTGATCCCGAAATCTGAGAATATCCTCCGCTGCATTCTCATTATCCATCAAAAGGCTGCTATCCTTGCAATTACCTTTTAGATGAGTTGTTTCACACAAATTTCTCCACTCAAGATGGTTCTGTATTGGAGTCTTGCCCTTGTTTTTTAAATCCAATTCAGGGGTCAGCTTGGTATTTCTCAGCTTGTCACACTTAGAATCTTTAGGGATAGAGTTACCATGGATGCCATATGGTTTATCCATAGTTAAGGTTTCCTGTTTCATAGTGTTCTCACCCTTTACCCCAACGTCGTTATCCTCAACATCTGTATCCGAATCTGATGAATTACTAGAAATGACCTCCCTGGAGGCAGTGGACGTCACCTTTGCTGATGGCTTCCCCACGTTAGAAATGGTAAGTTTAATTGGCGTTCTGGCTTTTGGGGGCTCATCTGTGGTCTCTGGCTTTTGGTTATTATTGGGCAGCTTTGTCTCTTTCTTTTCGTCCTCATCATCATCAGAATCGTCATCTGACGACGATGTGTCTTCTGAGGATGTACTGCCACCAGAGGATGAGGAAGAGTCAGAAGATGACTCGACTTTCTTCGAAGGAACATCTTTAAATAAGGGTGAGTCTAAATTAGGAATTTCAGGCAATTTGTCATCAGCCTCTTTAGGTTTTTCTGGTGTAATAGCTATGGTGATGCCCAGTGGTTCAACCTTGCTGGTGGTTGTGGCAGCAGCAGCGGCTACGCCTGCAGCTGTGGCTGTCATTTTAGCTGGAGGCTTGGGCTGTGGTACAGTCTGTTTACCCTTTTTCCGCTTTTTGCTAGCTGCAGATGCTCCGTTGCAGGAACGTCTATTGTCTTCGCCTGAGGTTTCTCCGCCTGAACATCCCTTGTTGGTATCTGCACTCGTTCCAGTCTTGCCATTCTGTAAAAAAAAAAATGCCATGAAAAATTAAAAACCAAGTTTCAAAAAGATAGTTAAACAATAATTTCATAATTCTTAAAACAATAACTGTGTCTATTTTAATATATATATAAAATCGTTAAATATTAATTTAAAAAAAAACGTGTTTTTCAACTAACATATATATATATCTATTACTTCATGAGTAGAAAATTTTTAACAAATCCTAAAACATGTCATTAATACAATTTATTTAAAGCAACTATTACCAGACTGAAGTAAATGCTTTATCAGCTAAATTGTTGACAGTTTATATTTTTCACCCTCCCTTTTCCTATGTTAAAAAAAAAGGTACAGTATGTTAAAAAAAAATATTTGAACCCTCAAGGCCAAATGACTACCACTAAGTAAGCCTGACAGTAGACTGCTTGCTTGACCTAGTGCTGAAACTCTGCATGTAGGCTACCTAGCATTTCACTTTAGTGTGCTGATCTCCTCTCCTCCCTCCCCTCTATTCTTTCAAACCAGTTCTTTCCCCCTGTTATCACTAGTTTTTATAATGGAGCCTGCGGGTCTTCTACCTGTTGTATTTCAGTATGGTGGTAAAGGCTATTAATAGCCCTAGCCTAATTCTTGTGTATTGAAACATAAAAGGTTGAAAAGCCGTGCGTGCACGCCCCCGACCCGTGACCCCCATCTTGTTGGTTGGTAGTAGAGATGGGAATCGAACCCTCATTTAGCAGTTCGGGTTCGGTTCGGTTCGGTGAGACCATAAGTTCGGGTTCGGTTCGGTTCGGTAGGACCCTAAGTTCGGGTTCGGTTCGGTTCGGTCGGATTAGTAAAAAACAAAGTTCGGGTTCGGTTCGGTTCGGTGATAATTTAAGTTCGGGTTCCGTTCGGTTCGACAACAACTGAACTCTTACAATGTTAGCGTTTTAATTAAACTGTTTTTTTATAAATAAAAAATCTTAAAATAGTAGCCTAAAACTGAATTTTATACTGATTTAAAATAATGTTTGTCTTCTGCCGCATGTTCAAAACTCACAATTAATTATACATAGGTTGATGCAAATAAAAACAACAATAGGCCTAAGTGTTATTTCTGGGTCTTCTGTTATATAAAATAGGGGCCTACAATTTAGAGGCCGACCGAAACCAAATATTTGGTTTCGGCCGAAAACGAAACCATACCGAAAGTTCTAAATTAACTTTTGGCCGAATCCATAACCGAAACCAAAAGTTTAACAACACTTTCGGCCGAAACCGAAAAAAACCCACCTAAATTTCCAAACAAAAGATTTTAAATATTAACTAGTTTATTGGTAGCCCATTTAAGTAAACCATAGAACTTGTAATAAACTGTTGTAGGCTATATACATGTAGCCTAGGCCTATTATATATAATTTTTTTCAGATTTGAATATTCTTTAAGATTAAATAACCTAAAAGGCAATACATACTATAATAATATTTGTCTAAATATTATAACAAAATTTTGATACAATTAGACAAAACAATACAAAAATGACAAACGCAAATGACAAATGACGACCGAAAGTCAATATCACTTTCGGCCAAAACCGAAAACAAACTGAAAGCAAACTTTTTAGCTTCGGCCGAAACCGAAACCACACCAAAAGAGGCCATTGGCCTACTTTCGGCGTCGAAGCAGAACCGAAACTGAAGTTCGGTCGGCCTCTAATACAATTAGTATACGTATTTCTTGTGTAAGCAATATATTTCTGGTGTAAGCGACGTATTTCTGGTGTAAGCGACGTATTTCTGGTGTAAGCGACGTGATAGGAATTTAAATTTTTTTTCGCCATTACAGAAACAATATTTTTTTTTTAAATGCTCATTGTTATCAGTGATAACGCTCTAAAATGTCATAAAAGACAAGTTGAGCTCTTAAAAAGTAAGCTGAAATGTTAAATTATAACAAAATAGTCTCTGTGACCTATTGTTTACCCGCCCCCTACCCTTTTTTCTTTCTAATTTTTTTCTAAAACAAGGATTTTAAAAAATTATGTTAAAAATGTAATATCAATTGTTTACGTTTCAATTTTCATACTTAAAAGAAATATTAGTATTTAAATTGTTTAGGGTGAGCCTGTGCAAACAGGCAAAAAAGCCTGCTATTTTATTGTCCCGCTCCTACCCAAAACGTGCAAGATTTTCCCATTAAAATGTTATCTCCCTCCCCCTTTATACCATTAATTGTGCTATCACTTGCCCTTACCCGCTCTGCATTACACAATTTGTCCCTCCCCCACCCCGTAATGTTCTTTGTCTCACACTGCCAGTTTATCATCTATGCCATATAGTCTGGAATTTTGTTTTCACTCAAAATAAGCGGCTGGAGTGTTCACCATGATGTCTGGTCAATTTATCTTGTTTTCCAATGTGAGGTTAAATATACACCTCTTCATCCCCCCATCTCTAGTTGCAACGTAATTCATTCACTCAATTGTAGCCACAGCGCCGCTGCTGTAGTAATGAAATTGACATACTTTTAGGCTTCTTTTTCGCTTCGCAAAATACATTTGGCCAATAATATACATACAAACATATTCATTTTTTCTTTAAAAAAACAAAACAAGTTAAAATGCCTAGGTTCTCAAAAATAAAAGCCAATATCCTAATTTTGGAATGAACAAAAACAAGCGCTTGGGAAAAAAGTCAAGGCGTGTTATCACTGATTGTTATTAGAATAAACACGCTAATTTATTTTGGTTGGGTAAAGGCAGCTAGGAAGCGGGGTGAAGACAGGAGAGAAGATAAAAGCAGTATGACGTCGCAGAGGCGGGAAGAGCAATCATGCTTTTGTGATACATTTATCTAGGTCACTTACGTTGACGGTCGGTCGATGTTTGTTTAAGCAATGTTTTGTTTTTCTTTTTCGCCGCGCATTTCTATGTGCCTGAAAGCCGATGTATCAAATGGTGTTGGGGAAGGGATGGTTATAAAAAAGTAATTATTTTTTTTATTACTATCAATACAAATGTTATCATTAGGCTACTGGCGAATGCTTGCTAGTGATAAGATTTTAATATATTTGTTTCTGTTACTTTTATATAAGTTCGTTCGGTTCGGTTCGGAGTCCGTCACTTTAAAGTTCGGGTTCGGTTCGGTTCGGTCACCGGTAGAGTTCGGGTTCGGTTCGGTTCGCTAGAAACCACAGTTCGAGTTCGGTGTGTTCGGTTCGGGTTCGGTTCGATTCCCATCTCTAGTTGGTAGATGGAATGCTGGGTGCACACACACAAAGACGTTCGCACGAGAAGTTTATTATAACCAAACATACCATTACGTTTTATTCCCTCTCTATAACAAAACGAAACAAAAAAAACGTAAGGCATAATTGTTGACTAGGCCAGATTTCAGTGCATCTGCAGACTATAATGTATGTGACTTAGACTTGTGTTGTGGGAGGGAAAGTAGGCCGAGATAAAGGATTGCCAGTTAAAAGAATAGAGTAAGGATTTACTGATTTGTTACTTTTGTATGAGTATGAGTAAATATATCAATGGTAGATACTGTCAGAGCATTATATATCTTTAGCTCAAGCCTTTCCGCCAGATAGAAAAGAGAAAAGTAGTAATAATACATACAGCATTAAACTCTTAACTTAGAAATACAACACGATAACTATTACAATGCTTAGATAAACAGAAAGATAACACTTTTTCTTATTTCATATCAAGAACAAATGCATATATATCTAAGTTCTATTTCTTCGAGAATGGGTTACGTGAACAAATCAGGAAAACCAGTAAAAAAAAACATCATCTAAAACAATAATTAAACAGCAGCTAGGGGCCTACCTAAAACCACAGATAAGCAGGGGCCTACCTAAAACCACAGATAAGCGTAGGGCGTAATAATCGATGTAACATATAAGATAAAATAAATACTACACGAATAAAAAAATTATGGCATGACGTGTGTCAGGACAGTTTGTCATTGCCGACTTTATTCCATTCAACACTGTTGAACACAAACTATGTACTGTTGAACACAAACTACTATGTTAACTCGATTCAACAAACAATAGACACTTTTTTTCCTTCATTACGTTCGTTTTAAGAAGAAGCGTGTTTGAGGAGGCAAAGGACTGTAATAAAGGAAGATATAGTCTATCCCCCTGGAAATTGTATGTGGCCACACAAGCTGGTCACAACTATTTTCAAAACTTACACTAACCCTTGGTCGTACATCGTACACCTTTTTTTTATGACAATATGTTGGCACAGGACATAATTAAATGGTTATTTTATTACAGTAATAGGTTGTGTTGTTTAAACACACACACATAATATGCCAACTTTTATCATACCAGAAATCGCTCGATTAGATAAAGTTAACGCAGACGTAACGAGTGGTACACGTCCACAAGCTAACACACTTCATCTTATGACAATCCCTTTCAACACCTCCGCCATTTCAAAGGGAGGATCAAGCTGGGTATGTCCTATTTGTTTAAAGGGTTAATAACTTATATTTGGACTGTTCCACTTGCAGTGGGGAAGTGGGGGAGAGAGCTTCGACATTAATTGGAAAAGCTTTCTTTTTTTCCCCTTTCTCCTCCTGTCTCTATTGTAAACGGGAAATAAACTATAAATTCTGGCTACACATCCGAACAAACACCTGAAGTCGGAACAAAGGGTAGATGGCGTTGTCGGTTGTGTTTTTATTGTTTTGTGATTGAATACAAAACCGAGTCGAGAGTAGAAGCTCTATTGGAGTTTGTGAGCCTGACTCCATATCACCCCTCTCCCCCTTTTTTTCACGTCCCAAGCTAGTCCCCCAACTAACACAGAGAGTGTAGAATGGTTGAGTAAACAGTATGGTAGCTCGGTGTGTGTATGCTTTCTGTTTAACTAACAAAAGACACATGTTTTAAAAAAAAGGGGGAAGGGAGGGACAAAATACCTGAGCGAACTAACACACACCACTGTATTGCATACTATGATTGATTGTTGGACTAGGGGTGATCAGGATTATGAAGAGAAAGAAGAAGGCAAAAATAGGGGAGATAATAACACATCTTTTGGTTCTCTATATTCAAACAGCTTGTAATTTTGACATTAATTTTTACAAAAGCGCTTCTCCCCCTTTTTAGTCCACCTTTCGCCTTTTCCATTTCTTTCTTTCTCTCTCGCTTTCTCTCATGGACACCTTTCAGACATATTTCTTTGTCGAATCAAGCAGATAATCGTAAGATGCAATGGTCTTGTGTGGCGTCTATTCTTATACTCATAGTGTATATAAAGATTGTCACATGTTGACATGTAGGCCTACACATTGAGCTAAACATTCACAGGTGACATTTACACATTGAGCTAAACTTACTTAGCAACTAGTTGAGCTGAATGTTAATACCTGAATATGATCCTAGGTAGGCTACCATTAAAAAAAATACAATGCCCATAAATAAACAAAACAATTTGGTTAAAGTTAAAGGTGCAAAGTGTTAGCAACACACACAAAAAGGTCACCGCCCTAAGCAAACAAACCGAACCTATGCAATTTGACACAGGACCTTTCTATAGGGCGATGTAATCAACGCACACACGGTGTAATCAACACACTGTGTGCCGTCAACACACGATGTGTTGTAATCAATAGCACGATATGAGTAAACAGAGTAGCCTACAATACATTACAATCAGATTACTACAATATCAGTTAGTGAGACAGTTGACTTAAGTTTCCACATAGACTATAAGTAATGTATCCCTTCGGACCAAATTGATCATAGGGCCGTTGAAGCAGCGTCCACAAGTTTATGTGGACACGACATACTGATACTAGAGGATGGTCACGACAAACTAGAGGATTGTATGGCCAGCACAATTCCCAGTCCCAGAACAAATCCTAGCCTCTCACCAGAATTCGAACCGAAAACCTTCGTACGCCAGCCATAATCCTGCGACTCGGTCCCCACACCATGGATCAGTACAATATCAAATAGTGGGACAGTTGACCTAGTTCACACAAGGACTCGGAGGTTGCCATCCGATCATAAGGTCAAATGTGAGCTTTTGGGCGTGGTCACTCACTCCATCGCTAAACGAGTGCACACATTTTAAAACTGAAAAGTCTTAACACGGTAGATGTGTTAATATTAATAACTGGCAGACACCATTTTTCTACTTTTCTACACGTGAACTATTGAAACAAAAATAAACGCCACAAAGTGCATAAATGTTTCATTAAAACAAAAAACAATAGAATGTTATCTATTTCCTTCTTTCTTTCTCTCTCTATCTTCCCATCACTACCCCCCCCCCCCCCCGTTTTTTTTTTGTCTCTCATGTCAGCTACACAATTTTTATTAAGTGTAACTATCGCATCCTTCGAGATTTACTGTACAATATGTAAGTATCCCACTTAAGCTTCGGTGACAATGTGTCGTGGGATGATTGGGAGGGGGTTAGTCGATATCAATACTTAAACGCATCATTTTTATAGTAAAGTTTGTTAAACATGAATCATGAGTTGTGTAAGACTAAAGACTGCTAGATGTCAAAACGACAACATTCCCTAGCTATGTTAATTAGATCAACATAGATCTATATTAAATACAGTTTTCTTTAAATTATATTGGGTATTAATGGGACAATTTGAGAGTTAGTCAAGTATAAAAAATCTAATAGCTTCAGGTGTACACAGATTGTACACGGTATGTAGCCTACACTGATTGTACATGGTCTGTACAAAATGTGGGCACGCCCTCTAGTTGGCAACACGTGTAACAATTGCAAGTGCTAGCTAGAAACGCTATCAAATGATACGTTATACTGCTGCACTCCCCTGTTAGGGCCGACACTGAATACGGGTCAGTGTGTGTGTGTGTGGGGGGGGGGGGGGGGGGGTAGTGAGTCCGACTGGATCGAAGCAGAGATAACAAAGCGGAAGTGAACATTTTGTCTATGCGGTTGCTCACAGATTTGTGCGCCATTCCACAGTGGGCCGACCGTCACGTGACTGTGAACGAGTAGTCGGCGGTTCAAGACAACACTCGTTTTTTGGAAGACATTACACGAACCACAGAGCGAGTACGAGTTTGAGGGTGAGGGAGGGCGATGGATACGATCGACTTACTTGGGGAAAAGAATTGCTGGCAGTGAGGGAAGTGATGGTGCCGATCGATCGCCAATGGTTGTATGCCCCCCCCCCCAACCTCGCCCTCTTTACAATTTGATCCCTGTGTTGTTTCAAAGAGTGCAAGGATTAGGTTTGGGGGGGGGGGGGGGGGTGGATGCGAGACGCCGTGATTGTTTGCAGAAAGAAAAAAAAAAGAAAGTTTCGGGCACATCTTTATTTGGGTCACTTCACAAGTTAACCATGACAGTAGGCACTGAAGTTAAGGTTCGCACTAGGATTTGTCATCGATTACTGAAAGTGTCTAGACTAGCTACTCAGTTGTTTGACAGGATTGGTGTGGGGGGGGGGGGGGATTAAACAGTTCATAACTCACATTATTGTTGCTCTAATTAGCTGGGCACGAAAATTCTTGTTCTTAGTCAAGCTTTTTGAGCTTCATTTTGGCAACTGCGTACTGAAGGATTGCGTGATCAGCACGAGCCTTTGTGTCCCCAAACGAATTCACTACATGTGGGTAGACTTAAGGATCATTAAGACCCGATGAATAGAATAAATTATGTGTTGTTTCTATCATTGTTAGGCTATTTTGTAAACCTATGAGTCAACTTTAAAAAAATCGGGACTCCCGGAATGTTATTCCAACGCTATGCCACTAGCTGAGATTCTTAAATGTCGAACGTAAAGTCTCACGACGCGGAGTCCCTCTACGTTTTAATTTAAAAAAAAACAAACAAACGCCGAACAGATTTTGTATTAAATGTAGCGTCAGCCATAAAAAAGAAGAGGAAAAAACACTTAGTCGCTATATAACACATGTACTAAACAATATATGAGCATTGTGCTCTGTGTTGCTTTCAGTCATGACACAAGCTCAGTCACCGAGGGCTCAAATTAGCCGACACTATCGCAGAATGTTATGTTTGACTGTACAAAGATTAGATCTGAAGAGAAAATATTACCGGTAAGTGTGTTAAAGAAAGATGGGGGGGGGGGGGGGGGGAGAGACAAATTTAAGAAAGAGGCAGGAAGGCTCAAGTGGTTGTTATGTTTAGCATTTACGAGATGTAGATTCTTTAAAACTGAATGTAAAATAAAGTCAGGATTGAGATTTAAAATAATAACAATCGACAATAACGAAAAAAATGGATTAAATTCGTGTGTGCAGATGGAGCAATTAAAAAAAAAAAATGACGCTATCAGTTTATAAGTAGTCTTTAAAAACAAACAAAGTGACGTCATCAGTTTCTGTGGTGATTAAGATATCTACAATGTACATCTGAAGTCAATATCTTCAACAACGGATGTGCGTATGCGTGTAACTATTTAGGTAATGACAATCTATTGGGTTGGCCTATAGAGAAAAGAAGGAGTTAGACAACAAAAAAAAATTAACCCTCTACATTAGTCGACATGTTTTACCAGCCATTAAAAAGAGAAATCAACCTCTCTTGTTTACCTTCAGGCTATAAGTTACATTGTCACGTGATCAGCCCTAAAGGTATACAGAGAGAAACATCAAACACGCACATACATATTATATTATACTCTCACACAAAAATTGCACACTTACAACAAAAAAATCATTAACCCTTTCATTGCTACAGCAAACAAAATATATTTGTTTCTTAAGAGTTAAGTTAATGTGTGTCTGCTCACGCTATTAAAAAGAAAAAAAAGAAAGCTGAACGTTGTTGCGGTGGGGAGGAGGTGGTGGGAGCGTGTAAGTAATAACGCGACGATACCTAGTCCCTGGAACAAGGTGAAGGTCTTAACTGAAAAGTTAAAAGGAGAAAACCTCCGGAACAAATACATTATAAATATATATCTTCAGTAAGTGAGACCCAGTTAAATCAATACGCCATTTGCCGCTGGCGATGATGCATACATACAGATGGTAGATACCATTGCACACGCAAGCTATTAGCATTGGTTGTTAGACTGTAGGGAGGGGCTGGAGTAAAAGGGTTATAGGCGTTAAAGATTTTCAAATTGTTTCTTGTGCGTAGTCAGTGCGAATTGAATGAGCATTGAACTGTAGGGTCTACATTACAATTTTATGGCACAATCTGCCACTGCGCCAACGATTCCGATTTTCGAAACAGCTTAATGTTTTTTTTTTACAGAAACTCAATGATTGCTGATACTGCCTATGTCTGCATACTTCATTATATGACTGCCACGAGCTATATCTGCACAGTTCGTTACAATGCCCCAAGTAAATAGCTACAATTCTGCTATGTTCTGTGACAGACAAATAGCGAAAGCTGCTTCGACTGACCCACATGGACCAATTACTTCTTGAGACTTTCTCTGGTGTATACTGTAAACATGTCTTTTTATGAAATGACCTCAATGTACTCTAAAAGATACAGGAAATGACTAATAGTACTAATAGTGAGGTGTCGTTTGACGAGAGAACAAAAAAAAGGGGGGGGGGGAGGCGTAATGTGGACACAATGACAAAAGTTGAATATGCGGAGAAACGTAAACAAAATGAAATTAAATCAAAGTTTGTTTCTTGGAGTAAGAAAGGGAGATGTAATGATAACGTATACAATCTGATTGACTTTAAAAAAAACGTATAAAATCTGATTTATTTTTTAAAAAAGTATAAAATCTTGATATTTTTTTTTAAAGTATAAAATCTGACTTAAAAACGTATAAAACTGATTGGCTTAAAAAACGTATATAATCTGATTGGCTTAAAAAACGTATAAAATCTGACTTAAAAACGTATAAAATGTGATTGACTTTTTAAAGATTTCTGATAGGATTTTTGTGGCACCCAATTGTGCAATTGTAAATATAGTTTACTTGATCTCTCCTTAATGAATTATCATAAGTAATTAAATCTCATTATCACGTTCTATTGACCTAGTTTAATCGACCTAGTTTAATCGACCTAGTCAAATTGACCTAGATCTAGTAATAGGATGAGGCCATACGCACATTTCATAATGCCGCAAACAGCTGGCCATTTCTCTTATTATAACGTGCCAGCAATTTCGTTTTTAAAGCTGTTAATAAAATATAAAACATAAAACATTTACACATAATTACGAGACCACCTACTGCACTATAATGCTAATCTAACCGTGTCAGCCACTGACACACAATACTGTACGCGAAACAGCAGATCAGCATACAGATTATTACACTACCCCATTACTGAAAACATAAAAAAAGAAAGAAACACACATACGGCAGTATAAGTATTAGCCCTCGGTACACCACCTCGCTGAAGATGAACTAATCCCCCGAGCCTCAGAATCCAACACACAAAACTTCATTTTGCAGGCGAGAAGAGAAAAGCCATCTTTAATCAAACGGGCGACACAAACACACACAGACTTGCATACTCCATTAATGGCGACACGGAGAGTTAAAAGAAAGAGAGAGAGAGAGAGAGGGGAAATAGTCACCTACCACAGCCATCACGGTTCAGGCTACTTTCATAACATAACAAAAATGAAGGCCTGCCCTCACTACTTCCAAACAAAAGAATAAAAAAAAAACGACGACTATGAAATCAATAATTTATTATATTGTGCACAACTAGGTCTTTTAAATTAGTTTTTTTCTTTTGTTATGTGACGTCACGTGACGGCTAACAAAAAAAGAGTTGGTGTGCCTCCCCCCCCCCCCCCCCCCGCCCGCCCCAACTCTTATTATTTATTACTATTGATTGGACACTGTACGAGTGTGTAAGTGTGTGTGTTGGTAGTCTCTCTCGATCTCGCCTCGAGGAAAGGACTAGACACGACAGATTAAAAGAAAAAGAAAAAAAACTATTATGACAGACATTAACAAAAGGCTTTTCACGAGACACTGTGCTAGAAAAAGGGGAGGCAATAAAAAAAAAAGAAAAATAGAAGACGCGTTGGCTTTTGAGACTGTGACACTAGTAACCTCTTCCAACATTGTTCTCTCCCTTGATCATACATATTAAAAAAACAAATTATAAAAAAAAACGAGCCGTTTGTCGAGTTAGTGAAACTGCATTTAGAAGTGTGGAGGAAATGAAGTGGATATATTCAAATAAGTAGATGTGCCACACACACACACTCAAATAGCACAGCTTGTTTTAAAATAGAATGTATTAACACATTAAGTAACAAGTAACTGGGACATGTATGATTTCACTTAGTGGAGAATAAGGAAAAAAAAAGGGGGGTGGTGGTGCTGGAATGTATAAAAATATAACTTAACCTTTCCTGTAGAGTCACTGTAGACTAGACAAATATTGTCATGAATGTATTAGATGGCAATATTGCCTAATTATCTTTTTTTTTAGAGATTATAAAAAATTATGTTCTTTTTCCTTGCGCAGCTAATAACGCTGTATTTAATTACTTCTACGCTCCTGCGTTTGCCTAAATGTTTCCTAAACTTCCCATTTTAATTTAGGAAATCATAGCGATTAAATAAAAAGGAAATGCGAAGTACTAAAGGGAATCGGGAATTCCGAAAAGAAGTCATTCGATTCATCAAAAAGCAGAAATATTAAAGCAAGCGGTCCATCTTATTAAAGTCTTTGGTTATACGTACATTTGTGTGTGTATATATAAGCTTATTGGTGGCGATTGGGGAGGGGGAAATGGGGGTGGCGGTATAGGCCCAGAAACTCAATAAGAGATATGGATCAGACAAGACAGGTCGAGAAGACACAAGACGGGTCGAGAAAGGAACAACAAACTATTTCTCAAGTCTAAGCCGACGACCTTTGCTTATGAACTGTCTAACGAACAGTTAGTTACCAATAGCACACACGATGGGAAAAAAACGACATCGTGACCTACTGCTCCCCCCCCCCCTGCCCCCAACCAACAGCAGTGATCTATGTGGCAACATGACAGCCTAAGTAAGACAAACAAGAACTGTTGTCGCTACAGTTTAAACTGCATCTGTTTCCGGCGACACTTTAAAGGAAAGTATGGCTGCTAGGCTCTGCTACAATTTTTGGAAGGATTTTGACAAAGAGATTAAACTGATAATCGAGATAAAACTGATAATCGCAAGCTGGTTTTTTTCGTCTCACCAGTTCACGAAACCTACTCCAAGCTCGCCCAAATACTAAACACTTGGAAAAGGATGTGTTGTATACAACACGTCACAATTAAGACGTTATATATAATATATAACATACATTAAATTTGAAACAAAAAAAAACATAATGTATAAGCCAGCTTAGACACTATGTATGAACAAGTGACAAGATGGCGTACTCTCAATACTTGTCGCTAAGGGGAAAAATCAATGTTTAAAACCCATCTCGTTACAGATTGACGTTGGCAAACACTCAACAGTGCTCGGTATTATTAATCTCTCGCACTCAAGCCGTTAACACACGAGCGTACAACACGCTTCCACGAGAGAGAGAGAGAGAGAGAGAGGGGGGGGACGCGGCGAGCTCGTAAAAAAATTAAAAAAGTCGACAGATCGTTTTATCATGTTTGAAAAAAAATATTTTGTAACACAACGCAAGATACAAGTACCAGTGTAGGGCAGAGATTTCAATTTCTCTGAAGCGATTCCCCGGCACCCCCCCCCCCCCCCCCCCATCTCTCTCTCTCCAAGACAGCTTACCAACAGGCAAGAATTCAAATAGAGAAAATATATAAATAAAAGATGATGAATATAAAATGTAAAAACAGCCCGCGACTGTATGCCAGGATTATTTGTGTGACTGGAGTCTGGAACTAAAGTGTTGGAACTAAAGTGTCGATTTCAGATGGAGAAAATATCTGGCAACTAACATGTTTTTACAGACGCAGTGACGCAGTAGTTATTTTTGATACATGTTAGGTACCAAGTACCAATAGAACGTGTAGCCTGGTTCAAGTTCAACAGTAATTGAGCCAGGGGCTGTTTATATTGTACGACAGCTAGTTAAACTAATGAGTTTGGTGGACATAATACCATATTTTAGTCTACATACAGTCGTTTTTTTTTAATCTCCATATCTATGTGTGTGTGTAGGATCATGACTAAATCGCGGCCTCCAAAAAGAACAAGCGTGAGGAGGCCTCAATTAAAACGGCGTTTAAATGTGTACCACTTTTTCCACCCTCCATCCGGTCTCGCCAGGCATTTGTTCTCGCCTTCATCACACCAAACAACGTAAATGTCATTTAAAGCTAGGCACACATCTAGGTTAACAGGCGCTGCTTCCTTTCACAGTTTAGTTTCAGGCACCATCTCTAGTGTTACATACGATAGAATGGGATTACAGACAAGGAAAACAAAATGGAGGCCACAGCGAAATTAGAAAAAAATATGCAATAAAAAGTTGTTGTTTTTTGTTCATTTTAACTGCGTTTTGCGTACCTAGGTATATATTAGGGAAAATTCTTCAGTCTCAAAAACCTTAATCTGAACTCTAACTTGGATACAAGAACCAACAATTTTACTTCTCCCTAACTAAGACTTTTTATTTCTCTGTATTGCAAAGTGTGACTAACAGGTGACCCCCCCCCCCCCCTCCCGTTCTTACTCAAATTAAATCAATAGAAACTAAGACACTCATAAATGAGAATCACTCCACAGAGCTCGGTAAAGAAGTGCATTTAATAGACGTCACCATCATAATTGTATATTAAAGTATAGTTTACGTTTTTCAGATGTTTGAAGAGGGTGGGAGGCCTACTGTTGGAAGCAGACACAATAATTTGTGTGTAGTCCATAACCGGGGGTCGACAACCTACAAAACGCGTGCCAGGTCGTGGAACGCAGAGTGATTTTCAATTCAATGGCACGCGGAAGACTCCCCACCAAAAAGGCAGATTCAAATATCTTCTACAAGAAATTAGAGTGCTAGAAGCAGGATGACTTTTAGGCTGTTAGCACGCCGAATGAATTAGAAATCCCAACATTGGCAGACCATAAAAATTTGCCTACCCCTATTCTATAAAATTGGTGTAGCCGTTTCATCACCTGTTCCTGATATTGTATCATGTATTAGAGCAAGCTTCTTCTGTAAAATCTCACTTATACCTTGTGGCTACACTGGTTGTACATACAGTGTACGTCTACCAGGGTCAGGTATACACTATTTCATGTCCAACAAAATGGTACATTTGGACTGTATCTTTACTGATAAATCTTACTCCCCCCCCTAATCTCCCCTCCCACTTAACTAAACTGAATTTCATATCCACATTAAAAAAAAAATTAACTAAAAATATATTCACTACTTATTGGTTACGATTCAAGTAAAAAAAAAGTTTGTTAATGTTTCCGTTACCGGTAGGCCTACCTTTCTCTCAACTCAGCGAAGTTTTGGGAAAAGAGAGTTAATGGTATGTCAAGAGATGTGGGTAAGTTGATTAAAAAAAAAAAAACTACTTTAAAAAATAATTGTCTAATCTTTTAAAGACAGGCTTCCAGCAAAACATCATTTCCTGCTTTATATTCACATAATTCTTCCCACTAACCCATCATTTCCTGCTTTATATTCACATAGTTCTCCCCACTAACCCATCATTTCCTGCTTTATATTCATAGTTCTCCCCACTAACCCATCATTTCCTGCTTTATATTCACATAATTCTCCCCACTAACCCATCATTTCCTGCTTTATATTCACATGATTCTCCCCACTAACCCATCATTTCCTGCTTTATATTCACATAATTCTCCCCACTAACCCATCATTTCCTGCTTTATATTCACATAATTCTCCCCACTAACCCATCATTTCCTGCTTTATATTCACATAATTCTCCCCACTAACCCATCATTTCCTGCTTTATATTCACATAATTCTCCCCACTAACCCATCATTTCCTGCTTTATATTCACATAATTCTCCCCACTAACCCATCATTTCCTGCTTTATATTCACATAATTCTCCCCACTAACCCATCATTTCCTGCTTTATATTCACATAATTCTCCCCACTAACCCATCATTTCCTGCTTTATATTCACATAATTCTCCCCACTAACCCATCATTTCCTGCTTTATATTCACATAATTCTCCCCACTAACCCATCATTTCCTGCTTTATATTCACATAATTCTCCCCAATCCCCCATCATTTTCGTCCTGCCTCCACCCCAACACTATTACTCCCCACTTCCCACACTCCACCACATAGGCTTTGATCACAAGCCCTCTCTGAGTCTCCACACTCCACACACAAACTGCAGAGAAACCAACGCGTGTCTAAATTACTGTAAAGGCCAGAGAAATCAACGCGTGTCTAAAACTAAAGTACTGTAAAGGCCAGAGAAATCAACGCGTGTCTAAAACTAAAGTACTGTAAAGGCCAGAGAAATCAACGCGTGTCTAACTAAATTACTGTAAAGGCCTGGGAGTCATCAACGCGTGTCTAAATTACTGTAAAGGTCAGAGATATCAACGCGTGTCTAAATGACTGTAAAGGCCTGAGAAATCAACGCGTGTCTAAATTACTGTAAATGCCCGAGAAATCAACGCGTGTCTAAATTACTGTAAAGGCCTGAGAAATCAACGCGTGTCTAAATTACTGTAAAGGCCTGAGCAATGCCTACGGACGTGGAGCCTGTTCTAATATTATATTTATTGTCTTGTCTGTCCATGACCTGGAAACAACTCTTTTTTTTTTAGCTAATCCCCCCCCCCACATCCGCGCCTCTCATCACCCCTCCTCCCTCTCAGCACTTCCTTAGAGCCAACGAGCTTGTGCGCGCCAGGGCTAGAGATCACGTGAAGGGAGAAACAACACCATACAAAAAAAAAACACGAGTATTTCTAGCTATAGCAGCACTCTTTTAACGAGGATGATATCGAGGGCATACGGATGGCACTATGGGTTTAGGTTGCTAGGTTGATGAAGCGAAAGAAAGCCTCCGGGATATAAAAAAAAATTAAATGGCCGAGCGCGAGGCGAATGGTTGGCAACCAACACACTCCCGTGCTACTTAATTACGTCTCTCTACACACAGATAATGAGAAATCGGGGAAAAATTTTTTTCTTTCTTTTCCTACGGCTTCATAAATCCAGGACAATACTGCACATAATATGACAGGGGTTTAAAAAAAAAAGGCTAACAACTTGGCAAATGTCTTTGTCTTATAAGTTTTACAGACGTTCCTTCTAGATAGAAGATTATTACGTCCTCTAGGCCCAAAACTCCTGCATGGCGGCAGGGATAGGTCGGCGGCAGGGATATATTTGGTGTATAATAATCATTTAATCATGTTCATAAAATTACATTTTATATATGTGAGTATATAATCTAGTATTAAGTATACAGATAAAAAGGTTTAATTTCTTAAAAATAATGTATAATATATAAGCATTGTTAGTTTTCCAAAGAAATAATGCATATAAAAAAAGCCTAAAAATATTAGTATAATATATTTATTACGATTGTGTCATCTATTTGACCACAAACCAAAATATAATAATTCGTAGTCCAATATAAAAACTACAAATCCCATTCACAATCCCAAAAGACTGACACACACACACACACACAAATTCACTATTAAGTTGTTTTTTCTTTCAAAATTTTCAACTAGTCTAGATTTTAAAAAAAAAATCTATATTTTTTCTTCTTCAAATACGGTAACGTGCAGAAATAACATACTAGAATAATTTATCACAAGTAGATCTACGGAACATATGGTTCAGTCTTGTCAGGTGTAAGAGAGAAAATAGTTTACATGTATACTTATGAATAAGTTATGAATCAAAACACGTGATACCGGTAGTTCGATAAGTTGGATCGGATTGGAGGAAGGGGGCGGGAGGGGGGGGGCAGGGAGTTGAGGAATGTTTAGGATATAAAGAACATTTTTGATGGGGGGGGGTAGGGAGGGGGGCCACTAAGTTTCAAGGCCAAGCATTAAAAAGCTTCCAACGCCGCAGAAGATACACTGAACAGACGAAAACCCCCGAACATACACCCCCTCCTTCTTTCCCGCCTTTTTAAATCTTACTTAACATGTGTGCACAACCCTTATAAGTTTAAGGTAATGAAAACAGGTATGGAGATGTAAGAAAAAATGTAATTTTTATACTTCACTTGTTTTTTAAAGGCAACAGGAGAGTCAATTGTTCCTAACAATAAACAAAGGGAGACGGGAAGGGGGCGAGAGGGGGGCGATCCAAATATCTGTGTGGTTCAATTCTCTATTGTGTTCCTTTCTCCCCGACCTACATTAATGCGACCTGACACCATCACCACCCCAAACCGCTCTTTAAGCAGCAGAAGAGAATAATTTTGATAGCCTTTCACCCCCCTCTCTCCTCCGCCATTTTCCTTTTGTCCCCTCGTTCTATCATAGTCACCCTCGCCTCGGGTTTTCTTCTCTTTTTCCTTTACTTTTACCTCGTGTCATCAGTGTTAAAGGTAAGAAGAGACTAAGGACGCCATATTGGACGTAGACGCCATATTGAACACGTTTTTGAACAAAAAGAAATCTTATCTTATATATTACAGACGATCCTTCTATAAAGAAGATTATTGCGTCCTACGCTCATCCGTGGTCCGAGTCTAAGTCTTGCATCTTTATTAATGTTTAAAATGACGTTAAGTTACTGGCTTTCCTGGTTTTGTTCAGGCAACCCATTCCATGCCCGAATGCCACTCGGGAAGAGAAGCATTTGTTCTCGCATAAGGGATAAGGAAAGTGTTTTTGTCCTTATGTTTATCGTCATGATCACCCATCCACCTGTGTATTCCTCTAATAATGTGATGGTGAAACTGGCCGTGGCCGTACTAGCCAACTCAACTGGTTGTGTTTGACCGCCTGTCTGTGTGTGTGTGTTACGTGGCTTTCGGGGGGGGGGGGCAGAGCTGTGCGAAATTCCCAAAGGAATTAGTCGGTAGGCCAAAAGGATTAAGTTTTTAAAAAATTCCTTTCAAAAAAACACACACAAATCAACTATTTTATGCTTAGCGTCGTGTGCACATTCCATTACAAACTTGTTGAATGGTCGGCCATGATGGTTTTTGTTGGAACAATACATCTTTACTTTGTAGGATATTAAAAAAACGTATGGCTACGGTATACATTATATCGGAGTTAAAGTTTACAATAATACTTTTTTTTTAAAAATGTATATATGATGATAGACTGGATCTAATTAAAAGAAACCCGCGCGTTTTCGTGCTGCATTGCGCGACCTTGACATTTGATTTTTTTAAACAAGTTTTGTGTTTTAAATCGGGATTTTCGACTGTACGAGACCGATGAGGAGGGCTATACGTTTTTTGTTTTGTATAGTTCTCGGGCTTAGGTATCCTGTTTATTTATTATTTATTCTCTCATTTATAAATGTAAGCATTCACATACCAAGTTTGACCTATAGAGCCACACGTTTAAGTGGCAATGGCTTACAAGGGAATCGTGTCGTCAGCACAATGCCCAGTCGCCTCTACTTTGCCAAAACTAATCATCAGGTAGGCATCAAAACTGGGTAGACTCAGGGACACCCTATAGACCCCGGGAACAGGGTTCAACACGCTAGTAATGTATTAGATTAGTTTAAGGGAAATGAACAGAGCGTTTGCCCCAAGAACGTTTGCCCCAAGAACGCCTATTGCGTTTCAATGAGAACAACGACACAACTTCATTATATAAAAAATTCAATAAAACTATTGTATTCGTAAATTCCGAATTTGACTTTCATAAATAAAACTTGTTGTTTTAAATGTGAAACCCGGTTGTCAATATTGATGATCAAGCTCTTCTAACTTTAAATGCGGAAATAAACTAAACGAGTTCTTGTATAATATGAGCCCTCGCCTTGTAGCTCACTCTATTACACGCTATTTCATTACTCGCCTCCACATTTATTCTTTAAAAATATACTTTTTTTTTGTTATTTAACAATATAATCAGCTATTCACTACGTTAAGGCTTGTTTAAAGTCCCAGCTAAATTGAAGAAAAAATCTTAAACAACGGAATACCTCCCATAAACATTCTATTTATAAACGTTGTTTTAATAAATCACCTCGTGGTTTGTTCTTTTCAGACAGTAACCAGTTCGTGCTGAAATTATTTTACATAGTCATTTGACATTTGCAAATGATTCAAACTGAACGGGCGTCATGGGACAAAACTACCTTTACAATGCTCATATTGAAAACATAAAAAGGAAATAATTGAAATTGGGCCACGTTTCCCTCCCTTGCCTTATCCCCCTCTTCACGCCACCACACCAGCACAAAGACATTTTGCTTTCATGAACCATAACCCCTCCCCCCCCCCCCTGCACAACAAATAAAACGTAATTATAACCGCGGCGGTGCACAAGCAGACGGTGTACTCATGCTTAGCCCGCCATTTTAATTTTCTCTCTTCTCTTTCCTTTTCTTCTTTACTTCCCATGTAACACAATGGGCGAGCCGAAGACAAGGCGTTCACGAGAGGAAAAATGAGAACCGGAGTGTGTATGGCGGGAAAGAGGGGGAGGGGTGTCTGGCGGGGTGGCGGGTGAAAAGTGGGGGGGCATATCAATCTACACGTCAGAGCAGTATTGCTTATGAATTCCCTTGTAAGGATATGGTTAGCGAGGGCTCATCTCCCTAGATTTAGTCCGGCCTTGTATTATTACGCAGGCGACTAATGTTTTTGCCGTATCACGCCACGGATCGATGCTGTGACTTAGCGCCCAACAATCATCACGGCCGGTCGAAAGTAGTCCATTTATGTTGATTTGTACTGAGAACACACAAAAACGGAGAAGAAGAAGAGCCGCCATTTAACCTTGTCTCTCTCGTGTTCCGTGCAGCCGAACGAGACGAGGACGACACCGAGTTATTTATATTTATCTCTCTACAATCAACTGATCTGAGGGTTTTGAAATGTACGAAGGACGAAATGCGGCTTTGCTAATGCAGTTTTGAAGTAGATCTTAGATCTAGAATTTAAAACAAAACTAGATCAAAATTGTATCATAAATCTACTTGTAGGATACAAGACCAACCAAAAAATGGCAGACATGTCAATAAAAGGGTGATTAGAGACGCAGTATTTAAATAGTCTTGATAAACCGGTTTACATTATTTTTGTTTAAACTATTTCCGTGCAGAACACATTAAGTCATTAACCGTCGCGAGGTAAAAGTTCAAATCTTAACGTAAAAGTAGAAAGTAAAGCATCCAGTCGGATCAAATTGATCATAGGCCCGGTGACGCAGCGTTCCCCAGATTCAGTGGGCCACGTCATACTAAAGGAGGTGTGGCCCAGCCGCATTTACTTTTACCCCAACTAATGTCGGGTACCCATCACAGCTGGGTAGACAGACTCAGTGTCACGCTCCTTCACCAGGATTCGAACCCAGTACCTTCGGTACGCCAGTCGATCACACGGTCAGCTCAGCCAAATTGCCCCATAGACATAAAAGATAAAAAAAAAGTTTTATTTACGCCATGAAAGAGACATGAAACTTAAAATTACATTTACCGAGCACAATAAACTACTTCACCTATGAAATGTATTTATCAGATGAACGTCCACTAGAACTAGTACATAATTGTACGATGGATGTTTAGCGTATAGAGATTTTAAGTAAATGTAGCCCACTACTAAGAAACTTAACATCTATAATGAAAAATTGGAGAGTGTCCCTTGTATAGGCCTACCATTTTTTTTTTGGTCATTGGGGCTAATGAAGCAGGTGTTTACTGACACTTGCAACATATTGCCCTTGCATGCTGGGGTCATGGGGAAGTGGTCGATTCTAGATGCAGGTTCCGGGGGTTGCATCTCTCGCCTTTAACGCCTGCATAAGTCATCTAGTAAAAACAGGTCTTCATCCCACGTGGTCTTACTTCCCTCCCCTCCTCGTGTTATAGTAGGATTTTTTTTGAATTAGCCACGTGACCTGCTAAAAATAATTTCGTTTCTTTAAAAGAAATAACGACTAAACTTTATTATGTTTGTGTCAAGTTGTTTGTTTTTCCTTAAATTCCTTTGACAAAATATATTTTGTGGATATGTCCTATTGTTGATCCAGTGGATATATAGGAATTAGTGTCCGAAAAGTCCCCACACATTTTTTTAGAGGCTTGTGTGTGAAAATAGGCTACCATCCTCGCCCTCATTTTGTAACAGCCCACCTTCAATATCTCGTTGTAAGAAGTAAGATCGCTCACGCCACCAACACAAGCAATACCGCCAGCTTACACTTAGGCCTACACCTCTCTCTCGTGGGCTTCAGGTTGGCAAAAGAAAACTTAAGAAAACTTTTTAAAAATTTGGTTTCAAGGACTTTTACCTCACTCTACACTTCTCTCCCCCCTACTCCCTTACATGTCAGGCTAAAAATGTTGAACACACAGAGAGTGAGAGAGAGAGAGAGAGAGATATGAATGACAGTGAACAAGTTCTTTGTTCATTCTCCACTCTATGTGAGGTGTGTTGGTTTGTTGGTAGTCCAACCTTTAGGCACACACAGCGTCAAAAATAAAGACCTTTAAGAACGGGGTTGTACAAATTACTCTTAACTTAAGAGAGGTGGTGGGGGGGATTGGAGAGGCGGGCATTGTGCTGTTCGCAAGGGGGGGGGGGTCTGGGAGTGCAACGAAAATAAAATTAATACTCCGCTTTTTATGAGCATGATTAATGTGATTTAACCCCCCCCCCCCCCCTACTACCTGAAATGCGACCTGGTTGAATGTGAAGGTGCACAAGTTATTCTATGCGGGCGATTATATTGGCGACATTGTACACAAAGTTCAAACATATTGTAGGCCTACTAGGTTGAACAATATAATAATAACAATACAACAATGGAAGTTGGCGACACGAGTGAACAACTCGACAGATTCGCGAGCCGTGTGTTGAGTTCGAGAAACTTAAATGCCAGCAGAATATTTATCTACGGAATACAGAAGATCAATCTAAAAGTACAGCGAGAGGGTGGTGCAGAAAGCCATGCAGGTCCTATAAAGGAGATTCATCGTGTTGGATGTCTGTGTCTTTGTGTCTTTAAGCTAGTGTCTCTAATCTATAGCTCCGGGTCACTGTTTTATGGACACGGATTTTCTTTGCGAAATAAGATTAGGGAGTTGACTTATTCCACAGACTGTATATATATAAATACAATAACACTAGATCAACTACTAGATGTATGAACTAATTTTTTTTAAGTTGTACTTTAGCTAACTAAATTTCAGATTCTAAAGCTACAAGCGAATTCTTTGAGCTACAGACTGTTTCTAATAACATAATGTAATAACATAGTAATGGTTGATTTCGGGCACATAGCTTTCTTAAAGTAGTTTGATATATTAATAAGCGTAATACACGAGAGGTGGGGGCTGTAGCAATTATCATTAGCTTATTAAACTTAAACTAGGGACACGTGATGGAGAAGGAAAAAATTGGGGTCGGCTCAATTTTTCAGGATATTTCAGTAATTTCAGTAGGTTATTTCAAATTTCAGGAGGCCGCGGGAACCCTGTATTATATATAAGAAAAAATGTATAAGTAATGTATTGTATAAATACTGTCACAAGGGAGATGGTAGAAAGGGTGGTGCATGAGGGAGGGCGCTGTGGAGAAAGTCCATACTTCTCGGGCGCTGTGGAGAAAGTCCATACTTCTCGAGCGCTGTGGAGAAAGTCCATACTTCTCGGGCGCTGTGGAGAAAGTCCATACTTCTCGGGCGCTGGAGAAAGTCCATACTTCTCGGGCGCTGTGGAGAAAGTCCATACTTCTCTGGCGCTGTGGAGAAAGTCCATACTTCTCGAGCGCTGTGGAGAAAGTCCATACTTCTCGGGCGCTGTGGAGAAAGTCCATACTTCTCGGGCGCTGGAGAAAGTCCATACTTCTCGGGCGCTGTGGAGAAAGTCCATACTTCTCGGGCGCTGTGGAGAAAGTCCATACTTCTCGGGCGCTGTGGAGAAAGTCCATACTTCTCGGGCGCTGGAGAAAGTCCATACTTCTCGGGCGCTGGAGAAAGTCCATACTTCTCGGGCGCTGTGGAGAAAGTCCATACTTCTCGGGCGCTGGAGAAAGTCCATACTTCTCGTATGTAAACGAAAAAGACGGACAGAGGAGATAACATAGTGAAAGAGAAGTGACAGTGAAAACATTAGGGAGGGGGGGGGTGATATTAGCAAAAATAAGGAACATACATAACGCTTGTCTAAATGTTCGAATAAAGATCCCCCACCATCACTGACTATATTCTATAGACAGGACACTGAGATCAACATGTTCACCAAGAGCAGTTAACTTAGTTAAGTACTTGTGCACGCATGCACACTAAAAATAATAACTTTGAATGCACTTGAACAAACTGCCACACACCAGACGAAGTTATATTTTTTTTAAAAATGGGTTTAATTGAAGACAATTTTACATCCTGTACCCCCCCCCCCCTCCCTCATTTCTTCCCACTATCCATTCGAATATCAGCAGCCAAGCTGACATTTCCTGCAGAATCTGGAATGTACCCAGCCACACAATCCCTTTCTATAAACTGTCCCGTAATTAGTTACCACAACTACTAGTTAGTTACAATTCACCCCCCCCCCCACACACACACAACATAGGGGTGGACTGCTAGGATTTCGTTCTTCTTATTCATAAGGATGTCCCTGAGTCTACCCAGCTCTGATGGGCGCCTGGCTTTAGCTTTGCGCAATGTAAATCGACATGGCATCGTGCTAGGACACACAATCCCCCAGTTAAGCTTTGGCCTTGAAACTTGGGAAGAAAAATTATTTTTTTACCCAACCCTTCCCCACAAAAAGGAATATCCGATGATTATGATCATGGAATCAAACTCCGTAGTAAAGTATGCCCGTCGGTGAAGCAGTTTCATTGGCCACGGCCTACTAGGGGATGTGTGGGATAGCACAATGCCCAGCCGCCTTTACTTTACCTCCAATCAATGTCAGGTTCCCATCAGAGCTGGGTAGACTCGGTGACACCCTCGATCGAGTCCAGGGGAAAAAATCCTAGCCTCAACCAGGATTCGAACCTAGGACCTTCGGTAGAAAGTGCAAGTTACATAATCAGGTCGAAAATGAATGTTCTTTGACGCTCCCCTCCCCCTAAAAGACAGTAAGCAAAAAAAAACATTTGAATCAATTCGACTTACTTCAGGATGACTGTGTAACTTTCTATATAACGCAAATATCATTACACATCTAATAACGCAAATATCATTACACATCTAATAACGCAAATATCATTACACATCTAATAACGCAAATTATATCATCACACATCTAATAACGCAAATATCATTACACATCTAATAACGCAAATATCATTACACATCTAATAACGCAAATATCATTACACATCTAATAACGCAAATTATATCATCACACATCTAATAACGCAAATATCATTACACATCTAATAACGCAAATATCATTACACATCTAATAACGCAAATATCATTACACATCTAATAACGCAAATATCATTACACATCTAATAACGCAAATATCATTACACATCTAATAACGCAAATTATATCATCACACATCTAATAACGCAAATATCATTACACATCTAATAACGCAAATATCATTACACATCTAATAACGCAAATTATATCATCACACATCTAATAACGCAAATTATATCATCACACATCTAATAACGCAAATATCATTACACATCTAATAACGCAAATATCATTACACATCTAATAACGCAAATTATATCATCACACATCTAATAACGCAAATTATATCATCACACATCTAATAACGCAAATATCATTACACATCTAATAACGCAAATATCATCACACATCTAATAACGCAAATATCATTACACATCTAATAACGCAAATATCATTACACATCTAATAACGCAAATATCATTACACATCTAATAACGCAAATATCATTACACATCTAATAACGCAAATATCATTACACATCTAATAACGCAAATATCATTACACATCTAATAACGCAAATTATATCATCACACATCTAATAACGCAAATATCATTACACATCTAATAACGCAAATATCATTACACATCTAATAACGCAAATATCATCACACATCTAATAACGCAAATATCATTACACATCTAATAACGCAAATATCATTACACATCTAATAACGCAAATTATATCATCACAAAATCTTAAATAATTAAGGATGTGAATGTGTGTCAGGATGAATGGGAAGTGGATTATTTCGTCGTAATCTATTGTTGTAATTTGTTGTTGCTTTTTTTAAAATATCCCAATAAGAAGCTAAAAATCTACCACATCACCCACACATTCAACTTGAAAAAAACAATTTTTAATTAAATTTTTATCATTACTACCCCTTCCCCCCCCCCTCGCAATTAGATTCCACGGTTTGTTTCCTATCCGACAAAGTTTCTTTTCTCCCCATGTCAATTTCTTCCCGTAAGACCACAAAACGCCACTCCCCTTTCCCCTGAAGATCTGACCCCCGCCTCCCCAACAGCAGCTGAAAGACAGAGAGAGAGAGAGAGAAACTGCAGGGATTTCAATGGCTTCGCCGATCCAGATAAATAATATTAAATTCCTGGCACGGCTCCGGTGGGGGCAGCTGGCTCACACCGCAACGGGCATGGCGGAGTTCAAACTTAGTCGTGAACTCAGCTGACACACGAGCACGCAACCATTTTGAAATCACCAACCTCCAAACACCACCCCGCTCCTTGCATCCCCCACCCTCCCATTCTCCCTCGCTCACACACACGCACGCAGCTTTATAGCCCTAAACCGAAAACCCCCGCTCGTTTTACATCTCCCTCCGACAACAAGAACGAGGGCATTTTCTCCCCCCCCCCCCCTTCCCTATCCGTGTGTGTTTTTCTTTTTTTCCTCCTCACTATATTTTTGTCTCTCTCCCGTCTTCTCTGTTCGCCAGTTATTGTTGTAAGTAGCAGATAGCACGGAGAGTTAAACGTCTGTACTGGCACCCCGCTTGTAGTGCTATTCATTTCCACGGGCGATGGCGGGCACAGAGCGAGATGAGGGCTTGACTAGGCCCAGCCGCCCAACACACACACACCCGCCTCTCCCAGTCTCGTTTCTATTTATTATAATTTCTTAAAATTTAACACGTGACCTAGTAAACAATAAAATGAGAAACACAATATTATAATTATATTACAGCAAGATCATATGAGTTATTTACCAAACACGTTTTGATGTTGATGTTATAATCTTTCTACAACAGCTTATTATTTTTAAAACAAGTTCTTTTTACAGATGTTTATAACATTCAGATAACATTAAATGTTTGCAATGTAATTCTTATAATCGATTCGAATAAAATTCAATGATCAATGTTAAAGACAAATAATGAAACAGACTTAAATAACAACGTCAATCAGGGAAGAGGCCAGGCTATTTAAATAATGATAATATTTGATGGCAATGAACAGTTTAACTACTATAATATTACTAGTATTATCAATATGGTGTAGGCCTACGTGTAATTAGCCTATTATTATATTGTCAAAGTCATAGAATCTTAACTCATTGGCACATAGGCCTACTCGTATACATAGCATAGCCGTAAGTCTAGCCTACTCGTGAGTGGTATGCATAGCCGTAAGTCTAGCAGAGTGCAGAAAAGGAAATATTTTCATATTTTCATATATAGTTCATATAGGCCATGACTGCCATGACCTAATCAAAGCAAAATCAAATGCAGTCAGAAGTTTTCATATTTTGATATGTTTTAATAACATTTTCAACAGCTTGCATTTCGTATAGCCTATTATATATATATATATAATATAGATATAGGCTAGGCCGCTAGCTGCTAGAGCCTAAAATGAATTGTAATATTTCAATGAAAAGTGGTGTCGTGAAATTAGGCTATGAATGAATGTGAATGAATGAAAGAGAGAGAAAATGGGGGGAAAGGGGTGGCGGTGTAAAGATTTTTAAGCTTAAATTATAAAAAGAATATAATAATATATAATTAAATTATAGAACTAAAATAAGACACAAATTAAAGAGCTACAAATATGGGATCTGTTTTATAACAACGAGCCCACAAAAATTTGACACACAAGACGGGCAACGCATCGAGTCCTTTAAATGAAACAAGAATCAACAACTCGTTTTCAAAACAAAACCTTAAAACAGGAAAGGGGAAAAAACAACAAGGCGATGCGAAGGAAAGAAAACTAGGGAGACGGAAGAGAAGAGAAAAAAAAACTAATGATCTGCAGAAAATAAAACATAGGAATGCTCAACTTACGCCAGATGTTGTGACTGTGTTTAAAAATGACAACATGCTCGCCTGTAGACAACATTCGAAGAAAAGGATGATCCTGGTAAAACGCCGAAGATGTTGATAATATTGTTGTTCTAATCTAAGATGGCCGATCACCGTGCCAAAATGGCGGCTGGCCGGTCCGTCTGCTGAACAAGAAACGCAGACAGTTCATTCAGAGCCGTGTGATGCCGCTAAAATTATTGGCAAAATAATCGGCCTTCATAGAAAGCTCAAAGCGAGATGCGAAGAAAAGGGGCGAGAAAAAAAAATGAGAAGGGAGGGCGGGAGGGTATTTAAAAAAAAAAAGCCGAGGCGGAATGGGGGTGGGTGGTGGAGGAAGAAGAATAGTCCGAGACTAGAGTAGTGTTGTCGCGAGGGCGAGGGGGGAATCGGATGCGCGCTGGAAATTCAAAAGCAGAATCGTAAATTGATTTCTTAGCTTTAGATGAAGGGGGTGGGGTGGGGGAGTACAGGTTGGGGGAGGGGGGGGGGGGACAAAAATCCGAGTGTAGCTTGTGTGTGAAGAGAAGAAAAAAAAAGGGGGGCGGGTGGCAGAGAAGCGAGGAACGGTTAGAAAACATTAACTCATACATGAAGCAAAAAGCCCCCGGGGTTTCGCTAGCAGAAGGCTAAAATGGCGACCGCGACCCACTGGAAGTGATTATTATAATTAGGTGAAACCTATCGGAGGAGGAGGAAGCTGGCCGCGGTGGCAGGCTAACACAAATACCATAGGGAGGGATTTTTTTTAAATACATATTTTTGGTTTTAACTTTCAAAATGGCGGATGGCGGAAGGCATGAAGCGGGTAGTGGCGACAAAAACAACAACAACAAAAAAAAAAAACAGCCACATCTGATTGGCTTGAGTGAAAAAATATAATCAACAAAGTCGGCGAGATAGTTAATGAATAAAAAGCTAACTAGATCTAAATGTATTATAAAGAACTCGCCCCAAAGTTATAAATATCGAAGGAAAGGCATGCAGGAAATATGTTCATATCAATAGATGGATACGTAACCTATGTTTTGAATAACCTGTGCTGTTGAACGTAGATGTATAACGAAATATAAGAGTAGAAGGACTAGACATGATGACATTTGATGACGCCTATGAAGTGATATAATATGTATAAATTTGAAGTTCGAGCCCGGGCGGGAGGGGGAAGGGCGGGGGGGGGGAGGGTTGAAGGGCGGGGGGGGGGGAGTCTTTAAGATCGTTGATCATTGGCTACTTCACCACCCACTCCCCCGCTCCTCAAACCAAACTGATAGGCCTACTTAATAATAAAACAACAGAAAGACGATGTTCTGCTTCTGGGGTCATAAAATTATGCTAAACATTTGTTGGGATTTCGCTTATAGTTTTATTCAGAAATCCAGATCTAGTAATTAAAAGCGGAACACAAGACAGTACAGTAGCCTACAGCTATCAATAACCAACCAGTAATTATTGTCCTGTGTTGCTGAGTGTTTTTGGGAGCGGTAGGGTGGTGTGTGTGGGGGGGGGGGGGGTAGACAACCAAACGTAATGAAATAATATTGATCCTAAATATGTTCTGGATGAAGGTTGAGGAATAGATTATTTAATTAATAGGCCTACATGCAGTCTATAAACAAATATTGTGTTATGGAGTGAGGGTCTTACAGTTGAGATTTAAAATAACAACAATAAAAACAACAGTTGGAGAAATGATTAATAATTATTTTTGCAGCAATCATTCTAGAACAACAATTGAAATAACAATAGGGCCCGCCTTTTACCTTTTAACCCTTTAATGTCGATTTGGTAAAAGGGCATAAAGAATCTGCGTTCTTCGGTTGACTTGGCCAGTGCACAAAAGGGCATAGCGTAGCCAACACAACGCCAATTTTTTTTTCTACCATTAGTTAATTTTTGAACCAGGTGGTCTCAGGGAAAAAGGATACAAAAAAACTATAGGGTATGGTAATCTAAACACTGCCCTTATTCCGGGATGAGAATTTATGACAGGCTCAGACTAAATTTGACGAGAATAAATATGTATTTAATAAATATACAGTAAACTATACGATCTGAATTATGCATATTGAAGCAAAGAATTATCACAGAAAGCACAAAAAAAAAAAAAAAAAAAAAAAAAAAAAAAACGCCGATAGAGAGAGATAAATATGCCAAGAGAGATAAGTCATGGAATACCAACAACGCCGAGTCCGAGCACAGTTGTCTGTTTCTACCTTATTTTTTAATGTCCTTTAAATTACTGCTTGTCCATGGTTTTAAAAAAAAACTTTTAAATTTTTTTTTAAGGGCAACATGATATGTGAATTGATACAGTGGGTTTCCATGATGATATGTGAATTGATTCAGTGGATTTCCTCCTATTTAAAAAGTTACACTGTCTCACAGAAATTCACACCAATAGGCCTATGTTGCGCTGTGGGTTGACAACACAGCACTGTTCCATTGGCCAACGTTATATTAAATGCAAAAATATAGACTATAAACCAAAGGAACTAAGCAAGTAAGTAAGCAATCATTTACATTATCCGTCTGTTAGTTGGCAGGTTGCCAGGAGACAAGGCCTGCAACCCATCACACTTTCTGGTTTATAGTTGGTACTAGATATTTATCTGAGCTTTTGCCGCCTCTTAATCTTACTAATGGGCTGTTGTTTTTCTTTGGGGGAGGGGGGTGGGGGCAAAATTAGCCTCTAAGTTTGGCATGTACACAATCAAAACTGAATATATATATATATATATTCACAATCATAACTGGCTATACACACAATCATAACTGACTATACTCACACTCATAACTTTTTTTAATAGAAAAATTTACCCCCAAAAAAAAACATGATAGGAGTAAATAAGGAATTCTAAACTTAACAAATTGATTACCTCTTTATAAAAGTTTAGTATAAATATTGTTTACTTTACGTACTCCTAATTAAAAATAATTCAAAAATTTCCCCCAAATCTTGGTCAGGTTTTCCCAAAATTTCCCAATGTAAAGTCAAGTAAATTTTCCAAAACTTTCCCAGCCCACCAGCACCATGCTTATATTACTTTAAAAGTCTTTTATGAACGTTATTTAAGATTTTTTTTTTTATTTCAGTTTCATATATCTCAAAAAATCTCTTCATTTATGTAAAAATAAAATAATTAAAAAAGAAAGTAAAGTATCCCGTCTGATCAAATTGATTCATAGGGCCGGTGAAGCAGCGTTCACTAGTTTCTGTGGCCGGTGAAGCAGCGTTCACTAGTTTCTGTGGCCGGTGAAGCAGCGTTCACTAGTTTCTGTGGCCGGTGAAGCAGCGTTCACTAGTTTCTGTGGCCGGTGAAGCTGCGTTCACTAGTTTCTGTGGCCGGTGAAGCAGCGTTCACTAGTTTCTGTGGCCGGTGAAGCAGCGTTCACTAGTTTCTGTGGCCGGTGAAGCAGCGTTCACTAGTTTCTGTGGCCATGGTATAATGCGGGACTGTGTGGCCAGTACAAAAACCAAAAACCTTTACTTCACCCCCAAACTAAAGTCAGAGCGGGGAACAAATTCTAGCCTTCACCAGGATTCGAACAAGACCTTCGGTACGCCAGTCGAACGCGAAGGGGCGACCATGCCTTGACCGTGCCCTCCCCCCTTCAATTTTTAACAAACAAAACAAAAATATCAAATGATAAAGTTGCCCAATTTATTGCCTACTTTAACACGTTAACTTTATATTGACCCTTGTCCAGGCCATTGTTAATTTTAAACCAAATTTTCACGATGTACTTTACTTCTGTCTCAACTGTTGTTCACAGTCGTTGTAAAGCCAATCCCCCCAATACATGTCTTTGTCCATTACTAAGCCAGTTGTCCATACGGTCAACAGAATTATAGAATAATTTTTTTTTTTAACCAACTTTATGCTTTATTAACATAATTTTTTTTTTTAAATAACCTGACTGTCGGTGTTATACGCGAAAATACAAATATAGGCCTACACGGCTGTGATTATTTATTCTTTGTGAAACTCGCTCCAGAGATAGATGGTGTGGAGATGGTTCTGCCGCTAAGCGATAGCTTGGAAAAGACGCAAAAATCAGAACTGAGAGGCAGGAGGTAATGAGGTCAGTGGACCGTAGCGCCCCACAAATGACGATGTTCTAAACTTAGTTTAAAATGGCTAAATCTCATTGTACATTATCTTGTATATCATGGACGCTCCTTCTATAAAGAAGATTATTGCGTCCTACGCTCATCCCTGGTCCGAGTCTAGTCTTGCACCTTTGTTACTGTTTTAAATGATATTAAGTTACTAGTTTTCCAGGTTTGTTCAGGCAACCCATTCCATGCCCGAATGCCACTCGAGAAGAAAGATATGCATTTGTTCTCGCATTAGGGATAAGGAAGAGATTTTGCCTTATGTTTATCTGAGCATTGCAACAGGTTGTTATTTGGGTTGTAGTTCTAAAGTAGAGTTTAGTGCCTTTATATTATTACTACTTTATTCTTTGCCCTTCTATCCTCTAGTGATTCTAGGTTTAGTGATTAGACTATTGGTGTTACTCTTGTCAGTTGTGAATTTGACCGTTAATGAAAATATAATGTTACGTTTGAGTTGTATATGTAGTCTACATATTATCAAATGAAACAAAATAACACAATAAATAATAAATTATATAAACTGTACTAACTAACTATCAGTCGTTTTCTTTTCTTCTTATTCATATTTTAACGAAGCCTCTTCACTTTTCATGAAATCACTGTTTCTTCATAGAGATATTTTCATCCATATCTAATAACTAGCTTTATAGAAGGAGCGTCTGTAATATATAGGATAAGACGAAAACCCTTTCTCAGTATATATATATATATATATATATATTAGTGCCATATAAGTCTATTAGTGTGGGTCGTAGGGTAAAGATGGCCCGCTTATAAAAATAATAAGATTAAACAAATGCTCATGGAAGGGACGTAATTGATGGTTTGACACAGTGACAATAAATTTATGTTGAGTTACATCCCTTACATTAGCGTTTCCTAAAGTTTTGTGTTCGTGTATTCCTTGCTCATTTTATTGTGTTCACTTTAGTATGACCTACTTTTAACATTTATATATGAAACTAAAAACAGTCATTCTCTAGGGCTATATCTGATAACTGGTTGAAATACCAAAAATAAAATGTCCGCTTTTGGAGAACAGGAAATAAAAACAATCGTAATTTAGTTGAAATGGGGAGGGGGAAAGAGAAATGTGCCATCGGCGTATAATAAGCGCAGAGGTATGGCCAGTGGTGCCAAGGGTCACATTCACTTTAAAACGTACCAGGGTGTCCACCGTTTGTTTTACAACCCTGGAACTATGGGAAGGTGGGGACGGGGGTAATAAATTACAAATTTCAAAAATTTACAAGACAGTTATTGTATAGTAACCATTTTGTACATAACAAACATTATTACAGATTTGTATCTCTTCAAACTATGTTTCTATCAAAGATTATATTTATTCTACTTTTCATTTATGGCACTTTAATCAAATTCTAAATTGTTATAACTTTGGCATTCTACAGAATTTTTTTTTAACATGCTGCCTCATTGGTGAGAAGCTTTAGGGGGGCGCTGACATTCCCGGGGGCGATTGGGAGGCGGTGAAGGGCAAGTGGGCGGTACAAATGTACCTGATATATTTGAACACCTCAGCCATTTGAATCGATTCGTTTTTGGAGGATGAAATGTGATGTAAACGCAAGTGCTGCTAAATATCTGATACCCACCAACAGTATGCCTACATATTATTATATTAATAAGAAATAGGAATCACAGTGAATTTACGATGAAGTAGGGGTCAGTATTTGGCAAATATAATGTGCGGCCGGCTGGTCCTGTAGTTGGTTCACCGGACTGTCAACCTTGCTGACCGATCACTGTCGCACTAGTATCTGCTAATATTAATGATATTCAGTTCAACCGAGCTGTCCTTAATGTGTTTTAAACCATCACTAAATAAGGTACAATATAGTTAAGCGGCATAGATAAGTAGTAATCATACAAACGGAGTAGTTATTGTAATGCTTGAAAATATACATATAAATTCTTTAGTCATATAATATTTATATTATTGTTAGATACTTTTTACAGTTTGATCATTTCAAAGTATTAAATTGTAAGCCATTTATTTTTTATAAAAGAAAAAAATATTAGCTCAAATAAAACGGGCTAATTATCTCCCTTTAACTCAAAAAAATGTTTCCACATTTGTATCAATAGTGATGCCGAACAAGTTCTGTTTTGTAATATAACAAATATTACTGATTATTAGACCTAAGGCTTTTGCAACCAAAATTAAAACAAAAAAAGATAAATTGCTAACAACACACCAGGCAAACGATTCGCATTAATATTGATTTATTTACACCTTTTGTTAAGGCAATTTTTTATATATATACAATTTTTACAATATGTTTCCTTATCAGTTTTTTTTTAAGATAATTAATCACACAAAAAAGTTTAGTCCGCCTAAAACAAATTGCGGAAACTATAGTCCAGATGGGTGGGGGGGGCGGTGAGCGGAAAAATATTGTAAAAGGGGGCGGTGAGCCGAAAAAGGTTGAGAACCTGTGGTTTAACCCAAGAATATATAATAAGATGGACCGCTTGCTTTGATATGTCTGCTGTTTGACAACTTGAAATATTTTTGTTTCGGAATTTCCGATCACATCCTGTCCTCCAAACTTCCGGTTTAATAATTCGCTTTGATTTTCTCAATGTAAAAATTAAGATTAAAATCGAAAGATGTATACAGCTCAAATCTTTATGTAAGTTTAGGAGTCTTGTAGGACAGCGTTATTAGCTGTGCACGATAAACAACATCATTTAAGCTCTAAAAATAGAGCAAGCGGTCCATCTTATTATAGTCTTTGGTTTAACCATAGACTATAATATACATGGACCACTTGCTTTAGTTTTTTATGCTATTAGGCCTATCTTCTTTTTTTTTGCAATTCCCGATTCTAAATGAAGTAATTGTAATACAAGTTCCGTTTTATTAAATCGCATTTTTTTCCACTTTAAAAGAATACTTATAGGCCTATTAATCCTATTATCATTGACTGGCCGAGCGGTTAGCTCACCTGACTGTCAACCAAAATATCCCCTGACACGTCGCGGGTTCGAGCCCCGCCACCGGCAGATCCCTGTCGCCTAGATGACGTTAATATTGAGTTGTTATCACGAGCGCTTAACCGGCAGCAGTGAAACCTCTCACAGATTAATAGTCTGCTAGAGCGCACTGAGCATGCTAAAATAGCATGGATAGAAGCGCTATATAAATTACCATTACCATACTTATACTATAATAAGATGGACCGCCTGCTCTATTTTTAGAGCTTATGTTATTTTTCCGTGCGCACACAACACTGATCTATAAATGTTCCCGCTCTGTACAACTTTCGATTTTAATTTTTCATTGAGAAAATCATAGCGATTAAATAAAACGGAACTTGTGTATCAATAACTTTATTTCCTGTATAGCAATTACTTTATTTAGAATCGGGAATTCCGAACATCAGTGTTTCAAGAAATACTAAAGCAAGCGGTCCATGTATATTATAGTCTATGGTTTAACGATCCGCCTTCTGTGTCGCTGTTGTGTTATATCTTGAAAACTTTTGTCTTTACAATAATTTCTCCAGATTTCTACTTATTTTACTGGATACAATTGTTTTTATTCAAAACTTGATAATTTAAACAACATAAAATATTTAATGAATGTAATTTATGTTTCAATCATAAAGGGTTCATTAAAAGTTTATTTTTTTTAAAATAGTTTAGGTTTAATTTACTTGCGAGAACAGCAAATATGCAGGTTTCATTTCTTGCCCTTCATATTGCAATCCTTGCCCTGCCCCACCTTGAAATCCTGGCTACTCACTGTATATGTGATGTGGTCTAATGCAGTGGTCCCCACCTACGGAACGCTTGCCAGACTTGGCACGCAGAGCGATTTTAAATTGCACGCGAGAGACCCCCACAGAAGGGAAATTCACGTCTCTTCTACCAGAAATTGAGTACTAGAGAAGAATGAGTTTCAAGTTCTTGGCACGCCGAATGAATTAGAAATTCTTATTTGGCACACTATAATCAAAAGGTTGACGACCCCTCGTCTAAAGAATCTAAATACATATATAAAACAAATAAAACTATTGTCGTGAGCTATTGCTTTTACATATTCTAATTTCTTAAAAATATCATCAAAATTTCTTTTTTAAAGTATTTTTCAGCCTTTAAGGATCACGTATATAATAGTACTTTAAAAACAGATTTCATGATAATTTAAATGCACAGACCTAAATCTAAATCTAGATAAAGGTCTATTTAAGTCTAGCCATGACGTTGTTTCTTATTTAACAAGTAGCCTACAACAAAAAAAAACGAGTGAATGTAAAATAAATTAATTGACTGAAAGAGAAAAATTACAATAATTTGTATAAAAAGCATCGCAAGAATTGATTCTGTGAGTTCATGACCTAACAAGAAAACTCCCTTTATTTGCAAACTAAGTTTACCATCATGTAATTAAATAATTGATAGACTACTGCAATTGAAACGTACAGAAAAAATATCTGTGTCGCAAATCTCAAAAATATCTCCTTACTCAGTATGAATTGTTCTAAAAATAATCTTAGCGCATATTTTTTTTTCTAGCTTTGCGCCGAAAAAGTATAAAAAGTTTCACAGGCATTTTTAACGCGAAATCAAAATATTTCTTATACTTTCCTTTTAAGAAATGAATATTGTCAAAAGTGTAGTATTATTAAGTTGTTTTAACTGAAAATTTGATAGGATGTATTGTTAGGCACCACAAATTTGCTGTCCAAATTTCAGCTCGATCGGACCACGGGAAGTGGTCGAAAAATCGAAGCCAATTTTTGCACCATTGACGATTGCAGACATTGCAACTTAAAATAAAGGGAGTAATAAAAAAACAACATAAAAACGAAGTTTTCATTATACTCCCTTTATTTGCAAACTAAGTTTACCATCATGTAATTAAACAATTGATTGACTACTGGAAATGAAACCCCAAAGAAAAATATCTGTGTTGCAAATCTCAAAAATATCTCCTTACTCAGTATGAATTGTTCTAAAAATAATCTTAGCGCATAATTTTTTTTTCTAGCTTTGCGCCGAAAAAGTATAAAAAGTTACACAGGCATTTTTAACGCGAAATCAAAATATTTCTTATACTTTCCTTTTAAGAAATGAATATTGTCATAAGTGTAGTATTATTAAGTCGTTTTAACTGAAAATTTGATAGGATGTATTGTTAGGCGCCACAAATCTGCTGTCCAAATTTCAGCTCGATCGGACCACGGGAAGTGGTCGAAAAATCGAAGCCAATTTTTGCACCACGATTGACGATTGCAGACATTGCAACTTAAAATAAAGGGAGTAACAAAAAAAATTCAATAACCGTAAAAACGAAGTTTTTATTATACTTTCTTTATTTGCAAACTAAGTTTACCATCATGTAATTAAATAATTGATTGACTACTGCAAATGAAACGTACAGAAAAAATATCTGTGTCGCAAATCTCAAAAATATCTCCTTACTCCGTATGAATTGTTCTAAAAATAATCGTAGCGCATAATTTATTTTTTTCTAGCTTTGCGCCGAAAAAGTATAAAAAGTTTCACAGGCATTTTTAACGCGAAATCAAAATATTTCTTATACATTCCTTTTAAGAAATGAATATTGTCATAAGTGTAGTATTATTAAATTGTTTTAACTGAAAATTTGATAGGATGTATTGTTAGGCGCCACAAATTTGCTGTCCAAATTTCAGCTCGATCGGACCACGGGAAGTGGTCGAAAAATCGAAGCCAATTTTTGCACCACGCACGATTGACGATTGACGATTGCAGACATTGCAACTTAAAATAAAGGGAGTAAAAATTCCAACGAGATATAAGAAAAACATAGATCTATGTGGGAAAAACCTAGCAGTGATCGCCCTGTCTACGGTGCCGTAAATATTTTCCCGCTACACACAGTAAAGTTTCGTGTCGGCCGCGATTCGACCAAGTGGTATGTATACCCTGACTCGGGGAGTCAATGAACCGTGAAGCGAAACACTGTTTTATTTATTACCAGATCTAGTTCTGGTCCACCACGCTTCATTGCACGAAAAGCGGCAACAAAATTTCCCCCACCCATCGCTTTCCCTTTGGCCGGTCCTTTTTTTTTATATCTTCGGCGTCTCGAGGCAATCAATAAAATGTGCCTTAAGATCAAAATAAAGGAAAATGGCTTTAACACACATAAATCTCTAGCTTGGACAGTGTCGTTTGCCGGTAGGCCTATTTCAAAGAAAATATTAATAAGGCCTTTTGTTGTACATCTATTCATGCGTTCTTATTTCTTTTGTAATTTTCGACAATTCACTAAAATTTAAATCAAAAATAAATAATAATAACCTTTTTTTTGTATCAAGGTATTTCACACACAAAAAAACGAGCTAGAGATAACTCTTGCACTACTACGCCACTGACCATTTTTCATGGTTACTTCCCTTAGTACAGAGCAACTTTTTTTCGCACGATTTTTTTTTAGGGAGAAGGGGGGTGTAAACAAAGAAAAATGCTAATGAGTCTCCCTTTGAAAGCTGCAGCAGGCCAGTGCCTCCTCTACCTAGCAAAGGGGGGAAATCGTTATCAACAGACAGCTTTAACCTTGGCAGTTTTGTTTACACGACAATTATATATAACTATGGAATTATCCTATACAGTTTGTGTAGCAAATACTTTACCTACGGCGCCGTAGATGGTACAAAATTAAGAGAGAGAGAGAGAAATAGTAAAAACGTGAACCGTTAGAAAATGGAGGGAAAGAGGTGGTACAAAAGAGGACGTGGCCGACAAACTATGAAAAAAGAAAATCGACACGACCTGACGCCGCCATGTTTCTTCCCCTTCCTCCCCGCCTCTCTCTCTCCCGCCCTCCCTTCTCTCTCGCGGCTCAAAGAGGGTGAAAAGTAGGTTAATGTGGAAAGCTTGATCCCAGAGTGTTATAACACTCCGGATGAAGGGGGGAATAGGGGGGGGGTAGAAGGTCGGCGGCGGGAGAGGGGGGAAGGGAGGGGAGCGGGTGCTTATTAAGATAAGTGTGTTGTTGGCTTGACACGCGAGCGAGACCTTGTTCCCCCACAAAACACGAAGAAATATCTTGATTTTTTGTCTTCTTCTTTGCCTTTAGTAGATAAACCTTAGCAGGGCACCACAGTTGTTTGCTGTTTGTGTGTGTCTGTGTTTTTTTTATCTAGATCTTGTTTGAAATAAATCTTCACAGGAATAGAACAAACCATACGACGTATCACATTGCTTGAAAAAGAAACACAGACTTGAAGAAAAACAAACACAAAAAAAAACTTGTTTACAAGTTGAGCCTTATCTCTAATCCCAACACAGCAATAGAACACGAAAAAAAAACACAAGATACAAAGAAAAAGAAAAAAAAAAGAAATAGCAGACGTATCTGACGTCAGCGGTTGACGTTTACGAAAGCTGTGTGTGTGTGTGCAGACATTGTGTTACGTGCTTGATTGCTGTGCGTGATGAACAAAACAATTGGAGGTGGGGAGGGGATTGATTGTGTTTGTTTCCCCCCCCCCCCCCCCAGAGCTGTGTGTGCTACTTGATGCGTCTGGTTAGATTAGATATTGGTTTCAATACTGTGGTTGTTTGTTTCTGTGTAGTTGTTTTTTAAACTACCAACACGGTTAGGGAAACAGATTAATAAATTAGACGATCGACTCATGTCAAGGACTCTTTGTACAAGCAGAGAGAGAGAGATCGAATCCACCCAGAACATGAATAGGTGTTGTTGACTTCTGGTAAATGGACATGGTGACCTTTAAGAGTATTTTCCTCATTTATCATTTACAATTTGAACACAACCCCCCCCCCCCCCCCCCCCGCCCAATCACCAAAACCAACACACAATTCTCTTAAGTCTTAAGACTCACATTGTGTGGGACTTATACTAAGCCCTAAGCCTTGTTGATCTTATTCTGATAGAACAAACTACACGCTATAGAACAATCCCACAAAATCCATCTAAAGTAGCCTACGTATTGTAGCCTACCAGACTACAATTGTTATGGACACTCCCCCCCCCCACCCCAAACACACACACATATCACAAACATGTAGTTGTAAGCAAATGTGTACTCACCAAAAGCTGCAGCTGGCTGCAGGAGTCGCATCTGCACGCCGCGGGATGCACGTCGAGGACGTTCTTGCTGAGGAGCAGCTTCAGGCTGCGCCCGTGGTGGCGTATGGACCGCTTCCAGTCTTTGGCCGACTCCCTGCCGGACACGGCCTGGAACTCGTTGGGCGTGAACCACTTGCCCCCGAGCTCGATGCACTTGCCCTTGCTGCCCTGGTACAGCTTCGACATGTACATCAGCGCCCTGTTGTCGCCGCACTCCACCTGCAGGCAGATGTCGTTGTGCCGGAACTCCGGGGTGATGTCGTCGTCGGAGCAGTTGTTCAGGTTCACCACCGTGCTGCCGACCCGGTAGTTCTTGGGCCCGGTCTGCATGAACCCGGTGTGCATCTGCTCGGCATCTCCGGCGTCGGATCCTCCATCCCCGTCGACGCTGCTGTTGCTGCTGTTGCTCGCCACGGTGGCCCCAGCCACGTTGACGCCACTGCTGGACGAAGCCGCGGGACCCTCCCCTGTTCCTTCAGCGCCCGGCGCCGATGCGGCAGTACCGGTTACGGAGTCGTCATTTACGGCGCCGTCACGAGAGGTAGTTACGGCATCGCCGGCTTCCATTTCTTCCCCTCGTTGGTCGCTCGAGTTTTCCAAACCATCCTCCACTTCCGTATCCTCGCTCAGCCCGGGCGACGATGCTGTCGGGGTGTCGTCCCCGGCCCCAGAGAGGGCGTCACCATAAGGGGTTGTCCCTTTCTTGCCTTTTCCTTTCCCACGGCGGGCCCGCTTTCGCATTGTCGACGCCGTAAGTGCTGAATTTCTTGTATAAAAAATAAACACAAAAATAAATCCGTAGGAAAACACAGGAACGATAATCCAATCAAGGAAACAGATCCATAACTGGGTTAATCGTTAAAATCGTTAATCCTCTAGAAACAATAATCCTGCTTGAGAGAGAAAAAAAATACAAAGTATAATTAGAACACGAACGAATCGCCTTCCACTCCACTCTTTCTCACTCCGAATATAAAACGATGAAATAAAACGAGTTTTTTTTTTTAGGTCAGCTTCGGGCTCGTTGTCACAGGCCTATCCGCCCAGCTCGGAGGAAAAATTTGAAATTGGCCAGGGGGAGAGTAGAGAGGTAGAAAGAAAAAAAATCTGACCACATATTAGAGGCAAAAGGGGAGACGGTACTTAGCCCGCGGTAATTGCTATCCTCTCCCAATGACGGGGGCTTGCACGAATTGATTGATGCTTCTTAGAACGGGGCAGACACACGCGGGGTCGCCGGCTGGCGGGGGTACGCGCACACACACGCACGCACGAACGCACACGACAACACATATTTCGTTTAAACACGCCACGCATACACACCGAGAAGAAGAAAGAAGGGAGGAGGAGGAGAAAAAAACACAAACACTCGCTGCGATAGTTTTAACACACAAAAAGAGGAGGGAGGGGGACGGAAGGGAGGAAAAGCGGAGAGGGGGGGGGGAGAAAAAAAAGGGGACAGGCGAGTTACACCAAAAAAATGGCAGGGATGCTAGATGGAGAAAAAAAAACTGCCATGAACCAGCGCTGGCTTTAGGCTAACACCAGCTGGGGGAGGGGGTAGAGAAGGGGGATGGGGAGGGAGAGAGAGAGAGGGGAGGGAGAGAATATGGAGTGGGAAGTTGAGGGGGGGGGGCATGTGTACTCATCCACACTTGTGTAGATATATATATTACTTATATATTTATGTAGGCCTGCCTATATCTATAAATCTGAGAAAGATATTTTTCTAACAAATGTCAACCTGCGTGTGTGTGTTGTAAGTTTTAGACGTGCTCACTGTCACGTGAGCTCTGCATTGCCAGATGTTAAACTTTCAACCCGTAATCTCAAACGTATATTTTATATGATAACGTATAGTATAGCTTTTGTGCAACATATGTTATGACATAGATCTAAGCCTCGGGGTATAAAGCTGTATTTATTGGCTAAGTAAAATGACAAGCTGTAATCTTATAACACACACAAAAACAAGCCACAAACAACACTCCATTCCGACCGCCCCACAACAACACTCCATTCCGACCGCCAATCTTTAAAACCCTCGTACCGCGTGCTGTCCGTAATAGCCACTTTATATTATTATATAAACACGATGACGAGCAGATAGCGTTTGAGGAAGCTATTTAATAGAGGTCCGTTGCTTTGTTTCTACTGCATTCAAACTAATCGTGTGTTAAAAAAAATTCAAACACCATGCTAAGCACACACACAGAGGCCCATAGCAATTGATAGCATAGGCCTATGCTATGGACAGTTGTTCGATTTCCGATTCGCAATAATGAAAGTTACATGCAACCTGATAAAGTAACAGTTGAACCCTCCGCTCTCTGTTTCTATTTATAAATGACCCGGAAGTCGATCGTTAACACGCGCAAGGTTTTAAAAAAATAAGCAGCAACTTCGCGACCTCATAAAAATGTTCCATCTGAAAAACAACCCGCCGAGTCGATTAAAAATAAACACACAATATATTCACTACTCTCACACGCTCATAACAATTATGATAATAATTGATAATAAAGGAAAACAAAAATACCCTATTTGATAACTGTCCACAATAATAAACATTAATCGTAGTAGGGCTATTTATTTGTAATCTAACACACACTCACTAATATAAAGTATCGCCCTCGTCACTCCTCCTCGTCTCCTGCGTGTTCCAATGGAAATGTTTCGTCAACTTGAAGGAAGAAAAAAATAAACCAACAAACAACCCAAATCCAGAAAGAAGTCGGCGAACACTGGAAGAAAAAGTAGGAAAGAAAGAATGAGAAGGGAGGGGAGAGGAGGGGAAACACCGAGGGCCTAGCGAGGGCCTAGCGATAGCTTGACTAACAAAGCCAGCTCTTTAATCAGTCTGGCCTTCTTTTTATTTGCCAAATTGAACTGGGATATGGGGGAGGGGGGTAGTGTGGGAAGGGAGGGGGGAAGTATGGGGAGGCAGGGGGTAGCAGGAAAAAAAACTGGACACATTTGAAGTCCGTCGCAGTGTATTCTTCTGCTATAGGGCCTACATATTATTTAGATATAATATAGTAGTGTTGTTGTTTTTCCTACAACAAGCTATATAAACAGTATGAAAATAAAGAAATGTTGGAAATGTCGGAAAAGGGTGGGGGTATAGTAAAAATGAGGCTAATTGCAAATTGGGTGAAAGAAAGAATTCGGGAGAGGAGGTGTGTGTGCGATAGTGAGGGGTGGGTGGGGGGGGAGGGGGGACAGGGTGAGAGCTCGTGTCGGGTGAACGCCATGTTAAATCAATGATAATCACCATCGCCGAGGCTTTAGGCTCAACATTTCAAGCGAGAGGGTGCAGATGAACAAAAAGAGAAGGAAGGGAGGGCGAGAAGCAAGGGAGGCGAAGAGGAGGGGAGGCAGGGAGGGAGGACGCTATACAACAATGTAGCAGACGGCGACGCCGTAAGTCACTTTCCTCTCCTCTTTCCTCATCGCTCCCTCCTCCCATCTCCTCTTCCCCCTCTCCACGCTTCCATCGAAAAAGCGTTAGGACAAAGAAAGACGAGTCAACTCTTGGGGGGAAAAAAAAAACATCGTCTGCTAAACCAGTATAGACCAGCCTACCAGATTCCCCCCCCCTCCTGTCTCCCCCAACTCCCACCATCACAACTCCCCTCCTTTTTTTTTTCTCTCCTCTCATAATGAGGATGAGTGTTAATAATTTTCCTTGTTTTCTGTTCTAAATGTTTTATCCTGAACTTGCCTTCCATTTATTGGCCACCCACGATAGAATCAAATGTAGAAGACAAGTTGTAAAGTAGTGAAGGCGATAAAACCTCGCAAACTCCTTACTTTTGATTGAAGGGCAAACGTAGGCTATTTGGTATTTGAATTTTTTGTATTAACATGTCATGTTTTATTGTTTTTTAAACTGAGGGGAAAAAAAAGCAAACCAGTAACTCAACATCATTTCAAACACTAGGCCTAATGAAAATGCAAGACTAGACTCAGACCACGGGACTAGACTCAGACCACGGGACTAGACTCAGACCACGGGACTAGACTCAGACCACGGGACTAGACTCAGACCACGGGACTAGACTCAGACCACGGGACAAGACTCAGACCACGGGACTAGACTCAGACCACGGGACTAGACTCAGACCACGGGACTAGACTCAGACCACGGGACTAGACTCAGACCACGGGACTAGACTCAGACCACGGGACTAGACTCAGACCACGGGACTAGACTCAGACCACGGGACTAGACTCAGACCACGGATGAGAGTAAGCACAGTAAAGTATTCAGTCGGACCAAATAGATCCATGGAAGCCGGCGAAGTAGCGTTCACCAGTTTCTGTGGCCACGACATACTTATTTACAAATGTTATACTTTTCTTGTTATGTCTTGACTATGCCTTTATCGTACCCATGTACTATGTGGCAAATAAAATATTGTTCATCCGGGATTGTGTAGCCAGAAGAATGCCCAGCCGCCTTTAGTTTACCACAACTAATGTAATGCGCCCATCAGATATTGAACAATTCTATTACATTGCTCATTGCATAACGGACGGAAGTATTTTGTTTAAAATGCAAAGACATTGTGATGGAAATCCCATGTTGAAAAAACTAATGAGGTCTAGACATTTGTTATACAAATGTAACAAAAAAATAGAAATTAAAAATTAAAATGACATTATATCATTACAATAAGATTTATATTCTTCTTCTTCGTTCTCAAGTGTTATGATTTGGAGGATTCAGATAACAAGTCCAATATTTGCGACGAACTGTGCCAAGGCTGTCAGTTGCTCCAATCCACCATACAGTTTGTCACTCAAGTTGGCTTCCTGGGGCCTTATGGCTGATTGAGTAGTGTGTTACGGGGGGGGGGGGGGGGGGGGTTATGGCAGGTTTGAATAACATGTTCCGCATTTTCGGGAGCTGTTCCGCAGGGAGCACATTTCACCTGCGGATCATGTGTTAGTTAAAGCCTTTTATGACATGCCCTTAGCCTGAAGATGATGTGTTGAAATTTTGGCGGGTGAGTTTGAAGTAAGCATCAATCTTGTGGTTGTTTTGTTGCAGCTCAGACCATCTTTCGGATTCCTTTCTTTCGATAGACTTATAGCTAATTATAATGTGTCTAGAACTGGACGCCCAGGACGTAACGTACTAGGAGTGAGCTCAGGGGGGAGGGAGCACACCAAATCTCGGTCCGGGATCCAGCCACCCCACGTCACACCAAGGGCGTTGCGTGCCGTGTAACAGGGTATCCGCAGCCCAGCGATTGTTCACTGCGGTTCCCCTTTGATCATCATCGTGGTGGCTCGGTAACACAAATCCAATACTATAGGTACAGGCATCCAGGCACGCGGGTGGTTCGTGAGACGGGACTGCTGCTTCCATTGCTTCCTCCCCACTGAGCCCCATTGACCTCCCGGCAGTGCAATGGGTCTCGGTTTAAAATAAAATTAATTAATACGCGCTTGAATTTTTTTATATATTTTTTTAAAGTTTATACATGTATAAGTAATTTGCTAACTGTTTTTATGCGTGTTGTAAATGTGTATACTTTATAACTACTTTATAAATGTAATTACATTTGTGAATATATTACTTGGTAAAGTGTGAAGTTTGAAAAATTGTCTGTGTCACGGTTTCTTGACATTTTATTGTGTAGTTTGCATTCGCGACGCACTTGTAGGACTCTCATTATCTTATCCTTTACATTACAGACGCTCCTTCTATAAGGAAGAGTATTGCGTCCTACGCACAGTCAATGGAAAGAACGAAATGAAAATTTATATCAAACAACGCTTAAAAACAAAATTCTTCGTTTAAATCCTTTATATGTATTTTGTTTTTGTTATGCATTAACCGTTCGAAAATTTAGTCCTTTGCCACTCACAATGAAAGAAACAAAGACTTAGAAGAGTGGTCGACAATCTATGGCACGCGTGCCTGACATGGCACGCAGAGCGATTTTCAATGGCACGCGGAAGACCTCCAAAACGGCAATTTAACTTTGCCTATCTTGAGAGGATGTCAATAGTTCAGTCGCTTGCAACTTTTGTCCAATCTTTTATATTGTCGAACCAGCATTTCCGCTGTTGGCCTCTCCGACGTCCACCTTCTACAGTGTCTTGGTGGGGCTGTTTTTTTGGCTGGTTATTATGCTGCAACTTGCAACACATGACCGAACCATGTCAGCTTGCGCCGCTTGATTGTTGCCGTAATGGTTTTTTAAGGGCCCGCAATAATTGAGGATAGTCTGTCCCAGACATACTCATTAGTCCTTTTAGGCATTATTGTTATGCATCGACCTCCCGAAGATTGTTTTCCTTCGCCACGCATAAAGAAAGAAAGAAACAAAATTTAAGTTAGTAGATCTATGTATGGTTTAATCAATAAATTGTTTTAAAAATAGGGGATATATGCGCTTATTTCATAGGTCAGTTCAATATGGATTTTAAAATCCGCACCATAAATTATAGGCCCTAATTTAAAAAAAAACCAGTTAAAAACTATTTTGTGGGGGTTGTTGTTGAAAATATGAAAGAATGTGTCGTCATCGGAAACATTTTCTATGTTACAAGTTTCAGATCTATTCGGTCAATCGACGCCACGAAAAAAAAAAGTTAATAAAAAAGAATTTTTAAAATTCCCCCAACACAATACAAACAGTTCATTAGTAAATAAAAGATTGGTTCTATTTGGCTTTAACGAGTTACTATTTACAGGCAATGATACAATTTCTTAAATGTTTGACGTCCCTCCCCCCCCCTTCCGATCGCCATTGCGTAGGCTACATGAAAAAAAACATTTATTTCGCATTGTCATAAAAAAATATTTAAAAAAATTGTTCTTAACGAAAAGTAGATCCAACATGGTGGATTTCAGGCCGGATGTGACATCACCCTTTTTACATCCTATCGGTGGGGACGCGGAAGATTAGCGGAAGAGCCCCACGACCGCCAGATTTCAAAAAGAACTTTAAGTCGTGTCATTATTTATTTTTTACAGACGCTGCGGTGGCCCCCCTCCCCCAACTCGCCCCCCCCCTCCTTTCCTTTTTCCGGTGTACCCCAGCACTAATATGTACCTGTCATCGTAAGGTCAGGGGTTACTGGTTCGTGACACTGTGCTGAATAAATGGGCGGCATTAAAACTCGACTACTGGGTCACAGATTTTGTCAGATTTCATGGCCTCCATAGTGAAAAAAAAAAAAAAAAAGGAAGGGTATTGTGTGGCCAGTACGATGTTTAACCGAACTCACGGTCGAGTCCTTAGCAAAGTCAAGCCGGCTTGCCCCCGCTAACGCCGATAGGGTTCTCGGAGGCGAAGTGTATCAAGTTTTACCGGATTTGAACCCAAGAACAAATCGCAGGCAGACAAACCGCACCCGATCACCACCGCGTCACAAGTTAAACAGTATGGAAACATAATGGCCTACACATGTTACTTGTTGTGCAGCCCCCCCACACACACATACACACAACCCTCTACTTTCCGCCTTCCTGTCAGGTCTCTCTCTCTCTCTCATAAAAACAATAGTGAAAACTAATACATGTATACACGTTTATGCACATTTAGAGAGAATAGAGTGAAAAAAAAAAGAGAGAGAAAGAGACAGAAAGAAAGAGAGAGAGAGAGAGAAAGTAATCAACATTGTACAAGTCTGAATGTGGCAATTGTATTGGCAGGATGCCAGGTTCTGTGTTGGAGCACCACCCGTCACAACCACCACAAACATCCTAGGGGGTGGGGGGGGGGGAAGGGGAAAGATATGACGCACAGAAACTATAGCAGATTTACACATTTAGGGACCATAGAGAGAAAGAGAGAAAGAGAAAGAGAGAGGGGGGATGACAATATGGAGGCTAGACCTCTATTATAAACAGTTGCATTTAGCTGTTGGGGGGTGGTGGAGCCGGAGGCCACTTACAGGGTCCTTGAGTACAGTTTATGCTGACCTCTTTCCTTTATTGAATCTCAGAGACTTCATACATAATAATATGCAGAAGTTATTATGCTAATTTATTATGCTAATTTATTATGCTAATTTATTATGCTAATTTAGTTGCCTATACAGACGTAATAACAGAGAACTGTGGCCGAGCTGGCAGTGCGTTCGGCTGGCGTACCGAAGGTCCTGGGTTCGAATCCTGAATCCTGGTGAAGGCTATAATTAGTTCTCAGGTCTGGAGGGTGTCCCTGAGTTTGCCCAGCTCTGATGGGTACCTGACATTAGTTGGGGTAAAGTGAAAAGCGGCTGGGCATTGTGCTGGCCACACACTCCCCTAGTATGCCGTGGCCACGGAAATCGGTGAACGCCGCTTCACCGGCCCAATGAATCAATTTGGTTTTCAAACCGGGATTATTTTACTTTACAAACATACTATCACTAACATGGATGTATTCATTCAATATAGAATACCACAGTGCCAATTTCCAATCACTATCTATACACTGTGAGAAACCATTGAGCCTGACTGAGGGCATATTATGTCGTACGTCAACGGCAATGCAAAGTGTACCAGTCAATAACTAAGATATTTTTGCGCCGAACTAAATACCGCCTCTCTGCAGCTATCGCACCACCCGCTTTGCCCCCCCCCCCCTCACAGTACACACAATATTTCCCCATTGCAAGTTACCATCCCATTAATACCGTTGGAATTTTTATCTTATCTTATACATTACATATGCTCCTTTATATAAAGAAGATTATTGCGTCCTACGCTCATCCGCGGGTTGAGTCTAGTTCTGCATTTCTATAAAGTGTTTTAAATGATGTTAAGTTACCGGTTTTCCTGGTTAGTTCAGGCAACCCATTCCACGCCCCGGATGCCACTCGGGAAGAAAGAGTACTTTTTTTATGCATCTGTTGTCGCATAAGGGAGACGGAAATAGGTTTTGTCCATATGTTTATCTGAGCACCTTTTTTTTTGTTGCTGTATCTATACCAATATTGCCATTGCCATTGATTATAACGTAAAGATAAGTAAAAGAAACATGTGCGCGACTATAAACGTTCTCATACGTCTGCTCCTACTCCTCCCCCCCACACCCCCCCAAACACACACACACACAATTACACATATAATTCTCTCTGTATAGATAACCCCTCTCGTGTGTATGCCTTTTTATGATTGCAATTAATTAATGTCTTCCTTATCTCAATAAGTCGTTGTTGTTGTTTGTTTGTGTTTTTTTTTTCTTTGTGTGTCTTCTTTGTACATAATGCTTTGTTTAGAGACAGAATCGTATACTCGAAAGGGGCCACGGGAGTTTTTTTTAATATAGTTGTAGTTTCTTTTTAGTTCAATTGACCGTGGCTGTAGCGTTGGCTCAACGTGTTGGCTGCTTCTGTCTAGGTATGACTCTGATAAGGCCCAGCGGGAACTCATATCTCTCTGACGATGATGTTAATATTCAGCAACCCTTCCAGTAGATCGATGTTTGCAATATTTTAATTAGTTTTCAACAACAGCATTCAATAAAGTCAAAATCCTTGGCTTGTAAAGTAAATGTAGAACGTTTATTCAACAATAAAATTGTATAAGTTGATGGATTTCAAATAGCATAGTACAATGAACAGGCAATAAATATTCGACTTGTCAAGATAGTAGGTTAGCTTGTCGTCTCGGTCACTCGTTTGGCTGGGCGTTCGATTATATATTATCCCCGGCCAATGAAAAACATGCATTTAGCAGACAGCTTAATTGTAGGAACCTGTATTAGTATCCTTTCGCGGGCTTCTATGTCTAGAAATAATCTAGTTACGGCTGGTTTATGAATGAATCGTTGTTCAAACGACTTTAACATTGTCTCGTGTGTTAAGTCGAAGTTCCTACCTACATCCTACATATCCCGTAGTCTGTTAGACCGTTGGGGCGCCACAGATGACATGTAAACCAGCCTCCTCCACTCCTCCCGTCTCTCAGCCATTCTCATTGCATCGCACAGTTTTGTACCTGTCCATTCCTTGATATTATCTTCCCAACGTTTCTTTTGTCTTCCTCTCTTTCTGCCTCCTCTGGTGGTACCCTGCAGGATGGTCTTTGCAAGCCCGTTGGTTCTGGTGACGTGGCCATACCATTCCAGTTTTCTTTTCTTGGCTGTGGCCAGCAGGTCTTCATACTTTCCAATTTCCTGTTGTATTCTTTTTCTTATCTGTTCGTTGGAGATATGGTCTTTGTAACAGATACCGATCAGGGTCCTGAAGCATCTCATTTCAAGTCGAAGTTAATGAAGAATAAAATAAATTAACAGTCGTGTCCCAATACTTTTAAAACAAGATCACTATGTCGAGGGGAAAGTTTAGTACATGGGTGGCTCAAACAATAGTGTAATACACTGTAACGTAATAGTGGCTCTTGCAACCCACTCCAGACCCGGAAACAAATCCCAGCCTTCACCAGGATTCACACCCAGGACCTTCGGTACGCCAGCCGAACGCGCTGACGTGTGAATAATATTTCGATGTCCATATGTTGGGTGTAGACATATTATTGTGTAATATTTTCTTGTACATATTTTTGTGCCCATAATTCTGGCGCACATAAATATTTTATTGTACATATTTTTGTGCCCATAATTCTGGCGCACATATTTCGGACACTTTCATTCCTGTCTGTTTATCGATGTGATTGTGTTGCAATATTTACTTGTCTCCCCTGTGTCTCTCATTATTCTTTCATTGCAGAAATACCACAGCGAATGAAACATTTGTGTTTTACGTCACGCTGCACACACACAATGCCACCAGAAATGAACACGACCTTGAACTGAAACCTTTGACCCAATACGTGGCTTCTCTGCATGCCCTTTTATGAAATCTATAAATTGTAGTGTTGTTTTTTTCTCCAACTTTAATCAACCTCTTCATATTCTGAGCAACACAATTCAATTTCCCAGCTCTACAACATTATGGCCTATTTACTCAACGATGTTTTGATTTTTTAAATTGCGTTTTGAGTCAACATTATTATTATTTTTTTTATTACTCACTCTTTCATTTCTTACGCTACGCAAAAAATAATTCAGAATATTTTGTTTAAAATATCACTACAAGAGGAAATGTGATATTTTTGGTATGGTCAGGAAAGGATAAAACACACACACACACACAACATTCTTATTAAACGCAAGAATTTAATATACATAAGTAGAACATATTATATAGTTCAGTGCGAAGCGGTGTAGTTGGCATTCCTGATGAGATTTACAACGTAAGTAAAAGATTTATGGGCGAAACCGGATATGTAGTTGGCAACTAACACTAGTTTTAGGAACTACAGTGTTCTAACAGCAGCGTGTTGGTTGTTCCGAATGTCTCGGTTTGAATCCAGGGTGTCTTTCGACACTATTAGTTGGGGAAAGTAAATTCAGCTAGCATTGTTCTTTTCACACAATCCCGCGATAGGCCGTGACCAGAAAGACTAGTGAACGCTGCTTGATTAAACCAGCATGGTGCTGATACTCTCACTCACTCACTCTCTCAATCCTCTCCATGACGGCTGGCGCTTGAGGCGAAAGCCAACAGATCTCCATTTATCTCGTTCTGTTGCAGCTAGCGGGGCAGTTTTCTAAGTTCAGGCATCTAGCCTTTCAAGTCCCTTCCCACTGTTCTTCTACATTTTTTCCACGGTGCTGATAGTCAATGATATGGATACTTTAATTGCCTTATCTTTCAGAGCCCATATCTTTCTTGGTTTCTTTCTCCCCAATGCTATCACCATGAGTCTGAAACCTGATCATCGTCCAGAGGATTAGACTATAAAGAGGGCATCAGTGATATGTGAGACGATTTAGCTAGATAGACCGTTGGTACTTGAAATCTTAACCAACCCGTGTCGGAAACAACCCGAGGTTTCAACTGGCATTATCAAAGGTCAGGGTCGGGGTGGCAGAACATTTGTTTGACTCTTGTAATAAATATTTTGGCTTTAAGCTCGTACTAAAATGGCGTTCCAACTAACTTCCAACAATGACGTTCCAACTAACTTCCAACAATGGTGTTCCAACTAACTTCCAACAATGGTGTTCCAACTAACTTCCAACAATGGCGTTCCAACTAACTTCCAACAATGGCGTTCCAACTAACTTCCAACAATGGTGTTCCAACTAACTTCCAACAATGGTGTTCCAACTAACTTCCAACAATGGGCGAGTATAAGAGAATACCGTATTAGCAGCGATGAATCTGTGAGGATTGGAACTTGACCCCCTCCCTTTTTTTTCTATTTTAACAGCCTCCTCCCCCAAAACATAAATTCCAAACACTGTACTTTTTTTTTATTAAAGGTTCACCAAAGTGTCACCCTGAAGCCATACCGCAAGTCTATCTCCCCCGCCCCCCCTTGCCCTTCCCTCCTGCATTTGGGGAGTAGATTCGTAGATTCCACACGTAATATCAACACGCTCTGGAATTTCTCAATGTCAGATTACGTAGTTTCTCGTTGTTGTTTCTTAAATTTTCTGGCATTTAATTTGTAAGGATCCATTGTAAAGACACTTTCCTTTTTTATCGGGCTGTTTGTTGTTTATGGCGAACTTAGCTCGCCGTTTGCTGTCAATTTGGTTGGAGAGATATTGAAATGCTGCGATGACTGAACTGGACATTACCAGTATAAATCATGATGCCCCCCCTCCCCCCCCCCCCGCCCTTACACACACACACACACACACACACACTGGGTAGTATGTCAAGTATTCCTCGCGGTGTCACCATACAAGGAATTACAACGGAACACATTGTGTTCGGTGAACACTTTGTCCACTTATTGTTTTTTTTTAAAGCAGACTTTCTCAAGCGATTGTCTACAGTGCCAAAGGTCGGCAACAATTTGATAATAGTGTGCCAAGATAGGATTTCCTATTCATTCAGCGAACCAACAGCTTAAAGTCATCCTTCTCTTTTCTTGTAGAAGAGACTTGAATTGTCTTTTTATGGGGCTTCCGCGTGCCATGGAAAATAGCTTTGCGTGCCAAGTCTAGCACGCGTTCCGTAGGTTGCCGACCCCTGGACTACACCAAATGTCCCGATAACCCTGTAGGATGAAAGAAGGACGACCTTTAATAGATTTCTGACACATGTGCCGCCTACCGAACATTCTTGTATCAGCACATCGGACATTGGCCAGGGATTGCCAGCCACATCGCGAAGTGGCCGGCCAAAGTAGCGTAAACACTGGCAATTTCAAGCACATCGGACATTGGCCAAGCGCCTCGGCCAGATCGCGGAGGGATCAAGGAGCATAGAGAAATTTTGATCAGAAAAGAGGGGGGAAGTGGGTATGTGAGAGTTTGGGAAGTTTACTGCAGACGGGAGCTAAGTGGGAAAACTTTTATGACAGCTAACATTAATAGTTTGAGCACGTTCAGCGGTGATGGTCGGCTGAGGGTTAACCCTTCCCGTACCGACCTACTTCTATCTATGCTGCCTTCAGTTCCGCTATATACGCGCCCGGGACTGTAAAGCATGTTCTTAATTGCCCGAATTGTACTTCGCCGAACAGCCCGAGCAAGGGTTCGCTTCGTAAATTGCTCGCCTTTCGTCGTTTTCGCGCTTAACAGGGCGATCTATTGCTCGACGAACGACATCTCGGGGGGTATCGGCGAACCAAATTCGGGCGAACGATTGCTTCGTCGACATGTTGACGAAGCCGCGTATTGATTGGCTGAATTGATCACGTTCATTATGCGAAAATGCACCAAAATTTCATAGTCTTTTTAATGAAAAAAAATGGCGTCTACACAAGACAGTCAGCTTCCAGAGATGTCAGAGGACTGTCTATCATTATTAATAGATGCATGGGAAAATGTTCCATGCCTGTGGAACCCACTCCATCGGGACTATAAAAATAAGGGTGAAAAAACCAAGGCCTTGAAAAATATTGCCCAAAATATGGGCTTGGAATGGACTTCAGGTATGTCATTTTTCATTACTGTAGTAGAAGTTTATTATACTATTGTGACTCACTCACTGTGCCGCTTCTTCTCACGGCTTCTGTAGTGTTGATAAATGTTGTTCTTCGTCATGGAATCTCTTTTGTCAGATTTCAATTTAGCCTGATTTCTGTGTTATTTTAAATACTCTGATTTACGAGATGAATAGTTTGTATTAATTTATTTCATTAATTAAACCTGTGTAGATAACAGCAGTAATATCAGCTATGGCTATAGTTTTATTTGCTATTAGCCTCTTATTGTGGTAGTAATTTCTTTTTTTTAATAAGAGTCACTGAGCACCTATAGGCCTATCTATCAAGTGGCTTCAAATAATTTTTTGGCAGCACTGGTGTGCAGGTTAATGTGGGCTGTCATATTTGTTTTAACCAATATAGTATCGTATGACAATATTGGCTCAGAATGATGTCTGACAGCATGCATTTAAATCTTTTAGTTTTATAATTATTTTAATTGTTCCCCAGAAATGATTGCCAGAAAAATAGATTCGCTGAAAGCATCCTTTCGGAAAGAGTGGAGCAGGCAGCAGGGGTCCACAGGGGCATCTGGGGGCAAGAGGAAAAAACTATGGCCACCCTATGAGCGAATTAACGGATTTTACGGCACAGTGCTATATTCGCCTAAAACTGTTGTAGGGAGTGACTGCCCCACTGTGCTTGTAAGTATACATCTCTGCTTTGTATTATTTCTGAATAACCATTGGACTTTGAAATTTGTATTTCAGTTTGTTAGCATTCAACAGCACATGACTATTCCTTTTATTATGCGCTTTACTGTTAAATAGTTATAACTCTAAGTGCAGGATCTCGTTTTATACTCTCACCCAAAAGAGTCGGTCAGTCATACAAACTTATGCAGTCATAGGTCTGCAGCTGGGGCTCGAACCCATGACCTCTTGAATTGGAAGCCGGAGCATTGCCACTGCGCCACTGGCCGCTCAAAGATTTTACATAATGTTGCCAAAAAAAATAAATTTCCTTTATTATTTATTTAAGTTATTTGAAATTTCTTTCGGTGATTGGTTTACATGACTTTTATTTGTATGATTTCAGAATGAGGGTATTGAAGTCACTGATGATAGCCATCTTAGAGGGGATATTGATCAACTCATACATACTGTTCAATCGAGAAATTCAAGTGAGTCTTCAGCCACCTCAAGTGCCAGCACCAGCATCACGTGTGATGAACCATCATTACTGCCAAACTTTAGTCCACCATGTCGACCTGAAACTTCTGTCAGCGTAAGAAAAGTCCTGGGCAAACGACCGGCACCTGAGACCCCCACATCCAACATTGTGCATGACAGGCTTGCCAAAAAGGTTGAATTTGAAATGGCAGCCACACAATTTTTATCCAAAATAGCAAAAAAACCTACAGAAAATGAAGAAATGAACTTTGCTGTATCGCTGGCTGACGATCTTATGCGAATCAAAAGTGTCAAGTCACGCACTATTGTCAAACACCAGATCAGAAATCTGGTATATGAAGCACTAATGAAGGAAATGCCAGATGACATTTAAACTAGCTTGCCTAGCCCCATGCCTAGCACTTTATATATTAATACGTTTTTCAAATCAATTTAATTCACTTGAATTCACAGTTTTTGTTTACAAATACAAATGTTACAGAGTTATGAGATAGTTCAAATTTAATATTCACTTCTTCAAGAATGTGTGTGCATGTTTATGTGTGCTATGTACGTCATTAAAATTTCTTTTGGTTTAAGAAAGAGACGATTTCTCGCATATCTGTCATCTCGTCTGTCATTAATTTTTGTTTCTTTTTTTGTTGGTGTACAGCGTTATGTATTAATACGTAAATATTTTTATCATGTAAACACAAAAATGTTAAATATACAATGTAAACATTTTAATTATTAGTGTCACATTCTTTAGACATAACAATCAATATACGTTTTTGTGAGTGTAATGCAATAACAGGTGTTAAAATGTCAACATGACCCTCAATCAACTCTTGCCTCCTGCCATGATACAGCCCCCTCATTCATAAAGTACTCCTTAAGAGCATCGCGAATTATTGTTCCGCTGGCATGATTTTGGTGTCCACCGCCTGCAACATACTGAAGGCTATCTAGGTTGACATTTGGCACTTGTCTCCACTGACCAGGAATGTGCACATGGTTTGACTGTTCATGGTCAACATAGCCATATCCGCAATACTGCTGGTCTTTCTTTTCCCGCAGAAAGTTATGCAAAGCCAAGGATGCCAGAACAAACTTTTTGACAGACTCTGGCCCCTGGACAATTGTTCCTTGGAACATGCCAAATCGTGATGCTAAAATTCCAAAGGCGTTCTCCACAACCCTGCGTGCCCTGCTCAGTCTGTAATTGAATGTTCGACGTTCACGTGTCAGGTCTCTATCTGGGTAGGGCTTCATGAGAAGTGGTGAAAGAGCAAATGCGGAATCCGCCACAAGACAGCTTGGTATGCAAACATTGCTGCGTGGAGCTGCAAGAGGAGGCGGTGTGTTCCACAGACCCCTCTCCAGGCAGACCTTGAAATTGGACTGGTTCCAAATAGTGGCATCCCCAACACGACCCTGGGCACCAACCTCATGGTAAATAAATTTGTATTCTGCATCAGCAATAGCGAAGAGCACAATGCTATGATAATGCAGATAATTAAAATATCCCGATCCTCCATTTTGGGGACACTTGATGTGGACGTGTTTGCCATCCATCGCGCCGATGCATTGCGGGAAATTCCACCTTTGCAGAAACACATTTTGTATGGACGCCCAGGCAGCTTGTGTAGATGGTGTCTGAAAACGACAAATAATACAGAATTGTGAATAAACTACACGGTATTGATGTAGTTGTAGTAAGTCATAAATGCAAATCAAATATATTTTCTATATTTCAAAAAAGGATGACATTCACTGCATACACACACATTTAGACTTTATTTATTTTGTGCGTGTTTGTTAAAATGGAAACAAGCAATCTGCAAGATAGGTTTATTTTATAGCATACCGTCAAGTAATCTTGTTTGAGGGCCTTATAGATAGCGGTGCATGTTTCTGGAATAAGGTATGCCAAAGTTGATGCCGGAATCCAGAACAGAAACTTGAGGTCAGTGAATGGTCCTCCTTCAAAAGACAAACAGTTAATAAGTTTTGCTAAGTTCTCACACTAAATAGATACTTTAAAAATAACGTGCTCTGAAACAAATCTAGCATATAAGTTAACACATTTCAGTAATGTAAAGTGCTACAAAATGCATACTGCAGAAAAATTCAAAAACACCTTGGGCAAGAAAACGAAGAGTGACTGCGAGTCGTTCTTCTGGAGAAATCGCCTCCTTGAAATTAGTATCTTGCTTTTGAAGATCTGGTCCAACTATATGGAGAAGATCATCAAAAGTGTCCCCACTCATACGCAGGAACTGGTGGAGAGCCTTTGGGTCCTGCGAAAATTAAAATATGACATTATAATATAACCATTATATATATATATAATAATATATATATATGTTACCGAAGCTGTCACAGTGGTATCAATAACAGTATGACTATGAATTTAAACGAGAATCATAATTTAAAAAAACAAAGCCGGTAGTTACCTGTTCCTTTAACTCCTGCACTAACAAGTGAAATGCTCCAAACTGCTTCCTCTGCAGCACGTACGGAAAAGAAGCTCTACGTTTTCTTGGCCTTTCGTCGATATCTTTTTCATCATCACTATCAAAATATGTGTGCAATGTAATCGCAACACCCAAAGCTTCTTCGTCTGTGAGCGCAGCCATTTTGAAGCAATAACAACATCCGGCAGTTCGCCTCAGCGCTAAAAATAGGCCAGTTAAAAACAAGAGCACCATTTCGCAGAGCTTCCGAGCTCGCCCTAATGTCGGCGAAAGTGCACGAGCCCATTTAAGAGCAAACAGTAGCTCTTGCGAATTGAACGATACCTGATTCGGCCGAAACTAGTTCGGGCAATTAAGAACATGCTTAAGGGTTAAGACTTTTTTGTGTGCAGCACTCTATATAAACGTAGGTTGATATAAAGAAAGAGTGTTGTTTGTTGACTGTTTGTTTACCGTAAACAACTCCATTTTTAGAAAGTGTATAAATAATTTATCATCAAGGTAACAGTAGTCAGAAGTTGTGGCGATAAATATTAGAGTCGATGGGCGCCGAGGTTAGGGAGATTGGAGATATCATTAATATCATATCAGTTGACTCTATTCAATACACACTGCGTCGGTATTATTGTTATAGTGTACTATGTAATATTGTAGGATCTGACAGAGCGAACTTTGTGGGGTCTATAGAGTCTGAAGCTGACCTTTAACCTCTATGACCCGATAAAACACACAATAACACAAGAAAATGAGACCAATTTACAATTGTCTCTGAAAAAAAAAATAGCGGTCGGGTCTTCCGGCTCTTGAGTCCAGTTTGTATCAATGTAAAGGGGTGTGACAAAAAGTGGATGGGGGCACACCGAGACCCTGTCCGAGCCTAGCCACCAAGCGGCACGCCGATAAGGCATGTCCCATATATAGGGTACGGTGTCCGCAGTACTTGCACTACACTTCATTCCCCACCTGCGCGATGGATATTTATCATGGTTACTCGATCGTATAATATCTGAGCTGTCGCCTGGTAGCACAAATTCCAGACTATTGGCCCCGGAGAGCCAGGCAACAGGCCGTGGTTGATACGGGCTTTTGCGCCCATTGCTTCCTCCCCACCGAGTCTCGTAGTCTTTCGGCAATGCAATGATCCTCAGATGCGCAACAAGGGTTGACCCCCTTGCGTTCGCCTACATTTGTGCTCTTTATGTAAGCTATCCGTGGTTCACACACTTGGCCAGAGTTTGAGGCCCATGAATACACAACTTCCGTTTTTTTTTATGTTACGGAAATAAACATCCGCCATAACATGTTAATTAGGTCACTTAAGAAAACCAAATATAAATTATATAAACAAATATAGGCCTATGTTTATACGTTTAGCTATATGTTCAGTGTCTGTGTTTCTTTTTCTTCTTCCGTAATTCAAACATGTCTAATTGCTTAACGAAATAAATATTTTATGTTTTTTTAAAGTAATACTGATTTACATGTTTAAAAAAAATTGACTCGATTCTAAGAGAAGAAAAAAAGAAACCGTGCATGTTTTTTGACCGCCCCCTCACAGAAACGCACACACACACACAAACACACACTACTCTGTGCCGTTTTTTCAGATTCTCTACCATCTTTTCAAGCCAGGATTTATTTATGTTATATTCTTGAAGTATGTTAGTGGTTTGTATACCTGAAACTACTGTTCCTATGCATTTTAATGCGAAGAACCGCCTATATGAAACTATTATACACCATCAGTGCCCATACCAATGAACAAATGGCCGTCTGACATAAATTACAACAACAAATCAACAGTTTTTTACATGAACAAGGGGAAATTAATATGGCCGTAGGGAAGGAATACGTCTGTGGACTTAGAAACATTTTATCTGCTTGGTTCAGACAGACCCGTCAACAGCGGCAAATATTAATTAAGTAAAAAAGGGGGGGGGGTGGCTGGCTATCTATATAAACAATCAATATTACAAATTCAACATCATTACAACAAAACGAAGGATATGATAACCAGACATAGAATTATTTGCGTCAGCCTCAGGTCATACTATCTACCATGAGAATTCACACAACTATACGTAACAAGAAATATATCGTCAAGACTTCAGTCAGCCAGAATACAATAGCCGATTACTAATGAACTTTTTCTTGTATGATAAGTTGTGTTTTTTTAATTGATAGATATCTATTATTAGGACATAATACACAATTATGCTTTCTCTTAGTTTCTACCAGTTTCTAGTTTTTTAGTACGCCTTTTTTTCCCATTCGGAACGCTTCAGGAAAATCCATTTCTAGTTCTTTCTGCACCAAAATCTATATAAGCGTAATGGTGCGGTTTGTGTTGTTGATTTCTGCATAGCCTACCATTAAAGTTGTTAATAATTTTACACAATTACAAGCATTAAATTCTTCTTTCAATTTTTCATCAAGTAGCTTGAGTTATTATTATTGTGAACAAGAACATAGATCAGGAATCGGCAAACTACTAGACGCTTTCCGGAGGTGGCACGCAGAGCAATTTTCAATGGCACACGGAAGCCCCCCCCCCCAACCCCCCGAAAAGCAATGTCAAGGCTTTTCTGCAAGAAAAGAGCAGGATTACTTTTAAGCTGTTGGCATGCTGAGTGAATTAGAAATCCTACTTCGGCACACTATTAAATAAAGAATGCCGACCCCTAATCTAGACAGACAATAGAGGACCTGTAAAGTTGTAACAATATATAATATACATTTCATATTACAGGCTTTAAATAATATATTATATTTCATGTAACATGTAACATAGATAAAACGGTGTACCAGATTACAAGGTAGACAAGGTCGCTTCACTAACAACAAACTTAACATTCTAGTATTTAATTACTTTTTGTTTTTGTTTTATTGTCTTAGCTCCATAGCTTACGTATTATCATATTGCCCCGCGCTCCCGCTACCACCCGCCCCATTCCCGGCGCCCTATCCAGCCCCTTATCCCGTCTCTCTTCACTCACTTTGTTTATATTTGTCTCCCCCTTCTTTCCTTTTCAGATCGTGCTGTCTTCTACTCTTAAAAAAACACAAAAAAAAAAAAAAAAAAAATAACAGACCAACCAAACAACACACAGGAAGTTGAATTATGTAAGAGGTAGCAGAACTCAATCCCTCTAAGATCCGTCCCCTCCTCCCCACAACACCCCCCCCCCACTTTACAACTATTTTCATTCTTCTTCTCTTTTAAAAATCTTGTCTTTCCAAATATCAACAACACAGCTATTTCCATGGACCTGTATGTGTGTGAGTGTGTCTGTCAGATAATGAGAGAGAGAGAGAGAACTGAAGCAGAGGTGCGTGTCGGGGGACGTGTTCCGATGAAAGATGAGAATCTACCTCTTCTTCCTTTCTCTCCGTTTTTTAATTTGCCATTTCCTCTCCCCCCACCCACAAACTTACCCCCCCCCCTCTTTTTTTTTTTTTTTTTTTTCTGTAGGAAAGTTTGTGGGAAGAATGTTTAGTCCGTTAAATTGTAGCCTACGCTTCTCTAGGGGAGGTAACACCCCTTACAAGTGTCAGCTCCTGGTCGACCGCCCCTAGAATCATTACTCTCTTCCCCTCTCCCCTCCCCTCTCTCTATCTATCTATCTATTTATTTCTTTATTTATCTATCGATCGATCGATCGATCTGTCCATCTATCTGTCCATCTATCTGTCCATCTATCTGTCCATCTATCTGTCCATCTATCTGTCCATCTATCTGTCCATCTGTCTGTCCATCTGTCTGTCCATCTGTCTGTCCATCTGTCTGTCCATCTGTCTGTCCATCTATCTGTCCATCTATCTGTCCATCTATCTGTCCATCTGTCTGTCCATCTGTCTGTCCATCTATCTGTCCATCTATCTGTCCATCTGTCTGTCCATCTATCTGTCCATCTATCTGTCCATCTATCTGTCCATCTGTCTGTCCATCTGTCTGTCCATCTGTCTGTCCATCTATCTGTCCATCTATCTGTCCATCTGTCTGTCCATCTGTCTGTCCATCTATCTGTCTTTCTATCTGTCCATCTGTCTGTCCATCTGTCTGTCCATCTGTCTGTCCATCTATCTGTCCATCTGTCTGTCCATCTATCTGTCCATCTATCTGTCCATCTATCTGTCCATCTATCTGTCCATCTCTCTGTCCATCTGTCTGTCCATCTGTCTGTCCATCTGTCTGTCCATCTGTCTGTCCATCTGTCTGTCCATCTGTCTGTCCATCTGTCTGTATATCTATCTGTCCATCTGTCTGTCCATCTATCTGTCCATCTATCTGTCCATCTGTCTGTCCATCTATCTGTCCGTCTGTCTGTCCGTCTGTCTGTCCGTCTGTCTGTCCATCTGTCTGTCCATCTATCTGTCCGTCTATCTGTCCGTCTATCTGTCCGTCTATCTGTCCATCTATCTGTCCATCTATCTGTCCATCTATCTGTCCATCTGTCTGTCCATCTGTCTGTCCATCTGTCTGTCCATCTGTCTGTCCATCTGTCTGTCCATCTATCTGTCCATCTATCTGTCCATCTATCTGTCCGTCTGTCTGTCCGTCTGTCTGTCCGTCTGTCTGTCCGTCTATCTGTCCATCTATCTGTCCATCTATCTGTCCATCTATCTGTCCATCTATCTGTCCATCTATCTGTCCATCTATCTGTCCATCTATCTTTCCATCTGTCTGTCCATCTGTCTGTCCATCTGTCTGTCCATCTGTCTGTCCATCTGTCTGTCCATCTGTCTGTCCATCTGTCTGTCCATCTGTCTGTCCATCTATCTGTCCATCTATCTGTCCATCTATCTGTCCATCTATCTGTCCATCTATCTGTCCATCTATCTGTCCATCTATCTGTCCATCTGTCTGTCCATCTATCTGTCCATCTATCTGTCCATCTGTCTGTCCAACCATCTATCTATCTATCTATTACTATCTTTTTATTTACCTGTCTATCTATTCATCTATTCATCTATTCATCTGTTCATCTGTTCATCTGTTCATCTGTTCATCTGTTCATCTGTTCATCTGTTCATCTGTTCATCTATTTATCTGTCTATATATTCCACACTCTTTATACTTTATTCCATTTCTCTCGCTCCCTCTTTCCCTTCTCTCTCTTTCTCCTTCTCTCTCCCCCTCTCACTCGATTTCTCTCTCCCCAACTCTCCCCACGTCTCTCACTTGTATCCCTCCCCTCTCTCTCTCTTTCTCTCGATGGTTGAGCCTTCGGGTGAAAATCGTAAATCCGGATTTACGGAGCCGTAGGCAGAGAGTTTTGACTTTTCTACAATGAACTCAATGAACTTCGTAGCATCACTGTTGGAAGTGTCTTCGTAGCATCACTGTTGGAAGTGTCTTCGTAGCATCACTGTTGGAAGTGTCTTCGTAGCATCACTGTTGGAAGTGTCTTCGTAGCATCACTGTTGGAAGTGTCTTCGTAGCATCACTGTTGGAAGTGTCTTCATAGCATCACTGTTGGAAGTGTCTTCGTAGCATCACTGTTGGAAGTGTCTTCGTAGCATCACTGTTGGAAGTGTCTTCGTAGCATCACTGTTGGAAGTGTCTTCGTAGCATCACTGTTGGAAGTGTCTTCGTAGCATCACCGTTGGAAGTGTCTTCGTAGCATCACCGTTGGAAGTGTCTTCGCCGCGTTGTCTATGGGTAGGGACGGGACATAGAACATATGTCCACAGCCTCCCCCCCCCCCCCCCAACGCACACACTCACACACACAACAATTTCAGTTTTTTACACACGGAGTTTTTTCTTTTGCTTCATTTTACCGTTAAAATCCGTCGAAGTAACGGCAGCGCGTTCGACTGGCGTAACGAAAGTTCTGGGTTCGAATCGTGGTAAAGACATTGATTTTTTTTTCCGCTGGACTCGAGGGTGTCCCAACTCTGATGGATACCTGACATTAATTGGGGTAAAGTAAAGCCGACCGGGCATTGTGCTGGCAACACAATCCTTTAGTATGATTCACCGCCTTCCCCCCCCCCCCCACCCCATGGATCAATCTGGTCCATCGAGGCATGAAATGGGTTGCCTGAACAAACCAGTAAACCAGTAGCTTAACATCATTTAAAACACAAGACTAGACTTATACCACGGATGAGCGAAGAACGCAATTATCGTCTTTATAGAAGGAGCGTCTGTTATATGTAAGATAAGATAAGTCTTTAAAAAAAAAAAAAAAAAAAAAAAAAAAAAAACTGCACGGACATATTAAATTTGGCCTACACATGTGAGTACGCAAGGAAAGATAAATCTTGAAAGGAAATTGGATATGAGAGTAAGCTCCCCTTGCGTTTGATTACCTCCCATTAAGTCTACTTGTCAGAAGTAGGAAGTTCAGTTTCAAATCAGCTGGGATTGCTGGGATTGCTGGGATTGATGGCCGGATGTTCAGCAACCGATAACCCTCTCCTTAAAAAAATCAATTTACTAGGTGACTATATTTTTTTTTCAAGAAACATTTCATATCTATATCAATAAGAAACATATTATATATCAATTAGGGATGTTAAAACCGGTTTTTCTTCAAAACCGGTTTTCGGTTCTACAAAACCGGTGTTAAAACAGGATTTTGTTCCCCTTCCCCCCTGCGCAATGTCACAATAGTCACAGGCCGGAAAAGCCAAATTTTAATGTGCGTAGTTTTGTAGGTATATTTGAAAAATAGTTCAAATCTAATTAGATCTAGTGTTTGCAGGGCATTCAAGGGGTTGATTTGTTTTAATACAATATGATTTTGTACACTTTACCATTAAATTCTTTAGAACTAAAAAAAAAACTGGGCTAATTGATTAAAGCCGATAATAGCTTTCAATTGTGATAATCAAATTTCCGATTATCGTTGACCATAATATTAAGAAGCATATGAAGATGATGACGATGTTAAGACAGGATGCTAAGTACGCAGATGCGAACGCAATCCAGTAGTAGGCCTACTGCCAATACTCCGGCTTATCGATTAGAACATAGTTTACAACGAGCCATCGTTAAAGGCGTTTTTTTCCTAATTTTCCACACAAAGGATTGTAACTGTAACTTAACATTTGGTTTGATGTTGTTTTTATCGCAAGCCATAGTTGGTATTTTGACAAAAGAAACACAATATCTAAGACTAAATAGTGTTACCAAGGCAGAATTGTTTTGTGCGAATCTAACATTATTTATTACAAATATGTCCAACTGCCTGAAGTAATAATTACCTTCCAACCAACAAACCGAAAGCGCACCCATGAGTTATATCAAACTTCGGTTGTTTCGCAATAGCATCGTCGGGTAGCAAACGTAATAATGACATGCTGTTGTTGTTGTTTTTTTTGTCATTCAGCATAGAAGCATTGATTGTATCGTATGGACGGCATTCCTAGTTTTTTAGTTTCTTGTTTTGTTTGGCAGCTGTCCCCAGGAAAACGTTTGAACATGAACATAACAACAAACATAACAAAAAAAACACCACAGGAACTAATTAGCTTCGGTTAATTAATTGTCGCCTGCTTTGAACGTGCTAAACGCGCGCGCTGTTTATGTGTTCAATCTATCAAAAACTGTGTATGCGTGTTTATGTTTGTGTGTGCGAGAAATAAAGTAATAAATTTTAGACTGAAGGGTGAGTTAATATTTTAGTAGCAAAGCGTCTGTGTGTATATGTGTGTCTGCCTACTTCAATATTATGTAGTCGTGGACTGGATAGAGTTAACCTCTCACTTGGGTATCGATTTCTGAATATTATCCATCGCGCTAATAAGTAATCGATTCACTTTGGTGGAAGAGAAAAATCGATCCGAATGTTGCTTTTTTAATCAACTGTCACTATTTAGTATTTACGATTGATGTAAGCTTGTTAATTTTTTTTTCACAACCAGTTAAGAAAATAATGTATTTATGCTTTGAGTTTTAATTATCTTTTTTTTTTTAAATTATGTCTAGCTTGTTTATTTTTTTTTTTTTATGTGACTAGTGAAACTAAGTGAATTGGTTACGTCCTAGGGAAAGGGTCGAAGGTTACCTGAAAGTCCCTTCTATCTCCTAACTAAACAGTAAAGTAAAGTATCCCGTCGGACCAAATTGATCCATGGGTCCGGTGAAGCAGCGTTCACCAGTTTCAGTGGCCACGGCATACTAGGTGATTGTGTGGCCAGTACAATGCCCAGTCGCATTAACTTTACACCCAACTTAAGACAGGTACCCATCAGAGCTGGGACAAACTCCAGACATAGGGAACAAATCCTAGCCTTCACCGGGATTCGAACCCGCAGGACCTTCAGTACGTCCAGCCGAACGCGCTGCCCATCGTGCAATGGCAGATTGTGAAACCGTTTTTTTTAAAACCCTGATCTCTGTAAGGGGAATGGAAATGGGTTGTCTGAGGTGGGGAGGGGGGAAGTGGGAGGGGTGAGCAGTGGGAGGGGGTGAGCAGTGGGAGGGGGAGTGATCCGAAACCCCCAAAGTGTTAACACGTAACAAAACGTGTCGTCTAAAGTGAGAGGAACATTTGGAGATAAGTGGAAGGGAAGTGTTGGTGTGTGTGTTTGTGTGACGCGGGGAGGTGGGTGGGGGATGGGAGGGAGGGAGCGCCGCCATCAAGTACTCACACTAATTGAAATCTGCATGTGTTTCCGCTTCGCAACAAAAGGATGTGTAACTCTCTCTTTTGCGCGTGTGTAGTTCTGTGTGTGTGTGTATGGACTGAGTGTGTATGTGTGTGAGCGTGTGTGTTCAGTTTCAGATCATGGATAATATCACTGGAAATGAGTAACCTTTTTTAAAAAAGTCCCTGGCGCGTATATAGCGGAACTGAAGGCAGCATAGATAGAAGTAGGTCGGTTCGGGAAGGGTTATTAAGGACTGGGGAGGGGAAGGGTGTGGAGTAGACAACAATAGGTTTTATTGCCTCGCGGATGGCATGGAGGCGAGCATCCTGTTCAGCTTTTTTTTTTGTCTTTGTTCACAATGCTAGTGACCAGATGATGGCAATGGTTTTAAACAGGGAACATGTCACACTATAATATAACAATGTAACAGCCTCGTCCTTCGCGGAAAGTATGAAAGTAGAACGCCTACAGCTAAAACGCTGCTACACTAGTATCACGATATAAATGTGAAAACATTACATTCGTGTCAAGTCATAAAAAGTTACATTGGTAGCAGACACACAAGCCACTGTAGCGCCCCAGGGCGAAAGTTTCAGTGACGCCCCCTTGCATAATGTTAACTGTTTTGTTTAGTGCTATATTTAGACTCTATATTTGTCGCCCCTAGAAGTGTCGCCCACGGGCATATGCCCCCTCTGCCCCCCCCCCCTCCCACGTGAGAGCATTGATTGGTAGTGTTACGGAAAAAATGGACATTTTGTCATAAACACCTATCACGGTTTATTAACTTTCTTCTTCCAATATTTGACTAAGCAATAAATTTATTCATTAGTACATTTTCAAAACAACAACTTTTAAAACCATTATTCAGCTAATGTTTTGATTTTTTGATTTTAGCCTTAATAAGACTTGACTTTTTTAAAATAAGAATTAAAAAAAGCTACTGGCCACACAATCAACTCCTGATATTCGATGTGACTAGGACTTTATTTGTAAGGCCGTGTGAGGCCTCTAACTAATCTCTAACGAACACACCAGATCTGGACATACCTAGACTCACCCTCCATCTGGGGATTCAAAGGTAGATGTTTTCTTGTTGGTTTGTGTGTGTGTGTGTGTGTGTCCATCACTGTAAACATTCGGGTCACGTGACAATACCAAGGCATGACAGGCCAGGTTCATAATTGTCACGATGACAGCAGGCAAACGTCTGTGAATGTTTTGATGACGGATGACACGGGATGGCCAGGTAGTTCTAATCCCCATTCTCCCCTTATCTCCATTATATAGTGTCTATAATTCTTACCTTTATATAGTGTCTATATTCCTTACCATTATATAGTGTCTATATTCCTTACCATTATATAGTGTCTATATTCCTTACAATTATATAGTGTCTATATTCCTTACAATTATATAGTGTCTATATTCCTTACCATTATATAGTGTCTATATTCCTTACCATTATATAGTGTCTATATTCCTTACAATTATATAGTGTCTATATTCCTTACCATTATATAGTGTCTATATTCCTTACAATTATATAGTGTCTATATTCCTTACCATTATATAGGGTCTTTATTCCTTACCATTATATAGTGTCTATATTCCTTACAATTATATAGTGTCTATATTCCTTACAATTATATAGTGTCTATATTCCTTACCATTATATAGTGTCTATATTCCTTACCATTATATAGTGTCTATATTCCTTACCATTATATAGTGTCTATATTCCTTACCATTATATAGTGTCTATATTCCTTACAATTATATAGTGTCTATATTCCTTACAATTATATAGTGTCTATATTCCTTACCATTATATAGGGTCTATATTCCTTACCATTATATAGTGTCTATATTCCTTACAATTATATAGTGTCTATATTCCTTACAATTATATAGGGTCTATATTCCTTACAATTATATAGTGTCTATATTCCTTACAATTATATAGGGTCTATATTCCTTACCATTATATAGTGTCTATATTCCTTACAATTATATAGTGTCTATATTCCTTACAATTATATAGTGTCTATATTCCTTACAATTATATAGGGTCTATATTCCTTACCATTATATAGGGTCTATATTCCTTACCATTATATAGTGTCTATATTCCTTACAATTATATAGTGTCTATATTCCTTACAATTATATAGGGTCTATATTCCTTACCATTATATAGTGTCTATATTCCTTACCATTATATAGTGTTTATATTCCTTACAATTATATAGTGTCTATATTCCTTACCATTATATAGTGTCTATATTCCTTACCATTATATAGTGTCTATATTCCTTACCATTATATAGTGTCTATATTCCTTACCATTATATAGTGTCTATATTCCTTACAATTATATAGTGTCTATATTCCTTACAATTATATAGGGTCTATATTCCTTACCATTATATAGTGTCTATATTCCTTACCATTATATAGTGTTTATATTCCTTACAATTATATAGTGTCTATATTCCTTACCATTATATAGTGTCTATATTCCTTACCATTATATAGTGTCTATATTCCTTACCATTATATAGTGTCTATATTCCTTACCATTATATAGTGTCTATATTCCTTACCATTATATAGTGTCTATATTCCTTACCATTATATAGTGTCTATATTCCTTACCATTATATAGTGTCTATATTCCTTACCATTATATAGTGTCTATATTCCTTACCATTATATAGGGTCTATATTCCTTACAATTATATAGTGTCTATATTCCTTACAATTATATAGTGTCTATATTCCTTACCATTATATAGTGTCTATATTCCTTACCATTATATAGTGTCTATATTCCTTACAATTATATAGTGTCTATATTCCTTACCATTATATAGTGTCTATATTCCTTACCATTATATAGTGTCTATATTCCTTACCATTATATAGGGTCTATATTCCTTACCATTATATAGTGTCTATATTCTGTATTTCTTTGTACGCTGTTTCTATCTTATATTTAGATCTATATGTTTTGAAAGCAATTGAAAGTTTATATATAGATAGTTCTTCTTTCTATCGTTTATATATCTATCTCTTTGTCCACCTTTCGTCCGTACGCCTGGGTTGATATGTTCAAGTTTCCTTCTGTCCATCCGACGTTGGCACTTCTACACTGTCACACTGTATGAACAATGGCCGACCAGGATAGAAGCTAACCCTAACTACTTACCGATGCTAGCGATGACCTTTACTGATCCACAAATAATTGTTTTGGCAAGCAGTACAATAGCTTCTCCCGCCTGCTGTCAGTGTTGAAGTATTTAAAACATCAAAAACTAAACTTCTAGCCATAAACTTAGATATAAATAATAGATATAGTCTATATAGATATAGGCCTATATAAGTACACTGTGTGTGCGTGTGTTCAACCAATCATATTAGTAAATTTGAAGACACCTGACCTTATTGTCTCATATTATTCTTTTGCGATTTCACTCCGGACATGCGTCTTCGCTAGCTAAGTGGTTAACGTATCGGACTCCTGTGCGGGCGACCCGGGTTTGATTCTCCAGTTGGTCTATAGTCTATATCCTTGTTTTTTCTAAAAAAAAATTTTTCAATTAATATTATTTTTTTAAAATATTGTAGATCTACGAGCAGCACCGGGCAATATAGATTTATCCGGGCAATATAGATTTATCCGGGCAATATAGATTTATCCGGGCAATATAGATTTATCCGGGCAATATAGATTTATCCGGGCAATATAGATTTATCCGGGCAATATAGATTTATCCGGGCAATATAGATTTATCCGGGCAATATAGATTTATCCGGGCAATATAGATTTATCCGGGCAATATAGATTTATCCGGGCAATATAGATTTATCCGGGCAATATAGATTTATCCAGTCAATATAGATTTATCCGGGCAATATAGATTTATCCGGGCAATATAGATTTATGTTCAATAAAAAAAGACTTGTCTATTTTTTTTACCCGATTACAATATTTATTTTGAAATTACTTTGCTAAATGTCTTTAGTTAAAAAAATAATTCTTAGATTTAAAGCTTTCTGTTCATTGTATACAGGCCGGTTTTATTTTCCCCCGGGCAACACCGGGCAATTTAGCTTGTAGATATATAAAAATAGATAGCCTATAAAAAACCGCCTAAATGTTTAGCATCCAAAGGTAGGCCTACTCATTGTAGTTTATACAATTTCTATCTGTAGCTTATACAGGCCTGATTTATTTTCACCCGGGCAACACCGGGCAATTTAGCTTGTAGATATATAAAAATAGATAGCCTATAAAAAACCGCCTAAATGTTTAGCATCCAAAGGTAGGCCTACTCATTGTAGTTTATACAATTTCTATCTGTAGCTTATACAGGCCTGATTTATTTTCACCTGGGCAACACCGGGCAATTTAGCTTGTAAATATATACAAATAGATAGCCTATAAAAAACCGCCTAAATGTTTAGCATCCAAAGGTAGGCCTACTCATTGTAGTTTATAAAATTTCTATCTGTAGCTTATACAGGCCTGATTTATTTTCACCCGGGCAACACCGGGCAATTTAGCTTGTAGATATATACAAATAGATAGCCTATAAAAAAACCGCCTAAATGTTTAGCATCCAAAGGTAGGCCTACTCATTGTAGTTTATAAAATTTCTATCTGTAGCTTATACAGGCCTGATTTATTTTCACCCGGGCAACACCGGGCAATTTAGCTTGTAGATATATAAAAATAGATAGCCTATAAAAAACCGCCTAAATGTTTAGCATCCAAAGGTAGGCCTACTCATTGTAGTTTATAAAATTTCTATCTGTAGCTTATACAGGCCTGATTTATTTTCACCCGGGCAACACCGGGCAATTTAGCTTGTAGATATATACAAATAGATAGCCTATAAAAAAACCGCCTAAATGTTTAGCATCCAAAGGTAGGCCTACTCATTGTAGTTTATAAAATTTCTATCTGTAGCTTATACAGGCCTGATTTATTTTCACCCGGGCAACACCGGGCAATTTAGCTTGTAGATATATAAAAATAGATAGCCTATAAAAAACCGCCTAAATGTTTAGCATCCAAAGGTAGGCCTACTCATTGTAGTTTATAAAATTTCTATCTGTAGCTTATACAGACCTGATTTATTTTCACCCGGGCAACACCGGGCAATTTAGCTTGTAGATATATACAAATAGATATAAATAACTATTCAAATCTTAAGCATCCAAAGGTAGGCCTTCTTATTGATCTGTTCCCAAAAATGTGCATCTTTATAAGATTTGTGCATGTTGACCTTTTGCAAAAACAAAGAAACGAATAAAAAAACAACAACGAATAAAATGTTTTTGTTTCTTTTGATTGGTTGGAATTTAATTGGGGCCATGGTACATGCGCACATCATGGATGATGGATGGTTATTTTAAGAGAACGTGTTCTTGAGCTTTGGGGGGGGGGGGGGGGGGGGGTTTGCAGTGGGATGCACACGTTTATTAAATGATATATAAAAATGTCAAATCGGATATTCACGGAGGCGAATACTTTTGAAAAGGAAAATGAATGTTCGCCAAGGCGATTATCCAAGGCGAGTTCAAGCTGTGCCACGGCCATAGATTCCTAGCCACTGCTATCGAGTCAGGTTAGTCTTTATTGAACAAAGACAAAAAAAAAGAAGTACAAGTGATACTAAAAATAGAACAGTGTGCCACGTGACAGGTGGAGCTCATAAATCTTACTGCTGTGTCTCCTCTGTTTGATTTCCCCCCCCCCCCCCCATAATCTTCCCCACTCTCTTGTGCCCCACTACCAATCGAACCCGTCCTAGACCCCCCCCCCCCCCAAACGCTCGTCATGAGTTCGACGAATGATCGTAAATATGACTTACAGTCCATACTGCCTGTATGTATGTGTGTGTGTGTCCGTATGTGTGTGTGTGTCCGTATGTGTGTGTGTGTCTACATTTAGTCATTCCAATAACGACCTTTATAAAAAAAAAATGAGCATGTAGGAAAAAAAAATAACGCATAAACACATTAACCCTTACAGTCCCGGGCGCGTATATAGCGGGACTGAAGGTAAGCATGGGGAATTAGGTCGGTACGGGAAGGGTTAACGCGCGCAAAATTACACACACAGACACACAGACCAGTGGGCCAACTTTCTAAATATCTTGTCATAAAAAAACGGCGGGATAGACTATAATTTCTTTTCCAGGCTTTTTAGCGTGCACTTAGCGTACCATTGACGTAGCTGGCCGAAAGAGTGAGGGGAGGGAGGGGAGGGGCGGTGGGCGATCTGACACATGACCAGTTCATTATATTATATAATTTAATGTGGCCTTCTGAAGGATGGCGCTTGACTCGCGTTCCTAAAGGATCCGGGTTCGAATCCTGGTGTAGGCTAGGAATTAGTTTCCCAGGGTCTGTCGGGTGTCTGGAATTAGATGGGGCCGATCAAAGGCCGCTGGGCATGACGCTCGCCACTAAAGGCCGACCGAAACGAAATCTTTGATAACATTGTGCCAAAGTATGATTTCTAAGTCGTTCGGCGTGCCAGCAGCCTAAAAGTCATTCTGCTGTAGCACTAAATTTCTTGTACAAGCGATATGAATAAACTTGTTGGGCCTCTTTCGTGTGCCATTGAAAATCCCATGGCGTGCCAGGTCTGGCACGCGTGCCGTAGGTTGCCGAGCCCTGCTCCAAATCAAAACACTTGAGAACGAAGAAGAAGAAGAATTACTGAATGCAGTCTCCTTCTTTCAAGTATGCAGCCATCTTGCGACAAAAAAACTCCATCCTCCTCTTCCCTCACCCCATTACGCTGACGCCCTCTCCTCCCCCCGGTCTCCCTTCCCCATTCGGCCCCGTCAGCAGATATAAGATATAACTAGCCTCCAGTATATTGTACAGAACACCCAACACCTTTCAGCACCTTCTCCAAAAACATCTTCGCACACAATCACCTTGTATACAGTAGCCACCATCATTGGTTAGCGCTGTTTCACTACCAATTGACAAGTCTTACTGATTATGCATGCATGGTAAACCTAAAAGTTCTCAGTCTTAGTGCACCAGCATTTCCGGTCCTATTCGTTCATTTACTAACAAAACATGTCTGTGTGCAGCGTCACTGGTTGCACTGCGGGCAAGAAAAGATGTAGAGGATTACATTTTATTATATTTCTAAAAGTTGATGCCTAAAGAAAACGATGGATTGTGAAAATAGACGTGAAGAATCACCTATTTTTATTCCCCAACGTATTGCTTGGTGCAAAAAAAAATAAGTATCAACTCTTGAACACTTAATTTTATAAACCAAGCTAAATTTATCTTAACGCAGCTAAAACATCGATTATTAATAATCGCATACTCCTTTTGATGTTAAAAACGGATTCCTCATAACTCATAACTAATATTGAAACCTTAGTATATAATTCTAAAAGACCAGACGCCGACGAATAGGTTGAAATAAATTGTCAAATACCAGCAAAAGGCAAAAAAGTTCATTTAATGAGTATTGCGGAAATAAACCGGAAGTTCGTGAACACGATAAACCATGACTTTTGAAAAGTCAGGCCTTATAAGGACTTGTCTATAGTAGCATAAAATGGTTCCTTAACCAGAATGTTTCTTTTTTTTTTTCTCGGAGACAGTCTATCTGAGATAGGGGGAAAAAAAACATCAAGTAAAACATTTTCAATTTTTTGTTTTTTTTTCCGTCAATCAAGACGCTTAAATGTCCATTCCATTTATTTCATCTGGTCATTTCTTCATCCATTTAATGAGTCATCGCACTGATTGCATGGACGGCTTTGATCTAGGGAAAGAGAGAGAGAGAGAGAGAGATAAAGAGAGAGAGAGAGAGAGAGGGAATTGAGAGAGTGAGGAAAAAAAACAAGTGATCAAGAACACGACAAAAAAGAAAAAAATATTTTTTTTTACAGTTACACTCTTGAATTGGAGAAATTCAGAGAGAAGACAGAGAGAGAAAGACAGATGGAGAGAGAGAGAAGGTATGTGTGTTTGCTTGATAGAGAGAGAGAGAGTTGGATGCTTGAAAGAAACAGCAAATGATGTTTTTAAATTGGGCGGGGGGGGGAGCGTTTAGGGGGTGCCGTGCGGAGTGAGTGAAAGGAATATGGCGTCTGTCACTTGCAATCAAATCGGGGGGGGGGGGCTGGTCATCATCCGCTATGGCACATTTGTTTCATCAAGTATTGGTCATCATCCACTATGGCACAGTTGTTTCATCCAGTATTGGTCATCATCCACTATGGCACAGTTGTTTCATCCAGTATTGGTCATCATCCACTAGGGCACAGTTGTTTCATCCAGTATTGGTCATCATCCACTATGGCACAGTTGTTTCATCCAGTATTGGTCATCATCCACTATGGCACAGTTGTTTCATCCAGTATTGGTCATCATCCACTATGGCACAGTTGTTTCATTCGGTCGTCCTTCAGTAACAACAGATGACTCACTTTAGAACAAGCCTCCAATAGGTCAACTAAAAATAAAAAAATACAAAAAAGTAATTTAGTCCCTGAGCAAAGTAAAGGCGGCTGGGCATTGTGCTGACCACCCTTTCCCAACGTATATCGAGTCCACAGAAACTTCTGTGCTTCACAGGCCTTATTGACAAGTCTTAAATATTAAGCATGCACAAAGGTTGAAGTGTAAAACGTTTCCGGTCCCATTCTTTCATTTGCTTCAAAACATGTCCGTGTGCTGCGTTACTGGTTGTACGAAAAGATGTAGGAATTAAATTTTTATTTTATTTCCAAAAGATGTTGCCAACAGAAAACGATGGATTGTGACTGTCAGAAGTGAAGAATCACATATTTATAATCTCAGACTAATTGCTTCATGCAAAAGAATTATTTTTTTGTTCGATTTTATGAATCTACGCATTGTAATTTTTAATAACCAAGGACCCAATTCTTGAACACTTTATTTTATAAACAAAGCTACATTTAACTTAACGCGACTAAAACTTTAAGTATTAATTATCGCCTACTCTTTTTTAATGTTAAAAACAGATTCCTCATAACTAATCTTGTAGCCTTTGTGTATTTCTAAAAGACCAGAACTGGCCGCCGAGGTTGAAATCGATTGTCAAACACCAGCAAAAGCATGTTTTTTGTTTGCGTAAATGGCTGGAAACGGCACCGGAAGTTCATGATCTCTTCTGTTTGAAAAGGTCACACCTCATTAAGACTTGTCAATAGATCAAATGAGTTTGACGGATACTTTACTACTTTAAACCGTTCCGCGTTCAACGATTTCTATATTTTAAAAAAATCAATATTTGATAACCACGATTTCTGTTAATTTTACAATATTTGATAATTCTATGTGAATTGATAACTTTACATTATTTGATACCTTTACGGTAGTTGATAATTCCATGATAGGTAGGTTATGTTAAAAGTTTAAACTACAACATTAAAATATTTGATAATTCTATGACATCTCTTAATTCCACAATAATTGATAACTCTTTCAATATTTGATAGACTAATTCTATGTTCTAAGTTATTTGATAATTCTACAATATTTTCACGCTATCTATTCATTCTATATTGTTAAAATTATATTTTCTATACTTAACAAACGTTACGTTCTTTATTACACCAAGGTTTTCTCTTCTCTTCAGGTTTATTGGTCCGGGGGCGCAGTTGGTTGGGAAAGATGGCGGTCAGGCTATACTTTTATTTTTTTATTATTTTACAAAAAAAAAAAAAAAACAACAACCTCCGGGCAATATGCACGGCTTTGAAAGGGACAGTGTGTGTACATGGCGAGGGTGGAGAGAGAAGGGGGAAGGAGTAGGGGGAGGGAGTAGTGAGGAGTAGGGGAGACCTTTGCCATGTTTACCAGTTCAATAAAATAAAGACGATGTGTAAAAGAAAAAAAGAAAAAACCTGTCCGGTGGTGGAACGAGAGGTGCTGCGCGTGACTTTGAGTTTGTTAAGGGAGATTACTTGGGGGGAACAAAATATACCGCCACCATTACCGACTCCCCCTCCTCTGTTATTTTTTTGTTTCCGTCCCCCGATCCCCCCCCCACCCGCCCAAGCCATCGTTCATCATTCCCAATCGCCCTCGGCGCTACACAGATACTCCGCAGTGGGAGCCTTAAAAGAAAACAATACAAGGCCTAACGCCGAGGATTTGCCTTAACGCCCCCCCCCTCCTCCCGGCCCCCATATCCCATTCCCTTCCCAGCCAGCGCTAAACATTTGCCACGTTATGAAAGATATCAATCTTTCTAGTAGCGAGTGATTGAAAGAGGGGGGGGGGGGAGGAGGAAACGGCCGGGAAGGGAGGGGGGGGGGAGAAAAGAAGTCACGTGGACAAAAACAACATTAAATAGATAAAAGCAATGGTTGACCTTAATCAGGAGTCTGTCATTGAAATCCAAAGCGAGGCCGTGATGTCTTCAATAGCGATATGTATTCGTATTCAGAAACGAAATTTGTACTCAGATTGCAAAACCCATTAAAAACATTATACCAAAATCTATTAATGTTAATATGTAGGCCTACAATTCAACCAATTGTCGCGCGTTAACTTTGACCCCACCCTCCACCCCCAAAAGGCTATTTGGTATAAGAGGTCAATGGGGATCGGGGCGAAAGGGGCGGAAGGGGAGAAGTCGTCTACTTTTATTTTCGCTACCACAAAATGGATGTTGTTAAAAAAAAAAGAACTTCACGATTGATGGCGGACATCAAGGGCGGGTAATCAATCATTAAAACTAAACAGAGTTATCTTCTCAAAGAGATTTTGTGTCGTGTTATCTTCAGGGCGAGCCTATCCTTTTCCACCGTAGCATCGTCTCCTCATCACCCCTTTCCCTCCCCACCCCTTCCCTCACCACCGTTGATACACATTGACGAACACACATATGCACGTGCTGCTAACAACCCCATCATGCAAGTGGTGATTCCGTTTCAGCACTAGGGCAAGCAGACAACACTTTTCAGCGGTAGGACGTCATGACGGATGCTACCGATGACAAACTCAATGTGACTGTACACTGCCTGACGCTCTAATGTACTCTCTCGTAATATCTCTGACGCACGAGCCCACTATCTCTGACGGACAAACGCAATATCTGTGACGCACAAACACAATATCTCTGACGCATAAACGCAGTGTATCTGACGCACAAACGCAATATCTCTGACGCATAAACGCAATATCTCACGCAATATCCCTGACGCACAAACGCAATATCTCACGCAATACCCCTGACGCACAAACGCAATATCTCTGACGCACAAACGCAATATCTCTGACGCACAAACGCAATATCTCTGACGCACAAACGCAATATCTCTGACGCACAAACGCAATATCTCTGACGCACAAACGCAATATCTCCGACGCATACATAAACGCAGTGTATCTGACACACAAACGCAATATATCACGCAATATCCCTGACCCACAAACGCACGCTAGAAAAGTAGAACTAGTCTAGTACTAGAAACTATATCTTAAAGCACAATTTAACCAAGAGAGAAAACCAGCCGGTGAGGAAGTATAATAAGAATGATTATTTATATAGCGTTTCTATCCATGCCATTTTAGTATGCTGAGTGCGCTCAAGAAGATTATTACGTCCACTAGGCCTAAAACTCCTGCAGGGCGACAGGGATCGATCAGCGGCCGGGATAGAACCCGCGACGTGTCGGTTGACAGTCCAGTAGGATTCGTTATTAACATTTTGTTCTTATATTAAGAACAATTTCGTTGGGTAAGACTTTCTAAAAATCCCTGGAATCCGTAATGGCTGTACCCAGGTAATTCCTCCCTACTGGTTCCGCCACCGAATCCAGAGCGACACGTAACGGTTTTTTGTTGAAGGAAGTGATTATTAAGTGCGGAGTGCGAGGGCGCTCTAACGTCGATTTCTTCCCCACCCCTGGTAACGGGCTCCCGCTAAATAACTGTAGTAAAAGTACATGAGAAAATATAGTGCCCGGGAAGGGGTGGGGTTGGAAAGTAGGGATCCCCGACCTTCACCGTCCTATATACCTGTATCTGCTTAATGTACTCCCTAGCTTTCGTGCACTGTAGAAAAGTGCATCCATAAAATGTGCCTTGATAACAGGATGTTGAATACTGTTACAGAAGGAATGATATAATTTATAGTTATATATAAATACTGTACTTTTAATTCCGTAGACACTAAAAGGGATAAAAAACCCACTACTTATTCTATGACAAAAATATATCCCGACTCCAGCTGGGACAACAAACGCCAAACGCCCTCAGCATTACAGATTTATGTTACCAACACCCCTTCGATTATTACTTTCACTCAATATGTTACAACATATGTATATACATCATTATTCATGTGACATGTATACATAAATATAAAGTCGTGAAAGTCGTGACAAATAAATAATTGTTAAAAGCAACCGTGGACCCTAATCAGGGGTCCGTCATTGAAATCCAAATCGAGGCCGTGATGTCTTCAATACCGAAATGTATAGGACTATATGCCTAAGTAAAGAGAAACTAAGCTTTGGCGCATCCTCATAAAATGGCTTCCCTAAATAAACCTATAAAACCTAAACAAAAAATCAATATTGATACTAGGACTAGTTTACCTTTAAACAGAGTAGGTAAATCTGGAAATTAAAATAACTACCAATGAATAAAATTCCGTCTGCTCAAAGTTTTCCATTACGGACTTGTCTAATTATCAATAGTTTATTTCTACTGGGACAACAATCAATACTTACTAGGTGACTGTCGGGTGTGTGTGTGTGTGGCGGTCGAAGGGGGGGGGGGGCGAGGGGAGTGAATCTGAGCTGGGCGTAAGTGAGTGAATGCGTGCCTGTTGATGTGTGTATGTGCCGCTGTGCTTCGATACAATTATACACCGCTATCGATTAACATTAAAACAAAAAATACGAAAAAAACAACAACTATTGTTTTTCATACACGAATTGAGAAATTAGAACGAGGCAAACTTGACACACAGAGGGGCGCGGTGGGGCGCTGGGTTGGTGTGGGGCGGCTGGGGCGGGGGGTGGGGGGTGGCGGTCAATAAACTAATAAATTAAAAAAGCTCTCTTATCAAAGTAATTTAATGATGCACATACACGCACAACACACTACTGGCCGATTACCCACTACACGAGCGTGCTGTATCTGAAGATAGATTAGACCCGTGAAAGAGTTAATTAACATCGACTCTTTACAGTTTAACAGTGACTATGGTTGTTTTTCTTAATGTACTCTTCTCCATCATCAGATCGATACGTTTAATTCACTCATTAACCCCTTCAATCCCGTATTTATTGTCAATTATAAACATTATAGGGCATTTTTGTGGCCAAAAAATCCCATAGAAAAAGAGGCAAAGGCAAGTGGTAAACTCCGCTTCATTAGCCGTATTTACCAAAATTAGTCTTCAATGGACTTACTAAACACAAAGACACCTACCAACAGTTAAGTTGGATTAATATGCACAGCTAAGCGGAATACCGCCGTATATCTTTGGCCAAGCAGGGCCCCAGGATAACGATCATAGCTCGAAACAGAAGCGTAACTCGGGAATGTGGAGTTTGCCTGCAAGACCATCATAACACGTATTAAGAGGTTATTGCCTTGGGCGGACGGGGAGGGGTGAGTCGAAATTGGCGACCATTTAAGCTTACGGGGCACGGCGGGCGTGTTCGACTGGCGTAACGAAGGTCCTGATTCGAATCCTGGTGAAGGCTAGGATTTGTTCCCCGAATTGGAGGATGGCCCTGGGTCCATTACCCCATTAGTTAAGGTAAAGTAAAGGCAGCTTGACATTGTGCTGGCCACACATTTTCTAGTGTGCCGTGGCTACAGAGATTTGTGAACGCTGCTTCACTGGCCCTATGATCAGTTATACTAGTTTTTTATGGTAAGCTTAAGTACGTAGTGGTGAAGAAAGTGTTAATTTTGGTGCCAATTCTTTGGAGTCCTTCTCTATAGTTACGCTCCTGATGCCAGAATTTACTGACGCCCCATTTTAACAAACAATTCTCTCTACAGTTTAAAAATTCATGCTAAATATTCCCCCCCCCCAAATCACACAATCTCTTCGTTAAACATCCGCCCCCCCCCCCCACCTTCCCCATTTACAGATCTAGGTTAAAAACACTGGATTGAGTGGATTAAGTGAATTAAGACAATAGAGAAATAAAATACAGAAATAGATTGTTCATACATAGAACAACAACAGTATCTGTCAACAATCGTTTTCCACTATTTCACAGTCCCCCTTGGTCTAATGGCTTGCTTTGTATGAACATCAAAGCACTCCGCTGGAGGGGAGGGTAGGGTGGGTCGTAATGGAGGGATCGGTTGATTGCAGTGTTTTTGTCTGATGGCGGAATGATGGTGATGGGGAGGGGGGAGGGGGGGAGCAATGGAAGCTTTAAAAAAAACAAACAACTAGAGGGAAACTGTTGACACAAGTATTGGTTCCATTTCTCTCCCCCCCCCCCCAACCCAATCTCCAACCACGACCACTCCCAGCCCATATCCTCTTCTCCATACCTTTTATCCCTCGTCATGTCCTCGTGTATTGCTAACTACGTGACTAAAGGATGGGAAGGGATTCAGATCGTTTCTGGAATATTGACAAGCCACAAGTCTTGGGGAGAAAGGAAAAGTTTGGGGTTGATGCTGGGTGGAGTTTTTTCTTTTGCTTCTTCTCCTTACAATTTTTCTTTCTTGTCTTTTTTTTTTTTACAGACTTGAAGGGAGTTAAAGAAAAAAAATCGATTTAGAAAACTTTACAAGTTTGATTGAAGTTTTTTTTATATCAAATAAAAAATTAAAAAATTGTAATACTTCAATCTAACGCTTTGAATATCGGATTCAAAGTTTCCTTTTCCTTAGTGCAAGTATCGGTATCGTAACCTGTTCGGATCACCATAATAATCGAGTATTTAGGCACGTTAATTAATAGATATATTAATTACGCTAGAATGAGTAAGCTAGATCCAGCAAGCTAGACCTATTTAGTTAGACTGATTAACGCAGACATTAATTATTGGTAATTAAGAAAAACTTTGGGAGGTGAAGATTCAATCAAAGACTATAATAAGATGGACTGCTTGATTTAATATTTCTGCTATTTGATGACTCGAATGACTTCTTTTAGAAATTCCCGATTCCCTTTTGTACTGTGCACTTCCGTTTTATTTAATCGCTATGAGTTTCTCAATGAAAAATTACAATTTGAATCGAAAGCTGTATACAACGGAAACATTTAGGCAAATGTAGGAGCGTAGAAGTCATTAAATACAGCGTTATTGACAAGTCTTAACGTGTATGAATGCATAAAAGTTCACAAGAAAAAACATTTCCGGTCGAATTCGATCATTTTATTCGAAACATGTCTGTGTGCTAGGTTATTGGTTGTCCGAACATTTGTTGGGGATTAAAGTTTCTTTCATTTCCAAAAGATGTTTACAAAAGAAAACAATGTATTGTGAAAGTCAGAAGGGAATAATCACCTTTTTATAATATCAAACTTATTGCTTAATGCAAAAGAATTTTTGTTATTCGTTTTTATGAAAATGAATTTTGTTTTCCAATAACCAAGAAAACGCAACTCTTGACTAATTTATTTTTATAAACAAGCTACATGCGACTAACACTTGAGTATTAATTATCGCCTACTCACTTTTGATGTTAAAAACGGATTCCTCATAACTAATATTGTATCCTTTGTACCATTCTAAAAGACTAGAACTAGCCGTCGAGCGTTAAATCAACTGTCAATAACCAGCAAAAGCATGCTTTTTTGTTTACGGAAATGCCTAAAATAATTAAACATTTAAAAATAGAACCGGAAGTTCACGATCACACCAGTTCAAAAGATCACGCCTAATTAAGACTTGTCAGTTGGATGCGAACGGAAAAAAGAACATATAAGCTCTAAAAATAGAGCACGCGGTCCATCTTATTATCGTCTTTGGCTAAATTTATATAGATACATCCTTCAAAATTCTATTTAAAACAAATTAATTCAATGAAAATGATTTATTCTAGAACTTGTTGTTGTTATCACGTCAAATTCTCCCTAGGCGGCGCCAATATCTTTATGGAAGGCAGCGGCGCAGTCTTTCTCCCAGCGTGAGTCATTTCTAGCGTGACGGCCATAACACACCAATGCAGTTCGTGAGAATACGGGTGCCCCCCCAGGGGTCGTTCTCAAATGGCGCAATACAATTTTGAGGACATTTATTGTTTCCCACCATCCTAGTGTCGCTATCGTTCACCCCACCCTCACCCTCAGGCCACCATCCATCCAACACACTACACAAACAAAACCACTCCTCACGCTGAACGATGTTGTGTCGAATCTTGGTGCTTGTGTGTTTGTTACAAACTTGGACATTTTGTCACCGCACAATTAGTAATGTGTTTTGTCTTTTGAGCTTGGCAACAAGGAACCCGGAAGTCTAGATACATGAAGACTAGAGACCGACCGAAATAAAATTTTTAGATTCGGCCGAAAACAATACCATACCGAACATTATACTTTGACTTTCGGCCGAAACCAAAGCCGAAACCAAAAGTTTAACTACAACTTCGGCCGAAACCGAACAATAAACCGAAAATGCGAAACAAATGATTTCAAAAGACTGCACATTTATGTATAATATTAAATGGTTTGGAGTTAACATTCTTTGGAGTGATTAAAAAAGCCGTTCTAATTAACCTCAGTCACTTCACATTAGGGATGTTAATATCCTTTTTTTTTTCTTATAATTTTTTTCGGTTCTCAATATCATATTTTTTTACCCATTTTCGGTTCCCCCTCTCCGCCCCCGGGCAAAGTAAGTTATAGTTTGGAAAAAACAAATTTGCATTGATTATACTAAAAAAATTATACGAAGGACCATTGATCCTTCGAACGTGGTGAAATCTTTAAAAAAAAGTTGATTTTGGAATTAGCAGAAGTCCGCTGTATAGTCATGAATTTAAACCTTTATAATTTTAATATGAATCAGTGGATGTTAGATCTATATGTTACACACATTAAAGAATATTTGTAGAATATGAATAAAATCCCAGACACATCTATCTTGGGTTGACAGACGTCTGGCAAGAAAATTAACAGTTTTCGAAAAGAACCTTACATGCGCTGCAAAGTTGTTTTTTAATTTCCCAAGTTGCTTTTCAGTTTACATTAAATAAAATGTTGGGTCAATTTTACTAATATACAATTATTGGCAACTAATGTAATGAAATGTAATGTGGATTGTGAAACACTAAATATGTCATTATTTTTGTCTCTCTATGTCCTCCTTTTGAAGTCAAAGTCTTTATCTCGCAATCTTACGTCTATCGGTCTGTTTGTCTGTTAAAAAAAGCGTTCAGCATCAGTGGGAAAATTCCAGTTTTTTCTTTTCGAATACTTAGATAAAATGGCTGTGCCGACGACTAGCGTTAACATCTGCATTTGCTGTTGTATGCGCTTATATCGCGAATTCACAATCAATATTTGGAATTTGAAAAAAAAAAAACGAAAACAAACCAACTATAGTTCGCCTCTGACAAACGAGTGTTTGCAAGGAATATAATATTAGGAATTGTTTTGAGCTAATAATACAGGGTTTACAAATATTTCTTCTGATAAAAAGATAAATAAATCGTGGGACACAGTTAAAAATGATTTCCTACCGAAATCCGGTTTTCGTTTAACATCCATACTTCACACAGATTAATTCACAACAGTTTAACTAAATGAAAGTATCAATAAGCAGAGTAATAGATGCAGCAAAAGCGTAGCATTATGAATTTTGAAAGTTAAAATAGATATTCGGCTGATGACCGAAAGTCAATATCAGTTTTGACCGAAACCGTAAACCAACCGAAAACTAATCTTTTGACGTCGGTCGAAACATACCGAATTTCCTATTTTCGGCGCCGAAAACGAAGCCGAAACCGAATATCGGTCAGTCTCTAATGAAGACTACACTGAAAGAACGTGCATAGTCACATTTTGGTCAATCTCGGGTTATGACTTCTGTGTTATTCGACATATTTATATTAATCACGCCAAAACACCACATGAATTAGGCCCAAAACGCCATGCCTGTTACCAACAGACCGTGTCAATTACGTCAAACACAACATGTCAATTACGTCAAACACAACATGTCAATTACGTCAAACACAACATGTCAATTACATCAAACACAGCATGTCAATTACGTCAAACACACAATGTCAATTACGTCAAACACAACATGTCAATTACGTCAAACACAACATGTCCATTACATCAAACACAACATGTCAATTACGTCAAACACAACATGTCAATTACGTCAAACACAACATGTCAATTAAATCAAACACAGCATGTCAATTACGTCAAACACACAATGTCAATTACGTCAAACACACAATGTCAATTACGTCAAACACAACATGTCAATTACGTCAAACACAACATGTCGATTACGTCAAACACAACATGTCAATTACGTCAAATACAACATGTCAATTACGTCAAACACACAATGTCAATTACGTCAAACACACAATGTCAATTGTATATCCCAAGTCTTCTGTGGTCTGTCTAGGGTCTGGTTCACTATGAAATAATACACTCAAGCCACTCAATGAACGTGTAAAGAAGAATTTAATGATTGAACTTATGTACAATAAAATCATTCAACTACACTGGTCAATAATAAGTAGCCTCTTTATTGCTAAGCAAAACTACAACAACCTAACAACACACCTGCATGCTTTATATAGGTTTTGGTGCAGAAATCGGTAGAATGGAGTTTGAAGAGGTTTTCAGAACGCAAAAGAATTTGCGTACTAAAAAGTTGAAAAGACTACGAAAACATATATTGGTAATATTAAGTCATAATAAATCACTAGCTATACAATTGTAGTTGTACACACATGATCTATCTACACATAAATTAAAGGCAGAAATATAAAAAGGATGCGCTGAGATGATTTTTTTATGACGTCATCAAACTTAGCGCAGGAATGGCTGGCCTTTTTTTAATGACGTCATCAACATTTGTGGATGGGGAAAAACTTATTCGTGTTTAATTTGACTACGTGTCCTAAACGACTTAAAATAACTGTTTAAGAAGGGAACACAATTTCATTCATGTATTAATTCATGTCGTAATTTGTAGCGGGCAATGTTTATTTGATTTAATTACCGCTTAAGACTATTGTGCTCATTATAACTGCATGGGTAGTACGGTGTATTTGAAGATTACTTTTAGCCGGTTCAGACAACCGGGCACATATATACTAGTTAAATGTAAAAAAAAAAAAAATAGCAACTCTTAATGAATTATCGAAGCAATTTTAAATGCCATATGAAAACTCATATAACACGTTGAGTACATAATGTCAGTAACATCAAACACACCATGTCAGTGGTGACAAACACGTATTGTCAATTAGTTCAAACACACTTTGTCAAATCGGTCGAACACATCATGATTGTTACAAACATGCCAATGGTCTGATATGTCTTTATAGATCTTTGTTACAAACATGCCATGGTCTGATATTTCGACATAGATCTTTGTTACAAACATGCCAAAATGGTATGATATTTCGATATAGATCTTTGTTACAAATATGCCATGGTCTGCTATTTCGATACAGATCTTTGTTACAAACATGCCAAAATGGTATGATATTTCGATATAGATCTTTGTTACAAACATGCCAAAATGGTCTGATATTTCGATATAGATCTTTGTTACAAACATGCCAAAATGGTATGATATTTCGATATAGATCTTTGTTACAAATATGCCATGGTCTGCTATTTCGATACAGATCTTTGTTACAAACATGCCAAAATGGTATGAGATTTCGGTATAGATCTTCGTTACAAACATGCCAAAATGGTCTGATATTTCGCTATAGATCTTTGTTACAAACATGCCAAAATGGTCTGATATTTCGATATAGATCTTTGTTACAAACATGCCAAAATAGTCTGATATTTTGATATAGATCTTTGTTACAAACATGCCAAACGGTCTGATATTTCGTCACTTGTTCTTACATTTCCACCCAGCAGTCACTCTCGACAGATCTCAACCTTTCCCCCCTCCATATCTACGTGTCATGAAGTTGTGGACAGACAGACGAACAGAAAGAGTATAAAACCAATACATCTGTACTCATTGCTCGATGTCATCAATTTTTTTTCCTTCTCGTCTACACCGGATGAAACATAGACACTATTTCACGGTTGACTGAATCGGCCAAAATATCGACTGTGAAGTTGATTTTTATTAGTCTTGATCTTGGTCTAGACTAGTATAGTAGTCTAGACTGTAGACCAGGGGTCGGCAACCTTTTACTAACAATGTGCCAAATTAGGTTTTCTAAATCATTCAGCGTGCCATCAGCCTAAAAATCAACCAGCTCTATAATACTTATAAAAATTTTTTTTGTAGGACAATTAATTTAACTCCTTAGCAAGACCAATGCTAAAAGCAAAAGATATTTTTTATAAAGAAAATCTTTAAAGCGATTTATATTTTATACCCAATTAACGTGATTGTGATTATCATCCTTTTTATTTGCATTTACATCAAATACAATATTTTATTACTAAACCTTCACATTTATAATAATTATTGTCTTGTTACTTATTAGTCAAGATGAGGATCTAAATCTGCATAATATGTTAATTATGTTTTGATCTCAGCTACAATTAGCTACCAAAGATTATCTTTAAGCGGAATAAATACACATTAATCATACAAACTAGGCAGTTAATGTAATGTTTGAAAGCATACATATAAATTCTTTAGTCATATAGTATTGTTATAATTTTTAAATCCTTTTTTTTTTACCGTTTGATCATTTCAAAGCTATAAATTGTAAATCATTTCTTGTTTTATAAAAGAAAAAAAAAAGAAATATATTAGAAATATGAACGCCAATAAAACTGGTGACGAATCCCCCTTTGATTAAAACGATGTTCCACATTTGATTCAATAGTGATGCCAAAACATGTTATGTTTTGTAATATGACAAACATTACTGATTAATTATTTCTTTTTATAAATCCAACATTATGGTATTCATTACAATATTTATTTATTAGAAGATTAAAATAATTTACGTTAAACAGCTGTAAATAAACATTTCATGCATTAATTTGTTGTCCATTGAAGAAGATTTTATTTTAAATATTAATAGTTACTGACATTACACAATAAGTCTCTTATATTTCTAAATTAATAATACAAATAAATGTGTTTTAGAATTACTTATATTTATGTTTAATTAAAAGAGATGAGCAGAACAACTCTATTAAATGTAATTAGTCTGTATTAATTAATGAGCGGTTAAGTGTAGGTCACCTCTTTGTTTGCTTAAAACAGCTTTCATGTGCGATAAAATCTGTTCACAGTGTAAGTTCAACCAAAAGCTGACAGTAAAAGAGCGAATGCCTAGAAGTTGAGAATAGCAGATTACTTTCCTAAGCAGCTTCCTTCTAGACGTTTTCCACAAATGGGCACATTGGAATGCCCATTTCATTAATGTTTAAAATTCAACTTGCTGCATTATAAAATCGCCACTATCCCTTTTCTTGATAAAACTATTTACATCTAAGGAAGTTGTAGTAAGATCAGCCAGTTAGGCTTGATGTGGTATGACAAAATTAGTCGATCAATTTGGAAGTCTTGACTTCGATTAGCAATCTCCGCTTTGATTTCTTCGATGTATTTCTGAAAACGACCAACTATCTATATTAATATATGCCTTTATATAGGGATGTACATGGATTTGAATTTTTTTAAATTGATTTCACGGCAAAATATGTCCAGTTTCAATGAAAATCCATTCCAGTGGCCCTTGCAAATGCAAATTCAACTCACTGAAATGTGCCGCTATGTCATTCAGAAACATCGGCTTCATCGGTCAGTTTTTATGTTTTCCTCATCCAGAACCGGAAAATATTGTTTTTTTTTTTATTTTTATCAATAAAAAAAACCTCTGGCGGTCTCTCGTGTGCCATTGAAAATCGCTTTGCGCGCCTTAGGTTGCCGACTCCTGCTCTAGACGATAAATGTATAGATCTATAGACAAAATCTACTTTGTCGTCAGATTTCATTGGCTGTCTTAGGTTGAGTGCAGTGTGTGTCTTAAGTTGAGTGCAGTGTCTGTCTTAGGTTGAGTGCAGTGTCTGTCTTAGGTTGAGTGCAGTGTCTGTCTTAGGTTGAGTGCAGTGTCTGTCTTAGGTTGAGTGCAGTGTCTGTCTTAGGTTGAGTGCAGTGTCTGTCTTAGGTTGAGTGTAGTGTCTGTCTTAAGTTGAGTGCAGTGTCTGTCTTAGGTTGAGCGCCAAGAGTTGTCTGTGTTTGGATGCATATCGCAATATCACGTGACACGTGGCCATTATAAAAATCTGGTGAAGTTTGGTAAAACAAGACCTGGAATACTTTTATACGTTTAAAGTGCAAAGGAACCGTGTGATGAATGCCAGAGCCCTCTACTGACTACTGAAGCATGGTGGGGCTTACGGGCACGTGACTCTGGCGCAGGGCCGGACAAAGGTCAAGGTAGCCGAGCGAGAGGCTAGGGGCCTGAGAACTATCGAGGGCGAAATACAGGAAATGAAGCGGGTTTTCAAATTAGATACGTGATGGGACCGTAGCTGAACAACTGGTTTTCAGCGGTGACGAAGCATACCGGTAATTCACTAGTCTCACATAATACGCTGGGATTGTGTGGCTATCACGGCAATAACCAGATGCCCTAGCTTTATCCAACTAATCCATGGTACTTATTACACACATGTGTTAATAGGGTCTGTAGGGCAAATGAAAAAAAAAATTTCAATACTTTAGGTGTCTATTGTACCCCAAATAAAAACTAGCATCTGAATATATATATATATATATATATATATATATATATATATGGTCATGTAAATGTGTATGCTTAGATAGGTGAATATGAGTGAATATGTGAATATGGTAAATATGTGAGTGCGATTGAATATGTGGAATATTGGAGAACATGTGAGTAAGTGAACATGTGAATATGTGAGTATGTGAATATGTGAATGCGCGAGTATGTGAGTATGTGAATATGTGAGTATGTGAGTATGTGAATACGCGAGTATGTGAATATGTGAGCATTTGAATGTGTGAGTATTTGAATATGTGAGTATTTGAATATGTGAGTATTTGAATGTGTGAGTATTTGAATATGTGAATATGTATGTGAATATGTGAGTATGTGAATATGTTAATATGTGAGTATTTAAATATGTGAGTATTTGAATATGTGAGTATTTTAATATGTGAGAATGTGAGCATGCGAATATCTGAAAATGTGATTAATTAATGTGTTGAACATGAGTGTATATGTAAATATGAGCGAATGTGTGAATATTGGTGAATATGTAATTTATAATTAAATACAGGACACAACAAATCGAACACGTTGGATCTAATAATGCACTCACACACACACTAGCTAAACACGCACGTGCTAAACCCTTATCAGCGTGAGCAGCTCTAGGATGTGATATGCAATTATTGGTTTTTGTTTTGTGGCTGGATGCTGGAACTACCATCACAAAAGGCCACGGATTGTCATCCGACTTGGTCCTTCTGGTATGTTGTAGGATCACCCTTTATGTATTATTCAACGCCAACGACGGGATGTCGCGGCTAAGGGCGGTTTGGTATATGAACGGTTGGCGCATGGGGTGTGTCGATATTAACCGTCAATCTATGTATCTGTGTATGTATGCATCGGTGTATCTATATGGGTATCTAAGTATCTATGTATATATCTATCTCTCAATCAATTTATCTATCTATACATCTATGTATCCATATATCTATGTATCTATCTATCACTCAATAAATTTATCTATATATACATCTATGTATCCATATATCTATGTATCTATCTATCACTCAATAAATTTATCTATATATACATCTATGTATCCATATATCTATGTATCTATCTATCTCTCAATCAATTTATCTATCTATACATCTATATAATCCATATATCTATCTTTGTGTCTATCTGTGTTTCTGTTTATCCATTTATTCCTCTATCTATGTATCTATTTTTCTATCTATATATCCGTGTATCTATATATCTATCTGTCTGTTTGTCTATCTATCTCTCTGTCTATCTATCTCTCGTGTCTCCGTATATCTATCTGTCTGTTTGTCAATGTGTCCATTTTGATATATGAATAAGTCCGTCTCTCCATCTTTCGTAGACTTTCCGAAACGTCTTGTCTAATTTAGAATTACAATAACAACCTGTTGCGATACTAAGATAAACGTAAAGACAAAAACAATTTCCTTATCCCTTATGCGAGGACAAATGCATATAAGTACTCTTTCTTCCCGAGTGGCATCCGGGCGGCAAATGCTTTCACTGAACAACCTAAGAAAACCAGTAACTTAACTTCATTTCAAACACTAGATTAATAGAACTGCTGGACTAGACTCAAACTGCGGATGAGCGTAGGACGCAATAATCTTCTTTATATAAGGAGCGTCTGTAATGTATAAGATACATGAGACACACGAGATAGTGGAGGATCAAAATAGGGCAGTGGTTCTCAAACCCGTGGCCGTGACGCTTTTTTGGACTTTTAAAACTTTTTTACGTTGCCTCAATTTTATCATTTTTTTTTTAAATTTAGCTAATAATTCACTGACTTACTCCCTACTTCATTTACTCCCTTCGTCCCTCCCACCCTCCCTTTCTCTCTCTCCCTTTCTAACTGACTCACTATTGTGTAATAGCTTACTCACTGACTGTACCGCCAAACTAACACAGTAAAAAAAAAATGTACACCATGGTCTTAATAACCTGATCCAATAGTCATTCATTAGAATTTTAATGAGTTTCATCATTTAAAAACAAAATATACATCCGATGACGCGGCCCTCGGGCTAGACTACCAGCCCTCAGTTGACCATCAGAGCTATTTCGGTTTGCGACCCCTGGAATAAGGGGAACGTCTGTATGTCAATCAATCAGTCTTAGTTAGGCCTATCCCTCTTTCATATCAAATCATAAAAAATGAAATTAAATATATAAAAAACAAATTAATTAAATATTCAAAAAAAGAATAACCCTCCTAAGAAAGTATTAAAAGTTTTCTTGACCTTCACCCCGGCGACCATAATCTCCGTGGCCCGTTCCCTGGTGTGAATGAAGACAAAGGACTTGAGCCCTGGAGCTGAGAAATAATTGAGGACCTAAATGGAAGCTCCTATTAGCTCCGCCTTCATTTGTCAAAGTCAAGGTGAGACGGCTTATCCCCTCTTTAACATTTTCTTTGAATTAAGCCCCAAGAGTGGCCTAGCGTATTGGATTTTTTCTCCATTTGTTTTTTAAAATTTCCAACAGATATGTCGGCCATTGTTGTTAATTTCCTACAAATTGAATGAGTTTTTTTTTTCAATGAATATTTAGCCAGTGTTGTTTATTTCTAACAGATATTTAGCCAATGTTGTTTATTTCTAACAGATATTTAGCCAATGTTGTTTATTTCTAACAGATATTTAGCCAGAGTTGTTTATTTCTAACAGATATTTAGCCAGATTTGTTTATTTCTAACATATATTTAGCCAGAGTTGTTTATTTCTAACAGATATTTAGCCAATGTTGTTTATTTCTAACAGATATTTAGCCAATGTTGTTTATTTCTAACAGATATTTAGCCAATGTTGTTTATTTCTAACAGATATTTAGCCAGATTTGTTTATTTCTAACAGATATTTAGCCAGAGTTGTTTATTTCTAACAGATATTTAGCCAGAGTTGTTTATTTCTAACAGATATTTAGCCAGATTTGTTTATTTCTAACATATATTTAGCCAGAGTTGTTTATTTCTAACAGATATTTAGCCAATGTTGTTTATTTCTAACAGATATTTAGCCAATGTTGTTTATTTCTAACAGATATTTAGCCAGATTTGTTTATTTCTAACAGATATTTAGCCAGAGTTGTTTATTTCTAACAGATATTTAGCCAGAGTTGTTTATTTCTAACAGATATTTAGCCAGAGTTGTTTATTTTTTAGAGGTATTTAGACAGAATAGTTTGTTTCCAACATATATTTAGCCAGATTTGTTTATTTCTAACAGATATTTAGCCAATGTTGTTTATTTCTAACAGATATTTAGCCAGAGTTGTTTATTTCTAACAGATATTTAGCCAGATTTGTTTATTTCTAACATATATTTAGCCAGAGTTGTTTATTTCTAACAGATATTTAGCCAATGTTGTTTATTTCTAACAGATATTTAGCCAATGTTGTTTATTTCTAACAGATATTTAGCCAATGTTGTTTATTTCTAACAGATATTTAGCCAGAGTTGTTTATTTCTAACATATATTTAGCCAGAGTTGTTTATTTCTAACAGATATTTAGCCAGAGTTGTTTATTTTTTAGAGGTATTTAGACAGAATAGTTTGTTTCCAACATATATTTAGCCAGAGTTGTTTATTTCTAACAGATATTTAGCCAGATTTGTTTATTTCTAACATATATTTAGCCAGAGTTGTTTATTTCTAACAGATATTTAGCCAATGTTGTTTATTTCTAACAGATATTTAGCCAATGTTGTTTATTTCTAACAGATATATAGCCAATGTTGTTTATTTCTAACAGATATTTAGCCAGAGTTGTTTATTTCTAACATATATTTAGCCAGAGTTGTTTATTTCTAACAGATATTTAGCCAGAGTTGTTTATTTCTGAGAGGTATTTGGACAGAATAGTTTGTTTCCAACATATATTTAGCAACAGCTTATTATAAAATTATTTTGCTAAAATTTAACTACATATATATAAAGTAAAATTTTGACGTGGTCAGTTTTAACCCTTACGGTACCGGGCGCGTATATAGCGGAACTGAAGGCAGCATACATAGAAGTAGGTCGGTACAGGAAGGGTTAAGATGCCTTGCTGAAAAGAGATGATGGAGTTTTCAATTACGTGTGTATCCCCTCCCCCCCCCTTTTCTTTCCTCCTCTATTCCCATTAAGAGCGACATCGTTGTAAGCATTTAATCTATGGCTATTGAAATAATGAGACTTATGTTTGTGTATTAGGCCTACAGTGTAGCAGGCTATAACCTCACATGGTTATTGTACCATGTCAACTAAAAGTATAAGAATGAAAACCGTATGAAATGGGAAAGAGCTACGTCAGAATGAGGAGCTCAATAAATAATTTGTAAGTACTCTTTCTTCCCGCGTGGCATTCGGACATGGAATGGGTTGCTTGAAAAAAACAGGAATACCAGTAACTTAACATAATTTAAAACATTAATAAAGTAGCAAGACTAGACTTGGACCACGGATGAGCGTAGGACGCAATAATCTTCTTTATAGAAGGAGCGTCTGTAATATATAAGACAATATTTATCTTACTTACTTATGCCTTTCGCCCTATCTGGGTACATAGCTGCCAACAAGAGTCCCCAGATATCCCGATCCTGTGCCAATTTCTCTATCTGAACCCCCTTTAATCTTTTCAACGTCAGTTTCTACATCGCGCCTCCATGTGTATCTCGGCCGACCTCTTTTCCTTTTCCTTGGGGGTTCCAAGTGAGCACTTGCCGAGTGACACTGTATGCCGGTTTTCTGAGGGTGTGGCCAATCCATTTCCATCTCTTTTGGGAAATTTCTTCTTCCACAGGCCTCTGTTTAGTTCGTTGCCAGAGATCTTCATTACCAACGGTTTCTGGCCAATTTATCCTAAGGATTCTTCTGAGGCAGGTGTTAACAAATGCCTATATTTTCCTGATTTTGGTGGCGGTCATTCTCCAAAAATAATTTGTGTATTACTTGATTACAGTACATTTTCTCAGAAAAATGTCCAATAGAGTCTATCCATTTTCAAAACTATAGAAGAGGAGAGAGAATATGTAAATCTAAAAGTTCAATTTTGTTGTTAAATAATATAAAGAAATATGTTATTACCAGTGTCGTCGTCGGCATTTTTACGTCTCGAGAGACGATCCATTTCCCTTACCAGTGTAACCATTTTAGAACCCTTTGGGTCCATAAGGGATTGTGAATTGGGTCTAAAAGTGTATTGAGTGGTTAGCACAATGCCATGCGTTGACGCTATTGTAAACCGGCACATCTGTTTTATTTTACACGTCAGGTGGTCTGCGCATCGTTTTTCGTTGATTGCAACTTGCAATGCGCGTGAGGGGGCGTGGGGGACCTGAACAGGGGGAGGGAAGTGAAATAATTTGTAAACAATTTTTTTTTTATTACTTTTTATCTGCCAATTTACTCAAAGTTGGCAGGCGCAATGATTGACTTTAAGAAAATATCCAGACAGAAATAAGTGAAGTAAAGTACGCTTCGGACCTAATTGATCCATAGGGCCGGTGAAGTAGCATTCACCAGTTTCTGTGGCCCTTTTTTGGTGTGTTGTACCGGATACTCTCGGAACGGCATCTCAGAGTCTATACCACCACCACCCCACCAGTTATATTTAGTTACTCTGTGGTTCACACATTGGCATGTTTTGTTTGTAAAAATGTATACACTGATCTGCATGTCTTATACTACGGGTCGGCAACCAACGGAACACAATTGGCACGCCGACGGGTTTTCAATGGCACGAGGAAGAGGACTTAAACGTCTAATCAAGTCTCTTCTAGAAAAAATTATTTTTGTGCTACAGCAGAATGACTTTTAGGTTGCTGGCACGCTGAATGAATTAGAACACACTGCTATCAAAAGGTTGCCGATCCCTATTATAAAACGACTTTTTGTAAAAATGACTTGATGTAAATGTACACAAACATACACACAATTTTGGCGGGATGAAAAAAAATCACGTTTGTTTACTCATTGACCTATGTCTTTCAACCCCCCCCCCCTTTCCGGCTACCCACACATACACATCACAACTAATCACAAGTTGCAATCTATGAAAGCGATGAGCAGACGACCTGGCAGGACAGGAAACAGATGGTTTTGGTTTACAATAAAACGTTATGGCGTCATCGTTTGCTACGGTGCCACGCCTACACTTCCCATAACTCGTCAACTTTTGAGTTTAGATTACTGGGGGAGATGATAATGTACAGCAGGGGTCGGCAACCTTTTGCTAATGTTGTGCCGAACTAGGATTTCTAAATCAATCCGCGTGCCAACAGCCTAAAAGGCAACCTGCACTATTATTTCTTTTAAAATTATTTTTATACTAGTGGTTATGCCCGTCAAAATGACGGATAAACGATTGACTTCAATGTATTTTGTTAAGAGAGAAAGAAAAAAGACTATTACAATAAAGACAATGAACGTTTCTTTTCGGTATTTAGTTTTTGTTCTATTTAATTGTTTCTGGTCGCCTTGACCCTGGCATATGCATAATAATTGTTACCGTCAAGCTTCAATAATAAAAAAACAACCTTGAAAATAATATTTCAATACCATAAAAACTAAAGTGAGAACGATTTTTTTCGGTATTTAATTTTTGTTCTTGCTTATTGTATTAATAAAACAGTGTTGAGAATGTTTCTTTTGGTATTTCGTTTTTATTTGTAATTGTTTATGGTCGACCTGACCCTGGCATATGCATAAGAATTGTGGCCTCAAGGACTGGCGTAGTGAGTAAACCGCCGATACATTCCCATTAAGAATACCCTGCGGGCGAACGCATGGGGCACAGCCCACGCAGCGGGTCCGAGGTCCATTAGACTATCGAGAGGTCACTGGTCTCGGTGGGGAGGAAGCAATGGACGCTGCAATCCCGTTTCGAGAACCACCCGGTGCCTGGATGCATGTACCTATAGTAGGCCTATTGGATTTGTGCTACCGGGTGACAGTGCAGGTATACTGGCGAGCCACCACGATAATGATCCTTAGGGGAACCGCAGTGAACGATCGCTGGGCTGCGGAAACCTTCCGCGTTACACGGCACGCCACGCATTCGGCGTGTCGTTGGGTGGCTGGAGCCTGGACGGAGATTGCTCAATCCTAAGCGTTACGCCCTGGACACAAGAGCCGAAAGGTTCGTCCGGGTTTTTTTTTTTAAGAGACTTTTAAATTCGATATTAAAATGTAGCGAACAGTTGTGTTGACTTGTTATTAATAATATTAAATTAACAATAATATACTATGTAAAAGAAAAAAAACAAATACAAAACAATAAAAAAGGTTAATAATATTTAAAAAAATAGAAAATAAAATTTCAATGCAATAAAAACTAAATTGAGAAAGATTTTTTCGGTATTTAATTTTTGTTCTTGCTTATTGTATCAATAAAACAGTATTACGAATGTTTCTTTCGGTATTTAGTTTTTATTTGATACTGTTGTTGTCAAGCTTATGGTATCCGGTATTTGAAATAATTCGTATCATTGAATTTATAGTGTATACAGTCGCCTATTAAAGGATATTCTCAATAGCGACGTAAATCCATTAAATAATTAAAACATTTGGTTTTTTTTACTTAAAAGGATAATGCAAACATCAATAATGAGAAAAAAATAATTTGATAGACATTACGTCATACGCTAGTATTTTGTTTAAAAGTAAACCATTGAAACTCGCCAAGCCAAATTGCGGTGCGTAACTTTTAAAAAAGGTCTCGCCACACAAAAACAACAGTAGAATTGGGAAAACCCGGAAAGACCCTCGCGTTCAACATAGTGAATGTCGCGTTCAACATAGTAAATGAACGGAAGTGGCAATTTGCTATGTACCGTTATATTTATTTGCATAGATGGATATGACATTTTGGATTTTTTTAATCAACACATTTATGATTATAAGTGATAAAATAAAATTATCTTTTGGAGGCCGTTTCCAATTTATACATTTAATTTTTGGCCCGAATGGTCAAACGGCCTACGAGCCTATAGCGAACAAACATATATATATATATATATATATATATATATATATATATATATATATATATATATATATATATATATATATATATATATATATATATACTAGTGGTTATGCCCGTCAAAATGACGGAGAAACAAATGACTACAATGTGTTTTGTTAAGAGAGAAAGAAAAAATATACAATAAAATATACAATAATATATAGGCCTATCTACAATAAAAACTGGAATGAGAACGTTTCTTTTCGGTATTTAGTTTTTTGTTCTTTTTACTTGTTTCTGGTCGCCCTGACCCACTACTGCACCCATGGGCCACAAAGACTGGCGTAGTGTATAAACCACAGATACATTCCCATTAAGAATACACCGGCGAACGTGTGGGGGACAGCCCCCGCAGCGGGTCCGAGATCCATTGCACTGCCGAGAGGCCACGGGGTCTGGGTGGGGAGGAAGCAATGGACGTAGCATTCCCGTCTCGAGAACCACCCGGTGCCTGGATGCCTGTACTTATAGTATAGGATTTGCGCTACCGGGTGACTGTGCAGGTATACGGGCGAGCCACCACGATAATGATTCTTAGAAGAACCGCAGTGAACGGTCGCTGGCCTGCGGAAACCTTCCCTGTTACACGGCCCGCCACGCCTTCGGCGTGTCGTGGGGTGGCTGGAGCCCGGACAGAGTTCACTCAATCCTAAACGTTACGCCCTGGACACAAGAGCCGAAAGGCTTGTCCGGGTTTTCGAAAAGACTTTTTAAATTCGGTCGCCCTGACCCTGGCATATGCATATTAATTGTTGCTGTCATGCTTCTAGTATTAAAACGTAGCGAACAGTTGTGTTGAATTGTTATTAATAATATTAAATTAACAATGATAAACTATCTAAAAGAAAAAAGAAACAACACAAATACCAAACAATAAAAAGGTAAATAATAAAAAAAAAAGCGTAGAAAATAATATTTCAAAACAATAAAAACTAAAGTTTGAACGATTTTTTTTAGTATTTAATTTTTGTTCGTGCTTATTGTATTAATAAAACAGTGTTGAGAATGTTTCTTTCGGTATTTAGTTTTTTTTATTTTATATTGTGTCCGTCGCCCTGACACTGGCTATGCATACAAATTGTTGCTGTTAAAAGCTTCTGGTATTTAAAAGTAATCATTTATAACTTGTCCTTTATAATGCGTATAATTTAATTTATAGAGTTAATAAAGTTGCATACCCAGTAATAATATTTTAAAGGATATTCTCAATAGCGACTTGAATTCATGAAATAATTAAAACATGTGGTTACTTTTACTTAAAAGATGATGCAAACATCTATAATGAAAAAAAGAAATGATTTCATAGACATTACGTCATACGCTAGTATTTTTTTTTAAGTAGGCCTACACCATTTAAACTCTCCAAGTCAAATTGCGGGTGCGTAACTTTTAAAAAAGGTCTCGCTACATTAAAAAAAACAACAGCAGAATAGGGAAAACCCGATAAGACCCTCGCTTTCAACATACAAAATATCGCGTTCAACATAGTAATTGAACGGAAATGGCCATTTGCTATGTACGGCTTTATTTATTTGCATAGTTGGATCTAACATTTTGGATTTTTTAAATCAACACATTCATGATAATAAGTCATAAAATAAAATTCTCTATTGGAGGACGTTTCCAATTTATACATTTAACTTTTGACCCTATTAGTCAAACGGCTAAGGCGCCTATAGAGGACAAACATATATATATATATATATATATATATATAAATAAACAAACTCACCGTAATTATATATATTGATATAAATAAATAAATATATAAACAAACATATAAACAAACTCACGGTAATTATATATGTTGATTGATGACAATTAATTTAACTCAGAAGCAAGACCAAGGGCAATAGTAAAAGAGATTTATAGAGAAAATAGTTAAATTGTTGTATCAATCTATCTATCTATATCTCTATCTATCTATCTATCTATCTATCTATCTATCTATCTATCTATCTATCTATCTATCTATCTATCTATCTATATAAAAAGACAGTGTTAAGCCCCGCGAGGATCCCCATTGGTCAATTTGAAAACACGTGTGTCACTGACCTATATAGGCCTAGCCCAATATACCGTCTAATAATTTTTCACATCGGACATGTGTCTTCGATAGCTCAGTGGTAAACGTAGTGGACTGCTATACGGGCGACCAGGGTTCGATTCTCCAGTTAGACTAAACTTTTTTTTTTCGACAATTAATTTTTCAAACTTTTAAAAACAAAAGACATTGTAAATCTATAGGCAATATAGATTTTGTAAAATAAAAATATTTGACTATTTTTTTTACCCTATTACAATATTTATTTACTTTCCTAAAAGTATTCTGTATGTGTAGTTTATAAATTTGTTATCTGCACCCCAGACAGTCCTTTTTTTTTCACCCGGGCAACGCCGGGCAATGTAGCTTGTATATATATATATATATATATATATATAAAGCTCTGTGTGTATGTGTTCGACCAATCATATTAGCTAATTTAGAGACACAAGACCTTATTGTCTCATATTATACTTTGCGATTTCACATCGAACATGTTCCTTCGATAGCTGAGTGGATAAGCGTATCGGACTGCCATGTGGGCGACCCAGTTAGTCTATACTTACCATTATTTCTACAATTTGTTTATTTCAATTGATATTATTATAAAAAAAGATTTAAATCTACGAGCAACACCGGGCAATTTAGAGTTTTATTATTTAAAAAGACTTGCCTTTTTTTTACTCGATTACTATATAAATTTCGTTATTAAAAAATATATTTTAATTATGTTTTTATAGATCTAGTCTATAGCTTTATGTTCATTATATAAACAATTATTGTCATTATAGTAATAATTGTCTTAACATTATTATTTGGTACTCAAGATGTAAGTTTCTAATATAAATTATCTTGTTATCTCAGTACTGGAGACCTCTATGTGTTAAAGTCCAAAACTAGAAAACAAGTTACTACTGATCAGGGGAATAGATACACAGTAATCAAACAAACTGGGTAGTTAATAAAATGTTTAAAAATATTCATATAGATTTTTTTGTCATAGAAAATGTATATAATTTTAAAATACTTTTAACAGTTTGATCATTTTAAATTTATAAGTTGTAAGCCATTTATTCTTTTATAAAAGAAAAATAAGGAAACACACAAAAAATATTAGCGCAAATTAACCCTTCCCGTACCGACCTACTTCTATCTATGCTGCCTTCAGTTCCGCTATATACGCGCCCGGGACTGTAAGGGTTAAATGCGTTAGTTAACTGATTTAATAAAAAAAAAGTGTCAACATTTGATTCTTTTGACATAGTGATGCCAAACAATTTATGTTTGGAAAGATAACAAATATTACTGACGAATTTTTATTTCTTTTTAAGTGTAAGTTGAGCCAAAAGTTGAAAGTAGAACAGCGAATGCCTATCAGTTGAGATAAGCAGATTACTTTCCCAAGCAGCTTCCTTCCAGATTTTTTCCGCCAATTTGCCCGTTTGGATGCCCATTTTTGAATTGTTTAAAATTCAACTTGCTGCATTTTAAAATCGCCAATATTCACCCACTTGAAAAAAGATCCACCTCTAAGAAGATTGAAGTAAGATCAAGCTAGTGAGATTTGATAAGGTATGAGACCATGCATTTGAAAGTCTTGCCTTTGGATAGAAAACTCCGCTTTGAATACTTAGATACACTTTTGAAAAAGCCCAAACTATCTATCTAAATATATGCCGTAATATATGGATGTACATGTAGTTAAATGCTTTAAAATTGATTTCACGGCAAGATATGCCCAGCTTCAATGCAAATCCATTCCAGTAGTCCTTGTAAATGCAAGATCAAGTCACTGAAATGTGTCGCTCTGTCATTCAGAAACATCGGCTTCAACAGTCAGTTTTCCTCACTCAGGATCTGAAAATGTTTTTTTTTTTGTTCATCTATAAAATAAAGTTCTTGGAGGTCTCACGCGCGCGCATTAAAAATCGCTCTGCGTGCCAAGTTTGGCACGCGTGCCTTAGGTTGCCGATCCCTGGTGTAGAGTGTGTTTGGGAGAAGGGGAGAGTAGGGGGAATGGTGTCATAATAGTAACCGTTCGTTCAGAATCGTAAGCATTTTCATTTTTCTTCCATTTTTCTCCAATGTTTACTAAAGTGTTTCCGTTCGGTTAAATCTCGTCTGCTGAAAGCTAGCCTCTTGTTTTCAATGCGTGTTAGTTATGAAATCTAAGCCATTGAAATCCAATAGATGAATGGCGGAAAGAAGCAATGGTCATACGATTATGACTGACAGACTGACACAAAGACATAAAGTTGAATCGTGGGATGGACGGATAAAGAACACAAAAACAACACACAACAAACATACAGATAGATAGACACATTTAATAAAAATAAAATTGTAATAACAATACTAAAAGAGACATGCATTACGATAATGCCAGACAATCACCACGATAATGCCAGACCATTATTAGGATAATGCCAGACCATCATTACGATAATGCCAGACCATCATTACGATAATGCCAGACCATCATTAGGATAATGCCAGACCATCATTACGATAATGCCAGACCATCATTACGATAATGCCAGACCATCATTACGATAATGCCAGACCATCATTACGATGATACCAGACCATCATTACGATAATGCCAGACCATCATTACGATAATGCCAGACCATCATTAGGATAATGCCAGACCATCATTACGATAATGCCAGACCATCATTAGGATAATGCCAGACCATCATTAGGATAATGCCAGACCATCATTACGATAATGCCAGACCATCATTACGATAATGCCAGACCATCATTAGGATAATGCCAGACCATCATTAGGATAATGCCAGACATGCATTACGATGATGCCATACATGCAGTTCGTTGATGCCTGACATGAATTACAATGATGCCAGACATGCATTACGATGATACCAGACATGCATTACGATGATGCCAGACATGCATTACGATGATGCCAGACATGCATTACGATGATACCAGACATGCATTACAATGATGCCATACATGCATTACGATGATACCAGACATGCATTACGATGATGCCAGACCATCATTACGATAATGCCAGACCATCATTACGATAATGCCAGACCATCATTACGATAATGCCAGACCATCATTAAGATAATGTCAGACCATCATTACGATATTGCCAGACCATCATTAATATAATGCCAGACCATCATTACGATAATGCCAGACCATCATTAGGATAATACCAGACCATCATTACGATAATGCCAGACCATCATTAGGATAATGCCAGACCATTATTAGGATAATGCCAGACATGCATTACGTTAATGCCATACATGCAGTTCGTTGATGCCAGACATGCATTACGATGATACCAGACATGTATTACGGTGATACCAGACATGCATTACGATGATGGAAGACATGCATTACGATGATACCAGACATGCATTACGATGATACCAGACATGCATTACGATGATACCAGACATGCATTACGATGATGCCAGACATGCATTACGATGACACCAGACATGCATTACGATGATACCAGACATGCATTACGATAATACCAGACATGCATTACGATGATAGCAGACATGCATTACGATAATACCAGACAAGCATTACGATGATACCAGACATGCGTTACGATGATGCCAGACATGCACTACGATTATACCAGACATGCACTACGATTATATCAGACAAGCATTACGATGATGCCAGACATGCATTACGATGACGCCCCCCTCTCTCCCCCAATCCCACCCCTCAAGTTCTGCTAGCCTGGACTAACCGAGCGTGATCCTTCTCATCGATGTTTTTAGTTGTCGGGAAAACAAAAGACCAACGTTTTCCCGAGTTAGAACCAAAAAAAAAAAACACACAAAAAAAATGGATCAGCGCTTTGTCGACACATTGATCGATGTACTATTTCAGTTCGCCGAATGACAAGTGGCATTTCCAACTCCCCCTCCATCCCCCAACCACATCCTCCAGTCCTCATCACCCCCCCCCCTCTCTTTCCTGTTGTTTTGTTTGTTTAAGATTTAATGAGTTAGTGCACACCATGGGCTGAGAAGGTGGGGGAGGGGGGCATTTTCAGAAACAGCGCGCTAGGTGCAGATAAACGATAACGTAAGGACCTTGTTTTTTTTCTTGTGGGCGATTTAAGCCAATTAATTTTATTACAACACATTTATTTATTGACTATTATACACCAAAATATATTTCTTATCATCAAGCAAAACATACTTTTTACATGAATATAAACTTTTGATAATAGTGTGCCGAAGTAGAATTTCTAATCCATTCAGCATAAACGTCACCAGCTCTTTTCTTGTAGTTAGTAGAGAATTGAATAGCCAATTTGGGGGGAAATTCCGCGTGTCATTGAAAATCGCTCTGCGTGCCAAGTCTGGAACGAGTGCCATAGGTTGCCGACTCATAAGTTAGGAGTTTTCTTCGCAAAAATGTGTGGCTGATGACCAGGCAACATTTTGGGAAGGCTGGTCGACCCACTTCTCGGCATCCTATCGAGCTGAAACTAGGCACATAGACCCGTTTTCGGTGACAACACATTCTATCACCTTTTCACCACTCCCCCCGAAAAAGTCATAAAAACAATTGTTTGTCATAGCAACAGTGCTCTACCATGTTTTTTCAGCTTACTCCCCCTTCTTTCTGAAGTATGTTGTACTGTATGTTGTCAAACTCCTGAGGAATAATTCACCTCATTCGAGATATCTGAAAGGAGAAATTTCACGTCATGGTGCAGTTCTCAAGTTTTATAAAATAAAATAAAAATAATATCAACTTAGACTGCTGGATATTTGAATGTAAAATGTTAACTGTATTCAGTGGTGTTTGTGTGTATGGTGTATGTGCGTTTGTTCCAGTGTGTTTGTATTTTTTTTCCATAACACATAAACTTTCGGTTTTTTTTTTTTTTTAATATATTAAAATGTTTGCCGTCTTTTCTGTGTATTGATTTGTGTATACGAAACTGAGGTTGAGTTTTCTGGGGCCGACAGAATAAATAAAATAAAACAAAGATTCTTGCATGCTTTTGTTGTTTATCGATCGGGCTCATGACCTTGACCTATATAAGGAAACGATTTCAATCGGGCGTTTTCTTATACCGAATACCTTAACATCGAATATTGTGTTGAAAAAAAAAAGATACGATTAAACCAAATTGTACTAAATTACATCGCGACCTCTAATTACCCCGTGACATTGAATTAAATCACATGATATCAAATTACACCATGACACAAAATTACATCGTGTGGCCAAATGATACCGTGACATCCAATTACATAGTGACACCGAAATACATTGTAAGACCAAATTATGCCGTGACACCAAAAACATCGTGACACCAATATTACAGCGTGACACAAAATTACATCGTGACACCAGTATTACATCATCACACCAAATAACATCGTGACACCAAATAACACCGTGAGGTCAAATGATACAGTGACAGTAAATTACACCATGACACCAATATTACATCGTGACACCAGTATTACATCGTGACACAAAATTACATCGTGACACTAGTATTACAGCGTGACACAAAATTACATCGTGACACCAGTATTACATCATCACACCAAATAACATCGTGACACCAAATAACACCGTGAGGTCAAATGATACAGTGACAGTAAATTACACCATGACACCAATATTACATCGTGACACCAATATTACATCGTGACCAATATTACAGCGTGACACCAAATTACATCGTGACACCAGTATTACATCGTGACACCAAATTACATCGTGACACCAGTATTACATCATCACACCAAATAACATCGTGACACCAAATAACACCGTGAGGTCAAATGATACAGTGACAGTAAATTACACCATGACACCAATATTACATCGTGACACCAGTATTACATCGTGACACAAAATTACATCGTGACACCAGTATTACAGCGTGACACAAAATTACATCGTGACACATCGTGACACCAAATTACATCGTGACACCAAATTACATCGTGACACCAAATTACATCGTGACACCAAATTACATCGTGACACCAAATTACATCGTGACACCAAATTACATCGTGACACCAAAATTACTTCACGAGGCTAGAAAATGTCATGACACCAAATTACACAAACGGCTACATACTTAGCCTCTTACAAAAGTCATTAGAGCTTTGGTTGCCTCCCTTGTCAATCTCCAAATCTCTACCGGAGCCACAACTGACAAAAGTCCCCCCAAAAAACCTAGCTCCTGGCTGACCAAGTGGTATTGATTATCTATCGGAAGTCTGGACATCAGCACACACGCAACACACGCCTTGACCCATTCACACACACACATACAGAGCACACTTACACACACCCGTACCAGTAGCTGTATTCTTTCACCCACTTTTATTCCTTCATTTATTCATCTGGTCACCTACTGCGGCCGTCCCGCCTTCCCTGTCTCCCGTGTTACGGCGAACGCATCTGACGGTCATCCGCTGACATTAATGTGATGGCCGAAAATGACCACCGGAACCCAATGAACGCGGGAATAAAAAGAAATAAAGAAAGAGAAAGAAAGAAAAAAAAAAGTCATTAGGAAGATGGCGGGAATAGTTTCTATATTTGTATGTGATAATTAGGTCACCTTAAGTGAGCCGTGATTGGCCATAACTCAATCATGATATCTATTTCCGGAGTTTCAACAACTAAGTTTTTTTCCCCTTAGGGATATGTTGTTTCTTTTATACAGTCTTTTCTGTATATCATATGTTTTTCTGTGTTTTTATTATACCTTAGAAGAAATCGATTAACCCAATACTTGTCTTTTTTCATATTCCAGATGTACAAAAGGGAATCGGGAATTCCGAAAAGAAGTCATTCGAGTCATGAAATAGCAGAAATATTAAAGCAGGCTGTCTTATTATAGTCTTTGGGAAAACGTAGAGGACGGGAGAGAGAGAAGAAGGCAGACATTATTGTTCGAAAGGTGAATCAATCCACAGCCCTTCTTGGTCAATTGGCACTAGGGCCAGCTTCAGAGTTGACGTAAATCGAGACATTGTTTTTTTTTTCTCGCTAAAACAAATCGACGAAATTCGAGACCGACGAGAACCGAAATCTACCTGAACCGAGGTTGGACTATTTCAGAAATTATACATAATATATAGTAACTTTTTGGTAATCGACTTAATATTAGTAAACCTTTTGTTCGCCATCTTGATTTCACATAGCTTTTATCTTGTATGTATATGATGAATACATCCCATATGTTTCCACAATGTATGTGAATATTTCAAAGAGATAATTCCTTGGCAATAAATGTTGATGTAAACAATATGTAAACAATAGGTAAACATTATGTAAACAATTTATGTAAACAGTATTTCATATTTTCTTTCAATGCCTTTGGGTTCGTTAAAGAAATAAAAGAAATTTTTTTTTTATGCCACGGGGGTCAAGGGTGAGGTCGTGGAGTCAAAAGGTCAAAGTTCCTGCTTTATGTTTCATTTTGGCGCCACCCTGCAATGTTTACACAGACCTAGACACAGTGCAAGTGCATGGAATGCATGCGGTTGAAAACATGCAGGAACTGTTTAATTTTTGTTTGCTTCCTAAGATCATTGTGTTGTTTTTTTTGTGTGTCTATTTGCACAATTATTTTTCCTAATCCTGATATAGTCACTATGTGTACAACAATTGTAGGCTTAGTTTTGGAAATCTGTTTACTTGTTAACTTATTATTTATTGGAAAAAAAAATCTTTTCACCAAAGACAAACATACACGATGCAAAATATACAATGAAACACAAAACTAAACACACAGCTTAACACACAACTAAACAACACTTAAACAGACAACTAATCATATAGAGTCTAGCTCAACACACAGCTCATCACTAATATTAACACACGACTGAACACCCAGTAAAACACACAATTAAACACATATTGACAAACATATCAACAAAAGACTAAGCAAACAGCTTAAAAAAACAACAACACATACTCAGACATGTAGATTAATTTTAAAAAATGTTAAGAAAAAAAAAGATTGAAGACTTAGAGAAACTTAGAGATTATAATTGTGCTTTGGTCATATAGTTAGTTATAATACATCGCCACCCAAATTTGAGGATGAAAAACAAACTATAATATAGTTATATATAGTAGAAAACAATTTTCTATTTGAATTCGTAGAACATAGTTTGTCTGGTGATGCGTAAGTAAAGGCGTGATTCTGTGACAGTTCACCTGCGTCGGCTCCAATGGCTCTCTGTGAGAGCCAGAATTGAATATAAAGTGGCGCTTCTTTGCCATCAGTGCCATTATAACAACGAAATGCCGTCCTATCTCAAGGAACTAATTAAACACCACATGTTCCGCAAAGAACACTTCATTCAACCGATTTCCCGCTTCTGGAGGTGCTCTCTGAAGACCGTCTTAGAGCCTTCTCAATATCCGGTCCGAAGTTGAGGAATCTTCTTCCCATCCAACTCAGGCGAACAGGCTCTATTGTTACTCTCAAAAAGAACTTATGAACACATTATTTACATTAAATAACATAACTTTTACCCAGTGGCGTAGCTAGGGGAGGGAAGGGGGGGGGTCCAAATTCAAAAGTCCCCCCGGGCCCCTACTTCAGGGAAGGGGGGCCCAAAGGAGTGTCCGAAAATACTTTTTTTGCAGGGGCCCCTAAGAGGTCCCCGGGCCCCTAAATCCCTAGCTAAGCCACTGCTTTGACCCATACTGTCTTACTTATTTAATATATTAGGTCGGTTAATGCTACATTTATTTGATTTGTCCTATGTTTGTAAAGTTTTAAAGCATCAAATAGCTATATATTTCTTAGCCTAGAGATTATATCTGTGTTGTAAGTTAAATGCGCTCTGAGCTATCATTATGTCTGTTGGCATCGCTATACAAATAGTATTATTTTTTTAAATTATTATTTAGAGAAGTATTTCTTTGATATTACTCCCAAGACTTGTTTAAAATATTACAGTGCCAGACAAAGGCACCAACCCCCCCCCCCCCCTCTTTACATATCGTATTCCATCATCCAGGGTGTGGTCTGACCTTCACCCTTTCACCATTCATAACTAGGCGTGGTCAGAATGTGTATGCGCCCTCACCCCCTCCCTCCCCACCTCCCCAACACTATCTCCTGTATTATATTGTGTGTGTGTGTGTGTGTGTTTGCTCTCCACTGAGAGAGATTTATATCTAAAGAGCAGGCAACTCTCATGGGATCCAATTAGGTTCTCTCTCTCTCTCCCGGAGAGGGCTAGCCAATGAGTGCACCTCACGTGAGTGCAGAGTTTATAAAACCTGACTTACAGCTAAGCTGTTTATTGAAATTGCAACTAGATTGTTGCTATTTCGGCTATTATAATCATAACTTATGTTTCCCTGCTTAAAAAAACGCTATTTGTACAACTGTCGTGTGACGTTTGTTTGTTTTTTGAATGTAATTTGCTTGTCAAATAGTGCTCATTACATAAAAATTGGATTAGATCAAATAAAACAGAAAACGTACATTCAAAATTGATACATAGGACTGGTGAAGCAGCTTTTGTGGCCACGGCATACTAGGGTATTGTGTGGCCAGCCGCCTTTACTTTACCCCAACTAGAGTCAGGTAGCCATCAGAGATAGGTAGACTCAGGGACCCCCATCCAGCCCCCGGGAACAAATCTTAGCCTTCACCTGAATTCGATCCCAGGACCTTCGGTACGCCAGCCGAACGCACTGCCCTTCGACCACCGTGTCCTTGACCCAAATAAACTCAAAGCTAAACACACAAAGACAGAAACAATACTTAAATGTTTGACCAGGGGTCATGAAATCTTTGAGATTAACTGTAGGATTAAGTTTTGTTTTTTTTTGTAAACAAGCATTTAGGGTTAGCCTGGATTCAGGACCATAATATTAAATACACTATTTCTATTTATTAATTATAGCTGCCGTCTGTGGTACCAACTTATCTATCATTTTATATCATTTATATCATTTTTAATATAATATATCAAATATATATATAAATAAAATGTATACAATTATCAGATCAACAAAAGGAAAAAACGCTTTCCTTATCCCTTATGCAAGAACAAATGCATTTAAGTACTCTTTCTTCCCGAGTGGCACCCGGGCATCAAATGGGTTGACTGAACAAACAAGGAAAATCTGGAACTTAACATTCTTTAAAACACTAACAACAGAAATGTAGGACTAGACTCCAACCACGGGTGTGCGTAGGACGCGATAATCTTCTTTATAGAAGGAGCGTCTGTAGTGTACGATAAGATATATATAATAAATATATATATTATATATAGGTAACAGCCACCTTGATGTCGTTATTGTAATCAATGTCTAAAGGCTTGATATTAATTTTTGTAGTAGAGCATCGGTGTTTCTATTTAGTCACAGTTAATAGTCATTCTAATCATCCTTGCTCTCTTTCTCTCTCTCTCTTTCTCTCTCTCTCTCTCTCTCTCTTTCTCTCTCTCTACTAAAAGCTTTGAACGCAAGTGTCCTCCATATTCCTATAACTAACTTTCCTGGCTTGTCTTACTCTGTCAAAATCATGCACGCCAGTTTTATATTCTTTCATTTACCCCCCCCCCCCTTCCTCCTCCAGACCTCTCTCTCTCTCCATCCACCACAAATTTCTTGTTTTTCATTCACCCCCCCCTTCCAAACGTCGCAGACGCCCTCAACGCCCACTCTACCCAACACCTCCCAACGCCTACACAAGTCCATGCACAGTTACCTTCCATGCGATCACCTGTCCATTTGATACACAGGAGGACCTCTGTAACGTATCTGACGAGTTCCCCCCCCCCCCTCCTCTTGCCTATTCCTGCGGTCAATAAGTAACAATGTTCAATACCCACTATACACTTAACAACAATGTTACCAAAAGCCGCTCCCTTTTTAATAAAGCATTTTTATAAAAAAAAAAAAACAACGTGTCTTTAATTACAATCTACGAACGAAATGGCAAAAAAAAGCTATGTGTGTCTGTGTAGCTATGTGTTTCTGTGCAGATATGTTTGTCTGTGTAGCTGTGTGTGTCTGTGTGTGTAGTTGTGTACCTGAGTCTGTGTAGCCCCTCATTCGTGTCAGCTTGTGTTGCGTGTGTGCTTGTAAATAATCATTATTTCCGACTAGACATCAAACATAATATTAGGCACGAGAAAAAAAAAGATCAAACAATAATTTGAAACCATTTTTTATAGGAAATTATGTTCATTATATGTAGTCTACATTATTTACGAATACCTCTTCTTTTATACATATATGGAACAAAATGTTGTACACGCAGACGACCAAACACGCAAAGAGATCAAAAGCCAACACAACATTTGCTTATACTTTGACCAGATTTCTTCAGTCTTACCCAACGCAACAAACAAACAAAATAAATAATTCTTTTATTCAAGAAATTCAAACCAAACTGGCAAGTTCGGATTATTCTTGAGTGGCTTTCACCCAGTGCATCTCCCTGGCTAATCAAAAAAGTCACCGCGTGTACAGGCGGAACCGGAAATGTGAACCGTCAGAGCGAAAGTGCGTCATCTGTGATTGTAGCACGTGCTGGGATGGTATTGCCTTATAAATATGAATGACGGGAGCCCAGTAATGACACACAGCTTGAAGTGGAGCGGAAATTTCCATTTTCCACTGGCGACCCTAAGGTTCTCAACTCAGCAAAAATAGCACTTTCATGTTGTTGTTTTTTGTTCGGTTTTGTTACCATAAAGAGGGTAGGCTACTGAGTACTGAACAGACGAAAATGTCAGCAGGTGACATTTAGGTTGCGAAATCGACATGAGTCATAAATCATAAAATTTTATTGGAAATTATTGTAACATGAAATCTCTCTTTATCTTTCTTCTTTTATTTTATTTTATGTCTGGGTATCTATCTTTCTATCTTTCTCTCTCTCTCTCTCTATCTATCTATCTATCGATCTCTTTCTATTTCTCTCTCTCTCTCTGTATATATATATATATTTAGATTTAGTGCCCCACACAGTGCCCCATTTAGTGCCCCACACAGTGCCTCATACAGTGCCCCATACAGTGCCTCATTCAGTGTCTCATACAGTGCCTCATACAGTGCCCCATTTAGTGCCCCACACAGTGCCTCATACAGTGCTAACACACACAGTGCCTCATACAGTGCCTTATACAGTGCCCCATTTAGTGCCCCACACAGTGCCTCATACAGTGCCCCATACAGTGCCTCATACAGTGAGCCATTTAGTGCCCCACACAGTGCCTCATACAGTGCCGCATACAGTGCCTCATACAGTGCCTCATACAGTGCCCCATTTAGTGCCCCACACAGTGCCTCATACAGTGCCCCATACAAGGCCTCATACAGTGCCTCATACAGTGAGCCATTTAGTGCCCCACACAGTGCCTCATACAGTGCTGCATACAGTGCCTCATACAGTGCCTCATACAGTGCCTCATACAGTGCCCAATTTAGTGCCCCGCAGTGCCTCACACAGTGCCCCATAGAGTGCCTCATACAGTGCCCCATACAGTGCCTCATATAGTGCCTCATACAGTTCCCTTTTCAATACCGCATACATCGCCCCATACAGTGCCTCATACAGTGCCCCATACAGTGCCGCATACATCGCCCCCATACAGTGCCTCATATAGTGCCGCACACAGTGCCTCATACAGTGCCTCATACAGTGCCCCATTTAGTGCCCCACACAGTGCCTCATACAGTGCCCCAGACAGTGCCTCATACATCGCCCCATACAGTGCCTCATATAGTGCCTCATACAGTGCCTTATTTAGTGCCCCACACAGTGCCTCGTACATTGCCTCATAAAGTGCCTCATACAGTGCCTCATTTAGTGCCCACACAGTGCCTCATTTAGTGCCCCATACATCGCCCCATACAGTGCCTCATACAGTGCCCTATACAGTGCTTAATACATCATTCCATACAGTGCCTCATATAGTGCCTCATACAGTGCCCCATACAGTGCCCCATACAGTGCCTCATATAGTGCCTTATTCATCGCCCCATACAGTGCCTCATTTAGTGCCTCATACAGTGCCTCATTTAGTGCCCCATACATCGCCACATACAGTGCCTCATACAGTGCCCTATACAGTGCCTCATACATCACCCCATACAGTGCCTCATATAGTGCCTCATACAGTGCCCCATACAGTGCCCCATACAGTGCCTCATATATTGCCTCATACATCGCCCCATACAGTGCCTCATATAGTGCCTCATATAGTGCCCCATACAGTGCCCCATACAGTGCCTCATACATCACCCCATACAGTGCCTCATACAGTGCCTCATATAGTGCCTCATACAGTGCCCCATACAATGCCCCCTACATCGCCCCATACAGTTCCTCATATAGTGCCTCATACAGTGCCTCATTTAGTGCCTCATACATCACCCCATACAGTGCCTCATATAGTGCCTCATACAGTGCCCCATACAGTGCCTCATACATCGCGCCATACAGTGCCTCATATAGTGCCCTATACAGTGCTTCATACATCATTCCATACAGTGCCTCATATAGTGCCTCATACAGTGCCCCATACAGTGCCCCATACAGTGCCTCATATAGTGCCTTATTCATCGCCCCATACAGTGCCTCATTTAGTGCCTCATACAGTGCCTCATTTAGTGCCCCATACATCGCCACATACAGTGCCTCATACAGTGCCCTATACAGTGCCTCATACATCACCCCATACAGTGCCTCATATAGTGCCTCATACAGTGCCCCATACAGTGCCCCATACAGTGCCTCATATATTGCCTCATACATCGCCCCATACAGTGCCTCATATAGTGCCTCATATAGTGCCCCATACAGTGCCCCATACAGTACCTCATACATCACCCCATACAGTGCCTCATACAGTGCCTCATATAGTGCCTCATACAGTGCCCCATACAATGCCCCCTACATCGCCCCATAGAGTTCCTCATATAGTGCCTCATACAGTGCCTCATTTAGTGCCTCATACATCACCCCATACAGTGCCTCATATAGTGCCTCATACAGTGCCCCATACAGTGCCTCATACATCGCGCCATACAGTGCCCCATACAAGGCCTCATACAGTGCCTCATACAGTGAGCCATTTAGTGCCCCACACAGTGCCTCATACAGTGCTGCATACAGTGCCTCATACAGTGCCTCATACAGTGCCTCATACAGTGCCCAATTTAGTGCCCCGCAGTGCCTCACACAGTGCCCCATAGAGTGCCTCATACAGTGCCCCATACAGTGCCTCATATAGTGCCTCATACAGTTCCCTTTTCAATACCGCATACATCGCCCCATACAGTGCCTCATACAGTGCCCCATACAGTGCCGCATACATCGCCCCCATACAGTGCCTCATATAGTGCCGCACACAGTGCCTCATACAGTGCCTCATACAGTGCCCCATTTAGTGCCCCACACAGTGCCTCATACAGTGCCCCAGACAGTGCCTCATACATCGCCCCATACAGTGCCTCATATAGTGCCTCATACAGTGCCTTATTTAGTGCCCCACACAGTGCCTCGTACATTGCCTCATAAAGTGCCTCATACAGTGCCTCATTTAGTGCCCCACACAGTGCCTCATTTAGTGCCCCATACATCGCCCCATACAGTGCCTCATACAGTGCCCTATACAGTGCTTAATACATCATTCCATACAGTGCCTCATATAGTGCCTCATACAGTGCCCCATACAGTGCCCCATACAGTGCCTCATATAGTGCCTTATTCATCGCCCCATACAGTGCCTCATTTAGTGCCTCATACAGTGCCTCATTTAGTGCCCCATACATCGCCACATACAGTGCCTCATACAGTGCCCTATACAGTGCCTCATACATCACCCCATACAGTGCCTCATATAGTGCCTCATACAGTGCCCCATACAGTGCCCCATACAGTGCCTCATATATTGCCTCATACATCGCCCCATACAGTGCCTCATATAGTGCCTCATATAGTGCCCCATACAGTGCCCCATACAGTGCCTCATACATCACCCCATACAGTGCCTCATACAGTGCCTCATATAGTGCCTCATACAGTGCCCCATACAATGCCCCCTACATCGCCCCATACAGTTCCTCATATAGTGCCTCATACAGTGCCTCATTTAGTGCCTCATACATCACCCCATACAGTGCCTCATATAGTGCCTCATACAGTGCCCCATACAGTGCCTCATACATCGCGCCATACAGTGCCTCATATAGTGCCCTATACAGTGCTTCATACATCATTCCATACAGTGCCTCATATAGTGCCTCATACAATGCCCCATACAGTGCCCCATACAGTGCCTCATATAGTGCCTTATTCATCGCCCCATACAGTGCCTCATTTAGTGCCTCATACAGTGCCTCATTTAGTGCCCCATACATCGCCACATACAGTGCCTCATACAGTGCCCTATACAGTGCCTCATACATCACCCCATACAGTGCCTCATATAGTGCCTCATACAGTGCCCCATACAGTTCCCCATACAGTGCCTCATATATTGCCTCATACATCGCCCCATACAGTGCCTCATATAGTGCCTCATATAGTGCCCCATACAGTGCCCCATACAGTACCTCATACATCACCCCATACAGTGCCTCATACAGTGCCTCATATAGTGCCTCATACAGTGCCCCATACAATGCCCCCTACATCGCCCCATAGAGTTCCTCATATAGTGCCTCATACAGTGCCTCATTTAGTGCCTCATACATCACCCCATACAGTGCCTCATATAGTGCCTCATACAGTGCCCCATACAGTGCCTCATACATCGCGCCATACAGTGCCTCATATAGTGCCTCATACAGTGCCTCATTTAGTGCCCCATACACCGCCCCATACAGTGGCCCATACAGTGCCCCATATCGCGTGCTGAATAGACGAAACAGTCTCTTTCTTTTACCAAACAACGTGACATCAAACGCACTTTAAAAAAATAAAAAGAAAAGATATTCAAACAAAAATAAATGTAAACGGTTAAGCCTAAAGGTCACGTGACCGAAGTACAAAACGAACACACATTTTGTACAGACACGTCAGCATACACAGTCATAACCCTAGCCGCCACCCAGCCTCCTCCCTCCACATCCCGCCTAACCCTCCCCGAGTCAAAGCGAGTCTTCTCCAGACATCGTACCCGGTCACCCATAGATCTACACTGCACTCTCCCACAAGGCCGGAACCCATTGACGCCTTACTGTACACCCCCCCCCCCCCCAAGTAGCATTGTGAAATATTATTTATATTTGACTGATTTTGCAAAAGAAGAATCGTAAATGATCATAAGAGATAATAAGCGTGAGTGTAATACATACAATTGCGTCAGTGGCACCTGGTAGGCAGCGCGCTCTACTAGCGTACCTAAGGTTCCGGGCTCGAATCCAAGGGTAAGACTTGTTCCAGGGTCTGGGGGTAACGTTGGGGGTGGCCCTGAGTCTACCCAGCCCTTAACATTAGTTAGGGGCACACAATCCCCTAGAAGAGGGGTCGGCAACCTAAGGCAACAGATTTTTTTAATGCAAGTCAAAACAACGTACGTCGGTATAATTAATTGGTGCTGCGTGGCGAACTACACGGGAATCACACTGGACGTCAACTGTTTAAGTTAATACGAATTTAAAAGCAACACTAATTATATTAAATGTTTAAAAACTCGTTTGACATCACTAGCATCAAATTTTGAGAATTTCATTAAAGGGAGACAATTAACCAGTTTTTCTTTGCGTTAAAATCCTTTTTTTTTGTTTTCTTTAAAAAAAATTTATGACTTACAATTTATAACTTAAAAATTATCAAACTATAAGAGTTAGTTGAAATTATATAAATATTAAATGACTAAAGAATTTATATGTACGTTTCTAAACATTACATTAACTACCCAGTTTGTATGATGAGTACGTATTCTATTCCGCTTAATTAGTGTTATTTGACCTATATTTGTAGTTGCAGTTATCGTTTCCAAAATCTCACTTATGCAGACATCTAAATACAAAGAATGTATAGCTATTACTAGAATATTATCTTGGCAACTAAATTCAAATGTTGATACATTAACCACTAATGTGTTAGTTGAGTAATGAAACTGTGCATTAGCTATGAATGGATAAAAAAAATGATAACAGGTTTATTTATAATTAAAAAAAAAAACTTTTAAGATTTTCTCCATAACGTTCCTTTTTTTTTGGTCTTGGTCTTGCTACGGCACTAAATAAATTATCTTATAAAAATAATATAGCTGAGCAGTTTGACTTTCATGCTGTTGGCGCGCTGAATGATTTAGAAATCCTACTTTAGCCCACTATAAGCAAAAGGTTGCCGACACCTGCCCTACAATACAGTGGTCACGAAAACTTGTGAACGCTGCTTCACAGTCCCTATAGATTTAATTCGTCTTACGAGGATAGTTGATTTACTCTAGGTCCATCAATACATATTGTATGGAAATCTTGAAGTTTAAAAACAAAACACTTATATCACTATTTCATTGAAATACTTGACAAGGTTAACAATGTTTGATACATTTATTGAAATATAAAATCTATGATACAACATACCATCTCTCTTGTATTCTTTATCGCTCTCCCTTCAGATCGAATTGATCCATAGGGCCGGTGAAGCGGCGTTCATCGGTTTCTGTGGTCAAAGCATACAAGGTGATTGTGTGGATAGTACAATGCACGGCCCCCGAATAATATCAGAGTTGGGTAGTCTCAGGGACACCCGGGAAAAAAATCCTAGCCTTCACCAGGACTCGAGCCCATGACCTTCGGTTCGCTAGTCGAATGTATACAATATATAAGGGATATTCCATGACCTGAAAAATATCATGACAAAATCCATTATATATAATAATAATGTATATGAGTATGAGAGAACAGAATAATCAATAATTATATACGAGCTTTACAAAAAAGCCTCAAATTTATATAGACCAGTGAAACACATGGAACAAAGAGGAAATCACTACACTGACTAGACATAGGCCTACACGAAACATTTCCTTCAATTTAACTCTTCCTGTACCGACCTACTTCTATCTATGCTGCCTTCAGTTCCGCTATATATGCGCCCGGGACTGTAAGGGTTAACTTTCATTGTACTTTTCGTGACTACATGCTCTAGTTTTTTTGTTTAACCTCTGAACTTTGAAAATGGGCGTGGTTAAAGCTGCATCCATCGGTCGACTAGAATATACGTCAACGATCACTAGTCAAATTACTCCCTCCTTCCCTTTTCAAATGACCTGCAGTAAGTAAATTAAAACAATGTGTGTGTGTGTTGTGTGTGTGTGTGTGAGTGTGTGGTCTCGGGAGTGGGCAGTTCATTTTTTTTTTAATCCACATTTATATTATGCTAAGAAAATATTCAGTCAAACGCTATGCGCAGTAAGCCCCGCAAAGGTGAGAGTGACGGATAGATAGATTAAATAGATAGATAGATAGATAGATGGATAGATAGATAGATAGATAGATAGATAGATAAGAAGATAGATAGATAATTGCATAACTAGATGAATAGAGACATATATTTTAGATAGAAAATATAAATATAGTATACATATATATCGTAGACATATTGAAATTATATAGCATAAATATAGATAGACAGATAGTTAAAAAGATACATTGTATATAGATATATAGAAGATATATAGATAGACAGATAGATAGATAGATTAAAAAGATAGATTGTACAGATATAGTCTATAGACAGGACAGGTAGATAGATAGATACATGGATGGATTAATAGAGAGATATATAAGATAGATAACTACCACTAAAGTAATTTACGGCTCCGTACACCCCAAATTTAACTGTACACATCTCCTCCAGTACATCATACTAAAGATAAGGTTGCAAGCATTATTACAATAGTCGAACACATGGCTGTGTACTGCTGAAAAATATTACGGTTCCGTAGAATTAGAAAAAATATCTACGGCTCCGTACATCTGAAAACAAACTACGGCTCCGTACAATTCGAAAAAAATCTACCCCACCGTACAGCTGAAAAAACAACATGGCTCCGTACAATAAAAAGTAAATCTACAGCTTCGCACTGCTGAAAACAAATTAGCATACGGCTCCATAGAATTCGAAAAAAATCTACGGCTCCGTACTTCTGAAAACAAATTACGGCTCCGTAATTCTGAAAACAAACTACGGCTCCGTAATTCTGAAAACGAACCCCGGCTTTGACAATTAGAAACAAATCTAAGGCTCTGTACTTCTGAAAACAAACCCCGGCTCCGTACAATTAGAAACAAATCTAAGGCTCTGTACTTCTGAAAACAAACCCCGGCTCCGTACAATTAGAAACAAATCTAAGGCTCTGTACTTCTGAAAACAAACTCCGTCTCCGTACAATTAGAAACAAATCTAAGGCTCTGTACTTCTGAAAACAAACTCCGGCTCCGTACAGTTAGAAACAAATCTAAGGCTCTGTACTTCTGAAAACAAACCCCGGCTCCGTACAATTAGAAACAAATCTAAGGCTCTGTACTTCTGAAAACAAACCCCGGCTCCGTACAATTAGAAACAAATCTAAGGCTCTGTACTTCTGAAAACAAATTACGGGTCAGTAGGCCTACTTCTGATAACAGATTACAGCTCCGTACAATTAGAACAGAAATCTACGGCTCCGTACTTCTGAAAATATATACGATTCCGTACATTCTTTAAAAACAAAGTATAGATCTACTCCCCTGTAACTCTAGAGCAGGGATCGGCAACCTACGTGCGTGTGCCAGACTTGGCACGCAGAGCAATTTTCAATGGCACGCGGTAAACTCCCCAAAAGGCAATTCAAAACACTTCTACAAGAAATTGAGCGCTATAGCAGGATCACTTTTAGGCTGTTGGCACGCTGAATGAATTATAAATCCAACTTTGGCACACTATTATCAAAAGTTTTGCAGACTCTGCTCTAGCGTCTACATGCAACGGAAAAAAATGATTCTACAACAACGATCTGATTATCATATAATCCACATTGGAATTCTTCTGTAGAATGAATCTATCGCTTGTAATAGTTTCCCAGTTGCATCTCGTTGATTCTTAATTTGAAATAGAATGTAAGTCAATGAGGACACGGTGGTCGTGCGGCAGCGCGTTCGGCTGGCGTACCGAAGGTTGAAGGTTCGAATTCTGGTGAAGGCTAGGATTAGTATCTCGTGACTGGAGGGTGTCCCTGAGTCTACCCAGCTTTGATTGCTACCTGACTTTTAGTTGGGGTAACGTAAACGCGTCTGGGCATTGTACTGGCCACATAATCCCTAAGTATGCCGTGGCCACTGAAACTGGTGAACGTTGCTTCACCGGCCCCATGGACTAATTTGGTCCGACGGGATATTTTACTTACTTTATTTACTAACAAAGAGGGTGGTCTGGTAAGCACGTAAATTGACTCTTGTTGAAAATAGTGTGGCCAAAATCTCATGCAAAAGGGGTATACTAGACTTCCGTCCTACAAAATTCGCCATTTTGGGTTCTACTTTTCCTTTCGTTTTAATGTATATTAGCATATTATAATGTGGGAATACAACTTCTAGTGTACTGAGAGATGGGATTGTTCAACTATTAAAAGCACTGCATTTTAATGATATCTTATGGAAAACCATTTTTCATGGATTTCTTCAAAGAGACCAAAGTGAAGTGGGGTTTCTTAACGAATCCTAAAGTTGGTAAGCAAGGGGAAAAAACTCCCACGTCGACCCCCTGACAACCCAGGCCAACGCAAATATCTTCTATCTTGTTTTTCTTCTTTGTTATATTGTTGTACTAGCATGACATCATCAAATGATAGCAACACGATCATCTATCACGAACTGTTTCTCTGCGTAAACCTGGCCTTTTAAAACGCATCAGTCAGCATTGATTTCCCATAATGTGTGTGTAATGTGTGTATGTGAATGTGTGTGATGTGTGATAAATGTGATGTGTGTGTGTGAATGAGTATATGAATGTGTGTGCTATATGTGTGTGAATTGTGAATGTGTGTGCTATATGTGAATGTGTGTGCTACATGTGTGTGTGTGTGTGAATGTGTTTGTGCTACATGTGAATGTGTGTGCTATATGTGTGTGTGAATGTGTGTGCTATATGTGAATGTGTGTGTTATATGTGTGTGAATGTGTGTGCTACATGTAAATGTGTGTGCTTTATGTGTGTGTGAATGAGTATATGTGAATTTATGTGCTATATGTGTGTTTGTGTGAATGAGTATATGTCAATGTGTGTGCTATATGTGTGTGTGAATGTGTGTGATATATGTGAATGTGTGTGAATGTGTGTGTGCTACATGTGAATGCGTGTGCTATATGTGTGTGTGTGTGAATAAGTATATGTGAATTTGTGAGCTATATGTGTGTTTGAATGAGTATATGTGAATGTATGTGCTATATGTGTGTGTGAATGTGTGTGCCATATGTGAATGTGTGTGCTATATTTGTGTGTGTGAATGTGTGTGTGCTACATGTGAAAGTGTGTGTGCTACATGTGAATGTGTGTGTGATACATGTGAATGTGTGTGCTACATGTGTATGTGTGTGTGTTATATGTGAATGTGTTCACTATATATGTGTGTGTGAATGTGAGTGCTATATGTGAATCTGTGTGCTATATTTTGTGTTTGTGTGAATGTGCCTATGTGTGTGATATAGAGTACATGCGCCTATCTGTTCTACAGCACAATTTGTTATCGCCAATTATAAAAATTGTGTTAAAAAGACATTGAAAAAAACAAACAACTGGAAACTTTTACAATAAAAAAAACAAGAAATGTTACAGCTTTTTTTAAACCAAAAAACTTGATTGTTAAATTGGATTATATTTCATGTTTAAAAAAAAATGCGATCTTGACTGTCTGCACATTTCATATTTGAGTTTCGTGTTTTTTTTATAAACACTTTTATAATTAAACAATGCTCACTTATAGATTCTTTAAAAAATGGTAGTGTGAAAAATATCCATAATGTTATTTAAATTTGTGTGGTAATAACAACATGATTTGATATTTTAAACATGTTTTAATATGTGAGTATGTTCTTATGTTATAGGTGTGATTATGTGTGTGTTTGTCTATATGAGTGTTTGTGTGTAAAAGTGAAGTAATAGGCTGTTATCGCTGCCTCACCCCCCCCCCCCCAACCCCTCACTCCTGTTCTGTTCATGGTCAGATCAATAGAATTTCAGATTTCTTAAACCATGTTTGCTGTGGCGAAAAAAACATCCTCACCAGCCTCTTATATTCTCAACTCTGAATTCCCCACCCTCCTCTCTCTCTTTCTCTCTCTCTCTCGTCCTCCCTCTATACCTCCCACCCTCCTCCTGGCCCCTCTTGCCACCCCATCAATCAAGGAGGCATTGCTTTTCTTCTAAGTCTCGAATCTCTCGCTAATGTCTTCTTCATGGCTGTAGCCGCTAAAACATATAGAGTTGGGTCACGTGACTCCGGCCGACCAATGGAAAGAGGGGGGAACACAGTTCCAACATGCGCTTATCAATTCGCCATGTTGAATGTTTTTTAAGCATTGTGATTTAAAATTATTTTTGTTTTGCGAAATATAACCTTTCGGACATTATAACTAAATGTCGCAGAATTGAAGGAGATTTTTTTTTTGAATCGTTAAATCGTTAAACTGTTGGGAACTAGGCTACCGCTATTACATCTGCGTAGGCTGGGGAATTCTAGCCTTCAAGGGGACTAGAACCCGGGGCCTTCAGTGCTAGCACAAGAAGACCGTGACCCTTAATATAGTCAGTTAAAATATTGGAATTTCGCTAGCAACGAAACAATATAAAACGACGGGGGATAAGGTAGTGTGTACGGGTACGTTTTCACTTGCAGAGGATTCTTTCAACAGCTTGGAAATTTAAAAAAAAATCCATTCAATGAATAATTCAAGTGGCACGGTAGCCGAGCTGCGGCAGCGCGTTCGACCGGTGATCCGAAGGTTCTGGGTTCGAATCCTGGTGAAGACTAGGATTTTTTCCCGGGACTTGAGGGTGTCCCTGAGTCTACCCAGTAGGGTCAGAAGTCTATTATAACTCTTCTGATTCCAAAATAATATATCTTACAAAAATAGCACATGTTATACAAAATTCTTAGTTTAGCGTCGTATTGGGTTGCATCTGTTTCCGCAGTAATGATAAACAAGGGGTAACAATCACAAGAAAATAGGTACAAGTTGTACCGTACAAGGTTAAGTTATACTATACCAAAGACTAAAATTAGATGGACTTCTTGCTCTATTTTTAGAGCTTATGTGTTCTTTTTTTTCCGTGCGCAACCAATAAGGCTGTCTTGAATGGCTTCTATGCTCCTTCGATTGCATTTCATTAAAGCATAATTCTCAACGGGGGCGTTATCGTCCCCCGGGAGCGGGGAGAAGCTTTAAGAGATGCTGACATTAATTGAACACCTCAGCTATTTGAATAAATTAGTTTTTGGATGAAATGTGATGTAAACGCAAGTGCTGCAAAATATCTGATATCCCCTAACAGTAGGCATACATATTATTATTCTATTAAGAAATAGGAATCGCAATGACTTTTCGATGAAGTAGGGGTCAGTATTTGGCAAGTATGGTGTGCGGCCGGCTGGTCCTATGGTTGGTTCACCGGACTGTCAACCCTGTTGACCAATGATGACTCACTGCTATTATTATTGATATTATGATCTCGGTTTATCTCGGTTTTTCCGAGATGTACTTTAATGAATTTACATTTTCAAGAATGTCAGATGACAACTATAATTAAGTAGTGTAGATACGTAGTAATCGTACAAACTGGGTAGTTATTGTAATTCTTAAAAATATACATATAAATTATTTAGTCATATGATATTTATATAATTTTCAAATATTTTTTAAAGTTTGATCATTTTAAAGCTATAAATGTAAATTATTTATTCTTTTATAAAAAAAAATAAACAACAACATTAGAAATATTAGCTCGAATGAAACGGGTTAATTATCTCCCTTTAAAAAACAAATGTTTCCACATTTGATTCAATAGTAATGCGAACAAGTTATGTTTTGTAATATAACAAATATTACTGATTATTATTATTTCTTTATATACATTCAACATTATGGTATTCATAACAAGATTTAATTATCAGAAGATTAAAATAATTGACGTTAAACAGTTGTAAATAGACATTTCCTGCATTAATTGTTTTGTCCATTTAAGGAGTTTATACTTTAAACATTAATAAGCTAATGACAGACATTACAAAATATAGTGCTATCAAATAAGTCTCTTATATTTTTAATTAATGATACAAATACATTTGTTTTAGAATTAATTATGTTTATGTTTAATTAAAGAAGATGAGCATAAAAACTTGTTTAAATGTAATTAGTCTGTATAATTAATGAGTGTACGTGACCTCTATAGTTCAGAAGAGGGGGGCGGTGAGTGGAGAAAAATTGTAAAAGGGGGCGGTGAGCCGAAAAAGGTTGAGAACCTATGCATTAAAGGATTCCGCTGTATACATCTTTCGATTTTAATCGTAATTTCCCATTGAGACAATCAGAGCGAATTACTAAACCGGAAGTCTAGAGGACTTAGTGCGATCGGAAATTCCGAAACTAAGAGTTTCAAGTTATCAAATAGCAGAAATATTAAAGCAAGCGGTCCATCATAATATAGTCTTTGGTTATATATAGGGCCTAAATATATTACAGTAGGCTTTAAAATATAAGGTATATTTTTATATTTGACAAGTACCGTACAAAGAAGCCATTAATTTTTTAACATCTACATTAGAATTATCCATACAATTTTATGGTGTTGTAGGTGGAAAATGGGGGTGGGGAAGGAGTGGAAGGGGGCTAGAGCGACAGCTGGTAAAGAAGGACAAAGCCATTTTTCCTTTTCAAAACCCACCTACCCTACAGGCACTACTGCGACTTCCACCTCAACCACCCCGCTCTCCATCCCAAATCAAACACAACGGGGGCTGTTCTTTTCCATTCTTATGTCTGCGGTGGGGGGGGGGGGAAGGAGAGGCTACTAGGCTACCATCCATTCATCCCAAAGCCTGGGCCACAACACATCAAGTCATTGAAAGACCCGGGACAGATAAAACTGAATCAATAACCTCGTACATCTTCATCTCTACACCCCCCCCCCCCCAAAAAAAAAAAAAAAACTAAACAAGGGGGGATAAGGGGGAAGTCACTCTGAAATAAATAAAAGGCGGAATAATATAACAACAGCTAAAAAACATCACCCTATTACTTTCCCCTTGTTTACTTTGCACAAGCACGGCTGACGAGAGAGAAAGAGAGAGATAAAAAAAAATTGTGGCGGGCGAGGGGGGGGGGGGGGGGAAGGGGGGGATAATTTAAAAAACCGAGGACGTGCCGAGATCCAAAATGATCCAAGTTGTTACCACATTTAGTGAGTGCTTGATTCATTTTTTTTTTCCCCAAAGGAAAACGTGAAACCAAAAAACTGAAAAGAAAATTTTGGCTTTTTTTTTTTCTTTCTTTCTATTTTTTTATCTCTTTCAAATAACATAAAACTTTAAAGTTATAAGAGCTAACAAAAAATAATAATATTTAAATAGTTGTTGGGGGGGGGATATAAAAAATGCGGAATTTGATTAGAGAAAACAAATTAAATCGAGTTCTAGAGTTTTCTACTGAAGGTGTATGAAGTGGGTTAGAAATTGGAGCAATTTCCCCACTAATAGTTGAATATATTGTTTGACCTAGCGATGGGGTGTAGGGAGGGGGGGGGAGGTTATAGAAACACGCGCCCGTATCCACCGTCTTCTATAAATAATATTTTCTAGCCCACAACCGCACAGTCTTTCTTTTTGTGGGGTTTAGACTTTAGACCTAGATCTAGACTCTAGACTTTGTTTTTATTTCTTGGAGATGATCGCCCCCCCCCCCCCACCCCAAAAATATAAAGAAAGAAAGAATAACGTCATCAATGTCGTCACCACGTGGACAATATGCGTACGTTTATAGAACGTGATATAAACACTCGGTAGCTTTATTCAACGTAGGCTAAGCGGGAAATATCGTATTACAGTAAGACTATACTAGATTACATGTGTGTAACCGCGTCTTACTGTAGGCTACTGGCACATTCACGTCAAGAGTAGGAACTAATACTGTGCCAAAGTAGGATTTCTAACTTATTCTGCGTACCAACAGCCTAATTGTCATTCTGTTCTAGCACTCAATTTCTTGTCGAAGAGAGCTGAATTGACTTTTTTGGGGGGAAAGTGGTGGGGGGGGGGGGTCATCCGCGTCCCATTAATAAATTGCTCTGTGTGACAAGACTGGCACGCGTGTCATCGGTTGCCGAACCCCTGTTCTATATGATTATTCAGTCTCTGTGAATTTGCTACTATCATCATATAACCTCCGTCATTAAACATAGATCAATGAATTAATCAATAACTCAATCTATATGCTGGCTATTTTGTACTTCTTCCTGTTTATCTTTATGTTTCCACCTGTCTTTAAATCCGTCTATCTGCCCACCTACCCACTCATCCATAGATCCGTCTATCTGCCCATCTACCCACTCATCCATAGATCCGTCTATCTGCCCATCTACCCACTCATCCACAGATCCGTCTATCTGCCCATCTACCCACTCATCCATAGATCCGTCTATCTGCCCATCTGCCCACTCATCCATAGATCCGTCTATCTGCCCACCTACCCACTCATCCATAGATCCGTCTATCTGCCCATCTACCCACTTATCCATAGATCCGTCTATCTGCCCATCTACCCAATCCATAGATCCGTCTATCTGCCCATCTACCCACTCATCCATAGATCCGTCTATCTGCCCATCTACCCACTTATCCATAGATCCGTCTATCTGCCCATCTACCCACTCATCCATAGATCCGTCTATCTGCCCATCTACCCACTCATCCATAGATCCGTCTATCTGCCCATCTACCCACTCATCCATAGATCCGTCTATCTGCCCATCTTCCCACTCATTTATAGATCCGTCTATCTGCCCACTTACCCACTCATCCATAGATCTGTCTATCTGCCCATCTACCCACTCATCCATAGATCCGTCTATCTGCCCATCTACCCACTCATCCATAGACCCGTCTATCTGCCCATCTACCCACTCATCCATAGATCCGTCTATCTGCCCATCTACCCACTCATCCATAGATCAGTCTATCTGCCCATCTACCCACTCATCCATAGATCCGTCTATCTGCCCATCTACCCACTCATCCATAGATCCGTCTATCTGCCCACCTACCCACTCATCCATAGATCCGTCTATCTGCCCTTCTACCCACTCATCCATAGATCCGTCTATCTGCCCATCTACCCACTCATCCATAGATCCGTCTATCTGCCCATCTACCCACTCATCCATAGATCCGTCTATCTACCCATCTACCCACTCATCCATAGATCCGTCTAACTGCCCATCTACCCACTCATCCATAGATCCGTCTATCTGCCCATCTACCCACTCATCCATAGATCCGTCTATCTGCCCATCTACCCACTCATCCATAGATCCTTCTATCTGCCCATCTACCCACTCATCCATACATCCGTCTATCTGCCCATCTACCCACTCATCCATAGATCCGTCTATCTGCCCAGCTACCCACTCATCCATAGATCCGTCTATCTGCCCATCTACCCACTCATCCATAGATCCGTCTATCTGCCCATCTACCCACTCATCCATAGATCCGTCTATAAGCCCATCTACCCACTCATCCATAGATCCGTCTATCTGCCCATCTACCCACTCATCCATAGATCCGTCTATCTGCCCATCTACCCACTCATCCATAGATCCGTCTATCTGCCCACCTACCCACTCATCTATAGATCCGTCTATCTGCCCATCTACCCACTCATCCATAGATCCGTCTATCTGCCCATCTACCCACTCATCCATAAATCCGTCTATCTGCCCATCTACCCACTCATCCATAGATCCGTCTATCTGCCCATCTACCCACTCATCCATAGATCCGTCTATCTGCCCATCTACCCACTCATCCATAGATCCGTCTATCTGCCCATCTACCCACTCATCCATAGATCCGTCTATCTGCCCATCTACCCACTCATCCATAGATCCGTCTATCTGCCCATCTACCCACTCATCTATAGATCCGTCTATCTGCCCACCTACCCACTCATCCATAGATCCGTCTATCTGCCCACCTACCCACTCATCCATAGATCCGTCTATCTGCCCATCTACCCACTCATCCATACATCCGTCTATCTGCCCATCTACCCACTCATCCATAGATCCGTCTATCTGCCCAGCTACCCACTCATCCATAGATCCGTCTATCTGCCCATCTACCCACTCATCCATAGATCCGTCTATCTGCCCATCTACCCACTCATCCATAGATCCGTCTATAAGCCCATCTACCCACTCATCCATAGATCCGTCTATCTGCCCATCTACCCACTCATCCATAGATCCGTCTATCTGCCCATCTACCCACTCATCCATAGATCCGTCTATCTGCCCACCTACCCACTCATCTATAGATCCGTCTATCTGCCCATCTACCCACTCATCCATAGATCCGTCTATCTGCCCATCTACCCACTCATCCATAAATCCGTCTATCTGCCCATCTACCCACTCATCCATAGATCCGTCTATCTGCCCATCTACCCACTCATCCATAGATCCGTCTATCTGCCCATCTACCCACTCATCCATAGATCCGTCTATCTGCCCATCTACCCACTCATCCATAGATCCGTCTATCTGCCCATCTACCCACTCATCCATAGATCCGTCTATCTGCCCATCTACCCACTCATCTATAGATCCGTCTATCTGCCCACCTACCCACTCATCCATAGATCCGTCTATCTGCCCACCTACCCACTCATCCATAGATCCTTCTATCTGCCCATCTACCCACTCATCCATACATCCGTCTATCTGCCCATCTACCCACTCATCCATAGATCCGTCTATCTGCCCAGCTACCCACTCATCCATAGATCCGTCTATCTGCCCATCTACCCACTCATCCATAGATCCGTCTATCTGCCCATCTACCCACTCATCCATAGATCCGTCTATAAGCCCATCTACCCACTCATCCATAGATCCGTCTATCTGCCCATCTACCCACTCATCCATAGATCCGTCTATCTGCCCATCTACCCACTCATCCATAGATCCGTCTATCTGCCCACCTACCCACTCATCTATAGATCCGTCTATCTGCCCATCTACCCACTCATCCATAGATCCGTCTATCTGCCCATCTACCCACTCATCCATAAATCCGTCTATCTGCCCATCTACCCACTCATCCATAGATCCGTCTATCTGCCCATCTACCCACTCATCCATAGATCCGTCTATCTGCCCATCTACCCACTCATCCATAGATCCGTCTATCTGCCCATCTACCCACTCATCCATAGATCCGTCTATCTGCCCATCTACCCACTCATCCATAGATCCGTCTATCTGCCCATCTACCCACTCATCCATAGATCCGTCTATCTGCCCATCTACCCACTCATCCATAGATCCGTCTATCTGCCCATCTACCCACTCATCCATAGATCCGTCTATCTGCCCATCTACCCACTCATCCATAGATCCGTCTATCTGCCCATCTACCCACTCATCTATAGATCCGTCTATCTGCCCACCTACCCACTCATCCATAGATCCGTCTATCTGCCCACCTACCCACTCATCCATAGATCCGTCTATCTGCCCATCTACCCACTCATCCATACATCCGTCTATCTGCCCATCTACCCACTCATCCATAGATCCGTCTATCTGCCCAGCTACCCACTCATCCATAGATCCGTCTATCTGCCCATCTACCCACTCATCCATAGATCCGTCTATCTGCCCATCTACCCACTCATCCATAGATCCGTCTATAAGCCCATCTACCCACTCATCCATAGATCCGTCTATCTGCCCATCTACCCACTCATCCATAGATCCGTCTATCTGCCCATCTACCCACTCATCCATAGATCCGTCTATCTGCCCACCTACCCACTCATCTATAGATCCGTCTATCTGCCCATCTACCCACTCATCCATAGATCCGTCTATCTGCCCATCTACCCACTCATCCATAAATCCGTCTATCTGCCCATCTACCCACTCATCCATAGATCCGTCTATCTGCCCATCTACCCACTCATCCATAGATCCGTCTATCTGCCCATCTACCCACTCATCCATAGATCCGTCTATCTGCCCATCTACCCACTCATCCATAGATCCGTCTATCTGCCCATCTACCCACTCATCCATAGATCCGTCTATCTGCCCATCTACCCACTCATCTATAGATCCGTCTATCTGCCCACCTACCCACTCATCCATAGATCCGTCTATCTGCCCACCTACCCACTCATCCATAGATCCTTCTATCTGCCCATCTACCCACTCATCCATACATCCGTCTATCTGCCCATCTACCCACTCATCCATAGATCCGTCTATCTGCCCAGCTACCCACTCATCCATAGATCCGTCTATCTGCCCATCTACCCACTCATCCATAGATCCGTCTATCTGCCCATCTACCCACTCATCCATAGATCCGTCTATAAGCCCATCTACCCACTCATCCATAGATCCGTCTATCTGCCCATCTACCCACTCATCCATAGATCCGTCTATCTGCCCATCTACCCACTCATCCATAGATCCGTCTATCTGCCCACCTACCCACTCATCTATAGATCCGTCTATCTGCCCATCTACCCACTCATCCATAGATCCGTCTATCTGCCCATCTACCCACTCATCCATAAATCCGTCTATCTGCCCATCTACCCACTCATCCATAGATCCGTCTATCTGCCCATCTACCCACTCATCCATAGATCCGTCTATCTGCCCATCTACCCACTCATCCATAGATCCGTCTATCTGCCCATCTACCCACTCATCCATAGATCCGTCTATCTGCCCATCTACCCACTCATCCATAGATCCGTCTATCTGCCCATCTACCCACTCATCTATAGATCCGTCTATCTGCCCACCTACCCACTCATCCATAGATCCGTCTATCTGCCCACCTACCCACTCATCCATAGATCCGTCTATCTGCCCATCTACCCACTCATCCATAGATCCGTCTATCTGCCCATCTACCCACTCAACCATAGATCCGTCTGTCTCTCTATCCACCCATCTGTCAATTAATCCGTTTTTCTCTCCATCACCATCAGCCAGTATGCATATAAGTACTTGTTTCTTCCCGATTGGCATCCGGGCATGGAATGGGTTACTTGAAAAAAAAAAACAGTAGCTTAACATCATTTTAAAACTCTAATAGAAATATCGGGACAAGACTCAAATCGCGAATGAGCGTAGGACGCAATAATCTTCTTTATAGAAGGAGCGTCTGTAATGTATAAGATAAGTCCAGTATTTCTACCATAGATGTGTAATACCTTTGAGTATCTATATATATATACAGTTCAATAAATTACTCTGTGTCTGTAAGATATATATGCCAACAAAACTGCCAGCAGAATTCCCTTAACGTTTCAAATCTAATGTGTTCAGCACCTAGTGACCTGGAGGACTGGAACTCAATTTGTAGGCAGAAACTATCAAGTAACTTAATTAGATTCACTTAATGCCACGTTTCCGCCTTCTGCTCCCTGTGGGGGTTGAGGGAGGGGGGACGTTGGAATCGGTAGAACTGATGAATGCCACTTGGGGAGAGAGATGTGTGGCGTCGGGTGGTGCGCCTGTAAATGAAAATAAAAGATTTGTTTGAAAATTGAAACTTTTAAAAGAAAATTTTTGCTATTTTCTTCTTCAATGGAAATTTCAATGTTTTGATTTAAATAAATGATTATTTCTAAAACCAAACGTACCAGTACAGTACTCTGAAGGAATTTAACACAGTGGCCGATAGGCAGCGGCTGAGCATTGTGCTGGCCACACAATCCCTTAGTATGCCGTGGCCAATGTAACTGGTGAAAGCTGCTTCACCGGTTCTATGATCAGTTTGGTCCGACGGGTAATTTACTTACTACTACAACATAATTACAACCTTTTTATCCGCCATTGTGGTGATCATCATATGTGCCATTCGGGATGCCAAGAAACACAATGTTGGTGCCACATACACAAGACTAAAGAAAAATAAATTGTCATGAACACGTTTAACACACTATGAACACATTAAACACATCGGTGCCACATTGAACACACACAAGCACATGAAACACATCAGAAGTAGCACATAAAACACACAAGTAACACATTAAACACCAAATAACATATTAAACTCAACCATAAACACATTTTAACACACATTTTAACACAACAGAAGCATACCCAAAAGCAGAATAAGATATACACTAAACGCAACAGGGACATGTTAGACATGTGAAGCCGGCTGGTCCAGCGGTTAGTTCACCGGACTGTCAACCAAAAACCAACTGACACGTCGCGGGTTCTAGCCCGGCCACCGGCGGATCCCTGTCGCCCTGCAGGAGTTTTGGGCCTGTATACATATTTGCGCCAGCAGGCAGCATTGTGTTTACAGAGCGCACTGAGCATGCTAAAATAGCATGGATAGAAGCGCTATATAAGTAACCAATTTAATTTAATTTTAATTTAATCTCACGACTACATAAACACATCGTGAAAACAAATTAAACAAACCTGGAACACATTAAACACAGAATGAAAGACGCAAAACACTATTTGTATAATTTGCACCGAACCACAAAAAAATGGGCGAGGCCGACAAATTTACAAACAACAACAACAAAAAAAAGAGACATTTGAGAAACATGAGCACTGATTCCTCCAATTGAGATCAAAGGTCAAAAGCTATAAAAAGGTTAAGAAGTTTTTTAAAAAAAGTATGGTAATATCGTTTCTCTTCTATCTGCAACCGACTAGAGGCCTTGACCGAAATTAGGTTTCAGCGCGCAAAGTAGGCAAATTGCCTCTTTCGGCGTAGTTTCGGTTTCGGTCGAAGCCAAAAAAGTTAGTTTTCGGTTTGCTTTCGGTTTCGGCTGAAACTGATTCATCAACCGAATATCTATTATAACTTTCAAAAATTAATTCAGACTGCAACGCTATAGTGCTGCATCCATTACTCTGCTTATTGATAATTTGGTTGAGTTAAACTGTTGCGAATTAATCTGTGTGAAGTAGAAAATGTAAGTTAATAATAAACGGATTATTTAATAACCCCCAAGGAATGTGGAAAAATTGGGTGTGGTGGATTTTTTTTACTATACAGTCTTTAAAAAATCTTTTATTTGGAAATTTCGGGTTATCTTTCGGTTTCGGTAGAATGTGCAGTTAAACTATCGGTTTCGGCTTTACTTTCAGCCTTCACCAGGATTCGAACCCGGGACTTTCGGTACGCGCTGCCTAGGCCATTGCGCCCCTGTTTTATCATCGGTAAACAAAGTAATCAACAGTATGACCAAATAATATGACTATATTGAAAGAGGTTCAGTTCAATGGTATGTTTCTAACAGACAAGAAATTTATAAAAAAAAAATATTAAAAAATAACTCATATTTGTTTCGTTTTTAAATAATATGTGCCCATGTTTACCTCAATATTAGCCTTATGCATAGTTCAGAAAACAAGCGACAAAATTGTTGCACCTGTCTGATGGATAACAATTAGGTCAACTCAGGTAAGCTGCGTGTTTTCTCTCCCCCCCCCTCCTTTTTTATGTCTTCTTTCAACGCTTTCATTTGCATTTTGAGAAATTACACTGAGGAGGATTTTTGCACCTGTGATAAGACATCTTTGTCAAATGACACCTTATACTGACATCATATGATTGGGTGTGTTTTTTTTCTACTTCTGGCAGTGGTCCCCATAATCTCCTAACTAGGCTGCCACTATGTTTGCTCATGGCAGTGGTTCCTATTATCTTTGTACATGGCCATCCCCTAAGTTTGCTCAATGCAGTGGTTTGCATCATCATTGTGCAGGGCCTTCCTTATGTGTTCTGGACGCTTTTGGCAAACCAGAATAACATCAGCGGTTCCCGTTAACTCATCGGCGCCCGCAACGGAAGAAATAACGACCCCCCTAGGACAACATCAAACTGATCATAGGGCTTGTGAAGCAGCGTTCACCAGTTTCTGTGGCCACGGCATACTAGGGAATGTGTGGTCAGCACAATGCCCAACCGCCTTTACTTTACCCCAACTAGTGTCAGGTAGGCTACTCATCTGAGCTGTGATCAGTTTGGTCCGAAGGGTACTTTACTTACTTACTTACTTTGGAAAACATATGCAACAGACATCCGAACATCTTTGTGGCTCTTGACTCTCTCTATCTCTTTCTCCATCTCTCTCTCCATCTCTCTCTCTCTCTCTCTCTCATCTGTACCTCTTTCTCTTTCAACATTCAATAATGTTTCCACTTTGATGTTTATTAAAGTATTGCATGCGTACCAGTGAGTCAAAATGAAATACTGAACGCTAGATCTATATTTTTACTTTCTCTCACTGGTGTATAAAGGTCTTGGGATCTTCGCTTCTAAACGTGCAAGTCGCATCTGTTGTTTAGTCATAAAACTTCTCTCATGACCTTTTGACTTTTGACACACATTCCCTACCCCCCACCCACCCTGCTCCAGCCTTGTTCTGAGTTATCTCGAGAATTGCAACTGTTTTTAAAATGTAAACAAGTTTTTGTGGATCTTGATTATAGGTTTTTTTAAAGTCCTTGATTTTTTCTTATTCATCTTCTCATCTAATCTACTTATCTTATACATTACAGACGCTCGTTGTATAAAGAAGATTATTGCGTCCTACGCTCAACCGTGGTCTGAGTTATTAATGGTTTGTTCAGGCTATACATTCCATGCCCGAATGCCACTAGGGAAGAAAAAGTACTTATATGCATTTATTCTCACATAAGGGATAAGGAAAGTTTGTTTGTCTTTATGTTTATCTGAGCATTGCAGCATGTTGTTATTGGGTTTCTAAATTAGAGTTTAATGCCCTATGTATTATTACTACTTTACTCTTTGTCCTTTTTTTATATTTACACGTAATCGTGCATTTCAAAATACAAGAATATGCACTGTGCAGATAGAACTGAAGAAGTTAAATATAGCAACTAGAAAACAAACGTGTGTCATTGGAAATGATGTGTGGCAGACAGGTGTCTTTGCAACAGAAATGTTCTTGCGTTTCATTTTGATTTATGTTTTGGCCTGTCAGAATTGTGTTTTGTTGGTATAAAACAACTGACTTAATGTAGGCAGACAGTAGGCATACATAAACAGCTTGCTAGTTGGGCTGATAAATAAACTGATAATGTGCACGGCGTTTTTACATTGCGTGCGTCGAAAAGGTTCGACCATGTGTGTTACACTAGTGTGCCGAAAACGTTTGTAGGCTGTGGGCTACACCTGGTGTGCCGAAACGGCTCGACCATGTGTGTTACACTGGTGTGTCGTAAAAAGAGTTCTGGCTGTGTGCTACACCTGGTGTGCCGAAAAGGTTTGACCATGTGTGTTACATTAGTGTGTCTAAAATGTTTTGGCTACATGCTACACCTGGTGTGACGAAACGGTTTGACCATGTGTGTTACATTAGTGTGTCTAAAAGGTTTTGGCTATGTGCTACACCTGGTGTGCCCAAAAGGTTTGACTGGTGGGTAGACTAACCAGAAACTTTTTTCGGAAAATACCGATATCATCTTATCTGTCGGATACCCGCCCATGCTGTGATAACAGACGGAACTGCCCGGCTATAAATCGGACAAATGGGCCACCCCTAGTGGTCTGTTGCAATGATTACGTGACAAAAGTTTGACGAATGAGTTGAAAAGGAGCTCCACTTTCGTCTCAATCATTCAGAAAATCTTCAAAACCGTTTAAAATTCAAATCAGTTAAAACACAAGGCGAATGTCGTGAAGACAAAATTGTGGAAATAGCCGCCATTTTAGTTTTTGTGAAAGAGTTCCAAATTTGTGTGTGTATTTATGAAGGGCGCATAAACAAGGGAGAAAAAATTATCAAAATGGACACTGGTATTATGATGAGAGGGACTTCCCATACTTTGTTTAGCCAATCGCTGAGAACAGAAAACCGATGGCCTATAAAATACTACAAAGACAGTCCATTCAGTCGCTACCCAATCATCTATTTAAATGACAGCAGTAACTATAAACTCAATTCTTAAAAAACGATGGTTTAAAGTTTAAATTGGATCAAAAGCAAACGTTGAGAAATTATTCTAATTATGTAATTAGGGGCGTAGACGTTGTAGGATCAATTTCTTATGTAGTTAAAACCTGACTTCCGGTAACCAGGGGAAAAAAGGAATTAACAAAATAACTTTCCCATGGCGAGACGCCCCATGATGGAGTGACTTATTGGTGGCGCCCCCACCTCACCAAGGCCAAGCGTGTGGGTTTACATTCTCCAGATGCCCGGATCAAAGGAAAGTAAACACGCGCATGACTTTGTCAACAGACCGTAGGGCCTGAAGCCTGGACGTCTGCAGCATTGGGAAAACGTCCGTCGTTATGTAACATTTACAGGACGCCACGGAATGTCAGGTTGTTAAATACACCGCCCCACCCCCTCCCACACCCCCCTACGGTTTCCCTATTTTAAGCCAGCAATAATTAGGGTTACAGGTAGAAAACGTGTAGCGACAAAGTGAGAGAGAAAGAGAGAGAGAGATGAAGAAATAGAAAGATTGAAAGAGAGAAAAGAGAGAAAGAAAGCTACAAAAAAATAGATATGTTACGAAAGTGCGAAGGAGAGATAGAAATAAAGAAAGAGAATAAGAGAAACTTGATAAAAAGAAAGAGAGAGAAAGGGAGGATAGAGAGAAGAAGAGAAAGAAAAAAAAACAACACAGGCGCCTAAATTGTTGGGGGGCGCTAAACTTGAGACCGGAGTATAGGCCTACATGTTCAAAATCTATAAATAACATCAGCTCACGTCGAACAATGGGGCAAGGGTGGCCGAGCGGTAGCGCGTACCGAAGGTCCTGGGTTCGACTCCCGGTGAAGTCTAGTATTTGTTCTGGGGACTGGAGGGTGTCCCGGAGTCTACCCAGCTCTGATGGGTACCTGTCTGTAGTTGGGGTAAAGTAAAGGCCGCTGTGCATTGTGCTGGTCACGCAATTCCCCTAGTAAGCCGTGACCACAGAAACTGGTGAACGCTGATCCGCCTATGATCAATATTTTCCGAATGGTACTTTACTCTGCACGTTGAACAGCCAATATAAGAAGGAGATTGGGGTGAGAGGGGCGGGTGCTTGAAAATAGAAATGGCCCGGGGCAAACACAGTGCTGGACAAAGAAAATCTTTTACTTGGGGCGAAAGAACAAAAAATTCAGACATGAAAAGAGTGTTGTTTATTTTAAGCCTGTTTTTGGCGTCCAAACTTCATGTTTTATGATCGTTTGAAGATTTTTTGAAAGCACGTATGATATTGGCCAAAGGACATTTTTGTACTTATAAACCAAATGTCCCCAGTCTCCAGTTATTACAATTCTCAGTTAACATTTACATCTCTTCGTATGTGTGTTACAGACTCAGCTCCCCATCCCCCCCCCCATCCTTATATCAGATAGATATTTAGCCCTACGCTTATCCATTTTTTTAAAAGTCGTAGTCCTGCATTTCGATTGATTTTTTTTATATTAAATGATGCTTTTTTGTTTGGCCTTTTCTTATTAGTTGCTGGGTAACCCATTCCACGACCGAATGCCACCTGAGGAAAAAAAGAAATTAAATACAGTGTTGTCCCTTGGTTGATTGCTCTCGGGGAATTTTTCTCGATTATTGTGTTCTATTTTTAAGAACTTGTGACGTCAGGTTAGGGAATGTAGTTGACCCTTTTTGAACATTGTGCTGGCAATTTGACATCTGAAAGTATAAACGCAATCTGAAAGTGCAAACGCCCACCTGGGAGTCTAAATCTCTTCTGAAAGTCTAAATATCTTCTAAAAATCTAAATGTCTTCTAATAGTTAAGATGCCTTCTGAAATTCTAAATGTCTTCTGAAAGTGTAAACGTCAGCTCAAAGTGGAAAAGCACACGCGAAAGTCTAAATGTCTTCTTAAAGTGTAAACGCCAGCTCAAAGTGGAAAAGCACACGTGAAAGTCTAAATGTCTTCTGAAAGTGTAAACGCCAGCTCAAAGTGGAAAAGCACACGTGAAAGTCTAAATGCCTTCTGAAAGTGTAAACGCCAGCTCAAAGTGGAAAAGCACACGTGAAAGTCTAAATGTCTTCTGAAAGTGTAAACGCCAGCTCAAAGTGGAAAAGCACAAGTGAAAGTCTAAATGTCTTCTGAAAGTATAAACGCCATCTAAAGGTCTAAAAGTCACCCAAGATCTAGTATAAATAGCTTATTGTAGAAAACACCCACAAGCATGTACATATTTTTTGAAAATCTGTACAGTTTTAGTTTCCTACAAATATTTTTTAAGGTCATGCACAAATAAAAAAATCATTTGTTTCAGTTTTCAATACAGCCCTTTCACTTCATCACATCGTCTCTGCGCATGGCCCAGTCTTGTCAATGTCAAGAAAACCTCAAGTCCCAGGTCCTATCAGAAGGGATTCTTCGTGAATAGTTCCCCCCCCCCTTTTGATACACCATCGACCCCCCGCCCCCTACATCCACCTCCCTGCCCCCTCACCAATCCACTCATTTTTCGTTTTTCTTTACACCCACAGCTAATGATATTTCGTCTTCCCATTTACACCCCTCCCCCTTCTCCCTCTCTCTCTTCCCTCGCTTCGCTCGCTCCCCATGGGAAATGCGCCCTTCTAACACCACGACACTTAATACTCAATAACCCTAATATCAGTAAACTTGTCGAAATATTTTTTTTTCTTTTTATGATCAATGGAGGGGGAGGTTGGGGTGGAAATGACAAAAAAAGGAAACATCAAAAAAATGTTTTAGAAACTCTTTCGTATTAGAGAGGATGCTGGCGGGAGATAACGACGGGGGGGGGGGGGGGAGGAGAGGGGAAGGAGGAGGGAGGTGGGAGATTAAAAGCGGGTGACGTTGTCATGGCAATGCTGACGTCGCTCCCTATTATGGACTTTATACTTCCTGGAGATTATACTTCCCCCCCCCCCGTTTGAGTGGTGCGTCCATTTCCCTGATAGGTCCCAAATTACTGTTACTGGGTGACCTTTGTCCTTCTCGTGGCTAAGGGTGTGTGAGGGGCGGTGGGAGTTTGTGGCTTGGGGGCTGGAAGGGGGTGGGTGGGGCGCTATTCCACTGAAAAAAGAGTTTGAGAGAGAGAAAAAAGGAGAAATGGATACATAAAGAGAGATAGAGAGAAGGGGGGTGTGTTCAAAAAATGCCGTGGGAATAGAGGAAATATGTTTTTTAAAATCAAACAGACAGTCGGGCAGATACTCCAATAGACATATATATAGACAGATATACGGATATACGGATAGACAGATAGACAGACAGATAGACAGATAGACGGATAGACAGATAGACAGATAGACAGATAGACGGATAGACAGATAGACAGATAGACAGACAGATAGACAGATAGACAGATAGACGGATAGACGGATAGACAGATAGACAGACAGATAGACAGATAGACAGATAGACAGATAGACGGATAGACGGATAGACGGATAGACAGATAGACAGACAGATAGACAGATAGACAGATAGACAGATAGACAGATAGACGGATAGACGGATAGACAGATAGACAGACAGATAGACAGATAGACGGATAGACAGATAGACAGATAGACAGATAGACAGATAGACAGATAGACAGATAGACAGATAGACAGATAGACGGATAGACGGATAGACAGATAGACAGATAGACGGATAGACGGATAGACAGATAGACAGACAGATAGACAGATAGACGGATAGACAGATAGACAGATAGACAGATAGACAGATAGACAGATAGACAGATAGACAGATAGACGGATAGACAGATAGACAGATAGACGGATAGACGGATAGACGGATAGACAGATAGACAGATAGACGGATAGACAGATAGACAGATAGACAGACAGATAGACAGATAGACAGATAGAAGGATAGACGGATAGATGGATAGACGGATAGACGGATATACGGATAGACGGATAGACAGATAGACAGATAGACGGATAGACAGATAGACAGATAGACAGATAGACAGATAGACAGATAGACAGATAGACGGATAGACGGATAGAAGGATAGACGGATAGACAGATAGACAGATAGACGGATAGACGGATAGACGGATAGACGGATAGACGGATAGACAGATAGACAGATAGACGGATAGACGGATAGACAGATAGACAGACAGATTGACAGATAGACGGATAGAAGGATAGACGGATAGACGGATAGACAGATAGACAGATAGACGGATAGACGGATAGAAGGATAGACAGATAGACAGATAGACGGATAGACGGATAGACAGATAGACAGATAGACGGATAGACGGATAGACGGATAGACAGATAGACAGATAGACAGACAGATAGACGGAGAGAAGGATAGACGGATAGATGGATAGACGGATAGACGGATAGACGGATAGACGGATAGACAGATAGACAGATAGACAGATAGACAGATAGACGGATAGACAGATAGACAGATAGACAGATAGACGGATAGACGGATAGAAGGATAGACGGATAGACAGATAGATAGATAGACGGATAGACGGATAGACGGATAGACAGACAGATTGACAGATAGACGGATAGACGGATAGACGGATAGACGGATAGAAGGATAGACGGATAGACGGATAGACAGATAGACAGATAGACAGATAGACGGATAGAAGGATAGACGGATAGACGGATAGACGGATAGACGGATAGAAGGATAGACGGATAGACGGATAGACAGATAGACAGATAGACAGATAGACGGATAGACAGATAGACAGATAGACAGATAGACAGATAGACAGATAGACGGATAGAAGGATAGACGGATAGACGGATAGACGGATAGACGGATAGACGGATAGACAGACAGATTGACAGATAGACGGATAGACGGATAGACGGATAGACGGATAGACGGATAGACGGATAGAAGGATAGACGGATAGACGGATAGACGGATAGACGGATAGAAGGATAGACAGATACACAAAGTTTGCTGGCTACTTGCAGGTTATTCGTTCACTCCACTGATACCGGATGTATTCAATGGAAGGGGCGGGCGCTGCTGGTGGATATCATGGGGGGCCAGACTCGCAAAGGGATTGGGGCGATAATCCGATAATGGAGATAAGATTAAAGGTGGCTATTGGGACAGCTTAGGGCCTAATCCTTTTGCTTAAAGGAGATACAGGATAAAAAGGCGATCAGTGAAGAAACTAGCATGAAAAGAGTTAACCACAGTTCAGTCACCGGCCTTTAAAATATAGACTTCATTGTCTACAGTCTACACTCTACACTATACTAGATAGAAGATTATTACGTCCACTAGGCCCAAAACTCCTGCAGGGCGACAGGGATCGGTCGGTGGCAGGGATAGAACCCGCGACGTGTCAGTTGGTTTTTGGTTGACAGTCCGGTGAACTAACCGCTGGACCAGCCGGCTTACCACTGTTCTAAGTTTGATGTACATAAGTATTCCCCTCTAATAAAAGACAATCAAATACCCATTTAGAAATGTTATCGTTTTATCACCTTATTTATTTTTTATCGTCATTACCATTGTTATTGTTTGTTGTTTGCCGTAACATGCATCCTTTTCCACCATTTACCTAGGTCCTAGGTAATTGTGTATTAACCCTTACAGTCCCGGGCGCGTATATAGCGGAACTGAAGGCAGCAATAAGCATAGATAGAAGTAGGTCGGTACGGGAAGGGTTAAAATGTTCTTGTGCTTCATTCTGATTTATGTCTTGTCCTGACAGAATAATTGTAGTTATGTAGTTTTGTTTGTATAAAACACCTGACTTAATGTAGTCATGCATAGTCAGCTTGCTAGTTGGGCTAATAAAATGTTTTTACATTGGGTGCGTCGAAAAGGTTGGACCATGTGCGTTACACTAGTGTGTCAAAAAGGTTTTAGCTATGTGCTACAACTATTATTACGATGCCGTATTTTTTATCATTGATTGAAATTTCAGTTCTTTTGGACAATGGGAGCCTTATTTTGGGTCATCGTCCCCATTCATTTTTGTTTAGTTTTGCGGAAATCCTCCAAAATTAGCCAATTATATTTTATGATGTTTGTTTTCTTGGAAACTAAAATTAAAGGTGTCAAAGTTGGAATAGACACCGAAATGACACTTTCATAAGCTCGATATTCGTTTTGTTACTAGGCCTGATAAATGAAAAACTAACATTTTCAAAAGTCATCTATTTCGACCAACGCCCCAGGCACCATTTTTTCCTAGTTATTCCACTGATTAGATGTTTAGAAAAAAAAAAGGAGGGGGGGGGGCAGGTTCATCATCATCAATCCCTTTACCGATGTGGGAGGGGGGGGGACCGGGGTGTGGGGGGGGGGGGGGGCGAATGGAAACTCCAGCAATCAACTTTCTCTATTTTTGTCTATCTTGAGTGGTTGTCAATAGTTGAGCCAACTGCAGCCACGTCATGTTTCTGTATAATCAAAAGTGCTCCCATATAAAGACGACACGAAATAATTTCCAGCGGTATTTTAAAATCTCTTTCTTTATCCATTTCAGTCTCGATTTCAAGGATTTAAAAAAAAATGTTACTAGATCCATAGACGGCTAGTTCCTGGGATATTATCGCGTGGGATATCGCGTTGATTGATCTTAAAAAAAAAGCCATTGCGAAATCTCCCGAAAAGTTCCCCAACACAGTACAACCCTCCCTCCCCCAATCGCCCCATCTCTTTATCTTAACTGCGATTTTTTTTTGAAAGGCAAAAAAAAGTATAAAAAAATAAAGTAGCGATACAAACAAGCGAATTGACAAGTTTTAATTTGGTGTGACCTTTTCAAATGGAAGAGGTCGCGTGCTTCCGTTGACATTTCCCGCCTTTTTCGTAAACAAATACCATGCTTTTGGCGGAGTTTGACAATCGATTTCAACCTCGACGGCCAGTTCTAGTCATTTAGAAATATACAACGGCTACAAGATTAGTTATGAGGAAACCGTTTTTAACATCAAAAGTGAATAGGCGATAATTAATACTCAAAGTGTTAGTCGCGTTATGTTAAATTTAGCTTTTTGTTTATAAAATAAATTAGTCAAGAGTTGCGTCCTTGGTAATTAAAAAACACAATGCGGAGATTTATAAAAAAAACAGCAACACGAAAATTCTTTTGTATCAAGCAATTAGTTTGGGATTATAAATAGGTGATTCTTCAAATCTGACATTCACAATCCATCATTTTCTTTTTTCGCCATCTTTTGGAAATGAAATAGAAATTTATTTATCTACACATTTTCTACAACCAGTAACGTAGCACACAGACATGTTTCGAAGTAAATGATCGAATAAGACCGGAAATGTCTTTTTTGTCGACCTTTTATGCATACATATTTGTTAAGACTTGTCAATAGCGACTAAAAGAAGCCCCAAAAAAGAAAATACTCGCTAGTTTATGAGCCACATTTGCAATTTTGCAATGCTTAACCATAAACAGAACAGAAATGATGTCCTGCCTGATACATTATTGTGATCGCTTGTAAACAGCAATCAAAATGGCCGGTGATAAACGTTTTTGTTTTGTAGTTGTTTTGTTCATTTTGTGTTTTGTACATTTCGACAATTTGGAGCTTGAATAGGGAAATGTTGGCTAAAAAATAAGCGACTTGTAAGAATAAAAATTTAACACACAAAAAAAAAACATGAGCGTTACCAGAATAAAGGAGGATATGGGAAGGGGAAAGAGGGGAGGGGTGAGTGCTAGGAGAGTACTGTAGACAGATGCGAGAGGGGGACGTGAGGTGTGAGGGATGTGAGTTGTGGGTAAGGGGGGGGGGGAGGGGAGGAATGGAGAGGGGAGTTAAGCCGTTGTGATGTTGTTCAAAGCTGACAGTTACCGTTCCTGCATAAAACACGGACAAAGAAACGACGCTTGCAATTTTGTTGTATTATTTTTTTTTTATTTTAAAAAATTTTTTTTCAGGGCCAAGCACTTCTCGTGTGTGTCAAGACTCAAGACTGTGTGCGAGGCAGATGGAATGACAAGGGCAGATAATGAGCGGCTCGGATTAGAAAAGGGGAGTGACAAACACAGCATAATAAAATGTAAAAAAATTAATTAATCATTTCTTTCTAAAGTGCAAAAATATCATTAATCACAAATAAAACACACAAGAAAGTGGAGATTGTAGACAAGATCTACATATTGGACAGCGCGTTCTGCTGGCGTACTGAATGTCCTGGGTTCGAATTCTTGTTAAGGCTAGGATTCTTTCCCTGATCTGTAGGGTGTCATTGAGCCATCCCAGCTCGGATGGGTATCCGAAATTAGTTGGATTAAAGTAAAGGCTGCTGGGCATTGTTCTGGCCACACATCGCCACTGCTATTTAGTCAGTAAAAGTAAAAGTCTTTCGCCATGTCTTGGTACCCGTATGTGCACTTCTGTACCAATGTGCCTCATCATTGTGGCGAAGTGTGGAAACCACCCAAACGGGCGAGAGTGCAGATATAAGAGCGAGCCGTCCATGAGAGAGGAGTAGTGTGCATGTTACTGAGGAAACCGTACCCTATGTTACGCGACACTGTTTATCGGCGTGTGGAGTGTGGCTAGTCTCGGACAGGATCTTGGTGTGCACCCAACCCTCCTGACAGGATCTTGGTGTGCACCCCCCCCTCCTGGATCCAGGTATCAACACTGTAACGCCCTGGACGTAAAAGCCGGAAGTCTCGTCCGGTTATTTTCGGCACATATAGATCGGTTCGCATGCGTACTTGGTTGCACCGTGACGCACCATAACGAAACTGGACGCACAATAACGAAACAGGATGCACCACGACGAACCATGACGCACCACAACGAAACAAGACGCACAATAACGAACCATGACGCAACAAAAATGCAGTGAACACATCTTTGAAAATGTATACGTTTATTTTAAATGTATAATTTTTTTTTTTTTCAATTTATATTTTAAGTATTATTAAGTATTGATTAGTCTTACGTATAGACCTAGTATTTTTTAAAAAACAACAAAGAAACTCCGCACGGAACAATCCAAATCTTTTTATATATATAGTTTTATATTTTTTCTCTCATTTTTTTTTCGTCTAATTCTTAAATTCTTGGACACTGCCGGAAAGGAACAAAAATACAAGGAAGGATTAGATTTTGAAAAGAAAACTAAATTTTTAAAAAAGGAATAATAAATGGAAGGGAGATAAGAATGTATGACGGTAGAGAAATATATTTAAAAAAAACACAAATACATTAGGCCTACATACATCTGGAGAAAAAAACAATATGGCCGCCAAGAGGAAAGATGAGACCTATATTTATTATGTGAGCGGTTTAAGATACGAGATATATCTTCTGGCTCTTCTCTTTCTCTTAGTCTCTCTCTCTCTTGTATCTCCGTGTGTCGTGTGTCTCCGTGTATCTGTGTGTGTCCTGTGTGTCTCCGTGCCTCGTGTGTCTCCGTGTATCTGCGCGTGTCCTGTGTGTCTACGTGTGTCAGTGTGTGTCCTGTGTGTCTCCGTGTGTCGTGTGTCTCCGTGTATCGGTGTGTGTCCTGCGTGTCTCCGTGTGTCAGTGTGTGTCCTGTGTGCATCCGTGTGTCGTGTGTCTCCGTGTATCTGTGTGTGTCCAGCGTGTCTCCGTGTGTCAGTGTGTGTCCTGTGTGCATCCGTGTGTCGTGTGTCTCCGTGTATCTGCATGTGTCCTGGGGGTCTCCGTTTTTCTTGTGTCTCCGTGTATCTGTGTGTGTCCTGTGTGTCTCCGTGTGTCTGTGTGTGTGTGTGTGTGCGTGGGGGGGAGGGAGGGAGAGGTCTGTTTACGGGGTTCTATTGTGTCATAAAATATATAACAACATTAACCCATTGAACAGACATAAACAGAGCTCCCCACCGCCTATTGATTTCAGTTAATTAACCCTTCCCGTACCGACCTACTTCTATCTATGCTGCCTTCAGTTCCGCTATATACGCGCCCGGGACTGTAAGGGTTAAATCAGCCAAAGTTTAATTGGATCATCTACGCCAATCTACGTAATGGAACTCATTATAATGGAGGAAAACACACAGACTCTAGGGAAAACAAAACAAAAGAACTAACTCAAATTAGACACTGTATAGGACAGTATAGGTTTAACGTGTGTTTTTATCTCTCTGTCTTTCTATGTATAATATCGGCTGACCGTGTCCTATTTCTCAGTTAGCTTAAAAATGCTTTATGTCTCATTACGGTAAAGTAACTTTCGGATCAAACTAATTCATAGGAGCGTCTGTAATGTATAAGATAAGATAAGCAGCGTTCACAGGTATTTGTGGCCACGGCATACTATGGGATTGTTTGGCCAGAACAAAAGCCAGCCGCATTTACTTTACCCCCAACTAATGTCATGTACCCATCAGAGCTGGGTAGACTCAGGGGACACCTTCCAGTCCAGGGTAAAAAAGCCTAGCCTTCACCAGGATTCGAACCCACCGTTACGGATATTCTGTCTAATATTCAGTCTGCTATATGAAATGTATAGATTTTACTAAAGCAATATTAAATTTATAGATTTTACCAATGCTATATGAAATGTATAGATTCTACTAATGCTATATGAAATGTATAAATTTTACTAATGCTATATGAAATATATAGATTTTACTAATGTTATATGATAGGGATATATTTTACTAATGCTATATGATAGGGATAGATTTTACTAATGCTATATGAAATGTATAGATTTTACGAATGCTATATGAAATTTGTAGATTTTACTAATGCTATATGAAATTTATAGATTTTACTAATGCTATATGAAATTTATAGATTTTACTAATGCTATATGAAATATAGATTTTACTAATGTTATATGATAGGGATAGATTTTACTAATGCTATATGAAATGTATAGATTTTGCTAATGCTATATTAAATGTATAGCTTTTACGAATGCTATTTTAAATGTATAGATTTTACGAATGCTATATGAAATTTGTAGATTTTACTAATGCTATATGAAATTTTATTGATTTTACTATTGCTTTAGTAATTGTATATTTTTACCTATTTACGGTTTAACGAGCGGTACAGGACAAGGTGTCTGTAGATTACTACCATGCTGTAGCTGGAATTGACTCGCGAGAGGTTGTGTTACACATCTGAAACTTGAAACTTCCTCGGTTGACTCTCGGGGACAGTTCGTCACCTCCACAAATGACTCGTGGATTGAACTTTGTCCTTGGCATATATTATATAGATGTTTACCGACGAGCCTCGTGATATAGTTTATTTATAGATTGGCTATCCATAGTCCATAAAGTGGGTTTTGTTGTTCAGCACAAGACTGCTGGGTAGAAGAGCATAGCGTAGCCTACTTATAGTCTCTCAACCCCACTTTCCCATCCCACGCTCCCCCTACTATACGTAATATGTATCTAACTACCCATTTACCTCTAGGTCTACTTGTTTTTCTATCAGTCCGTCCGTCTGTCTAACTACCTATCTATCCGCCCACCTGTCAGTCTGTCTAGCTATCACAGAAAGTGAGAGAGAGAGAGAGAGAAAGTGAGAGGAATTAGTACTGCAAATATAGTTAAGAGTAACCGCTTTCCATCAATATCCCGGAGACAGCAATTTGGACGTTTCGTGAAGGTTCGATTTTCAGTAATGTTACGTCATGCGAAGTTGTTTACATGACAGAGAGGTGGAAAGAAAGCGGTGTGGGGCCGGGGCGGGGGGGGGGGCTTTTTTTGTGTATGTCCTCCGGTCAATACACATCTTTAAAAAGAACAACTCCACTCCACTCAGAATTGATGTAGACAACTAAGTGCCGTTTTAAGTATTGTAATCTCAGGCTTGACGCGTTAATCTTGTCATAACTCGATCAATCCGTCATACTCTCACAGCCGTGATAGACTGGTAAGTGATGTCTTGTGGGGGGTGGGGGTGGGGGCACAATGGGCCGATCGGCAGCGTCTTCGACTGGCGTATCGAACGTCCTGGGTTCCCATCCTTGCGAAGGCTAGTATTTGTTCCCGTGTCCCCGAGTCTACATAAGATCTGATGGGTAGGCCTGCCTGCATTTAATGGTTAAAGTGAATGCGGCTGGGCATTGTGCTGGCAACATAATCCTCTAGTATGCCATGTCGACAGAAATTGGTGAAATCTGTTTCACCGGCCTTATGGATCAATTTGGTCCGACGGGATAATTTTATAAGCCTGGTGTTGCTTATTTGAAATGGCTTTTTGTTAACAAGATGTTGGCTTTGTTAACTATTTCACGCAACCCATTCCTGGCTATATATAGCTCTTTAGTATTATTCATAGTCATTAACTCTGGTTTCTGAATTCATCATTAGATCATAGACTATAATATACATGGACCGCTTGCTTTAGTATTTCTGCTATATGATGACTCGAATCACTGATTTTCGGAATTTCCGATTCGTTGTTTCCTTTGCACTTTCGTTTTATTGAATCGCTTCGATTTTCTCAATGAAAAATTAAAATTAAAATCGAAAGTTGTATAAAGCGGAAACATTTAAGAAACAACGAGGAGCGTAGAAGTAATTTAAGACAGCCTTATTGGTTGCGCACGGAAAAAAAGTTGATATAAGCTCTAAAAATAGAGCAAGCGGTCCATCTTTATAAGCACTGGAGCGCCTCAAGGATGTGTCCTCTCTCCCGTTCTATACACAATTTACACCAATGACATTCAAAGTTCAGCAATCGATACAGTATCTGTAATCAAATACGCCGATGATACAGCCATTGTCGGCCTTGTTTCCAGTGACGACAGTCTCTATCACAGAACGACCTCAGATTTCTACAAATGGTGCGAAGAGAACTACCTGATATTGAACATCACAAAAACGAAAGAAATGATTGTAGACTTCCGGAAAGAAAAACGCAAGCTGACTGATTTGCACATAAACAACCAAATAATAGATCAAGTCTCGCAATATAAATATCTTGGCGTCACAATTACTGACAAACTGACTTGGTCTGACCACTGCCAAATCCTTTGTAAGAAAATGCACCAACGACTTTTCTGTCTTAATAAACTAAAAATATTTCACATAGAGAAAACCATTATGAATCTATTTTACTCGGCGACTGTTGGTAGCATCATAACCTTTGCAATCACCTGCTGGTATGGTAATACCACCACATTGAACAAACATCGGATAGACCGCCTAATAAACAAAGCCTCTCGTACTACACAGACAGAATTACCATCTCTTGCGGATATTTTCAGTTCAAGGTGCCTGTCTATGATTGATAAAATCCTCCAAGATCATGCACACCCGCTTCATGATAGCTACATAATATCTAGTCGAAGTGGTCGGCTTCTTTCTATAAGGGCAAGAACAGAGAGATTTAAGAACTCTTTTGTTCCACTGTCAGTAAGACTCTTTCAAAAGAATCACCTTTCAGCCAGGAAATACGATGGCTCAATAGCTGACTCCTAAATAATAGGCCTACTTTTTTCTTGTATGATAAATGGTATGATAGTGTGCGTGAATGTCTATTGTGTTTGAGTACAAATGGTTCTTTAATATTGTTTTAGGTATGCTGAAAAAACGGAATTTATGTAATCAAGTCAATTTTCCATTCATTTGGATCAATAAAGCAATCTTATCTTATCTTATCTTATCTTATTATAGTCTAATATTAGATCTATATATTTCAAGCTTATTCCTCAGTTCGGAACAACGAACATCAAAACAACATTAAAACAACAACAAATATATTTGTCGGAGATCTTAACTATCGGGACTTTCCGAACTGGCGTTTAACGAAACGTGGGGAATCAACTTAAAGTCGGACACCTTTGTTTCGCTAGCCGGTTTATGCTACGTTCCACTTCCTGTTGACGTCATGGCAGACATTTTAAAAATATATTAATATATTATAAATAAAAAACTCTCTCTATGGTAAAAAGAACAAAAGCGAAAGAATAAATTGAGGAAAAGCCAAAGTGATCTGCTTGCACTGTGTTTTGATGGGCACATTAGATCACTAGCCGTGGCATCGTTTTCTGCTGTCTGGTGAAGGGGAAATAAACAGGCCTGACACGTTGACCTTTTCCACGTCTGCTTCTTCCGCAACATTAAAAGACACGCTGTTTCGTCTGTCTATCTGTAGAGAAGGATACATAAACATTGGGCTGATGGAAAGTGGATTCGTTGTTGGTGTTGTTGTTGTTGTTTTTTTTATACAAATAAATAACTGTGGTAACGTTTTTGTGGGCTGTGGGCCGGTTCCATTCTGGTGGGCCCCAGTTTCAATCTGGCGGGCCCGTTCCAAACCTGGTGGACCAGTTCCAAACCTGGTGGACCAGTTCCAATCTAGTTGGCCAGTTACCATTGACTGACCCAGTCGCCATCAAGTGGCCCGGTTCCCAAGTGGCCACCAAGAAGATGCCACCGTCTTAAGACTGCTCGTTGGTTGGGTAAAAATGGGGGGGGGGGGAGGAAATGGAAGGGAGGGGGGGGGCGATAAAATGTCTGATTCCACATTTCTGCGAACGTCCTCCATGTTTTACGGCTCCGTAAATTATTTCCTCTAATAAATCTATGTACACGGAGTATCAGCGCCGTTACCGAGAAAGTACGTACGAATAGTGAAGAGAGCTACGAAAAAATGCACAGACACCCATAGCTGCACGCTTAGGGTGTCCACAAGTAATCTGTTCACGGAGCGCGTGTCCATATAGTACGTTCCTTTAGACTATAAAAGGTTGAGAACCTCTACTTTAGAGTTTAGATCATAGGTTCTCAACGGGAGCGATATCGCCCCCCGGGGGGCGGTGAGAAGCTTTATGGGGGCGCTGACATTCCCGGGGGCGATTGGGGGGGGGGGCGGTGAAGGACAACGTACCTGATATAATTTTAACACCTCAGCTATTTGAATTGATTAGTTTTTGGAGGATGAAATGTGATGTAAACGCAAGTGCTGCTAAATATCACCCAACAGTATGCCTACATATTATGATATTAATAAGAAACAGGAATCGCATGGACTTTTCGGTGTATTAAGGGTCAGTATTTGGCAAATATAGTGTGTGGCCGGCTGGTCTTGTAGTTGGTTCACCGGACTGTCAACCCTGCTGACCGGTCACTGTCGCCATAACATCTGCTAATATTGATGATCTCAGTTTAACCGAGATGTCCTTAATGTGTTTCAAACAATCGTGATAAATGAACGATTATTGTTAAGCGGTATAGATAAGTAGTAATCATACAAACTGGGTAGTTATTGTAATGCTTGAAAATATACATATAATATTTATATAATTTTCAAAAACTTTTTACAGTTTGATCATTTTAAAGTTATAAATTGTAAGCCATTTATTTTTGTATAAAAGAAAAAAAACCAGAAATATTAGCTCAAATAAAACGGGCTAATTATCTCCCTTTAACTAAAAAAATGTTTCCACATTGATTCAATTGTGATGCCGAACAAGTTCTGTTTTGTAATATAACAAATATTACTGATTATTAGACATAAGGCTTTTGCAACCAAAATTGAAACAAAAAATAGACAAATTGCTAGCCACACACCAGGCAAACGATTCGCATTAATATTGATTTATTTAAACCTTTTGTTAAGGCAATTTTTTGACCTATTAATTCTTACACTATGTTTCCTTTTCAGTTTTTTTAAAAGATAATTATTCACACAAAAAGTCTAGTCCGCCTAAAAAAATTTGCGGAAACTATAGTCTAGTCCAGATGGGCGGAAGGGGGGGGGGCGGAGTGGGAGCTAAAAGAAAGTTCGGGGGGGGGGTGAGAGGAAAAAAATTGTAAAATGGGGGGGTGAGCCGAAAATGGTTGAGAACCTGTGGTTTAGATTGTTCGGAGAAAAGGAAAAAGCCCTAAGCCCATAATTAATTGTCTACAGCGAGGATGAAGTCAGCGCAGTATTTTCAGAGGCCGCAGTAAAGTAAAGTACCCATCAGACCAAATTGATCATAGGGCCGGTGAGGCAGCGTTAACCAATTTCAGTGGCCACGGCATTCTAGGTGGATGTGGGACCAGCCGCATTTACTTTACCCAACTAATGTGAGTTACCCACCACTCAGGGACGCCCTCCAGTCCCGGGAATAAAATACCAGCTTTCACCAGGAACCCAGGGCCGTTGGTGCGAAGGCTCTGCCGCTCGGCCACCTTGCCCCTTCCTATGCCGCAGTATACGAGGGGAATGTTCGTCCAGGTCAACGCTCAGTTTTTTTATCCAGTGTTAGGTAACCATCATAGCTGGGTAGACTACTTCGGATTCACGGACCATTGGAAAAGCAAAGCAACGCTATGTTACTAAACCAATGACTCCTTTACGACTGCACAGTCAAAGAAGTAAGGAAAACAGATCTATATAAACTGAACTATAGTACACAGCTTGCCATGCACGTACGAAACTAAACACAAACACTATTTACATAGTTACTAGAGCTAACCATGTACACGATCACACAGCCTTGTACACACCAAGCCACGTGTACATAAATCCCACACCAAACAGTACACATAAAACAAACTTTACACTATGACAGGGGTCGGAAACCTACTTGTGTGAGACGTGGCACGCAAAGTGATTTTCAATGACACGCGGAAGACCCCCTATAAAGACAATTCAAGTCTAGTCTACAAGAAAAGAGAAGGATGACTTTAGGCTGTTGGCACGAAGAAAGAATAGGAAATCCTACTTAGGCACACGATTATCAAAAGGTTGCCGACCCCTACATTATTGCACAAAACATGTATTCTGGCGGCCTGCGTACTCACAATAATTGTTCTCTATACCCACCGGCATGGGCGTATCCAGGCTGTTTCCACAGGGCTGAGACACGCCTACGTATACATTATTCCCAGAGGTCCCTGTGCACCTAGTTATCAAATATATTGTCACATAGTGAAAAGAGTATTTAAAAAAAGAACATCAATATTACCGGAGGAAAGGGAGTGTGGGGGGGGGGACACAACTGAATAGCCCCCCCCCCCCCCACTGCACATTCAATAGCTACAGGCGCTCATGTGTACACAGGCACCTTCGATTGGCCTCGATATTATAACAAGAAGCAAACTTGTACACGCAATCCCGAGTCAGTGCGTACATAAACTGATTGATGCCTAAATAAGTAAAACCGCCTCACCCCCCCCCCCCCCCATGTCATCCTACAATGTTCGCCCCTCTGCCCCACCCCTACCCCTTCCATCTTAAAATACTTTGTATCGAAATCTGAAATAAATGGATTACATCTTTATTAACAGAATACATTCGGGAGAGTATTGGGGGGGGGGTAGAGTAGGCCGGGGGAGGGGGGGGGGTCGAGAGGGGGACCGAAGACCACAACTGGCCTAACATTTTCCCTTTCCCTGGCAGATCAATATCAGGTGGAGCGTGTGACGGTTTGTTTGCCTCTGCGTTTGTTCAACTGTCTGTCCGAAATTGTTTCTATGTAAATTCAGAGGTGCGATAACTTAAAAAAAAGGGAGGCCAGAAGAGGTGGGTCTGGGAGAGGGGAGGGGGTAATGCAGTTATACCACCCCCTCCACCTCCCCTCCACACAACCTCTCACCATAGTGAGCCTATTGGAGGTCTGGCATGCTGGGATATAATGTGTTCTGTGGTGTGAGCAGTGAAATAATGGCCTGTGAGGACAACGTGATAGGGACCGCCGCTGTAGTGGGATTACATCTGGAGGTGAAACAATCGTTGTTGCCACTGAACTATATATATATATATATCCATGCAGAGCTCACTCACTGACATATATAATCATTAACCATTTATAAAAGCCATTTGCGAGCAACTGAAAACCTGCCATACTCTCATAACGCCTTTATGGCGTTTATTTAGTGCCTGACTATAACCTGAGTAATGAACTAAAAGAACGTGTATAAATGTATATTATACAATACTTACTAAGATAATATTTATAATTTTTGCATTCACCGCATTCAATCAAGAAAGATCAACAGCCATTCTGTTGAGTTCATTTTCATGGACGCATTTCCGGAAAGGAAATCACAAAATCGTAATGTACAAACACACACACACAAACAGACACACACACACACACATATACATACATACATACATACATACATACATACATACATACATACATACATATATATTGAGAGAGAGAGAGAGAGCGAAAGAGAAAAGAGGGAAAGAAAGAGAGAAAGACGGAGAGAGAAAGAGATAGAAAGAGAATGAGAGAAGGAAAATGGAAAGAAACAGAAAGAGAGTGACACAAGGGTAATAGAGAGAGAGAGAGAGAGAAGAGACAGAGGAAGCAAGAGACAGATAAAAAGATTGAGATTTCGAGAACGAGAGAAATAGAGAGAGAGAAAGAGAACGAATCAGAAAGCAAGACGCAAGGAAAAAGTGAGATAGAGTGGGAGAGAAAATGAGAGAAAGAGGAAGAAAGCGGGAGAACAAAATTTAGAAGAGAGAGAGAGAGAAACAGAGAAAGAGAAAAACGGAGAAATGAGTTTGTCGGAAGAATAAGATAGAAACAAAGCCAACATTTTATTTCTAGCCGCATCCATCCAGTCTGAATTACGTCATGAGAATTTCCTAAAGTCCTAAAGTAATTAAACACAGGGGACATTGTTTTCTCTCTTTCTAATGAGCTATTTGTTAAATTAGACGGCGAAACATTGCAAATCATTATCTAACGAATTTAACACTTGATTTCACGCGCGGGCGACATTTTTTCTCCGCATTTAAGAGACCAGAATTCTCTATATGCCGCAGGCCGTGACCCGGTAACGGCAGCTCGTTCGTTTGGCGTACCGAAGGTCCTGGGTTCGAATCCTTGTCAAGGCTAGGATTTGTTCCCGGGACTAGAGTCTAGAGGGTGTCCCTAAGTCGGCCAAGCTCTGATGGATACCCAACATTAGTTGGGGAAATATAGAGGTAGCTGGACACTGTGCAGGCTATACTATCCCCTAGTAACCCATAGCCACAGAAACTGGTGAACATTGCCTCACTGGCCCTATGGATCAATTTGGTCCGACGGGATACTTGACTTCTTTTTTTAAAGTAGGTTTTCCCGACGTCTGGCATAAGAAGGACATGTCCTACCTTTTATCCCAATTAGTCTGGACGTCAACTGTTTTAGTTCAGGAATGTTTGTATGCAAAGCTCCCATCATTGGACTTGCGATCTGTGATTGAATCTATTGTTAAGATAGTCAATTGTATAGTTTCTATAGACTCTTCTAGAATAAAGTCACACGGAGTATAGGTAAATTCTTGGATAGATTATTTTCTTGTCTGGAAGCAATTAAGGTGTACATTAAAGAAAAAAAAAATCCATTATTGAATGAGGAGAACTGACTGTTGAAGCCAATTTTTCTGAATGACATGGGCGACCACGTTTTGGTGAGTTAAACTTACATTTACAAGACTGGGTCCAAAAGCACTTGAAGTGTTGGGCCACTGGAATGGATTTGCATTGAAACTGGACATATTTTTCCATGAAATCAATTTCAAAACATTTAACTATTTCCTTAATTTAAGGCCAATGAAGATAGATGAGCATTTTCAGAAGTAAAATAGTTATATTAAAACAATTAACTCGTTTAGCATTATTAGCATCAAATTTTGATAATTTAATTGAAGGGAGATAATTAACCCTTTTTCTTTACATTATTATTTATAATATGTTTCTTATTTGTTTCCTTTTAGAAATAAAATGGCTTACAACTCTAAAATGATCAAATTACACAAGATAGTTAAAAATTATATAAATATTTTATGACTAAAGAATGTATATGTATATTTTAAAACATTACAATAACTACCCAGTTTGTATGATTACTACGTATTACTTCCTCTTAACGTTAGTATTTCAGAACCCTTATGTTACATTTGGGATAAAATACTATGTTAACATAATCTCAGTTATTCTGAGATCAAATAATAAAGATTTTAAAGCTATTACTTGAGTAATTGACAATTTAATTTTAAAATTTAATATTCATGGGCCCCCTAAGCTCGTATGGTCCCCGGTACGGCGTACCGGCTGTACCCCCCTCTCGTGGGGCCTGATCCCAATATCCTCCGTCCACAGCAATTGTAATAAAGTTGTACTGATTTACTAGTTTTATCCGGGATGATTTCACTCAAACACTCAATACACCCATCAATGTCCTCCGTTTTGTCTTCTCTATGTCCTCCGTTTTGCCCTCTCAATGTCCTGCTTTTGATACCCACGTATCTGGCCAACCCTAGATGCCAGAGGGGTGGAATGAAAAACAATCTAAAGTCAGTTTATTGTGTTGTTTCAGGAATGGAAAAAAATTGTGTTGGGTGGTTTTAAAATCGCTCAGAGCTTACATTATAGTTTGTTGGCAGCGCTATACGAAAATATTATTATTATTTATATTTCCTATAACAGTTGAATTCACAAGTCTAGTAGACATTTTGGTGATATCTGAACTGTGGTCTAAATAATAAAACAAACAACCAAAAAGCCGCGAAAGTCTAAGTCTTAGAGTCTTAGTAGTGAATCCTTTTCTTTATTTCAAACTTCAAACACTTTCTGACAGGCGGGTCCCAAGATTCATGAAGCAGAATACGTGACTGACAAGACAGTCAATGGGTTGGACATATCTAGGTCGCGACACACTTATCAAGTCAATGGACAGGCTGTGTGTATGTGTAAGTTTGTGTAATTTTGTTTTTGTTTCAGGGCCGGGAGGAGGGAGGGGAAGAGACCCTGTGCATAGCAACGGCAAGTTTGACTTAATATGACAATATGCACAGAAAAAGCACATAAATATTTTGTAGGGTTATAGCCTCGTGATAGATATATAGTCACTCTTTTGTTGGTAATGTTTAATATACAGTGAACCCTCGCTACTTAGCGGTTCGACATTCGTGAATTCACAACTTCGCAGATTTTTATCATTATATTATATGAGAAAATATATTGCGGATTTTCCGGAACTTTCGAAAATAGTCGCGATATATGAAGCCCAAAATATTTCGTTAATCCCATTAAAACATTGATGAAAAAAATATTATGTAGATATCTGTACATTACTGTAAAGGGTGGTTTGTTAATTGTTAACAGTACGTAAAGGGAGGGTTTTAAAAGTCCGAATACACGTTAAATAAATACTGTAAATATGGTGTCTCTACTTCGCGGATTTTCAGCTCTTCGGCCGGTCTCGGAACTTATCTACCGCGACAAACGAGGGTTTACTGTATTGTGTTAACTGAGTTAACTCCCCCTGGGTTTACATGTTTAGTTGGTCAGGTTTTGTATGGTTCTTTCCTTCTCTGTGTTTTTTTTTAAAAGGTTTAGTTGGTCAACCTAAATTTGGACCTTTTTAGTGCCCATGGGGTTTACGGCCGCTATTTTCAAACGCGGGCAACGTCTTAGGCAGAGGACGGACGATCTCTCAAATTACAATAGACTTACACGAACAGCTTAGATGGCTAAAAAATTTATTCCGGGTTTGAAGAAGTAAATACATTAAAATAATGTTAAACTGGAACAATAAAGATTACAATGTTTTTTTTAACACAATATTGAATAAAACAAACTTTAAGTTAACGTTGATACACAAAACATAAATGAAGATTTATATATATAAATATAAACTTCAAATGGCAGCGTAAACATTATTGCTAGTTAATTGGGGATAGGTGTGGATCGGTAAATTGTTTGCAGAGTTTTATTTGGGGGTCTCTGAAAATTTGACACTTAATTGTTGACAACGGGACGGGCGTGAAGTGCTTAAAAAACTGTTAATGTTATTAATTGACTCCCCCTAGGACTATAAGCTACAGCTTAGTATAATGCTCGTGATAGGCGTTCTTGGTTAGTGTTGAAACCAAATGAAATCATATGTACAGGTAATATATTGAATACTTTGAAGTTCATATAATAATAATCTATTTTGTTTTTAGTTTTGGGATAAAGGGACTTTTTATTATCATTGTTAATACTATAAATAGGATAAATGGTTTTAATCAATAGTCAAAAAGATAAGATAAGATAATAGTTGTTATTTTAAACCTTTAATTAACATTAAAAAAACTTTCTCTTTAAAATAAAACGCGTATAAATGTTAAATTAAATTTTGTATTACAAAATAATGTATTAACTTGCTTTATTTATATTTTAATGCTCGAGTCTTATACTATATAAAAACGGCTTTTGCTTCTTTTACTTTCAAGTACATGATTGTCAATCATGCCGCCTGTATATCGCCTTATATAGTATATTTTGTCAGATTTATTACTATAAAAGTTCTGAACTTGAAATAAACTTCATATTTATCCAATATTTTATATATACAGGACATATAGCACTCAACTCACACCTAAATAGAATAAACCCAACTCACCCACCTAACTGCAGACTTTGCACCTGCCCACAAGAAACTGTAGACCACTTCCTGCTTGAGTGCCCTGGCATAACCGACCTCAGACGCACCTTGCTCCCCCTCAACCTACCTTTACCAACACATATAGCAGCATTGAACAACTGAAACAAGACCTGTAAATATGTTTGTCTGGCATTGACTGCAAGAGAGCAAACAGCTCTGCAAACTGGCTAATAGAAGAAATATATACAATGATTCGTTAATCGCGAATATTTATAAATGGCTAACAAAAAGAAAAAAAATTCTGCTATAACACTTGGTTTCAATTTAAATATAATTTTTATTATTTAAAACAGTGCCAATTTAGTATGTCTATGTCGAGCATTGAATGCCCTTCAATTTGATATATAACACAAGCTTCTACTAAAATTAGGTCATTTTTAGTGATTTTTTAAAAATAGGTCAGATTTGCGTGTTGTATTTTTTGTTGGTCTCCCTGGATAAAAACTGTAAAAAGTATGAAAAATGATTTTTACGTCGATAGTTTTATATTTATAAATAAAATGTACCACATTTACGAAAATATACGTTATGAGATTTCCTCTTATATTAGTGTAAAGGTGATTCGCAGTATAGTTCAGCGGAGTGGATACCATTTAATCATACAAGCTGGGTAGTTAATGTAATGTTTCAAAATGTACACATATATTCTATAGTCATATAGTCTAATATTTATAAAATATTCAATTATCTTTTATAGTTTGATACATTTTAAGTTATAAATTGTAAGTCATTTATTTATCATAAAGGAAAAATAAGAAATATATTAGAAATATTAACGCTTAGAAAACGGATAATTAAATTTAAGCTTCAAAATCTGATTCTAGTGATGCCAAAATAATCAAGTCTTGTAATGTATGTATCTAATATTACTTAATTATTATTATACCTTTTTACAAAACCAACATTATAGTATTCATTTCAATATGTAATTATAGGTATAAAATGTATTTACATTAAACAGTTGCAAATAAACATTTGCCATAAAATGTATTTGAATTGATTTAAAAGCAAGATATGTCCAGTTTCAATTCAACTCCATTATATTAGTTTAACAGTCACGTGCTGTTTGAGTCTTTCCTTGTAAACGCAAGCTCAGCTCACTGAAATATGTCACAATGCCATTCAGAAACATCCGGCTTCAACGGTCAGTTCTGCCCATTCGATATCGGAAAATGTTTTGTTTTTTTTCATCTAGAAACAGCTTAATAGGTGAGAAACTATTAATTTATTTTAACAATTGAATCAATTATAAATCGCAAGTCCAATGAAGAGATCTTTGCACACAAACGTTCCTGAACTTTTAACTGTCGATGTCCAGTGTGATATGTCAGCTGCATTTGATACGTTTGACCATGATATTCTTATTGCTATATTGTCTACTGTTGCTTGGGTTGTGTTTGCGGTTGGTTCAGATCCTACCTAACCGAACGCACGCCAAGCGTTTTTATAGACGGGTCTGTCTCAGCATGCTTGAGTCTGCAATATGGAGTACCACAGGGATCAGTTCTAGATAGAAAGTAAGAAAAAGAGGAAGATAGTGGAGGAATGAAAGAGAGAAAATAAAGAGAAAAAACCGGTGGAAACAATTTTAAAAAAAAATTTTTAACCTAGAAAGATAGAAATTGAAAGAAGGTAGAAGAATTCAAGAAAGAAAGAGAGATTATGGAAAGTCAAATTTAAAGAAAGAGTGAGCGAAAGATTAGAAAATCAATAGTGAATAAAGGTGAAAGAATTTTTAAAAATTCAAGGAGAGAGAGACAGACAGTAGGACACGCAATACAGAAGGAGTCCAAAGAGAGAGAAAAGATATATAAAATCAAGAGAAAGAAAGAGAGAGAAAGAAATAAGTCGAGAGAGAGAGAGAGCAAGAGAGAGAAAAGATAGGAATCTATCTGATATATCTGATCATTTAAAGATTATCTGGGTGAGTGATTTCCCCATTCAGCACTGACCACTATTATCCATAAATTATGGACAGGCACGACAAAACTAATAGGTCGACGGTGGGGGGAGGGCGGGAGGGGGGAGGGGGGAGTAAAGACAAGAAAAATAGATTTTGGGGGGGGGGGGGGGAGTGGCAGGGTTGAATGAGAGAAAAATCCTTGCCCTGGTCTTTGTGCCGTATTGATCTTTTGTTTAAGTTCTGGGACAATAAAAATAGAGGACGTGGTAGGCCGGAAGGTAAATGTAGGAAGTGACGTTTATGGTTTGACCTTTATGATCTGACCTTTATAAAGCTTTTGGTGTGTGTGTGGGGGTGGAGGGAGGGGGCAATTTCCTTCGGATAAGAATGATGAGGCGAAAATATTCCTTTTATGGAATTGTACAATGTTAACAAGAGTGTAGAAGAATGTCTCGCGTTGCATGTCGAGTTAAATATCTGATATGTAGTAAAAGTAACACTGTCGAACCAGATTGATCCATGGGGCCTTGTGAAGCGGTGTTCACCAGTTTCTTTTGCCACGGCATACTAGGGGATTGTGTAGGCAGCATAGTGACCACCCACCTTAACTCTACCCATTCGATAAATTTGTCGTCTGAAAAATCGTCTGATAAATTGTTTGTAATCTTTTTTTTATTAATTAAGTTATAAATGGGTCTGATTGATTATTTGATAAATTTTCAGATAAAATGTTTGTAGAATTTTTTTTCTAAAATAAAAGATAGAGCGAGGGAGAAAAGGCGATAAAGAAAGTGAAGGAGAGATAGTGGGAGGGGAGGGGGGAGAATTTTAAAGATAAGGTGTGGTTGAGAAAGTGATGCAGTTTAAAATGGAAGAGAGAGAGAAAGTGGGTTAGAAGGAGAGAGTAAGAGAAAGAAAAAGAAGAGAGAGAGATAGTATCTGCGACGTATATATATATATAGAAATTATAGATCTAGACTTAATTAAGTAGATAGTGGGTGTATATTTGGAGAGATAGAGTAGGAAAGAAAGAGAGAGAATGAAAGAGAGAGAAAGAAAGAGAGAGAAAGAAAGAGAGAGAAAGAAAGAGAGAGAAAGAAAGAGAGAGAAAGAAAGAGAATTCTCACCCCTTGACCTATTCAAAGATAAAAATCTATTTACACAACGTCTGTAATTTTACTACTCGTATGCTTCTGTATTCGGAGAATTTATTCTACGTATATTAATACAGTAATACTGCTAGAGCATTGGGCGTATACATTGACTGCGCCTGCACATTAATACTACTACCCCGGGACGTCACTGAGGACGCGTCCAGTTTTAAAGAGCCGGGTACAGACGGAATCCGTCAACAAAATGTTTCTAGCGCTGGCGTAATTTCAAGGTTACGATTCCGTTGTCGCAAGGTCATTCCCACCATGCACGGGCGTTCTTCAACATCCTTTGCGGTTTTCTTTCTACCGCTGCACCCCTTCTCCCCTCCTCCCTCCCGCCCTCATTTGAAAGCTGGCAGACGGCTTGCAGTGGAGAGGGTGCTGTTTATATCGTAATTAATCTCTTCCGTAATTCAAAGAGAAATAGGAAGAAAGAACAGAGCAAGAGAGTCTGGCAGGGAACGTAACGTTGTTTCTCAAAAAATTGTTTGATCGTAAATCCACTCGACGATGCTCGGCAAGTATCAACAAAATGTAGTCGACGCTCTCACCAATGTGTGTACGTCTACATGTGTGTATGTTTGTCTGTGCGTTTAGAGCTTAGACCTTTCTATAATGTGTGCGTGTGAGAGTATGTGAGTAATGATGACTGCACGTGCATGAAGAGAACTGTGCCGCTCACCACGGTTTTAGTGCTTTTAAACTCTAGCTATTTTCACGAAGGTACAATCGGTGGCCGAGTGGCAGCGCGTTTGACTGGCGTACCGAAGGTTCAAGGTTCGAATTCTGGTGAAGCTCTGATGGGTAGGCCTAAAGTGAAGGCAGCTGTGCATAGTGTTGGCCACAGAATCACCTAATATGCCGTGGTCACAGAAACTGGTAAATGCTGTTTCACCTGACCTATGGAACAATTTGGTACGACGGGTACTTTACAATGTAATCCACACTTACACCTCCCCTCCCCCATCCACTTCCAAGCTTGAAAAAAACACACGTTATTTTATATTTTAGATCATTAACAATTTGGTCTAACTTAACGTAAATACATTATCTTATACATTACAGGCGCTCCTTTATATAAAGAGGATTATTGCGTCCCACGCTCATCCGTGGTCTGGGTTTAGTCCTGCCCTTGTATCAGTGCTCTAAATGATGTTAAGTTACTGGTTTTGCTGGTTTGTTCAGGCAACCCATTCCAAGCTCGGATGCCACTCGGGAAGAAAGAGTACGTATATGCATTTGTTCGCGCATAAGGGATAAGGAAAGTGTTTTTATCCTTGTGTTTTTCTGAGCATTACAACAGATTGTTATTGTTTTGTATTTCCAAATGAGAGTGTTATGCATTATGTATTTTTAGTAATTTACTCTTTGCCCTTCTGTCCTCTAGTGTTTATGAAGGCGCAAAAAAACAACAACAGCTAACTTATCTTAAATGTTACAGTCGCGCCGTCTATACATAAGATTATTGCGTTTGTATCTTTTTTGTATCTTGTTTGTCTATCTAATAATTTGGCAATAGATCGTTGTTGTGTATGTAAAGCGAAGACATAATATTTTAATTTGTTTCCTGGCCTTTGATCGTTCTATTTCTGATGGTATATTACAGACGCTCCTTCTATAAAGAAGATTATTGCGTCCTACGCTTATCCGTGGGAGAAGAAGAAGAAAATGAGTAGACTGATGCCTAATTTCTACTCACTGTGACATCACATCCGTTATACAGATCAGGGGTTCGGCAACCTACGGCACGTGTGCCAGACTTGACCCTCTAAGCGATTTTACATTTCTTCGGAAAACCCCATTAAGGCAATTTAAGTTTCTACTACAAGCAAGTTGACCTTTAGGTTGTTGGTACGCTAAATGAGTTAGAAATCCTACCTTTGGCATACTACTATCAAAAGGTTGCCGAAATCCCTGGCATGATCCTGAATCTTGTAGTGACGTCATGTACCAGTCATGCAGTGCCCTCACATAGGGGAGGGCAGAGGGGGGCATATGCCCGGGGGCGGCACTTCCAGGAGGCGGCAAATGTAGTCTAAATAAAGCAAATAAAGCAAATATAGCATTAAACAAGCAGTTGCAGTATGCAAGGGGCCGGCGCTGAAACTTTTGCCCTGGGGCGCTACTTAAGCTTGTAAAGGCTCTGCAGTCATGTAATACATTTCGCAAAGTCAGACCAATCAGTTATAAATGGCTGACTTTCGCCCATCGCGCCCACTAACCCGCCGTACAGTAAAATCAAAATTTCCAATTCAATCACACCACCTGGGCCGTTCCATTATTTTCATCAAATGTCAAAACTTTTAAATAGCCCGGATGTTATGAACCAACATTCCCCGCTTACACCATAAATCCAACATTCAACATAAGCCTCAATATTTCATTTTTTTACAAATCATTATTTTCAAACTCTGTGACATTTGAAAAAAAAAGGGGAAATCATTTAAGTTACGACGCCGTAAATGGCACTGAAATCTTGGTTTATTCTCTCCCCTTGTTGAAATTCCCTCCCCTTTTTCTTAAGCTACATTTTTTTAAAAACAAAAATGAGAAAATGAAAAAAAAAAAGAACATGAAAAAAACGCATCAATTTTTGGTTCCGGTGTAATTGGAAAGCGTCCAAGATATTCGCCATATTGATCAAAAAATAAAAGAGAGAGAGAGAGAAAGAGGGAGAGAGGGAGAGGCTGAGAGAGGGAGAGAGAGAGAGAGAGAATGAGAGTGTCTCGGGCTTCTTGGAGCGAGTTTTTAAATAACCCCAAACTAAAGATAGCTCCTTGTTTATTGATTTTTTTCTTTTCGCCAAATGTTCCCTGTCAAACTTACAAACACGCTGACATACACACACGCACGCACGCACGCACGCACGTGTGCTGCTGGATCCACTCACTCAAGAACGTGTTTGTTCATGTGTGTGTGTGTGTGTGTGTTTCTGTGAGTGTGTGTCAAGCGTTAAAAAAGGGGGGAAATGCGGGGGGGGGGGAGGCTTTGGCTGGTTTAGATCAAGGGATTGTTTGATCGTGTGATTGAATTGATTGTGGTAAACAATACAAAATTGATTGAATTTGTGAATTTGTTTACTTCAGCTGGTGGAATGTTAATAGGTTCTTGTAAGTGAATCTAAGAGTTCGTTTCGTAGATATAAACGCGACCCCGTAGCGCGGAATACAACATCGTAGAGCTGAATACGGCAGTGTAGTGTTATACACGACGCCGTAGAGCTGAATACGGCACTGTAGTGTTATATACGACGCCGTAGAGCTGAACACGGCACTGTAGTGTTATATACGACGCCGTAGAGCTGAACACGGCTCCGTAGAATTATATACGACGCCGTAGGACTGAACACGGCTCCGTAGAATTATATACGACGCCGTAGGACTGAACACGGCTCCCTAGAGTTATGTACGACACGTAGAGCTGAACACGGCTGCGTATACTTATGTACGACGCCGTAGAGCTGAACACGGCTCCGTAGAGCTATATACGACGCCGTAGAGTTAAATACGGCTCCGTAGAGTTAAATACTAGCTGAACAAGGCTCCGTATCATAATATACGATGACGTAGGATTGAACAAGGCTCCGTAGAGTTATATACGACGTCATTTGGCTGAATACTACGTTTAAGGGTTAAATTCGCTGGATACGACATTGTAGTGTTATACATTCTCTGTATTGCTTCTTTAAATCCACGTAGAGACTATGGATCTATATAATATATTTACGGCCATTGATAAGTATAGACGTGTGTCTAATTTGAGGAGCTAATGTTGATGTAATCATGGCATATAATATGAGATGGCGCAACGAGACTAAACACGAAGACCATCAAGACAAGTTGGGTGACCTTCCATGGTTACACTAATATCCATGAACTGCTAATGAGATGGGCAAAACAAAGGAAAGGTGCTAGTCAGAGGCTTCCTCCATCCTGAAAGTTGGTGTGTTACTTACTATTGACATTTGACAAGTAGTAGCCTAATGAAACTTGACCTTTTGAAATGGAAGATATCATGAACTTCCGATTACATTTCCCGCCATATTCGTAAACAAAATAGCATGCTTTTGCTGGTGTTTGCCAATTGATTTCAACATCGACAGTCAGTTCTAATCTTTTAGAAATATACAAAGGCTACAAGATTAGTTATGAGGAATCCGTTTTTAACATTAAAAGTGAGTAGGCGATAATTAATACTTAAAGTGTTAGTCGCGTTAACTTAAATGTATCTTTGTTTATAAAATAAATTAGTCAAGAGTTGCGTCCTGGTTCTTAGAAAAACACAATGCGGAGATTCATAAAAACAAAAAAACGTAAATTGCATCAAGCAATTAGTTTGGGATTACAAATATGTGATTTTTCACGTCCGACATTCACAATCCATCGTTTTCTTTTGGCAACATCTTTTGGAAATGAAATAAAATTTAATCCATTACATCTTTTAGTACAACCAGTAAAGCAGCACAAAGCCATGTTTTGAATAAAATGAACGAATGGGAGCGGAAATGTTTTACAATTCGACTTTTTAGGCCCCAATTCAAACTGTGAAGTTCCAGCCCGGGAAACTGTTTATTCATAGACATAACAACCCCCATTCCCCCGCGTGAATATTCATATTGTCATTATGCATGAAAATATTATTCAATAATAGGCCTATAACTAAAAACGCAAGGAAGAAAACACATCAGTTTGCCAATATCACATATCTTCATATGCGTAACATGCGTTCAATTGTATGTAGAATACACACAATAAAAACTAAACAAAACGGTGGTATCGAATATGTTATTATTGAACAAGAAGAAATCGATTCTGTTTGCATCCCCGTAATCTGTTCTTGTCCTGAACGATATATTTGTGGGCGTGTGTGTGCATTTATCGATACCAGCTGTTACATGTGTCGGTCTAATCAATCACTAGCTGGTGCAGATGTAATCGATTTTTCTCTGTTCTCCCCTAATGACATGCATAACATTATGTTTTGGTAGCTATAAACTATGAGAACAGTATTATAGTATCCAGAATTTATAGTATCCAGAATTTATAGTTATCCAGTATCCAGTATAGAGAATAGAATGCCCGGATCCTTTGATCAGACGGCTGATGTTTATGTGCCGGCTTTCACTATCATCACCGAAGGGTTGGACTAAATACCTCAAATGAAACTCCGTCGTCTATTTATAAATCTTTGATTGTATGTTATAAAATACTATAAGTAGTTAATGCACAGTTTTTAGCATTTAGAATCACCCTTTAACCCTTCCCGTACCGACCTGCTTCTATCTATGCTGCCTTCAGTTCCGCTATATACGCGGCCGGGACTGTAAGGGTTAAATTGTGGAAGTTTCCCTCGGGTCTAACGGAGTCTCCACAGTACAATGAAGAGGCAGATCTAGGAACTACGTGTATAAATCGAATTTGTACTTGTTCGGACAGACAAAATTGACAGACGGAATCTTACTTTGAATGGGCTGCGTTGTGTTTTGTACCTAGGTTATTATCACGGATTTTTTTCCCTGGTCTGGAGGGTGTCCCTGAGTCTAACAAGCTCTGATGGGGTAAAGTAAAGGCTGCTGTGCATTGTGTTGGCCACACAATCACCTAGTATGCCGTGGCCACAGAAACTGGTGAACGCTGCTTCAACAGCCCTTTGATCAGTTTGGTCCGAAGGTTACTTTACTTTTTTTTTACTTTATATGGTTGAGAGCATTGCAAATATTGGAACAAAAAAACTAGAGTCTAATTAGACAGTGTACCTTCAAAGGGAGATAATAATGAATAGCCTCCACCAGGATTCGAATCCAGGACCTTCGGATCGCCAGTCGAAAGCGCTGCCGCGTGACCACCGCGCCCCCAAATGACGAGAAAAAACAAATCTCCCAAAACGAAAATCAACCAATGATACGAACACACGCTCGCACGCACACACCGACACACAAATACTTATAACCCATAATCACCTTATCCCTTGTACTGGCTAGAAGCATCAACGTGCATTAGAAGAACGCCGTGGTGCGGTGACAGATTGTTGTATGTCCGGGCCCTGAAGGCCTTGCACAGAAACTACACAGCATTGGTGACTCGTCGGTCTTTTCAGACTGCTAGGCATTGTGCAGGCTACACTATCTTCTTCTATCCAGCGTCAGTCGCAATACATAGGCTTTTAGTCAGAAACCTTATTGATTGATATTGAGCTATAGAAATTAGGAAGATATGCAGTTTTACACATATAAAAAAACATTAAGGCCTACCGTCAAGTACTGCTAAGCCAAAAGCAAAAACTCGCGGAAATCAAGCTAATTTTGTCAAAAAATTTAAAGCCATCATATAAAAAGTTTGTTTGATTAATCAAAGCAAGCCATTTTTTTAAAACAAACATTCAAAGCCATTATATGACATCCTTTTTTTTTCCAAATTGACTAGCCATAACAAGCTAATTTTGTCGAATTGGCCATGCCATTATATAACAAGCTGATTTTGTCGAATTTGCCATGCCATTAGATAACAAGCTGATTTTTCGAAACTTTCATGCCATAATAGATGTATAGCAAGCTCATTTCTTTTAATTAGCTGATTTTCACCAATTACTAGCCATAATCCCAGGCGGTATATATTCAGGAAAACATATTTAGTGTGAATCAAAGTTCAAGCCGTATGCCAAGAGAAGCGAGGTGTCGCCAACTCAACTGGATTGATCTGGGAGTGTTTCTGGCTAATTCAAAGCAACTACTTATAAAGTAAAAATAAAAAGGTACTACATCAATTTCGTGTCTACGTTAGACTATGTCTAATTTCTGATTCGGTCCAATATAGACTAAATAGCATCTATCCATGTTGCCAAGCAGCGCTGAAGTATTTATTGTGGCAGGATTTGTGGGAAGGACACTTTTTATTCGTTTCAAACTCCATTACGATAACATGCAGCCCATTCTACACTAATCTATTTATAAAAGAATTATTAGCAAAACTTTTTCAAAAATCTTTTTTTTAAATTCATCGACAACTATCTAGGCCTATTGATTTTTTTTTTTAAATCTCTGGACATTTTTTTCGCTTATAGGCTAATTTTAAATCTCTAAACTGGGAGTCTGCAGCCTAAAGCAAGCGTGACAATCTTGGCAGACAGAGCGATTTTCAACGGCACGCATGCATGAGACATTCAAAAAGTTTTTTTTTCTATTTTATTTTTTTAAAAAACATATGCCGGTTCTGAATGACTTATCGACACATTTCAGTGAGTTTAACTTGCGTTTACAAGGGCCACTGGAATGGATTTGCATTGAAATTGGAATATCTTGCCGTAAAATCAATTTCAAAATATTTAACTACATTTACAACCCTATATTAAGGCATAAATTAAGATTAATTTTTTATATTATTTATTATATAAGATTTATTAAGATTATAAATTATAGATTGTTTGGCTTTTTCAGTAAATTGAAGCACTCAAAGCGTTTTCTAATCAAAGGCAAGACTTTCAAATTGATGGGCTCATTTTTTCATATCGCATCTAGCCTAAGATATTACTACAACCTTTTTAGATGTAGATCTTTTTTTAAGTGGAGAGATATTGGCGATTTTAAAATGCAGAATGCTAAATTTTAAACATAAAAAAAATGGGCATCCCATTTGCGGAAAAAATCTGGAAGGAAGCTGCTTAGGAAAGTTATCTGCTATTCTCAACTGCTAGGCATTCACTCTTTTACTTTCAGCTTTTGGTTCAACTAACAGTTTTGTGAACAGATTTTATCGCTCATGAAAGATACACTTGATCACTCATTAATTGATATAGACTAATGACTTTTAAAAGAGTTTTTATGCTAATCTTTTTTAATTAAACATAAATTTTAATATAAGTAATTCTAAAAACACATTTATTTGTATTATTACTTGATAAATATAAGAGAATTATTTAATAACATTATATTATGCAATTTCTATAATTATTAATGATTAAAATATAAACTCCTATTAAATGAACAATAATTCATGCAGGAAACGTTTATTTACAACTGTTTAACGAACATTATTTTAATCTTCTAATAATTACATTCCTGTAATGAATACCATAATGTTGGATTTATTTGAAGAAATAATAGTTAGTCAGTAATATTTGTTATATTACAAAACATAACATGTGGAATCAAATGTGGAAACGGTGTTTTAATTAAAGGGAGGTAATTAACCCGTTTTTTTAAGCTAATTTTCCTCTGTTTTTTTTTCTTTTCTAAAGAGATAAATGGCTTACAATTTATAACTTTGAAATGATCAAAATAAAATTATATAAATATTATATGACTAAAGAATGTATATGTATATTTTAAAATATTACATTAACTACCCAGTTTGTAAGATTACTACGTATCCATTCCGATAAAAAACATTGATTTGGATGTTTAAAATTTTGAAAACATAATCACATTAAAGGACGTCTCAATTAAATTGAGATCAATATATAATTAACATTTACATTGTGACTAACAAATGATCATGTTTAAACAATAATTATCATTACATGTGAAACTTTAGTAATAAAACGTTGTATTTGATATAGACTAGATCTAGATCTTAATAAAAATAAAAGGGATGATAATCACAAACTCGTTAATTTTGTATTAAATGTAAAACGCTTTAACGATTTTCTCTATAAATAATCTATCTTGCTTTTGGCCTTGGTCTTAATACGGAATTAAATTAATTATCCTATAAAAAAAATTTTTTTTAGGTGTAATAGGGCAGGCTGACTTTTAGGCTGTTGGCATGCTGAATGATTTAGAAATTCTAGTTCGGCATACTGTTAACAAAAGGTTACCGACCCCTGCTCTAAACGCTTTAAACAAGATGGCCGCCATCTAGGTGACAAGGAAGATTGGGAAGTCACGTGGCGTCTCAAAAGGAGAAGGTACTCCGGGCAGATCTGATTCCACCTTTATCTTCCCCCCTGTTGTGTTCAATGAACGCTCATTTCACTGTCTTTTCCTTTGGCCTCTGGTGATTTCAACCGAAACCATCGCAAGTACTACGGTCTTGGTTCAACACGGTGGCAGCGCTGGGGGAGAAGGGGGGAACTGAAGGAGTTTTGAGGGCGGGGTGGGGGCACAGGGAGCCATTGATGATCGTTCTAGGCTACGCTACTTAATTTTGTCCTCTGTGCCCACATCTCCACCCTGCCCCCTTCATCGCCATATCCCAACACACACACATCCCAGCTCTTAGTGCTAAAGAATTCTAAACTGCTCTGAAAAGAGACGAGGCGATGAAAGATGAAGACGAGGGCGAAAAGTGTGAGGCCCAGTGTCGGTGTGTGTGTGGGGGGGGGGGGGGGGAGAACCGCCTTCACAGCCGCAACAAAAAGAACAAGATTATATGGCATAGACCCTATGGGTCGGCAACCTACGCAACGCGCGCCAGACTTGGCACGCAGAGTCATTTTCATTCACACGCGGAAGACCCTAAAAAAAGAAAAAAAAAAGAGAGGAAAAAAAAAGAACATATATCATATACATATATATCTGTCGATAGGACACGAAAATTTTCACACTATTTTCTACAATAGTTTGCCTTTCCATTTTATCAGCAGTTTTCTAGAACGGGAAGTGGAAGGTCTAAAAATAAAAATGCTTCAATTTTCGACGCAACTGGTTTGACCTCTCCATTACCCAGATTTGTACATAGGTTTAAAGCCATCAAGAAGAGAAAGGGCTAAAATTTCCTTAGCATTTGGAGAGAGAGAGAGACGGCGGACTTGCCAAAATAATATATATCAATGCATGCGACTTATTGGGCGCCCCCCCCCCCACCTGTAAATGAGGTTATCAATTTGAGGAATAGGGAATGAGTCAGTTTTGTTCAGTCTGTCTTATGAACTAGTCGTTTACTATAGTTATTCGTTGGTCTACCAGTAAGCTCAGAAAAAGCACACTCATGACAGAAAAAAAAACAACTACCTTATCATATGCCTGAAGTAAAAGAAAATTATTTATCTATGGCTCCTCACTTTATTACCATTATATTACCCTTTCATTACCTTTTACTGAAAACATTCTCGAAATTTCAGTCTGAAGTTTGAACTCATGTTGTAATAAATAAAAATGTTGGCGCTGGGGCTGCCTATGATAAGCACATGAACAAATGACCACAGCGTCGTGAACAGCTTTGAGCATTTTCTGCCAGGATTAAAGTCTGGAACTATAACGGACACGAGAGACATGACCGCTATAGGCGAGTTGCAAATGATTACAATAGTGGCTATCAGAACGACCAGCTTGGCTGTCCGCTGGTCACGGTTGAGCAAAGACTTCTCTTGCTTACTATCTTTGGTATATTGGACTCTCCATTCAGACTTGCGTCTGAGCATCACCACCAGAAGTATGGTAAGAGAGACAATCATTGTTATCCCCACAACATGAAAGCACATGTGAATTAGGAAGGTCACACCTTGCATTGCCGGTCTGTTGCTGGTGAACGCCAAACCTAAAGCTGTCCTGTTTAGATTGGCCAAGAAAACCCAATCTATGTAAATAGACGAGTACTCGGGAATAAGAGTAACAATGTTGATAAGTGCAATAAAAATTAAAATGACAAGCGCAACACGCGGAGTTATCAAATTTTTCACTTTTAGCGGCGCAGAGATACAAAGGCATCGTTCTGCGGTTATATACCACGTGATAAACATAGATATCCGGTTTGCGACCGCAGTTGGCCAGCCTCCAATCAGATAGAAGGCGTCACTTGAAATTCTCCAACCCACAAGCTCGTTGACCCAGGGATACGAGAAAATGTTTGCGGACTGCATGGTGATGATCTTGATCAAGTCGAATGCCGCGATAGTGAAGAGGCTGATATTAACAGAGGTGTTCAGTCCCTGGCGAACAAACACGCTTAGATTGATAATATTGGTGATTGTTCCGAAAATCCCAATTATGAGACATATCACGGCATGATTGATAAAAATGATTGTTTCGCTATCGTAGTCAGAGAGTACAACGTTGATCAGTTGGTTAGAAATGGTTGTTGTTTCTATTGTATTATTGAATCTCCCAGTGCTTGAGAACAACTCAACGGCCATCTTAACAAAGGTCTACGTTTTTTCTTCTGATCTTCTAAACGCCCAGTCAGTAACAAATGAACTCTTATAGTAAGAATATCTGTCTCAAGGTAGCACTCGTTTTTGTTTTCTGTAATAACAATGACTCGTCTCATTCGGTAGCTTCAATTCTCTGTTATTATATAGTAATATAGTCGATTCCGTGTGAACTTCCTTCACACATCGGCACGAAGTTGCTAAAGTTTTATAATTAGAAATTCTTGGTTTGAGCCTGCAAATAAAAAATGTTATCTTTTAATTTTAAGTGAAAAATATAAAGTGAAAACTATATACGAAACCAAATATTTGGTTTCGGTCGGCCTTCGGCCTCTTAAATATGTTTCTGAGTTAAATTAAATACTAATATATATTACATTATATGTGCGTAATTATAGTTCTGATAGAGTTTAAGCCAAATCAATAGCCAAGCTGCTTGCCAATCGTTCCTTATTTACTTTATTTCGAAATGCAAGCATTATAGGCCTAATCTTTAGTTTCATTAATTTATCTTTCATATCAGGACTACAGGTTTCTTTCTAAACAGAAGATTACCGTATTTCGTTCAGCGATAATCCGTGGTTTGAATCTAGTCCTGTATTTTGATTGGTGTTTTAAAATTTTCAATGATGTTAAGTTACATTTCTGATTTGTTCCATTCCCATATTTACAAGTAATGAACCTTGCAGTATAGTTCTTTCCGAGCAATTGTTCTTGTAAGCTTTATATCTACAAGTATTGAGAAAACGAAAGTCAAATATAATTAAAATCTATCATTTATTGTTAACAATACATTAACACATTTGGAAGTTTTAAAGTTTTGAAAAGCCTTCAAATCGTCATATTTTTTTTTTTTCATAAAATAAATGCTTTATTTTAAGCACAATCGGTTTTCTAATTACATGGCCTTTACATCGAAATAAACTGTCCAGATTTTAATTATAAATGTTCTTGAAGTTTAAAAAAAAAAAATTGATTTGAAACAGTACATTTAATTGTGAGAAGTTTCTTGTATTTAAACAACATAAATTAAAATCAATACTGTAGTCTAAAGCAAAAAAAGGGGGGGGGGGGGGATAATTTTCTGGATACTTCAAACATTGCAAGTCAGTTATTGTATGTGATTAAAATGTACTGACTATAGGAATTTTAACGGATTTAAAGAAAGTCTTCACTTTAGTCAATAAACAACCTACTAAACCTTTTCATTCTATGTAAGCACACTGTCTAGTTGTTCTAATGAGATGCTCTTTGCTCTTTTAGAATGTCTTTAATACATATGACTGACTGTCTTTAATACATATGACTGACTGTCTTTAATAGTGCGGTCTGTAATATTCTCTTCAACGAAATGATTGATGTTCTAAATTACAGTGTAGTTAAGTCAATTAACCGATGTTGTTGTTTGTAAAGCTTTTTATTTATAATGTTTTGTTCTAAATAAAGACAAATGTCGTTGAAATGATAGATAGAATAATAAATGAAGCCTCTACGATGTACGTTAAGCATGTGTAATTTATTGTGTTGATGTATCGTTTATAATGATTACAAAAAGAAGTCATTCGAGTCATCAATTAGCAGAACTATTAAAGCAAGCGGTCCATCTTATTATAGACTTTTGTAGTATTAAGTGTATTATATTATGTTTAGATACATATCTCTATTTGTATAATGAAACCTATAGTCTACTGTATTATAGATATAAAATTCGATCTATGGCTAATAAAAATGAAAGGTGATTCTTTACCTGCGTAAGTCATGAGTTTTTTTGGTTCTCTGTGAAAGATTTGCAACGATATTTTTAAATTACGACGGCGTCTAAAATATAATTATTAGATTTTACTTACTGAAAACATTTTAGGAAAGCTTTAAGTCCTGAAATTCTTCACAATCTTTTTTTTTTTAAAGGAATATTAATGGGGGAAAAAGTAGAAAAGAATAAGAAAGGTATCATTGGGGGATCGAACCAAGTCGCCCGCATGGCAGTCGAAGATGCTAAGCACTACGCTAGGGAAGACACATATCGGAAGTGAAATCGCAAAAGTAAGATGTCAGACAATAGTGTCACGTATCTTTAAATTAGCCAATGGGGATCGGATACGACACACTCGAGTTACTTTATATATATAATATATATATATATATACAAGCTAAATTCCCCGGCGTTGCCCGGGGGGGGGGGGGAGAATAAAACAGGCTGTATAAGCTACATCATTTTTTTTTAATAAACTACACTGAACAGAAAGCTATACACCTAATAATTAAAAAGTATATTATTTTTTTACTGAAGACATTTGGGAAATTAATTTAAAATAAATATTGTAATCGGGATTTACAATCTTTCAAAAAAAAGTACATTAACTGAAATAAAAAAAGTTTTGCAAAAAATGGTATAGACTAAATGGAGAATCGAACCCGGGTCTAAATGTTTTAATTAATTTCAAGGTTTTGTTAAGAAAGAAATGACAAGCATATTATGTCATCCTTTTTGTGATCCAAAATTAACCTTTGTCTGTCTATTTTATTCTAATGAATAGTAGGTCCATTATTGTAGTCAAAGTATGTTACAAGCTAAATAAGTCAACTATATTCAAACAAAATATTTAATTGACTGCGTCAAGTATGTCTACCTTTTATTCAGAATAATTATCTTTTATTACGCATTGGGGTGAATCTTCCGTTTACGATGTCGGCGCTGAGACGTTTTACAGATTACGTCATCAAATTGTGTGTATCTACAAAACAGTTTCTACGCAAATGTTTCCAAAACTATGACGTTTACAGTGTCATCTGATGACGTGAGAAGTTCAGTTGTTGTCTCTGGCTGGTTATTTGTTTAAACTCCTACTACGCTGCCTGTCTCTTGCAACAAACAATATAACACCTGGCAACCAAATCGCCCAGTTTAAGCTTTGACGGATTTAACTATAAACTAAACACAAGAAGATTAACCTTACTACAACAGTCAGTAAACGCTGTATCAAGTGCGTAGCGACAGAGCGATGCAAAAGTCCTTTTTGATCCAGAATTTCAGTGATGTCTAGAGCTTCCCCAATAACTGGTCCAGAAAACTGTTTTACATCAAGCAAGCTGAAACAGATTTGTTGATTATATAGTCTTTTCTGGAGTATTTTCTTTAACATGTTTGTTTCGTTAAATCTCTCATCGCCATGCGATATTCTTAATATTTTATCTAATTAGATTATAAGCTTTCTGTATTATGGCAGGGGTCGGCAACCTGAGGCATGTGTGCCAAACTTGGCACGCTGAGCGATTTTCAATGGCACGCGAGAGCCCTCCAAGAATGTTTTTTTTATAGATGGAAAAAAAAACTAACATCATTTTCAGGTTCTGAATGAGGAAAACTGACTGTTGAAACCGATGTTTCTTAATGACAGAGCGACACATTTCAATGACCACTGGAATGGATTTGCATTGAAACAGGGCATATCTTGCGGTAAAATCAATTTTAAAACATTTAACTACATGTACATCCCTATATTAAGGCATATATTTAGATAGATAGTTAGGGCTTTTTCAAAAGTACATCGAAGTACTCAAAGGCAAGACTTTCAAATGCACGGACTCATACTTCATCAAGCCACACTAGCTTGATCTTACTACAACCTTCTTAGAGGTGGATATTTAATGGCGATTTTAAAATCCAGCAAGTTGAATTTAAAACATTTCAAAAATGGGCATCCAAACGTGCCCATTTGCGGAAAAAATCTGGAAGGAAGCTGCTTAGCTTGGGAAAGTAATCTGCTATTCTCCACTGATAGGCATTCGCTCTTCTACTTTCAGCTTTTGGTTCAACGTACACTTATAAAGCAATAAAAATTAGGCAGTAATATTTTTTATATTCCAAAACATAACTTGTTTGGCATCACTATGTCAAAAGACTCAAGTGTGGAAACTTTTTTTTTAATTAAAGGGAGTTAATTAACGCATTTTATTTGCGCTAATATTTTTTGTATGTTTTTTTTTTTTCGTTTATAAAAGAACAAATAGCTTACAATTTATAAATTTGAAATGATCTAACTGTTAAAAGTATTTTAAGATTATATAAATATTATATGACAAAAAATCTATATGTATATTTTCAAACATTACATTAACTACCCAGTTTGTAGGATTACTAAGTATCTTTTCCGCTCAATGGTAGTCGGTCGAAAATTCATCACGATATAAAACACATAAAAGGACATCTCAGTAAACTGAGATCACAATTTAAAATCAGTAACTGTTAGATCTTCATCTTGAGTAGCAAATGATAATGTTTAGACAATAATTACCATAAATGTGAAAGTTTAGTAGACTAATAAAATTTTGTATCTAAACATAAATGGTAATAAAAAGCATGATAATCACAAACACGTTAATTTTTTTTATTAATTACAAGGCATTGCCCGGGGGGGGGGGGGGAGGGGGAATAAAACAGGCTTGTATAAGCTACAGATAAAACATTTCATCAACTACAATGAAAGAAAGCTATAGACTAGACCTAAAAAACGTCAAAATATTTCTTTTACTGACGACATTTATATAGACTATTGTAATCGAGTATAAAAAAGGCAAGTCTTTTTATTTAACAAAATCTAAATTGCAAGGTGTTGCTAGTAAATTAATTATTTTTTAAAAAGTAATATTAATTAAAATAAAAAAAATTGTAGAAAAAAAAAAGTAAAGGTCTAGACTATCTGGAGAAGCGCACCCGGGTCGCCCACATGGCAGTCCGATACGTTATCCACTCAGCTAGTGAAGACATATGTATGTATATATATATATATATAACGCTTAAACTATTTTCTCTATAAACCTCTTTTACTTTTGCCCTTGGTCTTGCTACGGAGTTAAATTAATTGTCATATAAAAAAAATATTTTATTAAGTATAATAGAATAGGTTGACTTTACGGCTGTTGGCACGCTGATTGATTTAGAAATCCTAGTTTGGCACACTGTTAGGAAAAGGTTGCCGACCCCTGCTCTAGAGGATTGAAAATCATTTTCTATCCAGGATACTATTTATACATTCATTTGAGTGAATGTGCTATTTGGTAAAGTAAGTGTATGAGTGAATGTGCTATTTTCTCAGTATGAGTATGAGTGAATGTGCTATTCTCTGAGGTATGTGTATGAGTGAATGTGCTATTCTCTGAGGTAAATGTATGAGTGAATGTGCTATTTTCTCAGTATGAGTATGAGTGAATGTGCTATTCTCTGAGGTATGTGTATGAGTGAATGTTCTATTCTCTGAGGTATATGTATGAGTGAATGTGCTATTTCCTCAGTATGGGTATGAGTGAATGTGTGATAACGTGCCTTACGAAGAGATGTTTCCTTTTTTTTTCTCTTCCGTTTCACTTAATTGTTCATTAACCTTGAGATCCATTAAAGGCGAGAAAGAGGCAAGCAGCTCCGCCAATGAAACGTGAAACATGAAATCACGTGACCCTGAAGTTGTTTTCTACGCCATTGCTTTTTTTCCTCAGTCTTTATTATGGATGGGGGCGAGTGGGGCGGGGTACGTTTATAAAAGTCCAATTTCCTGGCGTCGAGTTTTTTTGTTTGTTTTTGAAAATTGGCTAATGGCTGTAGCAAGTTAGTTCTGCAACGGAAAAATATAGGCAAAATACTAATGGCATAGATGAAACTAACAATGGTCCAAATGTCTCTTGTCAAAAAATGGCAATGGTTAAAATGGCTTTAGTATAAAATGGCAGTAGTCAAAATGACCATGGTCCACAGAGCAATGGTCCAAAAGGCAGTAGTAAAAAATGGCAAGGGTCATAATGGCAATCTCTAATATCTATGCAGCTATTAAGTACTGACGCGAGCTTTATTACAATAATATAGCCATATAGCTCTAATGTTAAATACCTTTTTTTCTAAAAAATCTACAATCACAGAGACTTTCCTAGCAAGAAGGCCAAATGACTGATTGGGAAATACGACACACCTGTAGTCTACATATTATCCGTTTTATATTGACATTCTATAAACTAAAATCAACAGTATGGTTTTTTTTAAATATTAGGCCTATAACATGTAGCCTACAGTAAACATTAGATTTTGTTTTTGGGTATAGATTACTTAATTTTTATTTTGTTAAATTTCTTGAAAAGTATAAATATCTAACCTATGCATCTGTAAAGTATAAAATAAAAATGCAATACGAGGGCCTTCAACAGGCAAATCCCCCAAACATAGCTGTGAGGCCTTGGTCTTCTAGTTTGTTGTGCGCTAACAACCCGCCATGTATAAATAAACGGGCTTCGGGAACATCAACAAACATTCCTAGAAGTCTTTAATGTCACGGACGGAGGTCATCTCACGACTAGTATACACACACGGGAAAGGGAGCTGGTCGGCTTATGTGCTAGATGGGGGAGTCATGGCGGAGTCAAGTTGGACCGTTGTTGGAGCTACCGGGAGCGAAGAAGCAAGGGCATATGAAAGTTACCTTATGTCTCGTGGAATCATTGGTTCCAACTTTCCAACCTAAAAAAAAATATATTTTCATCTTTATTATCTTATCTTATTTACTACAGACGCTCCATCTATTGCGACGCACGCTTATCCGTGGTCTGACGGTCTGACCTGTTGCAAACAGATAAACATAAGGACAAAAAAACTTTCCTTATCCCTTATGCGAGAACAAATGCATATAAGTACATTTACTTCTCGAGTGGCCTTCGGGCACAGAATGGGTTGCCTGCACAAACCAGGAAAACCAGTAATTTAACAAAATTTAAAACATTAATAAAGATGCAAGACTAGACTCGGACCGCAGATGAGCGTAGGACGTAATAATTTTCTTTATAGAAGGAGCGTCTGTAAAATATAAGATATCATGTTTCAGGTAATGTGTTTAAGGCCCCCCATCCCCACCCCACCCCCGGGCACTCACACCATTTCACTTTACAGGAGAGAAATAAATTGGGGGCGTACGCCCCTGGCAGTTTAAAAAATATAATCCTACACGTAATTAACAATGAAGTTTTTTTATTCTGTCTTTACTCGTCACTTGCAGAACACAGACAGAGAGATGGGGGGGGGAGAGGGGGGGGAACCTAAACCCACTCCAACGGCAGAACATCTGAACATATGATGGAATGGAGGATGGGTGGGTGGAGGAGGGGGAGCAACCGAGCTGAACAAAGAAAGAAACAGATGTCATTTCCTGGTCTGCTGAGAAGATTTGTCATTTCGGGCAGTTTTATCCGGTTCAATTCCAGTTTTTTGCCCCCATAAGGATTTCTTTCCAATGCGATATCTCACTGGAACAAACGTGTTTTGAAAATACTGGTGCAGAAATCTACCTTCTATCATCTGTCTGTCTGTCTATCTATCTATCTATCTATCTATCTATCTATCTATCTATCTATCTATCTATCTATCTATCTATCTATCTATCGTTCTATCGTTCTATCGTTCTATCGTTCTATCGTTCTATCGTTCTATTGTTCTATCTGTCTGTTCATCTATCGGTCTGTCTGTTGCCTGTTTGTTTGTATGTCTGTTTATCCGTCTGCGTCTCTTTCTATCTATCTATCTTTTTATCTATGTTTCTATCTTCCGTTTGTCAGCCTGCCTAATCACTGCCTAATGACCGCTTGCCTACGGTATACCTGTCAACCTGCCTACATATATTCTCCGTCTGCTTAAACTCATGTGTGTATGCATGTATGTAAGTCAGTCTGTTTAGTCCATTTGTTTACTTGTCTATCTGTCTGTACGTCTAACCAGTTATCGAAACCTTGTTCATTAATATTTCCGTGTTGAAGCCTAAACCTTGGTTATTTACAATTTTGTAAGACGGCAAAAAAGAAAGATGCGCCTATTTTATCAATTGGCAATTCCCGAAGGTTAAAGGTTAAAGCCGCTAGTGCAAAGATGATTGACTTTATCTCTATTGGGAATTTCCGAAGGTAAAAGCCGCTACTGCAATGATAATTTACCTTAGCCAGTACAAGCCAGATAATATAATATACATGTGTCAAGCTGTGTCTATGTTATTTCCTGTGTCTGTGTGTAGCACCATCTATACCCGGGCATTGGCGAGAATATCACAATGGGCGAGTGCCTGGGGAATGTGATAACTAAAAGGCTGGAGTAATTTCCCTTGTGACTCTTTGTTTCTGTGCTATTTATGTTATAGTGAGCAGTGAGCACGTGATTGGATTTGGAGGTCACGTGTACATTGTAAGAGTGACCGATTGGTTAAAGGTCTGGTGCGCCCTTTCAGCCCTTTGCACGTTGTCCTGCCACGATCGTTGTAAGTAGGTCATGGCGGTACCACGACCGTCTAAAGTAGATCATAGCGGAACTGGACGTTTTAGTAGGTCATGGGAGAATCACGACCGTCTTCAGTGGGTTACCGGAGTGTGACGATCGTCTTTGGGTTACCGGATTTTCACGATCGTCTTAAGTAGGTTACCGGATTTTTACGATCGGCTTAAGTAGGTTACCGGATTTTCTATATAGTCTATTTTTTTAACAAGTTGATCACCCAGACTCTATCTAGTCTATTTTTTTAACAAGTTGATCACCCAGACTCTATCTAGTCTATTTTTTTAACAAGTTGATCACCCAGACTCTATCTAGTCTATTTTTTTAACAAGTTGATCACCCAGACTCTATCTAGTCTATTTTTTTAACAAGTTGATCACCCAGACTCTATCTAGTCTATTTTTTTAACAAGTTGATCACCCAGACTCTATCTAGTCTATTTTTTTAACAAGTTGATCACCCAGACTCTATCTAGTCTATTTTTTTAACAAGTTGATCACCCAGACTCTATATAGTCTATTTTTTTAACAAGTTGATCACCCAGACTCTATATAGTCTATTTTTTTAACAAGTTGATCACCCAGACTCTATCTAGTCTATTTTTTTAACAAGTTGATCACCCAGACTCTGTATAGTCTATTTTTTTAACAAGTTGATCACCCAGACTCTGTATAGTCTATTTTTTTAACAAGTTGATCACCCAGACTCTATCTAGTCTATTTTTTTAACAAGTTGATCACCCAGACTCTATATAGTCTATTTTTTTAACAAGTTGATCACCCAGACTCTATCTAGTCTATTTTTTTAACAAGTTGATCACCCAGACTCTGTATAGTCTATTTTTTAACAAGTTGATCACCCAGACTCTGTATAGTCTATTTTTCCAACAAGTTGATCACCCAGACTCTGTATAGTCTATTTTTTTAACAAGTTGATCACCCAGACTCTGTATAGTCTATTTTTTTAACAAGTTGATCACCCAGACTCTGTATAGTCTATTTTTTTAACAAGTTGATCACCCAGACTCTGTATAGTCTATTTTTTTAACAAGTTGATCACCCAGACTCTATCTAGTCTATTTTTTTAACAAGTTGATCACCCAGACTCTATATAGTCTATTTTTTTAACAAGTTGATCACCCAGACTCTATCTAGTCTATTTTTTTAACAAGTTGATCACCCAGACTCTATATAGTCTATTTTTTTAACAAGTTGATCACCCAGACTCTGTATAGTCTATTTTTTTAACAAGTTGATCACCCAGACTCTGTATAGTCTATTTTTTTAACAAGTTGATCACCCAGACTCTGTATAGTCTATTTTTTTAACAAGTTGATCACCCAGACTCTGTATAGTCTATTTTTTTAACAAGTTGATCACCCAGACTCTATATAGTCTATTTTTTTAACAAGTTGATCACCCAGACTCTATATAGTCTATTTTTTTTAACAAGTTGATCACCCAGACTCTATATAGTCTATTTTTTTAACAAGTTGATCACCCAGACTCTATATAGTCTATTTTTTTAACAAGTTGATCACCCAGACTCTATCTAGTCTATTTTTTTAACAAGTTGATCACCCAGACTCTATATAGTCTATTTTTTTAACAAGTTGATCACCCAGACTCTATCTAGTCTATTTTTTTAACAAGTTGATCACCCAGACTCTGTATAGTCTATTTTTTTAACAAGTTGATCACCCAGACTCTATCTAGTCTATTTTTTTAACAAGTTGATCACCCAGACTCTATATAGTCTATTTTTCCAACAAGTTGATCACCCAGACTCTATATAGTCTATTTTTTTAACAAGTTGATCACCCAGACTCTATATAGTCTATTTTTTTAACAAGTTGATCACCCAGACGCTATGTCTATTTTTTTAACACGTTGATCACCTAGACTCTATATAGTCTATTTTTTTAACAAGTTGATCACCCAGACTCTATCTAGTCTATTTTTTTAACAAGTTGATCACCCAGACTCTATATAGTCTATTTTTTTTAACAAGTTGATCACCCAGACTCTATATAGTCTATTTTTTTTTAACAAGTTGATCACCCAGACTCTATATAGTCTATTTTTCCAACAAGTTCATCACCCAGACTCTATATAGTCTATTTTTCCAACAAGTTCATCACCCAGACTCTATATAGTCTATTTTTCCAACAAGTTCATCACCCAGACTCTATAAAGTATACTAGCTAATGGGTGGTGGAGCGGAAGGGGGAGGGGGCTAGTACAGGTACAAAATTACAAAATTAAAAGGGGGTAGGGGGTCATCAGACGTACTTTAAGATGAATGATATTAGTACCCATTAGTGGCACTGACGTACTTTAAGATGAATGATATTAGTACCCATTAGTGGCACTTATAATATATTGTAGAAAAGTGACTGTACATAAAATGAAATGAGGTCTTGAAGAAAAAAAATTTTCTTTCAATGGCCTCTTTACAACCCTAAAGAGCGCCTTTAGCTTCAGGCTACTAGAGACTCCCCCCCCCCCCACACACACACCGAACCGTGTTCCGCTGCGTAGAGTTTAGCCTCGCTTTGATCATCCGTCCATCTGTCATCTTGGGCGTGTCCTGTGATTAACGACCGCTTCTGATTGGTCCGTTACTTCTGTTTGATTACCTGAAAGTAAAAAATCAAAATAATAAAAGGGTAATCCACACTATTTGTTTAAAGCAAAACGTTTCTTCGAAGAAAAAAAAACGGTAGTCAAGGACAGGGATCGGCAACCTAAGGCGCGCGTGCCAGACCTGGCACGCTGAGGAACTTTCCATGGCAAGCGGAAGACTAAAAAAAAAAAAGAATGAAATTCATGTATTCTACTAGACGTTGATTGCTAAAACAGGATGACATTTAGGCTTTTGGCACTCTTAATGAATTAGAAATCCTACTTGGGCACATTGTTGTCAAAGGTTGCCGACCCCTGGTCTAGGAGACCATGAAAAAAGAGTGGTAACGGGGGCAGTAGGGCGAAGTTGGGGAGCAGGGTGTGGATCAGGAAATAATAAAACACGATGCTTAGTCTACCGTATGGCATCGTTTTGCCTAAAAAATGTCATGTAACAAATAAAATTAAAATAAATACAGTAGGCTAATAACATTTTAAAAATAAAAACATAATGGAGTTTGGGTGTGAGCCTTCTATGATTTGGCTTACTTAAACACACGGCCTGGTTGAGCCCCGTTAGGCTCTTGTTTTATTTTATTCACGTTTTTTTTAAAGCCTCATAAAGTAATTGGCCCTCGGCGTTGCGCTCGGTTATCTCACTCAGGCTGCACTGGTCAGTAATTGTATGGAGTTCTCCAGAATGAACAAATGGGAAAGAACTGATTTCGTGTTCGGGCAAGAGAATGAGACAGAAGTTTACATTGATATCTAGCCTAAATGACTTAAATCTTACCTAAATGACTCAACTCTGACCTGAATGAGTCAACCCTGACCTGAATGACTGAAATCTGACCTGAATGACTCAGCTCTGACCTACATGACTTAAATTGTTGCAGGCTGTGCCCTGTACCAATGTGGCATAACTGACTTTAAGGGGCTGACCTTAAACTACTATACCTAACCCGAAATGACCCCCAAGTCTCCCTTACCTACATTACCTTAAACAAAAAATGACGTGAAAAAGAATCGTACACATATTACGTTACATTTTCTTATTCATCTTAAAAAGCACCCAAAGCCCAAAATACATACCCCGGTACTTGGCCAACAGATCGCTCTTCTAGTCTACCCCTCCCCCCCCCCCCCCACCACCCACCCTACCCCACCTTCTCTGTGATTTGAGCATCCCTTATCCCTCTCCAAATATCTCGACAGCGCCCTAATTACTATCAGCCTGACACACGCCATCCGAACATTTATTACACTCGTGTTTTGTGTTTGTTCTTGTTTCTTTGCCCCCAATTTTTTTTCCCTCACAGGATGAATAATCAGTTCCAGAGTCCAGAGTAGTAGATTCCTCCCCTGTCTTTTTTCCTCTCCCCTCCCTGCACCCTCCATTTTTTATCCTTACTTTAGACCCTTCTACACTCCTCGTTGTATCCTGATCTTTGGAAGGCTAGTTGACCCGATTTCCGCCTTGCTATCAAACTGGAACTTGGGGGATTGTGTGGCCAGCACAATGCCCAGCCGATTTTACTTTATTCCAAACTAAAGACAGGTACCCATCAGAGCTGGGTGGACTTAGGGACACCCTTCATTACCCGAATCCGAGCCTTCACCAGGATGATTGCGAACCCAGGACCTTCGGTAGGCCAGTCAAACACGTGCCCCTTAGTAGTGTATGTAAAAAGCGTGCCCCTTAGTAGTGTATGTAAAAAAAATCCCTTATTCTGATCACAACTTAAACTTCGTGTATTTGAGCAAATAAAATGGCGCTAGGAATAATCAACACATGTCGGTCTCTTTGCCAGGTTTTTTTTTTATCCCCCTTAAGAATCATTGTTCATAGTTCATACCACGTAGTGCCATAAAGCAACGGTGCAAATATTCAAGTTGAATATTCAATATTCAAGAGTTTTTTTTAGAAGAAAAAGCTTCATGTCTTCAATCTCAAACGAAACATGTCCAAAAAATGGCGTCCGCCTATTGGCTCTCTACACTGTGGTGTTGTTTCTTGCAGTTTAATTTTTGTTTTCCTTAATGAAAACGGAAATGATGTTAGACGCTCGGATGACAGGGGAGGGTATGACGTCTGGTTGGGGGGGGGGGGGAGGGATCAGTTAAAGAGATGGCGGAGGAGGGGGTGTGGGGGTAAATATTTTCGTCTCGTTCAATTTGTGTGGGTGCCATGAGACTGGATTATAAACCACGTGACCCTCCGGAGTTTTTCCCTTTGTTTTAGTTTAATCTTAAAGAAATTGGCAGACCCCATACCCCCCCTCCTTCATCCTCACCCCTAATGCACTAATGCACTGCTTTCCCATCTCTCCCCCTTCCCACATTTTACTGTAACCCCCCCCCCCCACACACACACCCACCCCTCCCCACCCAGATTTCGCTTTCCCTGAAAACTGTTCTACGTCTGCAGTCCAGCTACTGTCTTGACCTGGACATGTTGGTGCATGCCGGGAAGTCATTAGATTTTTTTGTTTGTTCCGCCTGTCGACTTCTAGCACGTAATGTTGGAAGTTCTGGGAGGAGTGGAGGTGGGGAGAGAACTAGAAAAAAAGATATGAGCAAGAATGGTTTCGGGGAAGAAATGAAAAGAACAACTTTATTGTTTGTCTGTTGTGTGTTTGTCAGTATGTTTGGGAGTGTTTTTTTTATTTTAAGGCTAGCGTTGATGTTGGTGCTTGTGATTATGTTTATATAATCTTCTTTATAGAAGGAGCGTATGTAATGTATAAGATTGTATGTGTTTGTACATATCATTGCTGGATTAAATAATGAATCTAGATCTAACTAGTTAGAGTCTAATGACTTCAATGCCATGCTGAGTGTTTTTTAATATGTTTATCAAAATTAGAATGTTAACAGCCATCAGTATAATGATAACAGCCATCAGTATAATGATAACAGCCATCAGTATAATGATAACAGCCATCAGTATAATGATAAAGAGTGACACTTTATTAAGCTCTTTCGTTTTCTGTATATAGTAAGTCATAATAATTTGCTATCGTTTTTTTTTTATGTATTCTTCATATATTTACAAAATATGGAGCTGGTGACGGGGCGCCAGTAGTCATAGACAATAAAGGTTAGGGTGATGGGGCGCCCTTGCTGCATGTTAACGTTTAGGAATGGATCCGCACGCAGACTAGGATGGGCGTTTGTGTCTTCCCCCGCACTCTCCCACAACACTACATACCCGCGAGCGACTTCTGTAAAAACACATTGATATTACACACCATCTGCTGGGGAGTGGAGAAGGGCTGTTGGGGGGGGGGGGGGTCTTATTTACGTTAAGTGCCACGGGATGTGCCCTTCCCCATTTCACCCCTCCCCGGTTCTCCCCTAAACGAAACCCTCATTTTTGTGTGAGTGTGTGTGTTTTCTAGCCGTCATTTGTTTAAAGGGCTTGAAATTAATAAGCCACTGTCCACAATGCCTCACTGTGCCCGAGCTGGTTGTCGAGGGCAGAGTGAAAAGAGTGTCGCATTTGAATTTGATGGAGTCGCCTTTTGGCTTAAAAAAGGAAGGAGATGTGAAAAGGGTGCGGGGGGAGGGGGTAGTATCGGTGTATGGGGAGGCGGAGGGGTGCCACTCGGATATGCTCAACGGTGTATGTTTTTATATGTGTGTCCTAACGAGTGTAGGCCTATGAGCAGGGGCAGTGAGGTTAGTATAATTGTTTATTGGTGGTTAAAATGAGATATTATGAGGAGTGAGATGCTATGGTGGAGGAGAGTTATGCCTGCATGGTTTATTACAAGGGTCGGCAACCTTTTGCTAATGATGTGCCAAACTAGGATTTCTAAATTAATCAGCGCGCCAACAGCCTAGAAATCAACCTGCTCTATTATACTTTTAAAAAATTAATTTTACTGGACAATTAATTAGTTAAAGCGTTTTATATTAAAAAAAAAATTTCACGTGTTTGTAATTATCATCCTTTTTATTTGCATATAGATTCTATACGAAACACAATATTTTATTAGTCTATAAAAATTTCAAATGTATATAATAATGTCATTTGGTACTTACTAATAAAATTATGTTTGGATCTCAGTCTACTGACATGTCCTTTTTTTTTTTTTTTTTTTTTTTTTTTTTTTTTTTTTTTTTTTCAAAAATTTTTATTCATGAAAAATTGCATTTACATTACCAAAATTATTATTTTACTCAGAGAAAAAAGGGATAGGAGACATTTATTGCATTTTTACAATTCCAAAGAGATAGAAGACAGCAGAGAATATTTAAATACTTAGTTTACCTGCACAATCTCATATATTTTACACGAAGAACAGTTCATACACATTTAAGGGGATAGAAGACAAAATGTTTTACGAGACAAAGAGTTTTCTAACTAACTTTAAATTTAAATTCATTCATTCTTTTTATTTGACATTCAATCCTAGCATCCATACATATTTAAATTCCAACTTTAAATTTAAATTCATTCATTCTTCTTTTTTTTTTACATACATGCTTAACATCCATACATATTCAAATTAATTTAAACATGTATTAACCGTAAACATCCATTATTAACTGTAAGATATTTAAAACAACGTAATATGGAGAATAATAAAACAAAGTGTGTAGAAATTATGTACATTTCATTTCAATTGTTCTATCCTTTGGGATATATATCTTAATTTAAACCACCAAGCGCGATCTTAAATGTATATATAAAGAACATAGAAAGGGTCACATATGTCCTTTAATGTGTGTAAGGTAGTTTAATGAAAATCGAGGACGTATTACAGTTGAGCAGAATAGATACGTAGTAATCATACAAACTGAGTAGTCATAGAATATTAAAAATTTTAAAAAGTTTTAATTCGTGTCGTAAACGTTTTATAAACATTGTTTCATATGGGTTTCATTTCTTATTTGGAGTGGGCGCTGTTTAAATTGTTAAGACAATGTTTTAATGGGTAATTAACTTTGTAGCGGGTAAATAAAAAATTCTTTCACGTTTAAATTCGTGTCGTATTCAAAATATAAACTTTGTAGTTGTACTTTTAGCCGGTTCGGAGGACCGGGCACATACCTGCTACTATTTATATAATTTTCAAATACTTTTTACAGTTTGATCATTTTAAAGTTATAACCTGTAAGCCATTTATTCTATTATAAAATAAAAATTAAAAAAAATTTTGAGCCAATAAAATGCTTAATTAAGAAAAAAAACTTTTCCAAATTTGATTCAATAGTAAGGACAAACAAGTTATCTTTTCTAATAAAAAGATATTACTGACTAATTATTATTTCTTTATAAGTGTAAGTTGAACCAAAAGCTGAAAGTAGAAGAGCGAAAGACTATCAAAGCAGATGACTTCCCTAAGCTAAGCAGCTTCCTTTTCAGATTTTCCCCCCGCAATTTGGCACATTTGGATGCCGATTTTTTTTATTGTGTAAAATTCAACTTGCTGCATTTTGAAATCGCCAATATCACTCCACTTGAAAAAAATATCCACCTTAAAGAAGGTTGTAGTAAGATCAAGCTAGTGAGGCTTCGTGAGGTATGAACAAATGAGTCCGTGAATTTGAGAATGTTGCCTTTGGTTGGAAAACTCTGCTTTGGGTACTTCGATGTACTTCTGAAAAAACCAAACTGTATATCTTAATATATGTCTTAAAATAGGGATGTACATTGTCATGTAGTTAAATGTTTTAAAATTGATTTCACGGCAAAGATATGTCCAGTTTTATTTTTAATGCAAATCCATTCCAGTGGTCCTTGTAATAAAAGTTCAACTCACTGAAATGCGTCGCTATGTCATTCGGAGTCATCGGCTTCAACCGTTTTTCTCATTCAGAACCAGAAAATGTTTTATAAGCCTAGTTGTTTGTTTTTTCCATCTATAAAAATATATAATTCTTGGAAGTCTCTCGTGTGCCATTGATAATCGCTCTGCGTGCCAAGTTTGGCACGCGTGCCTTAGGGTGCCGACCCCTGGTTTGTTACATTATTGCCCACAGTACCATGGTTACCATGGTTACCGACATTCATGCAGTGAAGTTGAAGTGTTTTTACCTTTTTTCTTTAATCTCTGCAATCAACCTACACCATGAAAATTAACTCTAAAGAATATTTTAAAACAGTGTACAACAAAAACCACAAAAAGAAAAAAAAAGCCACAATTTCTGTTTGGTGTTGTTAACCCAACCATAACACCTCTAGTTCCCTGACTGCATTGCTGTGTGTATATGTGTGTGTGTGTGCTCTACAACTGCCAAGAGTCGTCCCCCACCCCCTCTTTGCATTGTTAAACATTATATAAAAATAGTATATATATTTTTGTTTTCCTACCAAGACAGCCAGAGTGCACAGTTAGTGGCCGAGTCGTAGCGCGTTTTCGGCTGGCGTACCGAAGGTCCTGGGTTCGAATCCTGGTGAAGGCTAGGATTTGTTCTCGGGTCTGGAGGGTGTCCCTGAGTCTACCCAGCTGTGATGGGTACCTGACTTTAGTTGGGGGTAAAATAAAGGCGGCTGGACATTGTGCTAGCTACACAATCCACCTAGTATGCTGTGTCCACAGAAACTGGAGCATGCTGCTGATTCAACATTCCCATGGATCAATTCGGTCCGACGGGATACTTTACTTTTTACCAAGCCCGTCAATATTTATCAAAACCTATTTATATATATTGTCCACGCTTGCTTAAAAAAGCCACCATCTGCCGACGCCTAGGGTTAACGCAATCGAGCTCATAAGTGTGGTATTTGTGGTTGATTGTAGATCTAATAAACACACACACAAAAGGATGGGGATGTCATGACGTAAAAAATGAATAATATGGATACGAGAATCCGGGTCATCCATCCAATAGGCCATCAAAGTCTGTAAAGCTACTAAACCATGGGAGGTGAAGGGGGGGGGGGGAAGAATAGAGCCCCCCCCCCCCTCGTCCCAAATCAATAACAGACGGAACAGCTTTCATTGAGCTATCGATCTAACACACGGGGGCAAAGGAGAAGCATCTGTGTGTGTTTAGGGATGCGGGTTGGGGTCGGGGAAGGGGAGGTGGGGCGGGGTACGAGCCATCCTTTGGCCTTGTTATGTTTTTATATTGTTTTTGCCCCCATTTTTTTTAAATACAAAGGTTTTAAGGTTTTATGGTTTCTAGCGTTGTGAGCTTGGGGGTCAAGGGTCAGATGAAGAAGTGACAACACAGTAGAGGCCTTTGTGGGAACTGATGCACAGACGCAGCGTCCAATTTGTGTTTCACTCATACATGTATTATCAAATTTACAAAAAAATGTAAATAAGCTTTTTTTTTATATACAAACATTTTCAAAATAACATCATAGAAATAAAATAACAGTTTCTGTAGACCTAGTTTTGTGTGTCCTTGACCTAGTTTGTTCTTTTTATTTATTTTTATTTTTTACATGTAAACTTTGTGACCCACTAAAACTTGAGTCGTCTATACAAGTATTTAAGTTACATATAGCTTATGACTTTTCACTTATCTAGTTATGTCTATAGTTACGTCTATAGTTACGTCTTAAGTTACGTCTATAGTTACGCCTATAACAAGTCTAAAGTTGCAACTATATCTACGTCTATAGCTACGTTTATAGTTTATTCTAGGGTTTCGTTTATATTTACGTCTATAGTTACGTAAATAGCAACGTCCACAGGTGCGTCTTTAGTTTTGTCTATAACTACGTTTATAGTTACGTACATATTTACGTCTATAGATAGCTATTAAGTTACGCCTATTGTCGAGAGCCGTAGTTAAAATCGATTAAAAAAATTACAAAATAATGTTCGTTCGGAACGAAGTAACCTTTTGCAGGTCTATCACATCATGAAAATCTGACCTGACCTACAAATTAAGTTGTCATCTTCTTTTACGATACGGCAATTTGGCTTTCTGGACCCGGTACCGGTCCTCGACCCGGCTTTTACATAACGTTGGTACAGACCATCACTACTGTACTTATTGGCCCCAAAGACTGACGAAGTATGTAAACCGCCGATACGTTCACATTAATAATACACCGCATGCGAACGCATGGGGGGGGGGGGGGACAGCCCCAGATACGCGTCCGAGGTTCATTGCACCGCTGAGAGGCCCGAAACCTCGGTGTGGGGAGGAAGCAATAAGCGCAGCAGTCCGTCACAAAACAAGGTGTAGAATTTGGATTCACGCTTATCCCCCACCGCGTCCGGACTCTCTAACTTCCCACTACCACACCCGTTAGATGTGATCAGGAAGGTTGGTGGTGTGGTTGTTGTCCTGCCCCTTTTCAAACTATTATTGGCACTTGTTTTTTTTTCAACCAATTTTATGGAGCGCGTTTGAAGTTTTACAAGCACCAGCTCCGGACGAATCTATGCTGCTCCACAGCTCCACAGCTCCAGCCCATTTCACAAGCAGATTTTTTTTTACTTTAAGTACGGTCATGGGAATAAGGGAGAAGCGCAACCAGAGTGAGTGTACTAAGTCCACTTGGCCGAGGGAGAAGGGGGAGGGGATAGAAAGACATGAGCTCGGGTCAAAGGTCAAACTGCTGTGTTGATGGCGATAAGAATCTTGTTAACTCGACATCCTACAGCACAGGCGTGTAGATGGAGACGTGCGGGAGAGAAAAAGGGGGGAGAAGATTGAGGGGGCGTAGCAATGTCATGGGGGGGGTAGACATTGGGAGGGGAGGGTGTAAAATGTGAGCAGGAAGTGCCAGGAATTGACTGAACTCTGAGCATAAGTTCTAGAATCTGTTCTTGTTTATTCCCACAGAACATTCCGGATTTTAAAAATAATGTGTTTAATGTATCTCATAATTTGTTGTTGGTGTTTTTTTGTTGCTTTCATGTTGTATGTTTTGTTGTTCTTGTTTTTTCTTTCTTCGATAATATAAGAAACTGTCTTGATGTAAACGGGCTGCGTAATACGACGGCGAACAAGGAGCTTGTGTTGACAGGTACATTGTAGATGCACAGTGAGTCTAGCTTATCGCTACAATACAAAAAATCAAGACCACTGTATATATGTCAGTGCTAAACACTTTATTTAACCCTTACAGTCCCGGGCGCGTATATAGCGGAACTGAAGGCAGCATAGATAGAAGTAGGTCGGTACGGGAAGGGTTAAATGTGTAAGAAGAACTACTAAACTACTATTATCTCGCTTAACCCTTGCCAAACTATTTCTATAGAAGAAGAATTACCCGGCGTTGTGAGGCATTGCATGGGGTAACAATTACTTTGTACAGAAAAATGAAGCCACTATACTACGTCGTGGGGCACGGTGGACGAGCGGCAGCGCGTTGGTCCTGGCGTACCGAAGGTCCTGGGTTCGAATCCTGGTGAAGGCTAAGATTTTTTTTTCTTCTTTGGACTCGAGGGTGGCCCTGAGTCTACCCAGCTCTGATCGGTACTTGACATTAGTTGGGGTAAGATAAAGTCGGCTGGGCATTGAGCTAACCACACATCCCAATTGTATGCCGTGGCCACAGAAACTGGTGAACGCTGCTTCACTTTTACTACGGAGTAAAGACGTGGGGAAAAAAAAAATCTCGAAGATTAAAAAGAAATCAATAATGTCACGTGTCCTTATATTAACCAATCGGCATCCAAATCGACACACATACACAACCAAGTTTATAACTATAGATAGTTCAGCGATTTAATCATGAAAAGTGTATTGATATATTAAACAAGTATGTATAGCAGGACTTACTTAATGAGCTAAATACCCATCAAAGAAACACACACACACAATGGTTCATATTCCTTTGTTTATCCAGCTACAACGGTAACCCATTTCCGATGGCGAAACATAATTGCTATGGACTTTGGACATCGTTCGATGCACACAATCCCCTGGAAACCGTTTGGTAGTCACTTAATACAAACCCCTTTATGTCACTAAGATCTCACGTGACAGAATCTACTCATTAATTTTAAATACTGGCACATAAAAAAAGTCTGCTGTCGTCATTAATTAATAAAACGTAATTATAATATAATTTGTATATTATAATAATGTATTATGTATTCTAATTTTTTTTAAAAATAATATATACTTTATAATTACAGTACTTAAAAAGAAAGATTATTATATTTTTAATATGATTAACCCTTTCCAGCCCATTGGTACTTTTAAAACCGCTTTTCATATTGTACTGTCAACGTTAAATGGTCCTAATAGGGTTACATTATTAGTCACATAACTTTAATAAGTAAAAAGCTTTAAGACTTTTATATAATACATCTTATTCTTCTATTATAGCTTAAATCGTTGTTGTCGTTTTTTAGCCCGTGCATGCTAACATAACAAAATAAATATGTAATGATAAAAAGTCAGTAGTACTAAGTCACAAGAAAGTGGATCTACGGCGCCGTCAATTTAATGTTGCCGAGTTGTGTTACTGCGAAACAGTCTAAGGGAGGTAATCCCGTAAATTGTCTTATTCGATGCACACAACGAAAAAAAACGGTTAAAGGGAAATAACCACAATAAACATTTTTAATCTACAAAATGCTAGGCCTACTCAATTATAAATGTGAAATGTATATTTAAGAATAGTGCTTTTACAAACACGTGACCAAAAACCACGTGCACTCCTTGATGTACAATATCAGACATTTTACTGTAACCTTACGCTTTTTTTTTATGTACCAATTGTTTGTTCTTTAAACATAACTACAAATTACAAATTACATATTTACATAGCAAAGTCTTCGAATGCGCTTTACATTTACTATTGTCTTTTTCAGGAGTCGGCAACCTGAGGCGCGAGTGCCGAACTTTACACGCAGAGCGATTTTCAATGGCACGCGAGTTATCTCCAAGATGTGTTTTTATTGATGAAAAAAAAACATCTCATTTTTCCTGTTCTGAATGAAGAAAACTTATTGTGGAAGCCGATGTTTCTGAATGACAGAGCGACACATTTCAGGGAGTTGAACTTGCATTTACAAGGACAGAGTCAAAGAGCACTTGAACTGTTTGACCACTGGAATGGATTTGCGGTGGCCGTGTGGCAGAGCGTTCGCTGGCGTACCGAAAGTCTCAGGTTCGAAGGCGGCTGTGCATAGTGCCGGCCACAAAATCACCTAGTATGCCGTGTCCACAGAAACTGGTGAACGCTGCTTCACCGGATCCTATGGATCAATTCGGTCCGACGGGATACTTTACTTTACTTCCATAATTTAAGGTATATATTATATATTAAGATAAATAGATCTAGACGGACTTTTTCAGAAGCACATCGAAGCAGTCAAAGCGGAGTTTTCTAAACAAAGGCAAGACTTTCAAATTCATTGACTCATATTTTCATATCCCATCGAGCCTAACTGGTTTGATCTTACAACAACCTTATAAGATGTACGGTAAATGTTTTTTTTATAAGTGGATGTATATTGGCGATTTTAAAACGCAGCTAGATGAATTTAAAACATTTACAAAAATAGGCATCGAAATGTGCCGATTTGCGGGAAAATCTGGAGGGAAGCTACTTAGAAAAGTCGTCTGCTATTCTCAACTGCCAGGTAATCGCTCTATTTTCAGCTTTTGGTTCAACTTACACATGTGAACATTTTTTATTGCACATGAAAGCTGTGTTAAGCATTCAAAGAGGTCACTTACACTTCACTACTCAGAAATGACTAAATATGTATCTGCCATTATAAATTAGCGAAGAGAATTCAAGATCAGGCGCTCATTAATTGATACAGACTAATTATGCCTCTTTGTACATCAACTACATAGATTTTGAAAAGGTTTTCGATAGCATCCACCACCCAACGCTATGGACAATTTTGGAATCATATGGATACAAGGCAAAGTCATTAACATCCTGAAAGACATCCATACTGGTAACTAGTGCTGTGTACGCCATGAAACCCAACAGAGTGAATGGTTTCAAGTGAAAACAGGTGTCCGACAAGGATGTGTGATCTCATCTGTTATCTTCGTAATAGTAATGGACTGGGTCACGAGGAGAGCTACTGCAGACAAACCCCGAGACGTAATCTGGGGACTAACTTCCTGTCTAGAAGACTGCGATTTTCCAGATGACATAGCTCTGCTCTCTCATTCTCAACTAGATATCCAGGAGAAGCCAACAAGAGTAGAACAAATAGCCAAAAGTGTTGGCTTAAAGATCAACTCAGGAAAAACAAAAATCATGAAAGTTAAGACAAAGAGCTCTAAGAAGACAAATGCCAATAGTGTAGAAATAGAAGAGATGGACAACTTTAAATACCTTGGCAGTTACATCTCATCTAATGGAAGCATAGACATGGAAATCTCCACCAGACTAGCTATGGCAGCTCAGGCCTTCAACAAACTGGGGAAAATATGGAAGTCATCCTCTCTGCAGCTAAGAACAAAACTGAAACTATACAAGTCAAATGTACGCTCAGTCATTCTCTATGCTGCATAGACTTGGAAGACCAATACCAAAATCGAAAGCCGCCTTAGAGGGTTTGGAGGAAGATGTCTCCGACGCATACTAAAGATTAACTGGGAAGACCACATCTCCAACAGTGAAGTTCGCAAGAGAACTGGAATACACTTCATAATTGAGGAAATCAAGAAAAGAAGATGGAGATGGCTGGGTCACATCCTCCGCATGGATAAAAAGAGGCTCCCGAGCGGTGCCTTGAAATGGACACCACCAGGAAAAATGCGCAGGGGAAGATCAATGGGAACGTGGAGGAGGACAATGGACGAGGAAGCAAAGGCCACCAAAAAATCATGGCATGAAATCAGATGGCTCGCCCAGGCAGTGCCTCACATGGGGGAGGGCAGAGGGGGGCATATCTCCGTGGGCGGCACTTCTAGGGAGCGGCACATTTAGCCATAGTTCATACCAGAAATTTGAGCAGAGTTGAAGGGGAAATAAAATTTGAAACACAAATGGTAAACAAAAGGAATAATGAATAAATATAGATTAGAGTGTCTAATAAAAGTTGACTTCTTATTTAATTACACTCAAACTGTTTTATACAAATGTTTAACTTTTTAATAGGCTCACATAAAGAAATATAAGTTGAGCAAAAGCACTATGCAGAGACGAATTATTGAAATGGCACGTGATGAAGTGGGAGTATATTATGTGAGTACCGGTACCTAAAAACTTTCCACATTTTTACAACTTGATGAAAGTCCACGCTACCTGACAATAATTAAACGTTATGGGTTTTTTTTCTTATAAAAGGGAACATTTTGCTAAAGAAAAATAATTAAGGACACTAAGGGCAAATTTTATTACTTTAACTATAAACTATAACTAAAACTATACTTTTTAGGGTAAAAAGAAATTCTTCTATCGACGATGGTATGGATTCTATCATAGCTTGATGTCGTAATTAAAGAAATCTCTGCCAGATGTATTAGCTGTGTTTGATTCATCGACAACATTAATTTGCTAAAAATCTCAGTTATCGCCTGCATCACTCACTACAATACGTAATTACTGCATATAACCAAACAGAAGCAACGCATTCAATGATATTGTTCAATATTGTTCAGAGATTGGCAGATTACAAATAGTTTGTTACTACCACTTAGGTACGCTAGTCATCTAAAGTTTAAATATATTGCATGGATATTTGTTTCGATGCTAAAGTTTTTGGAAACCAAAGACAATTATTTTAGAGAAAATATCATAAATTGAAAACTGATATCCCTTTTTAATTGAATAAATACGTTTTTAAAAAATGATTTCAGGGAATTGACCTTAATTAAAAGAAGACAAAGAGTGTGTGTTTTTTTTGTTTTTTTTTGCAATTATGTCAAAACTTCTATTGTATAAGCACAACTTTGGACGCAGAAATCATGAATTTATAAAGAACAACTGACGAAGACATGCTTACTTCAATACATTGAAACAATTAATGATTACTTCAACAGACGATTTAAAGATAATATTATAAACATGAAAATTCATGATTGGTTATTAGACATTTGTTTCTAATGGTGAAGTATTAAAATCAGCTCTACCTTTACAACTGAAAGAAAAATAAATAACAAATAAAGAATAAAAATGGAATTCAGAAATGGGCTATAATCACGACTTTTGGTTGCAAAAGGACATCCATCAATTTCTTTAGGTCTTTTGGTTTTGGCCAAAAAAAAATTTATTCCATTTCCACACCCTATTTATTGGAACGTAGACGAATCCACTAGCAACATACCAGGAACAAGCTTCACTTTAAAATTGTTTTATTTTCAAAATCTCTTTTGCAGTATATTTTTTATTATTATTATTTATTAAACAACAATTAAACAAATGTATTAATTTCAGCTCTTTTTATGATATTTCAGCTCTTTTTAGGAGGATAAAATTGCATACAAATCTAGTCGGCCTATATAAATTATATGCCGCAAATTTGACTCATTAGTTCAACTTAGGATTTAGGGGGGGGGGGGGTAAGTAGTGAGAGATACAAATTTGGAAAAGGGGGCGGTGAGCCAAAAGAGGTTGAGAACCTATGCACTAAACAAAGCAGTTACAGTATGCAAGGGGGCGGCGCTGAAACTTTGCCCTGGGGCGCCACAAAGGCTTGTGAGGGCCCTGCGCCCAGGATAGGGAGGCCTGGCGGAACTATGTTGCTGCCTTATGCTCCATGTGGAGCAATAAAGAATAAGAGAGAATTATATTTAAAAGCATTTTTAAGCTCATTCTCTATAATAAAACCTAAATATAGCCTAAGTAATTCTAAAACAAATTTTGTCTTTAATAATTTATATAAGAGATTTTAATCGAATTATATTATGCAATTGTTGTAATTATTTATGTTTAAAAGATAAATGGACAAATAATTAATGCAGGAAATGTTTATTTAGAACTGTTAAACGTAAATTAATTTTATACCTCTAATAATTAAATCTTGTCATTAATAGCATAATGCATATAAATAATAATTATTCATTAATATCTGTTATATTACAAAACATAACTTGTTTAACATCACTATTGAATCAAATTTAGAAACTTTTTAAAAATTAAAGGCCGATAATTGGCCCGTTTTTATTTGCGGTTATATTATATCTTTTTTTTTTCTTTTGTAAAAGAATAAACGGTCTACAACTTATAACTTTATAATGGCCAAATTGTAAAAAGTAGTTAAAAATTATATAAATATTATATTACTCAAGAATTATATGCACATTTTTGTAAACATCACAATAGCTACCCAGTTTGTATGTTAACAACGTATCAATTCCGTTTAAACAATAATTTAATTTTCCGGTAAGTGGAAGGTAAAACAAAGCAAATAAAAACTCCAGTTAAACTGAGAACAAAATATTATAATAATTATTTAGCATTTGCTGGACCATTGTCTTGACAACCAAATGATAATGTTGACAAAATAGTTACCATAAATGTGATAATTTGGTAATAAAATGTGTATTTGGTATAAATAAAATACAAAAAAGAGTGATAATAACAAGCACGTTATTTTTTAATATTAAATATTAAACGCTTTAACGATTTTCTTTTGCTTTTGGCTTTGGTCTTGCTACGGAGTTAAATTAATTGTCTTATAAAAAAAAGGGACACAAGTATATTAGAACAGGTTGACTTTTAGGCTGTTGGCACGCTGAATGATTTAGAAATAATTCCAGTTTTGCACACCATCAGCAAACGTTTGCCTACCCCAGGTATATTTAATTAAAAAATAATAATAATTAAGAGCTGGGTAGACTCAGGGACACCATCCAGACCCTGGAAAAAATCCTAGTCTCCACCAGGATTCGAACCCAGGGCCTTCGGTACGCCTGCCACAAAGCCATCCTGCCCCCTTTATACAACTATAATTCAACAATAAACTCGTCAGGAATAAAGAAAATAATAATATATAATCAAGAAATCGTCACTATTAAGTCATAATGTTACCCGCTACTTATGAATATCTTCCCTTTTTTCAAACCCAACAACAACAACCAACTACAACATTGTCTAGGGGTACTGTGGTCGAGCGGCAGCGCGTTCGACTGGCGTTCGAATCCAGGTGAAGATTAGGATTTGTTATCGAGACTGGAGGGTGTCCCTGAGTCTACCCAGTCTCTCTTGGGTACCTGACATTAGTTGGTGTAATGTAAAGGCGGTTGGGCCTTGTGCTGGCCACACATCCCTTAGTATGCCGTGGCCACAGAAACTGGTGACCCTACGATCAATTTGGTCCGATGGTTACTTTGCTACGTACAACATTGTCTAAGTCATAGTAAAATTAATTTCCTATTCAACCCCCTTGATGGCGCCATCATGGATAGAGCTGCATAACCCAAAATCACGGTCAAATGTACGCATCTACTGTAATTTGAAGGCGAGCTAAAGGTCCACGAGCTAAACGTTCGTGACTTCAAGGCAACTTTTACATTTCCCCCCTCTATTTCAGATAAAGCTCTTTTCAACTAATTCTTAATTATTTTTTATTTTATTTTATTTTTTTATTTTAAGTTTTTTTTTTCTTTTCTTGTTTTCTCTTCTATTTTCTGTCCATCCAAGTCCTTATACTTGGCAGATTTAGCAACAGTGTCAAATGAGAACTACTATCTTTTTTTCTAACGACTTCTACAAATCAACGTTGTTCAAGGTAGGTAATCGTGTAAATACATTTAGGACACTTTAATTATTTCATTGTTATTTCCCTTGCACCGTAAACCAGTAGCTGATGTCCCCCAATGCTGTGTAAATATTATTTTCTGAATTTTCCAATATTTTTGCGATGCAGGACATGCCCATTTTTTTTCCATAATTATAAATATCTAGAATCGTTATTCTGTTTATAATACATATCTACGTTCTGTAAGAAACAACAATTGTAGAACTTGTAGAAACTATTTTTACAAAACACACAACTCAAAATATGAAGCGTCTCATTTGTGGAAACAAAGAAATCTCGAAATTGCTATAAGCTACAGAAAAAAAAAATTTGTATGTGTTACAATGAACAGAAAGCTTTAAATTTAATAATTTACACAATTATTGTTTTTTACTGAAGACTTTTAAGAAAGTCATTTCAAATAAATATTGTAATCGGGTAAAAAAAAATAGATAGGTCTTTTTATTTAACAAAAATCTTCATTGCCCAGTGTATCTCGTAGATTTGCAATATTTTTGTTTATATAGGCCTAATATTAATTGAAATTTTACAAAAAAAGAAATATATAGATAAGATAAGACAAACAAGATTTCATCTACACACTTGAATATGCTGCACTATCATGTAGCAGAGTGGCGCAGTGGAAGCGTGCTGGGCCCATAACCCAGAGGTCCGTGGATCGAAACCACGCTCTGCTAATTCTTTTTTTTTTTATTTAGTTGAAAATCTCCTTATAGTATTGTGTAATATGGGCCAATGGATCCGTATATACATTTTCAACAAATAAATGCACTAAAGGAAAAAAAAACTTTTACAATTAACAAAATTTACTTATGTGTGTTTCTGTTTTTTTTTTTCTTTTTGTTTTAAGTTTATGTTTCTTCTTAACATCTTTCAATAAGGCCATTAAAAGAAAGAATTTTTGTTTAAACTAAAAAATGTCTGCAAGCTTATAAATTGTGCACAGTACCTTCTCAGAACCGTAGGAACACCTGTAGATGAAGAGGGGATATATTTCTATCATTAATATTTCAACATAATTACCTCCCTTAAAAGCTGGTAGCAGCAAGTCAAGTAGTTCATACTATGACGATGATATTATATTATAAACTTTGTACTTCTTGTGATGATTACTTGATATTTTACTGTTCGATAAGATGTAGGCTACTGCAGATTAGGTCTAGGACTAATGCAGCGGAGAGTGTCTTGGACCATCACCTCTAGGCCTATATTGCCTATAAGATAGAAATTAATTATGCTCGAAAAGCTTTTTTTTTTCATTTGTTTTTTTTTACAATATGACAAAAGACAAATTTGTTAGCACATTAACGTTCCGAAATTAGTGTTTTGATAAAAAACTAAGCATATACTTCGAACGCACAATTTTTTTAAAGAAATTTCTTCTATGTCGTGGACATTTTTTTATACCAATTGTTTTGCCATTTAGTCGTAAACCCTGATTTCTGGAAGACAAATTGTGACACATGACTTTCTACTAAAAACATGCTCAAACGTTTTTGAATTACTTTGACATTGAATACCGAATCCTGATTGCAGCGATGTAAATATATATCGTCTGCTTAACTCTCTCAATTTTCTATTGTGGAAATTATTGTTTTAAAACTATTAAACTTATAAAACCGAATAAATGAAAAAATTGTATTGAAAAAAAAAAATTAGCAGAGCGTGGTTTCGATCCACGGACCTCTGGGTTATGGGCCCAGCACGCTTCCGCTGCGCCACTCTGCTGACAGAAACGTGGCTTGAACAAAATCATTTAAAGTTTTAGCAATTCTTAGATTGTAAATAAATTATTATTTTGAGACAATATAATATGTAGGCCTAGGCCTATTTTAGGCTTTTAAAGCTATCGGTTAAATTAGTAAATAGTATATAACATTCTTAGTAGACTATGGGTGTACTTGTACAAAACGTTTAAATGTACATAAACGTTGTCAATACTTACTATAACAGTGAGTACAACTAGTACAACAGACTAAACATCAAGCTACTGGAAAATAATAATTTCAGGACTTTTATACTTAATGGCAGTGCAAAAGATTCAACAACAGATCAAAATAGATGGGATGAAGAGATATTTGAAAATGTCAAGGCCGTTGCAAGGTCAATCTAGTAAAAAAAAATAAAGGTCGTTACAAGGTCAGTGTCAGAAAACAATGTCATTGCAAGGTCATTTTATGAAAGGTCAAGGTCATTGTAAGGCCATTATCTTATAAGCCAAGGTCGCTGCAAGGTCCGTCTCGTAAGATGCAATCTCATTGCACGGTCAGTTCATTAAAAGGTCAAGGTCGTTGCTTGCAAGATCAGTTTCTTCAGGCCAAGGTCCTTTCAGGGTAAAGCTTTATAGAGTTAACGTCCGTCACAATTTTTGTTAAAAGCCATGACGTCTGCAATACCGACGTTTAAAAAAAAAGCCATAGAGACTGCAGGGGCCGGCATCTGAAAAACCATAGTCGTCACATGGCGATAGAAATCGGCGTATCGCTTGCAGGGTCATTGTGATAAGGGGACAGTGTGACAAAGACGGGCGTGACGGCGCCTCCCAGGGGCGGCCGTGAGAATTGAAACACCTTGCTGAGTGTGGGGCGTTCACATTGAACACCTTTTCTCCACGCACTCGGAAAGGGGGGCGTGTGAGAAGGGGGAGAGAAGCTGAAACTCTATACCCGTCGAGGGCGCCGAGATGGCTAAGGCCTTTCGTTGCTATAGTCGGCAGGGTGGAGACACCATCACAACATTGATATTAGTCCAGTCAACAACAAAAAATTATAAAGAAAGAGAGATAACAAAAATAATTTCTTTAATCAAGGGGAGATAACAAAAAAAAATGTGAATTAAAAAAGAAAATGTCAGGGGAGATAATTATTGAGGAGAAAACTAAACGATAGCGATAACAACAATTTATTTCTGGGTCGTCGTAGTGTTGTCTCCCTTGATATAGCTCAACGATTGCAATTGAAAGCTTCCGTTTATCCACGAGTTATCGCCGATATCATTAGGGTTTGTTATTACTACCTGCGCTAAACGGGAAGTACAATCAACTTCCGCTGGTTCAGAAAACCTTGTGACTCGATACGTTCTCTCGACGCCCAAGACACCGTGTTATCTGTTAAATGTTTTCAAAAAGACTTGATACCAGGAAAACTTTAAAAAAAAAAGTCTTAACAAAGTTCGGCGACACCAGGCAGTGAATTAAATTAAAAATCTTTAACTTCTTTTCTTTTTTTTTTTTTTTATAAAAAAAAGTCAAGTCGACATTGGTAATCTACTTCCGCTCTAACTCGCTTCCTTCCCCTGGTTAAAGATGGCGGCATACACGAGTGTGCATAAGAGACATTGAAAATATTGTTCCCTTTTTAAAAATGTTGTAAAAAAAAATAATTTTAATTGTCTTTTTTTTTTTTAAACCCAGACACGGCATGTGAAAAGAAGTTTAAAAAAAATAGTAAAAGTTGCACTTCCGGTAGAATAAATTTAAAAAACAAAAAATTGTATCTCAAACCAAAATTATTAATTTATGTCATTTTGTTTAAACAGGGCAAAGTGGTCGAGAGGCAGCGCGTCCGACTGGCTACTTTACTTATTCTGCCCAGATTTTAGAAAAGAAAAAAAGCATAAATAGTTATTAAGAACATAAATAATAGTTGCCAAATAGGTGTTACTATGTTTAGAACTAGCGGTTACTGTATTCTAAGGCGACTTAAAGAAACATTGCAATGAAGAGATTTCATTAGATTTGTGGTTATGTCTTCAAGTAAATATTCAATAATTCGGTTAACGGTAAAAAAAGGAATTAGCATATTTTACCTCGTGTGAAAAGTTGACATTTAAGCTACATCAGGACATTTAGCGTACAGCCATTTAGTTTACAGACCTTTAGCTCAAAAAGGCATTTAGCTCAAGGATATTTATCTCACTGACCCTTAGCTCACAACTTACTCAGAAGCATTGAGCTCATTTACGGGAAAGCGCGCTCGTCTATCGTACCAAAAGTCGCTAGTTCGAATCCTGGTGAAGGGTAAGATTTATTTCCGTGTTCGGAGTGTGTGTCCCCGGGTACACCACGCCATGATCGGGCGATGTAATGGCGGCTGTGCATTTTCCTGTCCACACGATCCCCTCGTATTCCGAGTATACGGAAACTTCTGAATGCTGCCCACAGGCCCTTTGGTCTGAATTAGTCAGACGGAGAATCTTTAATTTTACCAAATGAATTTATTTATTTATGTGTTCAACAGGTTGAACTAAAATTGAATTGTACACACACACTTACATTCTAAGCATAGGTCACATAGGTGTTGGTTGGGCGAAATGTTAGGCTAAAAGTGTGCTCGCCCCTAGAACATCCCCCCCTCTTTCTCCATAAACTTGGTTCCACCCCCACCCCCCGTCTCCCCAACGCTCCCATTTACATCCGGCACCCAACACCACACGTCATCCCTATCCCACAAACAAAAATATCCCAATCCTCCCGCCCTCCCTCCATTCTACTCCCCCAACTCCTCCTCTCTCTCCCAAATCGTCACCCCCTTCCCCCCCCACCTCACCACTCACCCTCCCTCATCCCCGTTTATTTTTGTTATCACAGGCTGGGCTCCGGGCGCGTGAGGCAATTTCCAGCACGCGCGAACTCATCAGCCCCCAAGTTTATTTTCGAACGCAATTACTGGGGGGCCGTTTAAATATTCAGCCCCGAGAAAAACGTTGTCGTGGCGGCGGGGGCGGGGGCGGCAGCAGCGAAATCTCCACTCCCCCCCCCCCCCCCACCAACACTACCCCCACCACAGCACGCCTGGCGTAATTCAATATGGCGTCGGGAGGACGGTCCGAAGGATACACTCGGTGGCGCTCGCCTGCTTCCGTCACGCGCGGATTAAATTACCGCGCCGGCGCGGATTCCCAAGGGACGCAACCGCTGCTGCAAGCTTTTTTTTTTTTTTTTACTTTTTTAACCTTTTTTTTTACCTCCCTTTCCAGGGAATAACTTTTTTTCCCCCGATTCGTTTGTTACGGTGTTGTTGTTTTTTGTTTTGTTTTTTCTAGGTTTTGTTTTTCCTTTCTAGCTTTTTCTTCCACTTTCTGTCTATCCCAATCCTGGCGATGGTTTGGCAGATTGAGTGAAAGTGTCAAATGTGAACGGCTTGTTTTTCGCACCAGAATGTTACGTTTCCAGGACATTCCACAGACAAGGGAGGAAATTTCGCCTCTCTCTTTTTGTCTCTCTCTCTCTCTCTCTCTCCTTTTCACTCTCTCCCAGTGTCTGTCCCACAAACTCATATTAGAGTCCAACTCAAACGCATCTAAATGTTTTTGTATGTATATGAGTATGTGTGAGATTGTACATTGTGTGTATTTTTTAACAGATGATTTACACGTTTTACAGACGTTCCTTCTAGATAGAAGATTATGCCGTCCACTTGACCCAAAACGTCCTGCTGGGCGGCAGGGATACAACCCGTGACGTGTTGCTTGATAGTCCGGTGAACTAACCGCAAAACCTGCTGGTGTGTGTGGTTTCAACGTGTTTTCGTGGTTTCCACGTTTTTTCCCCGTCGATACGACGGGGTGTGCCCGCTGGTATGATAATACTAAAAACTAAAATGGATAAACCTGGTGACAAGTGTTTACGTGTGACTTGTGATCTTAAATCCAAGAGCTTTTGCTTGGACAAATTATGTAACAGAACTTCAACGGAATTGATGAACTAATGGAAACTACATTATATAGATCTATATCTTATCTTATATAGGCCCTATTACAGGCGCTCCTTCAATAAAGAATATTATTGCGTCCTACGCTTATCCGTGGTCCGAGTCTAGTGTTGCATCTTTATTAATGTTTTAAATGATGTTAAGTTTATTAGTTTTCCTGGTTTGTTCAGGTAACCCATTCCACGCCCGAATGCCTCTCGGGACGAAAGAGTAATTGGGCCTCTATGCCCTATGCGTTTGTTCTCGCAAAAGTGTTTTTTGTCTGTATGTTTATCTGAGCATTGCAACAGGCTGTTAAAATTATTGGGTTGTATTTCTACATTTCTAAATTAGAGTTTAATACCTTATGTATTATTACTACTTTACTCTCTGCAACTTATGCCCTCTAGTGTTTCTAGGTTTAATGATGTCACTAATGGTGTTTTAATCTATCTACACATCACACATACACAAACGAACACACAAGACACCTTTTAAATGTAAAAAGTAGTGACTCTTATAATAGTACTTGATATAATCGGGGGCTGTAGCTCAAGTGGTAGAGCGCTCGCTTAGCATGTGAGAGGTACAGGGATCGATACCCTGCTGCTCCATTATTTTTATTTTTTTAAATTTTTTTTACATTGAAATTTGAAATCTAACGAAATGTTTGTCTTGTTTTTTTTTTTAATTTGTTATATTGTGGGCTTGTGGGCTCTGGTAAGCTTCCTTATGTTGTTCAATAAGGTCTAGCACCAATAATCGTCGATTATTTGAATTAGTGATGAACTTTGATTTGAACTTTGAATCTAAGGAGACGAAAATGTCCTACAAATGTTAAGCTACGTATTGGCAGACTGTAGTTATACGAGTCACGTGACTTGATAGGGTGCAGTGGTCGGCAACCTATGGCACGCGTGCCAGACTTGGCACGCAGAGCGATTTTCATTGCCTCGCGGAAGACCTCCAAAAAGGCAATTTAAATATCTTCTATAAGAAATATTGAGTGTCATAGGAGGAGTGACTTTCATGATGTTGGCGCGCTGAATGGATTAGAAATTCTACTTTGGCCTTTGGCAAACTAGTATCAAAACGTTGCCGACACCTGTGATTTTTTTTTTGCTTGCATAATTTATATTTCTACTCGTAGTAACTTGTAGGCATTGAATAATACACTTGGAAACTTGTTAAAAATATGTCCAATGTGTAATCTCAGAAAATTAGTATTGTATATAACGCTAGAGAAATTTAACAATGAAGAAAAAGATACTTTTTGTTGGAATGAATTTCTTCTTCTTCAACAACTAGAGCCGGGAAAGAGATGCCATTTTTTACTGAAATATTGCGAGTCTAATTGAATTATAAAAAAAAAAAAAAACGTATCACACTTTTAAAGTGCCCATCAAATTTGGGTACTTTAAAAGTACAATACCAAGTGTTCAGAATCAACAATCTCCATGGTAACGGCATCACTTTCATGCCATTAAGTTTGATACTCCAGAAATTGTGCTTTGTGGAAGACAAATGCTACGAACATCTGACGAGCTTTGCAAAAACTGGTTTGAGCTTAAACGCCAGCCATTTTTGTAGGAGTGGCTGTCTGGTGTATGACTGACGCTACACGACAGGCACATTACTAAAATACAAAAATACAGGTATAGAGACACAAGTAGGCCTAAAGTTAGTTTCACATTTTAATCATAATAATCTAACACTGCCAACAAACATAATGTAAGCTCAGAGCGAATTTAACTTTGAGCAACAAACAACCAAGATCACGGCTAAAAAATATAAAGCTCATTAATAATTTAGAACCTTACAAACATAGGACAAATCAAATGAAAAGTATCATTAACCGACATACTGTAATATAAAAGTAAACAGTATCCCGTCGAACCAAATTGATCCAAATTGAAGCAGCTTTCACCAGTTTCTGTGTGCACGGCATACTAGGGGATTGTTTGGCCAGTACAATGCCCAGTCGCGTTTACTTTACCCCAATTAGTAAAGTCACGTACCCATCAGTGTAGACTCAGGGGCACCCTCCAGACCCGAGAACAAATCTTAGCCTGAACGCGCTGCCAGCTCGACCACCGTGCCGCTAATATAAAAGTACAACAAGGACCAATATAGTCCAAGAACATGTTTCTGTGGCACACAAGGAGGATGTGTGGCCAGCACAATGCCCCAGCTGCCTTACTTATCCCCAGCCTCAGTTACGTAGTCAGACCTACCCATGAGAGCTGTGTAAACTCAGGACACCCTTCTAGCACCGGAAACAAATTCTTGCCTTCATCAGGAATCCAGCCTTGGGACCTTCGATACGCCAGTCTAGTGCTCTACCACCATGCCCCGCATCTTATATAGGCTAGCCTAGCCTACATATTTTCTTCTAATAACAAACAAAGCCTTCTAGGTGTGGTGGTCTTACAGCAGAGAGATAGATTACTCAATTCTGACGGTCTCAATTAATTTATTTGTGCCCGACTAAATGCTTGCGGTGGGGGGGGGGGTAAATATATTCTTGGCGAAAAAATGGATTTACTCTTTTGTTTATATTTTTTTTTTTTTTTTTTGCCTTCGCTAATCCAGAAATAAAAAGTTGAAAGATAAAGTTTATGGAAGTGAAACTTTTTTTTTTTTTATGATTACAAATCCTGTTAAGCTAAGCATGTTTCAGTTTTATTGAAACAAGGGAACAGTTTCTGAACCATCTTAATGTCTTGGCAACAGGGATTTTTAAGAAGTCCCAAACTTTTTTTTACCCATAAATAATGGACAGCGGTGTTGTCAACAGTGGCATTAGATATTTAGAACCTTGCTTTGTTAAAAAAAAATTGTGGGAGAGTGGGTGGAGGGGTCGCACTCGCCGCCCCCACCCCCGTCTCTACTCCCCGTCCTGTAAAAAACTCCCCAACACGTCTCCATCAAAGATCGTCTTAATTTATTATCAGAGAAGTGCCCCAAGCTTAGCTTTAAGCCTCTTGTGACTGAGAAACGGGCTTCGCTTCTCTTCTCTTGCCCCCAACTATTCCCCACCCATTCCCTCAAAAAACCCGGTTACCCCGGCCCAGCCAATCATGACGCGGGGGGGGGGGGGATTAACCGGAAGACAAAATTGATAAAGAATGTAGCAGACTTCCGGCTTAATACCTAGGCCAGTGGCGTTGGCCTCCGCGTTAGTTAATATGGCAGGACCAGAGAAACGGAGTACTTTTCTCTCTCTCTCTCTCTCTCTCTCGCTGTCTCTCTCTTTTTTTTAAAAAACCAGCCTGTTTGTTGTTTTAGCCATTAAACGGAGGGGCATTAAGCGGGATCTAGCTGGCGACAAAATGGCGTCTGGTTTTTTAAGCATTCGAATGTAAGGTTCGATTAAGTTCAACCGTTAAAGAAGAACGCTGGAGTGTTCGTCACAGAGAGAGATAGAGAGAGTTAGATTTGGGGGGAGGGGGGTGGTGGAGAGAAGATGGTGTAGATGGAGAGCGTGAGGGAGGAGAGAGAGAGGCAAAGAAAGAATCAGGACAAGACAGGATAGGGGAGGAGATAAATAGGCTACTGAGTGGAGATTGGGGAGGAGGGCGGGCTGAGATAGGGAGGGAAAGAAAGAAAGAAAGAAAGAGAGGGTAGTAAAAAGGAATAAGAGACTGGGGATGGAGGGGGAAGGGAAGTGATGGAGAAAGAAAGCGATGGGTAAGTAAATATAGTTCAGGGATGTCGAACATATTTCGACATTGGGCCGCATAAGGGGGTTGGACACAACTAGACTAGACGAGCCAAGCATCTAGACTAGACGGGCCAAGCATCTAGACTAGACGGGCCAAGCATCTAGACTAGACGGGCCAAGCATCTAGACTAGACGGGCCAAGCATTTAGACTAGACGGGCCAAGCATCTAGACTAGACGGGCCAAGCATCTAGACTAGACGGGCCAAGCATCCAGTCAGACCAAATTGATCCATGGGGCCGGCGACGCAGCGTTCACCAGTTTCTGTGGCCACAGCAAACTCGGGGATTGTGTGGCCAGCACCATGCCCCAACCGCCTTTAATTAAAACGTCAGGAAGGCTACCCATCGGAGCTGGGTAGACTCAGGGACACCCTCCAGACCCGAGAAATAAATCATAGCCTCCTTAACCAGGATTCGAACTTAGGACCTTCGGTACGCCAGCCGAACAAGATGCCCCGTGCGCCCACCCCCCTGCCCTTTTACGCAATCACCAAAGAGCCTGTGTAACCCGCTTTAGATGTATTCCCTCCTACCCAAGACCTGATAAACATCAGCACCCTAGAAGATCGTGTGGTGCACCCAATGCTGCGACGATTGTAAAAGCTCCTCGAGATCAGTGTCAGGAGGACACGAATAACCAGAGGGGTCGTCTGCTTTAAACTTGCGTGTGCTGTGTCATCAGGATTCTAACTTCTAACCACAGGTCTATCAGACCAGAGAATCGAGGATCTTCCATCCTCAACAAACATTTAAAAAAACATCTTAAACAATGTGCACAGCTACGCAGTGCTGTATGTGAGTCTGTTTTGTTTATCCTAGTCTGCGACAAAAAAAACAAAAAAAACACATACACACGGTCGACTGTGTGTCAGCCGGCGTCTCTGTGTGTGTTGATAACTATCTAGTCTTCTCTCATCGCACGCACGCATGCGCGCACGTGCCCCCCCCCCCACACACACATCATCGCTTTACTCACGCGCGCATTACAGCTACAACAACAAACGCCCTTCCACCCATCACCCCACCCCACCACCGCCCCCCCCCTTCCCACCCAGGCTAACCAGTCCTACGTCAGGGATGGCAAAACTTAAAAGAATAAAACAACGAAATTCCCCCCCTTCCACGGCCCAACCGACGCGGCCTTCTCCCTCCCCCCTCCTCCCCTCCTCCCCCACTCCACCCTACCTTATTACCGGCCCAGGTTCCTGTGTGATTAGGTCTAGTAATGACCCCTATAATGGAGTCGTAATGGGATAACTCCACTTTCCCAGTTCTTCTATTTTGTTTTGATTACCCGTGTCGCCCTGACTCCCGCCTCCCCCCCCCCCCCCCACCCGTTTGCCGTCCGAAACTTGCTCTAACGACCGATAGTAAAAATCGGTCTCTCTCTCTCACACACACACACACGCACAGACACACTCTTTATCCCAAAGAGATACCTCTCCAGATAGTCCCCCCCCCCAACCTCTCGTCTTATCTCGCGTGGAACACAACTTTTTTTTTTTTTTTTTTTTTTTTTTTTTTTTTTTTTTTTGTTATCTTTCGTTATCACTCGTTTGTCAACACGAGAATTCAACTTTAGGAATGGGGGTGGGGAGGCGGGGTTGAACACCCCTCCCCCACCCTACTACTCCCACCACCGCACACCCTGGCACGGAGAGGAGCTGAAGATTAGTGGATAGGGAGATTATAACATATTATAGAGAGAGGCAGGGGGGGGGGATATACACAGCTATTAGAACGATGCACAAGGCTAATTGACCAAGGTAGAACAAATCACAACTGTTGAATGTGTAGTGCGTTGCAGGTGTCGGCAACCTACGGCACGCGTTCCATACTTGGCACGCAGAGTAATTTTCAATAGCACGCGGAAGATTCCACAAACAGGTAGAGAGAGCAGGATTACCTTTATGTTGTTGGCACGCTGAATGAATTAGAAATCCTGCTTTGGCACACAGTTAACAAAAGGTTGCCGATCCCTGGTGTGTTGTATTCCAAATGTGTACTTGAATACACTGTACTTTGAATACAAAAGAAATGTATTTTCCTACACTGTTCTTGGAATAGAAGAGAGTTGTAGGACTAAATTCCTACATTAAGGCACTACACTATAAATGCCTTAAAAAACGGACGAACCTTACGTCTCTTATGTCCAGGGTGTAACGTTGTTCAGGGGTGAACCAATCGGGGCACACCAAGGTTCGGGCGCCGAATGCGTGTCGTGCCCTGTAACTTAGGTCCATTTCCGCAGCCACATGCACTTTTTCCAACTTCGGAATCCCCCTCGGATCATTACCGTGGCGGTTCGTCCGTATATCTGAAATGTCACCCAGTAGCGCAAATCCCATACTATAGGTACAGGCGTCCAGGCACCAGGGCGGGGTTAAGGCAGGAACTCGGCGCTCATTGCTTCCTCCCCACCGAGCCTCGGGGCCTCCTGGCGATACAATCGGACAGGCAGCAGGGCAACAATTTTTGGGTCAGATATACCGGTACATAAAAAGACTAGAAGAGTAACTTTTAATAGAAAAATCCGCAAATATTCTTTAGGGAATCAAATCTATCAGAAATAATCAACAATTTCAACATTGATAAGGTTAATTCTGAATTAGAAGAAAATCGAGGCGAAAGTTGAACAAAGAATATATTTATAATGTTCAGCTATTCAATGGATCAAAGAATCCCCTGCTGGAAAAACAAAGCATAGTTTATTTTCATTCCCATTTCAAAGTATGGAGTTGAGCGTGGTTTAACCGTATCTAGCCAGTCCGTATATAACCGCCCTTTATCTAGCCAGTCCGTATATAACCGCCCTGTATCTAGCCAGTCCGTATATAACCGCCCTGTATCTAGCCAGTCCGTATATAACCGCCCTGTATCTAGCCAGTCCGTATATAACCGCCCTTTATCTAGCCAGTCCGTAGCCTATATAACCGCCCTGTATCTAGCCAGTCCGTATAAAACCGCCCTGTATCTAGCCAGTCCGTATATAACCGCCCTGTATCTAGCCAGTCCATATATAACCGCCCTGTATCTAGCCAGTCCGTCTATAACCGCCCCGTATCTAGCCAGTCCGTATATAACCGCCCTGTATCTAGCCAGTCCGTATATAACCGCCCTGTTTCTAGCCAGTCCGTAGCCTATATAACCGCCCTGTATCTAGCCAGTCCGTAGGCCTATATAACCGCCCTGTATCTAGCCAGTCCGTATATAACCGCCCTGTATCTAGCCAGTCCGTATATAACCGCCCTGTATCTAGCCAGTCCGTAGCCTATATAACCGCCCTGTATCTAGCCAGTCCGTACCCTATAGGGGCCTATAACCGCCCTGTATCTAGCCAGTCTGTATATAACCGCCCTGTATCTAGCCAGTCCGTATATAACCGCCCTGTATCTAGCCAGTCCGTATATAACCGCCCTTTATCTAGCCAGTCCGTAGCCTATATAACCGCCCTGTATCTAGCCAGTCCGTATAAAACCGCCCTGTATCTAGCCAGTCCGTATATAACCGCCCTTTATCTAGCCAGTCCGTAGCCTATATAACCGCCCTGTATCTAGCCAGTACGTATAAAACCGCCCTGTATCTAGCCAGTCCGTATATAACCGCCCTTTATCTAGCCAGTCTGTAGCCTATATAACCGCCCTGTATCTAGCCAGTACGTATATAACCGCCCTGTATCTAGCCAGTCCATATATAACCGCCCTGTATCTAGCCAGTCCGTATATAACCGCCCTGTATCTAGCCAGTCCGTATATAACTGCCCTGTATCTAGCCAATCCGTAGCCTATATAACAGCCCTGTATCTAGCCAGTCCGTATATAACCGCCCTTTATCTAGCCAGTCTGTAGCCTATATAACCGCCCTGTATCTAGCCAGTACGTATATAACCGCCCTGTATCTAGCCAGTCCATATATAACCGCCCTGTATCTAGCCAGTCCGTATATAACCGCCCTGTATCTAGCCAGTCCGTATATAACTGCCCTGTATCTAGCCAATCCGTAGCCTATATAACAGCCCTGTATCTAGCCAGTCCGTCTATAACCGCCCCGTATCTAGCCAGTCCGTATATAACCGCCCTGTATCTAGCCAGTCCGTATATAACCGCCCTGTTTCTAGCCAGTCCGTAGCCTATATAACCGCCCTGTATCTAGCCAGTCCGTAGGCCTATATAACCGCCCTGTATCTAGCCAGTCCGTATATAACCGCCCTGTATCTAGCCAGTCCGTATATAACCGCCCTGTATCTAGCCAGTCCGTAGCCTATATAACCGCCCTGTATCTAGCCAGTCCGTAGCCTATATAACCGCCCTGTATCTAGCCAGTCTGTATATAACAGCCCTGTATCTAGCCAGTCCGTATATAACCGCCCTGTATCTAGCCAGTCCGTATATAACCGCCCTGTATCTAGCCAATCCGTAGCCTATATAACCGCCCTGTATCTAGCCAGTCCGTATAGAACCGCCCTTGTATCTAGCCAGTCCGTATATAACAGCCCTGTATCTAGCCAGTCCGTATATAACCGCCCTTTATCTAGCCAGTCTGTAGCCTATATAACCGCCCTGTATCTAGCCAGTACGTATATAACCGCCCTGTATCTAGCCAGTCCATATATAACCGCCCTGTATCTAGCCAGTCCGTATATAACCGCCCTGTATCTAGCCAGTCCGTATATAACTGCCCTGTGTCACAATTCTGGATTTAATAGTGACTATTAGCACTTAGATAGATAGCAGTGTATAACTAGAACCTTAGATTAGCTTAAGTTAGCTAGAATAGAGAGAAGGTTAGTCTGACGTCACTATCTTCTCCCTCCCTTACGCAATTACACCTCCCCATCACTCTTTCTCACCTGTTTCTCTACCCTTCACTATACTCTTGTACTACGCCCAAATTCAGAGTCTACTGACTAATACGATTCAACTTGGTACTACATCTTGGTTGAATGGGTACGAATGTGTTAGAATGTATATATTTTATCCTATGCTATATTAATGTATTCATGTCATGTCTTAATGTATTTATATCTTGTGCTATTTTAACGCATGTGAGCGAGTCATTATTCGATCCCTCATTCGCCCCCTCCTCTTCGCGTCCCCGCCTCCCCCATCCCCTCTTATATCCCCTCAGCTTAGCGGCACGTTATGCAATTGCTTTGAGACGGTCGTTCTCTGAGCGGTTGACTAAATTCCCCCACTCAGCAGTTCGCACACACGTAACTAATTCTCGCCCGAAACCCCCCCCCCCCCAGCCACTTGAGTTAACTACTTAAGATTCTACCAAGGGAGATAAAATTCCCCACTCAGCAGGACGTCTGTATAAATTGTCTTTCATCTAGACCTCTCTCCCCCCCCCCTTTTCGCCCTCGCAACCCCGACCCCCAATCCATTTTTGGCTCCAATAAGCTTTTCTTATGCAAATGTATATTCAATCTAGCCAATGAGAATAGGATGTAATTAAATGTAAGCCAACCAAATTAACCTTGGGTCAGGTGACTAGTGTCCACGAAAAAGCCCACCCAACTAAACTAAAGCAGATCTCTCCCAGCTCCCGGGCTAGATACATCGTTTTGGTCTAGCTCCCAAACTGTTACTCGGACTTGCAGATACTTAGCCAGTAATCGTAATTCCCTCATTATAGTCACGTAGCCTAACCTTGGATTCCGTAACAACACAGTATATTGAGTGTTAGACGTTCCTGTGCATATATCTCAAGCATTGTATCTCCCCTGCATGTTAGTATGTGTATCTCATCATTGGATATTGAATTTGAGTCATAAATAAACACCTGAAACGTAACCAGAGACTTGCTTGCCTAACTTAGAACTGTCTGTTGTGTGTGTTAATAACATCTAAGCGAGCCAGTAGAGAACAAATAAATATTCCAGGTCAACCACAGCATCGGCACCTCGTACCTCTAAGACAACCAGCCATTATTACCCCCCTCTCAATTGCCACGTCGTGACAAAGTGGGACCTCGTATCCGGGATTATCTGAACTTCAAGCCGTTCAGCGCACTGTCAACAGCAACAACCCGAGGACTACGCCGATTCTGAAACCGACCCTGGATGGGGGCTCATCTCTCTACAACACAAAGACTCTAAGCCAGCAACCAGACCCGTCATCCCAACGCCAGCAACCAGATCCATCAACCCATCAAACCAGGTTCGCCACTTTACGCAGCCTACGCCACCCCAGCCTACGCTTACGCCACCCCAGCCTACGCCTACGACACCCCAGTCTACGCTTACGCCACCACAGCCTACGCTTACGACACCCCAGCCTACGCCTACGTCACCCCAGCCTACGCACCCCAGATACGCCAACCTAAGCCACCCCAGATTCGCCACTCCGAGCAATCTACGCCACCCCAGCCAACTCACCCCATTAAGCCAGGCTCGCCGCACTACGCCAGCCTACGTCACCCCAGACACACCAGCAACCAAATTTGCCGCCCCAACCGCCAGGTCGCCACCCTCTGGCCCCGTATCAACATACCGGCACCCGAGACGTCAGCAGAGAGACCCACCGCCGCCGCATCAGCCTGCCCGACAACTAGAGACCGCCGAGAACCCGACAACTGCCCTGTCAACCTCCCCGTAGGAACCCGCCGTAGTTCCCGGTATCCAAACCCGGGAAAATAGACACTAACATTAAACGCTAATCCAGTCCCGGCACGGGGAAAGAGAATTCCTAACCAGCCCGAAGATCTGCACCAACAGCGCCGAGCGCTATATAAACGATAACTTTATGATTGGATATACGTGTGTTAGTGTATGTGTGTAAAATTCTGGAATTGCTGTCTGGTGAGTACCATTTTGAGTTGTATTACGTTAGCTAAACTCTGAACCCCAGCACCCCCCCTATATTTTCCTTTCCTATCTCGCTATATCTCTGTCCGCCTCTAGTATCTTAATCTCGCCTCACTCTGTTACTATGGCGGAAGGTGTACTATTGCGTAAGCAGTTGAGAGAAGAGGCTATAGCTATAGGCTACATTGACTCAGACATCACTAAATACGTGGTAGAGCAGGTAGCGGCCCATGAGGCCAAGACAGAGAGAGCAGAACAGGTAGCTAGAGAGGAGAGAGCAGAACAGGTAGCTAGAGAGGAGAGAGCAAAGCAATTAGAAAGAGAAGATAGGCTTAGAGCAGAACAGGTAGCTAGAGAGGAGCGAGCAGAACAATTAGCTAGGGAGGACACACTTAGGTTAGAACAGTTAGCTAGAGAAGAGAGGAATAGGTTAGACGAGGAAGCACGCAGGGCACACGAATTCAGATTAGCTGAATTAGCAGCAAGTGTTAGGGCCCCCGATAACAACGACAACCCAAACTCCCCCTCATCATTTAGTTCAGCCACCCCCAACCATCCCCTCCCCAGACATGCTTCTCTATGGACCGACGTCCACGACCCCCGTTTAGAACAGTTTGACATCTACCTCCGACGGTTTAGCGACTGCATGGAGCTGAATGAGGTCCCCCCAGAATTGCATTGTAGGATCCTCGTCTCCACTCTGAGAGGAGAGGACTACGAGGCTTACTGTAAACTGGCCCCAGAAGACAGGGAGTCATGCGCTGCACTGAAGAACGCGCTCTTAAACCGGCACCAGTTGCACGCGTCCCACTACCAGAAAAAGTTTCGGTCGTCCACGCTACGACCAGGGGAGAATTACACCCGATTCGCGGAACGAATCCAATCCTACCTTCTTAAGTGGGTTGAGTTGGGAAATATCGAGCAGTCATTCGACGGTATGGTCACCCTCCTAATGACTGAGCAGGTAGAGTCACAAATGACACCTAAACTCAAGGCCTTCCTGATACAACACGGGATCGAAGGGTTACCCTCCTCCCTACAAAGCGCAGATAGGTTTCTGCAATCAAACCTAATAGAGTCATCCCCCTCCTCCCGCCCGGGACACCCGCATCCGCACCGACATTATGGGGACAACCACCGCGCCAACCCTCCCCCTAAATCAACCGCTCCCCAGCCGCACACGCCCCACCACGGGCGACCTCGTCCTCACAACGCACATAGAGATCACCGCCACGCCAGACCCACCCCTCAGTTAGCTCACGACAGAAACAGACGCGACCCCACCCCTTATCTTGCCGCCGGTGCATTTTACACCACGACGGACCCCGTAGACCCAGCGCAAGATCCCACTAACGGACTTGCAACGCACGAGTTAGAAACGCCCAGCTACCCGAGCTACTTAGCTCCCGAACAGGAACCCGCCGATCAGGGGCGTGACCAGTACTCAAGCAGTGACTATGATCGAGTCCACCACGTGTTCTCTATTTCCTCGGCAGACAAACATAACCAATTCCCCCGTAGCTACGTCGACGAGATAGTCAGAATCAACGGCCGACTCGCCTCGTGCACGTATGATTCCGGTCTTAGCTTTGAGGCCCTAGTAACGCAATCAAAAATCGACCCCCGCGACTACACAGGACGCTATGTGCGACTCCAAGGTCCATCTCATAACTCTCCGATTCAGCAGCTACCGACCGCACTCGTAAACCTCAGCTCAGCACTTTTTACAGGCCCCATTGAGGCCGCCGTAATAGAAGGCCTACAAGTAGACATCCTACTCGGAAGACCGATTGTAGGTAAACAAACGCATTGCCTGCCTACACCCGCAACCTACGGATCGCCCCGCCCCACCCCCAACCAGACACATCTCCCCCACCCCATGTCCATTAAAGATAAGCTCCGTCATGCAAGGCTGCCCACGACGAGACTCGAACTAAGGCAAACACTGGGCGAATTTAGCAACTATCAGAATACCCTTATACCAAACTTCCGTAAAATTACCCGTCCGTTATTTAGATTGCTAAACGCACCCACATCGTTCCCATTATCTTGGGACAAACTCGCTACTGATGCTTTCGAGACATTGCAACAGTGCCTAGGCCAAAACCCCTTTCGACCCACGCGGCAGAGCGGACACTAACTAGTGCCCCTACACACTTCGTGGCCCAGCATACCCAGTAATACGGCCCCACGCGCGCACACTGTTAATGAGTGTGTAGTTACTCCCCTTTTCCCAGGCCTCAGACTCAGTAAATTAGGTATGAATCTTCTCTCCGAGTAGATTCCAAATTGGCCCGGAGGGATGTCACAATTCTGGATTTAATAGTGACTATTAGCACTTAGATAGATAGCAGTGTATAACTAGAACCTTAGATTAGCTTAAGTTAGCTAGAATAGAGAGAAGGTTAGTCTGACGTCACTATCTTCTCCCTCCCTTACGCAATTACACCTCCCCATCACTCTTTCTCACCTGTTTCTCTACCCTTCACTATACTCTTGTACTACGCCCAAATTCAGAGTCTACTGACTAATACGATTCAACTTGGTACTACATCTTGGTTGAATGGGTACGAATGTGTTAGAATGTATATATTTTATCCTATGCTATATTAATGTATTCATGTCATGTCTTAATGTATTTATATCTTGTGCTATTTTAACGCATGTGAGCGAGTCATTATTCGATCCCTCATTCGCCCCCTCCTCTTCGCGTCCCCGCCACCCCCATCCCCTCTTATATCCCCTCAGCTTAGCGGCACGTTATGCAATTGCTTTGAGACGGTCGTTCTCTGAGCGGTTGACTAAATTCCCCCACTCAGCAGTTCGCACACACGTAACTAATTCTCGCCCGAAACCCCCCCCCCCCCCAGCCACTTGAGTTAACTACTTAAGATTCTACCAAGGGAGATAAAATTCCCCACTCAGCAGGACGTCTGTATAAATTGTCTTTCATCTAGACCTCTCTCCCCCCCCCCTTTTCGCCCTCGCAACCCCGACCCCCAATCCATTTTTGGCTCCAATAAGCTTTTCTTATGCAAATGTATATTCAATCTAGCCAATGAGAATAGGATGTAATTAAATGTAAGCCAACCAAATTAACCTTGGGTCAGGTGACTAGTGTCCACGAAAAAGCCCACCCAACTAAACTAAAGCAGATCTCTCCCAGCTCCCGGGCTAGATACATCGTTTTGGTCTAGCTCCCAAACTGTTACTCGGACTTGCAGATACTTAGCCAGTAATCGTAATTCCCTCATTATAGTCACGTAGCCTAACCTTGGATTCCGTAACAACACAGTATATTGAGTGTTAGACGTTCCTGTGCATATATCTCAAGCATTGTATCTCCCCTGCATGTTAGTATGTGTATCTCATCATTGGATATTGAATTTGAGTCATAAATAAACACCTGAAACGTAACCAGAGACTTGCTTGCCTAACTTAGAACTGTCTGTTGTGTGTGTTAATAACATCTAAGCGAGCCAGTAGAGAACAAATAAATATTCCAGGTCAACCACAGCATCGGCACCTCGTACCTCTAAGACAACCAGCCATTATTACCCCCCTCTCAATTGCCACGTCGTGACACCCTGTATCTAGCCAATCCGTAGCCTATATAACAGCCCTGTATCTAGCCAGTCCGTCTATAACCGCCCCGTATCTAGCCAGTCCGTATATAACCGCCCTGTATCTAGCCAGTCCGTATATAACCGCCCTGTTTCTAGCCAGTCCGTAGCCTATATAACCGCCCTGTATCTAGCCAGTCCGTAGGCCTATATAACCGCCCTGTATCTAGCCAGTCCGTATATAACCGCCCTGTATCTAGCCAGTCCGTATATAACCGCCCTGTATCTAGCCAGTCCGTAGCCTATATAACCGCCCTGTATCTAGCCAGTCCGTAGCCTATATAACCGCCCTGTATCTAGCCAGTCTGTATATAACAGCCCTGTATCTAGCCAGTCCGTATATAACCGCCCTGTATCTAGCCAGTCCGTATATAACCGCCCTGTATCTAGCCAATCCGTAGCCTATATAACCGCCCTGTATCTAGCCAGTCCGTATATAACCGCCCTGTATCTAGCCAGTCCGTATAGAACCGCCCTTGTATCTAACCAGTCCGTATATAACCGCCCTGTTTCTAGCCAGTCCGTAGCCTATATAACCGCCCTGTATCTAGCCAGTCCGTATATAACCGCCCTGTATCTAGCCAGTCCGTATATAACCGCCCTGTATCTAGCCAGTCCGTATATAACCGCCCTGTATCTAGCCAGTCCGTAGCCTATATAACCGCCCTGTATCTAGCCAGTCTGTATATAACCGCCCTGTATCTAGCCAGTCCGTATATAACCGCCCTGTATCTAGCCAGTCCGTATATAACCGCCCTGTATCTAGCCAGCCCGTATATAACCGCCCTGTATCTAGCCAGTCCGTATCTAACCGCCCTGTATCTAGCCTGTCTGTATCTAGCCAGTAGGCCTATCTATACAGCCAGTTTGTATCTATAGCAAGTAGCCTATGTATCTAGCCGTCCTGTATCCTGTATCTAGCCATTCTCTAGCTAGCCAGTCTGTAGCCAGTCACAAACTAGATTCACAAAAAAACATGGAGGAAAATAAACAACTCTATAGCTGTGTGGTTTTGTTACCTTGTAGCCTTGTAGCTGTATGTTGTTACCTTGTAGCTGTATGATTCGTGTGGTCAGGCTGCTATAAGCTACAACTACACTCTAGAACGGGGGTCTCCAAACTACGGCCCGCGAGGCTCTCTCATCCGGCCCGTGGAGACCTTTTTATTTACCAGAAATGTCTGCTATTTCTGCATCCAAGAAACAACTTCACCATTCCCACTAATACAGGTGTTCATGTGTAGTGTATTAATGTGTTATTAAATAATACCCGAATTAAATAATAGGATTATTAAATAAATAATTAAAAATAACATCCACGTTTTGATTCTTTTGGATTTGGACCTCGAGTGTGTAGTCGGCCCCCCGAGCTGCTGTGTGCAGATATTGCAGCCCTCGGGCTGAAAAGTTTGGAGACCCCTCCTCTAGAAGATTCATAACTAGCACGACGCGTGGGTCTTATGACAATATTTACGGTAAAGTGTGTGGGGGGGGGGGAGGGAGAATGGGAGGAGCACGGAGTGCGGCGTTAGTGGTATAAAGTATAAGGCGCTGGGGCGTTGGCTCCATTGTTATGACACGATGGGCGGTTGTGGAAAGGTGGGGGGGGGGAGTATGAACATCGCCACCGCGGACAGGCAACGCCACCAAGATAAACATTGACACCATCAACAAGTCGGCATCCCCGGTTTCTTTCTGGCTTGGTAGTAATGTCGGCACCTTGAGGGAGGCGGATGGGGGAATTGTGGAGGGGTAAGAGACCGGAGGGTGGAACTGGCTGCGGAGCACCAAGGTGGTAATAGGAGAAAAAAATGACGGTTAGTTCGGGAGAAGGGAGAAAGAGTGTTAGGTGGGTGGGTGGAACTGTAAAAGAAGAATCGTCTCCCTTGACTACCAGATCACTTAACCCAATTACTTACCACCACCCCTTAACCCCTACACACAGCCGTACACAGCCATTCCCCCCTTTTTTTCCATCTCATCACAAGAGTTAATTTTTTTCCACCCCTCGGACGCTTTGCTCGGAAAAAGAGGCAGAAGACGAGTCTTGAAAAAAAAAAAGAAACAAAGAAACAACGGGGATGTGAGCGAGAGAGAAAACAGAGACGGGTTTTAAAGAGTGGAAAAAATCAAAGGATGAAGAAGTCTAGAGAGTATCCATTTCTTACCCCCCCTCCCAATTACTTTAGTTACATAATTTTTCTACCTTTTTTTTGGTCTCTACCTCTGCACGCGTCGAGTATTATATTTATTCCTAGTGAAAATGTTGGCCAAAATAAATACATAATCGGGAATTCCACTATGTCTATTTTGGTGCATCGGAAATTTCGGAAACGATTACCTTACAGGTAATTCTCACCCACCATGCACACTCACACAATCAATGTGAAGCTTGTGTGCAATAAAAACAAGACGTATACAAACAAACGTATCATACCCCATGCCAATGTTTTATCAATAGCATTACGACCATAATGAAGTGGAAATAACAACAAAGGTCGGCTCGTCCTGGTGTTCGCGTCTATGTGAACCGTAACGTCACGTGATCACTCAGGCGCCATTTTTGTTTTGTTTCTAACTTCAGCTTAAGTTTAGAGAAGCTTTTTTTCCCCCGAATGCCGGGCCGCGACCCGGACAATGAAAGTCAAAACTGCCGGGTAGACAGGCGATAGCTTTAAAAATTGTGTGAAGTTTGAAAACGATTTAACCCTCGCGTGTAGACTCGACAATGGTGTGGGGGGTGATTGTATGGTAGCCTATTAGTTACTTATAATGGGGCACGGTCGCCTGGCGCGCTGAAGGTCCTGGGTTTTGAATCATGGTGAACGCTAGGATTTGTTCTCGGGTCTGGCAGGTGCTTCCCCCCCCCCCCCCCACAAGACTACACAGCTCGGACGAGTAAAGGTGGTTGGGCATTGTTCTGGCCGCACAAGCGCCTAGTATGCCGCGATAGCCACCATAAACTGGTGAACGCTGCTTCACCTGCTCTAAAGAGCGATTCGGTCCGACGGAATGAGTGTGGCCGGTTGAGTGTGGAAGGAAGGAAAGGGGGGTGGGAGGGCTTCAGCAATCCGTTGTAAATATCACGTGATAGCTGGTAAGTAGTTTTATGTAAATCATGAGGCAGACCTAACGGCTCAATGAAATTACAGGTGTATCAGGTACACACTGTACTCATGGCTTGCCTTGTGTGGCTCAAGCGGAAACAGGCGAAATAGCGAGATAGAAAAAAAAACAAGCGTAGAGATAGATTGAGTGATCGAACATTGGTTAGATCGATCGATCGACAGTGGTAGAGAAAGAGAGAGTGAGAGAGAAGATAGATAGTGTGTGTGTGTGTGTGTGTGTGTGTGTGTGTGTGTGTGTGTGTGTGTGTGTGTGTGCAGATTTTATAATTGAATTAATGATCTTTTAAGTGGTGTGTTTTATCCGTTCAGTTCTTGGTTAGTATTATGATAAGAGAGAGAGAGAGAGAGAGAGAGAGAGAGAGAGAGAGAGAGAGAGAGAGAGTGGTGGGGGGGGAGGAGGGAGTGAAAGGGGAGGGATAAAATTGATAGACTCGGTGAGATAGAAATGAGAGGGGATAGAGAAGACAGACAAGGTGTGAAGGTGAGAAAATGTAACCGAGAGAAGGTGGGACAAAGAGAAAGAGAATAGGAGCGAGTCTGAAAGAAAGTTAGATACAAAAAAATGGAAAAGAATAGAGCAAGTTGGAAAGAGTAAAAGATTATTAGAAGAGAAAAAAGAGAGAGAAAGATGGAAAGAGAGGAAAAAAAAGAAGAAAACGGAAAAAAAGATTAAGAGAAAAATACAAAAGACAGAATATAAAACAGAGATAGAAAGATGGCAAGATAGAAAAAGATAAAGCTGCAAACTGATATACAGAGAGCGAGAGAGAGAAAGAAGGAATGGTAGGGAAAGAACGATAGAAAGAATAAAGGAACGAAAGAAAAGAAAAGAGAAAGCATACATATATAAAGAAAGAAAGAAAGACGGTTTTTATAAAAATGTCAAGAAGAAATAAAGAGGAAAAAAAAAAAGAACAAATGTCGAGGAGAAGAAACGGTGATGAAAAAATTGTCTGAGACAAAGGTGGGGGCGGGGGGGGGGGGTGGACTATGATAAAATGTTTGAAGGGGAAATAACACAGGCTTGTGGCACTCGAGTTATGGCCCCTGGTGTGACGAACCTAATAAATTACTGGCCTTCGTGGCAGGTCCTTGTGGCTCGGGCTCTCTAGCGTCGACACGTCTCTCTCTCTTTCTCTCTCCCTCTCTTTCTGTCTCTCTCTCTCCCTCCTACGTGTTATCTTTGCATTATTTTTTTTTTAAATAAGTAAAAAAAGAATAAAAAATGTCAAGTCTTAAAAAAAATAATTCTTTTTTGTTCAAAAGGAAAGTGAAGCGACGTTGTTCAACAGACCATATAACGTAAGAGCGGGATTGTTTGGCCAAGACGATGCTCATTGATTGCCTCTACTCTCCCTCAACTGTTTGGGACTACCATTTCCAATCTCTTTCCACGACACGACAGAGGGCTCGAATCGTTTAAAAATTTGGATTCGAAACTGACACGTCCGAACAAAATGGCAGCCGCTCTTACCATCTGGGTCACGTGATTGTAGCTCTAAATAATATGGCAAAGGTATAGTGGCAAAAACATACACACACAGAGAGATTGGTGTGTGTGTGGGGGGGGGGGGGGTCATACAGATTGAATATAAAACACTTACTATTGGTTTGGAGGCCATCCACATATTACGTACGCATTGAGATTGTCTTGGGTTTAGGAAATTTTGCGTACGAGTGCGTACCTGGGAAAGGTAGAAAGGTGTCAACTAAAGTCAAGTAGGCCTAAAGCCCCCGTCTGATCAAAAAGTACGTAGGGTGCCAGTGAAAGAACATTAAATTAGTTTCCCTAACTAATGATGTCAGATAGGCTACACTTTCGAACTGGGTAGGCCTAGGCCTATAATTACGACAACCTTCAGACCCTGGGAAAAAACTCCTAGCTTTCACCAGATTCAAATTCAGGACCTTCGAAGCCGTAGATGTGGCACGTTGGCCGAGCGGCAGCGCGTTCGACTGGCGATCCGAAGGTTCTGGGTTCGAATCCTGGTGCAGGCTAGGATTTTTTTCCCGGGACTGGAGGGTGCCCCTGAGTCTACCCATCTCTAATGGGTAGGCTACCTGACACTAGTTGTGGTAAAGTAACGGCGGCTGGGCGTTGTGCTGGCCACATATCCCCTAGTATGCCGAGGCCACAGAAACTGGCGAACGCTGCTTCACCAGCTCTATGATCAGTTTGGTCCGAAGGGTACTTTACTTTACTAAGCAGCCGTTGGGGCAAGAGAACTGGATGAAACCCACACATTAAGTGTTTAAATTTGAAGACAATTACTGTCTCACATGGCAGGCAAATGGAACATAATAATTGTTCGGACGAGTACACTTATTAAAACAACAATAAATATTTATTAGATTTCAAATGACGAAACTATTCATAATGGCACACTGGACCAACCGATTCAAGACAATTTGGTAATACACACAGAATATAATTATGAGTTTTCATCAATTGGACGTAATTAACATTGGATTGAGAGCGAGAGAGAGAGAGAGAGAGAGAGAGAGAGAGAGAGAGAGAGAGAGGGGGGGGGAGATTGCGTCGGGGAGGAAAAGAGCGGCAAGTAAGGAAGTGGTAGATAGAGAGACGGAGCTAAAGATAGAAAACAAGAATGGATAGAGGGCGGGAAATGGAATGAAATTTTCAACACAAACGACAGAAGAGAGATAGAAAAAAAACAAAAGGGTTTGTTTGCTTAGGAATTGAGACACACACACAGAGAGAGAGAGAGAGAGAGAGAGAGGGAGACGAAGTGAGAGAGAGAAGATACGTATAGGCCTACAGACAAATAAATAGAGTGCTTGAGAAATGGAGATAGAGAGAGAGAATCAGTGCAGAAATAAAGTAAATATAATGGAAAGGATGTAAGCAAGTGCTTGGGCGAATAACAGGACGAGAAAGATACAGAAGGATAAATACAGAAAGAGTGAAAGGGAGAGAAAGAATGACAGAGAGAGAGAGAGAGAGAGTGAGAGACTGTTACAGTGTCATCATAAAATTACACGTTTCTTTGGCGCCTGCTATGAAATATGAATTTTTTATGTGTATGTGGCAAAGCTTCTCAAATGCCGCAGGTCCTGGGTTCGAATCCTGGTGAAGCTAGGATTTGTTCTCGGGTACCCGAGTCTACCCAACTCTAATGGGTTAGGGTGAAAGTAAAGGCGGCTGGGCTTTTGCGCTAGCCACACAATACCCTAGTATGCCGTGGCCACAGAAACTGGTGAACGCTGCTTCTGCGGCCCTGTGTCTCAATTCGGTCCGTCGAGAAACTTTAATAAAGCTTCTCAAAGTACAAAATCAAATTTAACATCGGCTCTATCAAACTATGGGATTGGGTTGACTATACAATGCCTCCATTACGCCTGCCTATTCCGCTCTAGCCTACGTTAAGTCTTTAGTTTTATTAGAACAATTTTGAAAAATGTTTCGTCAAATTTTTACGTTAATATTCTTGCCACCCTACGCCACCAGCGCCACCACCCCGCTCCCCTCCACTCTTCACATAAAAAGTAAAATATTACGCTACGAGTTTCACTGTGTTGAATTCTTAATGAGGTGAACGTCGGCCATTTTGTTTGTAGCCTGCGGACCTTGTCAGGATTTATGTCAGGTCTAGCCTTCAACATATAATCTTTTACTCTCCCTCTCTCCCACTCCCTCTTTCTCTCTCTTCCCCTTTCTCTGCTTCTGTCTGCCTCTCTCTCTCCATCTCTTTGACTCTCTCTCCCACTCTCTCTCTCTCGTCCCTTGTCTCTCTCTGTCTCTCTGTCTCTATCTTCCCCTGTCTCTCTATGTCTCTCTCTCTCCCTCACTCTCTCTCCCTCCATGTCTCTCTCTCTCACACACTCTCTCTCTTCCCCTGTCTCTCTATGTCTCTCTCCCTCACTCTCTCTCCCTCCATGTCTCTCTCTCTCACACTCTCTCTCTTCCCCTGTCTCTCTCTGTCTCTCTGTCTCTCTCTTCCCCTGTCTCTCTCTGTCTCTCTCTCTGTCTCTCTCTCCCTCACTCACTCTTACTATAGCTTCCTCCCATTTTATACTTTATCTCATTCGTCTTTTTACTTCCTTGTGTGTCAGTAGATGTGTGATTGTGTCAGTAGATGTGTGATTGTGTCAGTAGATGTGTGATTGTGTCAGTCGATATGTGATTGTGTCTGTATGTGAGTGTGTTTGAGTGTACATGAGGACCCATGGTTAGTAAATGATTGTGTAAATGATTGAGTGAATGATTACATTAATAATAAAAAAAAGTTACTATAGAAAAAGGGATAAATGGACACACTAGTGTCAATGAGTGTATTGCTATTGGCCAACGACTACGTGAATAAATGAGGAAGTACTTCTGTAAGATGGGGGGGGGGGCGCTGTGGCCGAAGGTGATGGGTTCGAATCCTGGTGAAGACTAGGATTCGTTCTCATGTCTGGAAAATGTCCCAGCTCTGATGGGTAGGCATTCATGACTGTAGTTGGGGTAAAGTAAAGGCGACTGGGCATTGTGCTGGTCAAACAATCCCCCTAATATGCCCTTACCATAGAAATTTTTTTTTTTACTTATGCAAGATCAAAGGTAGAGAATGAATGAGTGAGTGAATTACTAAGTCATTGAGTGCGATATAGGTGACGTATTTAAATTTGTGTGAACTGTGTGAATTATATGAATGGGGGACAATCACATCGAGCGATTCACTGAATGAAAAGGTTATTGATTGATTGATTGATTGATTGATTGATTTAAAAATTGATACTTTTTTTAAAATTATTATTGATTGAATGAATGAAAGTTGAAATGATCGAGTGACTGATATGAGTATGGGATTGTACATACAATACGCACACACTTTAAAGGCCGTATTGCTTTCGTTACAACAAAACGAACGATCTCTAGATACTCCAGGTCGCTTTCATGGCTCCCTCTCTCGCCCTCCCTCCCTCCGCTCACCCACCCATTCCATGACTCTCTACTCCCCCCTCCCCCCCCCTCTCTCTCTCTCTCTCTCTCTCTCGCGCGCTCTGCTCCGGGAGAACAGATTTGTCCGTAGCATCTAATTAATTTAATTAATCTTCTATATCCCCCTGGGAGGATCAATCCTGGGCGGGGAAGGGGGAGGGGTGAGGGGGAGGCCACGCCAACCACTTTTATTCTTTGGTTGAAGATACTCTTTCAAACGTAAACGGAAATGGGGTGGGGGGGGGCGGGGGTGATGTCGGGAGGTAAGGGGGCGTTGGGAGGGTGGGGTGGAGACCTGGCTGTAACAAAACGCCGGCTGGCGTCATGACGCTGCCTGATTGCTCTTGACTCCGTAAATGCCCATCAAAGCCCAAACTCGCCCTCTCCCTTTTCCTCTCTGTCCATCTTTTCTCTCTCTCTCTCTCTCTCTCTTTCTCTCTCTCTCTCTCTCTTTCTCTCTCTCTCTCTCTCTCTCTCTCTCACTCTCGCTGTGTATTCTTCAAACTCCAGTGTAGCCATTATTGATCAGTCTCAACTTCTACCGTTGTGACTCTAGTGTCCATCCCAATATGTAAAATGGAAGATTTTGACACGGCAACCTGCGTCACTGCTTTTGTCACACTGACGCCACGGACACATTTAGACTCACATCTTTGCTATTGCAAAGGGAGGCGGGACTGGGCATTGTGTTGGCCTCACATCCCCTAGTATGTCGTGGCCACAGAAACTGGTGAACGCTGCTTCACAGGCCCTATGATCAGTTTGGTCCGAAGGGTACTTTACTTTGCTTACTGTGTAAAAAAAAAGTAAAACGACATTTCATGATTAGAGACTATAATGGAAACTTTGCGTGGATGCTGTTAGGTCTATCATTTTTAGCTGTGGTTGATGTTAATAGAAATAAATATTTCACAATGTATAATTACATTTGTTTTGTTTTTTATTAAATCTAATCATTATGCTATAATTTATAACAATGAAAATACATCCTTCATATCAAATATTTACATTAAATTCATAAGAGTATCAAATTGCACGTATGAAAGGTAGCGACGAAAATAATTTGGGGGTTGCCACAACATGCGGAGTTGTATTAAGACGGTCGTGGCATTAGGAAGGTTGGGACTCGACACAGAATAGGTATAGAACAGAATGCGCAATCGCATATTTTTCTGTTTCCGGAAGTAATACCGACGCCATACTATTTAAACGCAACGGTCCTGGTTACACTTTATATTGATGCTTATTTACAATGTCTTTTTCTTCAAATCTACAAGTTCTAAAACCCAAAGCTAATGTTTCAGGCTGTAATGTTGAAAAGAAAATGGGTAATTAAGTCAAATTTATATAAAAGTAAGCCTATAATGAAATATAATATAGGCCCTATATATAGGCTATTGTATATATTTATGGTACGCCTAGTCCTAGATATCCTTTCTCATTTTATACCTATTCTGTGGGAATCACTGCTCTAGACTCTAGAGCAGGGGTCGGGAACCCATGGCTCGCGAGCCAGATGTGGCTCTTTTAATGGCTGCATCTGGCTCGTAGACAAATGATCGATTATTTTAAAAATGTATTTTTACACTTTTTGATCTACATATTAATTGCATATCAATATTTCATGCTACAAATTAGCTAAAGTCTACTGCAGCTCAGCATCAGAAGAATTCAGAGACATAATTATTGTACTTTTAGTGTTAAAATTACACAAAATGCACACATTTTTTTGAATTTTTAGTTTTAAATATAATGTATGGCTCTCACAGAATTACTTTTCAAAATATGTGGTATCCATGGCTCTCTAAGACAAAAAGGTTCACGACCCCTGCTCTAGAGTAATCCCTAATTGAACGCACGTTTTAGTTTTGTGCATGGCCTACTTAAACTCATCATAAGTAGGTCAAGTTTAACTTAAGTAGACCAATTATGTGGAACCCGTGACGTCAAGGGCATCTTTGCGCGGAATGGCCACCTGCGTCCGTGATTACGTCACCCTGCCCACATCAATCGGGGCGCCACTTCCGAATTCTACCCTCCACCCAACTTCCTCCTGGCGCAGAGAGACATAGGTAGGTCCTATTTCCGTGTTGCTAGCGCCACTTTTAGCCCTCCCCCCCCCCACCGATGCTACTAGAGCGGGAGGGGGGTATAGATGTAAGAGACGGGTTTGGAAGGCGGTGGAAACTGGGAGCAAGGGGGAGGGGCGAAGCGGGGGTAAATGGAGGAAACGGCACCGGAAGCGCAGCCCCGCAAACACTCCGGATGTTGGAAAATGGATGCGACGGGCGGCCACCCCCTTGAGGCTGTTTGCTCACGAGACGGACAGTGGAACAGTTGAGGTCCGATGACGTATGAGGACGGATGGAAGGCAATGGACATGCGCAGACAAAAAAAAAGATGGAGGCAGAAAGAAAGGTTAAAAAAAAAAGAGTGGGCGGATTATATGGAAAGACCAGGGGATGGGGGGGGGGGGGGGCTGGATCACGCGCTAAAAAGCACGTATTGCCCAAAGTGGGACCGGAGGCTTTTCCCCTTTTATATTCCACAAAGGGTTCCACCTGGGAGGCATAAAGCTATGTTCAGAGTAATTGCATTTCGCATGCAATACAGGGGGCGTTGTTGTTGTTTTTTTCTCGTGGCCCGCACAAGGAAGGGCTAAGGAAAAGAAAGAAAATAGCAACACAAGTGTGCGTGGGACATTTTGGGTTATCATGACGTCATTTAGTTGAAGTAGAATGCGAGAACAAGCGCACATCTCCAGTGCTCTTACTTCCCGAGTGGCAATCGGGCGTGGAATGGGTTGCCTGAACAAAAAGGGAAAACCAGTAACTTAGCATTATTTAAATCAGACCACGGATAAGCGTAGGACGCAATAATCTTCTCAATAGAAGTCTGTTATATATAAGATATTGAACACTGGCGATACTTTGTAAACAAGCTAGATGTAGATGGAACTACAGATAGATAGTCAAGATGAGCAGCTTAGAAAGAGAGGCCGATGTAGGCATTTAGAAAGATAGAGAGAAAGATATATATCTACGGGTGGGTGGGTGGTATAGATGGATAGATGGATAGATGGATAGATGGATAGATGGATAGATGGATAGATGGATAGATGGATAGATGGATAGATGGATAGATGGATAGATGGATAGATGGATAGATGGATAGATGGATAGATGGATAGATGGATAGATGGATAGATGGATAGATGGATAGATGGATAGATGGATAGATGGATAGATGGATAGATGGATAGATGGATAGATGGATAGATGGATAGATGGATAGATGGATAGATGGATAGATGGATAGATGGATAGATGGATAGATGGATAGATGGATAGATGGATAGATGGATAGATGGATAGATGGATAGATGGATAGATGGATAGATGGATAGATGGATAGATGGATAGATGGATAGATGGATAGATGGATAGATGGATAGATGGATAGATGGATAGATGGATAGATGGATAGATGGATAGATGGATAGATGGATAGATGGATAGATGGATAGATGGATAGAGAGAGAGATAAATAGAAAGGTATATGGGTGGATGGATAAATAGATAAGCAGATAGATATATGAATAGATGGGTGGATGGATAGATGAATGGCTATAGAGATAGATAGACACATAGATAAAGAGAAAGTTGAATATATGTATGTATGGATACATAGATAGATAGGCCCAGATAGATGAATTGATAGAAATATACATAAATAGATAGGTCAAATTGAGTGTACATCCATGGACCATCTTTGCTCAGACGAATGCATAGTTCTGTAGATCTACTTAAAAACACAAATTTAAAAACAAAACTTTTTTAAACAAAACAAAAAAAAAGAGATGGAATAGTTTCTAAAAGGACGGTTTCTTCTAGGGCTGAGGCGGACAGAATGGGGGGAGGGGTATTGCGAGTGGCGAGGAGAAAAACAAAAAGACCATTGTCCTTGAGTATCGACCATCTCCTTGTGTGCTCCCCACACCCCCACAATCCCTCCCCGGGTAAATTGTTTCACTACAGGGACCTGGGCATCGAGCACATAATCGAAGGTAGATCACTCCCAGGCAAGACATTCGTGAGATAGCTTGAATGAGACATTCTTCCTTTTCAAGTTTATTGTGTATTTTTCTTTCTATAGATTTCTTTCTCTCTCTCTCTCTCTTTCTCTTTGTCTCGCTCTCTCTCTCTATATATATATATATCTCTTTCTCTGTATCTTTCTGTGTATGTGAGTGTGTTTTAAGCGAACCGAAAGCCCCCAACTGGCGTATTCATTGTTACATACTTGTGGTTGACTGTATGACATTTAAGCCGGCCGAATTTCGGTTTCGGCTTAGGCGCCGAAAGAAGGCAAATCGCCTCTTTCGGCGTAGTTTCGGTTTCGGTCAAAGCCATTAGCATTCGGTTTGCTTTTGGTTTCGGCCGAATTGATATTGACTTTCAATCATTAGCCGAATATCCATTTCAACTTTTAACTGCTTATTGATAATTTCATTTAATTAAACTGTTGCGAATTAATCTGTGTGAAATTGAAATTAATAATAAAAACACTAAAGAATGTCGAAAAATGGAGTGTGCACTTTAAAAAAATCTTTTGTTTGGGAATTTCCGTTTCTCTGTCGGTTTCATTTCTGTCGAAGGGGTGGTGAAACTTTCGGTTTCAGCTTCGGTTTTCAGCCGAAAGTCAAATTATAAATTTTCGTACAGTTTCGTTTTTGTCCGAAACGAAAAATTTGGTTTCGGTCGGCCTCTAGTATGACCCATCAGAGCTGGGATCGACTCAGGGAACACCCTCCAGACCCATGAAACACATTTTTAGCATTCACCAGGATTCAAAATACAGGATTTTCGGTACGCGAGCCGAAGAGCGCTACCGATCGACCAACAAGAGTTCCACAGCTACTTCATAGCTACTGTCTATTTGCAGATTGATTAATTTTATTTCTCTTCTCGTTACGTCTCGTTAGTATCCCGTCAGACCAAATTGATCCACGGGGCCGGTGAAGCAGCGTTCACCAGCATACTAGGGGAGTGTGTTGGCCAGTACAATGCCCTAGCCGCCCTTACTTTACCCCACCTAAAGGCAGGTACCCACCGGAGCAGGGTAGACTCAGGGACACCCTTCAGACCCATGAAACAAATTTTAGCAATCACCAGCATTCGAAACCAGGACCTCTGTACGCAAGCCGGAGAGAGCTGCCGCTCGGCCCCCTACGTCTCGTTACTTTCACCTTTTCTTGTTATTCTTCTTACAATATTTATTTATTTACTTATTGAATTCCGACGTATTGTAAAATTGTTGCTTGTTATTTTATTTTATTGATACCTCTTCATTATTTCATCATTGCAAACCTTAATTACAATTCTTTGATTTTGTTTAAAAAAAAATTCTCTCCACTTTCTCTCCATTTTTACGACATTACATTTCTCCTCAATTCTCTTCATTCTCTCGTATCTCTATTCACTTTCTCATTATTCTCCAATTCAATTGTTCTTTACAATTCTCTTACTCTCTCTCTCTCTTTATTGTTGTTTTTTAATCAAGAGTAAACAAATTTCTTTTAAAGCATTCAACGTTTCCCCCCCCCCCCCCAACCAACCACTATCTGGTTCACCCAGAACGAACGAGAAACAGCCTCGTTTTCTCCCTAACCTTCCCTCTGTCCATCTCCATATCTTTCTCGTTCTCACTTTTTATTCTTCCTGCCTTCCCTTCACATTCTCCCCCCCCCACACACACACACACCAATCTCCGTCTGCCTGCCACGTACATCTGCTGGATTCCCGCCCTCGAAATTTAGCAGATCCGCTGAAAGGGGGGGGGGGTCAGTTATATTCCAATATTTAGTTAAAGAAAGCAAAGAGAGCCGGAGAGAGAAGGAGAGAGATGGATAGAGAGAAGAGTAAGATGGAGAGAGTGTGGGGGAGAGGTGGAGAGAGAAAGGGAGCGATAGCGAGAGAGGGGAGGGGGAGAAAGAGGAAGTGAGAGGTTGAGAGAGAGAGAGGTTGAGGGAGAGAGAGGTGGAGGGAGAGAGAGGTGGAGGGAGAGGTGGAGGGAGAGAGAGGTGGAGGGAGAGAGAGGTGGAGGGAGAGAGAGGTGGAGGGAGAGAGAGGTGGAGGGAGAGAGCGGTGGAGTGAGAGAGCGGTGGAGGGAGAGAGCGGTGGAGAAGAGATAAGTGGAAGGAGAGAGAGGTGGAGGAAGAGATAGGTGGAGGAAGAGAGAGGCGGAGGAAGAGAGAGGTGGAGAAGAGATAGGTGGAGGGAGAGAGAGGTGGAGGGAGAGAGAGGTGGAGGGAGAGAGAGGTGGAGGGAGAGAGAGGTGGAGGGAGAGAGAGGTGGAGGGAGAGAGAGGTGGAGGGAGAGAGAGTTGGAGGGAGAGAGAGGTGGAGGGAGAGAGAGGTGGAGGGAGAGAGAGGTGGAGGGAGAGAGAGGTGGAGGGAGAGAGAGGTGGAGTGAGAGAGCGGTGGAGGAAGAGAGCGGTGGAGAAGAGATAGGTGGAGGGAGAGAGAGGTGGAGGGAGAGATAGGTGGAGGGAGAGAGAGGTGGAGAAGAGATAGGTGGAGGGAGAGAGAGGTGGAGGAAGAGAGAGGTGGAGAAGAGATAGGTGGAGGGAGAGAGAGGTGGAGAAGATATAGGTGGAGGGAGAGAGAGGTGGAGGGAGAGAGAGGTGGACGGAGAGAGAGGTGGAGGGAGAGAGGGAATGAAAGAAGGAAAGAGTGGGGGGAGAGAGTTTGAGGAGAGAGCGAGTGAGGGAGGGGGAAGGGGGAGCGAGAAATAGGGAGAAAGAGGGAGGGAGAGAGAGGGATGGAGGGAGAGAGAGAGAGAAAGCAAAGTTTGTTTTTTATACTTCTCTTTACAAATGAAACTATTGAAATAAGGACTAAGTTTCTCCTATCTTCTGTCTCCCATGCTCTTTTATTCTTTTTGTGTGTGTTTTTGGTGAGTCTATCAGTTGCTTGCTGTTTTTGTCTTTCTATCTTCCATTCATTTTGTCATTAGTCAGATCGTTAGTTAGTCAATACAGCTGGTCGATTTGGATGTGGCTAGGTGCAGGTGTGTGTGTATGTGTGTGTATGTGCATGCGGGAGTGAGTGTGTACAGGTGTGTATGAGTGGGGAGTGCGGGATGTTGAGTTATATCAGGACCAGGAAGAGGAGATCCCCCCTCCCCTCGTGGGTCAAACTATAACTGTGTGTCCAACAAAAGGTGCTTTACGATACCGCCAGCAAGAGAACAAAAAGCAACAGTCCAGCGGGAACACCACGTCGTATCAACCGGAGAAACGTGAAAATCACGAGAGAAAAAACGTGAATACCACGAAAAAAAACCTGGAGACCAAGTCTTTTCCCCGTTGATACGACGTGATGTGCCGGATGGGAGTCGCTCGGCGCCCAATCGTCTTCCACTCTCCACTGACAATTAGTTGTTGATGTAGATCTATAATAAAGTAAACTATCCCTCATTGGGCCAACTCGATCTATAAGGCCCTTTGAAACAGCATTCACAAGTCTCCTAATGGCCGCGGCATATTAGGAGATTGGGTGGTCAGCACACTACCAAGCCACCTTTACTTGTCAGGTACCCATCTATGTTGGGTAGATACTTTAAGGGTCCAACCTCAATAACCGAGAAAAAAAAATCCTTTCCTTATCTGGGATTTGAACCCGGGACCTTCGGTGACCTAGCGGCTGCCACTGTACTCCATTAGATCCATAGAGCCTTCTTCAAATGTTCCAATTGCGTGCTTTTGTTTTTATGCCCATTGCCTTTAAAAAATTAGTTTCGTTCTTTCCCGATATGTTTGTGGATAACCTCCCTTAGCTCTACTGTTTGAACTACAGAGTCGTTTCCCTTGAGACTCGCCAGATTCCAAAATGCATTCGGATTCCTTAGTACGAGACGTCAGGTCTACTAAATATGATTTCATTTCACTGGGCTTGAGCATAGACTTGTATTTTGAGGTTTCAAACTATGTTAACCCTTACAGTCCCGGGCGCGTATATAGCGGAACTGAAGGCAGCATAGATAGAAGTAGGTCGGTACGGGAAGGGTTAAGTATTAAGTATTTAAAAAAAAAATTAAGGGGAGGGGTGTCCTGGGTCTTTTTTTATGGAAACTAATTCCAGGTTCGTGTGCCACACAAGGCTAGTTGTTTTATTTGCAGGTTTCATTCGTCGCATTCCACATTCTCGTATTCCACATTCTCGTATTCCACATTCTCGCATTCCACATTCTCGTATTCCACATTCTCGTATTCCACATTCTCGTATTCCACATTCTCAAATTCCACATTCTCGTATTCCACATTCTCGTATTCCACATTCTCGTATTCCACATTCTCGTATTCCACATTCTCGTATTCCACATTCTCGTATTCCACATTCTCGTATTCCACATTCTCGTATTCCACATTCTCGTATTCCACATTCTCGTATTCCACATTCTCGTATTCCACATTCTCGTATTCCACATTCTCGTATTCCACATTCTCGTATTCCACATTCTCGTACTCCACATTCTCGTATTCCACATTCTCGTATTCCACATTCTCGTATTCCACATTCTCGTATTCCACATTCTCGTATTCCACATTCTCGTATTCCACATTCTCGTATTCCACATTCTCGTATTCCACATTCTCGCATTCCACATTCTCGTATTCCACATTCTCGTATTCCACATTCTCGTATTTCACATTCTCGTATTCCACATTCTCGTATTCCACATTCTCGTATTCCACATTCTCGTATTCCACATTCTCGTATTCCACATTCTCGTACTCCACATTCTCGTACTCCACATTCTCGTATTCTACATTCTCGTATTCCACATTCTCGTATTCCACATTCTCGTGTACCACATTCTCGTATTCTACATTCTCGTATTCCACATTCTCGTATTCCACATTCTCGTATTCCACATTCTCGTATTCTACATTCTCGTACTCCACATTCTCGTATTCCACATTCTCGTATTCCACATTCTCGTATTCCACATTCTCGTATTCCACATTCTCGAATTCCACATTCTCGTATTCCACATTCTCGTATCCCACATTCTCGTACTCCACATTCTCGTATTCCACATTCTCGTATTCCACATTCTCGTATCCCACATTCTCGTATTCCACATTCTCGTATTCCACATTCTCGTATCCCACATTCTCGTACTCCACATTCTCGTATTCCACATTCTCGTATTCTACATTCTCGTATTCTACATTCTCGTATTCCACATTCTCGTATTCTACATTATCGTATTCCACATTGTCGTATTCATCATTCATGCGCGCTCACACACAAGGGTGACCTTGACATCTGTGGGCTACACGTACTTCTTTCTTCACATCCCCCACTCCCATGCTTTCTCTCTCTCTCTCTCTCTCTCTGATGGGGGCATAAGGTCGCCGTAATGTATTTAGGCTCTCTCTCTCTTCTAAATACAATAAAACATCGCAGCTTAATAAAATTAAAAAAAAAACGGGCGTTACTGCTAGTTCGGCCTCGATGAGAATTTAATGGGCAACGTCTAGCCTAAGGCCGGCAAGTTTTTAGATCCATCAATTCACTGACCTGTAAAAAAATACATACGTATTTAATCATCACCTAGCCTATTGGCTCGTTTACAAAACGAAAACAAAATCCGCTTTTAAAACATTTTCGAAGGCGTATCCTTGCATTCTTTACCTAAAAGACGCCGGGACGATGTATGTGGATGATAGCAATCCCCTCCCTCCCTCCCCCTCAACCCCTCCCTCCTCCCTCAACCCATCACCCAGCCGCCGACACTGACACATTCTGAAAAAGAAAAAGAAAATGGAACGGCAAGGGGAGATTATTAATCTTGTCGTTGTGTTTTCAACAAGGGGAGGCTACTGGGACTTACTGTGGCGGAATGGCGGATGGATCTTTTTTTTTCTTTTTTTTTCAGTTTTCTGGCAAGAAGAATGACGAGGTGGCGCGGGGTGAAAGGGGGGGGGGGGCGAGGGGGGGGGGGGTAGCGAATGGGATGGGGCGTTAAAAAAATAATAAGGGCAACACACGCCCTGGCGACATGCTAATGTGAAGAAAATGGAGGACGGGGAGACACGGGAGAGGGGGAGATGGGGGCGCGGCATATCTCCCGGTCGGTCGAACCAATTATTTTATCATCACGGGCGCTTCACCACATCGCAGCTGTTCGTACCACTAGGAATGTTGTGTCTGTGGGTGCGCTCGTCTGTTCGTCCGGGGGAAATGTGTTTTGTAACAGGCGGATAGATAGCTTCGGATAGATTTGGGGAGATAGACGGAAATAACAGGGATAGATGGATGCATAGATATTATAAAGAGACAAATAAAGAAACATGGATAAAGAGAAAGATAGATAGATAAACCGACAGATAGACAGATACATAAAGAAACAGGTTATAAGAGACAGATAGCTAAACAGCTGGATAGACGGATAGACAGATAGACGGATAGACGGATTGACGGATAGATGGATAGACTAATAGACAGACGGATAGACGGATCAAGGAATAGACGGATAGATGGATAGACGGATAAACGGATAGACGGATAGACAGATAGACGGATAGACAGATAGACAGATAGACGGATAGACAGATATACAGATAGACGGATAGCCAGATAGACAGATATATAGATAGACGGATAGACGGATAGACAGATATAGGCCCTACAGATAGACGGATAGACCGATAGACAGATATATAGATAGAAGAATAGACAGATAGACGGATAGACAAATAGACAGATAGACGGATAGACAGATAGACGGATAGACAGATAGACGGATAGACAGATAGACGGATAGACGGATCGACGGATCGACGGATAGACGGATAAACGGATAGACGGATAGACAGATAGACAGATAGACGGATAGACAGATATGCAGATAGACGGATAGCCAGATAGACATGTATATAGATAGACAGATAGACAGATAGACGGATAGACAAATAGACAGATAGACAGATAGACAGATAGACGGATAGACAGATAGACGGATAGACGGATCGACGGATCGACGGATAGACGGATAGATGGATAGACGGATAAACGGATAGACGGATAGACAGATAGACGGATAGACAGAAAGACGGATAGACGGATAGACATATACAGAATGACGGATAGCCAGATAGACAGATATATAGATAGACGGATAGACAGATAGACGGATAGACAGATATACAGATAGACGGATAGACAGATAGACAGATATACAGAAAGACGGATAGACGGATAGACAGATATACAGAATGACGGATAGCCAGATAGACAGATATATAGATAGACGGATATACAGATAGACGGATAGACAGATATACAGATAGACGGATAGACAGATAGACAGATAGACGGATAGACGGATCGACGGATCGACGGATCGACGGATAGACGGATAGATGGATAGACGGATAGACGGATAAACCGATAGACGGATAGACAGATAGACGGATAGACAGAAAGACGGATAGACGGATAGACATATATACAGAATGACGGATAGCCAGATAGACAGATATATAGATAGACGGATAGACAGATAGACGGATAGACAGATATACAGATAGACGGATAGACAGATAGACAGATATACAGATAGACGGATAGACGGATAGACAGATATACAGAATGACGGATAGACAGATAGACAGATAAAAAGATAGACAGACAGATGTAGGCCTACACTTGGAAAGATGGACAGATAAACATACAGTCCGACAAAACGATTATATAAATGGACGGATAAACTGAGAGATAAAAACAGATTTCGGGAATAAGACCAACCAGAGAAATATCGATGGCGTAACAACAACAACATATTGTATCAATAATCGCCAACCAATACATTCGTTCAAATATTGATTAGACTTCTATATTTAGAAATGCACTTTTCCATTTTTATTTCTGCACATCAGGAAACTTTCTGGAAAGTGTCGTCTAATTAAGGAAAGGTGTGTGTGTGTGTGTGGGGGGGGGGGGGGTCAGTTGGTTTGGAGAAAAATGTGAGAGAGGGGAAATATTAAATGTGAAATAGAAAAATATAAAACATTTCTTTGAGAAGAGATCTATTTTTCGAATGACTTGGATTTCGATGGGTTGCTGGGAGGACATTTGATCAGACTTGTGGGCATAAGGTCGTCCATTGTGCATTAGGTCTCGTGAGGTTATGTTTATGAAACGGCCATAGCTTCTTAAGATACTTCAGGAATGGCGTTGAGAATAACGGAGGTGGTGGGGTGGGGGAGGGGAAATATTCTTAGACCCGGACTGTGTATAGTGTCTGCAAATTGTTAGTAGTTTTTTTGGATGATCCACACATGTCATTTGGGACACGGTTGACCGAGCCGGCAGCGCGTTCCTGGGTTCGAATCCTGGTGACGGCTACGATTTTTTCCCCCTGGACTCGAGGGTGTCTCCGAGTCTACCCAGCTCGGATGGTGATGGTTATGGACTGGTACTGACATTACTTGGGCATTGTGCTGGCCAGACAATCACCGGCCGCCATGGATCCATTTCGTCCGACGGGATACTTTACTTACTTTACATAGAGAAGTTCTTTCTACACATCGAAGGGATGCTTGTGTAGATACTTCAGGAATGGCGTCGAGGAGATCGAAGGGATGCTTGTGTAGATACTTCAGGAATGGCATCGAGGAGATCGGAAGGGGGGGGGAGGGAGGGGAAGTATTCTTTGACCTGGACCTGGTATAGTGTTTGCACAATGTTAGTAGAATCATTGGACGATCCACACATTTCATTTCGTAGGGAGGGGCGGTGAGGTGTGGGGACGGAAGGTGGCAAAAGCCCCTGTCACTTTACTTTATCTGACTTTGTGAGGGAAAACCTTGATGATAGGCCTAACTTTAACCACCTCGGCATGGCCCGACGCCGCAAGAAAAAAAAGTAAATTGTTCCCCCCCCCCTTAACTCCTCCCTATCCCCCCTTTTACAGAAATAATTGTTCGATATATAAGCCTTTTTAAAATGTCCCTCCTCCTCGCCCGCCCACAAACCATTTTTTCAAAAGACGTACGTACGATCTCCCCCCCTCCCGTTTCCACATTCCGCCCCTTCCCTCCCCACCTGTCTGCGGGCGCTGATGCACCTGAGCCGTCATGTGCGAGCTGCGAATGTAAGTCTGTGTGACAATAGGTAGGGCCCCTGTCTGTGTGGTTATGACAATGGGTGTGTGTGTATGTAGGCCTATGTTTGTATGTATGTATGTATGTATGTATGTATGTAGGCCATATGTATGTGTGTATGTATGTATGTATGTATGTAGCTCTTTAGGGTCGTGTCTGTGTAGGCCTATATATAGGTATTATAATATATGTATATGTATGTGTATGCAGTGGCCCTGTGTGTGTATGTATGTGCGTATGTGTGTGTGCGTGATTTATGACAAGCCACAAAAACCCAACTCTGATTTATGATTGGCTTACGGACACACACATTTTCTGTAAAAGTTTAAACAAAAATAACGACCCCTAAAAAAACGGTGAAACCAAAACTGTTATTTTTTATTTACGGAATATTTTTTTTTCTTTTTTTTTTCCATTTAGAAATTATTTTTTTGATTCTTTGAAAACAAAGTAAGAAAATTATACGTATGAATAGTCGTTCGGTGGAATCTTCCATTTCAATCCACAATCTTCCTTACATTCTAGGATTACTTCTCAGTTCACAACACTCAATCCTTTAAAATTTTATTTTTTGCTAAGTTTTAATCACAGACAAAGGGGAGATAATTTAGTTATTGTCATTTCTATATTTTGTTGTGCACGGAGACCGTGTGTTTATCCCAGCCAGTAACAACAGGGTAGGTTCCCCTTGCTTCTCTAGCCATCCAATAGCCGATCATCAATCCTGCCTTAGCGTTCGACGTCTGCGGTAGACATTTTTTTCGGTCTTTTTGTTAACTGTTGTGGTCTTTCAAAACAGACACTTTAACTTTGTTCCCAATCCGTTCGCGTCTGCCCCCCCCCCCCACACACACCCCAGCCACACACACAAATACACACATTTAAAGTATAATATATACACCAACCAGATCTTCATAACTTTAATATAATTTTTTTTTTAAATAGCTTACGTACCGAGTGTCTTCCGCGAGCCATTGAACATTTCCCAGTGTGCGTTGTATGGGCACGCGTGCCGTAGGTTACCGACCCCTGCTCTAAGTAACATCTAACTTCTAACATTGAATTTCCTCACTAATTGTTGAGGCTAATGAGATCTGTGCTTCAAGGCTGTAACTGTAGTTCAGATCAAATATTGAGAGAAATTGTCCGAAATATAAAGGCTACTGGTAGCCTATAGGGCCTATGTTTCCAAAAAGGTAGGCCCTACAGCACGATAATTTGAACTAGATTTTAAACAGTATTTCTTACTCTGTAGCCTACAACCCGGATCGGGTTGGCCTTTTTTCGTGGCCCGGTAATCTTCCAGCATTTGGGAAACTCTCGTCTAGGTTTTTTTTTTAAATCTAGGGTTTTTAAATCTAAGTGGATCAACTTCGTCAACTTATTTGTCTAAATTAGGGGAGACTTGAAACAGAAAAAAACTGTGGTGTGGTGGGGTTAAGTGGGGGGGGGGGGAGGGGGAGGGCGTCTGCCTGTTTCTGAGGACAATATTGACGGTAGTGCTTTGTAAGGTTCCTGGAAAGGGGAGCAAGGGAGGGGGGGGGGCTTCTTGTAGGGAGGGTTGCACAGGAGCGTTGACATGAAGTGGGTGCACGACGACCGTGGAGAGTGTGTGTATAGGACAGAGTGAACAGTGAAGAGAGAGTTGGATCTGGTGCAGTGTGACAGATCTGGAGAATACGTGAATTACACAGGAGAGACAGATGTCACAAAAGTGAGTGCTACATGAGAGTGACAGAGGTTATAATAGAGGGAGGGAGAAGGAGAGGGAGAGAGTGCGAGAGAAAGAGACGACGATTGGGATAGAGGGGGGGGGGAAGACAAAGATGGAGAGTGCGAGAAAGAGAGAAGATGGATTGGGGTAGATCGGCAGCAACATAGAGATGGTTGAAGGGAGAAAGAGAGAGGGAGAGATGGGGAGAATTTGTGAATATGATGACCGGGAAATGTTGTAAGTGTTATACAGGTAGAGTCGGGAATAAGGAAAAGAGAGTGCGTAACAACGAGAGAGTCAAAGAGAGAGAGAGAGAGAGCGTGAGAATTCGGAAAGGAGTAACAGAGAGAGGGAGTGAGTGTGAAAAAGAGATTGGAAAGGAGTGACAGAGAGAGAGATAGAGAGAGAAAAGTTGTGTGAGTATGCGCGATTGAGAGAAAGTAAACCATCACAAAATATACCTTTTAATAGAGTTGTCTCTCTTACTCTCTTACTCTTACTGTGTGAGTGCTCGTTATGTGCTTTCTATGGCGTGGGTGGACCGGTAGATCAGGGCTGTAGTGGTCGTGGTGGCGGGGGAGGGACGGGGAAAGCAGCGGGTGCCGGTAGTGGTGGGGGGGGGGGGCGATGTAACGAATTCTCCTTAGTGGAGTCTTTCTCCATTATAAAGCCTGGCCCCCATGCGCCCTCAAAAACAGATTCCCTAAAAAAAAAACATGGCCCCCGGAAAATTAATGCGAAACGCAAGTTGCGTTTATCGGTTGAGCTGTGGTGTGTAGTCAAGCCTGGAGGGAGCGAAGAGGGGTAGGGCGGAGAGCGCGGATGGGGGCCCATCACTTTTACAGCTGGGGCGCAGACATTTTTTTTTTTACTGAGGGAATTAAATCGCCATGGGAGACATATTTTTTTAATCGATTTTTTTTTGTGTGTGGAAAAAACGGAAAATGATGGGGGGGGGGGGGGGGAGTGTTGATCTTCGTGTCTGTGTATCTGTCAGTGTGTCTGTACGAGTGTGCTTTTGTTAATGTGTTTGTGTGTGAGACAGTAGTGAACATGTGTGTGAGTACACTGGGCATGACGTAAAGAAAACGTGAGACACAAGTTACGGAAAGACAGATCTGCAGAATTTAATCAGGTCACCGAGATAGACAGGTGGACGGATGGGTGGACGGATGGGTGGACGGATGGGTGGACGGATGGGTGGACGGATGGGTGGACGGATGGGTGGACGGATGGGTGGACGGATGGGTGGACGGATGGGTGGATGGATGGGACGAGTATATATGTATGAATTATAGGGATGGCGAGAGGGAGGAATGGAGGGAGAGATTAGGGAGAATTAGGATGTGTAGATAGATGAATAGATGAATAGATGAATAGATGAATAGATGAATAGATGAATAGATGAATAGATTAATAGATTAATAGATGAATAGATGAATAGATGGATAGATGGATAGATGGATAGATAGATAGATAGATAGATAGATAGATAGATAGATAGATAGATAGATATCAATGGGGGGGGGGGTCAATGGAGGGGAAGGTGGGAGGGAGAAAAAGGGAGACGGATGAAGATGGATACAGAGATGGATGAATGATTGGATGGATCGCTATAATGATATCAAGAATGAGAGAACGGACAAACACTATCAGGCCTGGACGAGTTGGACATAAGACAGGAACGACTGAATGTTGAAAGGAAAGAGTGGAGGGAATGAAACCGCCATAGGAAGAATACTCCGTCTGTTGCTGAAGCTGAAGGCCAGCCTCTGTTTCGTCTAGTGGCAAGCAAGTATTGAAGGCGTGTGAGGTGTCGGGGGTGCTGGGGGGAGAGAGGGCGCGGAGGGCGCGAGTGGTTAATCCGAGAGCTACGATGATGAAAGCCAGGACTTAAAACACAGACACGCACTCTCCCGGCACACACCGGCACACACCACAGGGCGTCGGCACACCAAGGATGAGGGAGTGAAGAAATTGGAGAGAGAGAAAGAGAGCGGGGGGGGGGGGGCGCGAACATGAGTGGGGTAGGGGAGGGGCGCTCTCATGGCGCGAAATGTGGGAGGTGAAGATTGTTTAGTTTGTCAAATGGAGTGGTCGTGTTTGTGGTGGGGGGCGGAAGGGATGGGGGAGGGGGGGGAGGGCGCGGGAGTACAAAATCCAGGAGAAACTTGGTGGATAACGGGCGAGAAAGGACCTGAGGACTGAATATGGGACTTACAATAAAAAAAAAAGAAATAAAAAAATATCTAAAAAACTGGCTGCCAGTAAGGGTTTCGCTTGACGCCAGGCGGGCCATTTTCACCGTCCCACCCTCCTTCGTCGTTCAACGCCCCCCCCCCATCCTTCCAACCAACTTCCCCCCCTTCCCCCTACACACACACACACACACACAAACATCGCTCCATTCCCGCCCCTCCAACCCCGACATCTCAGGTGCAGACACTAAAACGAAGGCTCCCTCAGGCGGAGATAAAACACGCACAGGGCGGGGCTGAGGGCGGAACAAAATCCATCTGGATGAATTTCCACCGTCAAAAAAAGAAAAAAAAAAAGAAACGCGAAAGAAAAACGAGAAAAAAAAAAGATCGTTAAAAGAGAAACGAATGCGGAGAAGAAGGGGGGGGGGGGTAAAATGAAAAAAAAAGAGAGAAAGAACGAAAACCGCGTGCGAGCACCGGAAGTGCTGGTGTGCGCACAACATGTCTCCTTATCACCCGCCTGCCTGCACGTGAGCCCGCGTGACTGTTTAGACGGAGGAGGGGAGGGAAAAGAAGGCAAAGGGAGATAATATGTAAAAAAAAAAAACAAAAAAAAAACGTCGAACATTTTTTTTCATCATGACGGCCACTAAAAAAAAATAACTTAAAACGAGAAAACAAAAAGCTTTTAAAGAAAAAAAAAAGAATCGGGAATTTCCGCAACCCGGTTCGACCCATAATGCTTGTTTTTTTTTTTCTTCTAGTTTTGAGGGTTTTTTTTGTTGTCTTATTCTCTCCCTTTAGACGGCAGCACCGACGACGAGGTTTCTAAGTAGCCGTAAAGGAGGCAGGAGCGTATTGGCGAACGTGGTGCCTCCCGAGCTGGAAAGAGAAGGGGGGAGGAAGTAAAGGGCGGATGGGATTGAGGGGCGGGAGGGGGCGGGAGCCAGCTGCGTTAACATTTTCCTGCTACCGAGCAGTCCGAAAAATAATAATAATAAAAAGCAGTAGTGGGAAAACTGGTAAGGGGAGGGAACAAGCACTAAAAGGAGGGGCCGAGGGGGGAAGGATGGGGTGCGTTATACCTGGCATGTGTGCCAAATTTTTACCGCCGTGAAAAAAAAAGTTGACTGTTTGCGGTGTGCTTGGTTGCGCGTCTGTCTGTTTATTTGTTTGTTTGTGTTTATGTTTAATTGTGTGTATGTGTGTGTGTGCCTCTGTGTGTGTGTGTGCGGCGCAACTATCTGCGCGGCGGTCGTATCGATCGGGCCGCCGCAGGACTGGTGATTAAAACGTCGTCCATCAGAGGAGTTGCACTCATTCGCAGGGAATTGGGCGGGGGGAGGGGTTTCGGGGGGGGGGGGTCGAGGGGGATAGAGATTTGACTCGGGGTGTTAGGGCGTGGGTGTAGCGGGGCGGTGTGTGTGGGGGCGGGGAGAGAACTTTCAAGATTTATAAGACATGCTCACACCACGGCTCATTATATAATTGTTTGTGTTACAGTTTGGTCACACACCCAGACACAAACACATTCAATAAAACAAACTCTTTATTTATTCATGGGCGTCTCACTAATTTTTAAAAAAGTTTCTATGTGGGGAAAATTGATATAAAGTCATTTTTTTATCAAGGTAAAGTGCATCCTTACCTTTATATAATATGTAGTAAAGTAGGCCTACCCTTCGGATCAAATTGATCATAAGGCCTGTGATGCAGCGTTCCCCTGTGTTTCTGTGGCCATTGCATACCAGGGGGATAGTGTGGCCAGCACAATGCCCTACCGCCTTGACTTTACCCGAACTAATGTCATGCACCCTTCAGAGCTGGGTAGACTCAATCAGGGACACCTTTCAGTCCTAAGAATAAAAAACACCAGGATTCGAACGCCAGCCGATCACGCTGTTGTTGTTTATGTTTTTTTTTGTTCCGCCTCTAACTAGTGGGTAGGCCTACATGTCTAAATATCTCCGTATTCATGTTCTCGTATGTAATGAATGCCCTTCCCCCCCCCCCCCACTTTATTTTTCAGCCATCAAACTGCTACACTCCTTCCATCTCTACAAATAAGCCCCCCCCCCCCATACCCTCCCATCTCGTCCCTTCACCATGACTTAATTCTCTCGCCGACAGACTAAGGGAGGGAGGGGGGCAGCTACCTCTCCACTGTCCCCCTGTTACCAATGGAGGAGAGAGAACAAATCTCCCCGATCTACTTGTCAAAGAGAAAGTAGAACTTTGTATTTTTTCTTTCTTTCTTTGTTTGTTCTGTCTGGGTGCACGCGCGCGGCCTCACTGTGGCCCCGGATTAGATGCGCGCGCATCCTTCACATGTGCGTACGTGTGTGATGTATGTTTGCGTGGTGCAGCTGAAAGGGAAAGGGGGGGGGGTTCCACATAAAAATGCAGTAAATAAGTGATCCATAACGATCCATAGAGCTAGTGAAGCAGCGTTCACCAGATTCTGTGACCACGACATACTAGGTGATTGTGTGGCCAGTACAATGCACAGTCGCCTATACTTTACTACCCCACCTAAGGTCAGATACCCATCGGAGCTTTGTAAACTCAGGCGCATCATCCAGACCCGAGAACAAATACTAGCCTTCACCAGGATTCGAACTCAGGACCTTCCGTATGCCATCCGAACGCGCTGTTGCTCGGCCACTGCGCCCCCCCCCCCATAAAAAATGCACTACCCTTTGGTAAAATATCGTTAACGTTCAGTCTTCAAAAATCACACTTTAGTAATGACCAGTTTAAAAAACAAAACTTCTAAAAGTACATCACATAACGATCTTCTTCATAACAAAACTTGGGCGTTAAAAAAACAACAAACATGGCGGGTGTGGATATCTAAATATAGAACATAGAAAATTAATACTTTAAAAACTTAAAAACATAAACCGCAAAAAAAAAAAGACACGAAATGATCTAAAAAAAACTTTAATCAAATGAAGACGCGTCAGAACGTTTTTGTTGTTGTTAACTTTAAACTTTACAGAATGAACATTTCAACTGATGAAGTGTCGTCTGCATCAAATTACTACCGAAAGTCATCTCACGGTAATAGCTGGGAATTATCCTTTTCTCGGGCCGCCATCTTTCTTTTGTTTCAACCCTCGCAAAAGTCTCATTCCCTCGCGTTATTATTATTATTTTCCAGCGAATAGCATTCATTTGGACGAGTGCGCCTGTGTTTGTTTGTATTTTCTTTTCTCATGATGTGTGTATGTGTGTGTGTGTGTGAGTGTGTGTGTGTGTGTGCGTGTGTGTGAGTGTGTGTGTGAGTGTGTGTGTGAGTGTGTGTGCGTGTGTGTGTGTAAGTTTACTGTATAGCTGACTATCAGCATTGTGTTACTTAATTTCCCCCCTCTTCTGGTTCCTTTCGGTGTTTAGTTTTCATCACTCAACTCGTGGCTGAATATAATTACCGAAACATTTGAGTACAACCGGCGTGAAAATGAAAACTCCGTAATGTGATCAGTTGTATTTGATTTTTTTTTTTTTTTTTTTTTTTTTTTTTTTACTGGTTGTTTTTTTCTTTGTCTTCGTTAAAATTGACCTTCTTTTTAAAAAAAATTTAAGCAATCATCTTTTTTGTTTGCCTATTGCTAGAATATGAATTTTTTAAAACCATTTTAAATTAGAATGTTTTAAACCCTCCCACACCGATAGTTTTAGACTATCAAAGGGTAAAAAAAAGAGAACAATACGCTTACTGTGGCGTTATCTCATTATAACTCATGGATTGTCTCCCCCCCCCCCCCCTCCCACCAAAGGGAAGCAGTCGTAGTTACTGTGTTAATGGTGGACTAAATAATTTAGGTAATCTAAATGAATAGATAGATAGATAGATAGATAGGTAGATAGATAGATAGATAGATAGATAGATAGGTAGATAGGTAGATAGGTAGATAGGTAGATAGGTAGATAGGTAGATAGGTAGATAGGTAGATAGGTAGATAGATAGATAGGTAGATAGGTAGATAGGTAGATAGATAGTTAGATAGATAGATAGGTAGATAGGTAGATAGGTAGATAGATAGATAGTTAGATAGATAGATAGATAGATAGATAGATAGATAGATAGATAGATAGATAGATAGATAGATAGATAGATAGATAGATAGATAGATAGATAGATAGATAGATAGATAGATAGATAGATAGATAGATAGATAGATAAAAAAGAGTTAGAAAGATGGAAAGATTGAAATAAAGATTTATTGCTCTTATCAACTTTCATTTTCGTTTCGTTTTGTGTACGCCAACTGTTGAATTTTATGTCAACCACCAACACACCACAATTACCAAAATACCGGTAATTGGACAACACACCACAATACCGGTATTTGGACAACATACCACAATATCGGTAATCGGACAACACACCACAATACCGGTAATCGGACAACGCACCACAATACCGGTAATCGGACAACACCACAATACCGGTAATCGGACAACACCACAATACCGGTAATCGGACAACACACCACAATACCGGTAATCGGACAACACACCACAATACCGGTAATCGGACAACACACCACAATACCTGTAATCGGACAACACACCACAATACCGGTAATCGGACAACACACCACAATACCGGTAATCGAACAAAACACCACAATACCGGTAATCGGACAAAACACCACAATACCGGTAATCGGACAACACACCACAATACCGGTAATCGGACAACACAACACAATACCGGTAATCAGACAACACACCACAATACCGGTAATCGGACAACACACCACAATACCGGTAATCGGACAACACACCACAATACCGGTAATCGGACAACACACCACAATACCGGTAATCGGACAACACACCACAATACCGGTAATCGGACAACACACCACAATACCGGTAATCGGACAACACACCACAATACCGGTAATCGGACAACACACCACAATACCGGTAATCGGACAACGCACCACAATACCGGTAATCGGACAACGCACCACAATACCGGTAATCGGACAACGCACCACATTACCGGTAATCGGACAACGCACCACAATACCGGTAATCGGACAACACACCACAATACCGGTAATCGGACAACACACCACAATACCGGTAATCGGACAACGCACCACAATACCGGTAATCGGACAACGCACCACAATACCGGTAATCGGACAACGCACCACCATACCGGTAATCGGACAACGCACCACAATACCGATCCGAGGGTTCTGGGTCCGAATCCTGGTGGAGGTTAGGATTTTTCCCCGGGACTTGAGAGGGTGTCCCTGAGTCTACCCCAGCTCTGATGGCCTACCTGACATCAGTTTGGGGGTAAAGTAAAGGCGGCTGGGCGTTGTGCTGGCTACATAATCCCCTAGTGTGCCGTGGCCGCAGAAATTAGCGAACGCTGCTTCACCGGCCCTATGGATCAATTTGGCCCGGCGGGATACTTTCCTAAGCACGGTACCGTATCGCAATACGGCATTGTGGTCAACTCTGCAAACGAGAACTAGAATCGAACTTTTGAAAAAAAAAATATTTTATGACTACGTTTTCATATTTAGCGATTAAAAAAAAAACATCACTATTATCCTTGTGTAACTATGTAACAGATCAGGGGCAGGTAATCAGAATTTTACATCAACCCTACACAATACAACAACAGAAAAACTCCTCAATTGGCAAATAAAAAAAACATTTAAAAAAAGAACCATAACTCAGTATTATCTCCCTTGTCGTCTGTCTGCTAGCCTCCCCCTTTCATTTCTCTGCCAAAGGTTCCAGTTTTGACTCTCGTCCGTGTGCCATTAAAATTCCACAGCGGCCTGGCGAAGAAAAGGCTCTAGTCAGATATTCAATTTTATGTGTTCAATAATTAAACACTTTCAAAGATTCGCGTTGTGTCTTCAGATATTACGTTTCAACAATGACCTATATAAAACTCAACCAACTTTAAATTAGTTCACTGTCTTGTTGATCTTTTCTTTTCTCTTCTCTCTTTTTTTTTTAATAAACTTTTACCATACTTTCTTTTCATTGTCCTTTTTATGTTTACTTTTCTAATTTTTCTTTCTATTTTCTTTTTTTTTCTTTTCATATTCTCTTTTTCCATTTTCTTCCTTTTTTTTCTCTTCCATTTTCCACACGCCTCCCTTTCCCGACAAGTAAAGTACCCTTCGGAACAAACGGATCACAGGGCTGGCGAAGGAGCGTTCACCAGTTTCTGTGGAAACGGCATACACGGGGTTCTCTACTACATTCAGGGGTTCTCAGCCTGTGGTAGATTTGAGTTCCAGTTACACACTTGCTGCTTCACTCCCCCCCCCCCTTACGCTCCAACATGGTCTCAGAAACAAAAAGAATAATTTCATGACTTCCATGCACATAATCACACAGGGGGGACGCGGTGGTCGAGTGGGCAGCGCGTTCGGCTGACGTACTGAAGGTCCTGGCTTCGAATCCTGGTGAAGGCTAGGATTTTTTTTGTACCTGGGTTTGGAGGGTGTCCCTGCTCTGGTGGATACATGACTTAAGGCTGGGAATCGTACTGGCCACACAATCCGCTAGTATGCCGTGGTCACAGAAACGACCTAATTTGTCCCGACGGGATTTTTTTAAACTACTTTACTTTACATAATAGTCACGCACATAAAAACACAACGGCAGCGAACGGGAGAGTTTATCACACACCCTTGTTATCATCCCCCTTGGTATCATCCCCCTTGTTATCATCCCCCTTGTTATCATCCCCCTTGTTATCATACCCCCTTTTATACCGCGCCTTGTTCCATCTCCAGACACCTCGAGTTATCGCCCGTAGCCGCAACACGGGTTTGCTTTGCACTTTTCTTGCCATCTGTCCGCGCGGGGGCCAAACAAAAGAAGAGCCAAAGATAACGAAAACAAACCGCCCTCCCTCGCCAGGCATCTGCAGGTCAAGGTGACCTATCGATTCCTTTTCAGACGTTTTCTCTTTTATCTTTCCTCCAATTTGTTTAAGCCTTTGCCTTCATTCAGATTTCGCTACGCTTGAAAAAAGAAAATCATTAAATTGCATCTTTTTTTTTTTAAATCTTCTTCTCTTTAAGTTTTTCTGTTGTTTTTTTTTTGTTAATTCCAAACCCGGTGGGTTTTTTAAATATAAAAATTAATTTTTAAAACTTTCCGAGTTTTTCTTTTTTGCATTTTCATGTCTTTAAAAAATAATTCATTTTGTAGTAAAAAGGATGTTTTTTTTCGTGTTAAATTTTAAATCATTGACGCTAAACTTAAATTCTTCCTTTTTTTTACAAATAAAATCTTCCTTTTTCACACACACAGCAAATATTTTAAAAAGAAAAGATATTGAAATAAAAACCTTCCTCTACGTTTTAGTGTGGTTTTTGTTATTTGGTGGGGTTTTTTTTCGCTCTTGTGGTTTTTTTTTTATCCCTAACATGCTTGACAGCGTAGCCCAAGTTTTTTTTTAGTTTTTCTTTTTTTTACTCAACTATGTTTTGTTTTTTTTTCCTTTCGTTTTTGGAATCTCTAAAACCGTCGCGTGAGTTCCTCCATCCATCGTCTGCTATCACCAGGGTCTCGCAGCAGACGATCAAACGATAGGGCTTCAAGCATTGATTTCTCTGCCGCTCTTTTCTCCTCGACCCTGCCCCCCCCCCACGCCACCACCACCACCACCCCCACCCCTTCGCATCCCACTATTCATTATCTTACTTTTTTTTCGCTCCTCCTCCAAATGCTTTCCCCCCCCTTCCTTTTTTTCCCCTCGTATTTTTCGTTTAATGGCAAAAGTGTGCTTCAACTAGCCTGTCTGTTCGTGTGTCCTTTAAATGCGGGAAAAAAAAAATGCGGTTTTCTAAACTTCTAAAGTATATCCTTTAAACAGCGAGTGAGGCGGGGTAGGTGGGTTCTTAGCCTGGTGGTACGCAAAGCCAGCTTTGGTGGACCGTGCTGGGTCGTACAGGGAGGCACGCAATGAAGAATAGTCAGTAACGAAAGAAAGTAAAACAAAAATAACAACAGTCTAATAAAAGAGTTGTAGTTATAGTGTATGGGGCACGGTGACCCAGCGGCAGCGCGTTCGGCTGGTGTAACGAAGGTTCTGGGTTCGAATCCTGGTGAAGGCTAGGATTTTATTCCAGGACTCGATGGTGTCCCTGAGTCTACCCTACTCTGATGAGTAGGCCTACCTGACCTAAGTTACGGTAAAGTAAAGGCGGATTGGCATTGTGCTGGTCACACATCCCCTAGTATGCCGTGGTCAGAGAAACCGGTGAACGCTGCTTCACCGGCCCTATGATCAATTTGGTACGACGGGTACTTTACTTTTATTTATAGTGTATAGAAAACTAAAAAAGTATGCAGGTTTTGTTTAATGTTTGAGTACGATGTCTAGAGTAAGGATCGGAAACCTACGGCACACGACCGGATCATTATGCTGGCCACACATCTCCACGTGTGACGCCGCCAAAGAAACTTTTAAATTAAAATTCTTCAATGAGTTTTTTTCGCGGATAAAGTCTCAATAAAAGCAGCAAAGGCATACTTATTCACTTTTTCTACTACTATACTTCAACTATAGAACATCTTATTTAGTCCTACACACCAGACTAGAACTCCTATTGGAAGCGAGAGCTGGGAGTATTATTCCCTTGTAGCTCTGAGCAAGAACTCAGCCGTGCGTTTGAGCACGGCTCTATCTCCGTAGAGATCAGTGGATAGTGGGTCACCCGTGCCATCTCCTCGATCGACGAGACGGGGGCACTCCCGCAGGATATGCTCCACTGTCTCCTCCTCCTCCCCACAGTGGCGACACCGCGAGTCGTAATTAGGCCGGAACCTGGCGAAGTATGCCCCAATGGGGCAGTGGCCAGTGCGGAATTGAGATATGATACTCTGTTCGGACCTATTTAGGCACCACCATGGGTCGGCGCGGTTAGGGCGTGGCAAATACCGCCAGACTTCTCGCTCTTGTCAGAGCTGTCCCAGCTCTCGTTCCACTTTACTGTCTCCCACCTCCGAATCAATGTACGGGCCTTCTCAAAGGAGCATGGCGTGCTGCCGGGCTCCTCGGAGGTGGGTGTGCTCAGCCCACCTTTTTTGGCAAGGTGGTCTGCTCTCTCGTTTCCAGGAAGGCCCGTATGCCCTGGGACCCACTGCAGTAGCACGCGGTCTCCAAAGCGCTGGCTTAGCTCGTCGAAGCCAGTAGAATTGTTTCTATCTGAGGGGGCCAGTTGCTCAGATTCTCATTAACCTGGAGCACCGACAACGCATCAGTCAGGATGATAACGGTCGTAAAGCCGAGGGCGCCTTCGACCACTCCAGAGCCCGACTGATGGCCTCGATCTCTGCGCCGTAGTTGCAGAGACCGTCGCAAGGTCCCCATAGTTCGTCTCTATTCGGGTTGCCGGGATACTCTATGTTAACACCAAAGCCGGTGGTACCGGTGTCTGCATTAGCCGACCCGTCGGTGTATACATGGACAGCTCCGGGCGGTAGGGCATTTAGCGTGTCCATGGCTACTTTTCTGAGTAGTTTTGGGTCGGACGTTTTGCTAACTGAGGTGTCCTTCAGCTTCGTCCGTATTTCGGAGAGCGTTGGCGTGTTCCTCGGAGAGAAACTCGAGTACCTTTGCATAGGCAGCCTTGTATCGGGTAGGTCGATTTCGGATGACAGCCTTGTTGCGTGGTGCATAAAGGACTGCATCTTTATTCTCTTCCTACCCTTCCAGGTGTCTACTAAGACTCTGGTTGGGAAGCTTTCCTCGAGTCTTTTATAGCGCTCGTAGGTCGTTATGACAGCGCATTCTCTCCTAAGCTGAAGGGGTGGTATGTTAGCCATCACCTCAGCAGCTGCAAATGGGGACGTTCGAAAGGTGCCACAGATAAAGCGTAGTGCTTGGTTCTGGATGCGATCCAAGGTTTCTAGGGCCGTTTTGGACGCATGGACATGTAGAGGCAGGCTATATCCTACTTGTGATGTTACCGCCCCCCACATAGAGTTTTTTTTTATACTTTGGCGTTGGCACCCCACTTTGTGCTGGCCAGTCTTTTGACTAGGTTTAACTTGTTCGAAGCTTTTCGTGACAGCTCCTGGATATGGTCGAATAGTGTAAGCTTTCTGTCGAGCACTACTCCTAGGTACCTGGGTGATTTGTCCTCTTTGAGGGTTTCACCGCCGATTTTTAACTCTATGCCCAGGCTGAACAGCGTATAGACCGTTTTTGAACAATTAATTTCGAGTCGCCATTGCTTGGCGTACTCGGAGATAGTCCTACACACCAAAATGCATGTATTAAACCAAATCGTAATTTAAATGCTTTAGATCCATTTAATTTCAGAAGATTATTGCGTCCTACACATTTCCGTAGTTTGAGACTAGTCTTGTATTTTGATTAGTGTTTTTAATGATGTAGGTTTTGTTTTTATTAAGGCAACCCATTCCATGCTGGGTAGACTCAGGGACACCCTCCATACCTGAGAATGAATCTTAGCCTTCACCGGGACCCGAACCCAGGACCTTCGGTACGTCAGACGAAGACGCTGTCGGCTCGACCACGGGTTCTAATAAAAAGGAATTTAACCCACACAAGTAGGCTATAGTTTATAGAAAACGCCTACTAATCATAGGCCCAAAAAATCTCTCATACAATAATTAATTATAGACCATTTACAACGCAAAAACACAAAACACCACCACCAACAATTAAATGCTTTTAAAACATTCACACAATAGTATGAAGAATCGCTCAAGAGAACTATTTTTCAAAACGTGCATTTGGGATTTTCTACTGCACAACAGTGTATGAAATCAAAACTTTTTCTTTTTATTTTGAAAAAATTGTGGATTTCTTCGAAAAGACCGATGATAAAACATAAATTTCATCAAAAACATCCTTTACAAACATCGCCCAGCGTGAAGGAAAAGAGAATCGCCATTCGCCATAGTCCTTGTTCAGAGCGTTCAGCTTTACAAAGCACACCATCAGCCCGTGCACATCGACGCGATCAGCTTCAATAGCACAGCTGCCCTTGAATTTCACCGCTAGGCGAGCAGGTTCCTTGTTCCCTTTTGTGTTTTTATGTTCGGCGGGCTAGGCGTTCAGCAGCCGACTCGGGCTGTTCTCCCCTGGCTCTCAGATTGCAAAATTGGCGCCGACGGAACAGAAAAAAAAGTAGGGAGAGGGTGGAAAGGGGGAAAGAGTCGCACGGGAACAACGGACGGGTATTGTTTTACCGAAATGACGCGAGCCTGTGTGTGTTAGTGAGTGTGTGAGAGTAATGTGTGTAGTATGTGTGCATGTGTGTCTATACGAGTGTATGCATGTGTGTATGTTCTATTGAGACTGGATATACAGTTGGTCCAACGGTTAACTATGTGGGTCATTGTGGTCAACGCTGCTTTCAGTACCCGGACCACCAAACTGATAATAGGGCTGGTGAAGCAGCATTCAACAGTTTCTGTGGCCACGGCACACTAGGGGATGTGTGGCCAGCTAAATGCCCAGCCTCTTTTACTTTAGCCCAGTTACCCAACAGACCTGGGTAGAGTCCCCGGGAATATTGTTTAGCCTCACCTGGATTCGAACCCAGGACCTTCGGTACGCCAGACGTACGCGCTGCCGTTCGTCCACCGTGCCCCTTTCATTGCGGGTAAGATAGATGGAATAGGGCCGCATGGTTTGTTGTCTATTTCACCCAGCTCTCTCTATCTCTCCTTCTCCATTTCACTGAACAACCCGTTTAAAATAACATACGTCGTGTAGGCCACAAATTGACACAACAAGACACCAAAATAAACAAAAATAATGAAAAAAATATAAATACAACTCTCTCAATGACCGAAAAGTTTAATCGATAGACTCTAGATCTGTTAGTCGGGCAAATACTGAAATAGAAGACTCCGGGGTAGCTTTTTGACGAAAACATCAACATATTACAGAATACTTACATTCAGACATACTGACACAATACTTACATTCAGGCGTAGGCTACGGACACAATACTTACATACAGACGTACTGACACAATAGGCTACTTACATACAGACGTAGGCCTACCTATACAATACTTACATTCAGACGTACTGACACAATACTTACATGGAGAGGTGCGTATGCATAAAGGAACATTCGAAATGTACGGGTAAAAATTTACTAAAAATAGAGCCGAGTGTGGTTTGGGGTTGGTGCAGTGGAAGTGGACCATGAAGTAACAAGGTTCGGGGATAACGGGGCGGAGACATGGGGGGGGGGGCGGGCTACATGTCACCTCTCACTCGGGGCCCCGCTGTCTGATCCCTGGCGAAGCCTAGCGAGGGCAAGGAAACGGAGATGACACGCTAAAGCAGTAGGTAAAAAAAACGGTATATATGTAGGCTATGTATATCCCCATATTTCTATGTACGAGCCAGTGGCAACCAGATACGCCCCAGACACCAAGACTTCTCCCCAACCCCGCTCTCTACTGCCCCCCACTACCCCACCACATCCCTCATACTTACTGATCCCTCTCTTAATCCTTTTTTTTTGGTGGACCTCGCCATTCTCTCCCTAAAACACATCTCCCAACCCGCCCCCCCCTTTATACCACCCGAGGACGCCACGATAACAGAGAGAGAGAGAGAGATGGGGGAGGGGGCGGGAGGGGGGTTACTCTCACCCCCTCCGGCTCGTGGGATTAACGAGCAAACACGCAGCCACAAACGAAGGCAATTCTGAGAGTCGGCAATTTCAAGGTAGAAAGACAGACACAGGGAGAGAGCGAGATGGGGGGGGGGAGGGAGAAGAGAGAGAGAGACAAAGAGAGATAGAGAGAGAGAGAGAGTAGAAGTAGAAAATAGGGGGGAAAGCGTTCATAAGTGGGAGGCGGGGCGCAGGAGAAATGGGTTGACGGAAGACGAGATAGAGAAAGAGAGGGATAAAAAAAATGTTGACATAGAAAAGTAGGCGCTAGGAGAAGAGGTGGGGAAGGGGGGGGCGGGTGGTTGGATTAAAACACAGACAAGGAGATGATATACGGAGGGAGGACGGGAGGGCGGGAGGAATGAAGGAAGGACGGAAGAGGTAAAAAAAAGTAACAATTAAAAAGATAGATTAAAGAACATAAGTTAGAAGAGAAAGAAAGGATACCACAAAAAAAAGGCAACACTTCCATGTTGTTTGTTGTTTGTTGGTTGTGATGTTGTTTGTTGGTTGTGATGTTGTTTGTTGTGATGTTGTTCGTTGTGATGTTGTTTGTTGTGATGTTGTTTGTTGTGATGTTGTTGGTTGTGATGTTGTTCGTTGTGATGTTGTTTGTCGTGATGTTGTTTGTTGTGATGTTGTTCGTTGTGATGTTATTTGTTGTGATGTTGTTCGTTGTGATGTTGTTCGTTGTGATGTTGTTTGTTGTGATGTTGTTCGTTGTGATGTTGTTCGTTGTGATGTTGTTTGTTGTGATGTTGTTCGTTGTGATGTTATTCGTTGTGATGTTGTTCGTTGTGATGTTGTTCGTTGTGATGTTGTTTGTTGTGATGTTGTTCGTTGTGATGTTGTTCGTTGTGATGTTGTTTGTTGTGATGTGGTTCGTTGTGATGTTATTTGTTGTGATGTTGTTCGTTGTGATGTTGTTCGTTGTGATGTTGTTCGTTGTGATGTTGTTTGTTGTGATGTTGTTTGTTGTTTAGTAAAGAAAGCTTTAGAGGTAAACAAACAGTTTGTTAATGAACAAAAGAAAAATAGAACAAGTAAGTTGGTTGCATAAAAAACTCTCGGGAAAATGTCCAAGTCACCGTCGCTACCTTATGTTGCGTCTCTCCGTTGCGAGACTAAAAAACAAAAACAAATTGTTAAAATAGGCTATAGACTCTATTTTTGTTTAATAGACTGGAAGTGGGTGAAGGTGGTGGATGGTGGCTGTAGTTGAGACTAGTTGAGAGGTCATAGGTCAGGCGATGAAACAAAAAAAAAGTAACTGCAAGCAATTAAAACTAGGAACAGAGTAGGCTACGAAATACAAAATACAAACTTTGGGGGAAAAAAAAACATACAAGACGAAACGAAATTGAAAGAATTTTTATGAATATGTATTATTCTTATGCTGTTAGTGACGATAACAAAGAGTGAATTTGGTAATCTTTGAGGTTAGTGAAGCAGAGCTTTATTTATAGTTGCGGTTGGGCATAAGGGAACAGTGTGGCCAACACAATGTCTAGCCCAATGCACCGTCTCCAACGGTTTTTGCGAAAAGGAGGGTAATTTTTTTTTCGACAAAGTGCTCGTACATTAGGTAGAGGTAGAGATATTTGGTTTGAGCCTCGGTCAGTTTAGCCAGTCAACCCCGCTTCAAGGCCCGGAGTTTAAAAGACAACACCATCCACCTGCAGCAAGCCTGTGGCGCTGGGCGCTCTTTTTTGTTTTATTATTAAATATTATTTTTTTACAGTCAGTGTCTGGCAAACATGTGCACAGGTGTTCTTGGGCTGCGCTGCTCTACCCCCAGGAGTGTGTTGGATAAGGTTGGATGATGGGGGGGGGGGGGGCGCAAGGTTCTGTCTCGAGGTGGTACAGTCTCCGACTTTGAACAAGGAGAGAAAATGGGTGCACAGTTTTTACTTTTTATGTGTTGTACGGGTGCAAAACGTGTAGTAAATTATTTTCTGGGCGATTTGGGGCGCCACTTGTAAGATGTGTTGGTGGTGCAGATGGGGGAGGGTGGCTCGGGTGTTGTTGGTCTTCCAGCTAGTTAGCGAAAAGGTTTTTTTTATGAGACAAATTTAGTTGTTTACTAACAACATTGTCGTATAGATGACCTTGCTAATGTTGCATAGTTGATCTTGCTAATGTTGTATAGGTTGCCTTGTAAGTGTTATATCTAGATGGTCATGTTAGTGTTGTAGATAGATGACCTTGTTATTATATTTTAGATGGCCTTGTTGATGTTGTACAGATGGCCTAGCTGTTGTATAGGTGGCCTTGTTGATGTTGTATATACATGGCCTTGTTGATGTTGTATATACATGGCCTTGTTGATGTTGTATATACATGGCCTTGTTGATGTTGTATATACATGGCCTTGTTGATGTTGTATATACATGGCCTTGTTGATGGTTTAAAGATTTTGAGTCAATGTTGTATAAATGGTCCTAAACTCTAAAAAAATGTAACCCTAAACTTCACACATAAAGTAATTCAACCATCTTCACTTTAATAAACAAAGAAAAAAACTCCAGATTCGGCAAAACCTGGTCGCCTTGCAGCAAGTTTTTTGAGAGCAGAGGAGGAAGAAGGTGGGGGAGCGGGAGAGCGGCGTCGACCTGACCTGACCTCGTCTTCACGTTTGATGATATGCATTGCTAATTTCCTTCCCCCTCCCCCCTCCCCCGCGTGATCTACACATCAGGTGGCTTACAGGCGTAAGATCTTCATCGATTAACGCGATCAATAGGTCCGCCCACCCTACACCCTCTCCCGACACACACAGGCACATACATAAGTCAGGACAATTTTACAAGAAGCTGTGGACTTGTCCACTCGACTCACGGCAACGTTCTATTTTTTCTTCTATTAGATCCAATTCTTTCCAACTAGTTTAGTAATGCACAAGTCGTTCAAGTTCAAATAAGATGGATGGGCTTTTTCGGCTTTTAGGTAACCCCGGTACATATGTTATAGCTGTCGGCTAAATGAACTCTTTTTTTTTTTTGGCAAGGAGTGGCGGTGTTCTCCTGTCCGAGGCATGCCGAAGGCGACATAATTTGCTTGCCGTTGAGGGACAAGTTTTACAGGTGCGCCGGCACTTGCCGAGGAGCGTCATGTTGGATCGTTATCGTTTGCGGGGAGTAGGGGCGTGCCAAATGTTTACCTGTACTTTCTCCCCGCGTTACAATACCTTAGTTTAATTACGATTGAGGGGGAGGGGGGTAGATAGGGTAGATAAAACAACTTCAGTTCGCCCATTAAAGTGGCACAAGGCTTCGGGTGGTCAGTCTAATCTGCCTCCTCCCAGTTGTCATGCCCGAATCTTGTTGGAAGTTCATACCGCACAAAGAGCACAAACGGACACGGCTTGGGTCGTCACTGATTCGTCATCCAGTGCAACAGTTTCTTTCGTGACGCAGCAATGATTTACCCAACATCGCAGTCCATATTCACAGATGTTGTCTTCATTCATAATCCATAACTGGATCAATGTCAGTCAATGACGTGGTTACATGTCATTTATCCATCAGAGGTGGATCAATGTCAGTTACCCGCCAGAACTGAGACACTGTCCGTTATCAATCAGAACAGGGTCAAATCATTTTGCGAAATTCACATCCAGGGGATAAAAAAAAAACTATCAGTGGCAAACTTCTCGAAAGTGGATTGTATGATCAGCTCAATGCACAGCCCAACGTGTGGGCATGACGGAGTGTAAATCACAGTACTTTCAGTATTGGCGATGAATGGGCTGACTGCTTTACGGAATCTGAAGTCTGTATAAAACGTTGTTAAAGAACTATTCATATTTTTCGTAGATTACATTATAACGGTTGTATCCTGTCAATGATTTGTTTACTATATCATGAAATAGATATATTTTTTTGTTGTTTTCAGATGCTACCGGAAGAAATCAAAATGATGCTTAAACAAAACGAAAGCCAAAGATGGTCTGAGCTGCATCTAAATCTAAACTATTCTAAACCATTTATAACAAAATAAAAAAAAACTATGCTTATCTCAAACTCACTCGCCAATTTAAACAAATCATTTTTTAGGCTATGGACAGGTCATAACAGAACATGTTCCGCAAACTTCAATTCGGAACTATTTAAATGTGCCCCCTACGTAAATAAAGTCCAGAAAACGTACTTCACACCCGCCTCATCAAATAGCAGAAATATTAAAGCAAGCGGTCCATTTTATTACATGTATAGTCTAAAGCAAGCGGTCCATTTTATTACATGTATAGTCTAAAGCAAGCGGTCCATTTTATTACATGTATAGTCTAAAGCAAGCGGTCCATTTTATTACATGTATAGTCTAAAGCAAGCGGTCCATTTTATTACATGTATAGTCTAAAGCAAGCGGTCCATTTTATTACATGTATAGTCTAAAGCAAGCGGTCCATTTTATTACATGTATAGTCTAAAGCAAGCGGTCCATTTTATTACATGTATAGTCTAAAGCAAGCGGTCCATTTTATTACATGTATAGTCTAAAGCAAGCGGTCCATTTTATTACATGTATAGTCTAAAGCAAGCGGTCCATTTTATTACATGTATAGTCTAAAGCAAGCGGTCCATTTTATTACATGTATAGTCTAAAGCAAGCGGTCCATTTTATTACATGTATAGTCTAAAGCAAGCGGTCCATTTTATTACATGTATAGTCTAAAGCAAGCGGTCCATTTTATTACATGTATAGTCTAAAGCAAGCGGTCCAGTTTATTACATGTATAGTCTAAAGCAAGCGGTCCATTTTATTACATGTATAGTCTAAAGCAAGCGGTCCATTTTATTACATGTATAGTCTAAAGCAAGCGGTCCATTTTATTACATGTATAGTCTAAAGCAAGCGGTCCATTTTATTACATGTATAGTCTAAAGCAAGCGGTCCATTTTATTACATGTATAGTCTAAAGCAAGCGGTCCATTTTATTACATGTATAGTCTAAAGCAAGCGGTCCATTTTATTACATGTATAGTCTAAAGCAAGCGGTCCATTTTATTACATGTATAGTCTAAAGCAAGCGGTCCATTTTATTACATGTATAGTCTTTGCCCGGACATGTCGTAAGATAGTCACAAGCTATTCTACTATAACGTAGGCCTACTAATAGTCTATGTGTATTTCCTTCTTTGTTTTTCTGTGTTTTATACCAACTTGCTTCAACTAAAATATAATTCTTTTTTCTTTAATCCTTATATCTGGGTTTTTTTTTCTTCCGATTAAAATATAGAATTAATGCTTTAAAAAATATGAACAAAACATGATGGAGTAAAATGAGGGATGGAGGGGGGGCAGGGGATTTAAAGATAGGCGGAACTAGAAAATTTGGTGGAATTGCGGTGGACGCGCCGTCCACTTCCAACGTCAGAAATAACACGCGCGCGGACGCCATCATCGGGTGACTCGAACGATCCCCCTGGGTGACCCCGCGGGACCAGAGTCCACTACAGAGGTCCAGCTAATCAGTTCAAAGCGATGGGGGAATTTCGCCCCTCGCCGCCCCGCCCCCTCCCCGTCTCAAGCAATCATTGGGGCAAATCAGATTTGCCCCCCCCCCCCCATGTCACGCGCTCTGGAAGGCCAATCAACTAACGGGGCCTCTGCCGCGGACAGATATGGCCCGAGATGGGGAGCGGGGGAGGAGGGGGAGAGGGGGAAATGGCGACCCAACGGAGTAAAAAAAAAGTGCGCTGATAATTGATGGCGGAGAAGGGCAGGGAGGGCGTGCTGATAGACGTTTTGAAAGGGCGGGACGCCACAAATAAGGGGAAGGGGGAGGGAAGGGGTGAGCTAGAAGCTAAATATTAATTTTACACAAATGCTAGATGAGTAATGATAAACGAACACGCATTTATGTATACACATCAATATATAGGCCGTAATATAAAGCCTTATAAAATAATGCGTGTATAACGTATTTAGTCAAATACTAGAAATAAACATGTTTCAATGATTGACGATTAGAAATACATACACAAAGAATACATTTAGAAATACGCGCAAAGGGTGTTCAAGAGTCTGTATTCTGTGTTCAACCCGTTTTCATGGTGAATATGTCCCCCCTATAAACGTGTTAAACGCCAAACCCTGCCAAGAGCCTTTAAACTCTGCCAGCTCATGCGTATTTGAATATGCGTACTCGTTGCCTTACAGCGTCACGGGTTCATAACAAGTCACTTGACGTGTATGCAAGGCACATTGATACGCCGACACCTCTTGTGTGTGTGTGTGGGGGGGGGGGGCCCTTGTTACATTTATGGCACCCTTAGCAAGGAATAGAAGCACTCTTTACCCCCCCTCCCCACCACCACCATTGCTCCCTTTTTTTTTTACCCCGGATACCTGGAATATTTCTCAACAGCAAAAATCTTGAGATTATTGCAGGTTATGGCAATAAACTTTACAGTGGACTACCCCACCTAACCTGTCTCTAGTGGCCTTTCACGACCTGTCTCTAGAAGACTTTATCAGCCTGTCTCTAGTGGCCTTTCACGAACTGTCTCTAGTGGCCTTTCTCAACCTGTCTCTAGCAGGGCCATCGAGAGAAGAAAAAAGATGCCGGTACGAGATCTTTTCTGGGCCCCCACCCCCGCGCCACTTTTTTTTTCTAATACTAGTCATATCTAGATGATTTATTTGTATTACATACGTTTGAAATATCAGGAATCTTTATAAAAGGTCTGTGGACTATTTTGTGAAAATGTCATAAGTGTCACCATTTACCATTTGAGTAATCATTTCAATCACAGCCTTACAGGTCTATTACAAAAATACTTTAAAATCAAGTAGGCCTACATGTAATAGTTCTTAGTTTAAATTATTGTAATTGTTCCTCCGCTTCAGTAGGCCTATTGATTTTGCAAATAATATTACAGAGATGTGTAAAATGGGAAAAGTGACTCTCACTGTTGATTAATAATTTATGTCCAATAGTATTTCTAGGTTAAGTGATTTAACTATTGGTGTTACTCTTGTCAGTTGTAAATATTCACCAGGAATGTATGTTGTGTAGTCAAATGTAAGGTTAGATATGCTGTGGCAATACAGTTGACTCAAAATATTTTTTTTTGTACTGACTCTTCCCAAAATACATTTTGTTAAATGACAAAAAAAAATGTGCTTTAAATGTTCAATATATTTGTCTAAAATTATGATACCTTCAATTTCCCCTCTTGGCTACCGCACAGGAAATCATTAAAGTGTAAAAGGATCGACTAACTAGCATTGACTGACATACTAGTATACAGCGACATAGAGTATTTGGGCCTGGGCTACTAAGCTAACAGGGAGAACTGTAAGCCTGTAAGGCTCATAAGTCATAGGTCTATATTTGTGTTTCTGGAGTATTTGGGCCTGGGCTACTAAGCTAACAGGGAGAACTGTAAGCCTGTAAGGCTCATAAGTCATAGGTCTATATTTGTGTTTCTGGAGGACAATAATTAAAAAGATATCCTAAATGTTATCGAAAATAGTTAGGCCCTATATTACATCCAAGGGCTTCTTTGCATATTTAACTATATGTTCAAGTACACCAGGGGTCTCAGAACGATTTTCAGTGGCACGCGAGAGACCTCCAAGAATATTGTGAAATCAACGTATGTCAGCGTAATTAGTGGGTGCTGCATGGCGAACTACATGGGAATCACACTGGGCGTCAGGAATATTTGTATGCAAAGCTCCCATCATTGGACGTGCGATCTGTGATTGAATCTATTGTTAAGATAGTCAATTGTTTAGTTTCTCAAGTCCCTTCTAGAAGAAAATCATACGGAGTATAGGTAAAGTCTTGGATAGATTCGTTTCTTGTCTGAAAGCAATTAAGATGCATATTAATGAAACAAAAATCCATTATTGAATGAGGAGAACTGACTGTTGAAGCCAATGTTTCTGAATGACATAACGACACGTTTCAGTGAGTTAAACTTCTATTTACAAGACTGGGTCCAAAAGCACTTGAAGTGTTGAGCCACTCGTATGGATTTGCAGTGAAACTGGACATATCTTTCCATGAAATCAATTTCAAAACATTTAATTCTTTCCCTAATTTAAGGCAAATTAAGATAAATGAGCATTTTCAGAAGTACACTAGTTATATTAAACAATTAACACGTTTGGTATTAATAGTATCAAATTTGGAGAATTTAATTGAAGGGAGATAATTAAACCATTTTTTTACATTAATATTTCTAATATGTTTCTTTTTTGTTTCCTTTTAGAAAAATAAATTGCTTACAACTCTAAAATGATCAAATTACACAAGATAGTTAAAAATTATATAAATATTTTATGACTAAAGAATGTATATATGTACATTTTAAAACATTACAATAACTACCCAGTTAGTATGATTACTACGTATCCCTTCCGCTTAACTTCAGTGCGTGTAGTATTTATTCTAAGGTAATTTTATTTGGGTTAAAATAATATGTTAACAGTTATTCTGAGATCAAATAATAAAGACTTTAAAGCTATTACTTGCGTAATTGCCAATATAATTTTCAATTTATATATTTATGGGCCCCCTAAAACTCTTATGGGCCCCGGTACGGCGTACCGGCTGTACCCCCCTCTCGTGGGGCCTGGTCTCTAGTGGCCTTTCACGAACTGTCTCTAGTGGCCTTTCCTAACCTGTCTCTAGTGGCCTTTCCCAACCTGTCTCTAGTGGCCTTTCTCAACCTGTCTCTAGTGGCCTTTCACGAACTGTCTCTAGTGGCCTTTCACGAACTGTCTCTAGTGGCCTTTCACGAACTGTCTCTAGTGGCCTTTCACGAACTGTCTCTAGTGGCCTTTCCTAACCTGTCTCTAGTGGCCTTTCCCAACCTGTCTCTAGTGGCCTTTCTCAACCTGTCTCTAGTGGCCTTTCACGAACTGTCTCTAGTGGCCTTTCACGAACTGTCTCTAGTGGCCTTTCCCAACCTGTCTCTAGTGGCCTTTCCTAACCTTTCTCTAGTGGCCTTTCCCAACCTGTCTCTAGTGGCCTTTCCCAACCTGTCTCTGGTAGCCTTTCTCAACCTGTCTCTAGTGGCCTTTCTCAACCTGTCTCTAGTGGCCTTTCTCAACCTGTCTCTAGTGGCCTTTCTCAACCTGTCTCTAGTGGCCTTTCCCAACCTGTCTCTAGTGGACTTTATCAACCTGTCTCTAGTGGCCTTTCTCAACCTGTCTCTAGTGGCCTTTCACGAACTGTCTCTAGTGGCCTTTCTCAACCTGTCTCTAGTGGCCTTTCACGAACTGTCTCTAGTGGCCTTTCACGAACTGTCTCTAGTGGCCTTTCTCAACCTGTCTCTAGTGGCCTTTCTCAACCTGTCTCTAGTGGCCTTTCACGAACTGTCTCTAGTGGCCTTTCTCAACCTGTCTCTAGTGGCCTTTCACGAACTGTCTCTAGTGGCCTTTCACGAACTGTCTCTAGTGGCCTTTCTCAACCTGTCTCTAGTGGCCTTTCTCAACCTGTCTCTAGTAGACATTATCAACCTGTCTCTAGTAGACATTATCAACCTGTCTCTAGTAGACATTATCAACCTGTCTCTAGTAGACATTATCAACCTGTCTCTAGTGGCCTTTCACGAACTGTCTCGAGTGGCCTTTCCTAACCTGTCTCTAGTGGCCTCTCTCAACCTGTCTATAGTGGACTTTATCAACCTGTCTCTAGTGGACTTTATCAACCTGTCTCTAGTGGCCTTTCCTAACCTGTCTCTAGTGGCCTTTCCCAACCTGTCTCTAGTGGCCTTTCCTAACCTGTCTCTAGTGGCCTTTCCCAACCTGTCTCTGGTAGCCTTTCTCAACCTGTCTCTAGTGGCCTTTCTCAACCTGTCTCTAGTGGCCTTTCTCAACCTGTCTCTAGTGGCCTTTCTCAACCTGTCTCTAGTGGCCTTTCCCAACCTGTCTCTAGTGGACTTTATCAACCTGTCTCTAGTGGCCTTTCTCAACCTGTCTCTAGTGGACTTTATCAACCTGTCTCTAGTGGCCTTTCACGAACTGTCTCTAGTGGCCTTTCTCAACCTGTCTCTAGTGGCCTTTCACGAACTGTCTCTAGTGGCCTTTCACGAACTGTCTCTAGTGGCCTTTCTCAACCTGACTCTAGTGGTCTTTCTCAACCTGTCTCTAGTGGCCTTTCACGAACTGTCTCTAGTGGCCTTTCACGAACTGTCTCTAGTGGCCTTTCTCAACCTGTCTCTAGTGGCCTTTCTCAACCTGTCTCTAGTGGCCTTTCACGAACTGTCTCTAGTGGCCTTTTCTCAACCTGTCTCTAGTGGCCTTTCACGAACTGTCTCTAGTGGCCTTTCACGAACTGTCTCTAGTGGCCTTTCTCAACCTGTCTCTAGTGGCCTTTCTCAACCTGTCTCTAGTAGACATTATCAACCTGTCTCTAGTAGACATTATCAACCTGTCTCTAGTAGACATTATCAACCTGTCTCTAGTGGCCTTTCACGAACTGTCTCGAGTGGCCTTTCCTAACCTGTCTCTAGTGGCCTCTCTCAACCTGTCTATAGTGGACTTTATCAACCTGTCTCTAGTGGACTTTATCAACCTGTCTCTAGTGGCCTTTCCTAACCTGTCTCTAGTGGCCTTTCCCAACCTGTCTCTAGTGGCCTTTCCTAACCTGTCTCTAGTGGCCTTTCCCAACCTGTCTTTAGTAGCCTTTCTCAACCTGTCTCTAGTGGCCTTTCCCAACCTGTCTCTAGTGGCCTTTCACGAACTGTCTCTAGTGGCCTTTCCCAACCTGTCTCTAGTGGCCTTTCTCAACCTGTCTCTAGTGGCCTTTCCTAACCTGTCTCTAGTGGCCTTTCCTAACCTGTCTCTAGTGGCCTTTCCCAACCTGTCTCTGGTAGCCTTTCTCAACCTGTCTCTAGTGGCCTTTCCCAACCTGTCTCTAGTGGCCTTTCTCAACCTGTCTCTAGTGGCCTTTCCCAACCTGTCTCTGCTAGCCTTTCTCAACCTGTCTCTAGTGGCCTTTCCCAACCTGTCTCTAGTGGCCTTTCACCAACTGTCTCGAGTGGCCTTTCCTAACCTGTCTCTAGTGGTCTTTCACGAACTGTCTCTAGTGGCCTTTCTCAACCTGTCTCTAGTGGTCTTTCACGAACTGTCTCTAGTGGCCTTTCCCAACCTGTCCTCTAGTGGCCTTTCCCAACCTGTCTCTAGTGGCCTTTCTCAACTTGTCTCTAGTGGCCTTTCTCAACCTGTCTCTAGTGGACTTTATCAACCTGTCTCTAGTGGCCTTTCTCAACATGTCTCTAGTGGCCTTTCACGAACTGTCTCTAGTGGCCTTTCCCAACCTGTCTCTAGTGGCCTTTCCTAACCTGTCTCTAGTGGCCTTTCCTAACCTGTCTCTAGTGGCCTTTCGCAATCTGTCTTTCGCGGAGTCTCTACAAACCTCCAGGTGATTCCCCCCACCACCTTCATCCACGACCTTCATCCCCTCTTACCCCCGCCCCCCTTTTCCTTTCAGACACGTGTAAGCCCTCCTGTTCCGAATACTTTTAATTAATCCTTCCCGTACCGACCTACTTCTATCTATGCTGCCTTCAGTTCCGCTATATACGCGCCCGGGACTGTAAGGGTTAACATCCTCCCCTTCCGAGCCCGAGCTCGTTAGGGCCCCTCTACTCCGAGCACTGTTAGCGCCCCGAGCCCCGTTTGTTCCCCGTTTCCAACCCTTTTCGCGCCCCTCTCCTATTAGCGCTCACCTCCCCGACGCGCTTTTATCACCCATCAGCGACTTACGTTCAAGAACATTCTCCCTCCCCCCCCCCCGCCCCCAAATCCCGTTATTTCCGCGCTGCGCCAAGCCAGGTGTAAAAGCAATGCATGATGGGAAGGTGGCGGTAATACAAGTGGGTTGTAAAACAATTTCCATTGGCCCACCACCCCACCCTACAGCCCCTCTTCAAGAAACCGCCTTTAAACCACCTTCCTCCCGCCTCTCTTCACGTCTCTAATCATCTTCGTCCTAAGCGGTTGTTGTTGTTGTTTTTTTTGTGTGCATTTTTTCCCCTCCATTTTTTTCTTTTACATAACCTAATTCTGGAACTCTGCCAGGACCCGTGCGCAATCTCAGACATCCGCGAGTCCCATAAAGTAATTTAGGAAGAAATCTCAAATCTCGTACGAACTTCGATAACACTCGAGTTGTTGGTGCGCCACCTCGCCCCCCTCCCTCTCGCCCCGCCCCCATCTCACCATTACTCGGGCAACCAACCTCCCCCCCCCCACCCCCTCGACGGCACCCTCCTCCACTCTCTCCACCTAGTGGAGCTTGGATTTCCAATGTCAACGCCCATGAGAGCTACTGCCAAATGTCTCACATATGTTTCTCATATTAGACGCCCCTCCCCCCCCTCTCACTCCCTCCAAGCGCCCCCGTTACCCAAATACCGCCCACATCTCCAAAGTGAATCAAAAGCCTTACATTTTAGAAAGTCGTGGCTCGTACGGCTAGTGAAGCAGTCGTTCACACCAATTTCCGTGGCCATAAAATACTAGCGGATTGTGTAGCCAGCACCCTAACGCTTACTGACTATGCCCCCCCCCCCCCCCGTCCAAAACCATATTCAACTAAAACCTATCTTCCATATTCCTAAAAGAAAATATTTTAAGACAAGCTAAATTTCCCGGCTTTGCCCGGGGGGAAATCACATTTCCATATTTATACATTTTATCTCCTTTAACCAAAAGTTAGGACTATCCCTGTGGATGATAATCAAACACCCGTCTTTCGCATGCGTAAAAAAAAATGATTATATTTTTTTTTACTGAAAACGTTTTAATCTTTAAATCTGTAAAAATTATTTAATATTAATGGAAATTAAAAAAAAAAGTAGATAAAAAAAATACAGCAATAGTGAAGAATCGAACCAAGGTCGCCCGCATGGCATGCGAAGACGCTTACCGCTACGCAAGGGAAACCTTATGTCAATAAATGATCACAAAAGATAATAAGGTCGCGTGTCTTTAAATAAACCAATTTTACTACTACATTAACTACAATTAACTCCCAACATTCCATAAATAAAACCACTACAGTCCCTTTCTTTGCTTTTCTTTTATCAACCCACAATTTATTTTTGTGTGTGGGGCGTGGCTGTAGCGGAAGGGTTAAACCGCACGACGGAAGAAAGAACGAAGGGAGGTAAGTAGAAAATAGAATGAGAGAAAAAATAAGAAAAGAAAAAAAATGTTTATTGCATCACTGCTCAGGCCACCCAGCCGCCATACTTTGACCGTTAAATAAGCAGACGCGAAGTCTCAATAAACTTCACGTGAGGGTATAATGCATAGAGAATATGTGAAGACATTTTGAAGTAAAAAGGGGAAAAAATGGGAATTCCCATTCAAGGACACAACGAAAGCCCTGTTTTAACAGCCCTTTATTAAAACTTCATCACAACCTCGTTCTTTTTTAAATTAATAATAGCTCGGCAAGATTTAAAAACAAAAAAAAATGGCAGCAGTAAAAATGGAAATTAGAATTAAAGAAAGCAGCAAAAATGGCACAATTAAAATTGCGATCTCTCCAAATATTCACCAATTTAGTGCCTATATGGGTGTGCTGATTATATATCTTTATGTCTGTCCGCAACGCTTAGTGAGATAAGATTTGTAAATAGTACATTATAAATGTTAGTGAATGAATGAGTTTTAAATCTAGTCAAGTTCAATAGGTGTCTATTTATAAACTCAGTCCTGTGAGTCAACGCTAATATTGAGACTTGCAATGTCCCGGTGTCCATTATTATATTATTTACTCATGCGTAAAGTGCCTGTAATTTATTTTCCCAACACACTGTAGTTTTTAACTCATCATCGATAGTCTGGGTCCCAGGGATCGGCAACCTATGGCACGCGTGCCAGACTTGGCACGCAGAGCGATTTTCAATGGCACGCGAGAAATCTACCAAAGAAAGTTTTTTTTTAATGCAAGTCAACAACGTACCGGTACATCAGAATAATTAATGGCTGCTGCGTGATAAACTTCATGAAAATTACAATGTATTTTGACTGTTAAAGTTCAGGAAATTTTGTGTGCAAATATTTCATCAATGGACTTGCGATCTGGGATTGAATCTTTTGTAAAGAAAGTCGATTGTATGGTATCAAACCCTTTCTTGATCTACAGGCAATTCAAGTCTCTTCTACAAGAAAGTCATACTGAATATAGAGATTTGATGTAGATTCATACAGTATTCGTAGGCATCTCTCTCTCTCTCTCTCTCTTATTCTGTAACGCTCCCCGTGGAGCATAAGGCAGCAACATAGTTCCGCCAGGCCTCCCTATCCTGGGCGAGCCATCTGATTTCATGAAATGTTTTTTTGGTGGCCTTTGCTTCCTCGTCCATGGTTCTCCTCCACGTTACCATTGGTCTTCCCCTTCACCTTTTTCCTGCCGGTGTTCATTTCAATGCACTGCTTGGGAGCCTCTTTTTTGTCCATGCGGAGGATGTGACCCAGCCATCTTCATCTTCTTTTCGTAGGCATAGACGAGGTCAAATCTTGGGTAGATTAGTTTCTTGATAAAAACAACAACAACATTTTCCGATACTGACTTAGGAGAACTGACTGTTGAAGCCGATTTTTTTTCTGTATGACAAAGCGCCACATTTCAGTGAGTTGAAATTGCATTGACAGACAGAGACTGTCAGACCACTGTAATGGATTTGCATTGAAACTGGACACATCATGCCGTGAAATCAATTTGAAAACTTTTAACTAGGGCTACTTCCCTAGTTTCAAGCAAATTAAGATAGATTGATAAGCCTTTTCAGAAGTATTTTGAAGTACTCAACACAGATTTCTCTAAACAAAGGCAGGGCTTTACATTCATGGAAACTTGCTAGATCTTTTTTCTTTTTAATGGAGAGATATTTGCAATTTTAAAATGCAGCAAAATGAATTTTAAACAGTTAAAAAAAGGTTATCAAAATACCCCAATTTGCGGAAAAGTCTGAAAGTCATCTGCTGTTCTCAACTGCTAAGCATTCACTCTATTTTCAGCTTTTGATTCAACTTTTATCGCACATGAAAGCTGTTTCAAGCATACAAATAGGTCACTTACACTTGATTACTCAGAAGTGACTAAATATGTATTATAACATCGAACAATTAGTGAAGGGCACCAATGACAAGACGCTTATTAATTGAGACAGACTAATGGGGCCGTATTGCTGCTGGCCCTTGGCCCTTTTACAAGTCAATCTTTTATGACTGACTTGTAATTTACAAGCAATACGGCCCATTACATTCAAAAGAGATTTGATGCTCATCTTTTTTAATTAGTCAGAAAAATATTTTTTTTCTTATTATTCCTTTAAATTATACTACTGTTTAACGTAAAATACCTCTAATTACATCTTGAATTGAATACCATAATACTGAATTTGTATTAAAAAAAACATATATCTAAAATGTAATATTAGTTATAATACAAAACATGACTTGTTGATCATCACTAAAATCAAAATTAATTTGGGAAATTTAAATTTAAAGGGAGATAGTTAACCCGTTTGCTTTGCGTTAAAATGTAAAAAAATGTTTCTAATATTTTCTTGAAAAAAGAAATAGCTTACAATATAGATCTATTACGTTAGCATTATTAAACTTTAAAAGAAAGTTGAAAATTATAAAAATATATTTTGACTGAGTAACTTATATTTAGTTTTTAAACACTATTCTAACTACCTAGTTTGTATGATTACTACTTATCCATTCCGCTTAACAGCAGTATTTACTCATTCAAAATGATTGTAATAAATTAAATTGTTGAAATGCAATTTAAAGAAAAAAAAATGAAAAAGCATAAATTGTGCTTCGGGACTTGTTAAAATTATTAATGAAATAATGTTTTTCCCGAAAATGTCGTTTTTTTTCGAAAATGGTCGTAGGGGAGCGGCCGCTCCCCCTGCTCCCCCCTCCCCCCCCCCCCGGCTACGCTACTGGTAAGGCGTAGTGTAACGCACTGAAGATTTAATTTACATTACTGATTAATGACGTGAGCAGATAAATCATATAATCCGAATGCAAGTGATATAGAGTTAATATCTAACCGTAGGCTTTAACTGTACGTGGCCCTAAGGAGGGCTGAGGGCCGCCGTGCCAGGCGCACTCTTGAGTCAGCCTCACTACAACAGACTGTGCAACCGCGTGGCGCTACTGAAGCCCAGAATGCCCGGTCCTAGCGACTCTCTAAGTCAGACTGTCCTAAAACTAACTTACATTTTACAAAGTCATTTTGGCCACGTGACATGGGAGGGGATTAACTTAACTCTTATGACATGTACAATCTGTATGCGATTGGTTCACCTAGACATTTGATTGACCCGTAGAGTTGGATATAACATTGCGAGGCGAAGGGGAGGATTGGTAACTAATCATATAACAATAAGTAATATACTTAAGGGCATGCAGAATATATATATATATATATGCCAAGCTCAATACATTTAAGTGTTAAATACAAAAGTGATAAAGACAGAGAGGTAGGCGCAGTCTCGCTTCATCATTCATTCATTAAGTGGCCCATAATTGTTAGTTTTGTACAGACGACGACTAAAAGTATTTCAATCTTATATAGATTATATTTATTTTTTTTAAACTTTCTTAGTTGCGTGTGATGTTAATCGTGTTCCCTAACCCAGAACGTCACATTGATCATGCAGGGGGGATACTATTTTGTAGTACTCTAAAACCGCAAAGCTGATTGGATGAAACTATTAACAAAAACTGTTGTTGTTTTTAAATTGATCAAAGCCTTCTCCCCCCCTCCCCCCCTTTGTTTTCCACGTTATAATGCAGAGGCGCAGATCTCTCTGTTTGCGATAATCTAATTCTATTTTTATGGGAAAAAAACATGATCTAGTACTTTGCTTTAATGATTAAGAAACTATTATATACATATTTTTTTTTTTTTTTTTTTTATTTTTTTTTTTTGAAAACTAGCTAAATTCCAAATTTAAATAGGGCTGTATAAGCCACAGCCAATTATTATTATTTGTTACTGAAGACATTTTGGAAAGTAATTAAAAATATTTCAATCAGGTAAAAAAAAAATAGGCAAGTCTTTTTATTTAACAAAAATCTAAATTGCCGGGTATTGGTCGTTGATGTACGATCTTTTTTTTATAGTAATATTCATTGAAATTTTAAAAAAAAAGTAGAAAAAGGGTATAGACTAACTGGAGTATTGAACCCGGGTCGCCCGCATGTCAGTCCGCTACGTTATCCACTCATCTAGCGAAGACACATGTCCGAAGTGAAATCGCAAAAGTATAATATGAGACAATAAGGTCACGTGTCTTTAAATTAACTAATATGATTGGTTGAATATACACACAGTCTACTATATATATATATATATATAGAGAGAGAGATATATAGATATATATAGATATAGATATAGATAGATAGATAGATAGATTATAGATATGCAACTAATTTTTCTTCATTTATAACATTATTTTAGTTCATGAATTTGTTTTCTATTGTTTTGTTCCTATGTTTTACCTTATTTACCAACTTTTTTATTCTGTAATTTAATGAATCTTTTTCTGTGTCTGGAAAATTTTCCTGTACGAAAAACAAAACATATACGAATCTCAATAATATTTCAACATTCTTTATAAAACTAGAAATGTCTGCTCTCGCACTCTAACTAGTATTATCTGTTGTTTCCTCTTAAAACATTTGGTTCTATTTTGTGATAATTTGAAATTACTTCGGGGGTCTCTGTCCAATTCCATTTCCGGGCTAACTTGTTGGTGTCAATAGTGTTAACGCCAGGAGTAGTTAAATCTAAAATCTGTGAGAAAAAAAAACACAGAAAAAGCAAGTTTTAAGACACTATTAACATTAATTGTTTTTAACAAAGAAACATTAAATTCAATATCAGATTAATAAACAATAAAAAATGTACATTGCTGTTGACTGTTAACACTCAAAACGAGGAAAAAAAAAAAAAAAAGAAAAAAAAAAAAAAAAAAAAAAAAAAGAGATCAAAATATAATGAGCTAATATCTGGGGAACCGCAGCGAACGATCGCTGGCCTGCGGAAACCTTCCCTTTTACATGGCACTCCACGCCTTCGGCGTGCCGTGGGGTGGCTGGAGCCCGGACAGAGTTTTAAAACTCAATTCTAATGCGTTACGCCCCGGCTCAAGAGTTTCGGCTCGTCCGGGTTTTTGAGACTTATAGTAAGGTATTTGAAATTTATATACTAATTTTTTATTTTTTTTAACTATGGACTTAAATTTAAAAAAAACAAATATCACAAATACGTTCATGTTCAATTAAATTCAAAACGCTTTAACGATTTTCTCTATGAAGCTCCACTGCCTTTGGCACTGGTCTTGCTACGGCGCTAATACAATTGTCTTATTTTTAAAAAAATTTAGAAGAGCATGCTAACTTTCAGGCTGTTGGCGCGCTGAATGATTTAGAAATCCTAGTGGTCGTCAACCTTTAGATAAAAGTGTGCCAATGTAGAATTTCTAATTCATCCTGGGTGCCAACAGCTTATAAGTCATCCTTCTTTTCTATGGTAAGCACGTTAAGTGTCTAATCACGTCTGGTGTTGTTGCATATGTTGCGCGTAAGAATGTATTGTGTGTAGGCGAGTGAAATCTCTAACTACCAGCGCACACGAAGGGATTGTTTCAACAGAGCAATTCATAGTCGTTCCGTGCGATCTGTAACACGCGGGAAAAAAAGGAAGGATGGGGGGGGAGGGGGGGTAACAGAATCGTATCTGAACCATGAATTGGCCATCATAATATCAATTTCCTTTATTTATTTATTTTTTATGGGAAATTGTCTTACTTTGTTTTTATACAATAAAAACTTTACTCAAATATCTAGTCCATGGTCGGCAACCTTTTGATAATAGTGTGCCAAAAGTAGGATTTCTAATTCATTCAGTGTGCCAACAACCTTTTGATAATAGTGTGCCAAAAGTAGGATTTCTAATCCATTCAGCGTGCCAACAACCTTTTGATAATAGTGTGCCAAAAGTAGGATTTCTAATTCATTCAGCGTGCCAACAACCTTTTGATAATAGTGTGCCAAAAGTAGGATTTCTAATTCATTCAGCGTTCCAACAGCCTAAAAGTCATCTTGCTCTACCACTCAATTTATTGTAGAAGAGACTTGAATTGCCTTTTTTTTAGGGGCGTTCCGCGTGCCTTAAGAAATCGCTCTGCGTGCCAAGTCTGGCACACGCGTGCCATAGGTTGCCGACGGCTGAATCTAGTCATTAGTGAAAACTGTTGTTTGTTGTTTTTTTCAACCCTCTCCTTTCATCTCCCACAGAAACTCCTCCCCTTTCCCCCCTACCGTGAATAATGCTACGTAAGTTTTAAACATCATCACTTGCACCCCAGTCAAATCCTACCACCCCCTCCCCATCCCTCCCCTTACACCCTTTTTCTATCCCCCTACGCCCCCCCACCGAAAAAACAACAACCAACGCTGCTTCTTTCTTCACTGGAAGTTAAAATAAGATGATGGTCGGGGTGGGAAGACTGGGTGAGGGTGGGGGAGTGGGAGGGAGGGGGACAAGTGTAGGAGGATGGCATAAAAACTCTGTGGAAGACCGTGGGTGGCGATGGCAGTGATGCGAGGGCGCGAGGGGCGGTTGATGGGAGAAACTTACAACCAGCGCCCACTAGTGCCAATAAAAAAGAAGAAAGAAAGATTCCTCACAAGTTTTTTTTCTTTCTGTTTTTCTTTTCGAGATATTTCCTTTCTACGCCCCATTCTTTATTTCTTTTAATCCTCGCGCTGTCGTTCTCTCCGTCTCCTTTTCTCTATCTCCTGTCTTTCTCTCTCGCACCCCTGAATCTCCCAGCCACCGCCACTCCCTCACCTCCCCTCCCTCTCTCTCGTTCTCGTGTGGTGCCGTCAATACTGACAGGCGTTACAAGAGTTCAGTGTTGGCTTCTTAGACTTCCGATTTTAGAGGGTGGGTTTGGAAATGGTTCCAGCTTTTAGAGGATAAGTTTGGAAATGGTTCCAGCTTTTAGAGAATGGGTTTGGAAATGGTTCCAGCTTTTAGAGGATGGGTTTGGAAATGGTTCCAGCTTTTAGAGGAATGGTTTGGAAATGGTTCCAGCTTTTATATGGTGGGTTTTGGGGTTCGGGGTTTGATTCTAGCTTTTAAAAGATAACAATAAGAATAATGGTTATTTATATCTTCTATCCATGCTATTTCAGCATGCTCAGTGCGCTCTAGAAGATCATTACGTCCACCAGGCCCAAAACTACTGCAGGGCGACATGGAAAAGTCGGCGGTAGGGATAGAACCCGCGACGTGTCGATTGGCAGTCCGGTGCACTAACTGCAGGACCAGCCGGCCCCCTAAGATGGCTTTGTGGTTTTGTTTCAGCTTTTAGAGGGTGAGTTAAAATTCTAATGATTTAGTGTGTGAGTGTATTCTTACTGTTACTTGAAATGTGATTGCTGTAGGCTACATTTTCTATATCATTGATGGTAATATGAGATATCGCTACTAGACATCTAGGATGTCGCAACGGAAAATAAGGAATGACACGGCTATAAATTTGAGTTGCCTCCAATTGTAAATAATTTTCCCCTTTAGGTGTAAGCATCCAGGTGGACGAACACACACGACTATGACATTGACGGATCTTACATACTTACAAACACACTCATATACACCACATTTAAAACGTGATCACATTAATAAACACAAACCCCCCCAAAAATTTTTTTAAAAATTTAAAAAAAAAATGTGTAAGAATTTTTTTTAAGAAATTGTCTAATCAGGAAAGATTTGGAGAACGGGTGGCGATGTGGGGGCGGAAGAAGAGGGGGGCGGGGGGTAATCAACGCCACGTTGAAACCGAAATCATGAAAGCTTTTGATTTGTGTTGTTGTTGTGGACGCGTTTAAGCTAATGTATTGTAATTGAACTTCATTAAAGAAGATTAACGTTAAAAAAACAACAACAAGAAGAACAACAGTTCGGGCCTGTTGTAATATTCAGTTGTTCAAAGATGGAGGATAAAATGTTAACGGCCTTCTTATATTCGGGGTTCTCACAACAATTTCTAAACTGTGTGGGGTATGGTCTGGGGGAGGTATAGTTGTGCAGTGTGCACCTTGTCTGTTTTACAAAATTGTTCTTCTCAATTCATCTTAATTGATAACACTAGCCTATATATAATTAGGGAGAAGGGGAGAAAGGGAGATACAAGTCTCCCCATGCTCCTCATGTAATTTCAATCCTTATCTCTCTCCGTCCTGCTTTCTCTCTCTCTTCCTCGCCCCCCCCCCTCTCTCTGACCCTCTCTCTCTCTCTCCTGTTTTTTTGTTTCTATCACTTTCACACAACCTCTTTCTCTCTCTCTTTTTATGTCTCTCACACCATGTATGTCTCTCATACTCTTTCTCACCCTCTACATCAGGGGTCTCCAAACTTTTCAGCTCGAGGGCCGCATTAACTATCAAACAGTAGTTCGAGGGCCGACTACACGCGCAAGGTCCGAATAAATGAGAATTAAAACATGGATGTCGTTTTTAATTATTTATTTAATATTATTTAATTCAGTTAATATTTAATAACAAATTGTTACACTACACATAAACATCTATATTATGGAAATGTAGATAAATTGTTTCATGCATGCCACAAAAGCAGACATTTCTGGCTTTAGATTTGATGTCCTTAACATCAACAGTGACCTGAGATTATCATCGTACAAGTTTGTTATCAAATTGTTCCTCACGTAAGTATGTTGTTCCAAAGATTAAAAGAAACATTGATGCAAATGTTTTGACATTAAGAAAGTCTTGCTTGGGCAAAAACTGGTAAAAACCCACCAGTCCTTCTTTCAACTTGTCCCTGAGGAGGTTATTTGCTTGCAACTAAATAAACTTTAACTGCAGTTCATCTGGGCAACTGGCCACATCGGTTTCAAATGGGTTTTAAAACAGTCTCACTTCTTCTGCCTTTGAATTCTAGTCAGAAAACCGCTCCTCATCTCGGATGCAAAAATGACGTGGAAAACTCAGCGCTGTTGCTTCAGCTGTTGCTTCAGCCATGAAGACCTTGCATGAAAGAGCGTCAAGTTGTTTGCCTGTACTTTTTCCGAAAACAACACAAGTTGGGATCTAAAGGACCTTAGGTGGGTATATATATCAGAAGCTAGATTTTCCTCTCATTGTAGTTTTAGGTTCAGAAAATGTAAATTATTAGTAAAGGCTAATTTCCCAACCCACTCTTCATCAGACAGTAAAGGCCGTGGCTTGCCTTTACTTTCCATGAAGTCACATATTTCCTTTCTTAACTTAAATACTCTGCTCTCAACATCTAAGTCTAAGTGCTGTGTAATAGCCTAAGGTAGGCCTACATATTGCGATTCTGTGTCTGTACCTTTCAACATCTCTCTGAACTGTCTATTGTTGAGTGACCTTATTAAGATCACCATCTTCACCATAGGAATCAGTACACTTCTAATGTCCAAATATTTAGCACGCAAAGCTAGCTGGTGTAGAAACTTTGGCTGTGGAATGTTTTTTCTCTTTACACATCTGCTTAACTTGTCCAACCAAGCTTTTCCATATTATTTATGCCACTCATGTTCTTTCCTACATCAACAGTCAGGCAACTGAGGTTAGTCCAAGTTATAATCAGCAAATGTTTTTTTTTTCAACTCATTGAATATATCTTGTTCAGTAATAGTGCTATACTCCGCCACTAGATGGCGTTATATCGCCATATATTTTCTATCATCTTATTGAATGTAGACGGAAGTTGAAAAAGTAAGCAGCTAATAAGGTTTTTACAATGTAGTGATTGGTTGGAAAACATAACGCACTATTGCGCGCCTCCTTTTTAATTCGGTAAAAATATAACGTCCACATAGGCGCCGGCTGATCTTGGCAGGATATAGATAAATTTCCGTAATTTTTTTCGTAGCTAAAAAGGTCTCCGCGAGCCGCATGAGAAGGCTTCGCGGGCCGCATGCGGCCCGCGGTCCATAGTTTGGAGACCCCTGCTCTACATATGTGTATTCTTTTTTATCAATGTTACTTTATATAGGATATATTCTATTTCAGGGATCGACAACCTACGGCCCGCGTGCCAGGCTTGGCAAGCAATGCGAATTTCAATAACACGCGGACCCCCCCCCCCCCCTTCCCACCAAAAAAAAATAAATAAATAAAAAATTGATTGCCCATGCTTGTTGATTTTTAGGCTGCTGGCACGCTGTAGGAATTAAAAATCACACTTTGACACACTAGTATCAAAATTTTACCGACCCCTGTTCTATATATTCCATGATTAATATTCTGCCTAGAAAAGTAAGTAAAGTACCAATCGGACCGACCTGCCGCTCGACTACCGTGCCCCATATTCTGCATAGGCCTAATCCAAATTATTCTGTATCCATCTAATGTTTATGTACATTCTATATTCTTAGTGGGCCCTTTGGCTGGAGCGCGTTCGGTTGGCATACCGAAGGTCATGGGTTCGGATCCTGGTCACACTATCCCCTAGCACGCCCTGGGGACTTAATAAGAAGCAAGTACACGTCGGAGATCAAATTCGACTTACCGGACTCTATCCGGAGCCCTTGTCGAAACGTCGACACGGCAGTTATAAAGGTCACGCATCGGCGGAGATGGTCTCACAAGGTGTCGCCCACCTGGGGGAAAAGGATTGAGACTACAAGGAGGAGTGGGGTATCTGTGAGTGCAGGGCGGAATTCAAGGGCGGACATCACCAAAAGACACCCACCCACCCATCCACACAAAAAATGTGAGAAATGGATTAATACAGGGGTAGCCAACCCAATAGTGTGCCAAAGTAGCATTTCTAAATCATTCAGCGTGCCAACTGCCTTAGTGTCATCCTGATATTTTTATGTAGAAGAGACTCGAATTCCCTTTTTTTGGGTGATCTTTCGCGTGCCATTTAAAACAGCGCTGCGTGTCAAGTTTTAACACGCGTGCCGTAGGTTGCCGATCCCTGGCTTAAGACATGGCATTTTACGGGGCCACCTCTTTGCCGCCCGTATCACATTCCAAAGCGCTAGACCGATGCACTTTCTTGGCCCCCTACATGTCTAATTCTTTTCAACTAGCTGACAACAATGGCGTTATTGGGAAAAGGGAGAGATGGGGGGGGGGGCGCCTACGCCACAATAATGCAGCTCATAGCGCCCTGGTTCTCTGTACTCCCCCAAACTTTTCTCGATTAAACTCCTTCCCTTTGAAGTTACTTTATCTCTTCTTCCTTTGACCCTCCTTCTCTCTCTCTCTCCTTCTCTCTCTCTCTCTGACTCTCTTTACTGTGGCTCCTGACCCTGTCCTCCCCCCCCCATCCTCCCCAATCTTGAAATGACTTGTCAGGCTTATTAGTCGCCTCCCCCCTCCCCCACTACGTTCATCTTCCCTAACTCAACGAGATAACCCTTACCCCCCCCCCCCTTACTGGCGCTATCAATTTTCTCTCCGAAAAAAAATGTCTTTCTTTTCAATGTTGAATTTTTTTTTCGTTTGTGTGTGTGTGTGTGTGTGTGTGTGTGTGTGCAAGAATTACAATAGATCTCGTTTTTTTGTATTGATCCTTTTTTTTTTCTCTTTATACTCTCTTTTGGAAGGAAGGAAGGAGGTGGGGGTGCTTTTAAAATTGAAAGAGAGACGGAACATTAGTAAGCCCTACAGTAAAATATAATAATAACTGAATGGGGACGGAGTACTCCGATAAATTATTGATCGATAGATAAATAAATAGATAGATAGATAGATAGATAGATAGATTGATAGATAAATATATAAATAGATAAATAGATAAATAGATAAATAGATAAATAGATAAATAGATAAATAGATAAATAGATAAATAGATAAATAGATAAATAGATAAATAGATAAATAGATAAATAGATAAATAGATAAATAGATAAATAGATAAATAGATAAATAGATAAATAGATAAATAGATAATAGATAAATAGATAAATCTATAGATAGATAGATAGATAGATAGATAGATAGATAGATAGATAGATAGATAGATTGATAGATCAATAGATCAATAGATCAATAGATCAATAGATCAATAGATCAATAGATAAATAGATAAATAGATAAATAGATAAATAGATAAATAGATAAATAGATAAATAGATAAATAGATAAATAGATAGATAGATAGATAGATAGATTAAATTATATTAGATAGAGAGATAGATAGATAGATAGTTAGATAGATAGATAGATAGATAGATAGATAGATAGATAGATAGATAGATAGATAGATAGATAGATAGATAGATAGATAGATAGATAGAAAAAAGATATATATATATGAATGTATGACATAAAGATATAGATACAGATTTGTGCGGGCTAGGTTTCTTTGTCCGGGTCTGGAGGGTACCCGACCATAGTTGGGGTAAAATAAAGGCGGCTGTTCATAGTGCTGGCCACACAACCCCATAGTATGCCGTGGCCACAGAAACTGGTGAACGCTGCTTACATGCCCTATGGATCAATTTGGTCCGACGGAATAACTTTACTTAATTGACACTTTGTAATAAGGGCCCTTGCAAAGTACTGTTTCAAACTCTTTTAATATTCATTTTTCTATCCCCCTTTACTTGGGTAGTTCTATTTTTCTTTTTGTTACTTTTTGTTTGTATCTAATATTATGTTTGGCTCGTTAGCTAACTGCCTTTTAAAATGTACACAAATTTGTTGCTGTTTTTAAAGTTCAAACCTGCTCGGTGTTACTCGGTAAGAAAAACATAGGTAGAGTTAAAACTATTTCTTTTGCGGCTTCTAGCTCCACGATGTCTACGATTCAGTGTTAGTTGGAGAATAATCTGCAGGGTTGGCAGCACTTCGTTGTATTCTTTTCCAACTCTACCATTATGGGATAACCCTACGAAAAAAAACATGGCGTCCTATGTGCCAACTGTAAAAAGCACACAAAAACAGGCTAAAGAAATGTGAAACCCGATTTATTTTTCAATTTTTGGTCTTGTAATCTTTCAAACTTTTTTTCTCTTTCGGATTCTAGTGTTGAAATGTTGGTTTGTTTGTGTGCTGGTGTGTTTGTTTTTCTCGTATTTTTTTTTTCTGTTTTTTTTTTGTTTTAAATTTTTGTTTTGTTGTTCCATTGCTTTTGTTTGTGTGTTTGTTCGTTCGTTCGTTTGTTTCCATGTGTGTGTGTGTGTGTGTGTGTGTGCGTGCGTGGGGTGTTTTGTTTTGCTTTCGCCCCCTGCAAGATTTCACGGTGTGTCACACCTCTCAAACAAAGGGTGCATTCATTTCGGAATTGAAACAATAGGAGCTGGGGCGGGGGGGCTGCGGGGGGCTGGAAAATTGCTGGGAGGGGGCTTCTTTTGAGGCGTTAAATCGACATTCGCCACTTTCCACGTAAAAGTTACCCCCCTCCTCCCTAAAAAAAAAAAAAAAAAATGCATAATGACATAGGCCTAGATCTAAATTTTTCTGCGCTGCTTTTTATTTCAAATTTATATATATAAATCATAGACTATAAAATACATGGACCGCTTGCTTTAGTATTTCTGATGACTTGAAACACTGATTTTCGGAATTCCCGATTATAAAAAAAAGTAATTGCTATACAGGAAATAAAGTTATTGAAATACAAGTTCCGTTTTATTTAATCGCTATGATTTTCTCAATGGAAAATTTAAATCGAAAGTAGTACAGAGCGGAAACATTTATAGATCAGTGTTGTGTGCGCACGGAAAAAGAACATACGCTCTAAAAATAGAATAGGCGGTCTATCTTATTATAGTCAATGATAAAAAGGATTAAAAGGCATACAAGTATGCATTTAAAGTCGAAAAACATGCGATTGAATAAAACGGAACATGTATGACAATTACTTTATTTAGAATCGGGAATTGCAAAAAAAGAAGATAATAGCATAAAAAACTAAAGCAAGTGGTCCATGTATATTATAGTCTATGATATAAATATATATATATATATTTTTTTTTTTGGCTTTTTACGTTTTACTGCTTTTAGTAGTCATGGCGTATAAGGGGGATTGTGGTATCAGGACACTGCTCAGCCTTCAGGAAACCACAATGAGCATCAAAGTCTCCAGGACTACCTCACGACCATAAAACGCAAATAGGCCATTAAAGAAGTATGTATCTATATTTAGATTTGGTTGGGAAAGACAAGCCAAGCAATATGTTGCCTGACCGCTGAATACCACAAAAAAAAAGCCGTTTAAATTATATTAGATCTATGTGTAGATATACGGTACGGTGGCTCTTTCGACTGGCGATCCGAAGGTTCTGGGTTCGAATCCTGGTGGCGGCTTGGATTTTTTTTCCTTTTTTGCCTCAGGGTGTCCCATGGTCTGATGAGTACCTGACTTTAGTTAAGGTAAAATGAAGGCGTCTGGGCATTGTGCTGGCCACACATCCCATAGTATGCTGGGACCACAGAAACTGGTGAACGCGGCTTCACCAGGCCTAAGATCAGTTTGATCCGAAGGGTACTTTACTTTACTGCTATGTCTAGATAAAAATGCAGATATACTTTTAACGAAATCATATAAGTAAGCTTTCTTGCCGAGTGGCAAACCGGGGCGTGGAATGGGTTGCCTGAACAAAACCAGTAAAACCAGTAACTTAACATAATTTAAAACACCAATAGAAATGCAGGACTAAACTCAAACCACGGATATGCGTAGGACGCAATAATCTTCTTTATAGAAGAAGCTTCTGCAATGTATAAGATAAGATAAAAAAATAATTTTGAACTCTCATTCACAAAGAAAATGCATTTTGCGACATGGCCTCTTCAGTTTCTGCAGAGAAGGTGTTCCATGTTAAAAACAAAGTAATGGCCCTTGGTTGAAGGGGCCTTAACTCGGTACATTAAAAGCCAAAAAAAAAACATAATATATAAAAAAGAAAGGGAAAGAACTGATAGATTTTTTTTTGTTGCAAAAAAACAACAGGATAGACAAAGTAAATAAAGAGTTTAATGTAACAATTTAAAATAAAACGTGTAAAAATAAACGCGCACTTAAACTGTGTGAATAGATACTTAATTAAACATTGTAATTATGGGTGTAAAAAAAAATAGTTTTTGACCTTCTCTTTTCAACATATACTTCCTCTTCTTGTAATGTTCTTTATCTCCCTCCCTTACCTCCCCTGCCCTCCATTTTGCCTCCCTCGCTTTCTTTAATAATCATGACATTAAACTCTAATTTAGAAATACAACCCAATAACAACCTGTCGCAATGCTCAGATAAAGATAAAGACAAAAACACTTTCCTTATCCCTTATGCGAGAACAAATGCATATTAGTACTCTTTCTTCTCGAGTGGCATTCGAGCATTGGAATGGGTTGCCTGAAAAAAAAACAGGAAAACCAGTAACTTAACATCATTAAAAAAATTACTAAAGATGCAAGACTAGACTCGGATCACGGATGAGTGTAGGGCGCAATAATCTTCTTTATAGAATGAGCGTCTGTAATTAGACTGTTATATAAAAGATAAAATAATCGGTTGATTTTTGTATAAAACTCCTTGCGATGCTTTGACTTGGTCTCCGGTATCTGAATCGTACTTTATTGTATGAGTGCACGTAGGCCTACCTTTTTGTCACTGCACCGAAGGTCCTGGGTTCGAATCCTGGTGAAGGCTAGGAATTATTCCCGTGACTGGAAGGTGGTGTACACCGAGTCTACCCATCCCTGAAGGGGAGGCCTACCTGACTTTAGTTGGGTGAAAGTAAAAAGGCGGCTGGGCATTGTGTTTGCCACACAGTCCCCTAGTATCCCGTGGCCACACATAAACTGGTGAACTCTTCCCAATGATCATTTTGGTCCGACGGGTCCTTGACTTTTTTTTTAAAGTTTGATTACAACAAGGGGTAACATGTAGGGCGCCGGGGTGGGGGGGGGGGGGGGGGGTTCGTGTGTTACCAAGATTGGTGGAGTTTTGTCTACCTTGTTATTTTACCACACGTCTGGGTTTTTTTTTTTTACTTTACGAAATAATAATTGTTATTGTAGAATGTGTCTGAGATTTTGAACTTTAGAAATCTTATTATTTTACCATGAGTCTGTGTTTTTTTAACTAGAATTTATGGACTTTTTTCTTTACTAAGCCTCCGTTCTTGTTTTTTTTTAATGTACTGGCCTTGTTGTTTTACCAAGCGTTTAGGGTTTTAGACTGTAGTATGTATTTTATTATATTACAATGCGTCCGGGTTTTGTTGATTGTACGTATAATGCTACGTCTGTGTTGTTGTTTTTTCAGACTGTATGGACTATGTTATATTTCTCTGAGGCTTATTCTTCACTGTACGAACGTATTCTTTCTGAATTTTACCATGAGTATGTCATTATTTTTAAATACTGTTATCTGTGTAAGCACGGCTTAGTAACGATTCCAACATCCGGGATTCGGAGCAACTGTAGTGTTATAGTTGTGAAGCTACCATTGCCCTCCCCTCACCTTTCACCGCCGCCTCCAAGACTCACTGTAATTCTGATTGAGGAAAATGGATATCTTTATTAATGGCGCCCTGGGGGCTCCTGAGTTAGATCTGACTCTTGATTTAAGTGTATTAAATTTTTATAAATACATGAAGCGTGGTGGCGTTGCTTGGGAGGTGGGCGCCTCAAGCGTGGGTGGCACCTTAATCTAAGGATTGACACCAGAATCCTTTCTTATAAAATACAAATTAGACTTGGAAGACATATTTACAGGAGCGTGGCACCAAAGAATTTGAGACCCATTTGGGTAGACGCCTTTACTAGTGACGTTGCGGGTGTTGCTAGGACATTAAAAAGAAAGGGGGGCGAATTATCGCCGCTGGGCAATGGGCAAGGGACAAGGGAATATTCGGGTTTTCGGGGCTATAATTGAGCTCACGCATGTCTTCGATCACGGATTACAGAGCTGGGAGGGTATTGCTGTGTGTGTGTGTGGAGGGGGGGATTATGTTTCCAGCTCAATACCTGGGCGCTATTATTCCCTCCCCCCCAATCTCTCCCTCCCCCCCATCCTCATCCTTTTCCTATCACATGCCAATCTGACCTAAATATGAAGAAAGACTGTTGCTATATCAAAGTATAATACAAGACCAACTTATTTCTTTCAACGTGCCAACACAGCAATTAAAACCAAATACCATAACTTAGTTGTTCCATTTTTGGTAAATGCTCGCGTGCCCACAGAAATGGCTCTGCGTGCCAGCTATGGCACGCGTGCCATAGGTTCGCCATCGCTGTTATATAGCGACACCCAATCAAAAGACGGACAACTTTTTGGTGGTCAAAGTGACGCCTTAGTTAATAAATAAATTTATAAAAAAAAGTAAAGTATAATACCCTTCGGACCAAACTGATCCATAAGGCCAGTCAAGCAGCGTTCACCAGATTTCTGTGGCCACGGCATACTAGGTGATTGTGTGACCAGCACCATGCCCTGCCTCCTTTTTCACTTTACCCAACTTAATGTCAGTTGTTGTATAATAATTAAAAGTTGCACTGTGACTTATGAATTTATCATCCGTTTCTCTCTTTCTCTCTCTTTCTCTCTCTTTCTCTCTCTTTCTCTCTCTCTTTTTCTTTTCTATGGCTCAATTTCTGTCTTTCTAATCTTTTAGTCGTTTTTTTCTCCGCCATTTTCTCCCTCTCTCTCTGTCTCTCTCTCCCTCTCTGTATCTCTATGTCTCTCTCTCTTCTCTCTTTCTCTCTCTTTCTCTCTCTTTCTCTCTTTCTCTCTCTCTCTCTATTTCTCTCTCTTTCTCTCTCTTTCTCTCTCTTTCCTCTATCTTTCTCTCTTCTTTCTCTCTTCTCTCTCTTCTCTCTTCTCTCTCTTCTCTCTCTTTCTCTCTCTGTATCTCCCTGTCTCTCTCTTTCTCTCTTTCTCTCTCTCTTGGTATCTCTTTCTCTCTTATTTCTTTATAATTCAATCATTCAGTTTCAGGGTCCAGGACTGACTGAAAGACAGTGTTAACAACTCAACGACCAAGTACACTTATATTTTTTTTAATACATTTAACATAGTAAAATAATACAAACCCACGCACTAACTAACGACCAAGCGGCAACTAGACTTAAAAAGAAACCAAATGTTCTATTGAAAAAAAAATAGAGAATTCTCGTCCAAAACTGTTTGACATGAAACTAGAAGTTTTTTGTTTATAACTGATAAAATGGAACGTTGGGTCATTTGGTTGAACCCATAAAGCTCCTCCTCTACTTTCCCCGTGTAAAATGGGCGCCCATAACTAGACAACTCCCTTAACCCCCCAACACCACTCCAGAAATCCTCCTCCCCCACCCGCCCACCGCTCTAATTGTGCCAGCCTTCGTTCTTGGTTTAAAAAAAAAAAAAAAAAAAAAAAAAAAAAAAACTGGCGTAAGACGTTATTTCGGTTTTACTCCCCATAAGTGCGGCCCCCGGGAGCAGAGGCCGAAGCCTGATTACCCGTCATGCCACCGATCTCTTCTGACATCCGGTCGGCCGTAAGACCCCCCGAAGCGAGCACGTGACGCGCCAGCCGAGGTCAACCTGGGAAAGTGTGTGGTAGAAGAGGGTGGGGGGATGTGTGGGGGTGTGTGTGGGGGTGTGTGGGGGTGTGTGTGGGAGGGGGGGGACCAAGGGAGAATACCCGTCCACATTTATTCTCTCCCCTTTCTCACTCCAACTCGCTGAGTTTTAATGCTCTCCCCTTTAACGAGAAATTCGAAGTGGGAAAAACAACAACAATAAACTCCACACATACTTACACACACACATACACATTTACACACCATCCTACACAGAGACTTACACACACACTCACACACACACACGCATACAGAAATTATCCCCCCCCCCGTCCCACCAAAACAAACAAAAAAAAACGCAACGGTTTAATTCACATACTTTTACTTTCTATAGGCCTAGATCTATATTTTTTCTTTCAAACTAAGTCTGTTGTTTACTTACATGAAAAAAAACATACACAAAATATGTTTCAAAATTACGATTTGAATTGTTCAAATAAACGTGAAGAATGTCTGTCATTGATTGCCAATTTGAAGTGTGTACATTAATTAGCATTCTCTTATTATGGCCGTAAAAGATGTCGTTTCGTATTCATATTGTCCCAAACGGGGGGTGAGACCATTTTTACAGTTTGGCCGAAAAGAATTATTGCTCAGATATGGATTTTGTACGAAAAGTGTATAAATAGTGTACGAACTGTGTACGAATTGTGTACGAATAATGTACGATTTGTGTACAAATCGTGTAAGAATCGTGTACGAATAGTAAAAATTATGTACGAAAAAGGTACGAATTGTGTACGAATAGACTACGAATTATGTACGAATAGACTACGAATTGTGTACGAATAATGTACCAATAGAGTACGAATTGTGTACCAATAGAGTACGAATTGTGTACGAATTGTGTACGAATAATCTACTAATAGAGTACGAATTGTGTACGAATTGTATACGAATAATCTACTAATAGAGTACGAATTGTGTACGAATTGTGTATGAATAATCTACTAATAGAGTACGAATTGTGTACGAATTGTGTACGAAAAGTTGGTGCTAAGTTCAATCGACTAATTGTGATGTAACATTGAAAGTTGAAAATCATAGCACATTATTATGTTCCTTCACCCCAGTCTGCTTTCAAAGAACTTAGAACGTAAAGTAATTGATCAGAAGCAGTACTCTCCTTTAGTAACGACTGTACCACCACCCGAGCGCCGCCCGGCAAGACCATCGTAAGTATTTACGCCCGGTGACCGCCCGTGACATTATGACCGAATATTCACCTGAAAAGGAACGAATTATCCACCAAATAGTGACCTAATATCGACCAGTTCTCGAGCCAGTTTTCGGTCTCTACGAAATGAAAGCGAATGTTCCGTACGGTTGTGTTAGCACTATAAAAAATAAACGCCAAAGTAAAAAAAAATAATTAAACAAACAAACAAGGCACTGTGGAGTTTTGTTCGAGAAAGCTACGAGGCCTGTAATTATCATAAGGCCAAGATAATTCATAGGTTTGGTTTCAAAGGCCAAATGTTGTTGTTATTTTACTTCTCATCCCTTTATCACTTTGTTGAATGTGTGTTGTTGGTTGATATTGAGGTCTCCGTCACACGAACGCTCCGCAGATTAAAGTGTATGTATGTTTGAGACGATATGCGATCTATACATCAAAATATCAAAATATCATATATATATATATATATATATATATATATATATATGTGTATATATATATATATGTATATAAGAGAGGGCCATTTTAGGGTGAAAGAAAGATTGAAATTAGAATTAGAAATAAAGATGCAAAGAAAAAAAAAGTATAAGGCAGATTAAAAATTTTGAGAAAGAAATATAAAACACCGCGCCAGAATAAAAAAAAAGAAAATACAAAGTTGATGCAAGAGAAAGAGAGAGAGAAAGAAAGAGAGGAAGGGAGATACACACACGAAGAAAGAAAAAAAAAGTGAGAGATGGTGAGAGAGAGAGAGAAGGAAAGACAAGAGTTATTGGAAAGCGACGCAAGCCAGGAGTGTTTTCCTGCCAATTCTTTACCACCAGCATCCCCCCCCCCTTTTCCATTTCCATCCTCTCGTCGCCCCTCCCTCCCTTTACTCCACTCCACCCCCCTTCCACACGCACGCGCGTCTTGTACAAAACCAAAAAAACCTTCTTTGCCAGGCACACACACACACACTCACAGCCACACACTCACACCCGGTGTCGCACACACTCACAGCCACACACTCACACCCGGTGTCGCACACACTCACAGCCACACACTCACAGCCGGTGTCGCACACACTCACAGCCACACACTCACACCCGGTGTCGCACACACTCACAGAAGTGAGACTTCTCTTTCATTTCTAGCCTTCCGTGGCGCCGTATTTACTCTCGCGAGCTCCGCGAGAAATTTCGTCAAGTTCCGAGAGAGGGAGAGAGAGAGAAAAAAAAATATTGGATGTAAACAAAAAAAGTGTGTGAGGGAGGGGGGGGAGGGTGTGGAGGTGTTAAAAAACAAGTTTTGGTGGGAGGGTGGTGTTGATGGATTCAGGGAGGAGGAGGGGGGGGGGGGGCGGGCGTCTGCTTGTTGCAAACATGACAAAAAATAAAATAAAGAAAGTGAAGATGGGGAGTTGGGAGTGACTGAGAAGTAAAAGAGAGAAGAGATGAAGAAAAAAAAAGGAATATTATAAAAACAAGGGAGGGAACCGATTTCTTGGGGCGTGTTTTGTGGATGATTTGTATCCCCCTGGAGGTTTCGGCCTTCCTCCATCGACGCCCTTTTTAACCCTTCCTTCGCCCTCTTTAACCCCCTTAAAGTTTTGCTGTGGTCATTGACTTTTGACCTTTACCTGCACTGACCTTCTCTCTCTCTCTCTCACACACACACACACACACACACATAGAGACCATTAAACGTAATAACGTAAGCATGTTGATCCATACTATGAGTTGTGGAGAGAGAGAGAGAGAGAGTGAGAGAGAGAGAGAGAGAGAGCGAGAGAGAGAGAGAGAGAGATTAAAGCGATGGATGAAAAGAGAGTGAAAAAAAGAAATTGAAAATCAAATGAATTGGGAGAAAGTGAAAGTGAAATAGTGAATGCAAGATGCAAAAAAAAGAAGAAAGTAACGTGAACAAAAGTGAAAGAGAGCATACGATTAAAAGAAGGTAAAGAAAGAAAGGGCGGGAAAAATAGAATGCGAAGAGAAGTAAGTAAATGGAAGTAAGTGAAAGACAGAAAAAGAATGAAAAAAAACGTGAATGACAGAAAGTAAAAGAAAATAAAAACAATTTGAAAGAGAGAAAGTGAGAAAAAAAAGAGAAAGAGGGAAAGAAAAAGAGAAAAGAATACATGGATAAAGAGTGAAAGATAGAAGGAGAAGGAGAGAAAAAGAGAGAAAGTGAGAAAGAGAATGAGAAAGAGAGAGTAAAGACACTTGGTTGTAAAATCTCTGTGTGTCCCAAGTGAGATTACCCCCCCTCACTCACACACACACACACACACATTTTTGGGCGCCGAGGACGATCCCTGATTTTGTCCAGGGCTTCAACGTCCTTAGGGCCGGACGTGAGTCTTTACCTATTGTTGTTTCAGACGAGCATCATGTGAAACACGATAAACACATATCGTATGACATAATACGTGTGTCCGTCTGACCGAGTGTGTCAAGTTGTGTGTGAGTGACACATCACATCCGTACATTTGCACATGGCACAAGTATGTGACACGTCGTGTGCCTGTGTGTGTTGTCTTGTACGACATGGCAAAAATTGTGTCGCACATGAGACACGCACGTGATCTGGACACGTGTCGCAGTCAACGTAAATTCACGTAATGTGAATCCCGTTCCGGGATTTAACACCAAGACGCGAAATTCGAGATTTTTTCCAGAGGTGTCGCAGGATATACCAAATCTGGATACAATTCACTTCGACTTGATAAACTACAGATAAGCGTAGGGCGCAAATAATATACTGTATGGAAAGCGCGGCTGTAACATATAAGATAAGCAGAGAAAAGAATAGAAGAAGAAGCGGAAAAACATCACTACAATGAAACATCTAACAACACATCCTTAATGTGTCGAAATTGAAGAATATTACCGTAAAATCTCGTGTATAAGCCGCACCTTTTTTATAACCAAATTTTTTGATCCGAGAAAGGGGCACGGCTTATACACGTATACATTTTTTTTTAACCATTTACCTTTCTTATTTGGATCTTGGGCTTTTAGGCTTTAAAACTACTAAAATATATGTCTATATTATATAGCTGATATTTGATCTTCCAAATGACAAAAAAAAATAATAAAAAAATAAAAAAAAATATGTAAAGATTCATAAACAGCAACAGTGAGGAAAAAATGGATTAAGAAATGGTACAAATACACCAAACAGATTTTGAGTGCGGCTTACACGCGTGAAATGTGAAGATTAATTTTACATTTGTAACTTATTTTTTGGCTTATACATAGGTGCGGCTTATAGCTGATATTTTACGGTACGTAGCCTATGTTTCAGGATCGTCTCCCAAGAGACAATTGTTACGAAACGGAGTTCATAATATTAATAATCTCTTAAACTCCCTATTGAAATATTAAAACGAAACGCTACTGCATTGTCGGAAGGTTATTAAACAAGCTCAATGTACTTCTCCCTTGTTAAGAAAAATAATAGTAGATCCCTTGGCTTTACGTCAAGTTAAAAACTATAATTTGGTAATCGATGACTGGTTTAAAATTTAATATTTTACTATGTATCTTCATTTGCATCATTCGTGATTGAATCGTGATCAATGCTTCCTGATGAGGTCGAATCCGGAAAAGTAGTCGATATCTGACAGGTATTTAAGCCAAAATCGAGCGGGAGACCTTACCTAACTTGTTAGGATGATTATCGTCACTCGTACTCTGAATATCGTAATGTTTACATTGTGACTCTATTTTCTTAATTTGGAATTATGTGTATTTCTATATATCCTGTGGATATATTGTCAATGGATCTATAACTGTCATTTGAATGAACATGTTTATTGAATCAAGTTAATATCCTTGCGTAGTTCTTTTTCTCTTGGATTATTATGTAAATTATGTACCATATGGAAATTCTCAACATCATTTAGTTATTCGAAATTAATAAACTTTCACATCGTTCGTTTAACATCTGGATTATTGTTTTTTTGGAAGAAACTTTGTGTGGTCCATATTAATAATACATAATTATTAATATGCGTCAACATTTACACATATACAACTGCCAAGAGCCATTATTTACTGGCATTGTATAGAATAAATTCTACACTGCTTGTTACTCACGTCGACTCACACAGGGAGCTGAACTAGGACCACCCTTAGGCCTTAGACACAATTATTACTAAATCAACATATCTTTACTAATGCTGTAATATCTATATTATACTATATATATAATATATATATATATAATATCTATATACAATACTTTAAACAATCGAATAACAGCATAATTCATAAATATATTGGGGGCTCTGAGTTAATTACTTCCTATATAACAACTACGGCATAGTAAGTCATCTGCTTCATTAGTAATAATCTATTTGATGAACTGGCTAATCTATAATAATATGTGAAACACTACATTCAAATGATCTAGTCAGGATATTAAATAATAACTATATAATTCAGTATATACCACAGTGTTGGATGACCACTGGTATATCCCTGAAGCAACATCTGAAAGCTGATTGATAAGGTCAAGATTTATCACGTTGATGGTCAGTGGTGATGTAATCAGAGTAGTGCTCACTTAAATTGGCAGGCTACCTAATGCAATATTATGTGGATTACAGTGTGTTGATGATATATCTGTTTAATTTTAATAAAATTATGATAAATGATTAATTAACTAACGACTAAAAATATTTTTTTTTTGTGTGTGCTTCGTTTATGAATTAATCTTATACTTAACGAGTTAAGGTAATATATATTTGCCTCGTTGCTGTACGGTGCTGAATTTGAAAAAGCGTGCCTCGAAATGTACGTTTTCGCAACCCAGTAAATAGTGGGCCATATGGATATCTCTCTCTTCTCTTTAATAACAAAAGAAGAACAACTGCTAATAATACCTAAGGGCCCAAAGTAAAAAAAAAGAACAAAAAAAAAACGTTGGATCGTGCTGTGGGCCCTCTTAAAATATGCAACAGTGACAGTGGGTCTGTTTGAAGCGTTCAAGGTAATCTCCCCTATCCAGCATCCACGCCCTGGCGCCCCCCCATCCCAATGTATTCCACCCAACCACCATTGCCCCCCCCCCCTGAAACAAAATTATCCCCTCCCAGCTTTCACCCTCATCCATTTGATTCTGCAGCGACGCCATTACTGTGAACTTTTGGTGTTCAGCTCCCACCCCCGCCATTCGCCTACCTCCCCTGACACTCCACACCCGGGCCACATTCTCCACTTACCCTCATCTACGCGCCCCATCCTTCGCCTCGGATTCCCCCCCCCCCCATCCCATTCCCCCATCACTCCTCGCGCACAAATGAGGAATGATTGAAGCAAGAACGCGACAATTGGCCCAGCAGTCCATCGCATGACCTCGAGCCCCCCCCCCCCCCCCCCCGCCGTCGTCACCCCCTCCTCCCCCTCCTGTCCCTCACTCATAGATAAGTGGCGGCCAAATTGCATTGTGAAATGTCCGCTCAGGGAGAGTACGCTGGAGGGCGGTGGGGGCGTGGGTAAGGGGGCCAGCTGGCGTGTGAAAACAGTCAGTGCTCACGGCTTGTGGGCCCCCCTGCAAAAGCTTTAAAAGTGGTGGCGGGGGGGGAGGGGAGAAGGGGAAGGGGTAAGACCCGCATGGGCGTCGGCGCCTCGTGTTATTCTGACCAGCGGCCAGAGCATGACTCAGTTCCTATCGCTGTACCGCATAGGAGTAAGTGGGAATGAGTGCGGTAGGTGGCAGGCAGGGGGCGCCCGAGGGGAGGGATGGAGAGGCAGGGGAAGCAGCATGCCGGGCTGGGTATTGAATTGACTGGTCGGAAGGAAGGGCAGGAAAGGACGTACGCACGGGACGTAACTCTTGACGATCGTGACCGGAAGCCGTCGTTCCATTTTGAGAATATGAATGCCAGTGGACCTCGATACGTTGCAAAGAGAGGAAGTCTGACGCCACGATCTGGACAGCAAAGCAATTTTTTTTTGTTTACACGCGCAAAGGGTGGAGAGGGGCCACCGTTGGTGGTGAGTTGTAAGTTTTAAGTGGGGTGAGTGTGTATGGGGGGAGGGTGGGATGCTAACAGATAGTAGTGAGAGGGGGTGGGAGGTCATGTGATTAAAGACATATACATCTGGAGAAAGTTTGTGAAAAGAGTGATGAATAATTAATAATAGATTCAGTACATTGATAAGAAGACTTAGTCTACCTGTAACTCAAGACACGAGTGAGCGAAAGAATGGAACCGTGGGTTTCTAGATTGTAGATTGAGCGAATCTAACCACTGAGTCGATTCCAATTCAATCATGGTTTCAATTCAATCGTTGAGTCTATTCAATCATTGAGTCTATTCAATCATGTTTTCAATTCAATCATTGAGAATTCAATCATGGTTTTAATTCAATCATAGTTTCAATTCAATCATAGTTTCAATTCAATCATAGATTCAATTCAATCATAGTTTCAATTCAATCATAGTTTCAATTCAATCATAGTTTCAATTCAATCATAGTTTCAATTCAATCATAGTTTCAATTCAATCATAGTTTCAATTCAATCATAGTTTCAATTCAATCATAGTTTCAATTCAATCATAGTTTCAATTCAATCATAGTTTCAATTCAATCATAGTTTCAATTCAATCATAGTTTCAATTCAATCATAGTTTCAATTCAATCATAGTTTCAATCATAGTTTCAATTCAATCATAGTTTCAATTCAATCATAGTTTCAATTCAATCATTGTTTCAATGCAATGGAGGATGTCTAAAATTTCCTACAAAAGTGAACAGAAATCGTCAAACATATATTATTATTATTATGCTACGTCTTAGCATACAGTGCAATATTATGCTAAGTCTTAGCACACATTGCAATATTATGCTAAGGCTTAGCACACAGTGCAATATTATGCTAAGTCTTTTAGCAGACAGTGCAATAATGATCTCATGTTGCTCTTTTTTTCTTTATTTATATGGTTTGTGTGTTTGACCTATACAGAGTTAAACTAAAACTTTATAACTTGTTTTCTTGTCTTAAATACGAATGTTATCAATATACATTATTACCGTGAGTTTGTTTATATAAAAAAGTTTGTACATTTATTTATTTATATGTTTGTTCGCTATAGACTCCTAGGCCGTTTGACCGATCGGCAAAAAAATTAAATGTATAAATTGGAAACGTCCTCCAAAAGACATTTTTATTATATAAACAATATTGCTTAATTCGTAATTTTAAAAAAAAAATTAACTTAGACCTATTACTAATCATCGTAAGTTTAAGGTTCTAATCTGAGCGTCATTTCCCTTTATTATTATATTAAGAGCAAAGAAAGAACAAAAACTAAATACCGAAAGAAACGTTCGCACTACAGTTTTTATCGTAATAGTGTTACTTATTTGTTTCTTTCTCTTTTAACAAAACACATTCGTTTCTTTGTCATTTCGGCGGGCATAATGACTAGTTTTTATTATATTTACAATTAAAAAAAAAAAAAAAATATTAAAAATAATTTCCCATGCCGGGAATCGAACCCGGGCCGCCTGGGTGAAAGCCAGGAATCCTAACCACTAGACCACATGGGACTGTAAAATTATATAGCAAATATTAAAGGTATCAAAAACGCCATACTTTTTTATATATGTTACAAAATTATAATTTACGATAGTTATTAGTGGTTGTCCACATTAAACGTCAGGTATAGTGGGAAAGGCTATCTTAAGACGTATAAGGTAACCAAAAGAAAAGTAACACTATTGCGTTTGTTTATGCTACCACTCGGGATAGTTATGGTAGCCATTATGGTCAATAATTTTTTTGCTACCATTAAAAGTAGCCCTACTTAAAATCGGCTATGCCTATGCTTAAAGTTTGAGATAAAACCAAAAATGGCATTAATTATAAATTATCAAATCGATTTTTCATTGTTATTATAATATGCACATTATAAACATGGCTAAAATCATACGAAAAAGTAATATAGGCCACCAATAGCCATTATAGGCTTACAAGCTTCACAGGTTTCTGTGGCCAAGGCATGCGAAGGGATTGTGTGGCCAGCACAGCACCCAGACGCCCTAATCAATCCCCACTACTTTCAGGTAGGCCTACCCATCAGACAGAACCTCAGACGAAACTTGTGAACGCTGCTTCAGTTGCCTTATGGAAGGACTAGGACATTAGGTCCTACTTAGCCTAGTTATTGCCTATTAAGACACAGTTTTGGGAATTAGTCATGGTAAATGGTAACACAGAGGCGCCTTCAATATAGGACTTGGCGCAGTCTATTGGCTCTCGATATAGGAGTAGATTAATTCTCATTGGCTCTTTTGGTTAAACATCGAATTGTAAGAATTTAAAGTCTTAGACGGTGGCTGAGCTGGCAGCGCGTTCGGCTGGCGTACCGAAGGTGAAGGGTTCAACTCCAGGTGTAGTCTAGAAAAAGTCCCCGATTTTGAAGATGTCCTTGAGCTCTGATAGCTGATGGGTACCTGACATTTACCTGACATCTACCTGGGGCAAAGTAAGGGCGGTTGGGTAATTTGCTAGCCACACAATGCCCTAGTACAGGGGTCGGAAACCTATGGCACGCGTGCCTGACTTGGCACGCAGAGCAATTTTAACTGGCTCGCGAGAGACCTCCAATAGGTGTTTCTTACTGAGTTTGTTTTTACTGTTGAAGCCGATGTTTCTGAATGACAGTGAGTTGAACTTGCATTTACAAGGTCGGGGTCTAACAGCACCTGAACTGGAATAGATTTGCATTGAAACTGGACATATCTTAAGCTTGTCGTGAAATCATTTTCAAAACATGGAACCACATGTACTTCCCTAAATTATGGCATATATTAAGATTGATAAATGGGCTTTCAGTACATTGAAGTACTCAAAGCGGAGTTTTATAAACAAAAACAAGACTTTCAATTTCATACCACTTCAAGTAAAGTAAGTAAAGTACCCTTCGGACCAAACTGATCATTAGGCCGTTGAAGCAGCGTTCACCGGTTTCTGTGGCCACGGTATACTAGGGGATGTGTGGCCAGCACAATGCCCAGCCGCCTTTACTTTACCCCAACTAAAGTCAGGTACCCATCAGAGCTGGGTAAACTCAGGGACACCCTCATGTCCTGGGAACAAAATCCTAGCCTCCACCAGGATTCGAACCCAGGACCTTCGGAACGCCAGTCGAACGCGCTGCCGCTCGGCTTCAAGCTTAACTGGATTTATCTTACTACAACCTTCTTACAAACAAATTATAAATTACATATTTCTATAGCACTATTCCTAACAATCAGTCTTCGAATTCTTTCTTTTTTTTATGTGGAGGGATAACCACCATTTTAAAATGCAAAAAAAATTGGCATCAAAATCCTAGATTTATATAAAGAAATAAAAATGTTAAAAATAATATTAATCTAGTTATATTAAAAAAACATAACTTTTATTGACATCACTATCATAATAGAATCAAATTTAGCAACTTTAATGTAATTAAAAGGGAGATAATTAACCTGTTTTCTAAAATATTTAATATTTTTATTTTATAAAAGAATAAACGACTTACAATTTATTACTTTAAAATTATCAAATTGTAAAGATAGTTGAAAATTATATAAATATATTTTGATTATATAATTAAAGAATTTATTACATATACATTTTTAAACATTACATTAGCTACCCAGTTTGAATAATTATACTGTATCTATTCCGCTTAACAATAATAACAAAACTATATCTGAAAGAAAATATCTCAGAAAAGATGAGCAAAATATAATCGCACTGGACTCGCAGTCATCAACAGAAACGCTTACATCAAACAGAAAAAGATGCCGATTCCCATTCCACATCACCTCAAATAAATTTAAAAAAAAACAAAGCAAAAAAGAAACTCTTCGAAAATTAATTTTAGAAAACATACATTTGAAATATAAACTCTCTTACTAAAAAAAATATATATATAATTAACAAGCTTAATTGCCCGGCATTGCACGGGTGAAAATAAATCAGGACTGAATAAGGTGCAGAAAAAAATTGTATAAACTACAATTAACAGAAAGCTATAAATCTAATAATTAAATGATTATTGTTGTTTTTTTCTGAAGACTTTTAGGTAAGTAATTTAAAATGAATATTGTAATCGGAAAAATTAGCAAGTATTTTTGCTTAACAAAAATCTAAATTGCCCGTAGATTTACAATGTCTTTTGTTTTTAAAAGTAATAGTTTATTAATTGAAAAAAAAATTATAAAAAAAGATATAGACGAACTGGAGTATCGAACCCGGGTCGCCGGCATGGTAGTCCAATACGCAGGGTTGTGGGGGCCCTGTATCCAAATTATGTGGGGGTCCTCGTGGCCTCGCCCTGCCTTCCACATACTTCAGAAAAGGGCCGTTCATTCATATTACATTTTGTAAAATCATACATTTTATTAAGTTGCGCTTAGCTTGGTGGGACTGGACTAGAGCGCTTTAAATTGTAGGGGAATAAATGGATTTTTTTTAAAATTTTCAACGAAAGAACGGGGATGTCACTAAAACTTTTCTATTTCGAATGTGTGGGTCCCCTTTTTGTGTTAGGACCCCTGTTCCAATGGAACTTGTGGAACATGCCTATATACGCCACAGCCGATACATTAACCACTTAGCTAGCGAAGACACATGTCCGATGCGAAAAATTATTAGAGACTATATAGGCCTAGATAGGTCAGTGACAGAAAACTCACGTGTTTTCACATGACCAATGGGGATCGATTTACGTACAAACTCGGACTTTATTTATATATATATATAATATATATATATATATAATATATATATATAGCACCGAATAGCAGGTGCTAGATCTGTATCACGATAACTTTTAGACAATAATTAAATCTAACCATAAATTAAATGTTATAGTTAAGTTCTAAAATTGTGTATTTGGTGTAAATGCAAATAAAAAAGGATAGTAACTACAAACGCGTTAACGTTTTTTTTTTTAAAATAAATATTTCACTATAAAGCTCCGTTGTTTCTGGGCATCTGTTTTACATTTACATTTGGAAAATATGCCCGTTAGCTCAATAATAGTGTTCGGCCTTAATACAATTTTGGGGTTGGGTTTGTTGTTGTTGTTGTTTTTTTGGGAGGGGGGGTGCTCAAAAATTTTACTAGACTAGTTATTAAAAGAATGTACATCATATCTAATATACTCAACAAACATATGCATAAAGTTTCGAAGCAAAATATTCAATTTATTTTAAATTATAACTTTTTAGGTTAATTTTTGTTAATTAAAGGTGTTTTGGAGAAAAACGAGAAAGCTAATTTTAAAATGATGAGATAGAATTTAGAGAATTTAGAGAATTTTAAGTCATTCTTTTTTGTCTTATCGTCAGTGTTTATTATTCAAAATAGTGCATATAGCCACACTCACATAGACAAAGAAAACCTACAAACAAATACAGGAACAACCAAAGTTTAAATAAACGACACACATCAGTGGTTCCCATACTTTTACCAACTCGTTGTGCCCTTTCTGAAGTAAGGCTATTTCTAGCTTGGCACCCTTCAACTGCATTTTAAATTTTAACCCATGTAATAAAAAAAAAACGGAAACAAATAATTTTGTCGCATGTTCCGCGGCGCCCCTATTCATAGTGCACCCTTTGAGAACCCTTGGCGTACAATATTTCACAACCAGAGAATTTTAAAAGATTACCACGTATATAAAAAAAAAGAAGAAAAAGCTTGCGGTGATAAACCAAAGTCTTAACTGGCGCCTCAAGCAGTCTGTGGGTGGATTAAGTGATTCAGCCCCCTCCTCACGCGCCCCTTCTCATTTTTTTTCTAAATCCTCTTCCCCCCTCTCTCTCTCTCTCTCTCTCTCTCTCTCTCTCGTTATCTCCCTCTTTCTCTCTCACGATTCTCTATTTCTCTCACTGAACCATGTCTCTCACTCTTTCTCTCTCGTTATATCTTTAACTTTCATTTTCTCTCCTTTTCTCTCGCTCTTCATGTCTCTCTCTTTCTCTCTCTATCACGTCTCTCTCTCGATTTATCTCTTTTTCTTTCTCTCTGTCTATCACGTATGTCTGTTTCTCTCTCTCTCTCTCTCTCTCTTTACCATCTCTCTCTCTCTCTTTCTCTCTCGCGTAGATGAAGTAACATGGGAATGTAGCCCGGATGTGGATTGGGAAAGGGGCGAATGTCTGCATCTAGATCTACAAATGACGTGTGTTCGATTGACCACAGGGAAGAATTATTATTTGATTTTTCCGTCATAAAAATACGTTATTTTTTTTTTTAATTATTCTTTTATTTACTATTTACAACCTTTTTGTGGGAATTTTTTAAAAAAGATTTGAAGTTTTTTTTTTTAATCCAAATTATAGGTGGAAATGAACACTTTACAAGTTGCAGACGTGATTGTTATCTCGTAACATCAACGATGAGGGCAAATAGAACAACACAACTACAACCTTCATTAAAAAACAAAATGTCTGCACACACAAGAAACAGCGAAATAGAAAATGAATTTTTTTTCTTTTCTTCCATTTTTTTCTTTTGTTTTCATTTTCACACCAACCTATGTAACTGATGAAACGCTGCCACCATTTTTTTAACCCTGATATTTTAATTAGTACAAATGGTTACACTATGTAGGCTACTTTTTGTCTTGTTTTTTTTTTAATTATTTATTTTTACTTTCAAAGCATTGGACTAAACACTGAAATGCAAGGCAGCAGACGACAAGGGCAGATAACAAAGCCACCGAACTACAAGAAACAGCAGAAGAAAAAAAAAAGATAACGAAATATTTTTCTTTTTGAAAGCTCTCCAACAAAACATATTTTTTTTAAATACTTTTTGCTTATGTTTTATAACAACAAGGGGGAAACTTGTAGGGCGCCAGTGGGGGCGCGTGTCTTACCAAGAATGATGGAGCTTTGTCAACCTTGAAATAAGAGAAGGTACTGGAGAGGGGGTGGGTAGTATGGAAATCGGGCAGAAAATGAGGACGGCTGTACTGGAATAATGAAGGAACTTGTCCAGATCTCTTTATAAAATGAAAGTAGAGAGACGGAGAGAGAGAGAGAGAGAGAGAGAGTGAGACAGAGAGAGAGAGAGAGTGAGAGAGAGAGAGAGAGTGAGAGAGAGAGAGAGAGAGTGAGAGAGAGAGTGAGAGAGAGAGAGAGAGAGAGAGTGAGAGAGAGAGAGAGAGAGAGAGTGAGAGAGAGAGAGTGAGAGAGAGAGAGTGAGAGAGAAAGAGTGATAGAGAGAGAGAGAGACGGAGAGAGAGAGAGTGAAAGAGAGAGAGAGAGAGAGAGTGAGAGAGAGAGAGTCTTGAACAAGAAACGGAAGATTAAGAAAAGCAATGAAAAGATGTTAGAAATAGAGAGGTGGGGAGGGAGAGATAAAGAGAAAGACTGAGATAAAGATAGGGAGACATATATAAATTGATCCATAGGGATGGTGAAGCAGCGTTCACTTGTTTCCGTGGCCACGGCAGACTAGGGGGTTGTGTGACCAGTACAATGCCCAACCGCCTTTACTTACCTGCAGATAGCGATCTCAGAATAGGAGCAAGTTGACCATACTACCCCTTACCTAAAAAAAAATATCCCCGCTCTCCCCTACCTCTGCCTCCAAGAAAGCATGATCACCTGTATAAAAGCCGCTTCAGTCCTTGATTGCGTTTTAATGCATGTTTTTATTTGTTTTCACCAACGGCCATAGTGGCCTGCAATTTTTGTTTTTTTAATGCATCATTTTGACCAGCCAAAATAAGCGGTCAAGCATTGCCCCCCCCCTCCCATTTTCTAGTCCGTCAAACCACAGTCTAACCCTCGTCTGTCCACTTCTTGGCAGATCATTCCTTCCCCCCTTTCTCCCTTCACCCCCCCCCCCCCCCGCCCTCCCTTTACCAATCAGGCTGACACATCCGGTCTAAAATGTATTAGCGATATTAAGGGCAGACGAAGGAAAAAGAAAAAAAAAAACTTCTATCGATTTATGCAAATCTATTCTGTGCCCCTCCCACCGCCCCCTCTCTTTAGGGTTTTATTTTTTTCCCATCCCTAAGATGCCCCACCCCACTTCACCCATTCCCAACAATCCCCCCTCCCCCAATCTCCACGTCGTTTAGTCTTCCGCCTGGTGGGCGCTCACGGTGTTAAGCTTTGCAGCCCGTGGAGCAACAATCAGCGCCCCTATGGTGTCATGGGGTGGCATGGGGGGAGAGGATGGCTTTATGGAGACGGTGTGGGGGGTGTGAGTGGAGGAGGGTGGGGGCGTTTATAGGAATGACCGGCCTCACCTTTGTTCCAGTATTTTTTTTTAAAGTAATTTTACCACTTCCACTCATCTCCGCCCTGCACACATACAAACACGTTCATATAACATAAACATAGATATATACTAGCTAAATTACCCGGCGTTGCCCGGGGTATATCAATTGTACTTAAGAGCACATAGCATGTGCATTAGAAAATACTAAAAGCTAAAATCAATTATAAGCTCAAAAACATGGTTTTGATAAATTAATGGATTAATTTAGATAACATAGATTTAGACGAATATGCATTATTACGCTGAGGTCACGTGTCTTTAAATTAACCAACGGAAATCGCAAATGATACATACATTCAGCTTTATATAAGTGAGTGTGTGCGTTATGGATTATAGACGCTCCTTCTACAAAGAAGATTATTGCGTCCTACGTTCATCCGCGTTATTGGGACGACTACTGAATCCTCTAGTCAAAATGCTATGCAGAGTTAAAAGTGTATTAAAAAATATAACTGTAATTTTTTTTAAAGCATTGCTTACACATTTTTATCAGACACTCATCAACGCGAACACACACACACACACAGACAAACAAACTAACAAACGACCAGACGACTCCATGTTAAGAGGTCAAGGCGTAATGAAAGGATTCTATTATGTAATGTCAAATTATGCAGAAGCAATACTTTTTTTAAAGAGGGGACGGGAGAGTGGAAGCTGATAATAATTTTTATGGTAGAAGCAAACGAAAAAAAAATATGAAAAAAAGAAAAACAAAATTTTAAGAGTGTAGTGGCGATGGCATGGGCTGTAGAGGGGCTGGATTACCCGCCGTTGACACCCGTGTAGTAGAGCTTAAGTTGTCAGGATGTACTCACGTACACGCACAAACACACTCACACACTGACACACAAACAAACATTATGACGTGATAATTTCTCATTTTTTTATGACGTCAAAACTGTTGACGCAGCACTTTACTCTCGAGCCCATTAATTATTTTGTTCAAAAATTATTCAAAAAATCATGGAACTAAAGACTTGTGCTACTAGAAAGACACAGACTACAGAAAAACAGACTACAGAAAAACAGACTACAGAAAAACAGACTACAGAAAAACAGACTACAGAAAAACAGACTACAGAAAAACAGACTACAGAAAAACAGACTATAGAAAAACAGACTACAGAAACACAGACTACAGAAAAACAGACTACAGAAAAACAGACTACAGAAAAACAGACTATAGAAAAACAGACTACAGAAACACAGACTACAGAAAAACAGACTATAGAAAAACAGACTACAGAAAAACAGACTATAGAAACACAGACTATATAAAGACAGACTACATAAAGACACCTTCAAAGAAAGACACAGTACAGAAAGGCACACTATAGATAGCCACACTACAAGATAGAGAGACACATAGACAGACTATAGAAAGCGAGACAGATACACAGATTACCCCAAAATACAGATAGAAATACAGACAGAAAGACAGACAGAAAGACAGACAGAAAGACAGACAGAAAGACAGACAGAAAGACAGACAGAAAGACAGACAGAAAGACAGACAGAAAGACAGACAGAAAGACAGACAGAAAGACAGACAGAAAGACAGACAGAAAGACAGACAGAAAGACAGACAGAAAGACAGACAGAAAGACAGACAGAAAGACAGACAGAAAGACAGACAGAAAGACAGACAGAAAGACAGACAGAAAGACAGACAGAAAGACAGACAGAAAGACAGACAGAAAGACAGACAGAAAGACAGACAGAAAGACAGACAGAAAGACAGAAAGACAGACAGAAAGACAGACAGAAAGACAGACAGAAAGACAGACAGACAGAAAGACAGAAAGACAGACAGAAAGACAGACAGAAAGACAGACAGAAAGACAGACAGAAAGACAGACAGAAAGACAGACAGAAAGACAGAAAGACAGACAGAAAGACAGACAGACAGAAAGACAGAAAGACAGACAGACAGAAAGACAGACAGAAAGACAGACAGAAAGACAGACAGAAAGACAGACAGAAAGACAGACAGAAAGACAGACAGAAAGACAGACAGAAAGATAGACAGAAATACTAACTACAAGAAGACGGACGACAGAAAGGCAGACGAAAAGACGGGTATAAAAATACGGAAAGACGGGAAGTACACACAGAGAGACAAACAGAATGACAGACAGGGGAAATTTATTTTTTATATACATTTCAATAAAATAATAATAACAATGATGATTATTCAAATGGATAGTTCTAGCATATTCTCCCATGCTAATCTATTTAGCATGCTCAGTATGTTTAAAGTTTAAACCAACAAAAAAAGAAAAACATATACCAGTCAGATGCAGATGTATGGGGTGGGGTGGGGAAAGGTACAAAAACTCTAGCTAAACACTACAAATAATCTACTCTACCGCTACTACACCAAACGAACAAACAAAAAAAAATACAAAAAGTAAAGCTCACTGATGTTCCAATATCTTTGAACCGTTTGGTATGATCCCATGTGGTCTAGTGGTTAGGATTCCTGGCTTTCACCCAGGCGGCCCGGGTTCGATTCCCGGCATGGGAAATTTTTTTTTCACATTTTTATTACAATATTAAGAATATTTACTAACTTAAAAAACAGACAAATATTACAGTTTAATAATATTAAATACCTTCTAGTTAATGTCTTAATTTAACATGTATTTGTCCAATCAACCCCCTTATTTTACATAGTAGCCTACAGACGATCCGTCTATAAAGAAAATTATTGTGTCCTACGCTCAGGGGCGAAGCCAGATATTTTTTCCACGTGACAAATATTTTCCTACGCTTATCTGTGGTCTGAGACTAGTCTTGCATTTTTATTAATGTTTTATTAAGTGGTAATGAAAGACTTTTTGTCCTTATGTTTAACTGAGCATTGCAACGGGTTGTTACTGTGTTGTAATTTTAAATAAGAGTTTGTTATCTTATATATTACAAGCTAAATTACCCGGTGTTGCCCGAGGGGAAAATAAAACAGGCCTCTATAAGCTACAGATAAAAAAATATAACATACAATGTACAGAAAGATATAGATGTAATAATTAATAAAAAAACATTTTTTTTTTACTGAAGACTGAAGACATTTAGGATAGTAATTTAAATTTTTGTAATCGCGTTCAAAATAGGCAAGTCTTTTTTATTTGACAAAAAGCTAAATTCTCGGTGTTGCCCGTGGATTTACCATCTTTTTAAAAAAGTAATATTAACATTGAAATAAGAAATTCTTAGAAGGAAAAAAAAGGTCGGCCTATAGACTAACTAGAGAATCGAACCCTGGTCGACCGCATGGACGTCCTTTGTCCACTCAGTTAGCGAAGATACATGCGCTAAGTCCACCCCCCATGAAGCATATATAGTTGCCAAACTTGGCACGCAGAGAGATTTGCAGTGGCACGCGGAAGACCTCCCAAATGGGAATTCAAGTTACTTTTACAAGAAACTTAGTGCCAGAGCATGGCGACTTTTTAGACCGTTGACACGTGCTGAATGAATTAGAAATCCTACTTTGGCACACTGTTATAAAAAAAGGTGCCGACCTCTGCTTCAATACTTGCCCAATCCGGGTCCCTTATTACACCCAGCCATCAAATTTCGGTACCGAGCCTACATTCTTCCTTATAATTTCCTTCTAATTCTTTTTTTTTTCGAAATATCTCTTTGTCTGTACTTCCAACTTTTAACTTCTCGATTGCTACCCCCCCCCTTCCTTGTTTCCCCCCACTCTTCTCCAATTCCCTCCCCCCCCCAACCCCGCCCTCTCTTCATTTCCGTTTTTTCATGTGCACTGGAAATTTCTGCCTTTCTATCTCTTCGTATATCTCTCTTTCTCTTTCTTTCGATTCTCCGGGCTTCTCTTTTCAATCTTAATTTTCCGTCCATCTCCGTCCCCGCAAATACCCCCACTTCCCTTTTAATACCCCTCGCCCCCCGCCCCCACGCCCTCGCCCCCCCCCCCCCGCACTAATACCAATCCTCTCCTTCTCAAAATTTAAATCTCAAGAGTCGTCGTGGGTGATGACGATATTAGAGTGTGAAAGTGGAGCGAGGGGGGGGGGGAGGAGGAAGAGGGCGGAGGGCGAAGGGAGGGGGGGGGGCGTGTGCGGAAGTTAAATGAAGGGAGCGGCCCGGGCGCCCAATCTGCGATCCGTGCTCCCTCGCATCGCTTCACCCTTCGCCCCTTCACCCCCCACCCCTCCCTTTAAAAGGACCTAGAATTATTAGATATGCCGTCCAATCTCCGGCCTCGAAAAAGAAAAAAAACCCAGGATGAACATAATCTACGACTGCCCTGGGAATCCGCGCCCGGCTTCACGAAGCTTGGCTAACTACAATCTACGCCGCTGGACGAAGGGAAGGTTGGAGATGGAGGGAGGGGCAATTGGGGTCGGAAGGGGGGGGGGGCGTCGAGTTTCCTGTTCCAGACGCCAGTTTCATCTTATCCCCATTTTCCTCCTGGCCAATTACGTCCCCATCGATCGGTTCTCCTGGGGGCCCCGGGGCCGGACTGAGCCTCTCATCACCAGAGGTTCTCATTAGGCGGGCCCAGGTCCGCAGTCGCTGCTTCCATCCCCCCGAGGACTCCGCGCGAGAGACATGGCGCTGGCCCCCGGAAGGTCACGCGCCGCTTTCACCACCAGCTTCCCCCCCCCCTTATGTTTTTCTTTCTGTCTCTTCGGTCGTCTCAAGGAACAGCAGACATGGAACAGCAGACGAAAACAGCAGACTTTGAACAGCAGATAAAGAACGGTAGACAGACTGGAAACAGCAAATAAGGAACGGCAGACAATAAACTACATACAAGAAACAGCAAAAAATTAACAACAGTCAATGAAGAGCAGACAAAAAACAGCAGACAAAAACAGTAGTCAAGGGACAGCAGACAAAAACCAGCAGAAATGAAACAGCAGAAAAGAAACAGCAGACAAGAAACAGCAGACGAGGAACAGCAGGCAATGGGCATCAAACAAAAACAGCAGAAAAGAAACAGCAAACAAGTAACAGCAGACAACAAGGAACAGTACACAACAGGGAACGATAGACATGACCTTTATGCTTTTATGTTCCTTTCTATAGTGTACATTGTGGTTAACGCTATTATCGCCGTTAAATAATTTCCTTGAGTATATAATATACTAGCAAAGTTGCCCAGTTCTCTGAAATGGTTAAAATTAATTTTTAAATACACTATAACTATCCCTGCAGTAGTCTTAAGCGGAGCTAAAGTATATTCCGCTAATTAAAAAAAAATTAAACATTGCCCACTACAAACGAATTAAAACGTGAAACATTGCCTGCCCGCTACTAAGTAAATTTAACACGCACAGTTTGATGACGTCATAAAAAATAATCTCAGCGGATGCTTTTATTTCTAACAAATTATAAAAAGTTGGACCGGGAATTTCAACATGAAACAAAAGGTGTCGTTCTCTCCTCGTTTTTTGACCGAAGGACTACTGCGGTCATTTAAAAAAATGTTAAACATTGACAGTGTTCACCGCAGTAACACAAAGAAAATTCGAAGCAAATTTCACGTCATTCAGTCCAGTAATTAAAAAGATGGACAGACCATGTCTTGCGCATGCCAGAAGGACGTCTACCCAAGAAGATCTTCTATGGCGAACTAGTCACAGGAAAGCGCCCGCGAGGGAAGCAAAAGAAGAGGTTTAAAGACACCGTGAAGGCCTCCCTAAGAAATATAACATAAATAGATACAATAAATACACAAAAAGCATAAAATATATAAAAGACATATAATACATAATGATAGAAATCCATATTATTTATAATAGGCCTACATAGCACTTAAAATTACATACCAACATATAATACAAACATACACACACAAGCACATAATGCATACTTACGCACATGCATACCACTATGTACACACTCATCTCTTTTTTCCCTGTACACAGACACGCATGCACATACATTCGAAACTACCTCTACTCCCCCCCCCCCCCCGCACACACTAACACTTCTCACCCCCCCCCACCCACCCACATACAATCACCCACGCAAGATGGCACGCGCATAAAGAAGTACAACAACACACAACATTAACAAAAAAAACGACAGCCCCGCGCGCGCAGTGAGCAATTATTGAGATGGCCTGGACTCAGCCAATAAAATTAGGACAAGGGGGGGAACGACTCCGGTCGAGCAGTAATTTCCGGTGACGCTCGCCAGCAGCGCCCTCTGTGGAAACTGCTTTTGGAGCGAAAGGGCGTGGGTTAGGTGCTTTCACTGTGTGTGTGTGTGTGTGTGTGTGTGTGTGTGTGTGTGTGTGTGTGTGTGTGTGTGTGTGTGTGTGTGTGTGTGTGTGTGTGTGTGTGTGTGTGTGTGTAAGGATGGAGGGGGGGGGGGAGGAAGTGGCGCGCCCCTACTTCGTGAATGGCTGTCATTGTTGAAAGTCTGAGATAAATTAAACACACTTGGCTTGTTTTTCTTTTCCTTGAATTCGTTTTTCCTTTTTTTTTTAATGCCATCTGTCTATCTTTTGCTTTTTTCTTCCTATTTGTCTGGCACTCTGTCATGCAGTAAGAGAGGCGGGGCGTTTTGTTTATCTCCCCTTACCACGGGGGCGCAGCACTCCCCACATTTTCCATTCTATTCATTTCACTTTCTTCTTTTTTTTTCTCGTTATCTCTTTCTCTCTCTCTCTCTCTCTTTCTCTCTCTCTTTCTCGCTAATTTCTTTATCTCGTCGTCTTTTTTCTCTTCGCTTTATCCTTTTACTCGTTTTCCCTTTCCTTCTCGCATTCTTCATTTTCTCATTTACTCTTTGTATATCACTCTCTCTCTCTCTCTCTCTCTCTCTCTCTATTATCTGTGTGCCTTTTATCATTCCTTGACCGCTACCTACCCCCCCCCCCCGCCCATAATGTATTTCTTTATTTCTTCAGTCTATGTATCTCCCCTAAAAATTATTTCATTCAATCTCTGTTTCACTTTCACCCACTTTTTCTCGAACGTTCTAACTACACATATTCCTTCTTTAGTTTTCAAAATTTTCACGTAATCCACCAACCCCTGCCCACATAAATAAAACTTACATCTTACTATTTACTATTCGAAAATGGAGTAATAATTAAAGTATCCTGTAGTACCACGGTGATCCATGGGGGGGGGGGGGGGGGGGGGGGGGGGCAGGTGTAACAGCGTTCACCAGTTTCTGTGGTCACGTTTACTAGGGGATAAGTGGTTAGCACAATGCCCAGCCGCCTTCACTTTTTCCCCAAACTAATGCCAGGTACCCATATGAGCTGGGTAGACTCTGTGACACCTTCCAATCCCGGGAACAAATTCTACCCGTTACCAGGTTTCGAACCCAGTTCTTTCGGTACGCCAGCCGAACGCTCGGCCACCGTGACCACCAATATAAAAGTAGAACAGGACCAATATGTCCACAAGGAGGATGTGTGGTCAGCACAATGCCCCCAGTCGCCTTACTTATCACCAACTACAGTTAGGTAGGAACCCATGATAACTGAGTAGCCTCAGGACACCCTTCCGGAAATAAATTCTAGCCTTCACGTGGATTCCATCCAGTCTAGCGCTCTCCCATCATACCCCCGTATCTTATATTTATATCCTTTTAATAGTAAATTAATTTACCGTGCCCCAAAAACATCTAGTACTCAACCCATAAGCTCTAAAGTACAAAGTATTTTTACAAGTACTTTTTTCCCCCCATCTCTTAAACTTAACGTAGTTTTTACACGAGGGTTTTCGGCCACGGCAATATTTCGGGTTATAGTTTAATATGACAATGCACATGACTGCACTCGAATGTGTCATGTTTTTTTTTTTTTTTTTTTTTCTCAACTCGAGTCAACGAGTCCTAACCGTTTGATGACTGTAAGAGTCATCGCGAGGATGGGCGGGGTGGGGGCGCTCCACATACCCGCAATGGTGGACATTCACTTTCGAAATTGGCGGGCGCGTTATACATAAGTAGTGCGATAGTTGTTTTTTTATTTTAGTTTCGGTAGGTGTGTGTGTGTGTGTGGGGGGGGGGGTGATTGATACGCCGATTTCGACTTCTGAGTAAAGCGAACTGCCTCGAGCAGGAGAAAAACTTCCATAACATACAAAACAATGAAAAATACTAAAGGTTTTGCTTAGACATGAAAAAATCTGCCGAGTTTTGTAATGGAAGCTTGTGCGTGTAAATGTGTGTGTAAGTGTGTATTAGGTTGTGTTTGTATGTAAGGTCGTGTGTGTGTACAGCTGTAACTGTGTGTGTAAGGATGGAGTTTATAAGGTTCTGTTTGTAAGGTTGTGTGTGTGTGTCGCATTTTTTTGCTGTACGTTAGTTCGATTGTGTGTGAATGTGTTGTTTTCGAAGTGATTGTGTAGCCAATACAATGCCCAGCAGCTTTTACTTCACCCCAACTAAGGCCAGGTACCCGTCAGAGGCTGGGTAGACTCAGTGACACCCTCCAGACTAGGGAAGAAATCCTGGGCTTTGGAATCGAACCTTCGGTACGCTAGCTGAACGCGCTGCCACCTTGTACCCCATCACCGTATACAACTACATTAAATCCTACGATGGGCTTAAGGCCCTAGCGCTCCACACGTTTCCTCTACCTCTGTACTATCACGTTCATGCTAGCGCCCTTCCCCTCCGCTCTCCCCCCACCACCCTCCCACCATCATCGTATATTTAATTACCAAACACCAATTACTAATAGTTCCCTAGTTACACCTCCTCTCTTCCTAGCCCTCCCCCTACCTTCCATTATTCAACGTTGTAGGTGTTGTTGTTAGTTTTCGTTGACCATGACTTTTCCAATTTCTGAGGGGGGGGGGCGGTATAGGTTTGGGGGGAGGGGGGGGGGTCGCTCTTGCACAGTCGATCTTTCAACACAGTTAATGAAAGAAAGACAAGAGAGAGAAAGAGAGAGAGAGAAAAAGAAACACGTTGTTTGATAAAACCTTGTCCCATTGTTAAGGACTAGGACATAAATTAGTCAATGTTTTATATCACACACAGTTTGACTTTTTTTTTAACCCTTCCCGCACCGACCTACTTCTATCTACTATGCTGCCTTCAGTTCCGCTATATACGCGCCCGGGACTGTAAGGGTTAAATTCTTTTTTTTTTTGTTTTTTTGTTTGTTTCTCCCTTTAACAAAATCCTTAACGCTGTGGCGTAATTATCATGGAGGCAGCTGTGGTGAGGTGGCGGAGGGGAGGCGGGGGTGGGTGGCGATAGCGGAGGATGGGGGAGAGGGGGGTGCGCAGGCAAAATGATTTTACGCCACGCGGGAGCTCGATAGGCTACTAATTGGGGTTAAGGTGTGTGTGGGGGGGTGGGGGGGGTGGGGGGGGTGGAGTGAGGGGGGCGGAAGAAGGGAGGGGTGTAGCACTTGTGATGGACGAGGCGAAATTGATCGCGTTCACAGTTGGTTCATAGAAATGAAGGGGGGGGGGGGTACTCTTTTGGGGCGCTTGCATGGGGGGGGGGGGGTGGAGAGATGGCCACCTTTAGCAAGTGGCCTAAATTGGCCATCGTGTGGCCATGATTTTTGCCCTACAACAATGACTCCGATTATTTATCTATTATAACTGTGACTCAGAGGTAGAGCCATGACTGGCCTGGCTGAATGACTTGAGGTCTTATCGAACTTTAAATCCAACCTTTGGTATAAATATAAGTAGCTTTATATCAATGAGCCAACACTTATCTAACCGTTTGTATAAAATATAAATATAAGTATCTTTATATTAGCCATCCTACACATATCATCATCGGATTGGTGTCGCCAGCTGGGGAGTGTAAATGCGAGTTTTTGTGCTGGCCACACATTCCTCTTGTTCCCTGTGGCTATTGGGTGTACCATCCCCCTTCTTGTTCAAGTATACTGAAATCCTTGGACAGTCCCTTTATATGTCCCTAATGCCTCCTGGAAACTTACCTTTTCTCTCTTTCCATTCTCTTTTGGCTATCTTTCCTATCTCTGCGTTTTTCTCTCATTTCTATTTTTCTCTTTTTCTTTCTCTCTCTCTCTTTCTCTCTCTTTCTCTCTCTCGCTCATTCTCTCGCTCTCTTTCTCTCTCTTTCTCTCTCTCTCGCTCATTCTCTCTCTCTCTTTCTCTCTCTTTCTCTCTCTCTCTCTCATTCTCTCTCTCTTTCTCTCTCTTTCTCTCTCTCTCTCTCATTCTCTCTCTCTCTTTCTCTCTCTCTCTCTCATTCTCTCTCTCTTTCTCTCTCTTTCTCTCTCTCTCTCTCATTCTCTCTCTCTTTCTCTCTCTTTCTCTCTCTTGCTCATTCTCTCTCTCTGTCTCTCTCTCTCTCGCTCATTCTCTCTCTTTTTCTCTCTCTCTTTCTCTCTCTTTCTCTCTCTCTCATTCTCTCTCTCTCTTTCTCTCTCTTTCTCTCTCTCGCTCATTCTCTCTCTCTTTCTCTCTCTCTCGCTCATTCTCTCTCTCTTTCTCTCTCTCCCTCGCTCATTCTCTCTCTTTACTCTTTATTTTTGCCCCACTCTTTTCTTCTTTTTTTTCTCTCGTTCTATTTCTCTTTTCAATCTAAGAAATCCATTCATCCCTCCCATCTCCCGCCATTACAATCATTTATGCAAAGAAGCTTTGATTCGGAGAGAAAAATGTTTTAGTGCTTTGATAATGCCCCCGATTTTTTTTTTTATGTCCAAGCCATGTCCTTGCGCCCCCCCCCCCCCAATCCTCCACCCCACCCCCTCAAACACACACACACACAGAGACTCTCACACACACACAAACAGTCGCGCGGCACTGTTCAGCAAGAATTACTCACGGCTCAGCTATAACTTAAAATAATTTCCGACGCTCCGTTCCCCCGACGTCCCCAAACCCTCCCCCCCCCATCCTCTCCTTCCCTCCCCCTCCCTACAGTGGTCATCAAACATTTTGGGAAAAGACCACTGGTCACTGATTACCATAATTTTCAGACCACGACTCCGGACAGAGAGTGGTGAGGGGGGGGGGGGGGGGGTTAGTGGGGAGAGGCGGGTATGGAAGACAAGGACATACAATTTACGAGTCGCTGCTGTGGTCAGTTTCCCCCAAGTCCGAGATGACCACCCCGACTTTTAGCCCCTCTTGTCGACATCGCAGCGTCCAGCGGGCTAATCAAATGGCTATCAGTTGCGGGCAGGGGGGGGGGGGGGGGAGGGAGGGGGGTTACACTCTGCAGCGGCACATCGCACAGTTTAGACTTGACCGTATCCGCCATTTTGACCAAGCGGTCACGTGATGACGCAAGGTAGGTACTAACTCCTACTACAGCTTAGTATTGCCTTATAGACTTATACGTTTTACAGACGTTCCTTCTAAATAGAAGATGATTACTCCACTAGACCCAAACCTCCTGTAGGGTGACTGGGATCGGTCTGCGGCAGGGATAGAACCCGCGACAAGTCGGTTTACCGTCCGGTGAACTAACCGCTGCACCAGCCGGCCTAAAGACAACATGTTTGGACACAAGTCCAAGTACAAAAAAAGTCTTAGATTTTGGTTTTGACGTCTATGCCCTCTGCATTTGTGCTGGCCACACAATCCCCCTAGTATGCCGTGGCCACAGAAACTGGCGAACGCTGCTTGCCCGGCCCCCATGGAGATCAATCTGGTCCGGCGGGCCACTACTGTACCCATGGGCCTCAAAGCGGCGTAGTGTGTAAACCGCCAGTAATTTCTTTGAAACACCGGCGGGCTAACGCATGGGGGACAGCCCCCGCAGCATGTCCGAGATCCATTGCACTGCCGAGAGGCCACCGGGTCTCGGTGGGGAGGAAGCAATGGATGCTGCAACCCCAGTCTCACGACCCACCCGGTGCCTGGATGCCTGTGCCTATAGTACAGGATTTGTGCTACCGGGTGACAATGCAGATATACGGGAGAGCCACCACGATAATGATCCTTAGGGGAACCGCAGTGAACGGTCGCTGGCCTGCGGAATCCTTCCCTGTTACATGGCACGCCACGCCTTCGGCGTGCCGTGGGGTGGCTGGATCCCGGACAGGGTTTTAAATAACCCACTTCTAAAGCGTTACGCCCCGGCTTAAGAGCTTCGGCTCGTCCGGGTTTTGAGACTTTTTACAAGGTCCGGCGGGCTACTTTATATGTTCTCTACAATAAAAAACAAACAAACAAAAAAAAAACAACACACACAAACATGTATCATATCAATGACTTAACGGACTTGTTCTAATCAGTCAATGCTACAATGCCCTCAAATTTTGCCCATGCTTCTAACACAGATTGGGTAAGGTCTTGGTTATAGCTTCTAGTTAGTGTTGGAATCCTGATCAAGTATCTACTAATATACAATATGAGGGGGTGGGGAGGCATGCTTTAATGCTATTCTTGTGGCTCTGATCAAACATTTATATGCAGAACCGGGGCGCCTAATTGGTACGCCACCACACCCAATCAATCCACCAAACCCCACTCCCATCTCACAGGCCACCACACGTAAAACCCACCTAGCCTCAGTCCACCTAACCCCGCCTTACCACACTCCGCTCCACCACACACCGCTCCACCACACTCTGCTCCACCACCCTCCACTCCACCACACTCCGCTCCGCCACACTCCACTCCACCACACTCCGCTCCACCACACTCCACTCCACCACACTCCACTCCACCACACTCCACTCCACCACACTCCACTCTACCACACTCCACTCCACCACACTCCGCTCCACCACACTCCACTCCACCACACTCCGCTCCACCACACTCCACTCCACCACACTGTGCTCCACCACCCTCCACTCCACCACACTCCACTCCACCACACTCCGCTCCACCACCCTCCACTCCACCACACTCCGCTCCACCACCCTCCACTTCACCACACTCCGCTCTACCACACTCCACTCCACCACACTCCGCTCTACCACACTCCACTCCACCACACTCCGCTCCACCACACTCCGCTCCACCACACTCCGCTCTACCACACTCCACTCCACCACACTCCGCTCCACCACCCTCCACTCCACCACACTCCGCTCCACCACACTCCGCTCCACCACCCTCCACTCCACCACACTCCGCTCTACCACACTCCGCTCCACCACACTCCGCTCCACCACACTCCGCTCCACCACACTCCGCTCCACCACACTCCGCTCCGACACACTCTGCTCCACCACACTCCGCACCGACACACTCCGCCACACACGTCCTCAATCAATAACACCACATTCCACCCAACTACACCACAATCCAGATCAACCGCACACAATCCACCGAACCCCGCTCCACCACTCACACCACCACACGCCGAAATCCGCCACAACCCGCCCCATCACACATGCCTATGTTTCGTTGTTGTTTATATTATGTTTGACATAAATATGTCGTTAGTTTCAACCCCCCCCCCTCCCCCCATTTCCTGCTTTTACACGTCCGTTCATCCTTTAGTGAGCCGCCATCTTGCCCTAGCCCACTTATCAGTCACGTGCCATGGAGTTACCTCCCACTTAAGTTGAAGTGGTGTTGACCTACAGACCAAACCTACAGTTTTGTATTGTAGTACATACGCCTGTATTAGAATAATATAATATACATATGGAGAGACTATACAATTTTTATGTGTGTTTTAGTATAAGTATAGTGCTAAACTATACTTATGGCATAAAAAGTGAATGATATTTTCCCAGGATTTGAGGGTGTCCGTGAGTCTACCCAGCTCCGAACAAGTTGATGATAAGGCCGGTGAAGCTGCGTTCACGGCATACTAGTGGATTGTGTTGCCAGTACAATGCCCAGCCGCCTTTACTTTACCCCAACTAATGTCAGGTATCCATCAGAGCTGGGGTAGACTCATGGACACCCTCTAGTCCCGGGGAACAAATCCTATCTGTGACGAATGGAAACGAATCGGTCGTCACATAGGCCGAATTTTATAACTGCCAATGTTTATAACAAATGTATTAGCATCACAACCATGTATGGATTAGGAATATATGCACATTATTTTGATTAAGCGTAAGAGAGAGAGAGAGAGAGAGAGAGAAGGTTTAGAAATATAAATGTTGTTTGTAAATGTTAGTATATTACCTTGTTCCCATATAGCGGGGTTTCCCGGCCAAGTAAAATGATACTATACCGCCCCCCCCCCCACCTTCCAGTGTCACCTTTTCCACCCGCGACGTGGTTATCCCCCCTTACCAACTTTGAATGGCGTACGAATTTAACGACCAGTGTCCAGATTGCAATTAAGGGTCACATAGTCTCGTGAATATCGCGCCCTCTCGCCCCCCCCCTTTTCCACCTTCCTGGGTGACCATATATTTCCTACCTTATCTTGTCACTGTTTCAGGAAATATAATTCCAGTTGATATCATTTTTTCTGATCGCCAACGGTGGACATTGACATTTTTATGCATAGCTCTGGCCTTCTGCAAATGGCCCATAATTGGGCGACTTTCTAAGGCCAGGGAGATCCTTCTGTTGATCTCAAAATTTAGTACCAGATGTCAAACCATTGGTATAGTTTACACTCCCCCTCTTCATGTCCGCTATATAAGTTGAAACTGTTCGCTGTAAATTTAGTCCTAGCGCCAGTCTCATAAGAAGACACACTTTCATTTTAGTTAGAAGTCAGATCTAACTATTGTAAATATTGTTCTACTCAGATTGTTTGATCCACCATTTTATATGCCAGTTAGTCACGAAGTTTGGCATTTTGTTGATGAATTGCCTGCATCTGCTAATAGTTTACCTTCATCATTGTATTATTATTGCTAGCCATTTTCCGCTACTATTGAATAAAGTCATACAGTTTTCTCTCATAAGACAACAGCGTTGGTTACTGTTTGGTTAGAACGTGACATTGTTGGTTAGACTTAGACGTTTACGAAGCCACGTCTAAGGAAAGGTGTCAAATATAAATTTGCAAACGTACAGTAGAGGCTGCCATCCGACTTCAAAAGATACCTCCAGACCAACGAAGCCAAGGGTGTGAGTTGAAACCTCCACCACACGTGTAACCGAGTCGAATCCACAACTACCGGGTTACATAATTGAGGTCTCGTCCGGTGATTAAAATCTGGGCACCATTTGAAGCGGTCCAGCTTGATTGTATTTTTGCTGGGGGCTCTTATTCACCTCTAACAGAAAAGCCACTGTCCTGACAACCCGGTGACAACCTGTATCAACCCCTACACAAAACACTGCCTGTCTCCTGAAGAAAGTCAACTAGACCTACCCTGCTCATTTCATTGAACATTGCTTGTTACCTGAAGAGTGTCAACTGCCAACCAGACAACCCTGTAGACAACCCTTTGCTACACGTTTATCCACCTGACACCGTAGATCAGCTTCAACGCCGCTGTGAGACAACACAGCTAATAGTTACCGAAGTCCACAAGACAGAATTAAAAACATTCTAACATTCTAGTGACATTAGTGAATAGTTTATAAGTGTGTGTGTGTTAGTGATATGCATTTCTGTAATTCAAATTTGGAAGGCTGAAGGGTAAGTGATCCTTTTACTTTTGTTATATCATTGGCATTTTAGCATAATTTAGAAGTTATAATATCATGGCCGATATTGTAAGCATTAAACGTGTTGCTAGAGAAGAAGCTGAGGCCGCTAACCTCACTGGTAATGAGATGTTAGAATATATTAAGCAACAGGTCGCTGAGTTTAGGGAGGCAGAAAAGTTAAAAATTGAGTCCGAAAATGAAAAGTTAAAAATTGAATCAGAAAAAGAAAAGTTAAAAATTGAATCAGAAAATGAAAAGTTAAAAATTGAATCAGAAAAAGAAAAGTTAAAAATTGAATCAGAAAAAGAAATGAAAATTAGGTTGGCCCAAATTGAGGCTGAGAAATTAATACAGTTAAGACAGGCAGAATTAGCGGCCCCCGGTATGTGCACTCCGAATTCTCCTTCCTCTCAAACTTCAACAGAGCACTCAAATGACTCATTTACCCCCCAATACTACTCTTTCACACCTGACATTTTTGACCCGTCATTAGAGACCATTGACGTCTACCTTAATAGGTATGAACATTTAGCTGTAAACCATAATGTCCACAAAGAACTATGGGTTAGACATTTAGTTCAGTCTCTAAGAGGCCAAGCTTATGAGGTTTACAACAAACTTCCCTCTAATGACAAGGGCAGTTATGAAACATTGAAAAATGCGCTACTGATAAAGTACGAATTGACGGCTAGATCATACAATAGGAAATTTAGAGAATCACAAATAAAAGAAGGAGAGACGTATGTTCAGTTTGCAGACAGGCTAAATTCATATTTAATCAAATGGGTAGAACTCGCATCGCATGAAAAAACATTTCAAGGACTAGCCGAGCTAGTCCTAACAGAACAAATGAGACATAATATGTCTTATAAAATGAAAGTGTTCCTGAACGAACGTAAGGTGGGTACCTTTAACAAATTGGTAGAGTTAGCGGATCGCTACGCCACAGCTCACCAAGAGGAAAATCTGACAACCCACCCCCCACGCCCACGCCTTGATAAACCCCAGGTAGGGCGCCCCAACGGGCCTATAGATAAGAAAAACTCACATCGCTATCCGCCCCAGCACGAAAATCAGCAAACGCTACGCCCCTACCATCAAACAAATGGAGGGAGCAATCGCCTAGAGCACTCAAACCCTTTTCCGAGTGATAGGAGAGACCGCCCCACACAGGCCCGCGTGTCCTCCGTTGTAGTCCGAACCGACTCTGAGGAGCCGGAAAATCCAATGACACCCATTTATAATTTGGGAACCTTAGCTACTTGCACTAATGAGTTAGAAACTCAGGTGACTCTGATTGATGAATCGAAAACCTCGCCTACCCCTGGGAGCCACAATGGCCCCAAAGAAACAGACACGGTTGAACTGAATGGGGAACCAGCAACTTGTCACTTTGATAGTGGTTGTCAATACGACTCCATTGTTTCCGCTTCGCGGATACGACCCGGCGACCTTACGGGTCAGTTTGTAAGCCTTCGAGGGCCATCCTTCTCTGCACCCGTCCAGAATCTTCCCATTGCGCGTATTCACATAAATTCTCCTTTTGTGCGTGGCACAATAAATGCAGCGGTCATGAAAGACCTAGTTTATGATGTTATTTTGGGATGCAAGTACGTTTTTCTAGCTATCCCACAGACCCCTATGATCCTGACCCCGGTTATCACCCAAGCCCGCCCCGAGACAGTGGACTCCACAGTAGAGCCTCCGCCCTCTCACCAAGATTTTATTAAAGCTCAGCAGGAAGACCTTTCCCTAAATCCAGTTAGAGAAAAAAACCAAACAAGCTTGCGCGATTCTAGAACAGCTTATGTTTTCTTTAAAGCAAACCTTCTCTATAGACAGCCTTGCGCTGATCAAGATGAAAAGCCCCAGGTAATAGACATAGCCCATGACTTTCATATAGGAGCCCACCAAGAACAGACGTCGACTGTTCAAAAAGTGAAACATGACTATTACTGGCCCGGTATGTCGGGTGACAGCAAAAGATTTGTATCTTCGGGTCACCAGGACCAAGTCATGACAAAAAAACGCCTCACTCCACCTGTACCGTTAGGTGAGATCCCAGTGGGGGATATTCCCATTAAACGGGTGTCAGTAGACCTAATAGGTCCCCTCCCCCGGTCGCGGTATAAGGACGCTTATATCCTGAGTGTAGTGTGCCAATCGACTAAATGGCCAGACAGATTACCGACCCTTCTCATTCATGGCTTCAGGCAAAATCTTAACCGCCGACTAATGCGACAGTCTCTGTCTTTGACCCCGTACATACCAGGACCCGAAAACTGCCTATCAGACTTCCTCAACCGCCACTCTATTGCAAACAAAACGGGAGAGGACTAAGAAGCCCTCCTGGTTCATTGTATATATCTTCTGTCATTATCATAAATCTGTAAGTATCTCAATTTATCTCTTAGCTTTTTTTGTTATAGACTTGTAACTTTTGGGGTGTATAATCTCGCGATTGTTCTCGTAATAGCGTTTATTAACAGTTCTTATCATAGATAAGAACTTTTGTTGGTGGGGATATTGTGACGAATGGAAACGAATCGGTCGTCACATAGGCCGAATTTTATAACTGCCAATGTTTATAACAAATGTATTAGCATCACAACCATGTATGGATTAGGAATATATGCACATTATTTTGATTAAGCGTAAGAGAGAGAGAGAGAGAGAGAGAGAAGGTTTAGAAATATAAATGTTGTTTGTAAATGTTAGTATATTACCTTGTTCCCATATAGCGGGGTTTCCCGGCCAAGTAAAATGATACTATACCGCCCCCCCCCCACCTTCCAGTGTCACCTTTTCCACCCGCGACGTGGTTATCCCCCCTTACCAACTTTGAATGGCGTACGAATTTAACGACCAGTGTCCAGATTGCAATTAAGGGTCACATAGTCTCGTGAATATCGCGCCCTCTCGCCCCCCCCCCCTTTTCCACCTTCCTGGGTGTCCATATATTTCCTACCTTATCTTGTCACTGTTTCAGGAAATATAATTCCAGTTGATATCATTTTTTCTGATCGCCAACGGTGGACATTGACATTTTTATGCATAGCTCTGGCCTTCTGCAAATGGCCCATAATTGGGCGACTTTCTAAGGCCAGGGAGATCCTTCTGTTGATCTCAAAATTTAGTACCAGATGTCAAACCATTGGTATAGTTTACACTCCCCCTCTTCATGTCCGCTATATAAGTTGAAACTGTTCGCTGTAAATTTAGTCCTAGCGCCAGTCTCATAAGAAGACACACTTTCATTTTAGTTAGAAGTCAGATCTAACTATTGTAAATATTGTTCTACTCAGATTGTTTGATCCACCATTTTATATGCCAGTTAGTCACGAAGTTTTGCATTTTGTTGATGAATTGCCTGCATCTGCTAATAGTTTACCTTCATCATTGTATTATTATTGCTAGCCATTTTCCGCTACTATTGAATAAAGTCATACAGTTTTCTCTCATAAGACAACAGCGTTGGTTACTGTTTGGTTAGAACGTGACATTGTTGGTTAGACTTAGACGTTTACGAAGCCACGTCTAAGGAAAGGTGTCAAATATAAATTTGCAAACGTACAGTAGAGGCTGCCATCCGACTTCAAAAGATACCTCCAGACCAACGAAGCCAAGGGTGTGAGTTGAAACCTCCACCACACGTGTAACCGAGTCGAATCCACAACTACCGGGTTACACTATCCTTCACCAGGATTCGAACCCAGGACTTTCGGAACGCCAGTCGAACGCGCTGCCTCATTTAGGGTCGATAGTTGTATGGTCAGTGAGGGGGGGGGGGTTGACATTGAAGCTCTGTGAATAGATCAATAGACAGACATTACAGTCTGACAGAACTATAGATAGACGGTTTAGATCATACATACATGAACATATAAAAGAAATAGAAAGGACATTTGTTGAAATCAAGAAGGATGGGAGAGCGAGGGGGGGGGGGTAGGCAACAGACATACTTACAGAATAGTAATTCACGGTTAGATAGGCAGACACATAGAAAAATAGATACACAGAGAAGACAGACAGACTGACTGACAGACAGACAGACATATTGATAGATCATTAGATATATAGATATGACGATGATAGATAAATAGATAGATGATCGATAAATAGATATAAAAATACATAGATAGATTGACATAGATAGATAGATAGATAGATAGATAGATAGATAGATAGATAGATAGATAGATAGATAGATAGATAGCAAGAAAGCAAGATAGCAAGATAGCAAGATAGCAAGATAGCAAGATAGCAAGATAGCAAGATAGAAAGATAGACAGATGGAAAGATAGACGGATAGACGGATGGAAAGATAGATAAAAGGAAAGATAGATAGAAGGAAAGATAGATAGAAGGAAAGATAGATAGAAGGAAAGATAGATAGATGGAAAGATAGATAGATGGAAAGATAGATAGAAGGAAAGATAAATAGAAGGAAAGATAGATAGAAGGAAAGATAGATAGAAGGAAAGATAGATAGAAGGAAAGATAGATAGATGGAAAGATAGATAGAAGGAAAGATAGATAGAAGGAAAGATAGATAGGATGAAAGATAGATAGAAGGAAAGATAGATAGAAGGAAAGATAGATAGAAGGAAAGATAGATAGAAGGAAAGATAGATAGAAGGAAAGATAGATAGAAGGAAAGATAGATAGAAGGAAAGATAGATAGATGGAAAGATAGATAGAAGGAAAGATAGATAGAAGGAAAGATAGATAGAAGGAAAGATAGATAGAAGGAAAGATAGATAGATGGAAAGATAGATAGATGGAAAGATAGATAGAAGGAAAGATAGATAGATGGAAAGATAGATAGAAGGAAAGATAGATAGAAGGAAAGATAGATAGGATGAAAGATAGATAGAAGGAAAGATAGATAGAAGGAAAGATAGATAGAAGGAAAGATAGATAGAAGGAAAGATAGATAGAAGGAAAGATAGATAGAAGGAAAGATAGATAGATGGAAAGATAGATAGATGGAAAGATAGATAGATGGAAAGATAGATAGATGGAAAGATAGATAGATGGAAAGATAGATATAAGGAAAGATAGATAGAAGGAAAGATAGATAGAAGGAAAGATAGATAGAAGGAAAGATAGATAGAAGGAAAGATAGATAGAAGGAAAGATAGATAGAAGGAAAGATAGATAGATGGAAAGATAGATAGATGGAAAGATAGATAGATGGAAAGATAGATAGATGGAAAGATAGATAGACTTACAGACAGAACTCCCCCGCCCCTCCCAATTGTCCATGATCCATATTCATGGGCTGCGGTGGTGAGAGGGGGTGTGCAGGCCCCCAGAGATCCCCCCTCCCCCCCCCCCCACCCCGGACGCAATTGTCAGGCATGTCAGCGACAGGGCGCAGCTCGAGCTTCCTCTCTCGATGATTGAAACCCATCGCTGTAGTTTTACCATGGCGCCCCCCGCCAACGCCACTCACCCCAGCCCAGCCGCCACCCTCATCTCACTGCCAAGGCTGACAGTTCTCTTTTTTTATGCAACACATATGGCTTCTCTCTTTCACGTTCTTTTTTTTTCTTTCTTTCTCTATTTCTTTCTTTTTTTTTATAATCCTTCGTTCTGCTTTTCCCAGCTGCTCTGTAGTTCTTCCTTCCTGCAAATGTCTCGTTTTTTCTTTCTTTCATTAATGCGATTGCTTTTTTTTTCCACATCGTTCTCCCTTTCACTCACTCATTCACTCATTCTTACTCCAGCTCTTTTTCTCTTTCTTTTTATCTATTTCTCTTACTTTCTATCTATTTCTCTTACTTTCTATCTATTTCTCTTACTTTCTATCTATTTCTCTTACTTTCTATTTCTCTTTCTATCTATTTCTCTTTCTATTTCTCTTACTTTCTATCTATTTCTCTTTCTATCTATTTCACTTACTTTATATCTATTGCTCTTTCTATCTACTTCTCTTTCTATTTCTCTTACTTTCTATCTATTTATCTTACTTTCTATCTATTTCTCTTTCTATCTATTTCTCTTTCTATTTCTATTACTTTCTATCTATTTCTCTTTCTATCAATTTCACTTACTTTCTATCTATTGCTCTTACTTTCTATCTATTTCTCTTTCTATTTCTCTTACTTTCTATCTATTTCTCTTACTTTCTATCTATTTCTCTTACTTTCTATCTATTTCTATTACTTACTATCTATTTCTCTTACTTTCTATCTATTTCTCTTACTTTCTATCTATTTCTCTTACTATCTATTCTCTGTCTATCTATTTCTCTTACTTTCTATCTAGTTCTCTTACTATCTATTCTCTGTCTATCTATTTCTCTTACTTTCTATCTAGTTCTTTTACTTTCTATCTATTTCTCTTACTATCTATTCTCTGTTTATCTATTTCTCTTACTTTCTATCTATTTCTCTTACTTTCTATCTATTTCTCTTTCTATCTATTTCTATTTCTATTTCTCTTACTTTCTATCTATTTCACTTACTTTCTATCTATCTATTTCTCTTTCTATCTATCTATTTCTCTTTCTATCTATCTATTTCTCTTTCTATCTATTTCTCTTACTTTCTATCTATTTCTCTTTCTATTTCTCTTACTTTCTATCTATTTCACTTACTTTCTATCTATTTCTCTTTCTATCTATTTCTCTTTCTATTTCTTTTACTTTCTATCTATTTCTCTTACTTTCTATCTATTTCTCTTTCTATTTCTCTTACTTTCTATCTATTTCTCTTACTTTCTATTTATTTCTCTTACTTTTTATCTATTTCTCTTATTTTCTATCGATTTCTCTTTCTATCTATTTCTCATACTTTCTATCTATTTCTCTTTCTATCTTTTTCTCTTACTTTATATCTATTTCTCTTACTTTCTATCTATTTCTCTTACTTTCTATCTATTTCTCTTACTTTCTATCTATTTCTCTTACTTTCTATCTATTTCTCTTACTTTCTATCTATTTCTCTTACTATCTATTCTCTGTTTATCTATTTCTCTTACTCTCTATCTATTTCTCTTACTTTCTATCTATTTCTCTTTCTATCTATTTCTATTTCTATTTCTCTTACTTTCTATCTATTTCACTTACTTTCTATCTATTTCTCTTTCTATCTATCTATTTCTCTTTCTATCTATTTCTCTTACTTTCTATCTATTTCTCTTTCTATTTCTCTTACTTTCTATCTATTTCACTTACTTTCTATCTATTTCTCTTTCTATCTATTTCTCTTTCTATTTCTTTTAATTTCTATCTATTTCTCTTACTTTCTATCTATTTCTCTTTCTATTTCTCTTACTTTCTATCTATTTCTCTTACTTTCTATTTATTTCTCTTACTTTTTATCTATTTCTCTTATTTTCTATCGATTTCTCTTTCTATCTATTTCTCATACTTTCTATCTATTTCTCTTTCTATCTTTTTCTCTTACTTTCTATCTATTTCTCTTACTTTCTATCTATTTCTCTTTTTATCTATTTCTCTTACTTTCTATCTATTTCTTTTACTTTCTATCTATTTCTCTTACTTTCTATCTATTTCTCTTTCTATCTATTTCTCTTACTTTCTATCTATTTCTATTACTTTCTCACTTTCTCTTAGTTTCTATCCTTTTCTATCACATTGTTTCTTTTTTCTTAGTTGTTCACTTCCTATTACACCCTCTTTATTTCACACAACTTTTTTTTCTCTCTATCCTTCTCTCTCTCTCTCTCTCTCTCTCTCTCTCTCTCTCTCTCTCTCTCTCTCCAATTCTACCCGCATTATTCGTTTATCAGTAAAGTTTTTTTAACTGTTAAAATGTTTACAGAAAATTTTGCACAAACAACCACCACCAATTTTTGGGTTTGTTTTGTAAAAAAAAAAGTTTTTATTAGCCCTTCGTGAAAACTCAAGTTTTAAAGCTTTTAAACAAAATTACTTTTTACGTTAAGTAAATAATCACATGGAAGTGGGCAGATATTTTGGTCAAAAAAGTTCTGCATTGTTTTTTGACATGCGTTCAATGCAAGCTATGCATGGGAGATAACAACGAGGTTGTTTACCCACATACCTAAATAATACATTCTGAAGGCATAACAATAGCTGATAGTTTAAGTCCCCTGATTCGGATGTACTTACCCTGATGGCATTGACTTGTCTACAGGGGCGAAGCCACAGGGGGGGGGGGGTGAGGCAAGACCACTGTAAATACCGTATTTTCGATGGTCTTGGCTGAGGGCCCCCCCCCCCCCCCCTGGAATTTAAAAAATAATTAGTTTTCAACAGATTTTTTTTCAAAATAAGTATTAAATTTGCGAAAAATTTGGTAAATGTTTGTTACGCGAAAGTTCAGACCCCCCCCCTGGAAAAAAGTTCCGGCTTCGCCCCTGCTTGTCTACACATCCTATAGGTCTCGCATTGCCTGGACTTATCCAATGGATTTTGTCAGCTCTGGACATAAATGTAATGCCTTTGAGCAGCCTTTGTCTACGCTGATCTCCAAGAACTTGCATTGCCTACACTTATCCTAACAATCTTGCATTGCCTACACTTATCCTAACAATCTTGCATTGCCTACACTTATCCTAACAATCTTGCATTGCCCACACTTATCATAACAATCTACCGTACCAAAAAATCGAACGTACCAAAAAACTTGCTTTGCCTAGCCCTAGATCATAATATCCAATGATATCCAAAGGCTGCTAGCTGCGTATTTCTGAAATAAACTCTACTTCACGGCCATGGCTCCAAGCGCCACCTGAGCGACCCCCCCCCCAATCGCCCCCCTACCCCCACCCATCGCCCCATCCTTTCCCCTAGCCATTTCTACGATTTTTCCGCCGGCACGAGCCTTTTCAGCAGAATTATCTCCCCACTAATTGACCTAGTTTGTGGTTGTTGTTTTTTGGATGCATGCCAACATTTTCTTTACAGCTGTTTTTTTTCTTCTTCCGTCGTGAACTGCGCCTCAGTGATATGATAAAGCGTTCCTTACGAAGGGTGACGCTCTCTCCCTATCTCTGTCTCTCTGCGTTGTAGCGGGAGAAATGGGCGCGAAAAGAAAAGAGCGGGGCGTGAGGGGTGTGTGTGGGGGGGGGGGGGGAACTAATGGACATTGTCGGTGATTGTCGGTACCATCTGGTCATCTGTCAGCGCACACTCCTTTCATACTTTCGCCGCGTTGCACCGGCGAGCAACAGAAATGTCCAGACCTGGTGGGGGGGGGGGGGTTGTTGCTGCTCATGTTGCGACAGCTCTGGAGGAGTCGGCGGCGCCAGGGCACTTTCGCCAATTACTAAGGGTTTCGTGACGCCCCTTGTCAAGGGCTTGTCAGACAGCTACAACATCGCCCAGGGTATTCGATAATGGACAGTCTACGTAACACAGTTTAAAAGCAATGCAATCGGATATCTCACACGTCAGCCCCAACTTCTTCCAACCACAACCTTTGTAATATGGAAAAACAGGAAACCGCAATCCCCGCAAAACAGAAAGCCAAAAGCAGCGACCTGCCTAATATTTTTGAGCCAAACAAATAATTAAAACAGCACAATGTTCATAACAGATGAAGCCAAAACCACTTGGCTGGCGTTGACCAAAGGTCCCGGGTTCGAATGCTGGTGAAAGCTATAGCTTTTTGTTGCGTCCGTCGGGGGGGGGGGGGGAGAGGTGTCCCCGAGTCTACCCAGCTCTGATAGGTATCTGATCGAGACCGACTGAAACCAAATTTTTAGTTTCGGCCGAAAACGAAAACATACCGAATATTATACATTGACTTTCGGTCGAAACCGAAGCCGAAACCAAAAGTTTAACTACAACTTCGGCCGAAACCGAAAAATAAACCGAAAATGCGAAACAAATGATTTCAAAAGACTGCACATTTATGTGTAATATGAACTAGTTTATGGGTACTCTATTTAAGTAAACCATTCTTTGGAGTGATTAAATAATCTGTTATTATTAGATCTATCTTCAGTCTTCTACTTCACATTAGGGATGTTAATATCCTTTTTTTTTTCTCAACACATATTTTCGGGTCTAAATATCCGATTTTTTACCCATTTTCTGTTTCCCCTCTCCGCCCCCGGGCAATGCAAGTTATAGTTTGGAAAAGACAAATTTGCATTGATTATACTAAAAAAATAATACGAAGGACCATTGATCCTTATAACGTGGTGAAATCTTTGTAAAAAACATAGTTGATTTTGGATTAGCAGAAGTCAAAAGCTGAAGTGTCATGAATATACATTAAAACTGAACTGATTGTGGATTGTGAAACACTAAAGATGTCCTCCTTTTGAAGTTTAAGCATCTCGCAACCTTACGTCTATCGTTCTGTTTGTCTGTTAAGGGAGCGTTCAGCATCAGCGTGGAAATTTCATTTTTGTTTGTTTCCGAATACGTAGATCAAATTTCTGTACCGACGACTAGCGTTAACATCTGCATTAGACCTATCTGTTGTATGCGCTTGTATCGCAAATTCCCAAGCAATATTCGGAATTCGAAGAAAAAAAAAAAAAAAAAAACTATAAGTCGCCTCTGACAAACAAATGTTTGCAAGAAATATAATGTTAAGGAATGGTTTTGTGCTAATCAAACAGGGTTTACAAATATTTCTTCAGATCGTGGGACACTATTATGAATGATTTCCTCCCGTAATCCGGTTTTCGTTTAACATCCCTAATTGACACAGAGTTAATTCGCAACAGTTTTAAGTAAATGAAAGTATCAATAAGTAGAGTAAGCTTAATAGAAGCGTAGCATTTTGAACTTTGAAAGTTAAAATAGATATTCGGCTGATGACCGAAAGTCAATATCAGTTTCGACCGAAACCGTAAACTAACCGAAAACTTACCTTTTGTCTTCGGCCGAAACCGAATCCACGCCGAAAAAGGGTTTTTGCCTATTTTCGGCGCAGAAACCGAAGCCGAAACCGAATATCGGTCGGTCTCTAGTACCTGACATTAATTACAAAAAGTAAAGTCGGGCTGGCAGTGTGTTCGTACGCCCTTGTATGCCGTGGCCCGTGACAACAGAAACCGGTGAACGTTGCCTCACCGGCCTTATGGATCAATTTGGTCCGACGGGTACTTTACTAATTAAGTTTTAAAAAAAGTACCTACCCTTTGAACCAAAGTGACCATAGGGCTGGTGAAGCAGCGTTCACCAGTTTCTGTGGCCACGGCAACTAATGTCAGGTACCCAAATGAAGCTGGGTAGACTCAGGGACACCCTCAAGTCCGCTCGGCTACCGTGTTCCGTACACTTGGGCTACTAATAAAGTTGTCAACTATAACGATAACCAGGAGTAGGCCCTACACGAATTTCGTATCAATAGTATATTGATTTATTTTGTGTTGTATTTATGAGTGCTATAGGCTATCTAGCTTTAAATATTCACAATTGGCAGTTGCGACAACAGTTCCGGGAAAAGCATATTCGTATATTCTTGCAAGTCGCAGACCACATACCTTAGGTACCGGTATGACCCCTTGTGCGTGGCGTCGTGGCGTACTTCTCGTACGCAAGTGTACCACATCTCAAAAGTAATAATAATAATAATATGTGTACAGCGCTGTCAACAAACATAATGCAAGCTCAGAGCGCACTTAACATTGATCAACAAACAATTAAGAACACGGATATAATTCACTAGGTTGAATAGGATGTAAAGCTAACTAATAATTTAATCGGCAACCTAAGGCACGCGTGCCAAACTTGGCACGCAGAGTGACCTCCAAGAATTTTGTTGACTAGGTGAAAAAAACAAACTAACAACATTTTTAGGTTCTGAATGAGAAATACTGACTGTTGAGGCCGATGTTTCTGAGTGATCTATCGACACATTTCAGTGAGTTGAACTTGCATTTACAAGGACCACTTGAATGGATTTGCATTGAAACTAGACATATCTTGCCGTGAAATCAATTTAAAAACACTTAACTACATATACATACTTATATTAAGACATATATTTAGATAGTTAGGGCTTTTTCAGAAGTATATAGAAGCACAAAGCGGAGTTTTCTAATCAAAGGCAAGACTTTTAAATTGATGGACACATTTTTTCATACCTCATCAAGCCTCGCTAGCTTGATCCTACTACAACTTTTTTAGAGGTGGATATTTATTGGCGATTTAAAATGCAGCAACTAAAATTTTAAACATTTTAAATATGGGCAGCCAAATGTGCCCATTTGCGGAAAAAAATCACGAAGGAAGCTGATTAGCTTAGGAAAGTCATCTGCAATTCTCAAGTATAGGCATTCGCTCTTCTACTTTCCGCTTTTGGTTCAACTTACGCTTATGAAGAAATAAAAATTAGTCAGTAATATTTTTTATATTACAAAACATAAACTTGTTTGACATCACTATTGAATCAAATGTGGAAACGGTTTTTAATTAAAGGGAGATAATTAATGCATTTTTTTTTGGCGCTAATATTTTGGTTTCTTTTATCAAAAAAATAAATGGCTTACAATTTATAACTATATAACTGTTAATATAACTGTTAAAAACATTTGAAAATTATATAAATATTCTATAACTAAAGAATTTATATTTATATTTACAAACATTATATTAACTACCCAGGTTATACAGCTTATATGATTACTACGCATCTATTCCGCTGTTAGAGAGTCCACATATTTTGCATATGAACTGTAAAATCATATTAAAGGACATCTCAGTACAGAGATTACAATATAATCAATATTATAGTAGCAGTAGTAGTGATTAGTGATTAGATTTTTTCACACAGGTGTGTGGGAAGTCTTAGTCACCCCCGAGCTACGGCTCTCATCTAAACTTACCCAAAGGAGGGGCAAGGATGTAAGAATCCGACGCGCCTCATAATGGCAAAAAAAAAAAAAAATAGTAGTAGTAAGCGTTAGATCTTCATCTTGAGTGCAAAAATAATGTTTAGAGTTTAGACAGTAATTACCACAAATGTGAACGTTTAGCAGACTAATAAAATATTGCATTTGATATTTGATATAAATGCAAATAAAAAAAGATGATACTCACAAACACAAAAGTCTTACATTTTTATATTACCGGTAAATATAAAACGCTTGAACTATTTTCTCTATAAATCTCTTTTGCATTTGACCTTGGTCTTGGTACGGAGTTAAATTAATTGTCTTATAAAATCATTTTGACAAAGTATAATAAAGCGGTTGACTGTTACTGACTCTGTTCTGCTGTTGGCGCGCCGAATGATTTAGAAATCCTAGTTTGGCACATTATTAGCAAAAGGTTGCCGACCCCTGATTTAAAGCTTTCAAAACATAGGACAATGCAAATAAATGTATAATCTAGCATTAACCGAACTAGTATAGTAGGGGTCTACAGAATGTTTATCGAAGTTGCATATTAAAATAATGTGTTTTTATGTTCTTTTTTAAAAGTGACGATAGAACTGGCTCGTCTGAGTTGGGCGGGAAGTAGATTACATACTTTTGTTTGGGTCAGATATTGAGACGGCTATCAGGCCAACGGTCGTCAGAGAGAAACGGGGAGCACCTCCAGAAAGCCAGGTGTCGGCAGAGCGGAGTGCTCTTTGCTGAACATGGGGACAAGCACCACTAAATATGGAACGCTGCGTTGTACCACTTCTGCTTAGCTGCGTATACACGCACATGCCAGAAATACTACTAGTATGTGAGCCTCTGGTAGAAATACATAAAAACAACACTTAACTAGAAATATACGCCCAAGTCGCACTGAGCCATCAAGCGTAAGCTAAATGATTCATTCTATATAAATACTGTAATATTCGATCGGAGGCGGATATGTCGATGTGGGGGGGGGGGGGGGGGGCGGGGTGGGACTCGTTTTGTCCATAATTGTTTTGTTTAGTTTTTTATATATTTTTTTTATTCTTTAGCTTTATTTAAATCGGAAATTTTCAAGTCTTTTTTTTTTGGTGACATTTCTAAAAGGCCTCGAAGTGCACACTTCTGATTGGTTAAAATAAAATCTCTTCAGCCAATGAATCATTCACTTAAGCTGCACTAGCCTACACACACTCATAATTCTAAATTACTTATATATATAAAAAAAAGTTTGTGAATAAAGAAGCTCCAAAGGTCTAGGCGGGTGTCTTCGGAGACGTCTGCTCTCACCGTCATACGCCCTCGCTCTCTCGCTCGTTCCATTCACTCGAGTTTCAAGTAGCGCACTTCATTTAGACACGAGTGCTCACGCTCTTGTCTTTGTTTTGTAAGGCACGTGACTTGACTGCCAACTTCCGTTTTATTTTTTGTTTTCATTGGCGGACACTTTGTTTTGTTTGTTTGTTGGTGTGTTGTTATTTTATAAGTTGTAGATGTTAAGCACACATACACAAATGAAACAGGAAGCGGGGGGTTGTGGGGATTGTGGGAAGGATCCGGGAGGAGAAGTGTCGACGCGTGGAACAAAAACCGGACAACAAAGACGTCTATCTATCAGTGATGAAGAAGGGCAAGAGAGGCTGACATGGAGATTGAGATGTCAACACAATGCATTGACCTTGTACACAGTAGACGACTTCCCCCCCCCTCCCACAACCCACTTTTCCCTACTGTCTGACAGCGGAGAAACAAACCAGTTTATGCAAGTGTGTCATTGAGTGTAAACTCATCTGAAGATGGTCACCTGAAGCTGGTCAGTGAAGATTGCCCCATGTGGGATGTCTCCTGTGAACACAGAACATTCGCTCCAATCCCCTTCTTGAAACAGGTTCTGGCCAGAGAAGACCCCCACCAACACAAACCTGTATAGTAGAGGCCGACCGAAACCAAAATTTGCGTTTCGGTCGAAAACGAAACCATACCGAAAGTTATACATTGACTTACGGTCGTAACCGACAATTTCACCACACCTTCAGCCGAAACCGAAGAATTGAACTGAAATTGCCAAACAGAAGATTTAAAAAGACTGCACATTTTTGTGTAATATTGTTTATGATTAACTTCAATTTTCTACTTCAAAAAGATTAATTCGCAACAGTTCAACTAATTGTTAACTAAATAGATGCAGCAGTAGGCTACCGTTGCAGTCTAAATTTTGAAAGTTAAAAAGATATTCGGCTGATGACCGAAAGTCAATATCAGTTTAATTTTCCGGCTTCGGTCGAAACCGAAACTACACCGTAAGAGACCATTTGCCTACTTTCGGTACCGAAACCGATACTGCATTTCGGTCAGCCTCTACTGTGTGGAAAAGAGACAGACCTGGAAACCACCGTGCAATTCACTATAGCTACAGGTCTTCTTGTTTGAACTTTGAACCCCTCCATTGACCTATATATTGAGAACGTAGAAGGAAGAATGACCTTTTTAAAATTAAAAAAAAAAAGGCGACCATAATTTGAGATTACCATTTTTGTTTAAATTTCAAAATGACCTCATTATTACCCCCAACCCCATTACCAGAGCCAGCAGGGCTCTATGGTCTATATATAGTCTAGACAAGTTGTGTCAGCGACTGGTCCTTCCAAGTGTCAGTGAAACTATAGACCTCTCAGGATGTGTCACATCTGGCTGAGAGCACAACAGTGAATTGTGGGAAGGGACGGGGGGAGTATTATATCATTTATATCTAGAAAGCAGTTATGCACCCCCACCCTCCTTTTTGTTTTTCACCCCCCCCCTTCCAGGGCCCCTATGGAAACATTTATTTTTTATTTAATAGTAGGCCTACTATTTTGTAGAAATCATGACGTCATCGCATCCCTTTTTTTTTTCTTTTCGATTCGTCCAATTGATCAAGTGGTGGCGTCAAGCTGAGAGGGTCAAAGGTCACGAGACTCATTGCAATTCTCCGCGAAGTAATTCCAAGCGAGTATCGTCCCTTGAGCTCTCTGGGGGGGGGGGGGGGGGGAAGGGGAGGGGTAACCCCCTTACGCATCGGGTTCATTTTCCGTAAACCAGCGTTTTTTGGCCAAATTTTTCTTCTTTCGTGACCCGGTTCTTTTTAATACTTCTGCTTCGCGACACGCTCAATTTTTTTTTGGTTTCGCCTATAGACTGGTGTATGAAAACATTCTGTAACCATGGGCCTCATCAGCTGACGCGAAGTCGGGAAACAACCGTTATGCTGGCACAAGAACACACAGACGGCACCATAGCCCCAGCAGCGCGTCCGAGGCTCAGTGGGGAGGAAGCAATGATTCCAGCGTTCCCGCCTCAACCCCGCCCTGGTGCCTGGATGTCCATACCTACACAATGAGATGTGTGCTACCAGACGACAGTGCAGGTATACGGGCGAGCTACCTCGATAATGGTCCGAGGGGGGGGGGGGGGTGTGGATTCCGCAGTGGGAGAAAATACTGCATGTGGCTGCGGAAACCGAACCCTAAGTATCACTGCACGCATTCACATGCCGTGGGGTGGCTGGCGTCAAGACTAGGACAAACCTTGGTTGTAAATACTGTACACCCGGCAACACCTCTAAGTTTAAATCCCTAAATCTAAATTTTTACTTCTAAAACCAAAACAAAAAAATTAAGAAAAAAAAGAATATTTTCATAAATTTTGTTTTATTTAAATTGTGTTGTCAAATAAAAACTTCTTAAACGCAAATTTTTCAAAAGAAAAAAACAAAATAATAATACATTGTTGGAACTTAAACAAAAACAAATACATTGTTGTTAACTTAAAACACAAAGGAAAGAAAACAAAGAAGGAGAAGATAACTCTAGGAAGAGGTTGCCAGTAACCTACAGTCAACACACTAAACAAAGGGTAGATAACCTTACTTCACAGCCACTTGTACATCAAATGTTCAACTTGAACAAACACAAACACAAAAAAATAGACTTTGCTGAATTTGTCAAAGTTTCTGTTTTTAAATTTCGCACTTGGTAAAGGCATGGGACATCAAAGACAAAACTTAGCCTTTAATCTCTGACCTTTCACATTAACAGTATTTTAATTTTAATGCATTAACTTTATTTAAACAAAAATAACAAAAATATTTTTTTTAAATATTTGACTCAAAAAAAGTTAAATTTAACAATAAAGGGTAATGTTAACATCTGAAAATGATGAGAAATACTGTTCTTCTTTGTTGTGAAATTATATGTTGATTTTAGTTTTAAAAAAAAAACCATCGAAATAAAACATATTTAAATTATAATTATGGTTGTGTTGCAATAAATAAATATTCAAGAGCAGATAATCCAGTGTCAGCAATATATAGAGTTATTTTTTCATAACAAATATTTACAAAACCTCACAAAATAAGAATACATTTTCATTTAATGATTATTTTATTATGGCAACAAGAAGGAAAATGACATTTGAAGGACATATGACACAGTAGTTGTGAGAGGATGTCCCCCTCCCCCCTTGTCAGAGGGACAATGTCCCCCACCCCAAGCAATAGACCATAGGCCTACATTTTTTTGTCTTTCATCATCTTTAGAATAAATATTATGTACATTCTAAATTTATGTACACTAGCTGTATAAATATTTATGTCAATGTACACACGAAGCTTTATATACAATTAAATAGTGAACAAAATAAATCTGACAATATGGAAGTTTTGTTTAAAAAAAAAAAAAGCAGGATTTGTGACAAAGCAATGAAAAATAAAACAACATGTTCTCCATTTAAACTTCTAAACTAACTAATTATGCCTTTTGACATTTTTGTATACACAGGTGATAAAAATAGAATGGCAACAATACAAGAACTTTAGAGAGACACCAAGAAACCAGCATAGATCATGAAAGTGAAGACAATGGCAATTGGAGATAATATATTTTCTTTTCTTCATGTTATTAACAATAATAAATGATATATTATTTGAATGAGCAAAATTGTGTTGGTTCAGTGTTTCATGGCAGTCAAAGAGTTTGTCAGACCACCCCTCACCCCGCCTCCATTTGCCTTACATTGTGATTTAATGTTAATGGATGGACACACCACTGGACCTGGTTTGAGATTTGTGTGGCCCCCATTTGCCACTCCACATGTTACAAGCCAAAAATTATTTTTAGATTCCACTTTTTTAGGGAGGGTGGATATTGTTTTTGTATTGGACCTTATATTAGTGACCAAGGGTCAAGCCAAAGTTCTCTGTAACGAATTACTTCAGTATGATCCTTCCACAAGGCCTGTTTCTACAGTATTCTGGGCACAAGCTTATTATTTATGTCTGTAGACCCTGCACTGACCCTGACAAAAATCATCATATTTAACCAAAGCCAACAGAGATCTAGCAAACAGTGCATCCACTCTCAATACTCATAATCCAGTACGTGTCTTTGGGGCCGTAAATGTCCTCTGGCCGTACATGTCCACGGGAAATATATGTCCAAAATTCCCAAGAGTTATCACACCATCTGTCCTCAAAGTTGAACATACTGCCAAGACGGCAGAAGACAGCAGTTTGCATAGTATTAATACTGACCAAGGTAATCCATTGTTTTTATTAAACAAAATAAACAAAACAGAATAAGTCCTTTTCATTATCCAATATGGCAACTCAGCAAGAGAAAATAAAAAAGAACAACTGGCACATTTCCAAAAGTCTTCATTGTTCCGTTTGGTACATGATAAGTTCTGATGATAAACTCCAAAGATTAGTTTTGAATAGCAGCAAACAAAGCATTTCTTTGAATGAAATAAGCACACAAAAAAAGTTCCACATTTGATGTTCAGTGAAAAAATGATGAATATATTGAAATAGTTCATGCAATATCACAAGGAAAAAAATGTTTTCCGTTTACTGTTTCAATGTTTAAACTGTTCAATGAAATAGTTCTGAACTATTGAAAGTTCTGAACTATTGAAAGTTCTGAACTATTGAAAGTTCTGAACTATTGAAAGTACTGAACTTTTAGTTCTTGTTGTCTTTGTGTGAGACAGTTTGTAGACTGAAGTCTTGAAGGCTCTAACACTTGATGGCACCGATTTCTGAACTGCAAGTAGGCCCCTGGTTTGTGACCTACTTTAAAGTGGGTCAAATAGAGCATGGCCTAGTTTACTTTTGTAAAACTCACAGCCTGTATTTATGAAAATCTGAAGAAGTAGAAAAACACCAGCATCAACAGCCAGAGGTGTAGCTCTACAAGGGCAGAGCCATGGGGTGCAGTGCCTGGCTCATGGCGATGCTCCTGCAGGCGTCGCAGTTGGACATTTTGCTGATGTCCTGAAGCTTCTTGGCGATGGCCTCCGAGAGATGAACAGCCGGACCCAGCTTCATTCCCAAGGTCTTGACCAGGTGGTCTGCCGTCAGCAACGCCAGAATACGGCCATCAACCCTTTGCTCACGGAAGTGCTGTCAAAAAGATGGAAAAAAAAATTGTTAAAAAATTTTACATATACTTTTTAGTGTTTTTTTTTAGATAACTTTAGATATTTAAGATATTAAAAAGAAACATTATTGAAAAACAATCTGTAGACTTACATCAGCATATACACCACATCCATCAAGAGATTTGAGGAACTTGCACACATCTTCCACGCTCCACATCCTGATGTCCTCATCCCGGTGGTCGGCGCACGCGCAGTGGTACATGGGCCTGGCGTACTCGGGCAGCGCCGAGAGGTAGGCAGCGGCCTGAGACCCGTACTCCAGGTATCGCTTCCGGAGGTACTCAGCCGTCTTGTCCATGTTGGCAGACTCCAGGCCGCAAGGGATGGCCTGGGCCATGGCTATCCGCTGCTGCTGCTGTTGTTGAGCCTGCTGTTGAGCCTGTTGTTGTTGAGCCTGTTGTTGGGCTTGTTGCTGCTGGGATGCTGCAGCGGCCGCTGCGAAGTACTCCCACGTGGCAGTGTAGTCCGGGGCTCGACCTTCCATTCTGTAGGAAATAAAACGAAGCATGCCAACAATAAGAACGGAGGCCGGAACAAGCTGTTGCCATGGTGACAATGACAACACACAAGTACACAAATGGCTAAATGATTAACTAAAGAATTAATGATTTCAATCAGATTTTGTGTTAATAAATATAGTACAAAAATACAAGTTAATGTGGATATTACTATGTAGGCGTTAATGAAAGTAGGGTGCTTACCTCAATCTTTTGGCATTATGTTCAAGGGCGGCCTCCATTTCTGTGGAATGCCTTTTGGATCCCGCTGACGCCACTGCGGAGGTGGAGGCAGCAAGCTCGGGTATCAGGTAAGGGTACGCCGCTGACCAAGGGTACGCCGCGACAGAGGCCATCGCCAGCGACCGCTGGTACTCCGCCAGGGAGGCCTGCGAGTACGTTTGCCTCTGGAGCAGGGGGTGGAGCTGGGCGAAGGCCGGGTGGCTGTAGGCAGGCAGCGCCCCGGCTGCAGCCTGGTACACGAGCTGGTCCTTGGACAGACCGGTCAGCTGCGGCCCGTAAGCGGTGAGCTGGTGCAGAAGGTGGGCAGGCAGCACGGCCTCCTGGGGCCGCATCGCAAAAAGAGACGGCATGTAAGCCTGTGATGCAGACCTGCAATACACATAAATATATACATTTATACACTAGCTGCTATAGATCTAAGTATTTACAAGATGTATTTACAAGCTAAATTTCCCGGCGCTGCCCGGGGGGAAATTACATAGGCCTGTATAAGCTACAGATAAACATTTTAAATTTAAATACAGTTTTCAATTTTGTTTCAATTTTATCTTATGAATGAAGTCAGTACATGTGAACTAGGTCATGGAACAATTTGCTATAACAAAAATAGAGCAAGCTATTTTGTGAATAAATCTATAGATTATATAATTATGGTAATTTCCCAACAGTTAGTTGTTTTTTCTGATCTAAATTCCCTTTTAATTATCCAATCTAATATTCAAAACAAAAATCAATAAACGTGGTTAAAGAGTAGTGGGAGAAAAAATGGGGGCGGATTGGGGGCAGTATGAATATGAAAATGTTTCATTATGTTTGCCTTGATTGATTAAAGGCATATGTCTTGAGTGAATAAATTTAACTGAGGAATAAATTGAACACAACAAAATGTGAACACCTTTATATATTCACACGTTACTCAAAGTCCAACTTGTAACTAGGTAACAAAATTAACCAAAACAAAAAGCACTACTCACATGTTAAAGGCATGCCCATGACCAGCTGCTAACATCCTCATATATTCACTGAAGGCTGCAGCATCGGCTATTCCACCAGGTGGTCGACGAGATGCTTCTGAAGACGATGACGATGACCCTACTGGAGTGTTGCTGGAGCGTTCTTGCTTCACGCTGGACTCCATGTGCGACTTGGCAGAGTCCCTTTTCTCTTTCTCCTCCATCCTCCTCCTCTCGGCCTCTTTTTCCTCTTTCCTCTCCCTCTCTCGCCTCTCCTCCCTTTCCTTCCGGGCCCTTTCCTCCTTCATCCTTTGCCTGTGCCGCTCTTCTCTCTCGCGATCTCTATTTTTATCGTCCAATGAAAATGTCGGCTTGCCGACTGCAGCGTCCACAGCTTCTCTCTTGAAAGAGTTGTCATGAGTGTGGTTCAGGTGGCGGTCGATGCTATGGAAGCCTTTAGGGTTTTCGATTTTGACCGGCGCCTGGGGGGATTCCTTCTTGTCGAACGGCCTGTGGGGGTGCTGGTCGTAAATCGGGGTCGTCGCAACCTTCTTAAGGCTCAGGGCCTTATCGCTACTGTCTTTGTGGCCAAACGCGGCGTGGGCCTGCTCCAAGCCCGCGAAGCCCTCGGCTGGGTGCACGCGAGGCGGAGACTTCAATCCCTGACCGATGGCCAGGACTCGGTGGATGTGGCTTTCGCTGCTGTGGGGGGAAAGCGTCGGGGGCACCCAGGTGTGTTCCGATTTGACGTTGGTGGTGGATATGGATAAGGATAATGGGTGAGCCCCGGATGTGGAGTAACCATAAGAGGTGATTGGCGCAGCTGCTGGTGACTGGGTAACCTCTGGCGCCGACGGAATAGCAGGTGATTCTACACGTGCCTCTGTCACCTTTGTAGTCCCTTCTTTGGGGACGGAAAGATCCGGAACAGCAGCCTCGTCAGTTTCAATTTTAATCACAGTTTTATTTATAGCATCAGCGTCATCGTTCTTTTCGCTTTCACAGGCGTCAACGCTATCCTCGCGGTTTGGGGTCAATTCCTCAGAGGCGGTGATGGGGTTTTCGATGGTTTTGTTAGGGTCTTCCACCTGCTCGTCCTCTATGTCGCTCTCATCATCGATGTTGGCGTCTGAGATATCCTCGTCCTCATCGTCCTCTTCGTCTTCATCAAACTCCTGCTCCTCACTGCCAGAGTTGCCATGCTCCTCCTCTCCGTTCTCTGGCTGGCCGTCAACAGCGTCGGTTTGGTCAGGAGCGCCTCCGCCAAAGGAACCCGATGGGGTCTGGGCGTGGTCTGATCCTGGAAGATTCGGGCTCAGCAGCTGCGGTGTTAGTGGATTGCTGGACACCTGGTTGTAAGGTGCCGCACTGGGGACAGCGGTGGCGGCGGACACAGGGAGACAGGGCGAATGTTGCTGGGTTGGGGCGATGAACGGGAGGGGGGTGGTTTGAGTGGACAGGCTGGTCGCCATGCTGATGGCGGAGGCGAAGTTGGTCATCTTGCTAGGGGTTGACGGCGTTTTCTGTTGAGGGACCTGACCCTGGTTTGACGAGCCCGCCGACAGCGTGGAAGAAGTGGACATCACATTTTCTGAGGACAAGCATGGCGACGATGAGGCTGACGAGGGCGCCGAAGACGAGGGCGAGGACATGCCCGCAGCCAAAGGTCTGCTCTTCACTTGCTGTTTCGACATGTGGTCTGTTGCAGTGGTGTTCAGGGTAACTGGGCGCTGGTGAGGTGACGACTTTGTGGGGAGATTCGCCCTTCCGTTGCTGTCGTTACTGAAATATATATTGACATATTGTTACTATTTATAATAAGATCAACACAACGGCGTTTCAAAACTGGTTAGAACAATTTGGAAAAAAATTCAGCGATGAGAGCTACAAAAGAAATATACAAAGCCTATACATTATTCCAATAGTTTGGCCTGTTATTATTATTCTATTCGGTTAAAATGTATCGTTTAAAACAGAGCCGCTATTGAGTCCAGTAATTACACAATCATTGTGCTGGCTACACAATCCCCCACTAAGTTTACCATTACAGAAATTGATGGACATGCAAGTGAACATTTTTTTGGCCATAGGTGAACAAAATGGTGGGGACAAACTCTTTTTGAAAAAAAAATATTTATTGTGTTCAGATTCATACATTTTTAGCTTGACTTAACATAATGTAATACAAAAGGTCACGTTATTTAGTTTCAGCCAATGTTAATCGCCTGATTTGAAATAAGACCATTCTATTGGTTGCTTTTAAATTAAAGCATTAGTGCAGCCTTATTGTTCGTTGTTGTGTTTTTTTTCTTGTCAATTGACTTGTGGGGGAGATTAGATAAACGGAGTTGATGACTCAAACCTGTGTATTACGTCATCTGTATTGTATATACCTACGCTGTTGTGTACAGATTAAATTATTTTAAAAGAAGATAAAAGCAATAACTCCAAGCGCTCACCTCTGCAGAGTACCGTCCGCCATCTTGAGCTTGTCAGCAGAGTGCCGCTTGGCTTCCGGTTTGGCCTGGGCGCCCCCAGCGGGGCTGAGATTGGCCGCCATCGCGGCACTGGCCACCGGCCGGAAGGCGCCGGCCACGTGCCTCTCCGCCCCAGTGGCGTTGGCCGAGCCGCTGTTTGGCTTCCGTGGCTTCCTCTCGCCGTTCGGAATTCTTCGCTTCTCTCCCTTGCGTGTCTGAGGAATACAAAGAGAAGGCAATCGGTTTAAATTCCAACTTTTTCTTCTTTCGTTCTTTCTTACTCTTTGACGTCTTTTAAGAGGGGAGAAAAAAATCCTTACAAAAAAGAAACCCCTATTTTCTATACTCCCCCCATCCCTCTCTCCCCAAAAACAGCTCTGGCCTCTACATCACGCCCCCCCCCACCTCTTTCCTCATCCGGAGCCCTCAGTTCAGGGGCCCCCGAAAGAATAATTACGCACGTCAAGAAGGAAAACACAAATGATTTACCACCAGGGGTCGTGATGAATCTAATTCTGGAGCGGAATCGACATTCAATTCTTTTTTCTTTTTTTTTTTCTTTCTCTCTCTCTCTCTCTCTCTATGCAAACCAACTAAACCTTCCACAACCCTCCCTCCCCCCCCTATCTCAATGTTGAACAAAGTGAAATAATACAAAGTTAAAATTGTATATAGTAAAACGAAACGTGGATGTCGATATGGGTTGGAGGCAGATCTTACGACTTATAAGTACATTTTATTTCTTAGATACGTAAAAAAAAAGAAAACAGACCTTCAACCTTCAACCGTCGTGTTTTTTTTTTTTGTAAATGGGGGAGAGCGGGAAATGAAATAGGGGGAGGGGGGAGGAGAGACCGCTTGAAGTTGGGAGGAGAGAAAAGCGTTTAATTATTATTACTTCATCTCTGAAGAGCTCTTGTGCAAGGCGAGGCGGAGAGAGAGAAGTGCTTGGGGGAGTTGTGGGTTTGGGGAGATTTGAAAACAAGACAAAAAGGAGGGAAAAAAATCCTTCTTTACTGTATTTCAGACTCCTAACAACTGAATTTAGTGTAGAGTGTACAAAATAAATGATGGTTTAAGATTAATAAAAGTTTTGAGATAGAGAGAAAAAAACACAAAGATGTGGATTTTTTGTTAAGAAGGCAGACGACGGCCACAGAGAATTGGGAAGGGGGGGGGGGGGTCGTGACGGATAGAGATGACGGTTCGAACAAATGGGGGCGGGGGCAGAAAAGAAGGGGGTGGGGGCAGGTAGTCGTGGCAGAAAATGGGTCGAAGAATTAAAGGAAAGAAAAAAAAAACTAAAACAAAGGCACTGCTTTGGTTGAGACCGAGGAACGCTGGGAAAAGCGGAAGCGGAAAGGGCGAGGGGGGGGGACTGGTGCATTGTGGTATTCAACGTCTGCACGCGCATCGATCCCTGGAGCCCCCCTACCGGAACATTACGTCGATCCCTAAAGCCCTACCGGGACATTACAAACCAAAGAGAAGAAGAAAAAAAAGGGTTTCGTGTCACGCCTCTAGGGGGGTGAGGTGGCAGACGGAGCGTCGGGACGCGGGTGTTGGAAAAAAATATGGGTTATTTTTCTTCCATCTTAGACTCTCTGGATATAACCGTCAACTATATCAGCGGGCCTTCTGCATCCATTGATATCCAAGAGTAGTATGGGATCGATTCATGGATTATCTTGGATGAAGACTTAAAATTTGAACGAATGTACGCGGAAGACACGCCTTCGCGTATATAGTAAAAATTAACATATAAAAAAAAACTCAAACAACATTATGAATAATGCCCCAGTTCTTCCCGGTCTCCCCTACAGAAGAAACTTAAAAAAAAAAAAGACACCGAAAGCAGATCAATAAATAATGAAACCAGATATGAAGACTGGCAGACCACAAAGGGAGACCACTGTGCGAGAAGATGGAAAGTGGAGGGAAGGGGGCAGGATGGTGGGAGCGGGGAGGCGACTACGGACAGAGAAATCTCATAAAATATTTACGGGTCGTGGGCCCCAGGCGCGGGAATTCTCGGGGGCGCTCCTCAAATTCCCTCGCTTATCCGTCAAGTTGTGGATGGCTTGCTTGCAGCATGTGAACGTTTTTGCCCCCAGACTCGTTCTCCGCAACCCTCGCGCTCCCGAGCCTTTTTTTCCTTCTCCTTGCCACGTGTTCATGGGTTAAGGGTGGCGTATGTGACGATACGTGTGAGTAATGTAAAGCCCTGTGTAATCCAACGGTATCACTACATCTATAGTCTATTGTTCGCTGTGACTGCCTTTTTAATAAGAGAGTATGTTTTTATGTCCGTTAGTGGGTGAAATAATGGCCTACCGGTACAGGTCCCTCGCTAGTACAGCACTATAATGAGACCTAGACCAAGACCATCGTAGTACTTACGGTGGTCTTGCCTAGACCGGGGTATTTTCTTTTTCCGTGGCTCGCCGGTACAGGGACGCGATCCGGCATTCGGTAAAAAGTCTGCTGAGCAACCTTACGTTTCAGTTGTTTGAAATTTCTACAGCCTCAAACATCAAAAACCTCTTCTTTTTTTTTCTCGTTAGTACGAACGGCCTTTACCATCCCACCTTCTTCCTCTCCGCCCCACAGGTCACCACCGCCCTCCCCCCCCCCCCCAGCCGAGGCACAAACAAGTTGAATAATCTCCCTCAATATGCTAGCCGGCATGGCCCTCGCCGCGCCACAGACCTTCCCATTAGAACGAGGCGGACGGGGCGAGGTGGTAATTTACCAAACAGCCAGTCGCGACATCTCCGGTCTCCCAGGTCTCTCCCCCCCCCCCCTCCCTCCGCCCCCCGGAAACTTCCGGGGTTGAGACCGAGTCTCGCGTATGATGGATTTTCGCCCACGGCACGTCTCGAAATCGCCCATTTTCCAGTTGAGCCCGGGGACTAAAGGTTGCTAGTCATCCGCGGTGATTAACTCCCTTTCCCTCGCGTTCCATCTCTCTCTCTCTCTCTCTTTTTTTCTCTCTATCTCAAATGTATTTTTGTTTACTAAGTTTTCCTTTCTACTTTCTTTTGGAGAAGACTTAAAAAAAAAACGCGTTTGAATTAAAAGGTCTGCATTCTGAAAGTCTGATTTATATATTATATGATATATAGATCTATACATATATATATAGAGAGAGAGAGAGAAAGAGAGGTAAATTAAAATAGCCTTTGAAATAAAAAAGAGCGTAGGCCTACAGACACACGTAAAGACACACACACACACATAGAAGCACACAGTTCACGACCCACATTCACACGTATACAAATGCACTGACAAGCACACATTGAATATGTTCAACTGCGCGGAATCTCATTTTTTTTTCCGCAAATTTCCCATTAACAAGCGGTCACGCTAATGACTAGTCTAGATTGTTCTCCCCTTTTCTCTCCCCCCCCCCCCCGCCAACCACCATGGTCGTCACCCGAAAATGGTTGATACCGGGGGTAATTTATACTTTTAGGAGACATCGGATGAAGAAGGTAAACAATGGCGCCATCGGGTTTCGTCGGGATTGCAAAGTTTTTTTTAAAAAAAGGAAAATTAAAGCGATAGCAAAAAAAATTTGAAGAGAAGAAAAAAAATATATATACGTGACCCGAGGAGAGACCGAGGGCTGACAGGAGAGTTTTTTTCTTTATTTTTTAGACAGAAGGAAGGGCGGGGATGACACGCGAGAGAAGTGATGAGGGCAAGAGAAGATAATTCATGCTTATACCATCTAGCACACTCAAGTTCACAGTAAGCTCAATATTTTATGTAGAATGTAGGCCTACATAATGTGTTGTGTGTATGCCCGTTTTTTTTTTCAGTTGGTGTTTTTTTGCTTTGCGAAAACAGACAAGGGCGGTAACCTGTTATACATAAGCGCAACGTCACATTTATGAAACAAAATGTCTGTCCTTTGAAGACTTTTTATTTAATGAACAAAAAAACAACTAAAAACGATGTCAGGAGAACAGAATTAAGGGCCCTTAATAATCCTGGATTTTTAAACATTTTTAGGTTAGTATTTTCGCGGTTAGCTAGGCGACAGGGGAAATAATTCTCTAAGAAACGAACCGCACTAAAGGCTTTTGCTTTTTTTTTTAATGTAGAAGTAAAAATTGTTTGTTATTAAGAGATACTATTTGATCTTTCGTGATATCGAACGAGTTAGTGCGAACTTAATTCATTGCCCCAGGGAACGAACCGTTTGGACCCTCCCCCCCCCCCTTTCCCTGATGTCTCTGCCTCGTTACATGAATCACTAAAAAGTTCGACCGAGCGAATGTCAAAAATTTCGCTAACGATTACTAAGTGGACATATTAATCCGTGTGAGGTGGTTAGAAGCGGGTGAGACACAGAAAAAAAGAGGGCTGTTTGATGCTCTCCGTGCCCTTCACTGCACTACCTGCTTATCCCCCCCCCCTCCACCTCTCACCCACCCACACATGCATGCAACCCCCTTTATCCCTTCTCCCGCCGCGCCAAATTTTCGACAAACCTTTTTGGAGTGTCTGACACGCACGCAGAGTCCCCCCCTCTCTCTCTCTCTAGGCCGAAATAATTAATTCGCTTTGCCGCCAGCGATGCACTCGACAACCCGCCCCCCTCCTCCCTCCCTTTCAGTTTCTCCCCCGCCCCCGCCACCCCTTTTCCCTCCCTCGCTTCCTTCACTCGGCTGACGCACACAAACACATACACACCGGGGGACACGCGAGCGAAGCTTGATTAGGTCCATAGCGCACAACAGCACCGCTACGGGATACGGGAGTGTTTGTGTGTGTGTGTGAGAGAGAGAGAGTCGTGGGAGGTGTGGAAGGAAAGGAGGAGAGAGGGGGAGGGGAAAAGAAGCCCCGGCGATAGAAGACGGGAGAAAAAGAAAAAAAAAAGAGGACCAGGGAGCGAAGGAAGGGGAGAAGGGTGGAGGTAGTACAGTAAGGGGGAGCGCTTGGGGGCGTATCAAGACCGAACAACGCGGTGTCACCCGGGCCGTGTTACCAGGGACCGCGGCGAATATAAACAAGACGAGGGTCTGGCGCAGCAGGTGGCACAGCACAACGGTTTAAAAAAAACAACAGCGGTCGGGGGGGGGGGGGGGGGGGGCTGTGTGCCGAGTAAATGGAACTGGATTGGGGGGGGGGGGAGAGGAGATAGACGTGGGGAGGGGTTGTTGTTTTAAAACTCATTACAACATTGTATAGCCTACATATAATCATGTAAAGCTTATACCAAAAGCTACCATGTGGTAATGTAATCTTAAAAAAATGCCAAATACAAAAGGCACATCAACTAAAGAAAAATTGGTTTGAAAATAGGAACTGGATGCCCCGCCCCTTATTTTAACAAAAAAACTTGTTTACGTTTGATAACCGCGCATGCGCAAAAAATCAGTGGGCGTCTACCTCGTGTGGGGGCGAAAAAAAATTTACTTGCGGATGTTATTGCTCGGTAGGTCTCCTCTGGTATACCTAAGGTCTGGGGCGGGTGGGGGAGGGTAGACAGGGCGCAACACACTAAGGGTGTCTCTAAAGAACGGGACACTTATTTATGTCTTTTGTCAGAGTCTTGTAGATGAAAAACAACAACATTGGCCAAACATCACGTAATGCGTGCAGCGCCATTTCCGGTATCATGCAATGACGTCACGTTCGCTTGCTTGCGACAGTTCCGGACGATTCTCCCGCCCTGATTAATTGGAATTTCAACTTTTTCAAAGTTTTCTAAAATTAAATTTGCCACAATAATAACATTTTTCAACTACGGCACTGTTTGAAACTACTGTATGCTACGTTTTCATTCGTTGTAGGCCTCGGCACTAGTGAGGAACGCAGCGTTCACAAGTGTCCGTGGTCCGACGGCACACGACACAAAGCCCTTTTACTTGTCTTCAACCAATGCCACGTACTCGTCAGTAGCCTACCCGGTACCGGGTAAAACTCGGACGAACACACGCCAGTCCCGAAATAAATGTCCTGACTTTTCACCGAGACTCGAACCCGGGACCTTTCGTACATCAATAAAGCGCACTGCAGCCAAGACCAGATCGACCCATTAAAATTAACAAATAATTTATTTTTTTAAAATACCAAATAATATGTTCCAGACCGTCTGATAGGAGCGATCCCTTAGCAAGTGTTGTATTTTATATCCTACCGCTTCTAGAATCATGTAGAATTCTACCTTGCAACGAAGATTTTAATAATTATTATATTTATTCCTAGCGGAAACACCAATTTTCCTTTACTATTTGAATTCATTGTCTTCCAAAACAATGGAGGAGTCTTAATTAGGTGTGACCTTTTAAACTGTAATGTTCGTGAACTTCCTGTTCTATTGTTAAACTAATAAACAAAAAACGCATGCTTTTGCTGGTGTTTGACAATTGATTTCAACCTCGACGGCCAGTTCTAGTCTTTTAGAATTATACAAAGGTTACAATATTAGTTATGAGGAATCCGTTTTTAACATCAAAAGTGAGTAGGCGATAATTAATACTCAAGTGTCAGTCGCGTGAGGTAAAATGTTTATTTGTTTACAAAATAAATGAGTTAAGAGTTGCGTTTTCTTGGTTATTGAAAAACAAAATGCGTAAATTCATAAAAAACGAATAACAATAATTCTTTTCAAATCTTTTGCATTAAGCAATAAGTTTGATATTTTAAAAAGGTGATTTTTCACGTCTAACTTCCACAATACATTTTTTTATTTTGTAAACATCTTTTGGAAATGAAATAAATTTTAATCCCCAACAAATTTGAGTACAACCAGTAAAGTAGCACACAGACATTGTTTCGAAGAAAATGATCCAATAAGAACGGAAATGTTATTGCATGTGACCTTTTATGCATGCATACACGTTAATACTTGTCCATACAACCTTTTATATATTATAACATAAATAAATAAAACGACCCTTGGAAAATATGCTGGTGGTCTCCCCTTACGTAGTAGAAGAGAGAAAAAAAGGCGGGGCGGGTGGGGAGCACACGTGAGACTAGACGAAATACAACAACAAAAAAAAACGAGTCAGACTGTTGGCCGCGGTTGTTCCTTTCAAAACATCAAGACTGTCCGCGTGACGAGGCCCGTGACGAGGGCGGGTGTGGAAATGGAGATAGAGTGCGAGTCAAAAGGAAAAAGTACGTTTAAAAAAAAAAATTGTCGGGAGTAGGGGGTACAGTAAGGGGGAGGGTGGTGTGTGTGGGGGGGAGCCTCCTACGTTTGTTGTTGTAGGCGCTACGGCGACAGGTTTCGAGAGGGGTGGAACGTTGGCCTAAACTCCGTGAACTAAATCCGGGGCGATAAAAAGAACAAAAGACTCTCTAACCTCCCTCCCTCCCTCAAACCCCCCCCCCCCCACCCTCCAAAACGATTTAAAAAAAACATAACCTCCCAGGTGTAAGTCGTAGAAGACTTTATTAGTTTACCTCTCCCCGTACACTCCCTCCCCTCTTTAGTTTTAGTTTGGTTTTTATTTTTTCACTGCCGCGAGATAATGTAGCCAAGCAGTGTGTGTCATCTGGATAGTCTATGCCGAGTCTATGCCCGTTTCTAGTCGCGGCTAACTGGGTCTTCTGGACTCGCCCCACAGATAGAGACGATACATTTTCGTTAAAACAAACGAGAATTCTAAAGCAAGGGTCGGCTACCCACGACTGGCGTCCAAACTTGGCACGCCGAACGATTTTCAATGGCACGCGGAAGACTACTAAGAAAACCAATTCAGTTTCATCTACGTATTTTTAAACATTTTCCATATAGGCTTTTAGCCTACATGTATGGTATATTCTATATATATCTTTACACATTATGACACACAGACACACACTATCGCTCAAAACACTGAATATACAACGCTCCCCCAATAACAACCCCCCCCCCTTTTCCTTGGGGTTTCCAACCACGAAAAAGAAAATAAATTCCCTTTCTAATTCCACACCCTCCTTCCTGCCTTAAAGACAAAGTCAGCTTGCAAGGTTTCTTGGTAAGGGGAGAGTAGCGAGCATCGTTAGCGACTTGAAAAAGTTTTTTGCCTCCCCTTGGCTCTGTTCTACTTTGCTTGGAAGAAAAAAGAAAAAAAAAAACAAGCAAAAAAAAAAAAAACAGGGGGAGATAAGAAAGCTTGAGGATAAAAAAAAAGTTAATCAGATTACCTCCCCTCGCCAGCCCTTCGGGGCATCCCCCTTCTTCTTCATTCAGTTTTTTTTTTAATAACGCAAGTTTTCTCTGAAGCGAGGTGGGAGGGAGGGGGTGCACGTGGTGTGTGTGTGGGGGGGGGGGGGAGTCGGGGGCGTCGAGTGGAACCAAACAAGCGCTAGCGCTCCCCCAGGTGCTGTTTTAATTGCGTGATCCCCCGCGCCGTGTAAACATCCGTTAGTACGCTTATCTGCCGGACTGCCGCTAGTTATCGGAGCGCGCCGCGGGTAAGGAATTTTTTTTTTTTCTTTTTTTCCGAAAGCTTTATTTTCTCTCACTCTTTCGTTTTTATTTTTATTGCGGGTGTAAAAGAACTCGTGTGTGTGCCGGGGTGGGGGAGGAAAGGTAGCACATAGCACAGACCAAACCTTTCCTTGCATCTGAAGTGAAGAAGGTAGGGGGGAGGGGGAGGGGGGAGGAGGGCAAATGGTTTAGAGCTTCTTCTTGCCCAACGGAGAGAGAAGAGAATACAAGAGAAAGTTCCGTTGTTTATTTAGGGCACAGGTGGTCACGTGACGGTGTCTTTGAAAAATAACAACAACAAACGGCACGGTACTTTCACGGGGGAAGAGTGGAGGAGAAGGGGGGGGGTCAAAGTCTTCGAGGAAGTGAATGACGCCCATAACCAGTGAAGATTCATGAAGATTGCCCGTGTGGGGGGATGCACTCTAAGCCTGATCTTTAAAAAAAAAAAACACATCTAGCAACAGGTTCTGGTCGCAGAAACAACTAGAATCTACGTCGCAGAAACACCTAGAATCTACACAAAGGCTTTATGGAAAGGGAGACATCTGGAAACCAACCATGCTAATTATGTCTTGTTGTTTAAAACCCATTCTACTGACCAGGGACGAACCATCGTAATGAGATATTAAAAAGCCACAGATTCTATGAAATACTGCCCTCCTCCCATAAGATACGACAATGAATTCATAAGAAACCAATACTATACCACGGATTTGAATGTTTTTTTGTTATTAAAAAAAAATGAAAATGTGCTCTTGTTTTTGTGTGGGTTTTTTTTGCCCTCGACTCGTAGAAGAAATGTTACAAAATCTATGTTGTACAAAAAGATCACTAAGGGCAGTAATCTAAAGGGGAGAAGACCTTTTCTTTTAAAAAGCAAGCTTCTTTTATATTATCATGATCTAAAAAAAAATAAAATTAAAAACTATTTTACACCCAATTCCCCCCAGCTACTCCAAACACATTTTTTCTTATTATTATCTATTGATTTTTGCCATTCTCTCTCTCTATCTCTATCTCTCTTCTATTCTCGAGGAAAAAAAAAACAAAAAACTTAGAATTCCTAGTGAGTTTGAAAAATACAAACCATTTTGTGTGTGTGTTGGTTTCTGTTGAAGAAAAAGGAAATTTGAAGTTCGGCACGTAGGTTGTGGTATTAAAAATGGTACAACGGGGGCGAAGGGAGAGACTAGGTGGTGAGGGTTGGGGAGGGTTGGGGAGGGTTAGCCGTCGTTGCCAATTTCAGTGGGGATTTAAGAAAAATACTAGCATGAATGCATCGGAAGGAGTGTGTGTATGGGGGGGGGAGTGGGGGAGGGCAAAGTGTGGAGAGGGATGGGGCAAATCCTCACGCCCCGATAAATGACGCTCTTTTCATTTTTTTTTATTTGTTATTTGCGGCGTGCGAACGCAGCGACGGTGTTTACTCAAGCGGCGAGCAAAGCCCCGGACTGATCCGCACAGCGATTGCCCGGGCCGACACGGAGCGCGCCACCGAGACTTGCACTGTTGTCCGAGCTAACATGGCGCCGGGCTGCTTGTTTGCCCTTCGGACGTGAACACCCCCCCTCCCGACCAATACCCCCTGCCCCCCTTTTACACACACACACATACATACATACATACACGCTCTCCTTCCCTTGTGAGCATTCGCAAGGGACCTGAAAAAAAAAAGGAACAAAAGAAAAAAAAAAAATGACGCCCGTCCTTCCTACCCGTTAGCTGAAATGGGATTGGGGAGAAGGAAGTTTTCTGCACCTCGACAAAGCTCGTCACTGGAACTGATGGGACTAATTAAAAGTTGTGAAATTACTCTCTAAATCGGAAAACGCTATAAAAATGTAAACAGTTGTCATTTGCAACAGAATACCATATTTGCTAGAGATCTAGTCTTTGTCAAACAAAAATATTTCTGTTCAAGAGTGTGTACAAGTTATTGTATAAACAAGAGTGATGTTATTAATCCTACATAATCTCTCTATATATTTATTTAAAAACACTATAATCCCCCTAAACACATATAGTCTAGGCCTATCTTTAATTTTTTTATATAGGCTACATTTATACATTTGTATAAAAAAAGATAATATTGTCCCGCCAAATTTCTTGGCATATTTAGGTATGAAATGGCGTTATTATTACTTTTTAAAAAGCCATTATAAGTGAATGTAGCGGTACAAAATTTAGCGTGAGGTGGGTCGATGTTGTGATACAGAAGTAATCTACCAATAAGACCGCACCAAACAAATATACATGTAGGGCCTACACGATTTCTTTGAAAAGTTTAAAATTTGGAATATTACTTAAAGGGAGATAATTAATATATGGACATAAAATCGCATTCACGTTGGCATACTTTTTAGTTTTGTAGCTACTAACGTTCACAAAAGATGGGGGCAAAAAAACAAGTTAACAAAGGGAAGACAACTTGTTCAACGGGTTCAGTTGTTTAAAAAAAAGGAGGCAGCAATTCGCTAAGAGTTGCCGCAAGTGTAGTTAGAGTACTCGTCCTTTGGTTCAGCACTGGGTTCGGGAACACAGGGAAAGAAGGAAAACAAAACAAAAATATCTAGATCGATGGTGGGATTCTAACGCCCTCCCCCGCGCCCCCTAGCACCCCGTCCTCGCCTCATTGATCTCTGAAAGAATTTCATCGCCCTATTTAAAAAAAAAATCTTTTATTCTTTTTTCTTTCCTTCTTTTCATATCTCTCACTCGATCCTTTCTGAATTCCTGTGTGCCCCTCACTGCGCATTAAGAAGTGTTATCCTCTCACTCCCCCCCTCTTCCCATCTCCACCTCTCTCTCTCTCTCTTCTTTATTGCCCTCTTTCATTAATTCTTCAACTGAGACCGCCAACACTCTCTTGGGTAATATTTTTTTCTTCTCTCTCTCTTTCTCTCTTTCTATTTTAGTTTCATTGCGTTCATTTTTTCTTCACACATAGGTTCAAACGTCCTTTACCCGCCCCCCCATCTCCTTTTTTCATTTCATCCCCCAAAATACCACTTTCCTTCCTCCCAGCAGACACCTTTAGCCGCCAACGCCTTCACGATAGCTCCCTAAGCCGGCGCCGGCTGGCTTTAGCGAACGTTTTCTCTCTCTCCTCAACCTCCCCCACCTCCACTCGGTACGTCCCCCCCCCCCCACTCTCTCTCTTTCTGTCGAGCTCACAAAGTTTGGTCACGTACGTCGTTGGCCCCGAGCAGCCCGAATCTTCAACCGAGGCGAGTCCGATCGGTGTCTTGAATACTCCCGCCGTTCGCCAGGCCCCTTTAAGATCACAACCAGCAGCTACGCAGAAACTGAAATGCTTGGCGAGCGACAATTTTTTGTTCTCTTCTAACACCGAGCCCGTGTTTTGCTTTTTTTTTTTGTTTCTCTCTCCCCCCCCCCTTCCCGCAAATACGAACACCGCACGCCCCCTCTCCCTCCACCCTGCTCGCAAACCGCATTCCCCAGCCCCGCCACCTTTCATTTCCTCGCCCTCGCTGTTCCTCGTGTTCGCTTAAAGGGGGAGGAGAGGGTTGAGTCGGGGGAGAGTGGGGGGGGGGGCGAGGGTGGTATTCGCTGGCAGACGCGATTTGCAAGGCAAGACGAGGAGGTATCGCCCTCAAGGGAGAAAAAAAAAGAGAAGAAAGAGAGGGGGCCAAAGGGGGAGAGAATCGCAAGTAGTTTTTCAAGGGGAGAGCAGAACAGTAGAGAACGGGAAATGGTGGGGCGGGAAAGGGGGGGGAGGGCAGAAGACAAGTACGGGGGAAAAAAAGAAGGGGGTAAAAAAAAAAACCTGACAACTCCGTTTTGAGTTACGTAGGCCAAGTAAACCACGCCGTTCCAAGCCGTAAGGCCTAGCCGTCTTTTTTTTTTCTTTGCTTTGCTTCTTTTTTTTTTTTAAACGTGATCACTGTACGAGACTTCACGAGGGCTGACGTCAGGAAAGGGAGACGAAGAAGAAGAAGAAAAAAAAAAGAAGTACCAACGCATGTTCAGTTCACTACAACACGAAACAGCTGGCCTTTTTATTTTGTTTGTTTGTGTGTGTGTTAGTGTGTGTGTGTGTGTGTTGTACGGAGAAAATAAAACGAGAAATGGTAGAGAGGGGCGGTATATAGTATAATATATATATATACCACACCGCTTTTAGTTAGAGATCCCCCCCCCCTCCAAAATACTTTTCTCAGCACGCATAAATAACCGCTTCGCACTGTGCGTGGCCCGCGGGTCGATTTACCAACCCACCCCTCCCCCCAATCCAGACACACACCGTTCCCAGTATCGATTTCTGACCGGAGTAATCGACCTCAAGAAATATACGCAATCTCACGTATTCGTGGAGTCGCGGAGAGTCAGAGTAAGGCAGAAAGGGAGGGTCATACAGACAGGGAGGGTCATACAGACAGGGAGGGTCATACAGACAGGGAGGGTCATACAGACAGGGAGGGTCATACAGACAGGGAGGGTCATACAGACAGGGAGGGTCATACAGACAGGGAGAGTCATACAGACAGGGAGAGTCTCAGTCATACAGATAGGGAGAGTCCGGAAGAAAAAGAGAGTCAGTCATAGAGAAAGTCGGAGAGATGGCGTCATTCAGAGAGAGAGAGAGAGAGAGATAAGCTATTCATTCAACAGGAGGTCATTTAGAGAGAGAGAGAGAGAGAGAGAGAGAGTCAGCTAGATAAAGAGTCAAGACATAAAGAGTCATACAGATATATAGAGAGAGAGGCAGTTAGTGACACAAACTACTACGTCTTGTCTGTGGTGTCGCAAGTGTCAGAGGAGGGGGGTGGGCAGGGGTTCGCGCTCACTATATCAAACTTGCTGATAAAATAACAAGATCAAAGGAAAGGTGCACTTCCTAACCTCCCCCCCCCCCCCCACACCATTTCACGAAAAAAACGACGCCCAACTCACCAGTCTACCCTGTCATTTCATTCACTTAACTTATGCATACAGGGAATTTTTTTTTAATAGATTAACTATATATAGTATACTAGCTAAATTGCCCGGCGTTGCAAGGGGTAAAAATTAGCCTACATACATTTTTCATTTAATCCTACAACTATATTAAATCGGACAAAATGTAAATTATATATGCCTTTTTAGGCAATGAGGTCACGTGCCTTGATATTGACCAATAGGCATCGAAATCGACACAAACATCAAACTTATCTATAAAGAGAATATACTCTTTAGTTTTATCATTTTCACGGAGTAACTGTTACACACCGGTTGTAGGAAACGGGGGGGGGGGGGGGGCAGAGCGGGAAGTATGAATTATTTAACTGTGTGTCGTCAGAGAGGGCGAGCGGAAGTGGTGGTGGAGTGATGAGAAAAGGGGGAGGGGATAGAGTCAGAGGCGGCATGTAGGTTTCAGAGCATTAAAAAAGTAGGTAATGGGTGTTTGGTCTAAAGTCTAAGGGCAATCAAAGAGGTGGAAATCTTTCTGATTATCAAAACACCCGGGGGCGCCCTTTAACCTCATTCGTGTGCAGGGCGTAACTTGCTTTAAGAAAAAAAAACATACGTCTGCAGGTAAAAGAAGAAGAAAAAAAAAAGATGGCGGAAGGCCGAGGAAACGAAAACTTCAGATGTCTGTGCGTGCGTGCGTGTGAGAGTTGGTATACGATGGAAGCGCGGCATCCATTACTGTCCTTACTCACCCCCCCCCCAACCCTCCACAGAACCCCAACCCTTTCCGCCCCCCTCCGTGAAGAAAAAATAATTGGGCGTACCCGGCGGGCGAGATAGCCAAGAGGGGACGGGGGTGGACGTATGTCGCGGTTGCTATGGAGACGGTACAAAAGCTTGAAAATAACGAAAGGGAAAAGAGAGAAACACTAAAAACCCACGCATGCGCACCGGGTCGTCGTAATTGCGACGAGAAAGAGCATGATAAAAACAACAACTGATGGGGTGCGAGTGGGTGGGAGTGGGGGGAGTAAACGATGTGATGGTGGAGCAGGCGGGGGGGGGGGGGCAGTAGAGAAGAGAGAGTTACGAGGGCGGAAGTGTAATGCGATGCTAAGGGAGAGAAATGAACCACAAAAACAGCCATCCACCCCCCATATCCCCCCCCCCCTCACCGAAAACGAGATGGAAAAAAAAAAAATCGGACCATGATGTAGAATTATTTTCTGGTTGTGGCTCTGGTTCGGGGGAGAATCGTTTTTTTTAGCGCCCTATGGATAGATTACGATTCCAGTGTAGTTTATTTCGATTTTTCTTTCTTTTCAAAGAAACGATAGGGCCTACCAATTGTTCTATGCTCTCTAGCTTTATACGTCATTTTGATTGTATTTAAATTTCTTTCTTCTTAAATGTCTATCATCTTACCCGAGAGAGAGATGGAGAGAGAGAGAGATGGAGAGAGAGAGAGAAAACGAGGAATGGTTGAAGGGGAGGGGTGAAGGAAGGGGTCACCCATTTTCATCAAGTTTGGTGATCTTGGTGGGGGGGGGGGGTTGCTGTGACCTCCCCATTGCTGTTCATACCGAAAACTGTCGTCATTCGGCCGGACCCATCAGAGTTAAAGAAAAAATGGAAACAACCCCAGATATTGTACTGGCCACATAATCCCCCTGGTTAGTTCATGCAACTGTTTTAAAGCCAGACTCTTTAACCAAACTAATGTCACCAACAAATATTTTTTTTCCAAATACAAGTAGCCAATAAAATCCTTGACAAATCACTATATGACTAAAAGAACTGAATGAGTTATAAGTATAACCTAAAATACTCGGTTCAGATGAAACTAAAAACGAGTCATTTTTTTAAACACCTTAGATGCGTTTCCGGATTACGTCGTTTTGGTTTTTTTTAATATAGGCTAAGCAGAACTTTTGGACCGAAACGATTCGCTTAGAAGACTAGGCAGAATTTACATAATGCTGTTTTAATGGCGTTACGGAAATAAATTATTTTTTTCAAGACACATCCATTACAAATTCTGTCTTTCTCTCTTTCTCTCTCTCTCTTTCTTTTCTTCCTTCCCCACACACACACAGTTTACCAGCAAGCGCGATGCCTTGCTCATGTCCATAACGAGAAGCAGACGAGTGTGTCAGGTGTCAGCCGAGGAAGTGGTTCCAGTTGTCTACAGGAATAGTTTCCAGGACGGGGGGGGGGGGGGGGGGGAGGAAAATGTGTTCAAGTTTTTTCTAGAAGTGTCTTTCCTTTTCTTTTTGGCCTTATCCGTCTTCAAAATTCCCCATAAGTAAATTTTCTCGAATCCTTCCATTGCTCTAGCTTGTTTGGTTAACGTAGGCTACTAAAGCAGTCACCGTTAGTAGGCAGCTATATGGGGCATCATTAACAAGCAGCCAGAAGACATTGTCCTGTGTAAGTATACGCAGCGCAGATAGAGAGGGGGCATTATTTGTACACCGATATACAGCAGGCCATCCTTTATACGCAGATAAAGGGAGGCCTTATCTGTGAGCAGATAGAGAGGGCATCACAAGTTCGCAGATAGAGCTGGGCATTCTTTGTACGCTTAAAAGACATTTGTACGCAGCCAAGGGACATCATTAGTCTGTAGAAAGAGAAGGCATCATTTCAACTCTCCGCTATAGGGCATCATTAGTCCGCAGCTATAGGAGCAGAAAAAAAATCTTTTAATTTTTCCCCCAATGGGGAGGCTTCATTGTATATTTTGTTCCCCTTTTTTGTTTTCAAAATGTCGGGCTGCGGCGAATCTGGGGTAAGACGAAACCCTTTTTTACACACACACATGCGACATTTCTAGCCCGCCCCTTTCCCCCCGACCACCTTCACTCCATTTTAGTTCTCCACCCCGCCCCCTACTCCCCTCTACTCCAGCCCTCTTATACAGCTATCGAGCGGGGGCGCCGGTCGATAAACACACATGCCGTTCCGGGAACATGAAAATGAAGCCGTCGGCGAGATAACAGCCTTTCGAGGCATCTAGTCACGGCAGCATTAAACTTTTAAAGCCCTAGGAAAATGTGTCCCCCGAAAGCGATGCGGGGGGCGGGGGGGGGGGGGAACACAACACGCCCCTCCAACGCCACTCCCCCCCCCCATCAGTAGACGACGTTAAAGCCCAGTCAAATGCGTGCGTGACTTGGCATCAGGAACCAGGGCTATAGGGGCACTCCAAGCGTGAACGGCGCTTCCTGTTCGTGCCACCCCTCCCCTTACTTCCCAACACACACACGCACACACTCCATTGTCGCCACCCAACGCCCCCCAGGTCGTCCCTCTTCAGTCTGCCTGACACTCACCCAATTTCTATCCCCCCTCTACCCTTCCCCCCCCCCCCCCAAATTTGGTTCAGAGAGAATAATGCGAGAAGAAAAAAAAGGGAGGGGGGGACAATTTACCAGTGACCTAAACACTTCTCTTACGTTTTAACTCTGCATTAATTAAAGACAGTGTGGAGCTGCAATTAGAGAGCTTGGAGCTTAGGGGCAAGAGCATTTGTTCCCCTTAACCCTCGCCTGAGCTCGCTTCCCTGGAGCCGGTATTCATTTATACTGACATTAGGCTTCTAATAGCGTGTAGTAATAATATTTAATAGTAATAAAGTGGTCAGATATTTCTATCTGTACCGTGGACCCGACCTATGACCTCTTGGTTGGTAAAACTTCCAAAAGTACAGATCCACGCTCGTTTTTTTTGTTGTTGTTTAAATTAATTATTTTGTAGCTCGCCAAAGTCTCGTTTGGTTAAGGCATTGTTTATGGTCATTTTTGTATTAATTTCGCTGGAGGTGGAACTGGAGGGGGGGGGGGATGTAGGGGGCGGACCATTCGTCTTCTCTCCTGGCCCCCAAATGTTTGCGTTCTGAGCAATAACCTTTTCGTATACCAATTTCATATTAAGCATAAGAAACGACACGGGGCTCGGTGTTCGGCTGGCGCACCGAGAGTTCCTGAGTTCAAATGCTGGTAAAGGCTAGGATTTAGTCCAGTGTCTGGAAGGTGTTCCTTAATCCCGGAGTCCCCCACTCAGCTATAATGGGTATCTGCCTTTACTTTGAGGTGAAATTTAAGGCTGGCCACAGAATCCCCTAGTATGCCGTGGCCACATAAACTGGTGAATGCCGCTTCACCGGCCCCGTGGATCTTTTTGGTCCGACGGGTAATTTACTTTTTTTGTTCTAAGAAACTCTGTTATCAAATAAAATCGAGAATGAATGGTTATTCAATAGAATTTCTTACTGCACGTAATAACCAGTAGTTTTAACCGTACAACTTTTATTATATGTATGCGTTGGTTTTCAAAATGAGTGAAGTCTTTTTTTAAAAAAACGTCCCACTAAACCCGTCATTTAGCAAAACAGAAAGAAACGGCGCCTTGACCTCTTCTAATCCCCCCCCTCCTCCAAACGACGTCCGTGCCAATCGCTGAACCCTACCGTAAAAATGTCCCCCCCCCCCCTCCCATAGCGGAGAGGGCCAGAAGGTGCCCGCCCCTTCCCGACCTCCTCCCATCGCCCCCCAAGGTGATGACACGTTTAGTCGGAAATATTTTTTTCTCACTCCATCGTTAAACACTGGCTAATTTCAATTTCCATTTTCTCACACCCCCGCGGTGTCACCGTGGGTCGCGTACTATCTCTCTCTCCCTCCGCGCCCCTCTCCCCCCCCCCCCACCCACCCATCGCCCGAACTTCATTTACATTTTCGCCATGTCTAATTTAAAGGTGGAGAGAGACAGAGGGGATGGAAGGGTGATGAAATGGGGGAGGGGCAAAAAAAGTGAGAGGGTGAGACAAGAGCGAGAGTTAAAAGACCCCCCCCCCCCCATTTAGGTTGAGTGGAGAGAGAGAGAGAGAAGAGGAAAAAAAAACGAGAAAAGTTTAAGTTGGAGGGTTGGGACATTGAAACGGTGAATGAGCTGTAGGGGGGAGGGGGCAAAGGTTTATGAGTTTTATTGGCCTACAGACATTCATGATCAGTGGAGGCCCCCCCCCCCCCCGCGAACTGGGGGAGGGGGAGGGGCGGCACTAGAGGAATATATAGATAGGTGCACTTATATTGTTACACTAGCGTAGAATTGATGACCCACCCACCCCCTCCCCTCCCCGCCCCTAAAAGGTGTTACAATAAAAAAAAAAGACCTGGAGATACGGCACGTACTTAACCCTCTCTATACATACCGTGAATATGGGGGGGGGGCATGGGGCGGAGGGGCGTTGTTTACGGCGAAAGATAGGAGAGCACACTGTGTGTGGGGGGTTGGTATGGATAGGTGGGCGGGTATGGATAGACTGGGTTAGACTGGATTAGGCCAATATACATTTTTCTTTTACGGGAAGAACTACACGTAAAGCTTAAGGGGGCCGAACAAAAATATATAATATGGCCTAGGCCCAGTGCCTCACTTTTCGTTTTTTTAAGTATTGGGTTAATACTACTGACAGTACATGGCACTACCGGTATTTCGGTATACATAGAATTATTTCGGTATACATAGAATTATTTCGGTATACATAGAATTATTTCGGCATACATAGAATTATTTCGGCATACATAGAATTATTTCGGCATACATAGAATTATTTCGGCATACATAGAATTATTTCGGCATACATTGAATTATTTCGGTAGGGCCGGCAATTGAATCGCTTGACCGACAACATTAATTGTGAAACTTGTACATTTAGATAGATTGCACCTTTGGGCACGGTCGACGAGCGGAAGTGATTTCCGAAGTTTATGAATTCGAATCCTGGGCGAAGGCTACCTTGCTCTAATGGCCACATACCCGTAGCCACAGAAACTGGTGAACGCTAACCACACCGGCACCTAATGATCAATTTGTCCGAAAGAATATTTTACCTTTGTTTTAAATCAAATCGCAATTCTGTTGATTTTTTTTTGGGGGGGGTCTAAACTTTTCATTCAACTATTTCAGCTTGCCTCCAGTCTAGACTAACTGCCATGTCCTCACCCACCCAAAACTAAACAAGAACAAAATACAAGTCATAACCGCCACGCAATGGTGCGCAACACAGTTAAGCTCAGCCGGCAGCACAGAACACACACACAGCACAGATTAAAGTAAGGGGCAAGGAAGCTAACCAAGCACGCGACAGTTGGTCTCTCTCTCTCTCTCGTCCAATGAATCAAAGTAGGCTGGGAGGGGGAGATAAGTAGTGGGTTAAGGTATATAAACCCGAAAACATTTCCCTATTGGGTTGTTTTTTTACACGTTGAGTTTTAAATTATGAGTAAAATAGTGCACGACCTCAAACATTAATTTTTTTTTTCAATTAAAAACGCCCAGAAGCAAAAAAAATGTTGATAAAAAAAAATTGAGATAGCAAAAATCGTACGTTACAGCCAGCCGGATAAACTTCCGAAACTACACATCTGCTTGTGCTTGAGTGACACACACACGTTAACTCGAAACACACACACACGGTGGTGTGTACACGCTAGCTCGGCTTCCCCCCCCCCCATCTCGATTCGTCCTCATGACGCGCTGGGTGGTACAGGACGAAACAGACAACGAGACGGACGAGCCTGCAGCTCGAGGGGGGAGACGAGACTACTTATCAATAAGGACACACTTCACAAGGGCTTATCGTTTTTATCGTCCCCCTTTTTTCCTCTTACCCCTGGAGCGCAAAACTAAGTTGGTTTTTTTTAAGCCGACCCCTTCTCCCTGTTTTTGTTCATGTAGTTGCCTACTCTTTTTGGAAGAGCTGTATTTTTTTTTTATAAATTTAAAGCTAGATCTATATGATGAAAAAAAAATGGAGTACAGGAGGGGGTATGACACGGGGAAATGTCCCGCTCCCCCTCCCTCTTAGGAAAAAAAAAAGACACGACAAGTAACTATTTGGGTTTCTCCCAATCTCTCCCGGATGTTCATTCGATGTTGTCGGGCCCAATCTGGAAAATTTCCGGCGGACGCCCCAGTGTCGTGGTGGCGTTGGTAGGGGGGGGGGACAGTAATTAAAATGCGCAACATGACGAAATTTCGTAGGACGTGGTCTGAGCACCCTGTGTGTGCTGTATAAATCTATCTGACAATGTGTCGGACGATGGGCGGGTGATTTAGTGAAAATCTGGCCTGGCTTCGTCATAGCTGAAGGCCGCCCAATGAAAAATAGTTGTCCACTAAGATTGGAACCCAGAGCCTGCGGGAACGCAATTTGAACGCGCTACCGCTCGGCCAACGTGCCCCTAGTAAATTTAAACACAGAACATTATTCAGCCACGTTCTATTTATGGCCATGAAACAATTACTTCAAGCAGCTCTAAATTAGACCCCTGCGATCCCGTAAATTAGATCTGCGACATGCAAATTAGGACTGCTACTTGTAAATTATATCTGCTACTTCTAAATTAGATGTGAGAGTTTTAAATTCTACATTAGATTATTACAAAATTTAATAGGTTATTTTAGTCGTTAAAAATATGTAGTTACAGCTTTGCAGCCCTACCGTATAGGGCGGTAGGTAAAGTTTGCTTCTACAGGCAATGTTGGGGCTATTGCTGCAGAGTTGGTCCACGGCATACATGGGGACAATGTAGTCAGCACAATTCTAATTTGGTCATCATCAGAGTTGGGTAGATCGAATGACATCTAGGTAGATCCGGTTGGAATGGTCAGGGGGCTTTTTTTTTTACTTCTATTAAAGTCCCACCATCTCTATTACTTCTCTTCTTTCTCTCTCTCTCTATCTCTCTCTCTCTCTCTGCTTACACCATCACCTATTTCTTAATGTAAACAATTCACTATTTTTCCTAGCTTTTTTTTTCTTTTGGCGTCTTATCATAACATAGATGAAAAGAGTGAAGGAGAAGGAGAGAGAGAGAGCGAGAGAAAGTAGGTCACTTTATTGTCGGCTGTCCAGGCGCAGAATTAAACACACAAGTGACAACGACCCTGTCAACACTTCTGAAAAACGGGACCGCTAAACGGGGGGAGAGGGGGTAAGGAAATGTCGTTCTTATGTGTATGGGAGAGGGGGGGATAGTATGGAAAGAGGTGCGAGGGAGATTACGACGGTATGCGAGCAAAATCCATAATCTGAAAACAATAGAGGCCCTTGGTAACCCAGAACAGCATTCGCTTCTCCCCCCCCCCCCCCCACCCACCCTTTTCCTACCATGCCCCCCCCCTCCTTCCTCACAATTTCATCGGGCAGCGCCTACATAGCTAACCTCAAGTAGACCCTTTTACAAAGTTCGCTTCAAGTACGGCAGTCGCTCTCCCCCCCCCCCCCCCTCTCTCCCTCCTCGTCAAGGCAGCACTGGGACGCTCCGATACCCGACAGCCCGCCGATAACAGACCGCGGGTGGCGGCCCATGACACGAGCGCTATAGCGAGGGCCATCTCGAGTGGCGGCCATAGTTCCATTGAAAGGGGTGCTTTTTTTTTTCTTCTCTTTTCCTTTTTTTTCTTCATTTTCTCTTCTTTTTTTTTTCTTTCGCTTTCTTTTCATAGGGTGAAAGGTTGTAATGTTACAACGAGATGGGATTTTTTTTTTTATCTTCGTCTATTCTTTCTCAGTTCTGAATCGCCCGGGAACGGATCTAAAATTAAAAAAAGGAAAAGAAAGAAAAAACTTCCGCAGCCACCTAGTCCCAATAACAAGAAGAAGAAGGTGGGTGGTAAGAGAAATCTACGGCTCACCGTTCATGCCATTTATTTTCTTTTTAGTTTTTTATTCAGTTTGTTGTTGGTCCAAAATTGTTGTTTTCATTTCTTAGTATAATTATTGTTGGTTAATTGCTTAGGTCCTAAATGAAAACTTTACATGCCTTTTGGGGTGTGCGTAGCTTAATATTATACAAGTATGTTTAAATTTTACGAATAAAAATAATGAAAGAATATAAGTATAAGTATATAAGTAATGTATAAATATTTATCAACCTGAGGTACTTTGTGAGATAAGAAATGGGGTAATGTGGTAATGTAATGTTTATTAGCTTTAAGAAGCAGACGATTTGTGGGGGGGGGGGGATATAATTTTAGCAGCCAAGAATAAGAGACACGGAGACTCTCTTTAATGTGGTTCTCTCTAAATTGTGTGGTTTTATCTGCAGCCTATGTTGAATAAACAAAACATGCACGTTGCTGTTGGCTTAGGGGAACCGAACCCTCTCGGCGTCTATTGGTGATAATAATAATATATGCAATGGAAAACTCAAAATGGCGGCGGCACGTGATCTCCACCCTTACATAATCAGTGGCGCCAAGATCTACAGAGACCCAGCAGAGACAGGCTAATCAAAGTATCGTCTGCAAGTCGCAGGATTGATGCAGACGTTTAGGAAAACTACAATATGCAAAATATATTTTCTCCACGATTTAAATTTTTCTTAAAATAATTTTAATTTGATTATCGTTAGGAGGTGAATAAATGTGTTATTTGTTTATTAGTTGTTTTTTTTTTATTTACTGCAATATTGTTTTTGTTAATTACACAGCCCAACATGTGCAATAAAGAAAATCAAACATTTAGTTAATTAATCGTTTTCTAATGAATGGTCGGGTTTTTTAAATGGCCGAAAGATGCACATTTATAATATGGAGATCGGAACAGTAACTGCAGACAGAATTACGCGTAAAACAATTTTTCTGGGTGGGTTGTCCTCTCTTGGATTGTAGGCCCTAGTTAGTAGTTACTAGCCCGCCACTACTACTTCTAAGATAGTCTGCCTAAAGTCTAAGGAGTATAATATTAATACTTTCCTAAAACATAATGCGAAAGATTTTCTTATAAATTTATCCCCAGTGGTATTGTATATGGAGTATATGGAGTATATGGAGTAATTATGAGATGTAGGCCTAGGCTACACACGGAATTCAAGAATTCTATTACGTGATGTCGTTTGCAGAAAATTCTTAAAATAGTGACAGAAACATATCGACACTAAATAATTCTTTTTACTATAATTATTATGCAAAACTTATTCAAGGGGATGTTAGGATCTGAACTGTAATAGATGTAAGTGATTAGTTCACTTATAAAACAAGCGGCTATCATTTTAATGTGAGTTTTTAGTAATAATAATTGTCATTGGTGGGGGGGGGGGGGGTAGAAGAATTATTATAGAAATTCTAATTTGTAACATTTCTACTTATTTCCGTACCAGTATGCGCGCGCCAGCCTACGCAGCAGACGATCAGGCGATTTGAACTTTGCAAGCAGACGTGAAGGGCAGTGTAAACTAGTGTTGACGGAGAGTCAATGAAAGCCTGGCGTACCAATTAGCGGACTGTGTGTGTTCAATTAATAACACAATTGAAGTCTCAGCGAAAGAAAAAATGGGCGCTAAAACAGTGACGCCATGTGTAGAAGCTAACAACAACAACACACACACACAATGTATAATATAGACATAGTCACTGGTATTTTCATACAAATTTACTTTTGAAAGTGAACATAATCATACATACAGTGAAAAGGTCTCATTGGGTGAGCCTAGAAGGGCGTTTTTAGAATGAAATAGAGTGCCGATTTCACAAAATACTTTATACATTACATTGTATTAGGCCTACATTTTAAAACGGTATATCAGTAGGCTTATGTATGCTACCTATGTCCTCTATCTAATGTATGAATATTTAAATGTCAATGTGTGCTGACTTTCTTGATCAATTAATTGTACTAGAATTAATTGTACTAGATCTAGATGTCTAAAATTAAAGTCCTCAGTTTTATAACAAATGCGAAATCTACGGATCTCAATTGTGTTAACCCTTCCCGTACCGACCTACTTCTATATATGCTGCCTTCAGTTCCGCTATATACGCGCCCGGGACTGTAAGGGTTAATATAAACCTTAAAATACTGGCTCTTATTCCCGATCTCCAGATGTACATACACATGTAAATTTAGGACAGGGTGGGGGGGGGGGGGGAATTAGTTATATATGAACAAGACTTACCAGAGTGGCGCCCTGACGACATCCGTCACAGTCGCACATTGTTGGGTGCACGTTAAGGATGCCTTTGGCCAACAGCAGCTTCAGGCTCTTGCCGTGATGCCTGATGGAGCGCTTCCAGTCCTTGGCGGTTTCGCGCCCGGACACGAACTGGAACTCGTTGGGCGTCAGCCATGACTGTTGGAAGCTGATGCAGGGCCCTTTACTTCCTTGGCAGAGCTTGGAGAGGTACAGGATGGCTTTGTTCTGTCCGCACTCGACCTCCAGGACGAGCTCGCCGTCTTTGAAGACGGGCTTCACGAGGTCGTCCGTCTGTTCGGGGCTGATGTTCTGGCTGCCGGACGAAGACGATTTACCACTTGAAGAAGAGTTCGTGGACTTGGAGCTGGCGCCCGAGGGCGTTGAGTTGCCGGACTTGGCGCCAGTAGCGATGCTGTAGTTGATGGAAGAATTGCTGGCGGATACGGCTGCGCTGTTTGCTGCTTTCGAGCCGCTGTTCTGGTTGTTGCTGAGGTTTATGGCGGCGTTGACGATGCCAGGCTGTTGTTGGGTGGCTATGGACAGGTGGCTGTTGATGTTGAGTCCGCTGGTCATCGTCATGGCGGTCGACGACGCCAGGCCGTTGGCCGACTGAACAGCCATGGGCGTCACCACCGCGGGGATGATCGTCGGCGCCACCACGGACTGACAGAGCTGCCCTTGCTGCTGCATGCTGACCACAGGGATGGCCGGACACAGGCCAGTGACGGCTGCGACGACAGACACGACCGGCAAGGACGATTTATTGTTGTTGTCGTCGGCGGGGTTGCGAAGTCCGGAGCCGTCCGCGAGGGAAAACTGCTGGAAGGGGATGAACGTGTGGGCGCCCGGGATGTGGAGGGCGCTGACCGTCGACTGGACCGTTAGGTCACCGCAGGCACCGTCATGCGAGATCGGGACGCTCATAACTGACGTCTGAAGTTAATCCGGTGTCATGAAAATTATTTTACAAAAATCAAACGCACACATCCATTACTGGCCACGAAGATTAATGGCAATAATCCATCCGGTATGTTTGAAATTTATAAATAATCCGTATAATCCATATCGACGAAAAATTACACATGAAATGTTAACTATGAAACAACTTGCTAATAATCGGTAGGCCTATACAAAATATATCCGGAAAAAAACTGTCCAATTATGAACGCTGACTTGTGGCTTGTGGCAAAATGTAATGAACACACCACAGTAAACACAAACACACTTTAACGCTTGGCGATTATTTCCAACTGTAAATTGACAATGTTTGAATCGTAAATATACAAATTACTTTAAAACTGTAAGAGACAAATTCGCATGCATCTACGGCGAAATGATGAAAAAATGAGCTGGCGTCGAGAGAAACTAAGGACTAGGCGATATGACTGCACCGGCTTTCGCCTCGCGACTGATCGTACGGGGGCCCGACTGCCATAAGCGACGACCTGAAAACTCGCGCCGATAAAGAGGGCAGGGAAGCGAGGGACGTAGATTGACACGGCGAGCGGCCAACGAGAAGCGAGGGATTCCGCCGTTCCGTCTCACGCTTTTCACAAGCTCCGCCCCCTTTCAAACCCACGGCAGTCGGCGGCAATCAAAACCGAACGGTCTACTTTTTCTTTCTCTCTCTCTCTCTCTCCCTCTATCTTTCTCTCCTCCCTCCCTCTCCCCGACCTTCCCTCTCCTTCCTCCCTTTACCTTTCTTTTTATCTCGACCCCGGCGCGTAACGCGAGACTTTTCCAACCCATAATTCTCAGGGAACTGTATGAGCGTGGCGCACCCTGAGAAAAGTCTCGGGCTTAGGCCACACACACAAAAGTCCTACCAACGTACCCAACCTGTTTTTATTAAACTTTTTTTTTTTTTACAACGGCGAAAACATTACAAATTGCTGGTGGGTAGAGGAGAGGGAGGGCGGCGTATGGAGTTTGGGGAAGGGGAGGCCAAGCCAACAGACGCCCCCCACCCCACACACACACACTCCACAACCAAAAATATTTTTAAGAGACCTCAGAAAAAAAAAGAATAGCAAACATAGCTGAGTCTTGTAAGGGTCACCGAAAAGATTATTAGATTCGCAATTAATTTTATAATTTCTGTACAACTGTCTGCAACTTTGTAGGCCTACTTAGCCTTTTTAAAATCCAGTTTTCTAAGGAAATGGGCCCACAGAAAAAAGGATTTCGATACCAAAATGAGCGAATCCTATTAAGGCGCCCCTTAATAAGGGGCACAGGCAGTGTAGGCCCATACACGAAAAGATTTAGTCACACTTAGTTCGACACACATAATATATTAAAATAACAGATTCTTATTAACAATGTCTATCGGTCTATCCGTCTATCCGTCTGTCAATCCGTCGGTCTATCCATCTGTCTATCCGTCTACCTGTGTGTCCGTCTATCCGTCTGTCTGTCTAGGCCTACCTGTTTATCCGTCTATTTGTCTATCCGTCTACCTGTCTAGCCGTCTGTCAACCTGTTTATCCGTCTATCCATCTATCCGTCTATCCGTCTATTCATCTATCCGTCTACATGTCTATCCGTCTATCCGTCTGTTTACCTGTTTATCGGTTTATCCGTCTATTCGTCTGTCCGTCTACCTGTCTATCCGTCTATCCGTCTGTCTACCTGTTTATCCGTCTGTCAACCTGTTTATCCGTCTATCCATCTATCCGTCTATTCATCTATCCGTCTATCCGTCTGTCAACCTGTTTATCCGTCTATCCACCTATCCATCTATCCGTCTATCCGTCTATTCATCTATCCGTCTATCCGTCTGTCAACCTGTTTATCCGTCTATCCATCTATCCATCTATCCGTCTATCCATCTATCCATCTATCCATCTATCCGTCTATTCATCTATCCGTCTATCCGTCTGTCAACCTGTTTATCCGTCTATCCATCTATCCATCTATCCGTCTATCCGTCTATTCATCTATCCGTCTACATGTCTATCCGTCTATCCGTCTGTTTACCTGTTTATCGGTTTATCCGTCTATTCGTCTATCCGTCTGTCCGTCTACCTGTCTATCCGTCTGTCTACCTGTTTATCCGTCTGTCAACCTGTTTATCCGTCTATCCATCTATCCGTCTATCCGTCTATTCATCTATCCGTCTACCTGTTTATCCGTCTATCCGTCTGTCAACCTGTTTATCCGTCTATCCATCTATCCGTCTATCCGTCTATTCATCTATCCGTCTACATGTCTATCCGTCTATCCGTCTGTCTACCTGTTTATCCGTCTATCCATCTATCCGTCTATCCGTCTACCCGTCTGTCTACCTGTTTATCCGTCTATCCGTCTGTCAACCTGTTTATCCGTCTATCCATCTATCCGTCTATCCGTCGATTCATCTATCCGTCTACCTGTCTATCCGTCTACCCGTCTGTCTACCTGTTTATCCGTCTATCCGTCTGTCAACCTGTTTATCCGTCTATCCATCTATCCGTCTATCCGTCTATTCATCTATCCGTCTACATGTCTATCCGTCTATCCGTCTGTTTACCTGTTTATCCGTCTATCCGTCTATCCGTCTATTCGTTTATTCGTCTATTCATCTATCCTTCTATCCTTCTATTCATCAACCTCTTACTTTAAACAAAAACCTTCACGCACAGAATGACCTTGCCTTGTATGCCCCCCCCCCCCACCACATCTCCCCACCATTCAACATTAGATTATTCATCAACACCATCGAGTCCCCCCCCCCCCTGTCTCAATTGTTCTAGCATTATGTAACATCTGTCCTTCCAACCCTATGCGCCCCCCTCACCCCCCATTTCTAATCGTAATGATCAATTACAGTGTGAAGGGTCGTTTTTTTTAACTCGCCCCCCCCCCACTCTCTTCATTACCGATGCGTATCCGCTTGTAGGTGACTAATGAGTGCGACCAAATTAATTGAAAACTCCCCCACCTCATCCCCTTTACACACAAAAAAAAAAGAAAACTGTAGGCCCTAGAACAGCTGTAGGCACTTTTTAGTGGGCCAAATGTGGTCCGCTGTACGGAGTTTGCCAACTGGGACCTTTTGTTTGATAGAGAGAATAAAGGTAGGACTCGAAGTGTGTGTTCTTTGATGTGGAAAGGTTCCCCCCCTCTCTTACTTGGTTGACTCCTACAGAGAGTGTGTGTGAATCGCGGCCCCCATCACGGCATCGCTCCTGACTCCCAACACTTCCCTTTAACGCCAGGTTTTCCCAAGACTGTTATGTGCAGGTGGGGCCACCTTGATTCAAAGGCGTATCCCACGTTGTCTGAAATTCAAACATCACTGCATACACGTGTAAGTGTGTAGCCTATATGCCGCACATTAGGTCTACATACTTCCCCTCACCCAGGACCGGGTGGCGCGGTGGGGGTGCGGGGGTGTGAGTGGGGGGGGGGGGGAAGGGGGCGCACGTTTGGAAAAAAACAAAATAGGATCTAGTTATCAAAGAGAGGGCTTGAAGATTTGAAAACTTCGGGGAAGGGGCGAGTTCGTGGGGAGCAGTTTTGTTCCCCCCCCCTTGATGATTAGTGACTGTTGTCCCCAATTCCCCACCCCCTTAATGTGCTCCCACATGATGTGGTGACGGCGAAATATGGGGAGGGGGAGGGTGAGCAGGCGGAAGAGGATTACCCTATATTTTCTACAAAAATTGGATTATCCCGCCTCCCCTCCTCACTCAACATCCCCCAAACACACATACCTATTCCCTCCACAATATATGTGTGCGTGTGTGTGTGTGGGTGGGCTCATTCCCCTCTCCTCCGCTTTATGAAGGCGCCAAAATACAATAATCAGAAATATACGATGGAGTTTAAAACACACACACACATTGCTTGAGAAAAAAAAGGCTTTAAAAAAAGTAAAGAAGAAAAAAAAAGGGGGAAAAATAATGAAATTTTTCCCGTTCTGAAGTTTTTCCATTTTTTTTTTTCTCTTCTCTCTCTTTCGATTGGATCATTTACAGAGATGTGAACTGTATCCCTCCAGGGCAAAACTAGACTATCCATCGCTGACACCCTCTCCGCCTACAGAGTCCTCCTTTGGCTCAAAGGAAGAAGAAATAATAACAAAAGCCATTGTGTGTCCCCCATGTGTCTGTGTATGTGTGTCCACCTCGAACTGAGACCCCGTTTCCATAACTACTTAGTCCCATTATAAGCGGGGCACTGAGGCCCACCGGCCCACCCATGTATAAAAAAAAAGAAACCCGTCCCCCTCTCTCCCCGCCCCAAACCCCTAAGGCTACGCTTTCCGTCACACAGACATTCGTTGTGCGCCGAGCCCTACGTCACGTGGATTGTTTTTAACAACTCCAAAGAATAAAGCATCGAGAATACACGCAAAGGACATACGTATAATAGAAACCAATGAACCTCCAAAGGACATACGTATAATAGAAACCAATGAACCTCCAAAGGACATACGTATAATAGAAACCAATGAACCTCCAAAGGACATACGTATAATAGAAACCAATGAACCTCCAAAGGACATACGTATAATAGAAACCAATGAACCTCCAAAGGACATACGTATAATAGAAACCAATGAACCTCCAAAGGACATACGTATAATAGAAACCAATGAACCTCCAAAGGACATACGTATAATAGAAACCAATGAACCTCCAAAGGACATACGTATAATAGAAACCAATGAACCTCCAAAGGACATACGTATAATAGAAACCAATGAACCTCCAAAGGACATACGTATAATAGAAACCAATGAACCTCCATTAAAACCACGCCTCCGCTGACGAGGTTCGGTGGGCGGGGGAGGGGGGGGGGAGAGAAAAAAGAATAAGATTGACCTCTGGACACCTGACCAGTCGGATCACTCTAGCAGGTCATTCTTTCAAGTGCGATTTGTGGGAGGGGAGGGTGTATGTGTGGGCGGAGAGGGCGAGAGTAGAAAGGTGACTACAGAACTATACCTGACAAGAATTAGGAAAATTGGGTTGAAGGGGGGGGGGGAGTAGAGACAAAATGAGTGGGGGAGGGGAAGGGGGCGAAGGGAGATTAAGACCCCCGAAAATCAGCGTATAAACAACGAAACACATGATAGCCCTGGGGGAGGAGAGGGGTAGAGTAAACCCCCGGCTACACCTAGTCCCCCTGATCAGATCAAAGGTGTGCGCGCGCAGGAAGGTTTCTATCTCCGGATTTAGAATCAGATTGCCACGGTCGGCCCCGTGGGGGGGGGGGGGGAGATATATATCTCGATCGACTAGCAACAGCGCGCGCCTGTATCAGAGAACACGTATATGTGTGTGTGTTGTGTGTGTGCATGGGTGTGTTCATTCTTTCTTTCTAAAGCTGCGTTCAAATATGCTGTCACCCCCTCCCCCTAAACACACACACACTTAACACCATACTTTTCAGCCACCTTGTCTCTAAGTAAAAAAAAAAGAGAGAAAAAAAACAACACCAACAACACAAGTTCAAAAGATAGTGTCTTCTTGTTGTGTGGTGGTTGCCATCGGTTCTCAAACTGAAAGTGTTTTCTCTTGAAATTCAATAATGTCGTGCTGTCGTGTTAAGACCTCTCTGACATTGTTGGACTTTGACGCTGTGTGTAGGCCGACAACATACATGATCGCGCTCGCGCAGGTAGTCTATCGATAACTGATCTCTCTTTCCATATAGATACACATAATATATTGACTGATTGACTGAATGATTGATTGACATGGATTGGCCAGTTATTGTTGCGTAGCAACCACTTTCCACTGTTCTCTACGGAGATTTTAAACGTGCTCAGACTCACGGCAGAGTTCTTGTCCAGAGCTATCAGGGAATACTACTCTCAGCTCTTGTTTCAATCGGAGTTCACGTCTGTTGCGTAACATGGGTTTTTGTCTCCTTTCGGTTCGGAGCACTGATATATATATAATATATACATATATAGCTTTGCTCCTTACTTCCTGCAAAATAATGTTCTTAAATAAAAAATATTTTCGATAGCCTACTTAATATAAAGCTCCCCCATTTTTTTCATGTAAAAACAGAACAAAAAGCAAACAACAACATTGCTTTTAGTATTTTTAGTATTGGTGCACAACAAGCGTTCAGTAATTTTATAGCCACATGACAATGAATAATTAACACTATTTTATTTGCCACATAATACATAGGTACGATAAAGGCTTAGTCAACACATAACAAGAAAATGATAGTATTGGTTAGTAATATATTGAACAATATTAGAAATACAAATAATAATAATGAAAATGTATACATTAATTAAAGGTAACCTAAAAGAAAATTCAAGGGGAATAATAAAATGTATAATACAATTTATAGAGGAAAAACAAAACATAACAGATCTGGGATCCGAAATCCAAACTAATTAACCCTTCCCTCTCCAAATGAAACGTCTTCCCTCCCTCTGCTATTACTATAAAAGTACTTTTAAAAAAGGTGGGGGGTGGAAAGTGAAACACACAAAATGGCGGATCAGACAGGAAGTGACACATTAATACCTCATTGTTATTGTATGGTTGGTGGAGTCCTGGGGACGGGGGGGGGGGGGGGGTGGAAAGAAGAAAAGAAAATGTTCAAAAGATTTCTGCCGAGATATGGGGAAGTGAAGCGAGAGGGGGCTCCGGATAAGGGCGCGCACAATCTACGACCATAAACACACCTGTGTCATTGTTTAGTTTTTTTTTCTCCTTCGTTGTCCATCAGTTGTCAACATAAGAGTGCCGCTCCATCGCCGAGACCGTAGGGTGAAATACGCGCCCCTCCCTAAGTATTTCGCCCCACACACGAAAGCAATCTAATACAAAACTTAGATAGACAAAGGACTGAAAATATTTGTCTTATTCTAAATTACAAGATTAGACACATATAAATTCACTCACTTTCTGAGTCGCATTCGTGTATGGAAGGGGTTGCCTGAATAAAACAATAAAACCAAGGATGGGCGTAGGGCATAGGTCAGGGGTCAGGGGTCGGCAAACTTTTGATAATAGTGTTGCAAAGTAGAATTTCTAATTCATTCAAAGTCATTCTGCTGTAGCACTAAATTTCTTGTACAAGAAATTGGAATACACTTTTTGGACCTCTTCCGCGTGCCATTCAAAATCTCTCGGTGTGCCATAGATTGCCAACCCCTGTCAAATGGTGGGCCAAGGTAGGATTTCTAATTCATTAAGCGTGCCAAACATCTTAAAATGTATCCTGCTCTGGCACTCAATTTCTTGTAGGAAAAGAGTTGAATCGCGTTTTTTTTTTTTAGTTCTTTTGCGTGTCATTGAAAATTGCTCTGTGTGCCACGTCTTGCACGCATTGCGTAGGTTGCCGACCCTTGGTTACAGATCGTGTGAGCGCGCTACCTCAGTGTCCTTGGGCGCTACATACAATGGTATTGTGTGGCCAGCACACGTCATACTACTAGCGTCTTTAAATATTGCTTTCAACTTATGCCAGGTGGTGACACCATCCAGTTCTGTGGAATACTATACAGTCTCTAATAAATAATTTATAACATTTTACTTAAAGAGCACCTAGTTGAAAAATGCAAATGGTCCGCCAATATAAAGTTACAATTGGAACAACTAGGATTAGGATATATTTGGTTAGAACAAGATATAATAGACACTAAACTTTCAAAATCAATAATTAACTTACGTATAAATGATCAAAGTAAACAAGAACTTTATGAGAGTATGCAAATAAGCAATAAAGGTAAATTATATAGCGCTCTAAAATATAAATCTGACTGGGAAAATAGTCCACCCTTTTTAAATAAATTACATCTGAAAGAAGCTATCTATATACTAAAAATACGAACAAGTAACAATAATTTCCCTGTTGAACTGGGTCGCCACTCCAGAATAGATTATAATTTAAGATTATGTCCCTTTTGCTTAAAAGATATAGGAGATGGATATCACTATTTACTCCAATGTGTGCACTTCAATGCCCAACGAAAAATGTATCTAAAAAAATATTACTATAACAGACCTAATGTAGAAAAAATGTCGGAACTGCTTAATTCTAGCTCTCTAAAAGAACTTAAAAAACTAAGCATATTTTCAAAAATATTAGTATCTGCTTTTAAAAAATGAGAAAAAGGTTAGAAATGTTTAAGTATTTTAACTTGTTGGTTTGTCAATATGATATTGAGAGATAGTCGTAGAAGAAATGTAATATACTAAGCCGCAAGAAAAATTGTGAATGATTTCTTAAATGTTTGTTCTCACTATGTTAATGCCGTGCAGGTCTAATGAAAGTGATTTACCTGTATGTCTATGTTAGTAAATTAAGTTGTAGTTTTTTTGTTTTTTTTCTTTGTTAGTTTTTTCCCCCCAAAAATTGTGTTATAAACTAAATTATCCCCCCTGAATTTTCTTTTAGGATACCTTTAATTAATAAATTTTTTATTACTTTCATTTTATTACTAATATTGGTTTTACTATTATTGTTCAAGTTATTATTCACAAATGCTATAATTTTCTTATGTTTTTGACTATGCCTTTATTGTACCTATGTACTATGTGGCAAATAAAATATTGTTCATTATTGTTCTACGTTCGTTTCAATTTATTACCGTCAGCAGGGTGAGTAGGGTCTGGGCTGGGGGGGGGGGTTGAACGCGCCCCACCCTTTCATCTCCGCCTCTGAATGCCCTTCCTAGCATCTCAAAATAAGCGATTGAAAAAAAAAAAGAAGAAATAGTTCAACCGAATTTTTCTGGAAGAAATAATTCAACCGAAAGATTTCTGGAAGAAAGACTTTGAACTTCAAGTCAGTTTACAAGTAGACACAACGCCTTCCAGTTGTTAAGGGCATCGTAAAGAAGAAGAAGAAGACAAAACAACAACATAATTCCACCCCAAAGGTGGACAGCAGAACTGACTCGCCGTGCCGACTTTCTTTACGAGTTCTCTTGAGTTGTCGGCCCCTTCAAATGTTCACTTATCTGCCCTTGGCTCTCCTTCGTCTTCCTCTGTACATCTTATACACCCCCGCCTCCCTCCCACCCCTCCCGCTTTAGTCGACCTTCCTGTTGTTGGTTTGTATGCTTTTGCTTATTATGCTCTTTTTGTTTTAAAATATAATATTAGTGCTGGCGTCGGCAACCTACGGCACGCGTGCCAGACTTGGCACGCAGGGCGATTTTCAAAAGCAAATTACGTGTTTACTACAAGAAATTGTTTAGTGGCGCGTGGTGAATTTTGGTGAATGGGTTCAACAACCTTTTGATAAGTGTCCCAATTAGGATTTCTAATTCATTCAGCGAGCCTAAAAGTCATCGTGCTCCCGGCATTAAATTTCTTGTAGAAAGACTTAAATTGTCTTTCAAAGGCTTTTTTTCATATGCCATTCAAAATCGCTTTGCGTGCTAATCTGGCACACGTGCCGTAGGTTGCTGACCCCTGCTCTATAAGACTATCTTTGAAAAAAAAAGAGTATTTTTACTCTACTAAAAATGATGTGTTGTTTTTTTTAATCCTCTTTTTTTTTTTGGAAAAAAACAAATAAGTCATAATATGGCTTCTGGCTTCCTGTTATACAGACTTAAAATTTCTTTCAATTCTGTTTATTGTTTCTTCTTTTCTTTGTTTTTCTGTCTGTTTCTTTTTTCTTTTCGTTTCTCTTTGCTTGTAGTTTTTTTTTCTTTTATTTAATTTGTCTTTGTTTCCTTAGTTTTTAGCACACAAAAAACAACAACAACAAGAATAAAGAAGTAAAAAAGTAAGTTTTTAATTAGAGCCAGAAAAGTAACAAAAGTGGAGGATGAAAGATCAAATAATATATCAACACAAATATTCACTTTCGTGTGCATATTTTTTTTTTAATCTGGCTTTCCATCTACGATAAGATATTGATATATACGGTGCTCGCTAAATATGGCAAGGATAAATTAGGCAGCGGTATTTTCGGCAAGGTAATTTTAACAATGGTAAATTGTAAATTGCCGAAATTACCGTTGCCGGATTTATCTTTCAGAAAATACCGTTGCCGAATTTACCGTTGCCATATTTACAGTGATTCGATATATTGTACATATTGTACATATAGCCTAACTCAGATGTGAGCAGTTGAGAAAGATCAGTGTCTGAGCTCATTTGGAAGACACCGTAATGTGACCGTAACCAATAACATCGTTTAAATACGACGATCTTGCGGTAACCCACTTTTCAGCCAGCGTATGTTGTTTTTTTGTCTGAGGTGAATGACCTACCAAGAACATTAATTAATTATTTAAAAAAAAAGGGGGCTGACAATACGGGCTGGAGATATAATAGCCTATATGAAGGGAGGTAGCCTGCTCGGGCGCGTTATTTCCCCCCATCAGCTTGTGCGTCTCACCCTTCCTTCCCTCCCCCCATCGTCTTTCTCTTGTCACACGATAAGATCATTTATATGTCCAGTAGTCCGCATATAATAACTTTCTCATATACCGATGATATACCCCCCCCCCTGCAAAAGTACACATTAAGGCGCACATTACGGTGAAGCGTATATCTTTATACACATGCATATAAGTACTCTTTCTTCCCGAGTGGCATTCGGGCACGGAATGGGTTGCCTGAACAAAGCAGGAAAACCAATAACCTAACATCATTTAAAACATTAATAAAAATGCAAGACTAGACTCGGACCACGGATGAGCGTAGGACGCAATAATCTTCTTTATAGAAGGAGCGTCTGTAATGTATAAGATAAGATACACACCAAGATGTGTACTTACACACTTAGGCTACACGCACGCACTAGCACACACGAACGACCTATCGCCAGCCACGTTATCTGTACGAGCGACCACTCCGTACGACAGAATTGGGCAGTAAATATAATGACAATATTTTCTTAACGTCTGCCAGTCTAGTTTCTTTAGTGTTGCGGGCGTGTGAGACTGGAAAGGGGGGGGGGGGGGAGTGGGCTTTCCATCGTGGTAGTGTGGGGCGGGGTAGGATATGACGTTGAACGCCCTTGTGGGGAGGGGTTGTTACAAAAAAAAAAGACCTCCCTGTCAACAGAAAAACATTGACCTAGGGCTATTGACAAAAAAAAAATGACCATTAAAACGGCCAACGCTGACTTGATATGAGAAGGTGTTTGTGTTACCGAGTTCTTTAAATGTTTGGTAACAAACACATACACACACAGGCATAAATGACCATTTCGATTTTGTTCAAATGTTCAAAGGTTCTAAACAAAATGAGATTTATGACACTGTTGTGTTTCCGTACAAATTATTGCAAGGATTTATTGTTTATAAAGAAGACTAAATAATCTAGTGAGTCCGGTTTCCTGAAAAAAAAAAAGTCAATTGATATTTAAAACACTAATCAAAATGCAAGGCAAGACTCAAACCACGACTAAGCATAGGACGCAATAACCTTCTGTGATATACAAGATAAGTGTTCATTATGTGTTGTTGTGGGACTATGGTTGTTGTTTTTTTGTGGGCGAAGGTGGTGATGTATTAGGTTAATAGTTAATGGCACGGTAAAATTGCGCGCATGTGAAGTGGCGTTGGGTTGACGACACAATAGCGCTTGTAAGCCACTGAAAACTAGAGAACAGATATAAATAAATATATCAGTTCCGACATTGGCTACGGCTATGGTATACTAGAGCAGGAGTCGGCAACTTACGGTACGCGTGCTACACTTGGCACGCAGGGCAATTTTCAATGGCACGCGGAAGACACTCCCACCCCTCCCCCTTTTTTTTAAAGGCAATTCAAGTTTCTTCTACAATAAATTCAGAGCTAGAGCATGATGCCTTTTTCTGCTGTTGGCACGCTGAATGAATTAGAAATCCTACTTCGGCACAGTATTATCAAAAGCATGCCGACCCTTGTTACTAGAGAATTAAAAAGGGCTTTTATGTCCAACAGAGTTTACTTTCCCAAACGGATGCCGTGTAGCCCCTTGGACCTGGGCACACATAAAGAGGGGGGGGGGCACGGTGGACGTGTGGCAGTGCAATCGGATTGCGTACCGAAGGTCCTGGGTTCGAATCCTGGTGCAAGCTAGGATTTTTTCAAGGGTCCTGAATGTGTCCCTGAGTCTACCCAGCTCTGATGGATACCTTACCTCAGTTGGGTTAAAGTAAAGGGGCGGATGTGCTTAGTGCTGGCGACACAATCACCTAGCATGCCGTGGCCACAGAAACGCTGCTCCACCGGCCCTATGGATCAATTCGGCCCGATGGGAATCGTTATTTTCTAAAAGAGGGAAGTGGAGTGGAAACATTTGACCGTGAGACCCCCCCCCCCCCCCACTCCCTTTAGGATCGATAGCCTACCTCTAACGCTCTCCCAATAGACCACGACGTCTCATACAGTTGTAAGAGTGCATGCAACATAAGTTTTCCTTGACTTGGATTTAGTACAATCAAGTAACGCCCTTATAAGATGTTTCCATGGAAGTGACTAAAACGTTCGTGGGAAAAACAAAGAAGAAAATGAAAACCACCACAGGAAGTCACTTTGATTGGCTGCGGTCATTGATCCAACATGGCGGCTTCTGCTTGTGAAAAAAAAAAACAACGTTCGTTAAACTCAGTAAACAAAATAAATGCAAGAAGTTGGTAACTATTCGGTGAGCTGGACGTTTGACCAAGGCGTAACCTACTCTCCGCCCGGGATACTCGACAAATTGGGTCCACATCAAAGACTCCCGACCGCTAATTATGACCCGTGTATAGACCACTCCACTGAACACAAATTAATCGACGGCGACCCGACACTTTTACGTATAAAATTCGCAATAGGGTTGAGGGTTGGGGGGGGGGGGGGAGGGGGAGTATTCTTACAAAACACACACAAACCTACGCACCCATAGTCATGCAGTCATCAACGGACGAAATAAACCGATTGGGGGGGGGGGGGGAGTAAAACGCAATCAAGTTCCCAAACCTGCCCGCTTTTCACAGATCCCCCCCCTCCCTCACGCTATAACAAAAGGGTCACGCTCCAGTGGGCGGTTGAAAAAAAAAATAAAGCTACGCCAGAGGGCGCTGGTGTCCGTGGTCGATGACGAGGCGTCAAACCTTTAAAGGTGCCAACGAAGTCACTCGAGCGGGAATAGTTAATTACCAATCTGGGGGGCCCCCAGAACTCGGAATTGAGGTGACTCGTCGGTACATACCATTGTGGGAAATTACTATTGCGTGTGTTTGTTCGTTAGTTATTTTGTCTGTTTCATTTCCGGGGGAAAGTTTTACCTCACTTCCGGTCGCCACGCCCACCGTTTCATCCTCTTGCTTTCTTTTCAGCCTATATTATGTATCATTTTTATCCAGAGGCGAGGAAAGGGGGGGGGGGAGCTGGAAGTACACCTTCGGTAGAAATAAAATTCTTTTATGTCAGTGAAACGAAATATATCTGGTAGATACAAAGTACCATTCGGACCAAATTGATCCATCGGGCCGGTGAAGCAGCGTTCACCAGTTCCCGTGGCCACAGCATACTAGGGGGATTGCGTGTCCAGCACAATGTCCAGACGCATTTGTACTTTCTCACAACTACTGCCAAGTATGCTAACCTACGGAGCTGGGTGGACTCGCTTTCCACCTCCAGACCGAGGAAATTTAAACCTACACCCAGGATTCAAACATTCAAACCGAGAACGTTGGCTGAGCCCTACGTCAGGCGCCCACCAAATATAATCTATCTGACAGTGTGCGTGTTTAACCAATCATATTAGTTGATTTAAAGACACCTAACCGTATTGTCTCATATTAAACTTTCGAAGTGGCTATTCGGACCCGATAGACTTAGTGATAAATAGTTAGTATCGGTTAGTTTATATAGGTTAGGGATGGCTTTGTAGTATTTTTGGTAATAGTTAGTATCAGTTAGGTAATAAAGGATAGGGATAGATTTGGTGTTTTCTGTGCTACTAATTATAATATGTATGGTAAAACAACTATATTTTGTGTTTGTTTCCCTCTTTTTTGATGTTTTCTATGAGTTTTAAGGAATTCTGACTGAAGCCGGGTTCGAATAGCCATTTCATGCTAAAGGGACCCGGGTCCGAATAGCGGCAGCCTTAAACTTTCGCGATTACTTTTTGGACATGTGTCTTCACTAGCTAAGTGGTTAACGTATCGGACTACCATGCAGCTACGTCTATTTTTCGTTCTACAATTTTTTTATTAAATTACTTTTCTAAAAAGTTTGTAGTAAAAAATATTATTTTTTTTTAATTATTAGATTTATAGCTTTCTGTTCAGTGCAGTTTATAAAAAATTGTAGCCTATCTGTTTTATTTTCAATCGCCAGGCAATTTAGCTGGTATTTTGAATATATACAGTAAAACAATTAAATGGATACTGTACTTAACGACATGTTTGTCCCAATGGTGTTCCTTTTTTTTTTACAAATTTACTTACAAGTTTAAACAAAAAAGTGAGTTGTTCTGTTTGCATTAACCTTGACCTTGTACACGGACTAATTCTAACACTTCTAGTCTGAGTCAATGAGAGATTAAACACCAGCAACAATGAACAAAAATGGCCGCCCCCAGGATAGGAAATGTATTTAAACACAAAAAAAAACAACCACAAAAATCTTTCGACCTGGCGGTTTACGGTATCCGCCGCATCCTCCGCGTAATGGCGCTCCGATTTACGACAGCCTCATTTAAGCGCTAATAGCGTTTTCCCCCGGCTGCCCCCCCCCCCCGCTCTTACTCCCTCCCTCATCCCCCCCCCCCCGGTCCCATTCTTGTCTCTCTCTTCGTGGGTTAATAGTTAATAGTTTGTTTTTCTCCGAGCAAGTTCTCCGTGACCTATTTCGATTCCCAGCAGATCCCCCTCCCCCCCCCCCCATAGAGCAAGGGTTGTGTCATATTTTTTCCATCGCTGGGCCGCATCAGGAATTCGATACAACTAGAGTCTAACTAGACGGACCAACACTCTCTAAACGATAGAAGCTCTGTGTGGGAGGCCACAGTAATAGGCTCGGTGGCCCGCGGGCCGCATGTTTTGTTTCCACCCCCACTCCCCCACTAATGTTTAAAACGTTTGCGCATACAAATTGTTTTTTTTTTATAGGGAGGGGGCAGAGAATTATAATTTTATTCAGATCTTTTTTGGTCTCTGCCCAAAAGGTACAGAGAAGCTGTGCATTGTAGTGGCCACCCAATTTCATCGTAGGCCAAACAACATAAAATAAAATAAAATCCAGTTAGCTGACAAAAAAATGTATAGAAAAAAAATCTAATAAAAAACAACTCCTGGCAGAAACATCGGACCAGGTTTATGAATGGGAGTTGTGACCTAGATCTGTATTTACGACAGTTCATGGCGCAACTGCGCAAATTCTAAACGTCTGCAAATCCAACATTCCTTCCCGTCCTTCATTGTCGGCTGCAGATTATGGCTGGTCCAAAGGGAAGTAACTCACTGAACAAAAAAAGTACTTTATATTTAAAGTTCAAAACAAAAAGTACGTCACAGAAGTTGAGACGCGGTTGGTTTAACGGTATAGCGCTGCAATTCGATTCCCAGATTCTCGAGTTCAAATCCATGAAAGCTACATCCATACTCTGTTGGCGTCATTCCTGTCATTGGTTGGGAGACGTCAATGCGACCGATGACCACAGAAATCTCAGCAGCACACATTAGCGCAAGCACACACAGCACACACTCAAGCAAACACACATTAGGACGAGCACTTTAGCACACAAACGCTAGCACACACATTTAAGCACACAGTTTAGCACATACAAACACATTAGAACAAACACTCTAGCACACATATATTAGCACACACACAAATATTAGAACAAACACTTTAGCACACAGTTTAGCACATATACATTAGCACACAATCTCATCAGAACAAACACGTTAGAACACAGTTTCGCACACACACTTAGCACAAATATTTTAGCACACACACACATTAGCACAAACACTTTAGCACACACATTAGCACACATACTTTAGCACACACTTTAGCACACATAGCCTACTTTAGCACACACACATAAGTACAAACAAACTTTTTAGCACACGCACATAAGCACAAACACTTTAGCACACACTTTAGCACACAACAAACAAAACGGTACACACACAAACACATGCTACACACAAACCTGCACTAATACACTGTCAAATACATGCACACCGACTATCGACTTCAGATTAGCACATTGTCATACAGACGCCAGCTCGAATACATTAGCGCACACGTGAAAGCACCATAGCACACACACACATCCACAAACACTTTCATTAGCACCCACACTAAACGATTCATAACACACACTTATCACACACATACACATAAACGCACAAAATAATAGCAGCCATATTAGCTCCATGTAGGCCTAACGCACAAACCGACTGACCTCCGCCAACGCAAAACTCCAAGGAAGAGAGATAGACCGGAAACTCAGAGTCCACCATAGCTACATGCCTTCTAGTTCTATAGACTATAGACAAATCCTTAGACCAATATTGAGAATGACAAAGAAGAAAATAGACTGTATATAGCTATCAAATCTAATCTGTCTGAATTTGCATCCAATTAAAGATATTCTCAATTTCCCAGCCTAAAGCCTGTAAGATCCATTGCAATACATTGATCCATTGCAACCGGCTTTCCCTTTTTTTTTGCATCGGTTGCAAGTTGCAACACGCCCAGAGCGCCAAATATCGTCGTTTGTCTTTTTGTTATCCACAATACGAGTATTGCTGAAGTGTCACTTCTCGCTTCCGGTCAAAGTCGAGTATCGATGTCTGCATATCGTTTGAAAATAAGGTATCGAGTTCATCATTTCAGCATCATTTAAAAATAAAAACATAATATTTCACCTTAAACTCTCTAGTGTTTAACAAACTTGATTATTATTGGATGTTTTATGGGCGGTAGGATATAAGCGGACCAGGATATTAATAACTGGTCGGAAATCTGGACGCCTGCGTCAATACGTTGACGATGCAGCGTTCTTGGCATTACTTCGTTTGAAAGGTCACCCGGTGAATGTATAGAAATCTGATTTTTTAAAACTTCAATCAATTTCGCTTGATGGCCATTTTGACCTACATTTTCCATTGCTGATTCTCAATAGACCATGGACCCTGTTGGACCTTGTTCACGTGTCTCTCGGTGGCCGAGCGGCATCGGTACCGAAGGTTCCAGGGTTCGAATCCTGGTGAAGGCTAGGGTCTGCAGCGTGTCCCCGAGTCGACCCATCTCTGGATGGTTACGCTACCTGACTTTAGTTGGGGGTAAAGTAAAGGCAGCTGAGCTGGCTACACAATCCCTAAGTATGCCGTGGCAAACAGAATCTGCCTCACCGGCCCTATAGATCAATTTGGTACGACGGGATACTTTCTCGTGTCTTTGAGACTAATACTTCCTGTTCATTTGTCTATAACTTTAAACCACGCCCTGTTCATTTATTTATAGCTTTAAACCACGCCTTGTTCATTTGTCTATAACTTTAAACCACGCCCTGTTCATTTATTTATAACTTTAAACCACGCCCTGTTCATTTATTTATAACTTTAAACCGCGCCTTGTTCATTTGTCTATAACTTTAAACCACGCCTTGTTCATTTGTCTATAACTTTAAACCACGCCCTGTTCACGTGCATTCAAGTTTACTCCCCACCATTTTCGTATACATTTGTTATCCCCACATACACTAATATAAATATAATGGCCCTATGGTGAGTACACCAGAGTGTTCACCTTACGACCCAGGCTCTAGTCCAATCGCCGTCCAGTCCCCACGCCCTGTAGGAGTTTATGGCCAAGGACGTAATAAACTTCTATTAAGGTTTAAACCTCCTTAAATACAGAGAACGTCACATCAATGTCATAAATAAATAAAGAAATGGTGAAAATGTGCAAAGTCAGCAAATATTTATATAAAAAAACCTGTGGTAGTTAAAGGGTATAATGAACTTCTGTGTAAACTGTAAACTTATAATAAAACATTTATTCTGTATATAAAGTCTTTTACTAAAAGTTAAAAGAAAAAACATTTCGTATTCTCCACATCTAGACAAAGCTGCAAATGACTGAACTATTGACAGCCCCTCAAGATAGACAAAGAAATTGGAGAAAGGTGACTGCCGATGTGTTCATTCGTTCCTTCCTACCCCCCCCCCCCCCCCCCCCCCACGACACGACCATAACGGTCCAGGGGTTTAGTGACGATGATGACATCTACACTAGATCGCCCTACCACATTTATTTTCAGTTCAAGTCGCAGTCCGGTAGTGACGTCATGCAGTGGACGTTACACAAACAACGTGTAAAGTGCGGCCCTGTAAGTTTTGAACATGCCAGAACGAGGTTAGCCGGAAGTGGTAGGTGCATGCGTGCATAAACAAGAAGAAAAAAAAAAGCGACCCAGAGTCAACGGGTCATCTTGAACTGCAGGTGCAGACAGAAATATGTACACGTGTGTACTGACTGCTGGCTACGACAGTTCATTAGTTTTGATCAATGAATATATGTCATTGTGGGAATTGTTTACGAGTCTTTAAGGAAAAAAAAATTGTTTGCGCATTTAAATCTGAATTTATCTTCTTGAAAATTGAGTGGTGTTTTGACATTATAGTGTGTGCTTCTTACATTGTGGTGTGTTTCTACGTTATGGTGTCCTTCTGCGTTAGGGTGCGTTTCTAAATTGCGTTTTTTTACTTTCTTTCTCTTAGCTCATACTGTCTGTCTGCTAGCAAGTCTGCTTGTAAAACTTTGCATCGGTTTTTCGACCACTTCCCGTCGTCCAATCGAGCTGAAACTTGGGCAGCAGACTTGTTGCGACTAACAATACATTGTATCAAATTTTCTTTTTTTTTTAAATTTAATTATACTATAATTTTGATTTTTTTTTTTTAATGTAACATTTTGTTTTGGTTTTACGTTTGAAAATGCCCGTCCAACTTTTATGTTTTTTCTTCACAAAGTTAGAAAAAAAAAGGATGCGCTGATATTATTTTTTTAACAGAAAATAAGACGAAACTATTCATACGGAGTAAGGAGATATTTTGTGATTTGTGACACAGATATTTTTCTGTACATGTTCCATTTCCAGTAGTCAATTATTTAATTACATGATGGTAAACTTAGTTTTCTAAGAAAGGGAGTATTCAAAAAACTTGTTTTTTTTATGGGTTAGTTTTTTATTTTGGTATGTTTCAACATTGTGGCGTGTTCAAACTTTGTGGTGCGTTCAAACTTTGTGGGCGTGTTCAATCTTTGTGGGCGTGTTCAAACTTTGTGGGCGTGTTCAAACTTTGTGGGCGTGTTCAAACTGTGTAGTGTGTTCAAACTTTTTCAGACATTATGGTCCCCACACATTCTTTCAAATGCTGATAACATCTTCAATGGTGTGTGGTCTGGTTCGAGACCGAGCCTTTTTCGAAACCCTCTATCCCCATCATCCTCCCCCGCCACCCCCCTTACTCTCTCTCTCTAACAATATCCATACTTCACCACGGACACCATTCCACCTCAGACACCTTTTAGAACACCAGGACACCTCTGGTCAAACGTGAAAGTAATGAGGCAAATTAAAAAGGGAAAACTAAGACGAGGCCTCTACTCTCCGTCCCTTTCCAACCGCCCCATCACCCACCCCTTCCGCATCCTAGTCTCCGCCCAACCGTCCCCGTCACCCACCTTCCTTGCCTCTCCCTCACTTCACGCCCACACAGTGACCTAAATACAAACACATGAGCGCATAGACAAGACACGTTAAAAAAAGAAAACCAGGATGGGGATGGGAGGGGAGGCTAGGGGGTGGATGCATGAAGGGGGATAAAAAAAAGGTTTCACTTGGAACACTATCTTAAACCTTATTCCCTCCCGCCCTCTCTCTCAGGGTTTGCCCGCCGCCCTCCTACCCATCCACCCCCCCCCAAAAAATTCCCCCCCTTCTCCCCTCCCTCCCTCGCATCCTTTCCATTTATTGCCGTAATCAACGGCCGAGATCTGGGGAAGCATCTGGGAGCTGTTTCCTCGCCGTGGTGGGATTTTAAGGGGGGGGGGGGGGGAAAGCGACGGGAGGGGGGGAGGGCGAAGCAAATGTTGGCTTTTAGTTGAAGAGAATGGGGGAAGGGGTGGGTGGACTCCTAGTGCGTGCTAAGGGAAGCTCACGATTCTTTTAACAGTTTGGTGGGAAGGGGAGAGGGGGGGGGGGTAGAAGCAGCGCCAAACTCTCCATTCCGCCCCCCCCCCCCCAGCCGGGCCGCCACCTTCCCCCGCCCGCCGTATCGCCTAAAGGTAAACATGGCGCAGCTCTGAGAGGGCGGTGGAGAGGTTTCCCCCCTCCCCCTTCCTAGTATTCCCACTCTTGCCTTCGGCTTAGTTGTGTATTTTTTATTTCTTCTTCTTTTCTGTTTCATTATTCAAACTCTCGTCTTTTTTAAAGAGAGAGAGAAAGAAAGCTAGAGTGAGAGAAAGAGAGAGAATGATCAATAGAGTGAGAGAAAGCGAGAGAACAGTCGAGTGAGAGAAAGTGAGAGAATGGTCAAAAGGGTAAGAGAAAGTGAGAGAACGATCAATAGAGTGAGTGAAAGTGAGAGAACGGTCGAATAAGAGAAAGTGAGAGAATGATCAATAGAGTGAGAGAACGGTCGAATAAGAGAAAGTGAGAGAATGATCAATAGAGTGAGAGAACGGTCGAATAAGAGAAAGTGAGAGAACGGTCAATAGAGTGAGAGAACGGTCGAATAAGAGAAAGTGAGAGAATGATCAATAGAGTGAGAGAACGGTCGAATAAGAGAAAGTGAGAGAATGATCAATAGAGTGAGAGAACGGTCGAATAAGAGAAAGTGAGAGAATGATCAATAGAGTGAGAGAACGGTCGAATAAGAGAAAGTGAGAGAATGATCAATAGAGTGAAAGAAAGTGAGAGAATGATCAAAAGGGTAAGAGAAAGTGAGAGAACGGTCGAATGAGAGAAAGTGAGAGAACGATCAATAGAGTGAGAGAAAGTGAGAGAACGGTCGAATGAGAGAAAGTGAGAGAACGATCAATAGGGTGAGAGAAAGTGAGAGAACGGTCGAGTGAGTGAAAGTGAGAGAACGGTCAATAGATTGAGACAAAGACAGAAAGAGAGAACGATCAATAGATTGAGACAAAGACAGAAAGAGAGAACGATCAATAGAGTGAGAAATAGAGAGAACGAAAACAATAGAAGAAAAAAAGGAGAGGTGATGAATGAATGACGAGGGCGTAAGACTTCTGTTTTTACTTTTTTACGTCAGTTTTTTTATATCTTCTTTCTTTATTTTTCTTTCACTCCAGACAAATTCCGAAAATAGCGGGCCCCTAGTGTGCTTCAGAGGCGGAGCACGCAGTGAAGGCAGATCAAAGCCCCCGCTCACTGGCTGGCAAGGGAAATCCGACGCAGCCCCACTCTACGGGCCCCCCTCCCCCAAATCCATGAAGAAGGATCAAGTCCACTCACAGGAGTATTTGGGGGGAGGGAGAAATGGTGGTGGTGAGGGGGGCATCAATTTCGAGCTTCACAGAGGGGCGCTCCCTTCCACACTTTCTTTTTTTTTTAAATATCTGCCGGCTAAGTGGCCCAAGGGGAATGGGGAGAGAGAAGGGGGAGATTGGGGGGGTGGGGAGGTGAACTGAACAAAAAATAAAGCTGTAATAGAAAATGGAGGGGAGTGGGGGGTCGGGGTGCGGGTGAGCTGTTTGTTGTGTTTTTAATCCCCAGTTCAACCAGCGGGATGGAAGCGTTTTCTTTGACTCATCCCTCTTACACCAAGGACATTGGAAATGATTCTACCGGGGCCTTGCAAATGATTCTACCGGGGCATTGCAACGGATTATGCGGGGTCTTGCAACGGATTATGCGGGGCCTTGCAACGGATTATGCGGGGCCTTGCAACGGATTATGCGGGGTATTGCAACGGATTCTGCGTGGCCTTGCAACGAATCCTGCGGGGCCTTGCAACGGATTCTGAGGGGTCTTGCAGCGGATTCTGCGGGGCCTTGCAACGGATTCTGAGGGGTCTTGCAACGGATTCTGCGGGCCTTGCAACAGATTCTACAGGGTCTAGGAACAATATAAGATCGGTGCAAACAGTTGACCGTTTCCATCTACTCTAAACTTCTGCAAGGCAGGGATGTCTCTTCTGCTTCTCTGCAGTTTCGTCACCGCGAGTCCACGTTGGGCCTAAACCTCCTGCTGAAATAGGGCCAATATAGGACAGCACCCGATTACGAAACTGGACAAATGTTGTCCGGTACTTTCTGTGGAGGTTTCCACGGGTCGTTTTAGTTGCGGCCCTACACCTCCACCGCCCCATCTCAGATTCGTCCCCGCCCTTGTACCATTGTTCTGACTCTCACGAGAGAATCGTTCTGTTGGCGAATGAAGACGGATCACTCATAGCATGAAGATGCTTCTTGGTCAAGAAATCTGCCTTCTCATCACCATGGACACCTGCATCCACTACATCGACACCTAAGGATAAGTTTTGAAATAGCCAGAAGCAGTCGGGCAAGTGATATTCGCCTGTCTTGTACATGGCTCGTTTGATGCGGTCTATGGGCAGTGTTTGGTGGGGCTTCTAGCTGCTTAGGAAACTTCTCTGATGCACCGCCATTGAACAGGAATAGAGGCAAGGGGGATGGGCGCCTTATCTACATATCTGGTGTCAACATATAGGCAAGGGCGAAGCTTCTGGAATTTTGAAAAAAAATAATTTTTTTTCAACATATTTATTATAATATGTAATAAATTCGCAAAAAAATTGGTAAATTTGTTTTGCATTGCGAAAGTTCTTGATTTTCCTCCTTTAACAAAATTCTGGTCTAGTAACATATTTTTTTTTTTAAGCATTCAAGATAAACGGAATTCTGCGGGTTGTCTATTCAAAATGTGTGGGAATGTAAAAGGGGTTTGTTAAATGTGTGGTTTGTGTGGATGTCTGTGTGTGTATCTGAGGTGGAAGTATGTTCCTAAACAAATTCTAGGCCTACACATAACCCATTTCACCACACAGGTGTCCACCGTGTAAATCCACGGGGCGAAGGGAAGGGGAAGGAGTGGAGTGACAGAGATGGCGGAACTGACATCTGAGCCATAAGCTTATATCTAAACCTTTGACATGCATTCGATTTATGCGAGGACAAATGGTTGCCTCAACTCAACGCTCTCTCTTTCTTTCTTTCTTTATCTCCCAACTCACTTTCTGAGGCAATAATTTATATTGTAAAAAACAAAAAAACAAATAGACTCTAGCCTATTTTTTGTGTATGTAGGCCTAAGGTGTAATTGATAATGGTTTCGAGTTTCCACTTAAGTTAAACAATTATCTACAAATAAAAAAATCAAATGCTCGCCAATTAGGGCTAAAAACAAAAATAATAAACACCTTTTAAACACTCCCCCACCCCTGTAAACACGCAAGCACATTTTTGTTCATAAAAGTTTAAACAATTAAATTTAAAAAAAAATATATTTAAAAAAACAACAACTATAGGTTAATTTTTTTTTCGAGACGTGACAGACGCTAAAATGGTGATCTCCCCTACAGTACGGTAGTGGCAGCCCTCGCGTCTAGTCTCGGCTTGTCTGGGTCAGAACGAAATACAACTCGTGAAGTTTTTCAATCCCCCGCACCTGTGGTAAAGAGAAAATAATAGAGAGAGAAAAAATATAATTATAATTACCGTGTTTGTGGGTCAGTGTGCTTGTTTGTACGCCACTGAGCGATAGAGTGAGAAAGAGAGAACGAGAGAGAGAAAAAAAAAGAGAGAATAAGAGAAAGTGAGAAACAAGGAGAAATAACATTTTAAAATAGACAAGCGGAGAGATTGGTAGATAAAAAGACAAAAAGACAGACTGACCAATTGACAGATAAGCAGAATAACAGATAGATATATAGACAGACAAGCTACATTGCCCGGCGTTGCCCGGGTGAAAAAAAAAGGACTGTCTGGGGTGCAGATAACAAATTTATAAACTACACTTACTGAATACTTTTAGGAAAGTAAATAAATATTATATAGTCAAATATTTTTATTTAACAAAATCCATATAGCCTATAGATTTACAATGTCTTTTGTTTTTAAAAGTTTGAAAAATTAATTGTCGAAAACAAAGTATAGTCTAACTGGAGAATCGAAGCCTGGTCGCCCGTATAGCAGTCCACTACGTTTACCACTGAGCTATCGAAGGCACATGTCCGATGTGAACAATTATTAGACGGTATATTGGGCTAGGCCTAGATAGGTCAGTGACACACGTGTTTTCAAATTGACCAATGGGGATCCTCGCGGGGCTTAACACTGTCTTTTTATATATATAGATATACATTGGATTGATTGATTGATTGACCAACAGACAGGCAGGCAGATAGATTGATTGATAAATGGATAGACAGACAGATACACAAAACAACAGACAGGGAGATAGATGAATAAATAGATAGATCTAGATAAATAGATAGATAAACACATAACCAGACAGATTGATTGATAGATAAATAGATAGATACACACATAAACACACATACATATAGTTTGATATATAAACATATAAACAGATAGATGGACAGATAAACAAATAGACAAACAGAGCGGAGAGATAGACAAATAGACACACATACGTAGACCTACAGACAACTGGAGAGAGAGATATGCTCCATAGACCTACAGAGATACAATAGTCAGAGAGAAATTAATTCCCGATGCCTAGCAGTGGCGGGTGTGATGGGATGGGGGGGGGAGGGGGAGATGGGGAGTGCGCTCATTGGATATCTGCTACGTATCGTATCTGACGCCTCGTATATCTCCCCGTAATTTGAGCACCCCTGAGACTATCTGAGACCTAGACCAATGCAGAGTTGGGTGGGGGTGGGGAGGGTTCTACAGACGGAAGAGGGCGTGTGGGGGAGGGGGAGTGTGTGTGTGAGTGAAGGGTGGAGCAGGGTGGCCTGAAGGGGAGGAGGGGGAGGGAGGGTTGAATCCGTAGGTAAACACATAGCGGGGTGCGATAACTCGACACCCCCGTTATCATAGGTGCATAGGTGCGCACGCCTATCACAGTAGTGTGATATTTCCCAAAGTGCGTGTGTGTAATAATGCATAGGCGTGGAGTATTTCCGAGAGCGTAGTGAGAAGCGGGCGTACAAAGAGGACGTACGCAAAAATTTCGATAGACTTACTATATACCCGATACTTAGTATTAGTAGCCTACTAAGCTTGATCCCCCACCCCAATTGGAATGGAAAATGTCATAAGTAATCCACACGTAGGCCTACACTAAAACTACAAACACGCTCAGTAGGCTAGGCCTACACACGACACACACAATTACACATGTGACACGCAATTAAAGGAACACCACACGTGCAAAAAAAAAAGCGCAATTAGACATACACACAAAAACAAGTAGAAAAGAACACACGAACACAGCAACACACAACTGAAACACACAACACAATTTACATCACCCCCCCCCTTCCACTGACCACGATCGCCAGCCCCGCCCCCACCAAAATCTAATCTGTTTAAAGAGCTGCTACACACAAATAAGCAACCGCACGGACAACACGACCACACACGTGAACTTACACCCCCGCAACTACAATAAATTATTATTATTTTTACAGGGCGGTGCACTTACCTTTCGAATTACGGTGGAAATTCGTAAATCATTCGGTAAACCCGCAATAGATTATATGTAATAATTTATGACTGATGTGTCTACGCGTGTGTATGTAAGTGTGTGTTCTGGTGTGTGTGTGTATGAGGGGTAAACACGGTAGTGTGTTAAATACTAATATGTGTTGGGGGGGGGGGGAATAAAGACGGATGAAGAAGGAACTTCACAAGCAGAAAGCGTGGATTGGACAATACTAAAATAAATTACAAGAAAAAAATTATGTAAAGGAAAGACGCCGCGTAGAAGAAAAAATAACAGAACAAGAGAAGAAGATGGTCTTGGAGAAGACAGAGTGAATGAGACGTAGATCAGAAGAAGAGAGAGTGAGGGAGTAAGAACAGAGCGAGGTAGGAGTGAGAGAGAGAGAGAGAGATGAAGGAAGTTCCTCGGCAAAACAACAAAAACTGTTCCGGTGTCGAGGGTTTATTTTACCGTGGGCTCAGCTTCCCTCGTGGGGAGGATAATTCAATCCACGTGTGGAGCTTAGCCACAAAGCGCAGGGGGGGGGGGGGAGGCGAGAAAGGGAGGGGAGTGAAAAGAAGGGGGTGATGGGGAATGGTAGAAAGAGGGGGATGAATATAGAGGACCAGAAAAAAAAAAGAAGTTAAAAAAAAAGACAACGCTATTTTTGTTAAAATCTCAACAGACTTTAAACTTTTCTACATGCTATAATCTCTCTCTCTTTCTTTCTCTCTTTCTCTATCTCTGTCGTTTTTCTCTACGCACTGACAAACAGCTTTAAACCCCTCTATCCCCCTTTAAACGTATCCTCTAGCCTTACAGTATAACACAACATTTTACGAAATTTCCGAAAGCTTAAACAATAAATGTTGTGCCGTTGGAGGGGAGGGGGGGGGGGGTGGCGGCTGGATAATGGTCATAAGAAATTATTAAGCAGGTTAAACATATCCAACGTTATTTAGTACATTATACATTTTTATGTCGAACTTTAAGACTTGTATATAGATCATGTACATGTTCATAGATCTCTCTCTACATAACATAGAACATTGACATTATAATATTATGTCGTAGGACATTGCCATTTTCCTATTAGACCGTTGATACCATTCTCTGTTCTCCAAATTGAATTGAATTGCTTAATTAATTAATTAATTAAGGGGGCCGCATGTGTTAGAGTAAGCGGGTGGGAGTAGGTCGGGCGTGGGGTTTGGGTGTGTGGGGGGGGCGGGGGTGGGGGGGGTCGGCAGCGCCCTGTGCTGCGAAGTCGCTCGGGCAATATCCGTGGCGATAATTACCTGTCACCTCAATAGGAGGGAAGGGGGGTGGGCGCCGGCCGTCACCAGTTGCTCCCCCCATCCAGTTTACCCTTCCCCCACCCATTTGCATCTCACGTCGTCGTCGGGCTTAGAAGATGCGGGTGGTGGGGTGGCCATAGGGGTGCAGCACGTGGGCCGGGGAGGGGAGGCGTGGCGGGAGTTGATGGGGGGGCGGTGAAGCAGATGAGTGCCTGCTGATGGGCGTGGTGGGGCGCTACGTGAAGGGGAAGGTCAAGAGGGACGCTGCTCCGGCGGGGGTTCTCGTCGGACAATTATCAAGGTCATTAGAGATGCAAGGGAAGGTCGAATTGTTTTAAAGGGCACCAAAATGGCGGACAGTGTCACGCACACGTTTTCCGCTTCACAAACTTCCAGGCCTGCAGGAACTAAGATTGTAAAAATACAATAATAATATAAAAAACGCCAATTGCTTAATGTTGAAATTATTTTAAATGTATGAAGCCATGTTCTTAAATACTTTAAAGATGCCGGGTCGTGACAGGGTGCCGGGTGCACGATATCTCAACCACCGGGTCACATAAGAAAATGGGGAAAGAAGTTCAAAATTAATGTTATGCATTGTTCACCAGTTTCCGTGGTCACGGTATGCTAATAGATTGTGTATCCTGCACAACGCCCAGCCATTTTTTCACACCATTCCCAACTAATGTCAGGTAGCCTACCCATTAGAGCTGGGTAGACTCACAGAATAAATATAGAACAGAATGCGCAATCACATTTTTTTCGGTTTCCGGAAGTAATACCAACTCCACACTGTTTAAACGCAGCGGTCCTGGTTACACTCTATATTTATGCTTATTTACAATGTCTTTTTCATCAAATCTACAATTTCCAACACCCAAAGCTAATGTTTCAGGCAAAAGGTACAAAGGCTGTTGTGTAATAAACTGCAACAATGATGCGAAAACGATTGATTATCGTACAAATAAGCATGTCAAACTACATGACTTACCTGACTTCGTAAAAGGATAAACAACGGAAAGTTCTAACCTCATATTACTTAATATTAGTAACCTTGCTTCAGTCCTAAGCTTGCCAAGAGTAGATATAAGTAATAAATTAAGCCTTTCTCATTTTACTATAGTAGCGTATCTAGTGACCGCTGCCTTGAATCAAAACAAAATTGGCGGAAGCCGAGCTTCACTTTTAGTGACTGTGCATATAGGGATTGCGCATTCTGTTCTACACCTATTATGTGGGTAGACTCGAGTCCCGGGGAAAAAAATCCTAGCCGTCAACAGATTTGAGCTCAGGACCTTCGATACGCGAAGAAATATAACGGAACACTTAAATACAAGCGACAGAGATTTTTCAACAAACTAAGAAATACAGTTGCTGCTGTTGTCTTCTCCCTTCACACTTTATAATTAAAAGAAAATATTTCTTTGATACAGAAAATAAAATAAATTAAAAGAGTGACCCGATCAATTTCAAAAGCAGGAGAAAGCCCCACGTTTCTGAGCCGTATCCGTATCAGAAGCATTCACACAAAGCCAGCTTATTAGATCTCTTCCTGGCCTGGCTTGTCTTTGTAGCCGTGTCTTCTCATCCGTACATCGATATACAAGAGGAGAGAGAGAGAGAGAGAGAGAGAGAGAGAGAGAGAGAGAGAGAGAGAGCGAAGAGGGAAGAAAAAAATTGTCAGAGGGGAATGTTCAAATAGAATAAGCCCCCCCCCCTCCCCTCCCTCATTTTTTGTTGTTGTTGTAATCTCCCACTCTTCTAAACCTCAAACGGCCCCTAATCCTATTAAACCGGTGCCCTGATCACCAGACACGTAGAAAGTATTTCCTTCCTACTTACTGCCTGTGAACTGGACGGTCCGCTAAATTTAATCAGCGGGTCGGGGGGGGGGGGGGGCATTTATTAAGCGTCGTCTCCTCTCTCTCGTTCTCCGTCTCTCTCTGTTTCTTACTCTCTCTCGTTCTCTCTGGCGCGCGCTGATCAGAGCGGAATTAATGAGTATGCCGGACGAGGTCCTCCTGTTTCCTTTAATGATAACTTTGACGTTTTTTGCATGTCACGTGACTTGCTTATAAAAAAATATGTGATTAGAATATTGGAAATAGTGTGCGGGTGAATTGGGGTTGCCCGTTTTAAGTGCATGTATGCAGGTGTGTTCACCTTTTTTTTTTAAAGTAAAAGTACGCAAGTTCAGACCACGCCATTACATGAGATTGTGTGGCCAGCACAAAGCCCATTACTTTCCCTCAAGTAAAGAGTTGCGCATACCACGGCTGCGTAGACTTAAAGACAATCCAACCATGGGAAAACAAATTAGCGACATTGTTTAAGACAGAAGAATCCAAACTTTTTTGAAGGGCAAGGAAAGGACCTTTTTTTTGGTCACATAAATATTATAGACTAGATATACTAGTATTTATGCCCGGCAAAATGACGGAGAAACGAATGACTACACAAACGGTTTGTTAAAAGAAGAAAAATACAATCAAAAATAAAAATTATAAACACATGGCGGCGTTTAGACGAGAAGACTTATCTTATCTTATACATCAGGGCTCGGCAACCTATGGTACGAGTGCCAGACTTGGCACGCGGAGCGATTTTGTCAATGGCACGCGGAAGACTCCGAACAAGATAAACCAGGTCTCTCCTGCAAAGGTAGGATGACTTTAATACTGTTGGCACGCTGAATTAATTATAAATCCTACTTTGGCACACTGTTATGAAAAGGTTACCGAACCCTGTTATAGGCCTTCATTACAGACGCTATTTCTATAAAGAAGATGATTGCGTCCTATCCTACTCTCATCCGTGGTCCGAGTCGAGTCTTTGTATTAGTGTTTTAAATGATGGTTAAGTTAATGGTTTTCCTTAAATACAAGGCCTACATGTATGTGTGTTGGGTGATGTTGAGTTTGTGTGAATGTGTGTTTGGGTTTGGCAGATGTGTTTAATTGTTTGTTATTAGAAAACATCCTCGGTTGTTTTTTTTTCTCTCAACACGCCCACACGTTCAGCACATATTCAATTGAAAAAAAAAAAAAATACTTAAAAAAAATCTGGTATAGAGGTGGACGCCAAGTGCCAGACATAACCAGGAGAAGACGGCATGCTCTCCGTGCCATGATGTGGTATCATGAGATGGACAGAGTGCCACAGTGAGAAAGAGAGAGAGAGAGAGAGAGAGAGAGACGTAAAGGACTACGGCGATGATAGAGGCGTTGAGCGAATGGAGAGGGGGGGGGAAGAGACGGAGAGGCGGGGAAGGTGGTGGTGGCATGATATGAAAATGAAAGACAAGCGGGGAGGAAAAGAGGGGGCCTCGCCTCCCCGGGAAAAAAAAACAAGAGAGGTTGTGGGGGAGTGAGGGGGGGGGGAGGAAGGACAACAGCTGCGGCCGTCGCGAGCATGGCCGCCAAATTACACGGTCGTTCCGACGTAATGGGAGATGTAATCAGCAACTCGTGAGGTTCCATACGGCGCGAGGGAATGGGCGAGGGCGGCGAGGGGGGAACTGCGAGGGCGAGAGAGTGGCCGGGAGGGGGGGGGGAGATACTCGATCCGTTCGCATAGCAAGAGAGACAGACAGAAAAAAAAAGAGGATGAGAGAAAGAGAGAAGAAGAGAAAGAAGAGGCGGGAGGTAAAATGAAGAGGAAAAACAACATGAAGAAAAACAGGATGCCATTTTTTTAGCCATTACACGCGGAAAGAAAAAGAAAGGTTTAGAGAAAAAATAAAAGGAAGAAAAGATGGAAAGATTAATTTGCTCTGTGAAGCTGGTGTTTAAAAACACACACACACGGTAGGTAGAAAAAAACTGGGAAAAACTTAAGGGCATTAATGGGGCACAGTGAGCAGGCGTTCGACTGGCGTACCAATGGTCCTGGGTTCGAATCCTGGTGAAGGTTAGGATTTGTTCCCGGGTCCCTGACGGGTAGGCCTGCCTGACATTAGTTGGGGTAAAGAAATGTCGGCTGGGCATTGTGCTGGCCAGACAATCCCCTAGTGTGCCAAACAGTTTAAAAAAATTTAAGCGGATGAGTGTTTAATATTAAACGGCATACAATACAACCTCCCTCATCTCTCTCGCTCTCTCTCTCTCTGTCCATCTCGCTGTCTCTACCTCTCCCATTAACAATCATTTCTGCGTCTCTATCAACCAAGTTTGTTTCTGCCCTCGTACTCTCCTCGTTTAGAACAGACAATCTGGTCAAATCCTGCACAACCCATCTTTGTTTTTTTATATTCAATGTGGTGCTTTATCAGCTGTCCTCGACCCTCCCCATCCCTACCCTGCCGACCTCCTGTTTCTTTTTATTCAATATGTCCTCTCTCCCTCCCTCCCTCTCTCCCTCCCTCTCTCCTGCCTTCCTTCTCTCATTGTGTGACCCAGTTGCGTGTACGGAGGATTCTCCCCGCGATTAGCCCGAGCGTAGTTATGTCGCTTGGTTAAATTCTGGAGATAGACTCCCCCCCCCCCCCTTTATACGCATACACACATGCACACACAGTCTGATACACACACACACACAAGCGCTGCCACATAAAAACACCGCCCCCTTGCGCTCACCCCCATTCGAAAACAATGCACCAGATAACAACCGATTGGGGGGGGGGAGTTGAGAGGATTTATATGCAGATCCGAAAAAATAAAAAACGTCCACGAACCGCACACTAGCTACTAGCTACACACACTAGCTACTAGCTACACACACTAGCTACTAGCTACACACACTAGCTACTAGCTACACACACTAACTACTAGTTACACAGAATTCACATTCTAGCTACAGATAATTCAGATTATAGCTTCATAGAATTCACATAGGCCCCACTGACTACACAGTAATCACATTCTAGCTTCGTAGAATTGACATACAAGCAACAGAGAATTCACATTTTAGCTAATTAGAATTCACTTACTAACTACCAAGAACTCACTAACTACCAAGCACTCACTAACTACACAGAACTCATACATATATATATATATATATATATATATATAGAGAGAGAGAGAGAGAGAGCGCTCTGTGTGTGTTGAACCAATCAAATTGCTTTATTTAAAGACATCTGACCTAGTTGTTTCATATTCTACCTTTGCAATTAGACTTAGCACATGTCTCCTCGCTAGCTCAGTGGATAACGTATCGTACTGCCATGCGGTCGACCCGGATTCGATTCTCCAGTTAGTCTATACCTTTTTTTTTTAATAAACTTTCTTTATTTCAATTAATATTAGGCCTACTTTAAAAAAAAATCCACCGGCAACACCGGGCAACACCGGGCAATTTATCTTTTTGTCAACCAAACGTGCACGGCACACCTTGTAGCCCCCTGATCTGGGGGCGCCAATAAAGATACCCCCCCCCCCCAATTTCAAACACATCCAAATACAGTTTTTTTAATCGATCACAGAGACCTGTTTTATATGAGTCAAGATAATTATCATAGTTTCGCACCCCCATCCCCTCTCTTTTATCCAAGTCATTAACACCCCCGACCCCCTGTATACGCCACGCTCCCACCTCGCATGAGTTAAACAATTTCTATTAACACTGCGGCTTCACTAACCTTCCTTCAGGAATAAAACGTAATATCTATATAAAAAAAAACTGTTAAAAAAACTCCGGAAGGTTACGCATGAGTGACTGATGGGCCGACGCTCTTGGTTCTCTCATTTAACGATCTCCAAGGTATGCCAACTGTGTCCCTCCGTCACGGTTCATTTACCTTCTCTCTCATGCTGAACTAACAATATGGGGGGGGGGGGGGGGGATTGTTATTCGGTAAGAGAGAAAGAGCGTGAGAGAGATATAAATAGAGAGAGAGAGAAAGAGTGTGTGAGATGGAGAGAGAGAGAGAAATATAGAGAGAGAAAGAGTGTGTGAGATGGAGAGTGTTATGGACCTCTTTAGGTTGATTATTATATTACGACTCGTTAAATCGGATTCAATGAATATAGTTGTATCTTTATTAGAAGTCTCTAGATTCTGCTAATCTGTAGCCCAAGCTAGGGGTTCCTTGACTGACAGGTCTATGCAGTAATGTAGTTATATTCGTGATAATTATCTTCAACACCTTTCTCAACAATGATAGATCAAACAACTCCAGTTGTTGAATAAACAATTTTATTTAAATTGTAGACTCAATATAAACGATCAATAAACTTCATCAACTGGTGGCAACATAAGTATCAATAAAATGGCATTATATGTACATGTATGAATATAGCGACTTCACTCTACAAACGTTTAAACTGAACTAACTTTAAGGAGGTAGGAACTTTACAAAGAAAACTATCATCGAAGATTCTACAGGGTCTTAATACGCATTTTAACCTCTTTCTCTATAATTACTACGATCCAGAATTATCCCCCAATTTCCACGGGATTTGAACGAATTATTTTATTTAAACTGCCCTCAGGGCATAAAGGTCAAACCTTGGTCGCTTTGGACTCTGATACGCACTTGTTAAGAGGTCAATGCCTTACTACGTCATTCATTTATGACCGATATTCGTAACATCCCCCCCCTTCTAAAGCTTTATAATTATTTCCTTTACATTTTAACCATACGAAAAATGTTAATTTTAAGGAATAATTATAAAAGAAAATATTCCGGGAAAAACAATACAGTTCAATTGGCGATCCCAATAATTAAATCGAACTGATAACAATAACATAATAATATATGCAATATAAATTCATCTTATCAAATGGCTTAACTATAGTCATTCAATCATTCAATTTTTAATTCAAAACAATGGACAATTAAATTGTTTATCTAAATCTTGTATACAAGAAAAATACATAATCATTCTTAATAGATATAATAAAATACCAATTAATAATTTCTATTACATTGAACATTCCACTGTAATAAAAACTCTCTCGTCCATTTAATTATAAACTAATATCTTTTACAATTTGTAATTATACAACAAAAGAAAAAATCACTTTAATGTCCCTGCAGACACGACCTATTTTTTCATAAGGAGAAAAAAACCAAACGTTCTGATAGAACACATGCTAGGCCTAACTCAATTACAAAACAAAAAAAATACTAGCCCTGACCTAATTTCACTTTACAACAAAAATTTTATTGCTCGTGTAGACAGTATTTTTTTTTTCAAGCCTGTAGGCTTTAGACAACACTGTCTGTGGCGACACAACAGATTTCTAGGTCAGTATCCTTTTTTCTTTCTCTCCCTCTCTCTCTCCTTTTTTTTTTTCTCTCATTCCCAATTGATTCTAACAATAGTGACATACGCTATGCAAATTTACCTCATCACAGCCTAGGTCAAAAAAATATTGCTACGCGATTAAATAGTTATCGTAACTAAATGAGCATTATTTAACAACCATTATCTTCTCAAAGTCAAATTCATTTATGTTATTTTAAGAACATTAAACATAGTCTGTTCACGAATTAAAATAGTTTATAGCAAAAATCATTAAAAATATTTCAATCTTTCATTTTACCATGACCTTTCGACGTCATTATTTTCTTTTTAAAAGAGTTCACATCGTAGCAGTTTTGAATTGACACATTCAGACAATCATGGATTTACTTAAAACAAATTGGTTAATTCACTTAATTAACTATCAATTAAAGCAAGTTATCATCTTCATACAATCTTATTACTAAACAGTAAGTAATTATTTTCTTTAGATTACATTAAAGACATTTCAAATACAATATTATTGAAGTGGAAAAGAGTTAAGCATAGGCTACTATTAATTTTTTTTTTTTTCAGAGAGAAATCAATGTAACAATTTATGTACAAAACAAACTGCTTGTTTGACTGGTGTGGTAAAACATTTCATTTCCAATCTTTTCAGTGGGGTACATTGCTCTTTTCCATTTTCCATAAAGGTTTTATTCCTTATTCATAGATTCTAGGTTCCTCTGTTACTTCACAGTGTTCAGGTCTACCCAATCTTTTGATTGTCGGTACAATTCATTCAATCTATTTTAACTAATACAAAAAAATATAGATTAGTTTTACAATCTTGACATGAAATCCTTAAATAATAATACATTTGTTGAACATTGGTGTGTCAACATTATAAATTCTCAACCATTCTGGTTTACAGTGTCAAGTCAGTGGCACATATCCTAAATTTATACAAAACAAGGATAAGTTTTATTAGTTTCTACTTTTGATCTGCTTTTCATGTAACAGTATCCTAAAAGTGAAAAATCATATATAATACAATTCTTGGAATTCTTTTTAGTCATAGTTCTGCCTTGCTGCAACTATTTTTACCCTACATTATCATACATTCAATGATAATATAATAAATGAATAAATTCACACAGAAGAAATTTGCATCCTGACTCAGGGCAATTATTTCAACAACAGTACATGATAAAATAAATCCATAGTACAATCATAAACATTTCTCAATACTTTAGTGATAGAAAATTCTCTTTTCTTAAAATCATTTACATCTTTATCAATCAAATTATCCTCTCTGCCAAATGTTTCAATTATCATTTCCAGAGATTCTCAAACACATCTTATAATCAGTCCACATTTATAATGTCCTCTGATTTAGAAACCAATTCTGCGGATAAAACTGATCTTTTTCTCTTATAGCAATTATTTTAAATGCTCAACCTAACAAGTTTGTTTAGAAATATCACACTATAATGATATTTACTCTAACAATACTTTTACTCATTCCTTTTTCTTCACAAGTAAGGGATTTAGTTTTAAAATAGTAAGTTTGGTAACTAACTATCAGTGAATTTGTCATTCAATTCATCCTGTACTCCAGGCATAAATTTTACAAATAAGAGTAACAATGTTAACAACATCAAGCTTATTCCAATTGTTTTCAGAAGGTAAGGCTTTATCATTTTCAAATGATATAATATTTTTGCCTTTCTTTCATCACACAACAATGGCATCTGCATGTGAGCAGTGTACAATTTTTTTCTAACAAACACAGTTATGTCAGACAAAAAATTTATGTACTTATCTAGGTACTTGATCAGCCCAAGGAGGTCCAATTCGGTCTGCCATTCCTCTTGAAGTAGTTTGAGTGGTCCTCGGACAGTGGGTCCAAAGATTGGTCCATAGGCTCCTCGACTTTCCGGATAGGATTCAGTTGTCACCTCATGCTCCAGGCATAAGTTCTTTAGGACTGGATTGAAGAGTTCCGAGGCGAAGTAGGTCCTTCGATCTGACGGTATGGATTGTGGTAACCCATAGCTTTTGATAGTTTCGGTCCAGCTCTCCGCCCTCGTTTCTTCAGTGATGCTCCTCAAATCTTCATCTGTACCGGCAACTGCAGGTTTGCATTGTTGTTTGTTTATGCTGTGGTCTATCTGTTCATAGACATCAGTAGTAGGATTTTCTTTCTCGTCGACAGCTTTCTCATGCAACTGTAGCAACTCTGGGTCTACTTTCTGTTCAGCAGTCAATTCATTTTGTGATGACTTCTTTGATTGTTCATTTCCTTTCGGACAATCTTCAATCATGGAGAAAATAGTAGTATCAAGTTCCACTCCTTCTTCCACTTTCTTCTCTCGTGGGAGAATTTCTTCTTTCTTTTCCTTTTCTTGTGAGATAATTTCTTCTTTCTTTTTCTGTGGTGTCATACCTTTTATGACATCACCTACAGGACAAAGTTCTTTTTCTTTTCCTGTCTCCACCATAGGACTAGGGTCTGGATTTTCCTTTACAATCAGTTCAGGTCTCACCCTCCCTTTCGCCAAATCATTTGCTAGGATAACGGATATGCCCTCAACAGGAAGTTTTGATATTACTCCAACTGTCACATATCCTGTCACCAAGCCAGATGATAGGTATATCCTATGTAGAGGTATTTCTTCTTTCCATTCAAAACCTCTCAATAGGACAGTCTGTCCTGTCAATGTATTATCATTCAATGGTAATACATCTTTAAGCAGCAGGGTTAATGATGCTCCTGTGTCTCGTAATATGTTTACGGACTTCAGTGGTCCTTCCTTTTGTAAGGCCACACAACCTTCACTAATGAACGGTTGAAAACTGCACAGGGTCTCTGTGTCAATTTTATTCTTCCCTTGACCATGACTTTCGGGTGTTGTTTCATCTTTCGATGACTTCAGACTCTTGTTCGAGTCAAAAATACTTTGGTCTACTTTTTCGTCTCTATGGACTTGGACAACCAATCCAATAGTAGCCATTCTGTATTTATAATCAGGATATTTATCCTCATTATCTTCAGTTGTAGATTTCTCTACCTTCTGACTTTTGCTCTCAGGCAAATCCACCCTCAGTGTTTCTGGTTTAGAATAATCTTTCTTCGAATTCAGTTCGTTTGTATTTTCGCTTTCTTGTACATTCTGTATTGGTTTATGGCTAGTGCACATTACCACTTTGTTAGGTCTTTTGTCGCTTCGTATACTCCAACAGTCTTCGATGCTATGTCCTGTTCTTTTACAAAAAGTACATTGGACGTTTTTGTAGACAGGTTTTTTATTAACATCATTTTGTTTCACAAAATGCTCTTTTTCACGATGTTGTTGTTGTGTGTTTTCTGCTTGCCGTTGTGGCCTATTAACATTCTTTTCACCAGCTGTCCTATGACACAATGTGTACTGTTCAGCTAAATCAGCAGCCTTATGTGGGTCAGTGATATCACGCTCGGATAAATACATTCTTATATCCGGCCTCACTTTGTTAATAAAATCCTCTAAGAGAATGATATCTTTCATTTCTTTTAATGTGGAGATATTTCTGGATTTTATCCACTGATCCATTAACTTTTCTTCTGCTCTAAGGAAGTCTAAGTGTGTTTGGTAAGGGGACATTGTGTACTGACGGAACCTTTTCCGATAACTTTCCGGTATTTGGTTATAGGCTTTAAGTACAGTATCTTTAATGATTTCATAATCATTTAAATTCTCCTCTTTTAACAATAAAACACAATCTCTTGCCCTTCCCTGAGTAAAAGCTGTTCTGACTAATATTCCCCATTTATCTTCTGGGAACTTAAAATCTCTGCAAGAGATTTCAAAGGTCTGGAAGAAATTAGCTATTTCACTTTCTTTATCAATATAGGTAGGGACTAGCTTTTTCCATCTGGCCATCTCTACATCATTATGAGATTCTTTTTTAGTAGCTCCTATCTTTGCTAGCTCTATTCTTTCCTGACTTTCTCTTTGACTTTTCTTATCTTCCATCTCTCGATCAAGACGTTTTTCTTCCATCTCCATTTCCATCCGTTTGATTTCTAACTGAAATCTAAACTGTTCTGACATAGATTTCGACGTCTGACCTTCAACTTGATATCCCTCCGCGCTTGATTCTACTTTCAACTTGCCACTCGCAATCAGCACATCTTTTATCTGCTGTGTCAACACAGTCCTCGATGGTGTAGTTTCAGTAACTTCTATCTTTAAGATCTCAGCGATCTCTTTTAACTTCTTTATTGATAAAGTTTTCAGAACTTCTTCTTCTGGATTTTCAATAAATTCCATTCTTTAGTTAAGAGATTTTAAAAATGTAAATTTTTCCAACTTACGTTTTTCCAATCGGAAGAATAATTTCAGCGTTCTTAGGCTTGCTCAGTAGGTCACTGCTCCAACACACAACACAACACAACTTGAATATATGCTTCACTATACAACTATATCGGACGCAAGCCCGCAAATTGTTATGGACCTCTTTAGGTTGATTATTATTACGACTCGTTAAATCGGATTCAATGAATATAGTTGTATCTTTATTAGAAGTCTCTAGATTCTGCTAATCTGTAGCCCAAGCTAGGGGTTCCTTGACTGACAGGTCTATGCAGTAATGTAGTTATATTCGTGATAATTATCTTCAACACCTTTCTCAACAATGATAGATCAAACAACTCCAGTTGTTGAATAAACAATTTTATTTAAATTGTAGACTCAATATAAACGATCAATAAACTTCATCAACTGGTGGCAACATAAGTATCAATAAAATGGCATTATATGTACATGTATGAATATAGCGACTTCACTCTACAAACGTTTAAACTGAACTAACTTTAAGGAGGTAGGAACTTTACAAAGAAAACTATCATCGAAGATTCTACAGGGTCTTAATACGCATTTTAACCTCTTTCTCTATAATTACTACGATCCAGAATTATCCCCCAATTTCCACGGGATTTGAACGAATTATTTTATTTAAACTGCCCTCAGGGCATAAAGGTCAAACCTTGGTCGCTTTGGACTCTGATACGCACTTGTTAAGAGGTCAATGCCTTACTACGTCATTCATTTATGACCGATATTCGTAACAAGAGAGAGAGAGAAAGAGTGTATGAGAGGGAGAGAGAGAGAGAAATAGAGAGAGAGAAAGAGTGTGTGAGATGGAGAGAGAGAGAGAAATAGAGAGAGAGAAAGAGTGTGTGAGATGGAGAGAGAGAGAGAAAGAGTGTATGAGAGGGAGAGAGAGAGAGAAATAGAGAGAGAGAAAGAGTGTGTGAGATGGAGAGAGAGAAATAGAGAGAGAGAAAGAGTGTGTGAGATGGAGAGAGAAAGAGAAATAGAGAGAGAGAGTGTAGGAGAGGGAGAGAGAGAAATAGAGAGAGAGAACGAGTGTGTGAGAGGGAAAGAGAGAAAGAGTGATTGAGAGAGAGAAAGAGATGCTGAAATAGAGAGTGAGAAAGATTCTGATATAGATAGAGAGATACAATTGGAGAAATGATTAAAAGAGAAATAGATATTTAATTGGAGAGAGAAAAAATGTGGGAATAGTGGAAAGACAACAACTCTAAAAATATTTTTTTTATGTGGAAAGATGAAAAGAAATAGTGGGAATAGACACATACAAAAAAGAGGGGGGAAAATGGCTAAAAAGATAAATGAAATGTGGTAGAGAAACATAGAAAAATGTTGAAACAAAAACATACAATCTTAGCCCCGGGGGTTGGGGGATAGAAGCATGTTCTAAAAAGTAAACCAGCAGCCTTCATTAGTTTCTGCGGCATAGGCCTCAATGGGGGGATTGTGTGGCCAGCAAGGTGCTCAGTCGCCACCTTTATTTTTTTTCCCGAAATTAATGTTAGGTAGGCCTACGCATTAGAGCTGGTTTGACTCAAGGGAAACACTTCAGACCCTGGGAAAAAAATATTAGCCTTTTAACAGGATTCGAACCAAAGAACTTCGTTACACAAGGAGAACGCTGCCGCTCGGCAACAGTGCCGCGTAATATAGGTAAAACAGGTAGCATATAGTAAAAAAATTAAGTTAGTAAAAGGATTTTTTTTGGTTTTCATAGTTATAATCCGTTTTTTTTTCTAATTCTTAGAAAATTTGGCGCAAATTTGAATTTTAGATGGATTGAATTAAGGCCCAAAGTAAACATTTCTAGGTCACCCAACTACGTCATACATATTTGCAAATATCTGTTAAAAAAAAAGAATATTAAGAAAGGAAAAAAAATGTCAGCCGTCTGCAGAAGACGATCAGATTATAACAAGACCCACAGGCGACGTAACTTGGGGCGAGAATTTTCAATTTGCGGGCTCTAGCGTCTACCCCTTCGCCACCCCCCCCCCCCCCCCACTTCCCGTCCATCTTTTCTCCCTTTCAACATTTACCAGTTTTTTCGCCACCCCAGCTTCGACGCCATGCTGCAGTCTGATTGGTCCGTTCAATTTTTCCCCAAGGGGAAGAGTACTCTTGATCTCTGGATGTTTGGGCAAAACATTGATTTTAGAATAACTCCTGGACCGTGACGAAGTTATTTGGTTAAAGTCTTTTATTTTACATTCTCTCTCTCTGTCTTTCACTCTCTGTCTCTCTCCCTCTCTTTGTCTCCCTCTCTCTCTGTCTGTCTTTCACTCTCTCTCTTTGTCTCTCTATCTGTCTTTCACTCTCTCTCTTTGTCTCTTTTTGTCTATCTTTCACTCTCTCTCTTGTTCTCCCTCTCTCTGTCTTTCACTCTCTCTCTTGTTCTCCCTCTCTCTCTGTCTTTCACTCTCTCTCTCACTCTTTGTCTCTCTGTCTGTTTTTCACTCTCTCTCTTTGTCTCTCTCTCTCTTTGTCTCTCTCTCTTTTTCTCCCCCTTTCTCTGTCTGTATTTCACTCTCTCTCTTTGTCTCTCTCTCTCTTTGTCTCTCTCTCTTTTTCTCCCCCTTTCTCTGTCTGTATTTCACTCTCTCTCTCTCTTTGTCTCCCTCTCTCTGTCTGTATTTCACTCTCTCTCTCTCTTTGTCTCCCTCTCTCTGTCTGTCTTTCACTCTCTCTCTCTCTTTGTCTCCCTCTCTTTCTGTATGTCTTTCACTATCTCTCTTTTTCTCTCTCACTGTCTTTCACTCTTACTCTTTGTCTCTCTCTCTCTTCTTTCAAACTCTCTTTCAGTCTCTCCCCGTGTCTCTCTCTCTCACGTTGTCTTTCTCTCTTGGTCTCTCTCTCTCTATGTCTCTCTTTCTTCTATCACTCTGTCTCTCTCTGTCTCTCTCTGTCTCTCTCTGTCTGTCAATCTGTTTTACTCTGTGTCAGTATGTGTGTTCTATCCCCCACCCCCAAACAACCCCGCCCTCTAGTCATGTGCATCTGTGGGTTCCAGAACGTCTTGTGTACAATTCCGGATTTCTTTACCTCGGCGTGTCCTCGTCCAGTGGAGTGGATTATTTCACCCCCTGGTTAGGACGCTTTCGATTTCCACCACTTCACCGATAGCCTTCCTAAGTTCATGTTATATAGTGAGAGAAAGAGAGACAGAGAGATAGAGAGAGAGAGAGAGAGAGAAAGATAGAACAAGAGCAAAATAGTATGACAGGGAGATCAGAGGGGAGATTAGGAGATATAGAATATACGAGATAGGGTTGAAGATAAAGGTTGATGAAATAGAATGGTAAACATACGAGAGAAGTGGAGTGAGGAGAGAGAAAAAGAGGGGCAGAGAAATTGAGTAGGAGAGAAAGAGAGACAGTTAAATTTAGCAGAAGAGAAAGAGAGGCCGGGAAATTTAGCAAAGGATAAAGAGAGGCCGGGAAATTTATTAGGAGAGAAAGATATCCCGGGAAATTCAGTAGAAGAGAAAGAAAGGCCGGGAAGTTCAGTAGGAGAGAAAGATAGGCACTGACATTTTGTAGGAGAGAGAAAAAGCCAATGATCTATCAATGCTTTTCATGCCCGAGACCAGCATCACTTAGCGGCACCCAGCGTTAATTTTTGGGAAAGCAAATGTGGTTTTGCCTTGTACTGTCCACCACAATCTCCTGTACGCCACACAAGAGTCCAAAAAAACTCATGAACTCAAACTTCATGAACCTGAAGGTGTGGAAGGAAAAAACACACACAGTTATTCATGTCTTTCACCTCAAAACACCCTGCCGACACCTTCAGGATATTTCTTCTTGCACTAATTGGTGTCTTTGAAAAAACAGCATCATTTAGGGCAGTTTTAAAAATCTAAGTTTGTTTTACACCCTCGCCCCTCGCCTCCATAATTTCCTCTCGCCACCTGCGTCTATCACAGACACAGTAGAAGACACACAGGGTGACGAACGACACCTCCACTCTCACAGACACACACAGACACACTCTTTTTGTTTTTGACACACGCTCTCGTACTGCCTTACAAAACGACGTTAACTCTTCCACTCCCAATCCTTGTTTCTCTCTCTGTCTCTCTTTCTAGAATATACTTCTGCTTTAGAAATTGCAATCCCTCACTCAAGTGAGGACCAGTTGTTAGAATGCCAGACTGTCAACATGACAATCCGGGGTCATTCATAGTCGCCGACCAATCCCTGCCGTCGACCAATCCCTGCCGCCATGCAGGAGTTTTGGGCCAATCTTCTATCCAGAATCCATAAGGCACTTCTGTACCCATGGGCCTTAAAGACAGGCGAAGTGTGTAAACCGCCGATACGTCCACATTAAAAATACACTGGCTGGCGAACGCATAGAAGACAGTCTTTACTGTGCGTCCGAGATTCATTTCACCGCCGAGAAGCCGCGAGTCTCAGTGGGGAGGAAGCAATGAGCGCAGCGGTCGGTCTCAAAATCCGCCCTGGTGCCTGGATGCCCAATACCTCTGGTATCGGATTTGTGCGACCGGCCAAACATTGCAGGTATACGGGCGAACCACCACGATAACAATCCGATTGGAATTCCGCAGTTTGCGCATGGCCTGCGGAGACCGAACCCTCTGATACAGGACACGCCTTCGTTGTTCTGTGGGGTGCCTCGCGCACGGACAGAACCATTGGTTCACCCCGGAACATCGTTGCACCCTGGACTCAAGAGCCGACCGGTTTTTATTCATACATTATAAATTATATCTAGAAGGAACGTCCGCAAACTTATAATAAGACTTATAAGATCTAGACCTAGATAGATAGACCTAATATAATGGTTAATTTGTCCATATTATAACTTGCATACACTCAGCATTGCACCACTTCCTACATTTCGGTATACAAATCTTTCACTACTTCCAAAAACCAACCGGAAACAGGGCCATACGGCGATATACAACCATTCCCATTTGGTTTTTCCTTAAAATTACAGGGGAAGGAAAAAAGGGGGGAGGGGAGAGGGAATCGTTGAGAAATAAAGAAGAAAAATAAAGCAAGACAGAAAGAAAGAAAGAAAGAAAAACAGAAGGGAAGAATGAAACTTGACGATGAACAGACGCTGCTTTTAGAAAGAGGCAGACATTTTGTTTTTACTTTTTAAAAAAAAAAAAGATGAGGAAAAGAAAAACACGAGGCGGCTTCGAGGGCAGAAACACAAGTTAAAGGCAAGAAACTCGAGGAGTGGATTATCAGAAAGATTATCTGCCCAAACTGAGAGAGTTTCTCTCCCCCCCCCCCCCCCCTCTCTTTTCCGCAAAAAAAAAAAAAGCACAGTGCCTCCGTCTGTGGCAGTTGCCGGGTGTTGTGACGGAATCCGGTAAATATTTGCATGTTGCCGCGTTCACTTCCTCGAGTGATGTTAGGAAAAATTATCCGGAGTTTTCGCGCCTTTTCGAGCTAAGGCATCGGCAAACCGGAGCTGGTTTTCAATAACAAAAAAAAATAAAAAAATAAAAAATAAAGAAACAAAAAAATTGTAAAAGCTGTCGACTGTGTTTTGTTCTTTATTCTAAATGTGTATTTTTCATTGAAGTAAACTAGAATTTTCTTTTTAGTAAACTAGAATTTTCTTTTTAGTAAACTAGATTTTTCTTTTTAGTAACCTAGATTTTTCATTTTAGTAAACTAGATTTTTAATTTTAGTGAGCTAGATTTTTCATTTTAGTAAGCTAGATTTTTCATTTTAGTAAGCTAGATTTTTCATTTTATTAAACTAGATTTTTCATTTTAGTAAACTAGAATTTTCTTTTTAGTAAGCTAGATTTTTCTTTTTAGTAAACTAGAATTTTATTTTTAGTAAACTAGAATTTTTTTTTTAGTAAACCAGATTTTTCATTTTGGTAAATTAGATTTATCCTTTAGTAAACCAGATTTTTCATTTTAGTAAATTAGATGTGGATCTATAATTTAGTAAACTAAATTTTTCACTTTAGTAAACTAGATATTCCCTTTGGGCCTTTACTACACTAGATTTGTTTCCATTTAGTAAAAAAAAAAATTCTTAAAATGGTAAAATAAACTAGCCTACCCGTTGGACCAAATTGATGATAGGGCCGATAAAGCAGAATTCACCAGTTTCTGTGTCCACGTCATACAAGGGGATGTGTGGCCAGCACAATACCCGGCCGCCTTTACTTTACCCCAACCAATGTCAGGTAAGACACCCATCAGAGCTGGGTAGACTCAGGAACACCCTCAAATTCCTTCACCAGAACTCGAACCCAGGACCTTCGGTACGCCAGCCGAACGCCCTGCCACTCGGCCACCACGCCCCATACTTAAAACTGTGGGTCTGTTGATTTTTGTTATGTTATTATTTTTTGGTTGTTGATTTTTGTAAAGGCGGGATGGGACTGGGGGGGGGGGGAGTGGGAGGGATCCCACTAAGTGATTTTTTGTTAGTGAATGGGTAGTTAACCTTTCCAGATAACACTGAAAAAAAAATCAGTAATAAAAAGAATGAAAAACATTTTACCAAAACGTTTGTTAAGTAAAACATCTGTAAAAGCGAACATTTTCTTTAAAAATTTATAAGAAAACAATTGTTTCAACAGTATATTTTTTTACAATGTTTAAAGACAACATTTTTAAGGAAAACATTTTATAAAAGACAACATTTTGTTTTCTTCAATGACTCAAGTGTTTTTCCTCTATTACATATATACAGAGTTTAATATCTTGGAAGTTAAAAGGCGAGGGGGGAGGGGGGAAAGGTTTAGGTGTTTATTAAGAAGCCCCCCCCCCTCCCCCTTCCATACAAACACACACTTTAGTTTTCAGGAGGGAAGAAACGAACGGGTGTAAAACGAGGATGGGGGGCGAGGTCTAAAATGTGAGATAAGTATTCCCACATGTCCGTAAACCAGATAAGTATTTGCCTTAAAGAAAAAACAAAAAACAAAAAAGAGATGGTTGATTGGGTAGGGGCGAGTGGTGGTGGTGGGGGGAGGGGGGAATTCCCACAGCGAGCTTCAACAACAACAACAACAAAAAAAAAACGAGCGAGTTGGCTGAATTGATTGCAGACGGTGCGGAGGTTTGGTCGAGAGTTTTGAAGCATGAAAGAGAGATGCAAGTTTCGAACCTGCGATTATCACGGCTGCCTTCTACTAGTTTTTTTTTTTTTGCCAACACGGATTTTTTTTTTTTTTTTTTTTTTTTTTTTTTTTTTTTGTGCGCTTGAATGTCATTAAAATTTACTTTTTGTGTATTTTCTGCGTTTTTTTCTTTTTAGACTACCTAAAGTCAACGTGAAAACCAAAAAATTTATACATAAAAAAAAAATCAAGAGTAATAGCCCTTAGTTGATGCCAGACGAGATGAAAGAGATCTTAACTCCCCCCCCCCCCCCCGCACCCCTCCCTACACCATCATTCTCCCCAAAATCTTACCGAGCGTGATGGAGGTTCTGGAAACGAGAATACAGGAAGCAAAAACTGGATAAATTGGAAAAGAACACGAGGAGACGCCCCTCTCCATGCCGCCCAACAACCTCACCTCCGCTAAAATTTAGTCAGTAAACTTTCCTTTAAAAAAAAACATCCGTAAAAAAAAATTAAAAAATAAAATAAACAAATTTAATGTTGTTACAAGTTTCTTAATAATTTACAATTTGTTTTAGTAAAACTATTTATAGGATAGAACATTTAACACTCTTCTTAACAATATTGACTTTACAGTATATTTATATAATTACTGTTTAAATATCTATATAATATATTTATTTATAAAGTAGACTGTGTGTGTGGTTTCCGATCCCCATTGGCTAATGTAAAGACACGTGACCGTATTGTCTCATATCTTACTTTTGCGATATCGCTTTCTACATGTGTTCTCCCTAGCTGGCAAGCTTATCCGACTGCCTTGCGGACGATCTGTGTTCGATTCCCCACTGATAGCTTTTTTTTAATTTTTATACGTTTTGTTCCCATTAATTTAACTTTTTTTTTTTAAAGATTGTAGAGAATTTGTGTACTTAAAGCTATCCTAAAATGTTTTCAGGAAATAAAAACTATATATTTAAAATGATTCGATCTAGATTTATAGATTTCTGTTGTTTGTAGTTTATGAAATTTTTATCTGTAGCTTATACAGGCCTATTTAATTTTGCCCTGCGCAACGCCGGGGAATTTAGCTTGTATTATATAAAAGAAAAATTAAATAAACTAAGTAGGCCTACCGGTACCCCCTTTTTAGTATGGTCCAAATGGCACTCGTTTCCGTGGCGATTGAATAAAAGGGGATTGTGTGGCCAGCACAATGCCCAGTCGTTTTTACTTTCCCTAACTAGTTTTAGTTACCCAGCATATAAAATAAAATTTATCAATTTATGTAAAAGTAATTTAAGAATCCCCTGTCAGGTCAATTAGATCGTTCAGGCTGCTTAGCAGCGTTAACAAATTTCTGTGGCCACGGCATACTAGAGAATTGCGTGGGCAGCACAATAACCAGTCGACTTGACTTTGTCAGGAAAGGCCTACCTATCAGAACTGGGTAGACCCAGGGATGTCTTCCAGACGCGAATACTAATCTAAGCCTTCGCGAAGATTCGAGCATGGGACCTTCGGTACGCTAACCGAGCGCGCTAGCCACTAGGCCAGCGTGTTCCATTATAAAATGTAAAATGTGAGTTTTTCTTAACTAAGCCTTATGTCTAAACTGACTCTATGCTCTGGGCAGGATCGTTCGATAAATATCGTTTATTGAATATTTCTTTATATACTTTTGTTAATTGAATAAGACCAGTCCCGTTTTTACGAGAAAGTCGAAGAAGGGGAAGGAGGATCGGGCGAGGGCTAGTTGGACTTACCACAATGGGAAACCAAACAAAAAAACAATAACATAACGAAAGCAAAAAAACGAGGGCGTGACAGGAGCGACTCGTGAACTGTGCCCGCGTCACGGTCTGCCAAATAGCGGGCGTCTGTCTTGTCGTCTAGACGACACCTATTCACGTGTCACAAGCGCTACACGGCTTCACGAGGACACGCACGCGCAGACGGGGGAAGCTCACTCTTTTGCCGATTTCATGGCGCGCGCGTGTGTGTGTGTGCGAGTTTGGCTTGTGGGTGGGGGGGGGGGGTAGAGGGAAGGGTGGCGTTTGTGAGTGTGTGTGTGCGCGTGTCACCCTCCTGGACCAACCAACCCCCCCCCCCCCACTCCTTTATTCCTCCACTCACACCACCCTCTCAATTTATTTAAACAGTATTTAGTATGGCTCTACGCGTGCGGGTAGACGCCATATGGAGGGAGTGAAAATTTCTCTGCCCGTCTCCCTCACCTTCACCCCCCCCCCCCCCCCCAGTTCCTTCATTCCCCACAAACCCTCCTCCACACGCGTATCGCAGTTGGATAATGATTAAATTAAAAATTGCAAGATACGATATGAATTTTAATTTGAACTCATTTCATCTTGTGTTGCTGAGATCCACCCATCTAGACACACCCACTACCATAAGCTGTTCTTTGCGTCCTCCCTTCCCTCTCCCCGTACCTCCCCCCTTACCTCGTGGCGCCCATGCAACGCCCATGATTCACCACCTTTTTTTTTTCTTTCAGTGACAATCGAGCCCCAAACGGTAGTCCCCCTTTTTGCGCCCCACCGCCACCCCTCCGCCTTTTCGCCTAAAATTGTTTTTTTTTTAAATATTATTAATCATGACTTCCTAAAACCAAATGTCTTTTTATGCTTTTGGAAGGGGGAATAACTGTTTCTCTAGCCTACGTGTGCGTGTTGGGCAGTATTTTCCCGAGATATATAATTATAATGTGAGTTCTACCCATTTAATACCAGTGTATTTGATATAAGTTATTATATTGGCCTAATGTTGACTATAAGGAAACAGTAGCCTACGACCACAGATTTGTGAAATAAAGGGACATCGATGGTATCCAAAGACAATCATTATGTCACTCTTTATTTCCTATTAACTCTCTTAGTCTCTCTCTCTCTCTCTCTCTCTCTCTCTCTCTCTCTCTCTTTTTTTCTTAAGTCAACGGAGAGTTACATTTTTATGGCGATCTGCATCTCTACCTTGGCAAAATTAAGTATGTCATCCCCCCCCCCGAAACACACACATATTCGCGCCACCCCACCTCACTCCCGCCCGCTAATTACGCCTATAGTATTTTGCACGCAGAGTCTGTCTTAAATTATAAAGTTTTTTTGGGGTTGAAAAATACATGTGATGATTTCAATTTCTGGCTGATAATACTCTCCATACTACTGCATTATGAAGTTTGACAACTTGGCCAAAACATAAAACAATAGGCCCACGGTCGATTCTCTCTTACATTGTTTATTAGTACACGTGTGCAAACGTGTGTTCGTGTGGATGTGTTCTTACGCGTGTATGTGTGTTTGTGCAAATTTGTGCGTACATATTTTATACATGCCAGTTCTACTGTGTGATCATTGTGTGGGTATTCACGTCTGCATGTTTACGCTTATGTGTGCATTATTGGGCGTGTTAGTGCGTGTGTTCGAATGTACGTGTGTGTTCATCCGCGTCTACATAATTTGTCTTCAGGCGTGCTGTAGATGAGTCAGTGTGTGACCTTGTATTTGTCGCCAGCGAAGATTCAAACCCTCAGTCTCAAGCCCTCGCCACAGGTCTCCTGTTTTTGATTAAAAAAATAAACTCGTGCTAGGGGCCGATGGGGGAAAAGGGGGTGGGGTTAGAATAGGGATAAGAAAGGGGAGGGTAGCTGTGCCGAGACCTGCCAAGAAGTGCTCCGCATTCAGCGCCATCTTTCTTTTTTTGGCCTCGGCTCAAGACGAGTGAAGCCCCTTTGAGTACGGGCGGATTTCATTTTTCCCGAGGCAGTACGTGAGGGCTGGACACCGCGGTGGATTACGGGGGGACGGCGAGGGCGAGTACGGGTTTGGTCCGGGGGATTGTATGTCTTTTTTGTGTGATGCTGGGCGAAAAAATTGTATTGGGCGGGTGTGCAGGAAGGTTGGGGGGAATGATGGGTGGTTTCGGGGGGGGGGGGGGGCTAGCGGGTTGGGGGCACGACCATCTTAAATACGCGAGCCGTGGATGGGGAAGGGAAAGGAGAAATCGACCCATACAAAGCGCAGTGTGATATTTTATACACAGCTATTGGGTATTACAGTTCTGTTCTATTCTGTTCTATTCTGTTCTATTCTGTTCTATTCTGTTCTATTCTGTTCTATTCTGTTCTATTCTGTTCTATTCTGTTCTATTCTGTTCTATTCTGTTCTATTCTGTTCTATTCTGTTCTATTCTGTTCTATTCTGTTCTATTCTGCTCTATTCTGTTCTTTTCTGATCTATTCGGATCTATTCGGATCTATTATGTTCTATTATGCACTAGTATGCACTATACTCTTCTATGCTTTTCTAGTCTATTCTGTTATATCTATCCATTCACACATTCATCCATCCATCCAAATAAATCCATTCAAAGCCACCCACTCTATTCATCTATCTGTTAATCTCTGCTAAGCCTACATTCAACCACTGTATCGCCCAAAAGACACTGACACCATTCGAATTAACCTCCGCATTATTATTTCATTAAAGCCTACATCACGTGTCGGCAACCTAAGGCACGCGTGCCAGAGTTGGCACGCAGAACGATTTTCAGTGGCACGCGAGATACCTCCAAGAATATTTTTTTAATGCAAGTGAAAACAACGTAACTCAGCATAATTAATGGGGGCTGCGTGGCGAACTACATGGGAATCACACTGGACGTCGACTGTTTTAGTTCAGCAATGTTTTTATGCAAAGCTCTCAACGTCGGATCTGTGATTGAATATATTGTTCAGATAGTAACTTTTATAGTTTTTTAAGTCTCTTCTAGAAGAAAGTGATGCTTAATATAGGTAAAGTCTTGGATAGATTCGTTTCTTGACTGAAATCTATTAAGATGTGCCTCGATAAAAAAAAATATTTCCGGTATTGAATGAGGAGTAGCCTACTGACTATTGAAGCCGATGCTTCTGAATGACAGTGAGTTGAACTTGCATTTACAAAGACGGGGTCGCAAAGCACTTGAAGTGTTGGACCATTGAAATGGATTTGCATTGAAACTGGACATATCTTGCCGTGAAATCAATTACAAAATATTTAACTCTTTCCCTAATTTAAGGCAAATTAAGACAGATGAGCGTTTTCAGAAGTACATTAGTTATATTAAAACAATTAACTCGTTTGACATCACTAACATCAAATTTGGAGAATTTAATTTAAGGAGATAATGAACACCTTTTCTTTGCATTAATATTTTTTATATGTTTCTTTTTGGTTTCCTTTTTTTAAAAAATGAATGGCTTACAATGTACACTGTATAACTAAAATGAGCAAACTATAAAAGATAGTTGAAAATTATATAAATATTATATGATTAAAGAATTTATATGTATATTTTCAAACATTACATTAACTACCCAGTCCGTATGATTACTACGTATCTCTTCCGCTTAACTACATTTGCCTTTATGAAAGTTTCTAAATTAATATTTAGCGTAAATCTCAGTTATGCTGTGAGCAAACTATTAAGAATTTATATCAACTACTCGAATAATATATTGACAACTAAATTCAAATATTAATAACCATTAATGTGTAAGTTGAGTACTGAAATTGTGCATTAACTATGAATGGATTTTTTTTTTAAAGATGATAATAACAAACAGGTTAATTTGTTATCAAATATAAAACGATTTAATGATTTTCTCTATAACGCTCATTTTCTTTTGGTCTTGGTCTTGCTACGGCACTTAATAAATTGTCTTATAAAAATAATATAGTCGAGCAGTTTGACTTTCACGCTGTTGGAACGCTGAATGATTTAGAAATCCTAGTTTTGGCACACTATAAGGAAAAGGTCGCCGACCCCTGGCCTACATCATTCGCATTCTGTAAAGTTTGTACGCACTTTTTAATACATTTTATTATATGAAAAACAAACAACAAAAACTAACAAAATTTGTTCAGAACGAGGGCAGTAATCTACGGGCGCGGAAATAAAGGGGGACGCCACCCGGAGTAAGGGAACGCAACTTAGGAAAGGGGGAGAGAATTCATATTTGTTTCTAGCAGTTTTTAAATCCCGTGGCCTGTTGTTTTTTTTTGTTTTTTTTTTGTTAAATATTTTTTGTTTGTATTTGAAAGTAATACAGAAAAAATGTTTCAATAATCTACAAGACAATGTCATTATTAAGGTTTCTTGCACGAGAATTCTTGTTGCCGACACCCCCCTTTTTTTTTCACCCCAAGCAAATCCTCATAATAGGATCTGGGTATTGCAAAGAAACCAGAGGAATAAGATAGCGAATCTCATGTGATTTTTTAAAATATTTTATATTATTATTATTTTTTTTTTAATGAAATTTTCGTTTGGGGTGGCACGAGACTTTTGGCGACTCGGCGCGGCTCATGTTTCTCCACACTGCCAGCCAAGGTTCCATTGTTTATGATGCTCGTGAACTTGTGGACTTTTTTTTTGTTTTTGTTTTGGTAGGGGTCAATGAAGGTCATGCGACATGATGCATGTCCGTTATTTTGTTTCTTTACCTCATATGTGATGAGTGCGTGGAAATCTTTCTTCTCTTGGTTTTTGTCATGATTCTGTTCTTTTGTATAATTTTATTTCGTGAACCACTTAAGCATTCTCATCCCCTACACTAGCGTGTATATATAGCACAAAATATTTAGTGACTAATATTGAAAGTACCTAGATTTAAATCACAACAGCCGTGACTAGATTCAAAACATTATTCAAAACATTAATAAAGCTCCAAGACTAGACTCGGACCACGGGTGAACGCAGGACGCAATAATCTTCTTTATAGAAGGAGCGTCTTTAATGTATAAGATTATATACTTTTTTTTTTAATTTTTTTGCGACCCGGTATTTTTACTTTTATTACCCGGTACCGGGTCGTCACCTGGCGTTTAGTTGTTGTTGGTTTTTTTCAACCTAGATCTATGTTGTACGTGTATATTTTCATATAGTCAAGTTTTGCTGGACAGTGTAGCTGTAGGCTATACAATTCTTTCTTTTTTTTGGTCTCGTATATAAATATCTTTGTGGGTTTATTTCTAATTGGGTCAAGCGTTACCGGAAGTTCAATGAATGCCACTCTTTGTGTAATATTTTTTCTCACACTTATTTCTACGTTGCTTTTTCTTTTTTTTACAACAGATCGGTTTAAGTGTCGACGCAAAGATTAAATGTTCTTTGTTTTTCCCCATAGATCAAATTAATTCTCTGTTGATTATTGATTTTTCACTGTACGACTTATATGCGACAGACCAAACCAAGAAATCGCTAGGCTATGTTTTTCCACATAGATCTATGTTTTGTCTCTTTTCTTTCTTGACTGTGTGTCATATAATTTTTTTCTTGATTTGTTTCTTGAAGATATTTGGTCCATTCTTTATACGACTTTTGTAATTTAAATCGGTCTTAGTAAATGAGATGTGTAAAGTCAAGTATAAATATGATATACTCTAAGGTCAAACTTAATTCATTATCTGCAACATTTCGGCGTCTTTTGTGGTTTTATAGTTATTACAAAACAGTATCCCGCCAGACCAATTTGATCCATAGGTATGGCGAAGCAGCGTTCACCATTTTCTGTGGCCACGGCATACTAGGTGATTGTGTGGCCAGTACTATGCACAGCCGCCTTTACTTTACCCATACTAAGGACAGGTACCCTCCAGATCCGGAGAAAAAATCCTAAATTGCTCCAGGATTCGAACCCAGGACCTTCAATTCGCCATCCGAGCGCCACCGTGTCCCTATTATTCTTGTATAGACACGTTTTATAAACTTATTGTGTTTTTTTTTAGCATTTAAACACTAGGCCTACTATCTTTCTTCTCTATAAAATTTTAATGTGTTTGTAATTGTTAAGTATTTCTATAGTGTCCAAAACGAATGGATTATAATGTGCATTAATTCGTATGAAAATCAATTGCCTTGGTTTTCGTCGGTCTCAGATTTCGCCCGAAGGTTCTCGGGGCGGATTATCAACGAAACCCGACGTTTGACCGTATCACATATTATATAATTCATGTCGTCGTCTGAGAGTGGGGTTCTGTGGAGGGGCAAACGGGCCTCTGTTTCAGAGCCCATCCTGTCAATTCGTTGTTTTTTTTTATATTATAGAACAATAGCCTACTTATGATTTTGGACATTTCCATTTATGGAGTTAATCATATTATTTTGGAAATTCGGATTAGACTGTCTCAGATTTCAGATTATCCTAATCCTTTGTGAAAATCCCTAGACGAGATTAAGACGTAATTATTATCAAAGACATTTTTTTGGGGGGGGGGGGGGAGGGGATGGCCTTTAGATGGTGGTGGTGGTTGGGTCAAAGGTTACATTACAAAAAACTATTTCACGTCTGCTTCTGTACGGCATTATCGATCCGGTATTCGTTTCCTTTTTTTTTTTTTTTTTTTTTTATTTGTGTGTTTGACGTCTGGATACGTCCCTGCCTGGGCACCTTTGATCAGACCGGAAGTCTCTCGCGGACCGCGTTAAGTTCCTGGACAATTTGTCATTACACGTTGGAAGATCGCATTCAGATGCAGTGCACACAAATCAACACTGGACTCTTGAGAGTCGAGGAGGGGGGGAAAGGGGGAGCGAGTGGTGGGCGGAGGGGGGGAGGGAGTTTTCTTGAGGAGGAGAGGAGGGAGGGGGGGCTCAAAATGATTACTGTTGGGGGGGGAGGGGCAGTGGGGTCCAAGGAGATGTAAATTTATTCGGCGGAAGATGGATGAACCTCAATCCGGAGCGCTAAGAGGCGACGGGGAAATAGAGATTGGGGCAAGGGGGGTGGGGGCGGGGGCGGTTAAGGTGGGGGGGGGGCGGGGGAGACGGCGTTTGTGCATTTTGGCGTGATAAGGAATGATGGTGGTAGAAGAATGGGGGCGGAGGGGGGTGTCGAGGGGGGAAAGCAGGGGCGTCTCCGTGTGATGAGATGCGGTGGGTGACAATTGATTTCACTGGGAATTATTGGTCGAGCCCGGGTCCGACGAAATCTTATTAAAAGAACGACCGATGCCCCCGCAGGGATGCTCCTAGGGGAATGACTTTATTGCCCTCAAGGTATACAGATTTTTTTATTTAAGTTTAAAGGAAAGCATAATGAACTGACGGGGTTGCAGTTGGGGCTACATTAAAAAGTTAAAGGGGGAGGGGGGTAGTGTATTTGTTTTCTTTGTTTTTTTGTTTACATGTGTAATGGATGGACAACAATATTGACCAACAGAACAATGTCTCTGAGACTGAGTTAGTTTGCGATGTAGCAGATAATTGAATAACCACTAAAAACATTTCTGTTTAATAAATAGTTTGTGTGAAAGTTTGTTTGCAGTTTTGTTTTTCAATCAGAATATATTTAATCTCTCCAAAAAGTCTTTTCTTCACTATTCCTATAGACCTTTTTAGTTTGACCCCGGAAAAGGGCCTTGGCATTGAGAATCACTGACATATATTTCTTTTGGGGGCACAAAGATTTTTCTTTCTTCTTTCCACTTTGTATTTTACTAAAGGCGTTGTTGGGTTTTTTTAATGTTATTATCGTCGTTTTTTAATTGTAGACACATGGAAACCTTTAACTAAGAACCTAGGAAGGGAATTGTTAAAAAAATAACGTTAGAGCTTTTTTTTTTAAAGAAAAACATTTATTAGACCTCGACTCTATGCTTTGGACCTTAATATTATGGTCGATTCTACTGTGATCACTGTGTCATTACTGTTCGAGTTAAAAAAACAACGTTTAGAACTAGTTTTGTATCGAAAAAATAATAATTAGGCCTATAATGCTTTTACTACTGTCGGCAATTCAAGCTATTGCTTAACTTAGCCCTAGACCTAGATCGCTCGTTTTGATTAATAAAAAGGCAAATATAATTCTAATTCTAGATATAAGCCTATTTTATGTTTGATAGAGACAGGGGCAAGAGCCGATGCATCTTCACGAATATAAAAACCATAGCCATAGCAAATATTATGTTAAACTTTAAACAAATATTGTTCGTAGGAAGAGGCTAAAATATATATGGGCCTATGTCGTATAGTCAGGCCTATGACCGTATGTCGGCGTAGGCATATGTGTTCCATATTGAATATGAGAGACCTATAGATATTCATATTGTCATTGTGCATGAAATATTATACAATAATAGGCCTATAACTAAAAATTCATGAAGAAAACACGCATAGTTTGCAAATATCAAATATATAGCATAGTCTACTTTCATATTCGCTTAATTATTTCATGCAATCGGTTAATCACCACTTTTCTACAAATCAAATAAATGAAACGACTTTATGACATATATATAGGCCTATAAGTAAAGTAATCATAGGGCTGGTGAAGCAGCGTTCACCAGTTTCTGTAACCACGGCATGCTAGGGGATGTGGGGCCAGCACAGTGCCCAGCCGCCTTTACTTTACCCCAACTAATGTCAGGTACCCATCAGAGCTGGGTGGACTCAGGGACACCCTCAAGTCCTGGGAAAAAATCCCGGCTTCACCAGGATTTGAACCCAGGACCCTCGGATCGCCAGTCGAACGCGCTGCCGCTCGGCTACCGTGCCCCTTACTATATTATGTATCAAATAATTTGGCATAGCCCTATGCCTTAGCCCTATGGCCCTATTATAGGGCATTTAGAATATAGGTTACATTATATAAGCAAGGTATTTTTTTCTATATTAAATATTGTGACATAGCTTTATAGGCTTTATATAGGCCTACATTATTATAGATCTATAGATGTTACTAGGCCTAGAATATAGTAGCCTAAATAGTTTGAGCTTAAACCGTTTAAATTATAGCCTAGGACTAGACTATAATATATAGGCCTACACTATAATTATATAAAGTTAGCTATATGACAGGCCGATTCGGTAGATAGGGCGATAGGCCTATGCTTCTATAAATAATAGGCTAGGTTAATATATTTATAATTTATATTGGCCTATAGCTATGTTTATACTGCTCTAGCTCTATAATAGTAATTTATAGGACTATATTATAGGATAGGCTACTATACTACTAGTCTAATTCTGGCCTATTAGGCTAGGTTAAGACATAATTAGTTAAGTAAGAAAAAGTAAAATTAGGCCTACAACGATTTATATTGCAACATATAAGAAAGTAATGCAAAATAAGTGTTGAGACTTCTACACAAACAAAGATTTATAACTATCTAAAATGCTATTTATTGTAGCCCATGTTTTATAAGACGAGTTACTGACACAGCGATTGCTCGGTACATTAACTGGGTCTGGGTAACCCTAGTATAGTCGCCATATGCGCTTCGTAAGCCTAGAATGTATAATAAATGTTTTTTTGTTAAAAACTGGTTCAAAATGTAAAAAAAAAGGTACAGCTGGCTCCCTGGCTTCTCAGTATACAGTTTTTATGAAGTCATTATTTTTTTTAATGAACAAATAATATAAATACGCTTAAAAACCACTAGGCCCCCCAGTTAAATAACAAAGGCAAAGAACAAACAGCTGACTCTTTCTGCCCCCCACCGAGTGCTCATGCGCAGACCTTGATCTTTTTTTTTTAATAATTAACAAAATGAAAAGGTCTATAACAAAAAACAGAAAAAAAAAGGGGGAAAGATGGAGGGTTAGGGATAGGTCTGAACATTTGATAAAATTTGTATTCATGGTCAACGTCTATGATCCCCGTTTCATGAAAATGATAATAAGTTACAAGAAAGAGTTGGCTTTAAGTCCTCACCGGTTCTATAGCTACGCTTCCTCCCCCACCCCACCCCCCGGGGGTCGTCAAGCAAAAGTGCGTTGTTTTTTTTGACCGATATTGTCGGGTTCGAATCTTTTTTTTTTTTATGGAGGTAGTGTTTGGCCGGAGGTCCTGGGTTCGAATCCTGATAAAGGCTAAGACATTTTTCCCGGGATTCGAAGGTGTCCCTGAGTCTACCCAGCTCTGACATTAGAGTAAAGTAAAATCGGCTTGGCATTGTGCTGGCCACGCATCCCCTATTAGGCCGTGGCCACAGAAACTGGTGAACGCTGCTATGATCAATTGGGTTCGATGGATACTGTACTTTTTCACTTTATACCACCTACACATGCCCAGTGTTTTCCATCCTAAGAGAAATTGTGTCTTTTCACCATAATTTGAGATTCACAATAAATAAGGGGGAAGGCGTTTGCAGTTGCTGTATCATTGACCTCGGTTGCAGTTGCTGTATCATTGACCTCGGTTGCAGTTGCTGTATCATTGACCTCGCTTGCAGTTGCTGTATCATTGACCTCGGTTGCAGTTGCTGTATCACTGTCCTCAGTTGTGCTCTAGTGTCCGAGACAACCTCCAGAGGCTGGCCGCGACACTGTGGTAAAGGAGACACCTGCTGTTAGCCGAGGCTGGTGTCCACGACGTTAGGCGTCTTGCCTCATTGTACGTGTACATTTCACCAAAAGGCCTAAGTACGCGCGGACGTGTTTGTTGTGTACAATCGGTCCCTATTATTATTGACTTTGTCTGTGTCAGCTGTGTACTATTGGTGTGTTTTGACTGTGTCTGTGTCAGCTGTGTACTATTGGTGTGTTTTGACTGTGTCTGTGTCAGTTGTGTACTATTGGTGTGTTTTGACTGTGTCTGTGTCAGCTGTGTACTATTGGTGTGTTTTGACTGTGTCTGTGTCAGCTGTGTACTATTGGTGTGTTTTGACTGTGCCTGTGTCAGCTGTGTACTATTGGTGTGTTTTGACTGTGTCTGTGTCAGCTGTGTACTATTGGTGTGTTTTGACTGTGTCTGTGTCAGCTGTGTACTATGTGTGCTTATTCCCCGTTATACAGCGTCGCCACGTGCTCTATAGGTTTGTTTTACGTCTGGCGAAACGTGTACTGGTGTGCGTGGGTGTGCCGGTGTGCCAGTATCCTTACAACACACACCCACGAGTGTGCCTGTGTGTACATGCGGTGTATTTCTTCGGCGTGGTTTCCACTGATCGAACACCGCCCCGCCATTGTTGCTGTTTTTTTTAATCAGGCCACTCGGCGGATAGGACAGGGCGTGCAATCTCACGGACCACCATGGGTCCAACTATTGACCGCGCCTTTAGGTCACCGCCTCAGTGGCCGACCGACATCCCTGGCCGAGTTTCATCTTCACAAACGAGGGCAAAAAAAAACGTTGATGATTTATTAATTATGTTCGGCCCGGGGGTAATAGTAATTTAAAAAAAAAAAGTAAACCGGGGAAAAAAAAAGGAAATATGTTAGGTAGAAATAGTAACGTAAAACAAATGGCGGATATACACACAAAATTGTGTTTTTCTGTGTGTTCTTATGCCAGTTTTACCAAGGTGACGCTGTGGCCAAGCGACAGTGCGTTCGGTGGCATAGCGAAGATCCTGGACAGAGGGACAGAAAGAAAGACAGACAGAAAGACCGACAGAAAGACCGACAGAAAGACCGACAGAAAGACCGACAGAAAGACCGACAGAAAGACCGACAGAAAGACCGACAGAAAGACCGACAGAAAGACCGACAGAAAGACAGACAGAAAGACAGACAGAAAGACAGACAGAAAGACAGACAGAAAGACAGACAGAAAGACCGACAGAAAGACCGACAGAAAGACCGACAGAAAGACCGACAGAAAGACCGACAGAAAGACCGACAGAAAGACCGACAGAAAGACCGACAGAAAGACCGACAGAAAGACCGACAGAAAGACCGACAGAAAGACCGACAGAAAGACAGACAGAAAGACAGACAGAAAGACAGACAGAATATCGGACAGAAAGATAAAACCACTTCGACCAACCCCCTTTTCTAATACATCTTTTCAAACTCCACTAGGTGGTAAAGTCCCGACAAGACGAGAGCGGGGATGGTGGATGGGAGGATTGAGAGGGAGAGGGAGAGAGAGGTGAGGGTGGGGATGTCGCTGTGTCACGTGGCAATCGTTACGGGGGCTCCTTATCGATGTAAAAAAAATATCGATACGACCGGTTGTGTACTAAGTTATAATATCGATTCCTTTATAATAGAAATTTTAAAAGGGACCCCAAAAAAATATCGATACTGCATTTCTTGATACGAAACGTTCAAGTGAATTCATTTGTTAAGATATTTAATATGTATAGGTCGCATGTGTGTGACTCTATGTAGAAGGCTTAGCGAAAGGCTTGGGTTCGATTCTCTCCCCCCCCCCCCCTCCAACAGATCTCCCCAATCACAGAGTTTCCTAAGGGTGTCTGTTTGAGAGTTTGTTATCTCGACAGAAACCTGCTCACCATATGGTAAGTCTTCGTCAGTGCCACGTATATTTATTATAACATCCATGTTAGATAACTCGATCACGTTATTACAATTGTATATCAATCAATAAATCAATCGATCGATCTGTCTATCTATGTATCTGTCCATCCGTCTATCCGTCTCTCCGCCTATCCTCCTATCAGTCTTATCTGTCTGTGGTAGGCCTACTGTTTAATTATGACTCTAGGTTCTACAGTCAGAGTGTTGGAATACAACATCGATTGTCTCGCGACCAGTGTCGGTTGCTTACATATAGCTATTGACACAATAGGTAAAAACACTCATCCGGGTATGTTCACTTTTACGTACATTTCTGTGTCTACTCACCATACTATGAGCTTTACAACGGTGTCCTAAATTGTACTAGGCACTGATCCTATCTTATATGTTACAGACGCTCCTTCTATACAGAAGATTATTGCGTCCTACGCTCATCCGTTGTTTTGAGTCAAGTCTCGCATTTTGATTCGTTTTTTTAATGATGTAAAGTTATTAATTTTCCTGGTTCATTCAGATAACCCATTCCGTGCCCGTATGCCACTCGGGGAGAAAGCGAAGTTTTATGCGTTTGTTCTTGCATATGGCATATGGATTGAGGCTAATACCTGTAGATTATGCACAAATTGGGTATACATTTGTAGAATATATAAATTTTTGATAACACACTTTGGCCTTTATGAATTCTTTAGAAAATATTTCAGTTTTTATTATATTTTTTTTGTTAGATGACCGCATTCACCCCTAGATAGCATTGAATAACACGATTCTTTTTTTTAGACGAAGAAAAAGTAAAAAAAAAGACAATAAAACACAGCTGACAATGTCCCTACCCCCTCCCTACGGCCCCACCCCCACCCCCTCCCATCAAACCGCCGCCATTACCGACTGTCTAAACGTGTTTTGTAGCCATTTTACTGCCCCCATCTTCCTGTCATCGTCACTTCCGTAGCTGTGACGTCGCGAGCGCAGAACGTGCTCAGCACGTGAACTTTGCTATCGATCCTCTTTGCCCACTTGGAGGAGAAAGGGGAGAAAAAAAACAACGTATTTTAAAGAAACGGGGGCGGGGAGAGAGAAGGGAAGAAGAGAAAAAAACAACAACAACATGAAGACCTAAATTAAGGTTAATTTGGTCGCAATTTTCCAACCTGGCACTGCATGGTTGCTGGCAATTAACCAAAACTGGTTCGCCCCCGTGAGAAGAGAAAGATGTGGAAAAGTGGCCAGGTTTTTGTGTGTGTGTGGAAGGGATGAGGGATGAAGGAAGGCAAAAAATAACATAGGGGCGGGTGGGGGGGGGGGGGAATGTAGGACTTGGTCTAGTGTGGCAGTCGAGTTTGATGGAGATTTCATCGGCTGCGTTACTAAGGGAGGTAAATGGCGGGAAGGAACGTTTTGGAAATTTGTTTAGAAGTTTGGAAAAGTTGATTTTTTTTTTCCTTTTCAGATGAAATGATTTAAAAAACATACAAAAAGTATAAAATTGGAAAGACACAAAGTTATTCAAGATAGATGCATCTATATGGAACCGAAAATTGTTAGGGATGGGGGAGATGTAGGGTGTAGGCTATTGGTGAATGTTTGTGTCGGTGAATGTTTGTATTGGCAAATGTTTGTATTGGTGAATGTTTGTATTGGTGAATGTTTGTAATGGTTAATGTTTGTATTGGTGAATGTTTGTATCGGTGAATGTTCGTTTTGGTGAATTTTTGTATTGGTGAATGTTAGCATTGGTGAATGTTTGTATCGGTGAATGTTCGTTTTGGTGAATTTTTGTATTGGTGAATGTTAGCATTGGTGAATGTTTGTATCGGTGAATGTTTGTATCCGTGAATGTTTGTATCGGTGAATGTTCTTTTTGGTGAATTTTTGTATTGGTGAATGTTTGTATCGGTGAATGTTCGTTTTGGTGAATTTTTGTATTGGTGAATGTTTGCATTGGTAAATGTTTGTATCGGTGAATGTTTGTATCCGTGAATGTTTGTATCGGTGAATGTTCGTTTTGGTGAATTTTTGTATTGGTGAATGTTAGCATTGGTAAATGTTTGTATCTGTGAATGTTTGTATCCGTGAATGTTTGTATCGGTGAATGTTTGTATTGGTGATTGTTAGTATTGGTGAATGTTTGTGTTGGTGAAGTTTGTATTGGTGAATGTTTGTATTGGTGAAGTTTGTATTGGTGAATGTTTGTATTGGTGAATGTTTGTATTGGTGAATGTTTGTATTGGTGAATGTTTGTATTGGTGAATGTTTGTATTGGTGAATGTTTGTATTGGTGAATGTTTGTATTGGTGAATGTTTGTATTGGTGAAGTTTGTATTGGTGAATGTTTGTATTGGTGAATGTTTGTATTGGTGAAGTTTGTATTGGTGAATGTTTGTATTGGTGAATGTTTGTATTGGTGAATGTTTGTATTGGTGAATGTTTGTATTGGTGAATGTTTGTATTGATGAATGTTTGTATTGGTGAAGTTTATATTGGTGAATGTTTGTATTGGTGAATGTTTTGTATTGGTGAATGTTTGTATTGGTGAATGTTTGTATTGGTGAATGTTTGTATCGGTGAATGGTGAGTATGTGAACTGGTGAGTATGTGAACTGGTGAGTATGTGAACTGGTGAGTATGTGAACTGGTGAATGCAAATGTTCAATGGTGAATATGGATGAGTTGATAGATAGGTTGATGGTTGGATAGGCCAATGGATGAGCGGATATGTTACCCAATGAATTTTCAAACGGATAGCCGATCGCTCCAAAAAAAGAAAAGAAACAGAAACCAAAAGTAGGAACATAAGCAACAACAGGAAACGGAAATTATGCTGGAAATTTTAAAAATAACAACAACAAGGTAGCTAGCCTTTTACACACACACACACCAACACACACACACACCAACACACACACACACATAAACAAACACACACTCAAACACACCTACATGTCTACAGATTGAATTACGTCTTTTCCTTTCTGTCACTTCCGAACTGGCTTCGAATCTAAACGTTCCACTTCATTGGTTGTGTCGGTGCGCCGCCTCCCTATCGCTCCTCCCTCCCTTTCTCTCTATCCAGCTCCCCACCCCACAGAAACACACATACAAACTGAAACACGCACAGAAAAAAATAATAATTCGCAAACTGTTTGAACTCCGGGGGCACGAAATTTCTTAGTGGGGGGTTGCTTCCTCCCCGACGCGGGCCATTGTCCCTCGCCGCCTTATTTGCATGCGTTTCCGCGTGGGCGACAGTCCTGAAAGGGAGGCGGGGGTAACAAAAGCCCCCTGGGCCCGCATCAATAATGCGCCCTACACTTGTACCAACCCCCCCCCCCCCCAGCTCTCTCGCCCCCCCCCCTCCATCTCCTCTCAACTCATTTTTTTTTCTTTTTTTCCCATTTGCTTTTAGGTCTGAATTCGGCCCGCGCTTTTGTCGCGTTTATCTCTCATTTGCCGCGGCGCGCTATTCAGACGCGATCCGGCGTGCCCCATCGATCTGTGGGGGACCGACTGGATGATTGCCTCCCGCCCCCTTTCCCCACTTAGCCGGCCGTTGTTTTGTTTTTCATTCTTTCTGCTTCAGTTCTTCCTCCCTTCTCTCTCTCTCTCTCTCTTATTTCGCCTCTTACTACTCTTAGGTTGTTAAGAATACGGCGCTTCGTCGAAAAAGTTGTCACACCCACCCTCCCTCCCCCTCTTTTTTTTCTCTCTCCTCACACTGACCGCCTAACCCGCCCCTTTCCTTTCACACCCCGGGAAAAAATCCCTTTTCTTTTTTTCTTTTTTTAATTATTTGTTGTTTTGTTCAAAGTCCCTACTTTTGTGTGTGTGTGTGTGCTGGGTTGTGCCCCCTTGAACTGGTTTTTGAGTAGAGGCCCCTGTCAGGGAACGCACGCATGCGTGATACTAGCGGCTCGCTCCCAGCGGATCCTCTTCAAATAGCAACCCCACCCCCGTCAAACCAACTCCCCCCCTTCCCCCTCTGTTCTCCTCCTTGTTGTGCTCGGGATCGCGCCGTCTGCAGTGCGAAGCGAAGACTCCTTTTCTAGCCCTCAGGAAATTCTCGTCTTACCAGTGGAACCGGACGGGCTTTTGTGTGTGTGTGTTAGGGACGGGGAAGGGGGATGGTTTGGGATTCATTCAGAGCGGAAAAGGGGAAGGGAAGGGAGGGGGGGGTAGGTTAGCAATGACGATTCCCTCTTTTTTTCCGAATAAGATTCTTGCGTTTATCGAAGATTGGTCGATTCCGTGTCACGTGAGCTACTGTCCCCGCCCTCTTTCGACCCCGCCTACTTTTTTTTTGTTAAATACTGTCACGGACGCCTTGTAAGTTTGTGGGGGGCTCGGGGGGCGAAGGACCGCGGGACACGGTTGACTTGCATAGTGATTGTTCTTCTGTCGGAAGAGGATAGGGGGCGAGGTTACTAGGAAAGTTGATCCTTCAACCCTCCTCCCCCCCCCCCCAACGCCATTTCCCCTACCGGTGCTCAACTTTCTTCCACTCAATCCATTGCCCCCCCCCCCCACCCCTCACTCCCCCTCCTTCTTTTCTTGAGCCGGTGTTTTGTCGCTAAGCACCCGACCCCAGGTGGTTACCGCCGGTACTTGCGGAAAGGTGTGGATTTGGGAGGGGGTACCAAAAGGAGAGGGGGGGAGAGATTGTGCGACGGCCCTCGGGATGACGGCTAGCCGGATTCCGGTCTAGACCCGTGACGCCGATCTAAAAAAAAAAAGAGTCACGCTTGGCTGAACATCGTCGCAGCGGCGGGTGACGAAGGTGGGTGATGGGGTTACAGACGACAGTTCCACGCATCAGTAAGCAAGGAAGATGATAAGAGAGGGGGGGGGGAAGGGGGGGTGAGGTGAGGTAATTAGCGGGCAGGATTTATCGAACCTTGTGTTATTTTCCCTATATTCATAATGAATGCATTAGGAACAAATAAATAAAAAATTTGAAACGTAGCCAGCACTCTCTTATAAAAAACTATATCACTCCCTATGACCTTCTCTATCTCTCCCTCCCAGTCACTCTATAACTCCCTCCCAGTATCACTATCGACACTGAATCGGTCGCTGTAGTTTAGAGTCAGAGTCAACAGACTTTAAAACTTCGCCATAAGCGTACTGGATGTGGCCACAATGAGTGCCCCCTCCCCCACACCCACATCGACAGGTTTAGTTACCTATACTCAACAGACTCATACTTACAAACACACAAACACACACACAAGCGAGCTTGGCCGTTTATTGCGAGCGGATGTGACGTCATTAAAATTATAGCAGACGAAACAAATTTTTTTTACAAGAAAGACAATGAATGAAAAAAAAAATTCTCGGTGGTAATGGCCGACACGGCGTTTTTAAATAAAACATTACGACGTAATATAAGGGCGCCATATGGTACTAACTAATTCTCAGGAAGGAATGGATGGCTGTGGAGCGCAACATGGATGGGGAAGGAATGGAAGTTAACATTGAAAAAAAAAAGTTAATGTTGAAGTTAGACATACAACGGTGACATCTCTGTAATAATTTCTGTCCCAGTTGAAAGGCGACCGGGATTTTTCATAAAAAGTCAATAGGGCGTGACATTGCTGTGAATATAAAAAAGATAGGGTGGGATGTGAGGGGGGGCACTTAATGATTTTGATTATACACTAGTCCAGTGGTGATGGCTGACCTAGCAGTCTAGTAATGTTAAATCACCCAATAGTCTAGTATTGTTGGTTCGCCCAATAGTCTAGTATTGCTGGTTCACCCAATAGTCTAGTATTGCTGGTTCACACAGTTTCAGTCTAGTATTGCTGGTTCACCCAATAATCTAGTATTGCTGGTTCGACCTATAGTGTAGTATTGCTGGTTCACTCAGTTTCAGTCTAGTATTGTTGGTTCACACAGTTTCAGTCTAGTATTGCTGGTTCAACCAATAGTCCAGTATTGTTGGTTCACCCAATAGTGTAGTATTGCTGGTTCACACAGTTTCAGTCTAGTATTGCTGGTTCACCAAACAGTCTAGTATTGCTGGTTCACCCAATAGTCTAGTATTGTTGGTTCACCCAATAGTCTAGTATTGCTGGTTCACACAGTTTCAGTCTAGTATTGTTGGTTCGCCCAATAGTCTAGTATTGCTGGTTCACCCAATAGTCTAGTATTGCTGGTTCACCCAATAGTCTAGTATTGTTGGTTCACCCAATAGTCTAGTATTGTTGGTTCACCCAATAGTGTAGTATTGCTGGTTCACACAGTTTCAGTCTAGTATTGCTGGTTCACCCAATAGTCTAGTATTGCTGGTTCACCCAATAGTCTAGTATTGCTGGTTCACACAGTTTCAGTCTAGTATTGCTGGTTCACCCAATAGTCTAGTATTGCTGGTTCACCCAATAGTCTAGTATTGCTGGTTCTACCTATAGTCTAGTATTGCTGGTTCACCCAATAGTCTAGTATTGCTGGTTCACCCATAGTCTAGTATTGCTGGTTCACCCAATAATCTAGTATTGCTGGTTCGACCTATAGTCTAGTAGCCTATTGCTGGTTCACACAATAGTCTAGTATTGCTGTGTAACCCGGTAGTTGTGGATTCGACTCGGTTACACGTGTGGTGGAGGTTTCAACTCACACCCTTGGCTTCGTTGGTCTGGAGGTATCTTTTGAAGTCGGATGGCAGCCTCTACTGTACTTTTGCAAATTTATATTTGACACCTTTCCTTAGACGTGGCTTCGTAAACGTCTAAGTCTAACAAACAATGTCACGTTCTAACCAAACAGTAACCAACGCTGTTGTCTTATGAGAGAAAACTGTATGACTTTATTCAATGGTAGCGGAAAATGGCTAGCAATAATAATACAATGATGAAGGTAAACTATTAGCCGATGCAGGCAATTCATCAACAAAATGCAAAACTTCGTGAATAAACTGGCATATAAAATGGTGGATCAAACAATCTGAGTAGAACAATATTTACAATAGTTAGATCTGACTTCTAACTAAAATGAAAGTGTGTCTTCTTATGAGACTGGCGCTAGGACTAAATTTACAGCGAACAGTTTCAACTTATATAGCGGACATGAAGAGGGGGAGTGTAAACTATACCAATGGTTTGACATCTGGTACTAAATTTTGAGATCAACAGAAGGATCTCCCTGGCCTTAGAAAGTCGCCCAATTATGGGCCATTTGCAGAAGGCCAGAGCTATGCATAAAAATGTCAATGTCCACCGTTGGCGATCAGAAAAAATGATATCAACTGGAATTATATTTCCTGAAACAGTGACAAGATAAGGTAGGAAATATATGGTCACCCAGGAAGGTGGAAAAGGGGGGGGGGGGGCGAGAGGGCGCGATATTCACGAGACTATGTGACCCTTAATTGCAATCTGGACACTGGTCGTTAAATTCGTACGCCATTCAAAGTTGGTAAGGGGGGATAACCACGTCGCGGGTGGAAAAGGTGACACTGGAAGGTGGGGGGGGGGGGGGCGGTATAGTATCATTTTACTTGGCCGGGAAACCCCGCTATATGGGAACAAGGTAATATACTAACATTTACAAACAACATTTATATTTCTAAACCTTCTCTCTCTCTCTCTCTCTCTCTTACGCTTAATCAAAATAATGTACATATATTCCTAATCCATACATGGTTGTGATGCTAATACATTTGTTATAAACATTGGCAGTTATAAAATTCGGCCTATGTGACGACCGATTCGTTTCCATTCGTCACAATATCCCCACCAACAAAAGTTCTTATCTATGATAAGAACTGTTAATAAGCGCTATTACGAGAACAATCGCGAGATTATACACCCCAAAAGTTACAAGTCTATAACAACAAAAAAAAACTAAGAGATAAATTGAGATACTTACAGATTTATGATAATGACAGAAGATATATACAATGAAACAGGAGGAGCTTCTTAGTCCTCTCCCGTTTTGTTTGCAATAGAGTGGCGGTTGAGGAAGTCTGATAGGCAGTTTTCGGGTCCTGGTATGTACGGGGTCAAAGACAGAGACTGTCGCATTAGTCGGCGGTTAAGATTTTGCCTGAAGCCATGAATGAGAAGGGTCGGTAATCTGTCTGGCCATTTAGTCGATTGGCACACTACACTCAGGATATAAGCGTCCTTATACCGCGACCGGGGGAGGGGACCTATTAGGTCTACTGACACCCGTTTAATGGGAATATCCCCCACTGGGATCTCACCTAACGGTACAGGTGGAGTGAGGCGTTTTTTTGTCATGACTTGGCCCTGGTGACCCGAAGATACAAATCTTTTGCTGTCACCCGACATACCGGGCCAGTAATAGTCATGTTTCACTTTTTGAACAGTCGACGTCTGTTCTTGGTGGGCTCCTATATGAAAGTCATGGGCTATGTCTATTACCTGGGGCTTTTCATCTTGATCAGCGCAAGGCTGTCTATAGAGAAGGTTTGCTTTAAAGAAAACATAAGCTGTTCTAGAATCGCGCAAGCTTGTTTGGTTTTTTTCTCTAACTGAATTTAGGGAAAGGTCTTCCTGCTGAGCTTTAATAAAATCTTGGTGAGAGGGCGGAGGATCTACTGTGGAGTCCACTGTCTCGGGGCGGGCTTGGGTGATAACCGGGGTCAGGATCATAGGGGTCTGTGGGATAGCTAGAAAAACGTACTTGCATCCCAAAATAACATCATAAACTAGGTCTTTCATGACCGCTGCATTTATTGTGCCACGCACAAAAGGAGAATTTATGTGAATACGCGCAATGGGAAGATTCTGGACGGGTGCAGAGAAGGATGGCCCTCGAAGGCTTACAAACTGACCCGTAAGGTCGCCGGGTCGTATCCGCGAAGCGGAAACAATGGAGTCGTATTGACAACCACTATCAAAGTGACAAGTTGCTGGTTCCCCATTCAGTTCAACCGTGTCTGTTTCTTTGGGGCCATTGTGGCTCCCAGGGGTAGGCGAGGTTTTCGATTCATCAATCAGAGTCACCTGAGTTTCTAACTCATTAGTGCAAGTAGCTAAGGTTCCCAAATTATAAATGGGTGTCATTGGATTTTCCGGCTCCTCAGAGTCGGTTCGGACTACAACGGAGGACACGCGGGCCTGTGTGGGGCGGTCTCTCCTATCACTCGGAAAAGGGTTTGAGTGCTCTAGGCGATTGCTCCCTCCATTTGTTTGATGGTAGGGGCGTAGCGTTTGCTGATTTTCGTGCTGGGGCGGATAGCGATGTGAGTTTTTCTTATCTATAGGCCCGTTGGGGCGCCCTACCTGGGGTTTATCAAGGCGTGGGCGTGGGGGGTGGGTTGTCAGATTTTCCTCTTGGTGAGCTGTGGCGTAGCGATCCGCTAACTCTACCAATTTGTTAAAGGTACCCACCTTACGTTCGTCCAGGAACACTTTCATTTTATAAGACATATTATGTCTCATTTGTTCTGTTAGGACTAGCTCGGCTAGTCCTTGAAATGTTTTTTCATGCGATGCGAGTTCTACCCATTTGATTAAATATGAATTTAGCCTGTCTGCAAACTGAACATACGTCTCTCCTTCTTTTATTTGTGATTCTCTAAATTTCCTATTGTATGATCTAGCCGTCAATTCGTACTTTATCAGTAGCGCATTTTTCAATGTTTCATAACTGCCCTTGTCATTAGAGGGAAGTTTGTTGTAAACCTCATAAGCTTGGCCTCTTAGAGACTGAACTAAATGTCTAACCCATAGTTCTTTGTGGACATTATGGTTTACAGCTAAATGTTCATACCTATTAAGGTAGACGTCAATGGTCTCTAATGACGGGTCAAAAATGTCAGGTGTGAAAGAGTAGTATTGGGGGGTAAATGAGTCATTTGAGTGCTCTGTTGAAGTTTGAGAGGAAGGGGAATTCGGAGTGCACATACCAGGGGCCGCTAATTCTGCCTGTCTTAACTGTATTACTTTCTCAGCCTCAATTTGGGCCAACCTAATTTGCAATTCTTTTTCTGATTCAATTTTTAACTTTTCTTTTTCTGATTCAATTTTTAACTTTTCTTTTTCTGATTCAATTTTTAACTTTTCTTTTTCTGATTCAATTTTTAACTTTTCATTTTCGGACTCAATTTTTAACTTTTCTGCCTCCCTAAACTCAGCGACCTGTTGCTTAATATATTCTAACATCTCATTACCAGTGAGGTTAGCGGCCTCAGCTTCTTCTCTAGCAACACGTTTAATGCTTACAATATCGGCCATGATATTATAACTTCTAAATTATGCTAAAATGCCAATGATATAACAAAAGTAAAAGGATCACTTACCCTTCAGCCTTCCAAATTTGAATTACAGAAATGCATATCACTAACACACACACACTTATAAACTATTCACTAATGTCACTAGAATGTTAGAATGTTTTTAATTCTGTCTTGTGGACTTCGGTAACTATTAGCTGTGTTGTCTCACGGCGGCGTTGAAGCTGATCTACGGTGTCAGGTGGATAAACGTGTAGCAAAGGGTTGTCTACAGGGTTGTCTGGTTGGCAGTTGACACTCTTCAGGTAACAAGCAATGTTCAATGAAATGAGCAGGGTAGGTCTAGTTGACTTTCTTCAGGAGACAGGCAGTGTTTTGTGTAGGGGTTGATACAGGTTGTCACCGGGTTGTCAGGACAGTGGCTTTTCTGTTAGAGGTGAATAAGAGCCCCCAGCAAAAATACAATCAAGCTGGACCGCTTCAAATGGTGCCCAGATTCGAATCACCGGACGAGACCTCAATTATGTAACCCGGTAGTTGTGGATTCGACTCGGTTACACGTGTGGTGGAGGTTTCAACTCACACCCTTGGCTTCGTTGGTCTGGAGGTATCTTTTGAAGTCGGATGGCAGCCTCTACTGTACTTTTGCAAATTTATATTTGACACCTTTCCTTAGACGTGGCTTCGTAAACGTCTAAGTCTAACAAACAATGTCACGTTCTAACCAAACAGTAACCAACGCTGTTGTCTTATGAGAGAAAACTGTATGACTTTATTCAATGGTAGCGGAAAATGGCTAGCAATAATAATACAATGATGAAGGTAAACTATTAGCCGATGCAGGCAATTCATCAACAAAATGCAAAACTTCGTGAATAAACTAGCATATAAAATGGTGGATCAAACAATCTGAGTAGAACAATATTTACAATAGTTAGATCTGACTTCTAACTAAAATGAAAGTGTGTCTTCTTATGAGACTGGCGCTAGGACTAAATTTACAGCGAACAGTTTCAACTTATATAGCGGACATGAAGAGGGGGAGTGTAAACTATACCAATGGTTTGACATCTGGTACTAAATTTTGAGATCAACAGAAGGATCTCCCTGGCCTTAGAAAGTCGCCCAATTATGGGCCATTTGCAGAAGGCCAGAGCTATGCATAAAAATGTCAATGTCCACCGTTGGCGATCAGAAAAAATGATATCAACTGGAATTATATTTCCTGAAACAGTGACAAGATAAGGTAGGAAATATATGGTCACCCAGGAAGGTGGAAAAGGGGGGGGGGGGGCGAGAGGGCGCGATATTCACGAGACTATGTGACCCTTAATTGCAATCTGGACACTGGTCGTTAAATTCGTACGCCATTCAAAGTTGGTAAGGGGGGATAACCACGTCGCGGGTGGAAAAGGTGACACTGGAAGGTGGGGGGGGGGGGCGGTATAGTATCATTTTACTTGGCCGGGAAACCCCGCTATATGGGAACAAGGTAATATACTAACATTTACAAACAACATTTATATTTCTAAACCTTCTCTCTCTCTCTCTCTCTCTCTTACGCTTAATCAAAATAATGTACATATATTCCTAATCCATACATGGTTGTGATGCTAATACATTTGTTATAAACATTGGCAGTTATAAAATTCGGCCTATGTGACGACCGATTCGTTTCCATTCGTCACATGCTGGTTCACCCATAGTCTAGTATTGCTGGTTCACCCAATAATCTAGTATTGCTGGTTCGACCTATAGTCTAGTAGCCTATTGCTGGTTCACACAATAGTCTAGTATTGCTGGTTCACCCATAGTCTAGTATTGCTGGTTCACCCATAGTCTAGTATTGCTGGTTCATCCAATTGTCTATTAATGCTGGTTCATCCAATAGTCTAGTAATGCTGGTTCACCCAATAGTCTAGTATTGCTGGTTCACTCAATAGTCTAGTAATGCTGGTTCGCCCAATAGTCTAGTATTGCTGGTTCACTCAATAGTCTAGTATTGCTGGTTCACCCATAGTCTAGTATTGCTGGTTCATCCAATTGTCTATTAATGCTGGTTCACCCAATAGTCTAGTATTGCTCGTTAACCCGCGACGTGTTAGTTGACAGTCCGGTGAACTAGCCACAGTACCAGCCGGCATTACCCTAGTTCCATAGTTAGGATAGATAGATAAATTGATAGATAGATAGATAGATAGATAGATACAGTTGGACATACAGACAGCCAAGCAGATAGGTCATACATTATATCTTGCCATGAACTCTCACCATAAGCCAGTTTGAACTCATTTCCTCCCCTCCTTCTCCCCCCCCCCCCTCCCTCCTTCACAGCTTGCCATATACCTGACACGCCAAGAAGTGCCTCACTTACCTATGTGTGAATTCTGGCTGCAGCCCTAGCCCATTCTTCTACATTGATTTATAGGAGACGCTCGTTCTCTCTCTCTCTCCCCCCGACCCCTCATCCTCCCGTCCCTTTAGCTTTCAAGGATCAAATTCAGCCTTTAAACCACCACCACCCACCCACCATTCTCTCTCTCTCCCCTCCTGCTGCTCTTTCCTTCCCTCGTTTTTTTTTCTCTTCTTCTTCCATTCTTTTTTTTTTTTACGTAAAGGAGAATCTTTAGAAGCATTGGAGCGGAGGGCGAGGGTCGGGTTATAGTGCGTGCGTGATGAGAGAGAGAGAGAGAGAGAGAGAGAGAGAGAGAGAGATAGAAAAGAGCCAGTGCGAGAGAGAGAGGGGGAGAGGAGTGAGAGCGAAAGAATGTAAAAAAAAAAAAAAAAATTGGACTGGAGGTGCATCGGTGCAGAATAATTGTCTTCCATGTCTTTCACGCCTGCTGCTTAGATTTTCTGGCCCTTAGAGTTATTTCCCCCCCTTTTCGTCCCGTCGTCTCTTTCCACCACGGCCCCCCCCCTCTCTCCCTTCCCTCCACCCTTCCCTCCCCTTTTTACACACCGCCTCCCCTCTCCCCTTCTCTCACCACCATGAGTGCTCCTTTAACCAGAAGTTGTTGTGTTTTTTTATACCCTTCTAAGTTTTTTTTTTGTTGTTTTGGTCTTAAAAAAAAAACGCGGTGGGGAAGGTGGTGGTGGTGGTGATGGTGGTGGTGGGGGGGGGGGGTTCGGGAAATGGTAAGCGGGGTGGAATGATAGTTCGGGACGAAGGAGAGAAAGAGAGAGAGAGAGAGAGAGAGAGAAAGGGAGAGAGACGGAAAAAGAGAACACAGCGTATAGACCGCCTAGGTTGCACAGCTGTGAAACGGTAAGATGGCGGGGTGGTGGGGAGAGGGGGTAGAGTAAAAAGGGGTGTGGGGGCGGGCGGGGGGGGGGTGAAAGGTTCTGGGCGAAGGCCAGAAAAGTATTACATTCTCGAGCGAGTCGCAATTCATTCGGGGGAAATTTATTCGGCGCCCTTCTTACATTTTTTTTTCTGCCACTCTTTTTTTTTTTTACCCCTTCTTCAATCACTCCACCCCCCTTTTCTATCCAACCAACACCCAACTCCCCTCCACAACACTCCCCCCCTCCCCTCTAGCAGTTCATTCAATATGGGATTTGATGTCGCAGCCACAATAACCTCTGGCGTTTTTTCCTGGCACTTTTTCTTTCTCTCTATTTTGTCTCTCTCTCTCTCCTCTTTTTTCCCCCCACTTTTCTTTCTTTCCCTTGTTACACGTAGCTGCCAGCATTTGTGTGGCCAGGTCAAGTACAATCGTTATAGTGTTGTTGTTTATAGTGTGGTTGTTTTTGTTACTAAAATAACGTGAGAAGAAAGAAAGAAACCCGTATTACATTTTGAAAAAAACCTAGCCTATAAATATGGGTAGCCTACGAGCGGCTGCGCGTTCGGTTGGCGTACCAAAAGCCCTGGATTCGAATCCCGTTGAAGGCTAGGTTTGTTCTCAAGTCTGGAGTGTGCCCCTGAGTCTACCCAGCTCTGATGAGTAGGCCTACCTGACATTTGTTGGGGGTAAAGTAAAGGCGGCCGTGCGTTGTGCTGGCCACACAATCAGCAGGTATGCCGTGGTCACAGAAACTGGTGAACGCCGCTTCACCGGCCCTATGGATCAGTTTGAATTGGATATAATATACTGTAACACTATTTAAAGTGAGCAATGTATTCAAAGTCATATGGTTTTGCCTGAACTCAGAGTGCCTTTAACCCTTCCCGTACCGACCTACTTCTATCTATGCTGCCTTCAGTACCGCTATATACGCGCCCGGGACTGTAAGGGTTAAATAATAATAAAAAAAATAGCACCGCGTGCCCGATCCGTAGTGTGGACCTGCCGGTGGTTGATGATGCCTGGCTTAAACTTTTTTTTATTTTTTTTTCTCCATAAAAACTGTTTAAAGCCGAAACGGAAGTAGGCATACTTTAATTTAGCCACCCTGAAATCCCACAATCCCACCGTCCTAACCCAACTCCTTTAAATCGTCACATCCTTTCTCCAACCAGCACAACATCTCTCCTCTCTATATATTTTTCTCTCACTCTCTCTCTCTGCTCAGGTCTTGCACTGTTTGGTTCCATATCGATCTTGCCTTTGACTTCCGCTGGCCACTAGTTTAGACTGGGAGCCACTGGATCAGAGCAAGGGACGAAAATGAAAAAAGAAAAGGTAATAATGGGGTAAACGCCTCCGGCCAATGTCCACGACGGATGGTGGCGCTGGTCACAGTCCGGCTAGAGTGTACTGACCAGAGAGAGAGAGAGAGAGGGGTGACCTCTGAACACACAGAAGACGCTGTCAGCACACAACACCTCTGACAACAGAAGCCACTTACGATGTAGAGAAAATGTCCACAAATAAGCCACTGACTACATAGAATGGTCTCTCTACCACAAAGAAGCCACTTACGATGTAGAGGAAAATGTCAAAACAAAAAGCCACCGACCACACAAATTCGATTATCTATTACATAATTTTCAGATGTATGCATCATATTCTATAACAGGGATCGGCAACCTACAGGACGCCTGTCAGATATGGCACGCTGAAGACCACCCAAAAAAAAAATGCAATTTCAAGTCACTTCTACAAGGAAAGAGCAATATGACTTTTAGACTCTTGGCACACTGAATGACTTAGAAATGCTACCATGGCACACTGAATGACTTAGAAATGCTACCATGGCACACTGAATGACTTAGAAATGCTACCATGGCACACTGAATGACTTAGAAATGCTACCATGGCACACTGAATGACTTAGAAATGCTACCATGGCACAATGAATGACTTAGAAATACTGCCATGGCACACTGAATGACTTAGAAATGCTACCATGGCACATTGAATGACTTAGAAATGCTACCATGGCACACTGAATGACTTAGAAATGCTACCATGGCACACTATTATCAATAGGTTTCCGACAACTAGTTAATACCACAAGACGACCTCTTGCCTAATAAATTGATAATCACTCCTTACTATAAGTTGAAAGGAAGATCTGTATCATAGATCCAGGGCAGGCCATACGTTTCAAGACGCCCTGGTCAAAGCCCAGGAACTATCATCTCCCCCAAGATCGCCCCCTCCCCCCCCCCCATGTTGAAAAACCAATGCATAATTGAAGATGTGCTATCTGGGCATCTGTGTGAGTCCTTAAATATCACTTCCACTCTTTTCTCTCTCGCGAGTTTTGTAAAAAACGTCATAAATTATTTATGTTTTTACTTTTTCGGAAGAGCCGAGACGGCGCCCTCCACCCATCAAAGCACATTTCGCCCCAGGCAATGACCCGTGCCAATATATTGGCTTATTTTACGTTAGTATCGGTCCTGCTGAACTACCTTGCATAATAATGCCCTAACGAAAAGAAATGCGAAAGACCTTACTAATAATAATGCCAAGGCTCTAAGGAATAATAATAATAATACAAAAGCCCTAACGAATAATAATTCGAAAGACCTAAGTAGTAAAAACTGCGAAAGGACAAAAACTAGTCTGCGAAAGGACAAAAACTAGTCTGCGATATGACCTGCCCAAATGTCTGCTTTTCCCTGAGGATGACATAGGCCTGCACATAGAATCTGCATAACGGTATCACAAAGGCTAAAAGTTAAATGGCCACTATAAAAGGGCGTGACGATTACTATTAACATAGAATTGTTTCCATTAGACTTGCCTTCGCTCAATGTGGTCTATGGGCTTCCGGGAAACGCCATGTAAAGCGGATATTTTAAGTATATTGTAAGTCGTAAAGGTTTGGTGCATTTCTGTGAAAAAAAAATATCGCAAATCTTGCCAAATTTCACTTAATATTGCAATTTTTCCAATTATTATAGGCCTACATAACTTTTGTACGGTCATATTGTGCCCACGGGTCAACTAGTCGTGAAATAAAATCCCATGCCATATTCTCTTTCCGGCAAATATTAATGTAAACCATCAGAATCCTTACTTATCGTTTCTGCAAAACTTCAATGGGGAAACAAACTCGAAGAACTAACCTAACAAACCAAAGCTCACCGAGCGCTAAGGCGAGGGTCGAAAAAATGGGAGCAAACGGCCAACGAAGCCTTGATTACCGCCGTGGGCCCTCTACGAACGAACACACGAACTGACAGACGAGCGGACTGAACGAAGAAAGGTTCTGCTCCCGGTGCATTTTTCGTCGGGCAAATTTTCCCCTTCTTCAGCACTTACAGGGCTATCATTGATCTACGGAAACCCGTTTGGTAATGTATTAGAAAAAGGGATAAAAATACGAATGTAGAATCAGATGTAATATCTAGTAAAAAATTGATTATTTGTTAACATGTTTATTAAATTAAAAAAGAATCTATACCATATACATATTAAAAATACACACACACACGTTTTTTTTTTTTTTGCCAGAAGCTGTAAATTATTGCTATTAAAATAATAAATAAGCATAGGGGTCTTCTTACTACGTGTTCTAAATTGTATATTTCTAAAAAAATAAACGTGCTCTTTCTTGATACAATATGTAGGCCTATTAACTTTGTAATATTGGGATAACATACATGTTATGCAGATAATAGGCATATATTAAATCCCTCAAGAGTATTGTATTTATTTGAAACGTTTTCTAAATGTTATATAGACTATAACTATTTAACTCTTCCCGTACCGACCTACTTCTATCTATGCTGCCTACAGTTCCGCTATATACGCGCCCGGGACTGTAAGGGTTAATAGTACTTTTTAAGATGAATCGCACAGCACAGTTAAGCTTCTAAATAGGGCCTACATCTTTATTCTAGCATTAGGGCACTGCTATGGCCTATTAAACATATGATACAACCGGGGCCTAATCGCTAATTAGAAAAAAATGTTTAAAAAAAAACAACAACATATAGCAGTCAAAATTAAGAAGAAAATTAAAGCCACTTATCAAGTATATTATTACAATAAGATACGTCACCAGGTCGTGCATAAGGCATTCAACCCAGTCATACATTATTTTAGGACTAAAATTAACATAAAAATATAACCATAAACAATAAAGTCACGGGAGTTCTAAATATAGATTTTCCTGAGGTCCGCTTATAATAATATCCTCGTCCTTTTTTTTTTGTTTTTTGCCTTCGACATTTATGTCGTACATGACCTTACGGTGTTCCGTAACTTCTCACTTTTTTCTTTTTCTTCCTTCCCTTCAAATTGTTTTTTTTTTTGTTATTTCCCTTTTTTTTTTATCTCCCCCTTTTCCCTCCCATAACCCATTCATTCCTGAGATCCTGGTCTCCCCACGTCTAGCCCACGGCGTGAAGGGCGATTTTTACGGCACACTATCAGCTAACGATCATATTTACGGAGACGCTGGCGAGGTCTCAGCTGCGGAACACCGCGAGGAGAACCTCACGCACTGAAACTAGGGCTTTGGCAAAGGCGGCTTATAAGCCACGCTCCCAAAACTGGAGAGCACGAAATGATGAAAGCTATACGCGAGAATCAAACGTTTTTGTGTTTTTGTATATTGAATTTTGATTTGTATTGCTTATACATAATATATGTTGTATACACAGTATACAATGTTTATAATATGTTCAATACAGCAATCCTAGCGCAGTAGACTCAAGACCCTTGCAGGATGTGATATAACTTATGCAAATAGTCATCCACATAGAGACACAGAAGAGAAGAGCTTGCTTTGCTATTCCGATGGTGTTGCGTTCAAATACTGATTCGCGACACGATATTTTTTATGGTAATATAATAAGGCTAAATAAAATATAAACAACTTTAATAAAATGTCCCTTTGTCATAAACCCATGACATGATAATGGCTGATTAAAATACTGTAAACACGGTAAAAAAAAAAACTGTTGTTTTGTAAACAAAAATACATAATGATAGAATTTATAAAAAAAATAAATAATAATAAAGCAATGCACTATTATCTAAAAAAAAACAACAACATAACAAATTATAGCACAGAAATTGATCATGATTGCTCATATCTGGTGCTAAAGAGTTACTAATTTTGCAACTAAATATACATGTAGGATACAGAAATTTTTCATATTATACTATATGCATCATTTTAACATTTGAGCTATAATTAATATTTCTAGTCTCATTTTATAAATTTTAATGTTTATCAATAAATATTGAGTTTTATTTATTTTTTTACAAAATTACCCAAAAAGATATTTATAATAGCAGTTACATTTTGTACAAAAAGTAAATTCAATCCTGTCTTTGGGCTTCGATCGTAGCGGGTGATGATATGGCATCCGTTACGAGGGGCGGGGAAAAAAAGGGACACGAAAGGGCGGAGGCGTGGCCGAAGGAGGAACAAAGGGATGGGCGGAATCGCCGAGAGGAAGGGAGGGGATGATGCAAGGAAGGTATTAGGGAGAGAAACGAAAAAAGGGGGCGGGAGTGGGGGAGGGTGGGAGAAGCGGATAGAACGGGGCTGGTAAGGGGTAGCTTTGAGAGAGCGAGAGACGAACAGACACGCACTGGGTGATAGACGAAGAGGAATGAGAGAGAGAGCGCGAGAGAGAAAGGAACGAGAGAGAGAGAGCGCGAGAGAGAAAGAAACGAGAGAGAGAGAAAGAATGAGAGACGGTGGCGAGGCACTACGTCGCGGCTGCTGTTGACAGGAAATTCCCTTGAGCTCCGCCGGCTGATTGGGGCTAATGAAGGCCTGTGCCGGTCGTTTTCATCCCAGGCCTCGCCCGGTCCTCGGCTCGATTCGAGTGTCCCAGAGTTCGTGCTTGACTGATAGCCCTCGGCAACTCACGCGATTGGGCCCCACTGGAACGAACGGATAATAGAGGAATGGAGAGACGGACGGAGGTGGGAAGGAAGGAAGGAAGAGAGCCAGGGTCGAAGTAAAAGAGAAAGAAAAAAAAGGTGAACGAGAAAGAGAGAAAGAAAGAACGTTGGATTTTATTTCTTCTTCTGTGTGGGGGAAAACCTACTGTATGAACTAAATGACACACAAAAACGTACGGCATAAAACTTACGGTAGATGTTTTAAATATAGGGCCTAGAAGAAATAGTAGGGCCATGGGAGACCCAGGGCTAACGGCCCCCCAAACTAATCTTTAATTTGAGCCCTTAGTAGCTTTAGTGTTATTTCTGATTATATCTAAGTTAAACCATTCATTATGGGTGCCGATCTAGGATCGGGAGCCCTCGGTACAAAGCTCGGCTTCATTCGAATCGCCCTTTCGTCCCTATTGCGGTATTGTGCTATGCGTTAATGGCGTATGGAATAATTTGATGCTACGCCCGTCTTCTGAGTCATACATTGAAAAAAGCATGCACCATCACTAGGCCCTAATTAAAATATAAAGGCTCCTATATGTAATCAAGGATGGCCCATATTGGCGAAAGCAATATGAGACTCGGAATTACCACAAACACCACCTTTGAGATTCATGTCAAGTGTCTATACGTGGCACGGAGGGGTCCACATGTGAAGGGGGGTGGAAGGTGTCGCTATATAAAATGTTCGTGTGTGGGAGGATAACCTGCAAGTTTTTTCTTCTACACATTACGGGGCCCGTTAAAACCATACTCCTAGCGGACACATCACGTCGTATCGACGGGGATAAAACGTTGAAAACACGGACAAACGTCAGTACGATAGGGTGTGCCTGCTGGGCTGAAGGACATATATAGCCTACATAGTAATGAACGTTGGGGAACATAAGAAGCATCTGTAAAGAGGTTGAGGCGGAAATTATATACGAGTCCAAACTAATAGGCCCTTATAGTCCTACGTATTCATTATTGTATATTGGGGCAACGTGTGTGGGGTCCAGCCAGTAAGGGCCGGGTAGAGAGTATGGGTATCCCGAAATACCGGGCTATGAATGTGGACCTACCTCACAGTCTCATTAAGCCCTCCTCCGACCCCCAACCTAGTAAGTGTGTGCCATCCTCTCCCTCAAGTTTAAATTCCTTTTACTCATGTACGTTTTGTGCTGATCTCAACCGACACCCCCCCCTCCCTGCTCCCAAACGACCTATTCCAAAAACTGAACACTTCATAGTCCTTTGGGGGAGCTATCACAAGCAAGACCATCGTATTTCATCGTATGTCATCGTTTTTACGATGGTCTTGGCTATCCTCTCCTACCCGAGCGCGTCCCCAGGTGGCGGATAGGGGAATGACCTTTAGCCGCGAATGCTGAATAAGCGACCGCGGACCGACTTGAATAAGCGGCCGCGGACCAACTGGCTTGCTGTTATGGAGGGTGAGCTGGGGTATCCCGTGGCAAGGATAGTCTAGCTTAATCTTTTTAACCCTTACCGTACCGACCTACTTCTATATATGCTGCCTTCAGTTCCGCTATATACGCGCCCGGGACTGTAAGGGTTAACAAATGCCTCATAAACCCAAGGAAATGACTGCAAAAAAAAAAAAGCGAACATAGAGCGCTCTAACTCTAAACCAGTAGAGATGATGCAGTTAGCTAGGGATAGCAGTAATCTAGAAGAGAAAACTCCCCAAAAATATCAACTGCTGCCTTTGCAGACGATCTTGGTTGATCAAAAGCTAAGGAAGCATATCCAGATAGAAAAGCAGTCTGAAGTCGGAGACCACGGCCCAACCGTCGCAAATCACGTCGGCAGGCAAACCTGAAAATGATGGCGCAAATAGATAATATACTAATATTTAATAATATACTTTATAGTCAAAAGGTCTACGGACAATTTTTGGGCTGTATAAGGAATTTTATACGACTAGTAAAGTTTCCCGTCGGGCCGAAGTGATCCATAGAGCAGGTGAAGCAGATTTCACCAGTTTCTTTGGCCACGGCATACTAGGAGAGTGTGTAGCCAGCACAATGCATTGACGCCTTTACCACATCTAATGTCAGCCTAGGCCTACATATCAGAGCAGAGCAGACTCAAGGACCCGGGAACAAATTATCCTCGCCGTCTTCAGTAAAAGTAAGAAAACTAAATTGATGAATTCTCTCAAAAATTGAATCTGTTTATATAAATTCTCCGCTGTTTGTTTTCGCAATTTTATTTTATTTCGTTTTGTAGCTGGCTGGTGGAAGAACGACAACTCTCGCCAAAGGGGTGAAAGTGCTATTCAAGAGTTACGCTGCCTGCAAATTTACACGGAGCAGCGGAAGGGGAGGGGGGATGGTGAGCCTGGTGGGGGTTTTATTAATGTTTAGCGGCGCGTAAATATTGGTTCTTCCGTGTTACTCTCTCTCTATTTGCTTTCTCTCTCTTTACTCTCTCCCTATCCCTAGACTCTCTCCATTTCTCTCTATGTGTACAGTATCTCTCCCTCTCTCTTTAAACTATCTCAATCTCCCTCTTACTCTCTCTCTCTCTTTCGCTCTTTTTATTCTTTCTTTGTTTTTATTTATTCTTTTTTTTTTCTCTATGTAGGCCTGCTGTCTTTTTTTCTCTCTCTCTGTACTCTCTAACTCACGAGTCTCTCCAATATCTCTCTCATTACGCACTTTGCTGTCTTTCTTTGCTCTCTTCCTATAAGTAAAGTGTCCCGTCGGACATGGGGGCCGGTGAAGCAGCGTTCACCAGTTTCAGTGGTCACGGCATACGAGGAGATCGTGTGGCTAGCACAATGCCCAGCCGCCTTTACTTCACCCTAACTACATTCAGACAGGGCCTACCCATCAGAGCTGGGTGGGCTTAGTGACACCCTCCAGAAATCCTACAAGCCTACACAATTTCTCCTTTCTGGTCTCTCTGTCTTTCTCTTTTTATTCCATTTCTCTCTCTCTCTCTCTCTCTGTGTTTATTCTTTCTCTCTATGTAAGTCTTTCTTCCTCTCTCCTTACACTCTCCCTCTTTCTGTACCCTACCTTTATCAATTGACTCTCTTTCTTTCTCTCTCTCTTTACGACGCGATAGTTTTCGGCATGATAGAAAAACATAGATCTATATAAAATTGGTTCTTTCTGAACTACCGTAGCAGCCTCTGGCAGGGCTACGTCCAGAAAATGCACCAATTTATTCCAAGGGATAGAATCTAGTTCCATTTAGGGCCATCTCCCCCCCGATAAGGCCATCTCTCCCCCGATAAGGCCATCTCTCCCCCCGACCGTTATTCACCATCTATTCAATTTTCTATTCTTTAAAAAATTAAATCATTTTTGCATGCTCTTGACATTTGTTTAACTTTTCTTTAAGACGAAATAATAAAACAGTATATATATATATTTACATATATATATACAATAAAAGGAGAGATATAAAGATATATTCATTCTATCACGATCTGACACAACTGGCGAAACAGGGGGGGAGGGGGAACGGTTGGCGATAGGGGCGATGGCGTGGGGTGGGTGGGGCGAAGGATGGGAGGAAGGAAAGGGGGAATGTCACTATCTACGATTGTAGATCCACAAAATAAAACAACTTCACGTAGCGCCCCCCCTCTCCCCCCCCCCTCCCAAGAAATAGGAGATTTTTTGTCGAGGTGATGAGAAATAAGGGGGAGTGGGGGGGGGGCGTTTCCCCCTTCCACAGGTGTGCAACAAAAGGATCTCGCTGCGAAGGTCGCATTGACCTGAGTCGCACCGCAAGGGGAGGTCCAGTGACTTGTCAAACCCATGGAAATAATCGTGCGCGCTATAAACGTGATGGACCGGACCGACGGAATGAGCGATTAGTGACCGCAGGCTTTTCCTTGTTTTGTTTTTTTTTACTTCTTTTTATGAAGTGACTAAATCCGGAACATCCTCTTACCCCCCTCCCCTTTCACCGATTCCCCCCCCCCTCCATCCCGGACACTGGGGTACGGATAATGAATCCAAACAAGGCACCTTTCGGGCTGCTTTCGCCCGCGTGACCGAAATGTTTTTCAACTGACCACACTGACCACCTGTGAAAAAAGGGAGATGGAGGGGGGAGATGGAGGGGAGGGTGGAGGGGGGTCAAGACGGACGGTTGACTTGACTCAGGAGTGAAAGGGTGTGTGTGTGGTGGCATTGGTGGTGGGGACTTATTCCGATGGAGCAAATGACTGTGTTGGTCTTCTGTTTATTTATTTATCTTTTTTTTTAGAGTTTAATTAAAAGCGTAAATGTGCGTTTGTGCGTGCGTGCGTTAGTCTGTTTGTTGGTCGAAGGAAAATGACGTTTTATCTCTTTCTGTGTGACAATTCCCCCCCCCCCCCCAATCTATTATCTGATGCTCGAGGCGCATTGAACGCGTTGACATCACGGGGGATAGACACCTACAAGACATTTAATGGGCCCGGAGTTTGGGTGGGGGGTGGTGGTCGCTGATGTCGAGCACGCCACACCCCACCGCCTCCACCCCTATGTATGTGTATTGAGCGTAAGTGTATAGGGCCTCTATGACTATGTATTAGTTGTAACGTCATTAGCAGTTCTGTTTATGTCGGCTAGAGTTGTAAATTTTTAGTTTTCAACATGGACACATCTCACATGATGCAAATATCTCTCTCTCTCTCTCTCTCTCTCTCTCTCTCTCTCTCTCTATATATATATATATATATATATATATATATATATATATATATATATATATACAAGCTACATTGCCCGGCGTTGCCCGGGTGAAAAAAAAAGGACTGTCTGGGGTGCAGATAACAAATTTATAAACTACACTTACTGAATACTTTTAGGAAAGTAAATAAATATTGTAATAGGGTAAAAAAAATAGTCAAATATTTTTATTTAACAAAATCTATATTGCCTATAGATTTACAGTGTCTTTTGTTTTTAAAAGTTTGAAAAATTAATTGTCGAAAAAAAAAAGTATAGTCTAACTGGAGAATCGAACCCTGGTCGCCCGTATAGCAGTCCACTACGTTTACCACTGAGCTATCGAAGACACATGTCCGATGTGAAAAATTATTAGACGGTATATTGGGCTAGGCCTAGATAGGTCAGTGACACACGTGTTTTCAAATTGACCAATGGGGATCCTCGCGGGGCTTAACACTGTCTTTTTATATATATAGATATAAGCTAAATTGCCCGGCGTTGCCAGGGTGAAAATAAAACTGGCCTGTATAAGCTATCCTACATATACAAATTTCATAAACTACAATGCTATTAAGCTATTAAATTTATTTTGTCTACTGCAGTCATTCAGGAAAGTAGTATAAATAAATATTGTAATCGGTTAAAAAATAGGCGAGTCTTTTTATTCAACAAAAATCTAAATTGCCCAGTGTTGCTCGTGGATTTAAAATCCTTTTTATTTTAAAAGTAATATTTCTTTGAAAAAAAAATGTATTAAAAAAAAAGAGGTATCGACTAACGGTAACTGGAGAATGGAAACCCGGGTCGCCTGCATGGCAGTCCGATACGTTATTCACTCAGCTAGCGAAGACACATGCCCAAAGTGAAATCGCAAAAGTATAATTTGAGACGATAAGGTCACGTGTCTTTAAATTAACTAATATGATTGGTTGAACACACACACAGCTTCGCCATTCTGCTTGACCTTTAGGGCGCCAAAAATAGCCTGAAAACCAGGTCCACCCCACGTGGCCACGCAAGGCGATCACGCCTGCTCACCCCGAAATTTTGTTCTTCCATCCTTTCTATCGGCACCGCCCCCCCCCCCCCTCCGCTCACACATATACATATTGCTTAGGCAAGTCCACATACTAGTGAATTGTGTGACCAGCACAATGCCAAGCCGACTAATATCAGATCAGATACCCATCAGAGCTGGATAGATTCAGGGACACCCTCCAGACCCAGAAACAGATCCTTTCCTTCACCAGGATTCGAACCCAGGACCTTTAGTATGTCAGCAGAACGCGCTGCCGCTCGGTCCACCGTGCCTCATAAACTATGTACTAATGGCGTGTCTAAAACAAAAGTGCATTAAGAGTAAACCGGTGGGAATGGGAGATTATTGCACTGTCGAGAGGCTCCGAGACTCGGTGGAAGAAATGAGCGCAACAGCCAGTCTCAACCCCGCCCTGGTGCCTTGGTGTGCCCAGGTCTATAGTCTGGAATTTGTCTTACCGGGTGATATGCAGGCATACGAGCGAGACATCACGTGATCCAAAAGAGATTACCACAGGTGGCTAGTCTCGGACAGGATGTAGGTGTGTCCCCCTCCTTCTCCCCTCTGGATCCATCCCATAAACAACGTTACGATCTGGAAGGCTCGTCCCATATTTTTTGAGACAATTAAAGACTACGTAGTACATGATTTTGAATAAATTTATTTTATTTTCTTGCTATGTATTTAAAAAAAATGCCTGCGTTTAATGCTAATTTTATGTAAGTATTATAATTATATGCTAATAATTTACATAATAGATCAAAGTGTCAGTTACAAGTTTAGATTATCATTATATTAAAAACAGTTAAAATGACCCGCAACCTTCACATTAAGGATCCCAATATGCAATATGCTAAATTATAATTTTACAATATAACATTATTTTAATACAAGTATACAAAATGTTTATACGATAATTGTTACATTATTTATAAAATGAATTTATCCTTGTTTGTATGTCAATTACTTGAAGTTAATTTTAAAAAAGGAGGAAATTATTGTCAAATCTATATTGCAAGGGAGACAACTAAAAAAAATACTTTTTTATCTCCGTTTTATTCAAACGTTATCGCCCGTTAAATAACTAAATAGTTCATGTTTTTGCAGAGCTTGATTGTTAATTCAGAAATAATAATAATAATAATCATATTAATCATAACTCTCAGTGCTACGGCTATTAAAAAAACAAGAACAACAACAAGCGCCTTAAAAAAATAAAGACTATTTAAGTGTTTATTAAATTAATTAATTAATCTCTATAAAAGTGGAATAAAAGAGCTTTGAGAGTCGAGTGTTTATTTTTTTTTCTTTTTAAAGTGACAGGGAAGGAAGGGATTGAATAAGTTTGAGTTTTAAGTTTAAATGTATTAAGCTAGACTTTATTAAGGTATAATTTATTATGCTAGAATGACGTTTGCTGAGGTTACCACGTATGCCGGAGTTGCTTATTAGTGTGTATAAGACACTGTTGGTAAAAGTTTAATTTAATTGTAATACAATTCAAGGCAGCTGCCAGCACAAATAGGTAGAACTAAATATATCGGGTATAGCTATTGGACTGAAACCGAACCCAAACCGAAATCACGGTACTCGAACCTTGCAGCCAACCGAACCAAACCCGAAATCCGCAGGCGACCGAACCAAACCTGAACTCTGCAGGCGACCGAACCAAACCTGAACTCTGCAGGCGACCGAACCTAAACCAAACATTAAGATCACTGAGTACGAACCGAACCGAACGAAACTATCGCAAACGTATAAGAAATCGAAATATTATGCGGCACTCTAATAGCGAAACTTACGCCAGAGACCTTTGTAAAAAGAAAAAAAAAACACATTCAACAACAACAACTATTAATAAACTCAATGAAAACAAATGTTGTTTTGTTTGTGCCTGGTCCCACACTCATATATTATTTCATATTTCACATAATTATAAGCTTTGATTTATGATTTATGTGAAAGAGTGGCAGCAGGCAACTAAAACAATAACACTATGCAGTCCTCTAATTTTATTTTGTTTCAAATCTAGATCTAGAACTTTCTAGAGTCAGGACACTAAAGCTAATGCTTTAGATATAATTGTGTTTCAAAAGCCTCCCCCCCCCCCACCCCTTTACTCGTCCTTTTGACACGCCAGACGTGTTATTTTTTTATCACCTGTCATTTACAGTGATCACCCCCCCCACCCCCGACACACACACACAGAGCATTTCCCGCCGCATGTATTCATGTATTCTGCTGAAGCGTCCAAAATCTAGATAAAATAATATTTAACCCATATTAGATATATTTATTTATTTAGCTAACGAAGCTTTCAATAGAATCATTAGGGAAACCATTAATTTATTAATTTATATAAAAAAAATGAAATACCGGAAAACAATAAACGACACTGTCTGTGTGGCTCTATTTGTGGAGTGTGTGGCAAAACATTACAGAGGCGGTGGTGGCATTAGTTGGGTCCAAAATTTAATGGGGTAAATACTGAGGGTATGTCGCTCGAAATAAGGAATGTTCATCTTCTGCATAATATTAATGTGGAGACCTTGTTATAGGCCAAGACCATCGTAAATACAGGCCAAAGAGATACTTTTGTACGTCACGAGCTGGAGGCCTACTTACGATGGTCTTGACTAGGCCCAAGGAAAATAGTCCACATATTAACTAAATATATGGCTTACACTTTTAAAACATACAAAAAAAGAATTACAACCAGATGACAGAGTTTCATTTGAGGTATTTAGTCCAACCCTTCAGTGAAAATTTGAAAGTGATAAAGAAGGGGCAGTGGTTGAGACTTGGTCCAGTGTGTTCCACACAAGGCCCTCGAGAGAAAAAAAAGATGCCGGTAAGAGATCTTTTCTGGGCCCCCTCCCCCCCCCCCCCCAACACACTTTTTTTTCTAACAATGATTTACACTAGTCATATCTAGATGATTTATTCGTATTACATGCGTTTGAAAAATCTGAATCTTTTTACAAGGTCTGTGGACCATTTTGTGAAACTGTCATAAGTGTTACCATTTACCATTAGAGTTTAATCATTTCAATAATCACAGCCTTACAGGTCTGTTACGAAAATACTTTAATTAAGTACATAGTTCTTAGTTTAAATTATTGTCATTGTTCCTGTGCTTCAGAAGTCCTATTGATCTTGCAAATAATATTACAAAGATGTGTAAAATGGGAAAAGTGACTCTCGCTGTTGATCGATAATTTATGTCCTCTAGTGTTTCTAGGTTTAGTGATTTAACTATTGGTGTTATTCTTGTCAGGTATAAATATTCACCAATAATGTATGTTGTGTAGTCTAATGTAAGTTGATCTGCTGTTGTAATACAGTTGACACATAGTGTTTTTTTTTTACAAACTATTCCCAAAATACATTTTGTTAAATGACCAAAACAAATGTGTTTTAAATTTTCAATAGGCCTATATAATTTGTCTAAAATGTTGATGCCTTCAATCTCCCCTCTTGGCTACCGCACAGGAAATCATTAAAGTGTAAAAGGATCGACTAACTAGTTTGACTGCCATACTAGTACCGATATGCAGAGACATTGAGTATTTAGGCCTAGGCCAAGGGTCGGCAACCTTTTGCTAATAGTGTGCCAAACTATCATTTTTAAATCATTCAGCCCAAAAGTCAACCTGCTCTATTATATTTTAAAATTTTTTAAAATAATATTTATTTAGCGCCGCAGCATTATAGAGGCCCAAAACGAGATGCATAGAGGAAATCTTTAGAGCGTTTAATATTTAACTTTTAAAAAGTTCCTGGTTAACATCCTTTTTAATTTATTTGCATTTACACCAAATACAGAATTGTATTACTAAACTTTCACATTTTGATAGTTAATAATCGCCTAAAAATATCATTTAGTTATCGTGATTCGAGATATGGATCTGGCACCTGCTAGATTCTATACATTTATTATATTTCGATCTCAGCTACTGAGATATTCTCTTAAATTATTATTAGGCAGTCACTAGTTCAGCTAGATAACGCTAGCGATGAGGTGGAGAGACATAGTAATCATACAAACTTGGTAGTTAATGTAATGGTTAAAAATGTACACATTTTAATATAAATTCTTTAGTCATATTATATTTATATACTTTTCAACTTACTTTGATACATTTGAAAATTATAAATTGTAAGGGCCATTAATTTTTTATTAAAGAAAAATATGAAACATATTGGACATATTAGAACAAAAAAGACAAAACGGGTTGATTATCTCCCTTCTTTTCAAATAAAAACTAATATTAGGCCTTCTTTTTAATTATTATCTCTTTATACAAATCTAGCATTTTTTTTGTTTAAAATTCAACTTGATGCATTTTAAATTGTCACTATCCCTCCACTTAAAAAAAAAGATCCACATCTAATATGGTTGTATATGGATAAATCCAGTCAGACTTTATGTGGTATGAAAACTATAGTCCATAAATTTGAAAGTCTTGTATTTGTTTATAAAATTCCTCTCTATCTATTTTAATATATGGCATAAATTAGGGAATTACAAGTAGTTAAGTGTTTTGAAATTGAATTAACGTGCAAGATTTGTCCAGTTTCAATGCAAATCCATTCCAGTGGTTGAACAGTCAAGTGCTGTTTGGCCACGTCCATGTAAAAGCAAGCTCAACTCACTGAAATGTGTCGCTCGCCATTCAGAAACATCGGCTTCAACAGTTAGTGCCTCCTCATTCAATTATTGAAAAAAATCAACAAGAAGCACCTTTTGGAGGTCTCTCGCGTGCCATCTAAAATCGCTCTGCGTGCCATATGTGGCACGCGTGCTTTAGGTTGTCGATCCCTGGCCTAGTCTACTAAGCTAACAGGGAGAACTGTACGCCTGTAAGGCTCATAGGTCTATATTTGTAAGTGTCTCTGGAGACAACAAAATAAAAAAGAGATTCTAAATGATATCGAAAATAATTAGGCCGGATATTACAACTAGAGGCTTCCTTGCAAATTTAACAAAATGTTCGAGTTCACATTCAAAGAATACCAAAATTAAGGGCCCCCAACGCCACGTGAGATTGTAGGAGGTTTTGTGGCATCTCCTCTAAGCTTTATTGCAACAATTAAAAAATACTTGCGTAATTGCCAATTTAATTTTAAATTTTAATATTCATGGGCCCCCTAAACTCTTAAGGGCCCCGGTACGGTGTACCGGCTGTACCCCCCTCTCGTGGGGCCTGGTTCCAGTCTAATGGGATAATGGGATGGGGCAGGGGGAGGGGGGACTTGGACGGGACTGAAAACAATTACTATGAGAACATAAGAAAAACAAATAGGAACTCCTTTCAAACCTCAAATAATTTCTACCACCCTGTCACCTGAGTTTTTTTTTTTTTTTTGGGGGGGGGGGGGGGGGGGTAATTTTAGCAAATTAAATGCACTAGCACAGAACATATAATTTTTAATCGACTTTAATGACTTTAATAAACATCAGAATAATACAGTATATGCAGGGCCGGATTAAGCCATCTTGGTGCCCTAGGCACAAACCCACATGGGTGCCCCCTTCTGCCCCGGGCCCCCGATCATCCACTGGCGGCCTAGGTGGCCGCCTAGGGCACAAAATAATTTTTTTTTGGAGGGGGGGGGGCGCATAATTAAGGATTTGTTTTTTTTTTATTTTGGAATTTAAAAATTTAAACTAAATTAAAGTTTAGTACTAGCATAGGCAGACGAATTACTAGATCTAGGCAGTGAAAGGCGAAGGGTATTTTATTTAAGTTGTCTTAGTAAATATGAAAGTGTGACCTAACACTAGGCCTACTCAGTTTCTTCCCTCCGAAGGCACTTTAATGAGGGCGCAGAATTTGTTTTCGCCTAGGGCGTCAAAAACCCTAGAGCCGGTCCTGTCAGCAGAGATAAGGAATCAACCCTTTATCGTTTCATTGTCGATCTACTTTGATTTTTTGTACGTTTCAACTGAGAAAAAGAGCGTTCAGTTGAACAGTTCGTCACCATTTATGTTAAAAATATGTGCATGGCGATTTCTACATTTGGAAAAGCACACTCGATGTTGTCTCTAACTATTACCTTATCTTATCTTATACATTACAGACGCTCCTTCTATAAAGAAGGTAATTGTGTCCTACGCTCATCTGTGGTCCGAGTCTAGTCTTGCATTTTTTTAATGTTTTAAATGATGTTAAGTTACTGGTTTTCCTGGTTTGTTCAGGCAACACATTCTATGCCAGAATGCCACTCGGGAAGAAATAGTACTTAAATGCATTTGTTCTGGCATAAAGGATAAGGAAAGTGTTTTTGTCTTTATGTTTATCTGAACTTTGCAACAGGTTGTTATTGGGTTGTATAGTTCTGCATGACCGAACGTGTTGTTTTTAGATTTTGATGCACCAAACTTGTGGCAAATATATGAGTGGAAATGTTGTAGTTCAGTATATAAATTATTGTTCATATCTTCGAGATAAGCATTTATTAGCCCTTCACAACACTGAGATGATTGTGATACATCGATCAAACAAGAAAATCGAACTGCTATATCATTGTATACATGTCTTCCTCTACTTATCTCTGTCTCAAGTTTGTCTACAATGGCGTAGAAAGAAGATATACGAAATTTGTCTCTGGCATTCAGAGATACTTCAGGGGCATCACCATCAATGACCACTGTCTTTCATTTATGATTACGGGTCAAAGTTGACTTATAATCCACACCTGGTGTTATTTCTTTTGCAACTTCTTCAAATCTTTCAAATTCATTTTTAGATTCATGCAAGTGATCTGCTAATGAATAATACAAATCAGCACATGTTTTCAAGTTCACGTGCTCATTCTGTAGAGCTTGACTGACTCTGTGAAAATGTTGGAACACTTCTTCCAAAAAGACAAGCTTGAGAGCAAATTCTAATTCTTGCATCTTCTTTTCAATGTTTTCTGCTTCTCTTCAGGAGTCCCCCTTCTGTGACTGGTCTTCTTGTAAACATTCTAACGCTTCTATAATCTGAGGATGAAACTTTAGAATAGCTTCAGTTATAACAGCATGTACTTCCCACCTGGTATCGGAAAGAGACTTTACCAGCGTTTCATTCACAAGGCATCCTTTCAGAATTTTCAATCTGTTTGTTGAAGCTGAGAAAAAAGTATAGATCAGATGCACTGTATGGAGGAAGTTTACTGCCTCTAAACAAGAGTCATCGGCACTTCTGCCTAGAGATTTAGTGAATGGGCAGCACAGGGTATGTATAAAGGAAACTCATTTTCCTCTAGACTTTTTTTCTGCATGCCCTTGTAGCACACAGACATATTAGTTGCCGTATCGTAGGACTGACCTCTGCATTTCGCAAAATCAATATTGCAAACTTCACGTAAGTACTGCAACACTTCCTTAGCCATACCTTCACTGGTGTGACTTTGCAGGTCTAAGAAAGTAAAAAAGCGCTCAATGGGCTCTCCGTCTACCACATATCGAAGAACAACGCTTAACTGATCTATATGTGAAATATCGGGTGTTGAGTCTACTGACAAGCTGAAATAACCGGAAGCCTTTACTTCATCTAAAATTACTTCATGGAATTTTTGGGACATGATTTCAATCAATTCTTCACATATAGTTTTGGATAAATAAGAAGGATTTCCTTTTCCAGAATATCCTTTTTTCGTAATGTGTGATGCTAAAAATGGATCAAACTGACTGACCAACTCCAGCAACCCTAGATAATTTCCATTTTGTAAAGATCTACATTTTTTCATTCATTTTCATTTGCCCCTCTAAAAGCCAGATCAAGCTCAGCTATGGTACAACTAATCGCTACTGCTCACCTAAAACATGCTCCCAGTAACTGTACTCTTCATTTATTTGCTCTTCTAGCTTTTGTAGTAGACCCGAGCCTTGTCTAGGAGCTATGTATATAACATGCAGTCTTTTTGAGTAGACTTTGTTCATGATTATCAACTTGAATGTTATTTTTCCAGTCACTGAACACATTTTTATCAGCCAAACTTGTGGAACCTTTAGACACAAAAGCTTTATAAACAAAGCAATACACAGATCCAGTGAATGGTGAATACAATAACCATTCTCTTCTGTACTGCTCACCATTTGCTTTTGTGCCATAGAAGAGTTTTTGAGAACAATATCTTGTTATTTTTCCTCTAGCATATTTACAGCAAGATTTATCAAAGGGACCATAATGATGCTGATGATTAGTGGGCCCACAGTCAACCTAGTATGCCACATCATCAGCGGAGACGTCAATCGACAGTCCTGGATCTAATGCTTGATTTATTTTATCATCTTCATCTTTATCATCTTCATCTTTATCATCATCTTCAGCAGACTGAAATGGGTCACAACAAATTTCAATTTCATGCACTAATACAGTGTCTGAATTTGCAGAACAGCCTATAGTCAGGGCCGTATTTAGGATTGTGGGGGCCCTGTTCGCAAGGGCCAATTTTATGTGGGGGCCCCCTCGTGGTCTCGACCCTGCCAGTGTCACTTAACAATCAAATATGATTTCACATTCACAGTATTTGTTCATTGTGCGCTTCTACAACGGCACTGTTATAATTGCCGAAAGAAAAGACTACAATTTTTATTTTGGAATGTGTGGGGGCCCCTTTTGTGTGGGGGCTCCTTTTCCATAAGAACATGTGGAACATGCCTAAATACGCCTCTGCCTATAGTAGACTTATCAAGAGGATTGATGGTGTCAATAAAATCCTGTTCCACCTTCTGCTTAACTGAAACTAAATAATTCGTTCATTTTCTGCTCTTAGCTTTTACAATATACACATTTTTCTTGAGGCCTTGTGGTGCCCCCAAAACGCTTGGTGCCCTAGGCACGTGCCTTGTTTGCCTAATGGTTAATCCAGGCCTGAGTATATGTGACTATAGCACTGATCTCTGGACTATAGTTACGTTATTCTATAAAAAATTATAGAATCATACGACGACCTGTCTTCTGTGCAAAAGAACGAATTCTAGCTTTGTTGCGCCCAAAATGTAGTAAAAATATTTATTATTATATTTTTTTCGATAAAGCTTTTTGATAATGCAAGCCAGGCTTTTGAGCTTATGTAAACATTCCGCCACCGGGGCCCCTAGGCTGGCTGGGCTCCCTAGGCCGGGGCCTTGTAGGCCTAGGCAAAAATCCGGCACTGATATTAACCGACCTATGAAATGTAGGCCTAAAAGTAAAACAGAGAGTATAAAAATGTTTAACAAAGGTAATTATTAGTAAGTTTAACATGGTTGATGTGAAACAGAGAGTATACAAATGTTTAACATAGGTAAATATTAGTAAGTTTAACATGGTTGATGTGAAACAGAGAGTATACAAATGTTTAACATAGGTAAATATTAGTAAGTTTAACATGGTTGATGTGAAACAGAGAGTATACAAATGTTTAACATAGGTAAATATTAGTAAGTTTAACATGGTTGATGTGAAACAGAGAGTATACAAATGTTTAACAAAGGTAAATATTAGTAAGTTTAACATGGTTGATGTGAAACAGAGAGTATAAAAATGTTTAACAAAGGTAAATATTAGTAAGTTTAACATGGTTGATGTGAAACAGAGAGTATACAAATGTTTAACAAAGGTAAATATTAGTAAGTTTAACATGGTTGATGTGAAACAGAGTGTATACAAATGTTTAACAAAGGTAAATATTAGTAAGTTTAACATGGTTGATGTGAAACAGAGAGTATACAAATGTTTAACAAAGGTAAATATTAGTAAGTTTAACATGGTTGATGTGAAACAGAGAGCAGTGAGGGAGGGCGGAGGGCTTTGCTGAAGTAATTAAGGTGATATGTTATTGTACAAGGATGATGGGTTTATTTTCAACAATTTTTTATAGTCTACGTTAAATACTCATTGTGTAATGGAAGTCTCAGCGAGCTAATGTTCGCATCATTAACGCATTCAAAGCTGACAAGTCTACTAGTTGATAGGGCCCAAGGTGGTCCAAAGTTTCTGTAAGTACAAGCAGCTTGTGTGGCCATCACAATGCACAGAAGCCTATAAAGTAGTATCCCGTCAGACCGAATTGGTCCCCTGTGACCAGTGAAGCATCGTTCACCAGTCTCTGTGGCCACGGTATACTTGGACATGGTGTGGTCAGCACAATGTCAAGCCGCCTTTACTTTACTCCAACTAATGGCAGGTACCCACCAGCGCTAAGTAGACCCAGGGTCATCCTCCAGGCTCGAAAACCAAATGTTTTATTTTATTAAAACAATTTTTTTTTTTCAAAATAGTATTTGTTCTTAATTAGCTTACTGTTTGATGAATTAGTTTGTTCAATTTGTTTGTTTTTCACATAATATAGTAAGTAATATTTATTTCCTTTTTTTAATTATGACTATTGATATTACTATTATTATTATTTCAATTGATATTTTAGTGTCAAATATTCTTATTTTTTTTAAGACTATCATCACACCAGGAGAGAAGAACCGTGTTTATCTTATACGATAAGCAAATATATCATCAGTGCCTTCCCTTTGCACACTTAGCTATATTCCCGACACAATGCTATTAATAGAAAGGTGCTTTCCAGAGGGAGTCCCTTCATTTTTTAGTGACGTCAGATATATTGTTGGACGTGAGTCATCTTCTGTTTCTGAGACTTAAAAAAAAGGAAAAGATTGTGTTGCCATAACACTATATGTAACTTTTTTTTCTTAGGCAATCGTTATTAATTTTTTACATTGATCATTTAAAATAATTAGTAGGTCTCCTATAAATAAAAAAAACATCGACTCACGACGATTCTTTTTATAGACAATTTTTTAAAGAAGTTCTTAGCTTAGGTTAGGTAGGCCTACTCGAGATTAATAGAATGAAGAATGTCCTTTTACATCGGAGACTAATTCTCAACATTTTAAAATTAAAAAATATATTTTTTGTAACAGAAAAAGCGATATTAAAATGAGCAATAAATTCTTTACTTTTACTAAACTTTTAGGCTAAATTAAATAATTTTATAATTGAACCTGCCTACCTCTAACACTCTAACCCTGCCTAGCATATTTACAAAAATTAAATGCATAGCAAAGGCCTATGTTTATTTTTTATTGGAAAATAAATGTGTAAAGAAAATACACAATATTTACTTACATTGTCATTATTTAACAAAAATGTAGCATAGCTTTTGTAGGGCATTTTAACTCGTTCAAAAAGTAATAAATATCACTCAGTGCTAAATATGAATATAAAAAAAAAAAAAAAAAAAGAGTGCTATCATGGAAGTGACGAGTCGCTCATTTGCATACAGAGGGCAAATTGGTTCATTCAAAGCAACACAGAAAGGAGTCGATATTTCATTCTGTAAATTTTTTTAAAGGATGTTACATTTTATTTGTTTTATTCGAGATGGCTAGCGAAGGGCCAAGGAGACATGGGCACATAAAAATTCGCCTTACAGGTAAGGCTTAAGTTTGACTTCAATAAAATATTAATTTTTTAAGAAAAAATATTTCATTCCGTGGAGGCGAGAGGCGAAAAATGGCTGCCACTAAGAAGTGTCGTTTGGTAGTCTAAAAATATTACAGTTGTATTTTATCAGAACGACTGGAAAAAATGTTCATAATTTTATTGACATAGGCTAGAAGAATTAAATGAGACATAGATCTATATCTGTTAAGTTAAATACTTAGATAATATAGAAAGATAATACTAGAATAAAAACATATCTTTAAAATTTAAAATTGTGGTCTTCGCTAGTTTTCTATTTTTAGGGTAAAAGTAAAAGTGTTATTTTTAAACATAAATTGCTGTGAAATATTATATAAAACACTATAATAACATAGAATAAAGCTCACTCACTTTATATTGAAGTACAAGATGAATACATTTTTACTTCAATGTGGTTCTTTGGACGGTTTATTTTATTTTATACAAGCTACATTGCCCGGCGTTGCCCGGGTGAAAAAAAAAAGGACTGTCTGGGGTGCAGATAACAAATTTATAAACTACACTTACTGAATACTTTTAGGAAAGTAAATAAATATTGTAATAGTTACTAATAGGGTAAAAAAAATAGTCAAATATTTTTATTTAACAAAATCTATATTGCCTATAGATTTACAATGTCTTTTGTTTTTAAAAGTTTGAAAAATTAATTGTCGAAAAAAAAAAGAATTGTCTAACTGGAGAATCGAACCCTGGTCGCCCGTTTAGCAGTCCACTACGTTTACCACTAAGCTATCGAAGACACATGTCCGATGTGAAAAATTATTAGACGGTATATTGGGCTAGGCCTAGATAGGTCAGTGACACACGTGTTTTCAAATTGACCAATGGGGATCCTCGCGGGGCTTAACACTGTCTTTTTATATATATAGATTTTACTTTTTTACTTTAAAGTTTAAAGTTTTAGCCTCCTAATATTATTTTATAATAAAATTATAGCCTATAGGCCTATAGAACTATAGTCTATAGACTAGTTAAATATAGAATATTATTTATTATTGAATATATAATAATAGCCTACTCTATTTATCTATTCTATACTCTATAATTCTATACTAATATAATACTATACACTTTTATACAACTGAACAAATCAGGAAAACCAGTAACTCTTAATAAAATACATTAAAAACATTACTAAAGATGCAAGACTAGACTCGGACCACGTATGAACATAGGATGCAACAATCTTCTTTATAGAAGGAGCGTCTGTAATATATTTAATATAAGACAACTTATACACTAAAAAAGTAGGCTAATATTTAATATCTTATCTACTTTTGAATCTAGGCTAGTTACTACTTTGAATATTCAGACATGAAATTATGTAGTCAGTAGAACTTTCTTCTATCTAGGCAGGCTATATATATTAATATTCTGATTATTCTTTAGTCTTTATTATAGGATAGGCCAACACCTTACTTTATAATTGTAATAATTTCTAATACTAATTATATATACCGTAGATCAATCCAAAAGAACTAGATTTAAATATAAATTTATTCAACCATTTTAATATTAATATTGGTAGGCCCATCTTTCTAATATCTATATACAAAAGTATAAATGTAAAAAAAGATAGGTGTAGAGTATACTAACAATAAACTATAATCAGAAATTATTATTTGGGTAGTTTGAATAAATTGATGAAAAATTTACTAGAACAATACAAGCTCTTTCCAATGACACCTACTATCTCTCTCTCCTCCCTAGGAGGAAAGATAATAATTTTTCTAAGCTTGAAAATGATGTGTTTCATATTCATAGCTTTATAATAAGATACAAAAGGTAGGTCTACTTAACTAAACATGTAAAGTTATCCTAAAGATTGTACTAAATTAACAAACTAGATATAATGTATTTTAAGTAAGCTTAGTTCATTTAGGGGGCATGGTAGCCGAGCGACAGCACGTTCAACTGGCGATCCAAGGGTCCTGGGTTCGAATCCTGGTGGAGGCTTGGATTTTTCCCCAGGATTTGAGAGTGTCACTGAGTCTACCCAACTCTGATGGGTACCTGACCTTAGTTGGGGTAAAGTTACGGCGGCTGTGCATAGTGCTGGCCACACAATCACCTAGTATGCTGTGGTAACGGAAACTGTTGAATGCTGCTTCACCGGCCTTATGGATCAATTTGGTCTGACTTTACTTCTTTTTTTTTTCTATGGCTATGGTTGAAATAATCTGTAGGTCTTTGCATTTGAATATGGGCCTATTTAGATTTATAAACACTGTTTCACCTTATTAAACTAAAAATAGAAATTAAATTGACAAATCTGCCTGAATTCTGGTATTTCAAAAGTCATTCTCTAAGGTCATTTCTTATATATTACAGGACGCTCCTTCTATAAAAAAGATTACTGCGTCCTACGCTCATCCGTGGCCCAAGTCTATCTTGCATCTTGATTAATGTTTTCAATAATGTTCAGTTACTGGTTTTCCTGGTTTGTTCAGGAAACCCATTCCATGCCCGAATGCCACTCGGGAAGAAAGAGTGCTTATATGCATTTGTTTTCGCATAAGGGTTAAGGAAAGTGTTTTTGTCTTTATGTCTGTATGAAAAGACAAAATGTTTTGGCGTCTCATAACAGTATATAAACATTGGTCTATTTATATTTACTGATGGCCTACTGTCTTTAGAAAATATGTAGGTCATAGACATTTGGTGGGTTGTTAAAAAACCATTTTGTTTTGTAAATATATATTATAGAATATTTCTATGGCATGGTGAAGAGGGTCAACCCAGTCATGGTATTTTGTAGATAATGGACATATTAATTGCCTTTGAATATTATGATGGACTCTAAAATGATCGTTTTACTTGTAATAGTAAGGACCTTTATAATGTTTAACCAGTTAACATTGACATCAATAATGGTTTAGTATGGACACATAAGTAATGATTCCCTACTACTAGTGCTGTTCACACCAAATGTTTCAAGTTTCTTTTTTGTTATATTCCATGGAAACAGATTGTGGGGGTCAGGTGGAGGGGGAGGGCAACTGCTGTGCTTTGATCATACAATGTATACATTATTTAAATGATTCTGATAGTAACATGTGGTTGGTAACACACACACACACATATTTAAAGCACCAAAGTCTATTTATAGATCTAGTAATAACCCATTTCTGTTCACTGTGCCTTGTATAGTTTTGTCATTACAATCCTCGCAGTTGGTTCACATTGGTTTATGAAACTCTTCCTTATTATCCCCCCCCCCTGCTAAAAGATGGCTGCAATTTTATTTGCAACATTTAATGTTTAGAGGATTTCATGTGGCTGGGCTTGATAAACACAGTGATCTCTGCTTTGTGCCCTTTAAATTTTATTTTTTGTTCCTGTAGCTGAATTAGTGGAATGCTCTAATCCGTGGTCTGCCCCCCCCCTCTCTCACTATCTCCACCACATATTTATTACAGAAAGAGATAATGCCAAGCCCTGTAGCTTTTAACATTTAATCTCCACGCTGGTCACAGTCTTTTTTGTTTGTTTGTTTGATTGTTCCAGATTTGATTGCATTTAGCGTTCACTGTATGCCTTTATTATATGATGTATCGAGCCATAACATATTTTTTTGTAGTCCCTGAGTGGGGTTTCTAGTTGGATGGCGTTTGAGTACAAAAGCCAGGGGCAGATCAATATAATATTATATAAAGGGGGTTTATAGAGAGAGAGTGGAGGCGCCACGCTCCTACCTCACTCCACCTCTTTTCATAACTCTCAGCCTCTTCAAGCCCATATCTCCCTCCCCCCCCCCCTTCTCCCACATGAAGGATACGTGGATTGTTTTAGGCGGAGAATATTATTGAACCGTTTATACAAAGAATCGTTATACAAAGAATCGGGGATGTGGTAGGTGGGTGTGATGTGGAGAACTTGGTGCCTGCTTTTATTCCTAGATTAACACGGCTCAATTCTGAATCCAGTATCCCGTAGTGCCAGACTGTCCCTGGACAAGTATTGAGTTCATTGGTACTAAATGATTTGGCTGTTTCAACTTAGAAGCTGAAGAAGTTCGTTGACCAATTCAACCATTTTGCTAATCAAATGCATTAAAAATTGATAGGTCAATAGAGTAAACTATAATTGGTTTATTCCAATTGTAAGTTTTATCTGTGTCTTAATTCAGTCAAGTTATAAGTTTATCTGTGTCTTAGTTTTATTCATTTATAAGTTTCTCCGTGGATCATTGCGCCCTACCTACGCTCATACTCATCCGCGGTTTGAATCCGGTCTTGTATTTCTATTAGTGTTTTTAATGATAAGTTACTACTAGCTTTCCTAGTTTGTTAAGGCAACCCATTCCATGACCGAATGCCACCCGGGAAGAAATAGTACTTGTATGCATTTGTTCTCGCATGAAAGTGATAATGAAAGTGTTTTTGTCCTTATATTTACTTGCGAATTGCTGTGATGTCTTTCACTTTCACCTTAAAAGATATAAATACACAAGATATATAAAAGCATCTATATATCCTGAAGTGATAGTTGTATAAATTGCTCATTTACACCGTAAAAACAAGCCATTAGTGGGGCCTAGTCGGTATAAATAGCCTATATCCCTTCTATTTGGGAAATTCCTTCCCAGTAAAGTGATACGCTGGAGAAATAGAGTTGGCCAACCCCCGCCCGCCCCTTCTACTGCCATTGATCGATCTTTCCGATGATTATAATAGTCAACATTTTATAAATCTCGGCAGTCGCTGTGTTGTTGGTAGGTCATGTATAGTAAGCACACCATCACACTGTCAACAGTCAGCCAGCTTATATCATACAACACATACACGCGCGACGCACGAGGGGTTTTCATTTCATTGAAGTCAGTGTTTAGGGGTTGATCGAATTGAGAGATGAGAACATGCAGAGCGTTGTATTTTTGTTCCTTCCATCCATCCTGGTACAAACAAACATACAAATTACATATTTATATAGCGTTATTTATGACAAAGTCTTCGAATGCGCTTTACATACGATCAAAAACACACAAACATTAGCATGTCCGGGGAGAAAGACATCTTGTGTTTATAGAGAGAAGAAACATGGCTGTGGAAGTAAACCGACAACATAAGTCATTCGGTTTAACGTACATATACGAAACCCCAGTAGGGCTTATATGTAGCACTAGCTAAATTACCCGGCGTTGCCCGGGGGGGGGGGGGCAATTACATAGGCTTATATACACAGATACATTTTGTTTTCGAGACTTCAATGGCAATCGGATTAGACACACACATCGTCACCCTACTTTATATATAGATCTAGAGAGATAAACAGTGTATTCGTTTGTTGTTATAACGTTGTTTATATATACAACACCAGCATTGGTGAAAGAGAGAATCACGCGGGCGTACATACACGAAATGGACATCACGTATAATTATCTGTAATATTCAATTAAGTCTAGATTACTGCATTGATTTTTACTGAGGCATTTAGTCTAAACTAGCGCACCAGGGGTTGGCCGTTAGTGAATAATGAATTGATTAATAATTAATTAATGCTTTTTAAAAAACTCCCACCCTACTCTTTCTTTGAATACGGAAATTAAAAATGTAATTGTAATTTTGTTTGTATTACATTAAAAATGTAATTACAAATTATTTTTAACAATTTTGAGTATTACTATCATATGCCTTAAGTATATGACATTTTAAAAACATTGATAAAGAAACGTAAAAAACAATAAAAAAATAATAAAGGTCAGCTAATCGTTGTGTGTGGACTGTGAAATCCCCTCAAATGCAGTCAGAGGTTCTGCTTTACAAGCCCCTTGGCTCGTATTTTTTATATTTTATATGAAAGATAATAGTTTCCATTACGAACGTCCATACACCTGGTCATTGTTGTGCTGTAATCCTCAAATCCAGCCTTTGCTTCGTCAGTTTTAATTAAGGGATTTCGTAATGGCAATCGCTGTTGTTGTTGTTTTTTTTAATTACGTTTTTTTTTTATTCTAGCCCTCGCTAGACAAGTAAGTATAGAGAAATCTTTTCCCGTTGTGAATTCCCGGTGTGAAACTTTGTGTGTTTTGTTTACTGAGTGAAATATAAATTAGATCTTGTTGTTGTACGAGTATTATAAAGAGCGAGTTAGAGCAAAGACTATAATAAGAGCGACCGCTTGCTTTTATTTTTAGAGCTTATATGTTGTTATTTTTCGTGCGCAATTAATAAGGCTGTCTGTAAGTCTTAGCTGACTTCTACGCGCCTACGATTGCATTTAAGGTTTCCTCTGTATACAAGTTTCGATTTTAATATTCATTTTCCATTGAGAAAATCATAGCGAATTAATTAAATCGGATGTCTAGAGCAGGGGCCGGCAACCTAAGGCACGCGTGCCAAACTTGGTACGCAGAGCGATTTTCAATTTCACGCGAGAGAAGTCCAAGAATTATTTTTTGTTATTGTCGAAAAAAAAACACACACAACATTTTCTGTTTCTGAATGAGGAAAACTGATTGTTGAAGCAGAAGTTTATGAATGACATGGCGACACATTTCTGTGACTTGCAATTACGACCACTGGAAGGGATTCGCATTGAAACTACATTTATATCTGGCGTGAAATCAATTTCCAAACATTTAACTACATGTACATCCCTGTATTAAGGCATATATAGTTAGGGCTTTTTCAGAAGTACATCGAATTACTTAAAGCGAAGTCTTATAACTAAAGGCAAGACTTTCAAAAACTTTTCAAAAATGGGCATCCAATTGTGCCCATTTGCGGGAAAAAATCTAAAAGGAAGCTGCTTAGCTTAGGAATGTCATCTGCTATTCTCAACTTTTGGTTCAACTTACACTTATAAAGCAATAAAAAAAAAGGCAGTAATATTTTTTTATATTACAAAACATAACTTGTTTGGCATTACTATTGAATCAAATGTGGAAACGATCTTTAAATTAAAGGGAGATAATTAAAGCATTTTTTTTGCGCTAATGATTTTTGGATGTTTCTTTTTTTTTTTCCTTTATAAAAGAATAGCTTACAAGTTACAACTTTGAAATTAACAAACTTTTAAAAGTATTTAAAAATTGTATAGGTCTAAATATTTTATGACTAAAGAATGTATATGTATATTTTCAAACATTACATTAACTACCTAGTTTGTCTGATTAGTACGTATCTATTCCGTTTTACTGTAACATATTACTAATGATGTAGGATATAAACACATTAAAGGACATCTCCAGTAAACTGAGATCGCAATAAAATTATTAATAGTGAGTGTTATATCTTCATCTTGAGTACCAAAATAATGTTAAGACTTTAGACAATAATTACGATAAATGTGAAAGTTAACTAGACTAATAAAATATTGTATTTGATATAAATGCAAATAAAAAGGATGATAATCACAAACACGTTAATTTTTGTATTAATTATAAAACGCGTCGACTATCTTCTCTATAAATCTCCTTTGCTTTTGGCTTTAGTCTTGCTACGGAGTTAAATTAATTGTCCTATAGAAATATTTTTAAAAAGTATAATAGAGCTGGTTGACTCTTAGGCTTTTGGCACGCAGAATGATTTAGGAATCCTAGTTTGGCACATTGTTAAAAAAAAGGTTTCCGACCCCTGGTCTAGAGGACGTAGTGCAATCGGAAATTCCGAAACTGTTTCAAGTTATCGAATAGCAGAAATATCAAAGCAAGTGGTCCATCTTATTATAGTCTTTGGTTAGAGCGTCTTCATACTGTATTGGCTTAGAGATGTACATACTGGGGCAAAGCCGCTGGTGGGGGAGAGGGAAATCATTGTGTTCTGAAACTTTTGGAAACTAATTTGACTAATGTAATTTTAAGTTATTGATTTACACTCGAACATCTCTATACAATGAAAACACAGACTTTCTGTAAGACAAGACGACGCGGTCTAGCTACAGTCTACTGAAGTTGAATTTGGTTATGTGCTGAAGAAATATCTGTATGTCTATTAGTGTATTGTGAAGACCACACAATCTTTTAGTTTGCCATGTAACAGATGAAGCACTTATTTGTTTTTTTCTACTGTCTATTTTGTAAATCTGGTTCGAAAAAGTCACTGCCCCCCGTTATTATGTCTGTGCCCCCCCTACCACTTGGGACGTTGCATCACATGCACCCGCAGAGATGCGCACAATGACAACAGAAAACTGTATCAAGGTATAAACTGGATGTCTAATGCAGGGTATGGTACCATAGTGTGCCAAAGTAAGATTTCTAATTCATTCAGCGTGCCAACAGCCTAAAAGTCATCCACCTCTAGCATTAAATTCCTTGTAGAATAGACTAGAATTGCCTTTTTTTTTGTCATGCTCCCGCGTGCCACTGAAAATCGCCCTGCGTGCCAAGTTTTGGCACGCGTTGCGTTGGTTGCCGACCTCTGGTCCCTAATGTATGGCCAATAAAACAGGAGCTGCTGGACTAGGCACCAATCGGTGTTGTTCTGTCAAGGTACACTTGACAACTGAAAGTTATAACTAGGAATAGACAAGAGGGGACTACTCTACGGCTGCATGTGTCAAGAATCATTTTTCTTTATGGCATGTCTGTATCTTCATGTGTGTGTGTGTGTGTGTGTGCTGTGCTAAACTAGAACATATATTATTCCCCTGTGTGTTACTCCGGTGGACTGTCCCAACTAAATGCGATAAAGAGACGACACTGTTATCTGACCCCATTTTCGGTCGACTACTGACCAGAGAGATTGTGTTCTGTGGTTCAATCCCAGTGGCCACGGAGGTGTTGGGGGTCAAGAATGTGCCGTGACCTACTGTTTGTGAATGAAGAAACGTGTTGTAGCCTACACTCCGACGGTTCTGTGGGCTAGGCAGAACCTGGCCTTCTTTTTTTTCTTTCTTTCTTTCTGCTTTACAATCTTAAACAGTGTTATGATGTGTGTTTATATATAGACATAATGTATTGCTTTCAATGATATGAATACATTTAGCCATAGTTCTTTGGTCGTTTAAAGATTAGACGTAGTAGTCAAATAGTGATCTGCCTTTGTTTTGTACAATAGAAAACAGGGATCTCAAACTTGGTTGAAGGCATGTGGCCATTTTATCACTTTAGGGATATGTTAAAGGTCGCACCCTCCCCCCCCCCCCCCCCCCCCAACAACCCGACCCTAGTGAACAAAAATCATTTCATATATCATAACTCATTATACTTCTTATCACTAATAATAGGTATGTTACATATATATATAATATAAAAAAATACAATTTGATGTCTATCTGTACTAGCTGTCTGAATTTCACGAATAGTACATCTTTTTGTAAGCTATTGGCGGGCCACAATAATCCACTTGGTGGGCCGCATGCTGCCCACGGGCCGCGTGTTTGAGACCCCTGATCTAAAACTATAGTAATATTATTTGTTGTCAGTATTTCATGGTTGTAGTTGTGAGATCTTTTCAAACATGTATTCCTGCCTTTCTAACAAACTGTACTGTGGTCAGTGTTTCCCTTTCAGAAAGTTTTGGTGTTCAGTAGAGTGCGCCCAGTCCAGATCGTGTTTCTCTTGTTATAATTTGACACAAAAGTGATCTAAATCAGTCTTAGGATTATTATCTTTTCGGCTTTGTATTTGTGTCTGGTATTTTTTTTTAGCACACTGTCGGTTATAAAAAAATAAAAGAACATAGTTCTCACACAGTCTGGAAAAGTCCGGAATTTCAAAAAAAATAATCAAGGCCTGGACAACCTTGAATATTGACATTTTAGCCTGGAAAAATAGCCCGTCAGCCTGGAAATTTATCTAAATCTATATTTATATCTGAATTTATTATAAAAATGAAGGTCAGACAAAAAACGCCAATCGCATTTTTATACGCCATAAACGCTCACTGACCGAGCCTTAGATTAATACCTCATTCACGCCATATTTAGGTCACTTAGGGGGAGGAGGCGTGTGACAATTTTCCAAAAAACGTGTTCCAGCAGCCTGGAATTCGGCTCTTATAGCCTTGAAATAGTCTGGAAACAGCCTTGAATTCTTTTTGAGAAAAAATGTGAGAACCCTGAAAGAAATACCTGACATATATATAACAAAAAAGCCAATTTTCCCATCGGCGAGATAGTCGTAAGGGGAAGGATGGGAGAGTGTATAGTATTTCCTGAAGGTGTCCGATATTTTATGAAAAAAAAAAGGAATCTAGTAACCATAGACAGTCTTGTAGTATGTGTACCAATCATCCCAGTATCACTCCGCATGGGGCACATGCCACTGAGTTTACAGACACATATGGTGACTCGCTGTGGATCAATTTTTTGTATATCTTTTATATTCACTTCGTGATTGAGCTGGTTTAAGATGGTTATTTATTAAACTGTTCGGTATGCTTGGAATTTTGGTTGGTTGATAATGGTTATGCATTGATCTGTTCTTTGGTGTGCTTGTGTGTATGCTATTTGGACATCGTTATTAATTGAATTGTTTGGTGTGCTTGTGTGTATGTTATTGGCCATAGTTATTTATTGATTTGTTTGGTGGGCTTGTGTGTATGCTATTTGGACATCGTTATTTATTGATTTGTTTGGTGTGCTTGTGTGTATGCTATTTGGACATCGTTATTTATTGAACCGTTTGGTGTGCTTGTGTGTATGCTATTCGGATATCGTTATTTATTGAATTGTTTGGTGTGCTTGTGTGTATGCTATTCGGATATTGTTATTTATTGAATTGTTTGGTGTGCTTGTGTGTATGCTATTTGGACATCGTTATTTATTGATTTGTTTGGTGTGCTTGTGTGTATGCTATTTGGACATCGTTATTTATTGAACCGTTTGGTGTGCTTGTGTGTATGCTATTCGGATATCGTTATTTATTGAATTGTTTGGTGTGCTTGTGTGTATGCTATTCGGATATCGTTATTTATTGAATTGTTTGGTGTGCTTGTGTGTATGTTATTGGCCATCGTTATTCATTGATTTGTTTGGTGTGCTTGTGTGTATGTTATTGGCCATCGTTATTCATTGATTTGTTTGGTGTGCTTGTGTGTATGTTATTGGCCATCGTTATTCATTGATTTGTTTGGTGTGCTTGTGTGTATGTTATTGGCCATCGTTATTCATTGATTTGTTTGGTGTGCTTGTGTGTATGCTATTTGGACATCGTTATTTATTGAACCGTTTGGTGTGCTTGTGTGTATGCTATTTGGACATCGTTATTTATTGAACCGTTTGGTGTGCTTGTGTGAATGTTACCTGGACATCGTTATTTATTGAACCGTTTGGTGTGCTTGTGTGAATGTTACCTGGACATCGTTAGTTATTGAACTGTTTGGTGTGCTTGTGTGTATGTTACCTGGACATCGTTAGTTATTGAACTGTTTGGTGTGCTTGTGTGAATGTTACCTGGACATCGTTAGTTATTGAACTGTTTGGTGTGCTTGTGTGAATGTTACCTGGACATCGTTAGTTATTGAACTGTTTTGTGTGCTTATCTGTAATCCACCTAAGATCACCGTGTGAGTTACAGGTCACAGTAGATTAAAGCCTACAGCAGTCTTCGTTTATTCATTGGCCAGTGATGGAATGAGATTGGGCTCCAGTGTTGAGCATATAACTTATTCATGGATACTTGCACGGAGCCCGTGTGAAATGATCGTACATTTTGTTTGTCCCATGTTTGGCTACGGGGGAAGGGGGTGGTAGACCAAAGGTTCTGACTGCTGACTGTAATATGTGTTGTCTTACTCTAAAGAGTTGAGTCTTTTCGAAATATATTTGTTACAACTTAGTTGCTTTCTGTAAGCCTACTATAATGATAGCAATTGCGTTGAAAAAATTTGGATAAAGAGGGATAACTTAGAAAATGACCCCGTGTGAAGTAAAAATCGTTCTGATATAAGCTATATGTATCAAAGATTATAAGAAGGACCGCTTGCTCTATTTTTAGAGCGCATATGTTCTTTTATTCGGTTCGCAACCAATAAGGCTGTCTTGAATGACTTCTACGCTCCTACGATTGCATTAAAGCAGCGGTTCCCAACCTGTGGGTCGCGGAAACAAAGGTTGGGAACCACTGCATTCAAGGTTTTCCGTTGTATACAACTTTCGATTTTAATCTTTATTTTTTCCATTGAGAAAATCATAGCGAATTACTAAACCCGAAGTCTAGAGGACTTGGGGAAATTCCGAATCTAAGTGTTTCATGTTATCGAATAGCAAAAATATCAAAGCAAGCGGTCCACTTTATTATAGTCTTTGGCTGTATGTATATTGGATCAGAACTTATGGTAATCATTGAGCATGCTAAATTTAATAGCATGGATAGAAGCGATAGAAAAATGACCATTATTTATTATTTCTGTAATGTGGGTTTGTTGTCATCCTGGTTCCACCAGTCTCTCACTGGCTCGAGTTTACGTCGATTCCAGCACTATACTATCTCTAACAAATCATTTCTCCTTGTGGCATGCATGACTCAATCTATTTCCCCACTCAGCTTTAAGTTCCTTTTCGCGATTACGTTTCCAATTTCCTGTTGTCTAGAGTCTAGACTAACTCTAGACTATATACTTTTACAAGGAAGTTTAAATCCGTTGAAAAGATTGCCTAATTGTTTACTTTTGTATATGTGTGTGACTGTTAGAGTGTGGCTTTTTTGGAATGAAACTCTGAAAAAAATGATTGATTAGATATTGAAAACGGTATGGGGAGATTCGAATTAATACACACCTTCAAGTCTGTTATTTAAAAGTGATTGTCCAGTGTTGTATTATTTCCTTTTTTGCATGATTGATGGAAATCCACAATCCAAGACAAATAGGTGTTAAATTGATCATAAATATTGGAGTTATCACGTGATTGGTTTGAATGGAGCCTGTCGTTCATTTATCTAACAATCTTTTATGCTTTCACAAATCACATACCGTATTATGTTATATTTGATATGCTTAGATGAAACTGTCCAAGAACAGCTGTTAACCCTTCCCGTACCGACCTACTTCTATCACATGCTGCCTTCAGTTCCGCTATATACGCGCCCGGGACTGTAAGGGTTAATTAAAACTAATGATGTGGCGATAGACAGAAAGGACGAATTCTATACTATATAAACATTGTCTTGTATAGAAGGAGTAATCGTCCTCTCTAAATCTGCTCAACTGATAATGAGATTTGAAACCACTAGGTCCCCACGACACAATCCCTTGTGTAAAATGTTTTTATTGAACAAAATATTGAGAACCAGGGTGCCACTTTTCCGGATTATCCCGGAAATCCAGATTCGTGAGTTTAAATATTTTTTTCGGCTCCGAATTCGCGAGATTTTTATTGTCTTTGGTGCCGGATTCGTGAGTTCACAAAATACAAATATTAAATATAAAAACACCCACCGGTGCGAAATCGTGATGTGAAACCCTGTTCAGTGAGAAATAGATCGCTATAAATAGAACTGGTAGGCCTGCTGCAAACCATAGCCTACCTAGATACCATCAGTGATACAGTATTAGCCTATAGTTTAATAATATGTGTCACGCTATGTGGTCGGATCCTCAAATTGAGAAAGAACTTGAATTTTTTAAAATGTGAAATTAAAAAACAACTCATTGGGGGCTTTATTTTGTACATGAAAATAGTGAGCCTGGTTGTATGCTTTGCCATTTCGCTATCGAGTAGGGGAAGAAGTTTATTAGCCCTCCCCATTGCGTGACATCTGTTTCCGTCCGTTTTCGTCCAGCCGCTAAGCTCTGGCATCACGCTGCATCCTTCTGCTGGCGCCGGCCTGCATTAGTGACGTCACAGGCGTACATGTCAGCTTCATGGCGGGGATTAGCAGTTAACAAATTATTGCCCTCGACCATCAGCTCAATGTTTTGACATTGTTGTCTCCACTATACATAAGCCAAACTTGTTTTTTTAAATTAAAGTCTCATTTATATGAAAACCTAGTCTATATTACATTGTGATTGTATAAATTGTATATTAGTATTGTACCCTCTATGTGTCATTATTTTTTGTTATTAGCCGGTTAAGTCTGCAAAGAAATTAGGCTCAAAGGACACCACAAACGTGTTTCTTTACTGTAGTGGAATCACAGAAACTGTCATAGTCAATATTGTGTGTGTTTTGAAATATTAAGCCTTATCGACCCATTAACAGTGGCCACCAAAGTCAGTGGCAAGATAAAGATGTGTATAGTAACATACGGTGTTGAACCCTGCAATAAGCAGTTTGTTAATCGTAACTGTAGGCCTTTCTTTGAAAATGTTCTGTTTTTACACCAACACTCATTCAGATCTTTTTCTCATTGTCTTGCACTTCTCATTGCCCTTTTAAAATACAATTTCTCACTGTGTTTATTTCTTATCTTATCACCGTATTTTTATATTCATCCTTATTTCTCTCTCTCTATTTTCTTCTTCTTATATTGATTTTTAGTCCGCCTCTTCTATGTCTCCATGTCTCCTTATTTTTGCTGTAGCTAATTTGTTTTGAACATGTCTTATTCTATTTTATCGTTGAATCTTTTTGTGTGTGTGTACTATTCATTCCCTTATTTATTTTCTTATAGCATTTTTTTTTCTCTTTTGTGGTATAATTATTTAGCAGCACAGTGCATCCTACTAACCTTACAAAGTACACATTTACTCAATAGAAGTACACATTTACTCAATAGAAGTACACATTTACTCAATAGAAGTACACATTTACTCAATAGAAGTACACATTTACTCAATAGAAGTACACATTTACTCAATAGAAGTACACATTTACTCAATAGAAGTACACATTTACTCAATAGAAGTACACATTTACTCAATAGAAGTACACATTTACTCAATAGAAGTACACATTTACTCAATAGAAGTACACATTTACTCAATAGAAGTACACATTTACTTAACAGACTTAACATTGACTTAAGAGAAGTACATATTTACATTTACTTTTACTTAACAAAAGTACACATTCCTTAACAAGTCCTTTATGTGCATCTATTCTTATAATATGCAAGATACAGTTAGTTGTTTGTGGGGTGGCGTGCGGCGTCTTGGTGCCAGACGTTAAGGCTGTCACTGTTGGGCCGTTCCGTTAACATTTAGCCTCCCCCCCTCCAGACTTAGAGCTGGTGCCGTGGGGGGGGGGAGGGGGGAGGATAGGAAATAGAAAAGACGCCATCTGGGTTCCCATTCGTTTGATTCTGATATTAACAGGAGCAGTGGGAGAAAGGCATTACTACTTGCCCCCCCCCCCCTCCCCTCCATGTAGGTAAAATATCAATGGGCAGATATGAAGGGTTCGATCGAGTAACAGTCCAATGAATAGAAACATTGGTATAGTAAACGCCAATGTGTAGAGATTATTGTTTGTGTTTTCAATGAAATAGAATCAGCGTTGTCAAATGTGTTTTTCTCGTGACCTGCTTAGACTCTATATTTATATTTTTAATAGCGACCCACTAACAATTATTATTGTATTGCCAATACTAGTCTATAGCTAACATATTACTGATGTGAATAGCCACACAATGCTTTTTCGAATTATTTGTGCGACCCGTTGATTTAGCTTTTGTAGCCCGGAACCGTGTCACAGCTCGGCCATTTTGGGAAATTGATGTCGATAATGTAGTTGTTTGTAGTACTATGTGTACTAGACCAGGGGTCGGAAACCTTTATATAGTAGTTTGCCAAAGTAGGATTCCTAAAGTATTCAGCGTGCCAATAGCCTAAAAGTAATTCTACTCTAGCACTCAATGTCTTGTGGAAGCGACTTAAATTCCTTTTGGGTTTTGTGGGGGTCTTCTGTGTGCCATTGAAAGTCGCCCTGCGTGCCAAGTCTGGCGAGCGTTCTGTAGTTTGCCGACCCCCTGTGCCAGACATTTAGTGTGGCGTCACCTAAATGGACTTCCTGTTCATCTATATAACATTTATATATTCAATTGGGTGTGTGCTTCAGTTTCCCACTTCAAATTACAATTGCCGGTTTGATCGACACATTCACTCATTCAAAGTGCTAAAGAATACATTCATATATTAATAATGTTCTTTTTTTTTTAAAGTGATGACACATTTTCGTGTTATTATCATATATTAAAAAAACAGGAACATTTCATGGTAATGTGAAAAACTAGGTAATAATTTCCGAACAACATTTCGAGACTAGTGAGGTCTATTACAGGGCTTATAGTTGCACTGAAGAGTTCAATGTCATATCATGTCAGCTTGGGGCGAAATAAACTGTACTTGGTATAGCGTTTGAATATTAGCATAATCTCAACTCAATTGTGGGCGATTCTTTTTCTTCTTTTTTGGTTTGTTTGGTGGACAGGCGATTTTGTTTTTGCGTTTCAGAGGTACCGGTTCGTGACCCGCCGAGATTTATAAGACGCCGGTATAGATGCCAGTCCAAGAGAGATACAGACGCTTGTTATCAATGTGAATACATTTATGTACCTACCGAGCGGTGAACACTTTCTTTGCCTACACGAGGGCGACAATTTTGTTAAAAACTATGTGGCCACGTGACACGGTCGTACACACACCGACACACACACACCGACACGCACCACAGACACTTATGGCCGTGAGAAGAAAGCAGAGAGAGAGAGACTTACATGGCACCATTATCTGAAGAGGGTCAAATCTTGTGCGTGAGGCTCCTCTTGCACTGTGGTTGACCTTGTACTAGCAAGTAGGGACCGTCTTGCCTTCAGCTCTCCACAGGCCGTTGTGTTGACCTAGTTATTGGTCTGCTTGTGGAATGATTTGAAAAATGTTCCTTTGTTGATAACTTGGACAGAGTTATGTTAAACACAGTCACACACTGAGGAAACAACACGTTGATTTTTGTCCATCAAAACATTTACATGTCAAATTGTATAGTCCTGTAATATATATTATGTAGGCCTATAGACAAGAGCAGGGATTAATAACTTTTATTGTCCTTGGGCCGTTTAAGGAATTTAATGCAATCGATGGGTCTTACATTCTGAACACGTATTTCATTATTAATCATCATCATCACTCTTATTAATATATTCTAAAAAAAAGCAATAACTGTGGGAGTCAGGTACATTTAGATATAGTTTGTGTGCGTAAAATCTCAGTAGGCTACCAATCCCCCCACCCCCAGATATTTAAGAATGTAGACATCAAAAGAATGTATTTATCCGATTAGGTGTCTCGGGATGTATTGAGAGAACCAGGGCAGATGACTCAGGGAATGGGAGAAAGTTTGTGTGGGTGGTGGTAGGTGTTTCGTTTGGCCGTCTTAACGTAGCATTGAACCATGACGTGTACGGTGTACACTCAAGTAAAGTTGTAACGTGTTATTGTGGTGTTGTGTATTTTTTGGGCGGTTGGCCATGGCTTCGCTTCATTGAGAAAGCTTCCTAGCAAAACACTATAACCAGATCACAAACATACAACTACAACCGTTCTAGGATGATCCAAGTCTAAAGTTGCTGTTTGGGAGAGGAGGGGGGGTGGAGAAAATTTTTGCGCATGACGCAATAATCTTCTGTAAAAATTTATAGTAATATATAAGAAAAATTAAAAATGCAAAGATAATGTTTAACTGGAACCAATACTGGTGAAATAATATCTTTAATTGTTGACATATTCTCAATCAAAATCTTCACTTCTCTTTTTCTCTCTCTAGAAATAGTCTTATAGTGTAAACACACGAGCTTAAAAAACTGTAAAAAACACTTCCGGGGGTCACGACTTCATCAGTTTGTATTGGTTGTCGTCAGTTGTCGACCATAACGGTTTTGAGAAAGGCTTGGCTAACACGTCGGGTGGCGGACAGTTTTCATTCGGTCAGTCCCCGGATGTACTAGCCACAGAAGTGGTGTCACATTGGTATGCGGGGCGATTCATCCTCCACACTTACAAAAAATCGTGGCCAAACACAAAATAGCGTTCGGGTAAGCCCAGGGGAATGGAAACGGGTTGACCATTTGGTCCGGTTAGCTTTGGTGGGGTTTTTCTGTGTAGGGTCAGCAACTGAGAAACACTTGACCAGACCTGTCGGCAGTACACTGGTAGGACAAACGTAGGTTGTGTGGTCAGTTCAAACTTGCCAGGATTAAAGTGGATTAGAAGCGACCAGCGTGCGCGGTGTGATGGTATTCGTTGTACTTCGCATTTGCCCTTCTCCATTTTAACAGATACCGGTAACGGTGTTTTGAACACACAAACATGACAAGGGGGGAAACCCACGAAACTCAACAGAAAACCTTATTCCTTGCCCCCCCCCCCCCCCACTCACCCATAACATTCCTTTCTTTTAACAAGGTTTTAACGTTTGGCTCAACAAGACAAAAAAAAAAGCTTCGTCTTTCTCCTCCGGTCGCTATCGTCGCAGTCCATCGCCTCCCCCCCCCCCCACTCCACCATGTCCCTCCTAGCCCGTTCTCCATTCTACTGCAGCAGGGGATGCCGATCTCATTCTTGACATAGTTTCTGACCCTCGTCACTCAAACTGCTAGGGACCAGGGCAGGCAGTGGGACGCATGTGTTGAAAAAGGGGGTGGGATGTCATCGTCCATTGATTAATAAACTCCTTTACTCAGAACAAAAAATCCATTCAAGGCTCCAGAGTTTTTTTTTTTGTCTCTCTTTGTCATTAGCGATTCGTTTTTCCGGACGTCTCCTTCTCTCCGTTATACACACAGTTGATAAAAATACATGTTGTTTTGAAAACAGAACTCATTGTGGACACATTCTTTCGCTTTGTGATGGTATGCTTTATCAAACATTTGCTGTTACACCGTATTGTCAATTTAATGCCGTAACCCACTGTCTAAGTTGACAGTAGATAAGTTAAAGTAGCCAGTGTTACGGTGAACATAAGTAGCCAGTAGCACTATGATAAGTAGCCACTATCATGGGTGTCCAATAGTAGCCAGTATCAAAGGGGTCACAGTTCCAGAATCGGAAACGAAACCCACGGATGAGCGTAGAACGCAAAAATCTTCTTTATAGTAGGAGCGTCTGTAATGTATAAGATAAGATAATTACACAAGCCATTAGAATCATAGAGCTGCGGTGCGCGCTTACTGAATCACCGGTCTTTAGCGTAACAAACAAAAACCCAAACACAAACACATCTAGTGTTTAAAAAAGTTAATAAAAACACAATGTAAACAATAATGTACACTATTTTATTTGCCACATAGTTCATTTGTACATTAAGGCATGGTTAGGACATAATAAGACAATTATAGCATTGGTTAATTAAGTTAATATATTGAACAATGATAGTAATACGAATATAAATAATAATAATAAAAATATTACGGTAATTAAAGCTACCCTATCAGAAAATTCAAGGGGGGATAATTAAATTTAACGGACGGCCTCCATCGGGTAAATCCCAATGTTCTAGAAATGCCTTTATATAGAACTAGGTCTAGTTGTACTACAACTGTTTGTGTTATGTTATATATTGATACTAAATAAGACACAATTACTTGCACGTGTTGCAACATGTTTTTCGTCTTGTGCTACATTAATTGAATATTATTACTTGTATAAGGAATGCCCCATCACATTAGCATCACATGTTCTCTCTCATTTCATCCACAGTGTTTTGTGCCAAGAACATCGCCAAGAAAGATTTCTTTCGTAAGTAAATGCTTGATTCTTCCTTGACGTCGGTTTAGTTGTTGCTGATGTCTTCACATTCAAGTTCATGGTTCATACCAGTATCACAATCACATCACCTACCATAACATCATGTCACCCACAACAATGCTACACAAGTCTTTCTGTTCATACCTGCCTCATTAACCGATTTGTTCGTACAATGTCACACCGGCTTAGTTCACACAATGTGAATGTACATTGTAACATCACCTTGTCGGTTCATACCATGTGAATGTCACATCACCCTGCCCTAAGCATTCACACAGTTCATATCCCATGTTGCGTCAGTGCTCCACCCCACACATACCATGTTGAGTTAATGCAATAACGCACAACCTACTGGTTGCACCATGGGGGTTCGAATCCCGTTGAAGGCCCAGGATTTGCTCCCGGGACTGGAGGGTGTCACTGAGTCTACCCCAGCTCTGATGGGTACCTGAAATTAGTTGAGGTAAAGTAAAGGCGGCTGGGCATTGTGGTGGCCACACAATCCCCTAGTATGCCGTGGCCACAGAAACCAGTGAAAGCTGCTTCACAGTCACTGGTCTTATGGATCAATCTGGTCCGAAGGGAACTTTACTTACTTTACTACTGTTTACACCCATGTAGTCTTATTTTTCAGACTATCTAAATCTCGACTCACCTCCGTCTTGGTGTATGCATTATTTTAGTACATCTAATGTATTCATTTCATAGATTATCTACTCACTAATCCCAATAATCCCAACGTCACGTGTTCTTAATTTGGTTTCAGGACTACCTGACCCTTTCGCCAAGATAACAGTTGACGGGTCTGGTCAGTGCCATTCCACGGAGGTCTGCAAGAACACGCTAGACCCGAAATGGAACCAACACTACGACCTGTAAGTACTGGCAATTATTTATTATTCTGCAGAATAACATGGTTTCAGGTTCGCGTGCCCTGAGAGGGAATCTACATTACCTGAGGTTGATGATCTGTATAGAATATATGTGTGTGTGTGTGTACAATGTACAGGTAGTTGAATTATATTTAATCCATATAATAGTAATAGCAGAGAACACAGTACAGTGCCACTATTTGACACCAGTGCAGTGCCACTATTTGACACCAGTACAGTGCCACTATTCGACACCAGTACAGTGCCACTATTCGACACCAGTACAGTGCCACCATTTAACACCAGTACAGTGCCACTATTTGACACCAGTACAGTACCAACATTTGACACCAGTACAGTGCCTCTATTTGTCACCAGTACAGTGCCACTATTTGTCCCCTGTACAGTGCCACCAGTTGACACCAGTACAGTGCCACTATTTGACACCAGTACAGTGCCATCATTTGACACCAGTACAGTGCCACCATTTGACATCAGTATAGTGCCACCAGTTGACACCAGTACAGTGCCACTATTTGACACCAGTACAGTGCCACTATTTGTCCCCTGTACAGTGCCACCAGTTGACACCAGTACAGTGCCACTATTCGACACCAGTACAGTGCCACCATTTGACATCAGTATAGTGCCACCAGTTGACACCAGTACAGTGCCACTATTTGACACCAGTACAGTGCCATCATCTGACACCAGTACAGTGCCACTATTCGACACCAGTACAGTGCCACTATTCGACACCAGTACAGTGCCACTATTCGACACCAGTACAGTGCCACCATTTGACATCAGTATAGTGCCACCATTTGACACCAGTGCAGTGCCACCTTTTGACACCAGTGCAGTGCCACCTTTTGACACCAGTGCAGTGCCACCTTTTGACACCAGTGCAGTGCCACCATTTGACACCAGTGCAGTGCCACCATTTGACACCAGTGAAGTGCCACTTTTTGACACAAGTACAGTGCCACTATTTGCCACCATTTGACACCAATACAGTGCCACTATTTGACACCAGTGCAGTGCCACCATTTGACACCAGTGCAGTGCCACCATTTGACACCAGGGCAGTGCCACTATTTGACACCAGTACAGTGCCACTATTTGACACCAGTACAGTGCCACTATTTGACACCAGTACAGTGCCACCCTTTGACACCAGTACAGTGACACCATTTGACACCAATACAGTGCCACCATTTGATTTTTACTTAACATACAGACCAAAGTATATCAGTACATATTGTAAATATGCATACGGTGAAGCATGGTCTTATGTTAAAAGTTAAATGTGTAACTTTTAAGTAAAACAATATTTGTTAATGTCTACACACATGCCCACACTATTTAAAGAGTGTATGTAGTTTTTTTTATCCGAACTGGTTGGTTGTACCTTGTTGGCCACATACTATGAGGAAAATCGTGTTTTAGAAAAGGTTTTATTTATAAAGTTCTTGTGCTATTTTGTTCATCATTTTTTTTTGGGGGGGGGGGGGGGGCATACAAACAGTATACAGTGGAGTCATCTCTTTCTTTCTCTCCTTCTTCATGAAATCTCTCTTGTTTTTTTTTTATCGAGCCATTCAGGTAGAAAGTATAAAGCCAACCATTTTTAAAATGTCTAAACGTTTATAATTTATACAAATTTTCCGCCCAAACTTAGAACAAATTAACAAATATTTGTATACCCTTCTATGTCTAGTACATGAATATTAATTTTTACCTGTACTGGTAGTGAATATAGGTGGTCCGGATAAAAAAAATGTTTGTCAAATATTTTTAAAATTAGCCTAGAATGATTTTAGACAAAAAAAAAAGGCATAATGGGAATTGGACAAATGAACTAAATGACATAGACATAGTTGTTGTTTTTTTTAACTAAAAAAAAAGTTTATGATTAAGCTAACCCCACTACAATAGTGAAACAAGAAGGCAGGAATGGGCAGGGCCGTATTTAGTATTGTGTGTGGTGGGGGGGCCTACTATTCCCAAGTGCCACATTTATGTGTGGGGCCTCTTGTGGCCTCGCCCCTGCCTTCCGACATTGATGTGTTAGCCTGTGTTTTGGGATGTGTGGGTGCCCCTTTTACGCGAGGGCCCCTGTTTTAAGGAACATGTGGAATGCCGAAATACGCCTCTGGGAATGTGATGATATTCTGGGGGGGGGGGGAGGTTAGGAGGAGGGGGTAGGAATACTTGTCAGAGTGATATAAAGAGCTGCATGCGTTTAGTGTTACACCGTTGATGAGGAATTCCCATTGCATTGTGTGATGTTGTCATGGAGATAGTTTTTATATTGGATTAGTAGCGCCACATTCCCCCCCCCCCCCCCCACACACTTTGAATTCGTTTGTTTGCCTCTCTGACCAGTTCATTTCTTTTTTTTTTCTTCAAATACCAGTCATCCCAGAGGTCTTGACCTTTTATTTATTTTTATTGAAACCCTTTAAATGGTTGTGAGAAATAGATCGATTAGTAAACACATGCTGCAGACGATGATGTGAGCCACCGATGTCTTATTCCCGCTCCACTATTTTAGCTATGTCTACGTACTGGCGGGAGAAATAGTTTGACTGTTTTATATGTTTTAATAACGTTTCGATCTTAAAGGACTGATTATAAACTTTACGTATAATAAGTTATTGTATACTGATGATAGTATATGCAAGACTGGACCCATAAACTACTTATCCGTGGACTGCTAGTTGTGAATTTAGTTATCGCATCTCCACCACAAATTTCATCTAGGCTTTTAACATTAAAAAAACAACAACACTGGAATTGTTCGACACACTTGTGCGTGTGTGTGTGGTGGGTGTGTTTGTGTGTCTGCAGTGCTGTAGGCATAATTTGGATGTCACAAACATTGGGTCATGTTTGTACACGGGCATGATCAGACCTGTCACATGAAGTCAGCTGCGTCTATTTATAGCTCGATATGCTCTGATAATCCCACTGTCTTGTGACCGCTTCCCAACCCTCCCCCCCCCCCCTCTGCTTTGGAGAGTAAATGGGATGCAGTGCAATGCGTGGCACGTCGTCACGTGACCACTGAACGCAGTAACGCAAGGGGGGAAATGTGGTCAATTCCAAACACAAAGAGAAGGTAACTGACTAACTTCTTCTTGTGTAGTGTGGGTGACAGCATTATCTCCCCTGGACTTTCAGCCCGCACGAACCAAGCAATTTTTATAGTAATATCTTCAAACCAGGTTTAGAAGAAAAAAATCAATTTATCGTGCCTTTAAAATTTAAAACCCTTTCCAAATTAGTACTGCATGTACTATAGCATGAACTTATTGAATTTCATATGTCGGACTTATAAAAACCGCACAGGGGCACAGTGGGCAGCGCGTTCGAGTGGAGTACCGAAGGTCCTGGGTTCGAATCCTGGTGAAGGCTAGGATTCGCTCTCGGATTTGTCCCTGAGTCTCGCACCTGACTTTAGTTGGGGTAAAGTAAAGGCGACAGGTCATTGTGCTGGCCCTAGTATGCCGTGTCCACAGAAATTGGTGAACACTGCTTCACCGGCCCCATGGATCAATTTTCTCCGACATAATACTTTTATTTTACCCACATGTACAAGACACCCTCTTAAAAACGTCTACAAAATAAACAAGGTAGCTTGAAAAATATTTGTTATAATTTATTTGTTTAAACTGATTCATCTATGTCATTAAGGAGTCCAAGCTTCATTATGTTTTTTATTTCAAAAACCATTCTATGCTTATTGAAAAAAACTTTTTTTTTTAAAATCTGGACCACCTCTATTCACTATCGTAAAAATTAATGTATTTCATATATAACGGTGTACATTTATTTGTTCATTTTGTACACAAGTTTGTGGGAAAATATGTGTATAAATTATACACGTTTAGGCGTTTAGAAAAGGATGTTTCTAGTAAGAAGTAAGAATCCTGTTATGGTTATTGTGTACCCGATATTTTTTATAAAAGAAAGAAAGAAGCATATTAGAAAAATTAGTTCAAATAAAACGGATTAATTATCTCCCTTAAATTAAAAAAAACTTTTCCACATTTGAGTCAATAGTGATGCCAAACAAGTTATGTTATCTTATATAACAAATATTACTGACTGATTATTATTTCTTTATATAAATCGAACATTATGGTATTAATACAAGATGTAAGAATTAGAAGATTAAAATAATTAACGTTAAACAGTTGTAAATAAACATTTCCTGCATTATTGTTGTTTGTCCATTTAATGAGTTTATATTCTAAACATTAATAATTACAGAAATTACATAATATAGTGTTATTAAATTGTCTCTAATAATAATAAATAATAATAAATAATAATAAATGTGTTTTAGAATTACTTATATTTAATAATAATACTATTTGTATAGCGCTACCAACAAACATAATGTAATTAAAGAAGATGAGAATAAAAAATCTTTTAAATGTAATTAGTCTATTTCAATTAATGAGTGGCCAAGTTTAGGTGACCTATTTATATGCTTAAAACAGCTTTCATGTGCGATAAAATCTGTTCACAAGTGTAAGTTGAACCAAAAGTTGAAAGTGAAAGAGCGAATGCCTAGTAGTTGAGAATATCAGATGACTTTCCTAAGCAGCTTCCTTACAGAATTTTTTTTTTCGCAAATGGGCACAATTGGATGCCCATTTTTTTAAATGTTTAAAATTCAACTTGCTGCATTTTAAAATCGTCAATATTCCTCCACTTAAAAGAAAAATCTACATCTAAGAGGGTTGTAGTAATATCAAACCAGTTTGGCTTGGTGTGGTATGAAAAAAAAAGGCCATCAATTTGAAAATCTTGTCTTTGATTAGAAAACTCCGCTTTTAGTGCTTCTTGTACTTCTAAAAAAGCCAAACTATCTATCTTAATATTATATGCCTTAATATAGTGATGTACATGTTGTTAAATGTTTTGAAATTGATTTCACGGCAAGATATGTCCAGTTTATTTGCAAATCCATTGCAGTGGTTATTGTAAATGCTCACTGAAATGTGTCACTATGTCAATCAGAAACATCAGCTTCAACAGGCAGTTTTCCTCATTCAGAATCGTACATCGTTTTTTTTTAAATCAATAAAAAAAAAACACCTCTTGGAGGTCTCTCGCGTGCCATTGAAAACTGCTCTGCGTGCCAAGTTTGGCAAGCGTGCCTTGGGTTGCCGACCCCTTAACTAATACACAGTAACGTCTATGGAATCTGTTTTTTGTTTTTGTTTTCTTTACTGTTAATAGTTAGGTAGTCAGTTCTGAAACAGAACACAAGCTATTGTTTGTAAAGTAGAGTAAAACTATTATTTAAAAAAAAAACGAAGTGTATGGTTATCATTGTTTACAAATAGTCATCGTTGTAATTTTTTTTAATACTCTTAAATATACACAATAACATTACACATTTTCTGATTGAATCACTGTGTATAATAAATAATTAATTAAATAAATAAATAAATAAATGTATATGAAAGGTAGAATGTGTGTGTCAAATCCGATCCCTATTGGTTGATTTAAAGTCAGGTGCCTTTCTTCTCTCTATTTTAGTTTTGCTATTTCGCTTCCTACACGTGTCCTCCCATAGAAAAAAAATTATGTTAAAAAATTGTTGTCTAAGTTAGTACTTCAAAATCAGGGTATTTAACTTAAAATTGAGAATGACTATAATTAAATGCTATTTTTGTAATATATTTAAAATATAAGTTGATAAAAATATATGATATATGATATTGGTTCTTCAGTGTGTACCTAATTGTTAACCCAGCATGCCGGGTAATTTAGCGAGTAGGCCGTGTATATCTTTAATATTGTGGTACATTTGCAACAACATATTGGTCTAGCCAATATTCACTTGTTTTTGTTTGTTATTCATTATGGAGCTAACTTTGTGCATAATGCATTGTCTGTAAGACTGACACTCTTGATGATCTTTTCATTGCCCCAGCTACGTTGGTCACAAGGACTCCATCACCATCAGCGTCTGGAACCACAAGAAGATCCACAAGAAACAAGGAGCAGGCTTCCTTGGCTGCGTGAAGATCATGTCCAACGCCATCCAACAGCTGAAAGACACTGGATGTAAGTATGCTACCAGTAGTTGTGGTAACGTCAACCCACACAGCTCATTTTTACACCAGTACCCTGTTAAAAGCTTTACTTGCTGTGCAGTGGCTCAATGTCGTTATATATAGTAATCTGTACCAAGGGGTCAGTAACCTTTTGATATATATGATATGCCAAAGTAGGATTCTTAATTCATTCAGCGTGCAAACAGCCTAAAAGTCAACCACCTCTTTTCTGGTAGAAGATAATCTTGTCTTTTTTTTTGGAGTCTTGCGTGTGCCATTGAAAATGTCTAGGCGTGCCAAGTTTGGCACGTTTGCCGTAGGATGCCAAGCCCTGCTCTGTACTATTAACAAAAAGATCTCTCTTCAGTTATAAAATATTAGACGCTTTTAAAATAGCCAATAAACATATGCTTACGTATGCACAGAAGTTGGTGGCAAAAAAAAAAAAGGATTGCTTTAATAGATATTTGAAACATCCTTTTAACTAAACCAAACATTGGCCCTTGTCCAAGTGATAAAGACTACTTACTGACGGTCAAAGTATGATAATGTTGCCTTTGTTTGCGTTGGGTACTAATACCTCGATGAAATGATTCTCTTGTTAATGATACGTATATGGTATTATTTTATTTATGTAATATCAGGGCAAGCTTTTGATAATAGTGTGCCAAAAGAGCGTTTCTAATTCATTCAGCGTTCCAATGTCAAAACGTCATACTGCTCTTTTCTTGTTGGCGATACTTGAATTTTGTTTTCGGTGATCTCCCGTGCGCCATTGACAAATGCTCCGCGTGCCGTACCCTAATGTGAATCACAAGTCAAGATTTTGCCCCTGAAAAGCTTTGCCTTATTATATTCATCCAGGTTTCTTTGGGAAGAGCCATGAAACAAAGCTGGCTAAAATTATTTGCCGAAAAGGGGAGGTAATGAAGCTAAACTTGTGTGTGTGTAATCACCGATTACTGCCCTTCTAAAAAAATGTTACTGCTTTCGCAGAGTAAGAAATAAATTTTGCACCAAAAATATATGTGAAAAAATTCAGCATCACAATTAGGGATGTTAAAACCGGTTTATTTTGAAAACCAGTTTTCGGTTCTATAAAACCGGTTTAAAACCGCATTTCGGTTCCCCCCTTCCCGCGCAAGTCACTCACGGGCGGGAAAAGCTTAATGTGCGTCGTTTTGTAGGTAGGCTATATTTGAAAAGTTGTTCAAACTTAATTAGTGTTTGCAGGTGTTTCAATGGGTTGATTTGTGTGAATACAATATGATTTTGTACACTTTACCATAAAATTCTTTAGAAAAAAAATGTGGGCTAATTGATTAAAACCGATGAAAGCTTTCAATTTTTTAATAGTGATAATCATATTTCCGATTATCGTTGACCAAAATCATAATAGGGCCTACTAAGAAGCATATGAAGAGGCATATATGGTAACTTGTAAAATAATGTCTGTATTGAAAGGTTTCGCGTAGCACCAATCAAAGGAATGTGTATTTAATAGTCCCGTTAACAATAAAGCACAGACGCGGTGCCTAGCCGAATAATTGTTTAGGGTCACAGGGAAGGGCTAGTTTGCGTTTCTCTATTGCGTACATCAAAGAGGCGCGAACATCTAAAACATGAGCCCACTTGTAAAAAAGATTCCATGTTAATTGTAACTGTAACGTAACAATTATTGGTTTCATGTTTTTATCGCAAGCCATAGACTAGTTCATAGGTTCTCAACCTTTTTTGGCTCACCGCCCCTTTTTACAATTTTTTTCCGCTCACCGCCCTCTCCCCCTTCCGCCCATCTGGACTATAGTTTCCGCAATTTTTTTTAGGCGGACTAAACTTTTTTGTGTGAATAATTATCTTTAAAAAAACTGAAAAGGAAACATATTGTAATAATTAATAGTTCAAAAAATTGCCTCAACAAAAGGTTTAAATAAATCAATGCGAATCGTTTGCCTGGTGTGTTGCTAGCAATTTGTTTATTTGTGTATCAATTTTGGTTGCCAAAGCCGTAGGTCTAATAATCAGCAATATTCGTTATATTACAAAACAGAACTTGTTCGGCATCACTATTGAATCAAATGTGGAAACATTTTTTTGTTAAAGGGAGATAATTAGCCCGTTTTATTTGAGCTAATATTTCTGTGTTTTTTTTTTAATAAAAAATAAATGGCTTACAATTTATAATTTGGAAATGATCAAACTGTACAATCTATTGGAAAATTATATAAATATTATGTGACTAAATAATTTATATGTATATTTTCAAACATTACAATAACTACCCAGTTTGTATGATTACTACGTATCCAGACCTGCCTACCCGTACGCTTTGGGCGTATTTTCGTACGCTTTAGGATACAAAATACGGCTGTTACACCGAGCGTCTTAAAAATACGACTTCTTGAATAAAAAAATATGATTTCGCAATTTTTCGTTTTTATTTCGAGTTTTTTCGGTAATTAGACGATCACTAAACCGCAGTTACATAAAACCGATGTTTTGATTGGTCGAAAATGGATATCGTCTGTTTCAATACCTAACTTGTTACACGGCGCGGCGACCTTGACTTGATATCCTTTTTTTCCTCTCGCAAATATCCAAATTCGGCGATCAAAAGTATGGTTGTCAGCAAACTTACACAGCGTGCACGAAATCATGAAACAGATGACGAAGAAGCTTCCGAGTCTGCTCAGAGTAAAAAAGCGAAGGGATAGGCTATTCTGCATGGGTGCAAGAGTTTAGAGTGCCGGCTATCGGCCAATTTAAGTTTTGGGAAACTATAAATAATAAATGATCAACTTTTTTCTTTTATGAAAACTTAAAAGGCGAAATAAAACGCATGTGTGATTCTATATTTATTTTTAGGTCAGGGTTTCCCCAGTTTTTGCTTTCTTGGCCTATTCGTGCCTACTGAGTTTTAAAAACTTTTTTTTAGCGCAATCCCATAATGTAGCTTTATTTTGGACCCTGTAGTTTCATAGGCTATAGTCTAGATCTATATATTCTCCAAGAAGTCAACGTTTTTTTGGTCTGACACGGCAATCGGTAATAAGCCTAGGCCTACTCACGCAAATTTGTTTTTAGGTCAATCTGTACATCACGCACGCTTTACTCGCGGCTTTCTAAATTAAATTCTTGACGTTTTATTTTACTAACGGAGAGATTAAAACTCGTTGTTTTCATTACAATAAAACTTTTGTTTATCAGCCTACTAAATCGAAAGCAACTATTTATTAATAGACTTGATCTCGGCTTAACGTCGGGGTTTCAATTATTACTATCAATGATTCAATGATGTAAAATCGTCACTATAAACTTGTTTTTGTACAACACGGAGCTCGCTGTAGGCCCTACATTGTTAGTAGTACCTAACTCGTTACACGGCGCGGCGACCTTGACCTGATATCCCTTTTCTCCTCTCTCGCAAATGTCCTAATTCGGCTATCAAAAGTATGGCTGACAGCAAACTTACACAGCGTGCACGAAATCATGAAACAGATGACGAAGAAGCTTCCTAGTCTGCTCCGAGTAAAAAAGCGAAGGTGTATTCTGCTCGGAAGCAAAAGTTTATAAATAAATATTCTATGAAATATATATACTTGCGTGTGTCATTGAAAAGTGACACATCAGCACACTGCACTATTTGTCATATCAACTTCTTGGTGGGACACGGAGGGCTCTATGACTGTAAGAGACATGACGAATCCGAGTCGCACCAGAAACTGGCTGTTGAAAAAGAAAAGTCTAGGCCTACACAAAATATTAGGTCTTTTCTTGTGAAGCCTGAGCCCGTCGCTGGGGAGGAGCAACTTCAGCGTGACGTGACTCGTGCAGAAGCAATGATTTGCAACATCATTGTTGACAATAACTTGTCGCTGTCGTGCTCTGATGTGCTGACAAAGGCTGTGGCGTCGATGTTGACTTGTTGATGCATGCAGAAGTGGCAGACGTCAAATTGCAGGAGTCTTGCAGGTTCAGCAATCTGGAATTCATCATCAACAGATTTCCTGACCTGGTCACCAACACCTCACTAGACAAAGTTGCTGAGCAGGTCTGCCTATATCAATCTACTGATGTGTCAGGGTGCATCAAGGACAGAATTGGTTTTCTATTGCTGAAATGAAGCATGAAGATACTGACAGCTTGATGTTTGAAGACTTGGCGAATGTGATGTTAAGGCTTCTCACCATACCACACAGCAGTGCCCAATGCGAACGTGTTTTCAGCTGTGTCAGGAAGAACCGGACACCACAGCATTCCTCAATGTCTGACCAGACCATGGAGAGCCTTCTGGTGCTCAAGTCCTGGCCAGTGGGCATTTTGGAGTATGTAAAGGCTCTTAATGATAAATACTTAAAACTGCTAAAAGGGGCATATTACCAGAGTCTAAAAAAGCATGACCAAACAACTAGCTGAAGTAACCAATGGAGGAGGACAGAAAAATTATTGAACACACACCAGCTGTCTATTTTGTTAACATTTTCAACATACATTTATTAAATTGTGCTGAAAATACAAAACAGATTTTCTTTGCTTGTTTTAAACATTAAATGAAACAACTGTTTAAATTTTAATGACTATTATTTTGAATAATTGGTGCGATAGATGACAATTATTATTGCATAGTACACTTGACCTCGGAAAAGTACACTTTAGCCTTCTCAAGAATACTCCAAGCGTTTTTCCAGGGTAGACAGGTCTGCGTATCTATACCGCTTAACAATATTGACCCAACGCCGAGTGTGTTGTAAAATACATTAAGGACATCTCGGTTAAACTGAGATCAAAATATCATTAATATTAGCAGATGTTAGGGCGACAGTGATCTGTCAGCAGGGTTGACAGTCCGGTGAACCAACCACAGGACCAGCTGGCCGCACACTATATTTGCCAAATACAGAACCCTACTTCATCGAAAAGTCACTGCGATTCCTATTTCTTATTAATATAATAATATTTTGGCATACTGTTGGGGGATATGAGATATTTAGGGGCACTTGTGTTTACATCACATTTTATCCTCCAAAAACTAATCGATTCAAATAGCTGCGGTGTTAAAATATATCAGGTACGTTTGTACCGCCCACTTGCCCTTCACCGCCCCCCAATCGCCCCCGGGAATGTCAGAGCCCCCCTAAAGCCTCTCACCGCCCCCACGGGGGGCGATATCGCCCCCGTTGAGACCCTATGGACTAGTTGGTATTTGGAAACACAAGAAACACAATATCTAGGACTAAATAGTGTTAGCAAGGCATTTCAAGAATGGTTTTATTTCTAACATTATATTTATTTAAAATATTTCCATCAGAACCAAATAAAAAGGGTCTTCTACTTGAAGTAATGATTACCTTCCAACTTACAACCAACAAACTGAAATACGGTTTTAAAAATCAAAACCGGTTTTAGGTTTTTAAAACCGGAATCCGGTATTCCGGTTTTTGTTTAACATCCCTAATCACAATGGTGTAGCCCCCCCCCCCCCCCCCCCCGATCAATCTCTCCCCCCCCTTCATCACTATCTGGGGAAAGTTGTGTGATTTGTTTATTTGATATTAGCCATTGGGTCATCGTGGCTGTCTGTATTACCTTGCCCTCTTGTTGATATTTGTGCAACACCCTGTCTCACAGATCTACTCGTGGGGCATTGAAAACGCAATGATGACATTAAATCTATGTCAACTTAAATGAAACGAGCGTTAAAAACAAAACAACACCTTCCCCCCCCCCCCCCGCCCCCCAAACAAACAAACAAACAAAAGAGAAAAGAAAGAAAACGAGTACTTCCTACGATGTCAACAAACGTGAAGATTTTTAAAAGTTCAGAACATATCTAGGGCCGTCGAGAGATTTAATGTGTAAGTGATTGTATTCTATAGCCATACAATAAGTAAAGTATCCCCGTCGGACCTAATTGATCCATTGGGCCAGTGAAGCAGAGTTCACCAGTTTCTGTGGCCACGGCATGCTAGAGGATTGTGTGGCCAGCACAATCGCCAGATGCTTTTAGCCCAACTTAAGTCAGGTACCCATCAGAGGCAGGGTAGACTCAGGGACACCCTCCAGACTAGGGAACATATCCTAGCCTTCATAATGTTTCGAACCCAGGACCTTCGGTACGCCATCCGAACGTGCTGCCGTTCGGCCACTTTGACTCCCTCTATAGACATAGGGCGGTGTCTATGTCTATGTTTTTGTGAATTGCTTCATTTTGTTATTATATGGCTGCTTGTGGAAATACCCAATTTCTACTACTGCATTGTTGTTATTTGAATAGCTCTGCTATCTATTCATAGTTTATTGAACTTTTTTTTTCTTTCTCGCATACTCTTCAGAGTAATAAAAGTAAAAGAGACATGACGAGGAGGGTTTTTAAAATATTGGGAAACGGTTCACATATTTATCTTATTGCAACTTCAAATGATGTTGTTGATACGTAAGAAAATATTTTGTTACACACACCCAAAGTTTCCTGTTTATATTTTACCTTTGGTATGCCACCTGTTCATAGTGTTCAAAGTATGTTTAAGAACGGGGGGCATACATTGTCTGTAGATGCCATTCTGTTGTGAGTTTGCCTTCCACGTTGGCTAATGATCAGTTTCTGAAAACTAAACACACACACATACACACACACATACACACATATAGAGAACACATCGAGTTAGGTTCGAGATTGTGTCATGATTTAATGAGAAGAAAAAAAATGTCATTAAACTGAATTAAATGTTGCTAGAATGTAGATAAAAGTAAAGGGAAATATGTAGGAAGAGTTCTTGGCCCCTTCCACCCAGTGGATGATGATCTGTGGTTTAATTAATGTTGCAGACTTGATCTGGTAGCTGCTCTTGGAACTCATTTGAGTGCAAGCATGCAATCATCGGCCGAGATAATTGGCTAGTTTTGTTCAATGGCCAATTAATCCAAGCTGTGGTCTCGCTCCCCCCCCCCCCCCTATGTGTGTTAATGTGTTGGGGATATTTTGCACCAGCATGTTTAATCGGTAAACCAAATCAGTACCGGTGTATTGTGTCTGTAGACTTGATGAGTTTACAGTTCTATGTTTCGTTCATTACACATTCCATTATACTATAGGTTTCTCTTCACTCAGTAGTGTAACTAATAAAAAAAAAGGGGGGGGGGGCGGTAGGGGGCGGGTCGCCTTATGCGCCAAAGTTTGGATAGTCGCCCAAACTGAGACTTTCTTAAACCTATATGTATGTAAGCTTACTAATACATGAAAACTAACTGTCTTTAGGCTGAAATTTTGATCCCCTCCCCGCCCCAATCCAAGACCATCCAGGCGCCGTTCACCCCCCTTAGTTACGCCAAATGCTTCTGTTATTTTGTGTGACTCTGGTTTGTCCTTCTTTGCTTTGTTGTTTGTTAGTGTTACACACAAGTTCCAGTTATCTTTTGGGGTTTCTGGTACTGATTAAACGATAACATTAGAACAACTAATGTTGTATGTATGTATTTTTTTTTTTTGCAACATTTAAAGTCTGCCACTGTATTTTTCTGTGTTTTTTTTTTAATTTTTGAAAAAAAAAAAAGTAATGCTGTCGGACCAAACTGATCCATAGGGCCAGTTTCTGTGGCCACTGCCTACTAGGGGATTGTGTAACCAGTACATTGTTCAAAACAATGACGTAGCGTGTTCAAAACCATTTCAATGGAAAGAAATAGTGATCACAGTTTTAAAATATCATAATATTGCCATAAATTATTCATAGAAAAAAAATACATGAACAATTTAGTGGAATTTATTTTTAGGAATAATAATGTAAATGTTAATAACATTTTGAAATCTGTTGATTCTTTATAAACTTCATTGGAATTAATATTAATATAATTGCTTATAAAATAAATGTTAATTTTAAAGAGAAAAAAAAAGTATTTTGGCAGACGACCGACGAGAGTTCTCGGTACGTTCCATCCGCTTGAATGTATCGCAAAACATAAGCTGTTTACTATAAATTAGTGATAATGTTGAAAAAAAAAACACGTAAATTTCAAAACACTAAACATCTGTTTATAAAAAAAACCACTTAAAACTAACAACTGTTTTTCAGAAACTCTACTCATAAATAAATATTAGGATAAATACATAGAAAATTAAATAAACATTTTTTTTAGTAGTAATAATAATGTTCATGCTACGAAAATGTATCAATATGTTTACTCTGTGTCATTATTTTTTTTTGGCATTGTTATAATTGGTCCCTCCACACACAAACTAATTTTGAAAATACCTACACTTTGAAGAAAAAGGTTTTTGTCTACAGTGGAGAAAAAAAAAGGGGAGAGGTGGCACGTAACCCTATGTTGCGAAAATTCATAGAAAAACAACAAACAAAACAACTGTTGACTATAAACATTTCGAAAATATGGAGAGAAAAAAAGTAAAGTAAACAGCAGTTTTTTGATATAAAAAATTGACTGTTTTCTAAATAAACCCTACTTGTGTTCACACACAAGATAGAACCCGGTTAATTTTTTTCTTGGCAGGTTTTCTGTTTTATATTCTGTATATAGCCTATCAACATATGATTTATCCAAAATATGGTCTATCAACATATAGTCTATCAGCTTATAGTCTATCTACATATTGTGTATCAACATATAGTCTATAAGCATATAGTCTATCAGTATATAGTATACAGTCTATCTGTATAAGGTCTATCAGTATACTGTCTATCAACACATAGTCTAACAACATATAGTCTATCAACACACAGTCTAGCAACACATGGTCTATCAACACATAGTCTAGCAAGACACATTCTAACATATATTCTATCAACACATAGTCTAGCAACACACAGTCTAACAACATATATTCTATCAACACATAGTCTATCAACACACAGTCTAACAACATATATTCTATCAACACATAGTCTATCAACACACAGTCTAACAACATATATTCTATCAACACATAGTCTAGCAACACACAGTCTAACAACATATATTCTATCAACATATAGTCTAGCAACACACAGTCTAACAACATATATTCTATCAACACATAGTCTAGCAACACACATTCTAACAACATATATTCTATCAACACATAGTCTATCAACACACATTCTAACAACATATATTCTATCAACACATAGTCTAGCAACACACATTCTAACAACATATATTCTATCAACACATAGTCTAGCAACACACATTCTAACAACATATATTCTATCACCACATAGTCTAGCAACACACATTCTAACAACATATATTCTATCAACACATAGTCTAGCAACACACATTCTAACAACAAATATTCTATCAACACATAGTCTATCAACACACAGTCTAACAACATATATTCTATCAACACATAAACTAGCAACACACAGTCTAACAACATATATTCTATCAACACATAGTCTATCAACACATAGTCTATCAACACACAGTCTAACAACATATATTCTATCAACACATAGTCTATCAACACACATTCTAACAACATATATTCTATCAACACATAGTCTAGCAACACACATTCTAACAACATATATTCTATCACCACATAGTCTAGCAACACACATTCTAACAACATATATTCTATCACCACATAGTCTAGCAACACACATTCTAACAACATATATTCTATCAACACATAGTCTATCAACACACATTCTAACAACATATATTCTATCAACACATAGTCTATCAACACACAGTCTAACAACATATATTCTATCAACACATAGTCTATCAACACACATTCTAACAACATATATTCTATCAACACATAGTCTAGCAACACACAGTCTAACAGCATATATTCTATCAACACATAGTCTAGCAACACACATTCTAACAACATATATTCTATCAACACATAGTCTATCAACACACAGTCTAACAACATATATTCTATCAACACATAGTCTATCAACACACAGTCTAACAACATATATTCTATCAACACATAGTCTAGCAACACACATTCTAACAACATATATTCTATCAACACATAGTCTATCAACACACAGTCTAACAACATATATTCTATCAACACATAGTCTAGCAACACACATTCTAACAACATATATTCTATCACCACATAGTCTAGCAACACACATTCTAACAACATATATTCTATCACCACATAGTCTAGCAACACACATTCTAACAACATATATTCTATCACCACATAGTCTAGCAACACACATTCTAACAACATATATTCTATCAACACATAGTCTAGCAACACACATTCTAACAACATATATTCTATCAACACATAGTCTAGCAACACACATTCTAACAACATATATTCTATCAACACATAGTCTAGCAACACACAGTCTAACAACATATATTCTATCAACACATAGTCTATCAACACACAGTCTAACAACATATATTATATCAAAACATAGTCTAGCAACACACATTCTAACAACATATATTCTATCAACACATTGTCTAGCAACACACATTCTAACAACATATATTCTATCAACACATAGTCTATCAACACACAGTCTAACAACATATATTCTATCAACACATAGTCTAGCAACACACAGTCTAACAACATATATTCTATCAACACATAGTCTATCAACACATAGTCTATCAACACACAGTCTAACATATATTCTATCAACACATAGTCTATCAACACACATTCTAACAACATATATTCTATCAACACATAGTCTAGCAACACACATTCTAACAACATATATTCTATCACCACATAGTCTAGCAACACACAGTCTAACAACATATATTCTATCAACACATAGTCTAGCAACACACAGTCTAACAACATATATTCTATCAACACATAGTCTATCAACACATAGTCTATCAACACACAGTCTAACATATATTCTATCAACACATAGTCTATCAACACACATTCTAACAACATATATTCTATCAACACATAGTCTAGCAACACACATTCTAACAACATATATTCTATCACCACATAGTCTAGCAACACACATTCTAACAACATATATTCTATCACCACATAGTCTAGCAACACACATTCTAACAACATATATTCTATCAACACATAGTCTATCAACACACAGTCTAACAACATATATTCTATCAACACATAGTCTATCAACACACAGTCTAACAACATATATTCTATCACCACATAGTCTATCAACACACATTCTAACAACATATATTCTATCAACACATAGTCTATCAACACACAGTCTAACAACATATATTCTATCAACACATAGTCTATCAACACACATTCTAACAACATATATTCTAACAACACATAGTCTATCAACACACAGTCTAACAACATATATTCTAACAACACATAGTCTATCAACACACATTCTAACAACATATATTCTATCAACACATAGTCTATCAACACACATTCTAACAACATATATTCTAACAACACATAGTCTATCAACACATAGTCTATCAACACACAGTCTAACAACATATATTCTATCAACACATAGTCTATCAACACACATTCTAACAACATATATTCTAACAACACATAGTCTATCAACACATAGTCTATCAACACACAGTCTAACAACATATATTCTATCAACACATAGTCTATCAACACGCATTCTAACAACATATATTCTAACAACATATATTCTAACAACACATAGTCTATCAACACACATTCTAACAACACATAGTCTATCAACACACAGTCTAACAACATATATTCTAACAACACATAGTCTATCAACACACATTCTAACAACACATAGTCTATTAACACACATTCTAACAACATATATTCTAACAACACATAGTCTATCAACACACATTCTAACAACATATATTCTAACAACACATAGTCTATCAACACATAGTCTATCAAAATATAGTCTATCTACTTTCTAGTTCCTGATACAACTACATCAACTACATCAACTACATCAACTACATCAACTAGATGTACAGTTTCCTCAATGTAACACAAGCAACTACATCAACTAGATGTACAGTTTCCTCAATATAACACAAGGTAAACACGGGTCTTATCAAGTCAAACGTATAATTGATCTATATATTTTCTTTCCTTCTAAGCATCCAGATTTTTGTCTCCATATTTTATGTTGTTTTTACCTTCCTTTAAGTGTGTGTACATCTACGTGATGGTAGAAGAAATATTTGGTAGAAAATTGAAACATATATACACTAAATCAAGGGTCGGCAACTTACGGAACGCGTACCAGATTTGGCAAATGATTTTTAATGGCACGCGAAAGACCCACACAAATTTAATTCAAGACTTTATTATTATTTTTTTTTTTTTAAGAAATTGATTGGTGGTGTTGGTTGACTTATCTGGCTGCTGGCACGTTGAATGAATGAGAAATCCCACTTTAGCCACACTATTTATCAACAGATAAAAGCTTCGATATTAAAATATCTGACTAGATGATATTAACATATATATATATATATATATATATATATATATATATATATATATATATATATATATATATATATATATATATATATATATATATACATATACAGTCAGGGTTCATGCTACTTTGGGAAAGTTTTGGACGAAATGACTTGATACTTGATCTTTCAGCTTTCAGAGACTGATAAAAATGACCAAGGTTTGGGTAAATGTGTGAATTTAACACCCAAAAATTATATATAAAATTTCTTTACAAAAAAGAAAAAAGAAAGTGAATAATGAAGTAGTTAAGTTGCGATGTGTTAATAAAACACCAATTATGTTTTTTTAATTTGTATTAAATAAGTACTTTAAAAATTAAAAACATCCCAAAGCATTAATTGTGTGTATATTTATGTGGGCGAACTATATACGCTGCCAGTTTACATTAAGAAATTTCAAACAGGCCGGCGAACTATATACGCTGCCAGTTTACATTAAGAAATTTCAAACAGGCCGGTAAAGATTGATTTGGGAACTTTTTTTTTTTAAAGTTTGTTAATAATTTGGGAAATTTTAACAATGATTTTTAGAATAAGGACTTCTGACAGTAAAAGCTTATAGTAAAATTGTAACACCTCTACACAAGATAGTAAAACGCTCGGCTAGATGAATGAAAGATAAAAAAATAAATACATTTATTAGTGTAGAAACAAAAAGGAAAGATCTGGTGTACATTGAAGCCATACGCTGGAGCACAGGTAGAATCCAATAGCCTGGGCACGGTGCCAATGGCGCACGTGTCAGTTCTAGAATCTCGCGTCATCGGGGGGAGATGTTTGTAGTGAATCCAGACCGGAGTCTCAGGGGGGGGGGGGGAGGGGTGCAGGAGGAAGAAAGGGGTGAGGGGGTGGGTAGGGCTTGAAGACAGAATGATGAGTGGGATGAGGGTGGGGGCAGGCAGAGTTTACTTCCATAACTGTCTTGATAAATATGAACCCCGTTAGCAAAACCCATATAGATAAAGTTATGTGTGTGTATTGTGTATCAGGGGCGTGCCTTCGCTTTCGTAAGCCCCCTCCACTACAAGCTTCTACTATGAGTGTGAGCTATTGTTTTATGGTACAGAGAAGACTGTTTGTCCTGTGTGCAAAGTGCAAAACTTGTTCGCTTTGTTTCAATAGATTTGCATGTTTGATTAAAGAGTACATATTAAAATTTGCGATACAACATATGTTTGATATAAGGTCTTTATTTGTGAGCCTCTTCACTTCTAGGCACTGTTTTCTATGCGTATCGACATCTCAGTCGCTCTGACATTTCTGTCGCCTGATACATCTGTCGCACGGCATCTCTGTTGAATTCAATATTACGCGACACCTCTGTTGCGTGACACCTCTGTTGCGTGACACCTCTGTTGCGTGACATCTCTGTTGCGTGACATCTCTGTTGCGTGACATCTCTGTTGCTTGACATCTCTGTTGCTTGACATCTCTGTTGCGTGACATCTCTGTTGCGTGACATCTCTGTTGCGTGACATCTCTGTTGCGTGACATCTCTGTTGCGTGACATCTCTGTTGCGTGACATCTCTGTTGCATGACATCTCTGTTGCGTGACATCTCTGTTGCGTGACATCTCTGTTGCGTGACATCTCTGTTGCTAACCTACTTCTTGACGAGAAGTCATTCCACGTAGAAAGATAACACCAGACTGACTACCCACAAAGAAAGACGAGAGACCTGATCATTTTTCTGACTATGACTATAAATAGTCAAACCAACACTCCTTGACCTCTATACAAACTTCTGGAGCTGTCAACTTTTCGGTTTTTGTGCTAAACTGCTCTTGCTTTTTCGCGCACAATAGAGACTTAGCTAATATAGCTAACGTAAAGTGAATGTATAGTTTCATTTAGCAGGAAACGTATCCAAGAATCCATGCACCGTAATGCATTACATACCTACATGTAGGAACTGTGTATGCCTGTCAGTGATAATTATAACTCCCACACACTTGATGCGGATAGAGAACATGAGCTATATTTATGGAAAAAAAACAACCACTTCATCTCAGCTTCAGACAATAGGTTCTCACTTCTCACATTCTGTCTGGGAATGGGCCAATAGTAGAGTATACTGTTTGTAATTCCTCCACTTGTAGTAGTAGCATTGATTGGCCTGTCTATGGTGCGATATTCGCCTGAGAACCGCGCGACATGATTTTGTATCATCTGCTTAGGTGACAATCACATCAGTGGTGTAGATGGTCTCACAGAGCTATATGTAGTCGTAAAAAGAAAAAGAAGTAAAGTACCCTTCGGACCAAATTGACCATAGGGCCGGTGAGGAAGCGTTCGCCAGTTTCTGTGGCCACGGAATACTGGGTGACTGTGTGGCCTGCAATATGCACAGCCGCCTTTTCTTTAGCCCAACTAAGGCCAGGTATTCATCAGAGCTGGGTAGACTCACGGGTGTAGATGGTCTCACAGAGCTATATATAGTCTAATGCTGACATTTATGTCACGGGTGTAATGTCTCTGCTATAGCTTGTGTAAACACTGTAAGATCCACGCAGTGTAATGAGACTAGGGGGGTTGAGTGCGGGAAGGGGGGGGGGGGGTGAGGGTAATGTCAATAGGTTCCATGATGACAACTTGAACCAACTCTTGCCTTCTGAGCCTAGCACTCGTTGAGAGGAGGGGAAACACGTATGGAGCTCATCAACCTAGGAGATGAAGATGGAGTGGCCCCATTCTGTTGACTTAATGAACACCTACATCATAGGTTCTCAACCTTTTTCGGCTCACCGCCCCCTTTTACATTTTTTTTCCGCTCACCGCCCCCCCCCCAACTTAATTTTAGCGAAAACATTTGTTAATTAAAGGGAGGTAATTAACCCGTTTCATTTGAGGTAATATTTCATTTTTTTTTTCTTTTATAAAAAACTAAATGGCTTGCATTTATAACTTTGAAATGATATGATAGAACTGTAAAAAAAATTACTTGAAAATTTTATAAGTATTGTATGACTAAAGAATTTATATGAATATTTTGAAGCATTACAATAACTACCCAGTTTGTATGATTACTACGTATCTATACCGCTCAGCCATTGTGGTTACCTCTTTACGAAGGATTTAAACGCAGATGTTAAGGCGACAGTCCGGTGAATCAACCATTAGACGAGACGGCGCATACCATATTTGCCAAATACTAACCCTATTTCATCGAAAAGTCATTGCGATTCTTATTTGTTCAATAATATGTATGCCTACTGTTGGGGGATATCAGATATCTAGCAGCACTTGCGTTTACATCATATTTCATCCAAAAACTAATCGATTCAAATAGCTGAGGTGTTGAAATTATAGCAGGTACGTTTGTACCGCCCATTTGCCCTTCATCGCCCCCCAATCGCCCCCGGGAATGTTATCGCCCCCCTAAAGCCTCTCATCGCCCCCTGGGGGGCGATATCGCCCCCGTTGAGAACCCATGACCTACATGATAGAGAGAAAGGAAAAGAGAGAGAGAGAGAGAGAGAGAGAAATGGATAGAGAGAAGGAGAGAATGGGGATAGGGACGAAGAGAGGGATAGAGACTTAGAAATGAAGAGACAGATGGAGAGAGAGGATGTGTGGGAGTGGATATAGAGAAATAGTAGGAGAATAAGGTGAAACGAAAAGATAGGAAAAGAACTATTTTAAAACGGAGAGGTAGCAAGATACACTCACTCAACTCGGTTATAATATACGAGATTTAAAACATACATGAAATATAAAAAAAATATGAATTTCCTGTTTCACTACCAGTACCAGGCATTTTGAGAACAAAAATAACACTACGAGAAGATCCCACGGTTGTGGGGAAATTGTGGTACAAGGAAGGGTGAAGAAAGATAAGATCAGTAACGTGTACTCCATTACGTTTCTAGGACACTCTGGGTATTGTTCTAGACTAGAGAGATCCGCCTCTTTCTGTAGTTTGTTTTTTTGCTGACGTGAGTTAAGAGTAATAGTGTAGCCACAACTATAACGTACGATCTGTGTGTGTGTGTGTGCACCTTCCCCACTCCCCTCCCCCAACCACAACAACCTTTCCACTCGATGTACTGTTTGGGCTCGTTGGGTGTCACTGAATCATAAACTGGGCGCCCCGTTACAATCATTGTCATTCACCACACCGCGAACTTACAAAACATCAAGAAATCTAGACCAGTAATAGTGTGTGCCAGTTGGATTTCTAATTCACTCAGCGTGCCAAGAGACTAAAATTATCGTTTTCTATCACTCAATTTCTTGTAAAAAAAAAACCGACTGGGATTCCCCTTCCGCGTGCCATTGAATATCGCATTGCGTGCCAAGTGTGGCACGAGTTTCCTAGGTTGACGACCACTGATCTAGACTATATAGTCATAGACGTGTAAAAGTATAACAATCTTTCTACGAGGCAGGGTTCGTTTATTCAACATGTCTGATTGTACCGAGCATCGTATATGAATAATATGTATATAATATGTTGGTGCCAAGTGAATTGAGCTAAAGCACAGGGTTCAGAGTTCAGGTGAATCCATTTTCTCCGCCGTAGTAAGTGTTGGCTCACGTAGCTTCTCAAGGTGGGGGCAGCCCAATTACTCACACGCACACACATGCACACACGGACTGCTCATCCACTCACACAGGAAATGGGGGCTCGGCATTTGCCTGGCTTCTCTACTTACTTGTACTTCTCAATGAAATCAAAATGTGAGACAAGAAGAAGCCTTACTACTACGAGAGGGAGACTTTTTTTTTGTAGAACGAAGCTACAGGCGAGGGTGGGAAAAATATAAGAACACGCGATCCCGTTAGCTTTACATCACACCCTCCCCCCGGCGCGGAAGTAGCCTCCGTTGTCTCACGGCTCGTGTCTGGTGACCCGCTCAGTTCACGATGCAACACGGGATGAGCAGAGCTTGGGTTCGTAGTTCTTCTTCTTGTTATTCTTGCGTTGTTATGATTGTGATCTGTTTGGTGACTTTGGATTATAAGTGAAGCTCCGACGGTAGTATTGGATTTGAATGATGTTACTGTGTTAAATTCTAACCTTGATTTGTGGTTATTTCTCGATAAAGATACGTATCATTGTCAAGAAGGATTCGATAATAATACGTAGATAGTTAATAAATAGAACAACTAGGAACCCGTAACACTAGCAAATTGGTATTCATTTGAATGCGAATGGAAATTGTACCAGAAGTTTATACTTCTTTATATTTGTGCTGACATATAAAGACGTTTTTGGCTTCAAACTGATTTGATAATTGAATTCGATTGTGCGGACTATGTTAATGAGTTGTGTGTGTGTTCTAAACAAAGTGAGGTTGACTGTGTACCGATGTACATGTTTAGTGTAGCAGCCGAACCTACCATTACAATGTATGGGTGCCACTAGGTAGAATGGTCCTGGAAGGCAGTTTGTCAGCGTCATCTCCTCCCCAAGTTCGCAACTTTAGCCGTTTCGTTGTGGAGACCACCCCGCCATGTTCCCCCAGGATCCGGACCAACTTGCGCATGGCTACGTCCGTGCCGTGCAACCTGAACCACCTGGCCGTGTCCGCGTCTACGCCCCTGGTGCTGTTCGGGCCGCCCAGCCCCTCCACGTTCATGGCCCGCAGGTCGTGCTCCAGGGTCGCCTCCACTTCCTCCACTGCAGGGACGTCGTCGGATAACGAGGACGACCTGTCGTGCCCCTGCTCCCCGGTGAGCACGGAGGGCGCCGCGTCGTTCGTCACCACCAGCGTGGTGCAGCAGAGTGTCAGCGCCCCCAGGTACTCCACGGTGGCGTCGCATGACGTCAACGCGGGGATTTCCGATGACCACGAAGTGGACAGAGCCAGCGATGACCACGGCGACAATGTGGTTTCTACGCACGCGCCTATTTTATTCCAAAAACGGGCCCCGCTCCAGCCCTCGTATACCTTACCGTTGAATCCATCCTCCCCTCTTTCCACACTCCCCCATTCGCCACTGCACTCGTCTCACCACTCCCCGCTGCATTACTACCGGCGTAACCATACCTGGGCGCCCATTTCAACCCAGGTCGTCACTCAGCGCCCCCTGACCAGCTTGACCAATAACATCACCTGTAGCTCGAGGTCATTCTCTAACAATTCCATAAACACACTCGCGGGCGGCAACACCGCCACGAGCTGCCAGGCCTCAGCGTCAGCAGCGGCGGCACCCGCCCCCAACGGCACGCTTATCCAGCTGAGAAGAGGCCGCCGACTAAGTCTCCCCCATGTTTGTGTTTCAGTTCAAAGGCTTGACCTCCAGCGGCAGAATTCCGAAGACAACGACGCCGTACGTGGCCAGATAGTCATCAGCCTCATCTCCAGGGACAGGGGAACCGCCAGCCCCGGGCAGCAGGTCTCAGACACTTCCAGTAACTCACCGTCGATACCCTACGACCCGAACGAGTTGCCTGAAGGGTGAGTACACACTATTTTATATCTTCTTTGTCCGTGTGCACAGTGTGTGGCGTCTGTTGACTTCCTCCCTCCATGCCGCGTTATTTTTGTGTCATCCTTGTATCTGAACATCATGCAACCACCCAGTGCCTCAAGCTTGAGCATTCAATCACTTGATCTAATGTTTACATAATGTTTAAACATATTATATGATATCTCGCTGACAGAATGTACATAGATTAAATAACTAATATGATCTATTTGTAAGGAAATCTAAAGTAGCTAACAACAAAAGAAGTCTTATCTGAACAGTTCAATAGTTGGAAAAGTTTCACCACTTCACAGTTTGAGAATGATTCACTAAAGTATCAGCCCCCTCAGCCCCCCCTTCCTCCACCGTACATTTCCACAGCATTCAGAAAATAACTCACCTGGTACTTTGACCTTTGACATTATATTCTTAACATTTACGTAACACGTCTGCTATTGAAGCTTTCATTGTCTTGTCTTGCGCCCCGCCTCATCCGCCGCCCCTCCCCCCCCCCTCCTTTTTTTTTCACTTGATCGTGATGAAGACTTGAGACCACGAGTAAAGGTGTGAAGGGGATGGTAAACAGGGAGTTTTTTTTTTAAAGTAGATTGAAGTCTTTCCTGGTAAACGTGCTCCCCCGGACGTCTTAGTGAGGTAACAGAAACCCCCGTTTGGCGTAGTTGTACGAATGTATGAGCGGATCGCGTGGGTGGGTCAAAACCTGATGTTGGTTTTCTTTTTTCCTGTGTTGGTTTTGGCATTGGGGTCGATCCTCATCAGCAGTAGGATCGAATGAAGTGTTCCCTCCAGTAGATCAAACAACAACAACACCATTCGGGGTACAGATGTACAGTTGGATGGGATGTTTGGAAGGTCACACTTAACACAAGAGTTGACACCTCAAACATCCCATGTTGATGTTTCTAGCTCAAAACATACACACGAGACCCAGTTGGTTGAATATAGAGACGCGGTGACTGTACACCGAGAAAACTAGTCGATAATTAAAAGTTTGGGAAAACTTACTTGATTTTGTCAAGAATGGGAAAGCTTGAGAAAACGTCTCTATATATATATAGGTAATTCTTTACCTGCGTTAGCCCACAAGTTTTGGGGTGTTATAGGAACGATTTTTAAATATTCATGCCGAATTAGCATGTATCAAGTCATAAAATGACTTGCAAATGATATTTAGGCTTAGAAAAAATAAAAAATATTTTTTAACGAGATTTTTTAGTTTTTTCCTATTAATTTAACATAAACAACGCCATTTTGGCATTTTTGTCTTGTGACTTCACAGGAGAAGAGTTACCATCCCTAACCTATAAAACTAACCGATACTAACCATGCGCTATTAAAATGAATGAAATTTTAATAGCGCTTGGTTAGTATCGGTTATTTTATATAGGTTAGGGATGGAAACCCCGACAATGGCCGAAATAACGTTGTTTTATGCTGTATTAATAGTAAAAAATCGCGAATACAAATATTTTTTTCTAAGTCTAAATATCGTTTGCGAGACATTTAATGACTCGATTTGTCCGAATTCGGCATGGATCTCTAAAAATATTTCACAGAGAACCAAAAAACTCGTGGGCTAGCGCAGGTAAAGAATTACATATATTATATAAATTATGTCCCATAAGCTTTTCAATGGGCAACCCAGGACAATACTATTTATGCCAGAAACATAGAAATATAGGAAAGCGGCTCTCCATAGCCTCATGTTTGACCACCCTTATAATATCTTGACTTTTAATATCACAATATGTCCGCGTGAGGCTTAACCTACTGTTACAGACCTATATAATATACTATCTCTAGTATACAGCGATAATCTGACCTACATTTTGGACCCCCCCTTTTTTTTTAACCCTTATCATTTCGCGACCCTGTAATTAATTAATCTTTGACCCGGTTGCGGGTCGCTAATCAACCGGACATTTGGGAAACACTGGCACGGTGTGGATAACGAAACCCACCTGTCTGTAGACTCTATTCCTGTCTGTTGACTCTATTCCTGTCTGTAGACTCTATTCCTGTCTGTTGACTCTATTCCTGTCTGTAGACTCTATTCCTGTCTGTTGACTCTATTCCTGTCTGTAGACTCTATTCCTGTCTGTAGACTCTATTCCTGTCTGTAGACTCTATTCCTGTCTGTAGACTCTATTCCTGTCTGTAGACTCTATTCCTGTCTGTAGACTCTATTCCTGTCTGTAGTCTCTATTCCTGTCTGTAGACTCTATTCCTGTCTGTAGACTCTATTCCTGTCTGTAGACTCTATTCCTGTCTGTAGACTCTATTCCTGTCTGTAGACTCTATTCCTGTCTGTAGACTCTATTCCTGTCTGTAGACTCTCTTCCTGTCTGTAGACTCTATTCCTGTCTGTAGACTCTATTCCTGTCTGTAGACTCTATTCCTGTCTGTAGACTCTATTCCCCTCTTTAAACACGGAGCACACATTTTTCATCTACAGACGGAAGTTGTGCACTGGACTATCCGGTAATTAGTTGGGGTCTGCCCTCCCTATATAACGTGACATTGACCACAACGTCCCCCCTCCCCCATGTCCCCGACCATCGCCACCGTTATCGTTACAAGCCTTGTACTCTTTTCTGGGCAGACCTAGTAGAGAAGTAAGTAAAAAAAAGGCTTAGTTTGTTAGTTGAATACGGGTAAACATAGCATCCCTCGTGTCTGCCTCTTGTCTGACCTTCTATTTATAGATTAAGCCTACTAGGTGGCGTAATAATTAGCTTTGAGAAGAAGGCAAAGGGGAGGGGGAGAGAACTACTGGTAAAGAAAACATTACTCGTCTCTGACAGAGTGGAATTTAATTGATGAGCTTGTGTTCATGTAATCTGATTGGCAATTTTTCACGTTGCTCTTTATAAAACCCCCAAAGCTGTACTTGTATCACGTCTATATATAGATCTACCTGTACAATCAGTCTCGGTGTACACTGTGTGTACTGTCATTACTTGCACATAGTCTTGTACTTGTAACATAATCTTGTACTTGTAACATAATCTTGTACTTGTAAGCCTTATTTCTTTTTTAATCGACATAGACTTGTATTACTTGATGTATGCTGGTATAAATCTATGTAGACATATACCGATATTACTTTTAGATAGGCTTATACTAAACATTGACAAACTACTATGGACCAAAATATTGACATGCTGTGGATCAACAACAGTGACAGACAATAGAGCCACATTGACAAACTGTGGACCAACATTGACAAACTGTGGACCAACATGGACAAACTGTGGACCAACATTGACAAACTGTGGACCAACATTGACAAACTGTGGACCAACATTGATAAACCGTGGACCAACATTGACAAACCGTGGATAAACAGTGACAAACTGTGGACCAACATTAACAAACTGTGGACCAACATTGACAAACTGTGGACCAACATTGACAAACTGTGGACCAACATTGACAAACTGTGGACCAACATTGACAAACCGTGGACCAACATTGACAAACTGTGGACCAACATTGACAAACTGTAGACCAACATTGACAAACCGTGGATAAACAGTGGCAAACTGTAGACCATCTTTGATAATCTGTAGGCCAACTTTATCTAACTGACCTTTTTTTTTGTATACAATATCAATGAATTTTGTGCCATGTACGTTAAGCAAAAAGGAAAAGTTATATTTTGATTTTTGGAAAAAAAAAAAAGGCTTGAAGCATTATCAGCGAACCTAGACTAATTCACATATTTATTATTGTGGTTCCTCCATCCTATTTTGTGGACGACTTATCCCAAATTTTGATGACCACTTTTCACATCATGGCTATTGGTTCAACGCTTTCATGTGGGCCACTTACAGCGAACTTGTGTGCCTGCAGCATGATATTTTGTTCCTCTCTGGCACTCCCCCATGGCCGACCTCTACTAGCACTAGCTGCCGGTATCAGATGGTTCCGAAAATAGCTCTGGAATTTCCCTTTAGTTTATATACAAATCTTGGTGTGTGCGTGCCAGGTCTTTTGTTCTGATAGACTTACATCGTTAATCTCTTGAATGCTACGAACTATAGAGTTAGGTAGTTAGTATCCTTAGTTCTATGATAGGGTTAGGTAGTTAGTCGCCTTAGATCTATGAAAGAGTTAGAACTATAGAGTTAGGTAGTTAGTCTCCTTAGTTCTATGATAGAGTTAGGTAGTTACTCTCCTTAGTTCTATGAAAGAGTTAGGTAGTTATTCTCCTTAGTTATATGAAAGAGTTAGGTAGTTACTTTTGGTTCGTTCTATGAACGAGTTAGGTAGTTAATCTCCTTAGTTCTATGAAAGAGTTAGGTAGTCTCCTTAGTTCTATGAAAGAGTTAGGTAGTTACTCTCCTTAGTTCTATGAAAGAGTTAGGTAGTTACTCTCCTTAGTTCTATGAAAGAGTTAGGTAGTTACTCTGATTAGTTCTATGAAAGATTTAGGTAGTTAATCTCATTAGTTCTATGAAAGAGTTAGGTAGTTACTCTGCTTAGTTCTATGAAATAGTTAGGTAGTTATTCTCCTTAGTTCTATGAAAGAGTTAGGTAGTTACTCTGCTTAGTTCTATGAAAGAGTTAGGTAGTTAATCTCCTTAGTTCTATGAAAGAGTTAGGTAGTTACTCTGCTTAGTTCTATGAAAGAGTTAGGTAGTTACTCTCCTTAGTTCTATTAAATAGTTAGGTAGTTACTCTCCTTAGTTCTATTAAATAGTTAGGTAGTTACTCTCCTTAGTTCTATTAAAGAGTTAGGTAGTTACTCTGCTTAGTTCTATGAAAGAATTAGGTAGTTACTCTGCTTAGTTCTATGAAAGAGTTAGGTAGTTAATCTCCTTAGTTCTATGAAAGAGTTTGGTAGTTACTCTCTTTAGTTCTATGATATAGTTAGGTAGTTACTCTCTTTAGTTCTATGATATAGTTAGGTAGTAACTCTCTTTAGTTCTATGATAGAGTTGGTTAGTTAGTTTTCTTAATTGTAAGTTTATTTGGGACATTTTCTTATGGTAATTGTTTAATAGTCAGGTCAGCACTTATTTACCATTATTTTGTGTCGTGTTTACTTGATAAATGGGCTGTTGACAGGTTTCGTGTGTGGAAGAAATATAGTTCTAATTGCTTCTCATCACTTCTGACACCTGCCCCCTCCTCCCCCCCCCCGCCCCACCAATCATACATCCATCACGTTTCCATGCTGGGTGTGTTAAGCTTTTATTAGAGAATATATCTAGTCCCATAGTTTTATACTGTACTAATGATATATTCAACCAGTCCTTGTAACATATAATGAAATAATGTATGATTATGGTAACCGCCTGTCCCCATGGGACACTTAAATCATGTCCCTAATGTAACAGTAAAACTTATTGAAACTTTCTCCGTTCAAATGGTATTGCCCGTTCCTAATATGTTTGTAAATGTGGAGAGAGAGAGAGTCTTCATCTCATACGCACATTGTTTTCACCAACATGATTTGCATGCCTTTTCTACTGTTTAAGTAAAGGTAAGTTTTGTAAGAATTCAGTTTTGACTAATCGCCAGGAGCAATGGTTTTATTGTTTCACTATCAGGGCTGAACATGTACTTTGTTTCTACGTGATTTGCAGGAAATAATTAGTTAACGCACTCTGTAGTGTATCATCCATTGCGAGGAAGGCGTGGTTACTGCAATATAGGCGCGGCTTGTCTTAATGTAGCGTCAACTACAAGGAAGGCGTGGTTTATCCTAACGTAACATTAACTGCAAGGAAAGGCGTGGTCCGCATTGGTGTAGCGTCAACTGCAAGGAAGGCGTGGTCCGCATTGGTGTAGCGTCAACTGCAAGGAAGGCGTGGTCCGCATTGGTGTAGCGTCAACTGCAAGGAAGGCGTGGTCTGCATTGGTGTAGCGTCAACTGCAAGGAAGGCGTGGTCTGACAGAACTTTGAATCTAAGTGACCATATCTGTATCTGTTGAGCACAACTGACGCGTCCACTGGGCATCCAGCTAGAGAAGCATAACACAATTAAGATAATGGAGCCTCAGACTGTGAGCAGTTTCCTCCAAGCTAGACTGGAGGCAGTTTTCTTTCAATAGTTTACCTTCATACTGGCCCAACAGTCCACCAACAGGTTGGAAACATGACCGTTTCACCTGCCATTCAAATAAATTGTAATGACAAGGTGTGATTTCGTGGTGGTGTGCCAAACGCTCTAACGTGCCTGGCTTGGAATAGCGCGTGCTGTGAGCCATGTATCCTGGACTTGTTGGACCTGGAACTCAATGGGGCAATGTGGATTTCATCGAGTGTTTTTCTTTTCTCTCTTTCTTTCTTGTTTATTTTTTTTTACCATACCAGATAACCTTGTTTTCCATTACCTGGAGTCAATAAAAACATGCGTATCCCCCCCCCCCCCCCCAATCCAGTCATACAAGAAATACATTCAGGGGGATGAGTTTTGTCCTCGGGCGAAGCTCGCAATCAGAATGGATTATGCATTGCTAGATCTGTATTGTTTGGTCTTACTTTAATTAGCCTGATTGATGCCTGATTGATGAATTAGTAATGACTCTATCGATCATAGAATAAAGCGTTATGAAACAACTATAGTGTGTGTCATGCAACCGAACCCTTACGTGTTTTTTTTTTAAAAAAGTATATTTTATCACAATGTTTTATTCAGCAGTTATTACGTTTTTTTTTTCTTTCAGATATCCCATAATATATCTATGTAACAGCCTCCTTTACATGTACAAAAAAAGACATTTAAAGAAAGCTGTTACATACATATAATATAAGCATAACGCCAACGTCCTGGATAATGTCTTTCTGGGCTTTTAAACCGACTCGAGCTTCATCGTATTCACAAAGGTGACACCCGTACATAAATCTTAGATCAGGTCTAGAAATCTCAGATTACGTCTCGTCTAAAATTTTAAATCACGTCTAGAAATCTTAGATCACGTATAGAAATCTTAGACCACAACTAGAAATTCTAGATCACGTCTAGAAATCTTAGATCAGGTACATACATCTTAGATCACGTCTAGAAATCTTAGATCAGGTACAGAAATCTTAGACCACGTCTAGAAATCTTAGATCACGTCTAGAATTCTTAGATCAGGTACAGAAATCTTAGACCACGTCTAGAAATCTTAGATCATGTATAGAAATAGACCACGTCTAGAAATTCTAGATCACGTCTAGAAATCTTAGATCAGGTACAGAAATCTTAGATCACGTCTAGAAATCTTAGATCACGTCTAGAATTCTTAGATCAGGTACAGAAATCTTAGATCACGTCTAGAAATCTTAGATCACGTCTAGAATTCTTAGATCAGGTACAGAAATCTTAGATCACGTATAGAAATCTTAGATCACGTCTAGAATTCTTAGATCAGGTACATAAATCTTAGATCACGTATAGAAATCTTAGATCACGTTCGTCCTACTGAAGACTTGCCCAAGAGAGAATTTATGTACTTAGTGTATTGTTGTGAAATTGTGATGGGTTGTTGTATAAACAGGGTATTCTCTATCACATCTTACCTCATTGATGCTAAATTTAAAACTTCTATTTTTGCCTCTTATCTCTGTGCGGTGCCTGGTCGTTGTAATATCTACCTTCTGTGTGTATGTGCGTGTGAATGTGTGCGTGTGTGTATGTGTGTATGTGTGTGTGTATATATATGTTTATGTGTGATAGTGAGAGAGAACAAGTTGATAAAATTCTGAGAGCGGTCCTCCAGCTGGCGCGAATCATTGGAACATTAAAAACGCAATGTATTTTTTTTTCCGCTTGTTAGAAGTGCTTGCCAAGTGAGGTCAAAGGTTAAATACTGTCTATAAAAGTCAAACACGGGGCACGGTGGCGTTCGACTGGCTTACCGAAAGTCCTGGGTTCGAATCCTGGTGAAGGCTACGATTTGTTCCCGGGACTGGAGGGTGTCCCCGAGTCTAACCAGCTCTGATGATGACTTAGGTTGGGGTAAAATAAAAGCGGTTGGACATTGTACTGACCACACATTCTCTCAAGTATGCCGTGTCCACAGAAACTGGTGAATGCTGCTTCACCGACCCTTTAGATCAATTTGGTTCGAAGGGTACTTTATACAAGTCAACCAAAAGGATTGTGCCAACTCTATGATGAAAAAGGGTCTATAGATGACATAAGTGTCTATAGATTACATAAGTGTCTATAGATGACATAAGTGTTCCCTGTTAATATGGGAACACCATGAAGGACCATATATTTAGAATTAGATCTATACTCTATCGATTTCTTGTCTTCGACTATAATCCGGATTCACTTGTTAGTGAAGGATCGAAAGAAAAGTTCTCAGTGAAGTTTTTATTGTAATATTGTTTGTTATTATTTCTTTCTTTTTTTTTTTTACCGAACACATTGTAATCATTCGTGTCTACGTCATTTTGACGGGCATAACTACTAGTATTATAAAAGTTTACTTTTATCTTCCTTCTCATAGTTCGGACTAGGCTGATTCTTAGTTAAAATCAAATGTTAACACGTTGATAGGAATTGATCTGTTTACATCGGCTATCTGCACTTTATGTTTAGTGCCATCTGTTTACATCGGCTATCAGCACTCTGCGACCACGGATGATTAATGTCAAACGTCAGTCTGCCAAGTGGCGGGGCAATAGGTCAAAAGAAATGGCAAAGTTGCCAGGAAAGAATTATCTCACTTTAAAACTTCCCCGGCTCCACACGCTGACGGGGTCAAAACTCGTCGTCGGTAAGGGTTGCGTCCTATAGGACAACCATTGTGTTGTTTAGTTGACAAGTTGATAGGACTCAATGGCATGAAAGGGTGACATGTCTCCTACAGCACGGCCTTGTGGTATTTAGTTGACAAGGATCCGTTGATGGCACTGTGTTTCACACGATAACATATGACTCTATATATATACAAAGTCCCATGCAGAACAGCGTATAAATTATAAGTATGCTGTGCAGTATAGATTCTAACCTCCATTTCATGCACTCTAGACACATTTTGTTTCAGTGTATGCGTCATGTACACTCTACTTTAGCGTTGGGTTTTGTGCGAGATTTAAACCGTTGAATGATTAGAATAATTTAAAAAAACAGTTGGCTTTTATATTTGTATTTCCCTGATGGTATTTTAGGGGGAAAGGTGGCCGAGCGGCAGCTCGAAACGCATTTCACTTGCTCAAGGCAGTTTCTGTAGAGTTGAGCTAGACAGCTTTTAAAATAAAAAAAATGCAATGCTTGAGATTGGCTTTATCTTAGATCTTGAAATGTTTTTTCTGGTATGTGCCCAATGTCATTTTGTATTGTGTCGGCTACAATTGTGTAGGCTACATTGTAGAGTCATTTGTTTGGGATTGACTAGATTTTAGTGTGAAACATTACAGCCCATAGGCTGACCTGAATCGTGAGTACAATAGTAGTACTAGTAAGTACCTAACCCGAAATCGCCCCTCGGACTTTTGCCTCAACGGAATATTTCTTTTTTTCGGAAGTATTTCACTCGGCAGTTGCTGTTACTACTCGGTTTGTACTCGGAATTGGCAAATGGTTCGTCCAAATACTCGGTGGGAATCGTGTACTCAGTAAAGCCCTAGAGTCTATAGTCTATAGTGATCCGTCATAGTTTTTGTTTTGTTTTTGAAGAAGCATTGCGTTCATTGTGCTCAGCCATTTCTGAGGCCCATAGAGAAACATTGAGCAACCAATAACGTTTGTTTGAAGATTGCCATTCTAGATAGGCTAGAGCCACCGGTAGACGTCTTGATCTAGTTGGACTAGGACTAGGATAGGCTTGGCTTACGACTAATAAGCTGTGTATAGTGATGGTATGTTTTTTTGTGAAATACCGTAAACATTTTCTTTGTTGTTCACAACGAAATGGATGTTATTCAATCCCAGCAACCCCAGCACATGTACATGTATACTTCCGTTAGACAACAATACTGGGGCGCAGGTAGACATCTTTCTGGACGGTTCTGAGTTCATTTTTTTGTGTTTTAAAATTCTGTTGTTCTTGCATGACGTAATGTGACCTTTCTTTGAGTCACACAAGCAAGCATGCACGCACACACATAAACCAACACGTACACACCCATCCTAGCTGAGGACTATGTCGGTCGGGGGGTTCGAATCTTCATGTCGGTGTCTAGGGGATCGCAATTCTCGGGATCTCGGCTTTCGTAAATACTGGGCTAAAGCCAATTCTGACACAAAAAAAACACAGGGATCGGATTTGTGAAAGCCGGGATTTTCAAAATTCTCGGTATATCATAAAAAAAATATTTCGCTTTTTCTTGTTTCTTATCTTATACATTACAGACGCTCCTTCTAAAGAGAAGATTATTGCGTCCTACTCTCATCCGTGGTCCGAGTCTAGTCTTGCATTTTTAGTATTGTTTTAAATGAGGTTAAGTTACTGGTTTTCCTGGTTTGTTCAGGCAACCTATTCCATGCCCGAATGCATTTCGGGAAGAAAGAGTACTTATATGCATTTGTTCTCGCAAAAGGGATAAGGAAAGTTTTCCTGTCTTTATGTTTATGTGAGCATTGCAACAGGTTGTTATTGTGTTGTATTTCTAAATTAGAGTTTAATGCCTTATATATTATTACTACTTTACTCTTTGCCTTTTTGTCCTCTAGTGTTTCTAGGTTTAGTGATTTGACTAATGGTGTTACTCTTGTCAATTGGGAATATTCACTAGTTATGAACCTTGCAGCCCTTTTTTTGAATTTGTTCTAATTTTTTAGTTTCCATGGGGGCACGATGGGGCAGTGCGTTAGGCTGGCGTACTGGGTTCGAATCCTGGGTCTGTAGGGTGTCTCTGAGTCTACCCAGCTCTGATGGGTAGCCTACCTGACTTTAGTTGGGGGTAAAGTAAAGGCGGCTATACAATTTTTGTGTGTAAATGGCGGTGCAAGATGCTTGAAGTTTAGAGGAATATATCATGAAATTGCGTACAGTAGCTAAAGGTCTTTTTCTCCGAACGCTGTGGAGTCTGAGAGGATGTTCTTGTCATCAGGCTACTCATGCAACCAATTGCGTTCAAAATAAAGCAATCAAACATTACACACATTGCCATTTTTACAATCTTATTATATAAATTTGATCATGGATAAGGAAAAACATAAATTATAATTTTAATATTTGATAAATAAAACGCTTGTAATTTTGTTTGTTTGATTAAAGTCTGAAGATTGACATGTCTGCATTTTGTTAAAAGCGTCATAAAATTGATTGAAAATGTTATTTTTCTAAATGTTTTTTTATTCTATTGATAAATTCTAACCTCTAATTCTAATATCGATGAAAACTTCTCTAAATATCGAACATATTGGGGGTCCGGAATTCGTGAAACTTTATCTTGGTTAGAGGGACCGGTGTTGCAACCGCTAATGGTGGTGATTTTTTTTTTGTTCCAACTCAATAGATTGAAAGTTAGTTGCGGAATTATCATGGTGGCTCGCCCGTATACCCTCAATGTCGCCCGGTAGCACAAATCCTATACAATAGGTATGGGCATCCAGGCACCGATGTCTCGGCCCTCTTGAATGCTAGTGAATGTGAGAGCTCTCGGTCTCGCAACAGGGGCTGCCCCCCCCCCCCCCATGCGTTGAGCCCACCCGGTGTGCTCTTGATGCAAGCGCACTGGTGGTTTCCACACTTCTCCACCGATGAGGCCCATGGGTACAAAAGTGCTAACGCAGTACCACACATCCGGTACATGACATGGCTTTGTTGATACCAAGAGTACATATTGATCTAGTGAATGACTTGCGACATTAAGTCAGTCCAAAACTGAGTCACAATCTAGATCTATTGAATGTACAACAACAGTGAATTACAGGTTTCTTTAGTTGGAGCCTAAGACTGGGGCTATATATTTTTTTTATATTGTTCTTCTTTTTCCGAGTAGCCCGTGAAACTTAAAGACACAAACTCCCCTTCCGCCATATTATGTTTACAGAGTCTTGCATGTAATCATTAGAGTTGTTTGGACATTGGTTGTTCTTGAAGAAACAAGCTGAAACATAAAAAAAACAGATACAACAAACAACAAAACAACGTAGAAGATAAAAAGAGAAGTTTGAAGATTTATTGCCACCAGTTTTTTTCTTTGCCAGTTGTAAGTCAGTTGGGTCTGTCTGTATTTGTATGTACTTGTATGTGTGTTAATGGATGTATGGTTGTGTTTGTGTGTTTGGAGGTTTGCTTACCACATTTAGTAAAGCTTTGAACAGTTTACCTTGAGTCAGCTGGAGTAGAGAGAGAGAGATAAAACTGAGAAGTTGTAATCTAGGCTTGTATTTTCTTCATAGATGACATGGTGGAAATCTAGTCTAGATCAAATTACACTTGTGGGTAAAAATACGTGTCCCAGGTTCCAACTTACGAAGGGAAATATTATTATAAACCTATAATTCTCTCTCTATATATATTATTATATATATTTATAGTGTGAACAGAAAAAAAGGTTTTCTCCTTTAACATTATTTCCTGATTATTGTTTTTCTCTCTCACTGCTTGATTTTTTCAAGTAGTCAATACTGCATAGAATTCATGACTTTAATCTTCTGGCAAAACTTTATAATCCTCTTGCAAAGAGAACTTGTGGGATAAATGTTGACTGATTGTTAGAACAAAATACTGAATCTCCAAACTGTTACCTTTAATCCAGATTAGGCCTATTTCATATGGAGTATTTGTTCTTATTTTAACTGATGCACAATTCTGTAATATGTGGAACAAGGGTAAACTCAAGTGTACATGTCACAATTGCCCTCTCACATTTAGATCTCCTTGAATATATAAAATATTTACAAGGGAACAGCTCAA